>CM034147.1:224436369-225722619 GCA_019776745.2 Taxus chinensis | reverse complement strand
TCCTTTCCTTCATTATTTAGGTTTGATAAAACCCACAGAATGCTAGTTCACATAAGAAACATGCAAAACACTATTATAGTGTTTTTTGGCCTCTTATTTTGGCCATACTGAACTTAACATGTTAGGCTCCTCGCGACATCCGAATTTCATTTTCCTTGCATCGTGGCATTTGAGGAACAAAACCCTTATATTGGTTTCTTGTTTTGACCAACTCCATACAAGATTCACTTAAGCCTCATCCAAGCTCAGATCCTCTTTGTTTTGTGGGTTTGTGAAAACCCACGGAATACTACATCCTTGGATATCGTGGAAGACTAAGTCCCATGAATTTTGAGAAAGATTTTTTATAAGTTCGGAGTTGAATTTGTAGGTTTCCAAAATATCCTGGGGGATTATTTTAGATAATAATATTTAGATCACTATCCTTTAGACAAAGTACATATAGTCCAGATCTAGCCTGTTGCATCATCATTTCATCCCATATTGGGTACAAACAATGAGTTATCAATTAAGTCAATCTCATCTCCTTGTTACTTGTACTTGCGTTACATTGTATGTTATATCTTGTATATTGCTAATGTGATCTAATTTATATTTATCATCTATTTAAAATTTAATTGAAATAAAATCATTTGGTGAACCTATTTATTGATTGAACCCTATTTTTCCATAGGATCGCTCCTTTTGTTTACTTTTGTGCATTCCTAATGGCTTATAAAAATATGTTGTGTGATTGTATTTCCAAACCTCTTATACCCAAGTATGATCTTATACTTGTGGATGTTCTTCAGCCCTATTTTACAAATGCCCAAGAAGAAGCTGAATTTTATCATAATGTATATACCCCTAGACCTATAAAACACCTTCCTTTTCTAATAATAAAACTTATAAACCCTCATCCTGATGCTTCTCTCATACCCCCAATTAATGTCACTAGTTCTTGTGATAGTGATAGTGATATTTCTTCTCTTACTACAAATGATACATGTGTAGATGATTTGGTTAGTTTTTCAATTGAGGAATGTTTTGTTAATGATGTTTGTGATACCCATGCATAAAAATTTAATACTTTTAATTTTGTTGTATATGTTGTTCTAGATGGTACTAGCATTGTTTCTCCTTCTATGAACTCTCCACTTATGCACAAATAATTAGGGTTTATGTTACTTGTACTACCCCTTCCATGATTCCACCCATTGTTGATAAGGATGTTAATGTTCCCCTTGATTACCTTTGATTGCTTGATGAAAATGATGATATATTTGATGATAGAGTGATGATATAATGGATTGATTGGATGAATAAAAAGAGAATTTTTTTTTCTATGGATTAGACCACTTCATCTAACTAGCTCTCATGGAGGATGAGAGTTCAATTTTTTGTTGAGGGGTGGAAGATTCAATGGCTAAGATGAAGCCATGTTGGATTTGGATCAAGGGTGGAAAATGCATGAGAAGAATGGATAGTTCTAGAACTTGAGAGAAGTCTCCATTGAATTGAAAATTCAATGCAGGGAGGGAGATATATTTGAATTTTTAAATATGAAAAAGGGAAATTTAGAGAGGCTTCTAGAAATAGAAGCCTCTAGATTTAGAGGTGGAACATCATGTGATTAGGATTACGTTATATTAATTGTGATTAGGGATGTGATTTGATGGAAAGACTACGTGTAGGGATGTGTAGAGTAGGTGGGTAGGTAGCTATGTATGAATATTGAATTCCTAGAAAATGTTAATGAAGGATTATAATAGGATAATATGATATAATAATTAAATAAAATTGATTAATGAAAGGATGGGATAAAATAATGAATTAAGAGGATTAATAATGGATTGATGGGAGAAAAGGGTAAATAAGATAAAATGGATTAATAATAATAATAATTAATCATGTGATTAATTATTATATGGTTAATGTTGGGATATTTGGGTTATATATTAATCGTAATTAATCATGTCGATATTTTAGATGTCTACAGGAAGCACTAGAGGCTATGGGACTAGATTTGTAAGGGGACGTGTCAATGTTGTTTTGCAAAGATTACAAACCTGACGAATGATCTGGTGAAGAGGATGGTTATTGATTGGATGTATCTTGAAATGAAACAACTTTAAGGTCAAAATTGAGGACCGGAACTGATGATGCAGGAGATGACACCCCTTACCCATGAGAAGTGGAATAGGGATGAAGTTATTGGATGAGCGACTCGTGATTAGGGTCTATAAGCTAGGAAGTTTCAAAGGTAAAAATATTTATAGGAGGTTGTTGTTGAGGTGTGGGTTGCTAGAGGAAAACACCTCAAGAAGCGAGATAGGTATTAAGAACCACATGGTTTGAATCCATAATTTCTGTAAAGATTGGATCATTGCTATTGAAAAAATGAGGACTAGGTGGATCTGGGTTTTTTGATGTGGCCGATTAGGAATTGGGAGAATGAGTAGGTTCTTGATTAGCTGTTGAAGGTGATCAAATTTTTTTAATCACACCTAGGATTTCTTGAAGGTGAGAATGGATATTATCCAAGGATTGTTGAAGATGATCATTCATATTGTCATAGTTTTGAAGGTGAGACTATTATCTAGTTAGAATCGTGGATTTGAATAAAATATCACTAAAGAAAGAGAAAAAACTATATGGTTGATTAGAATGATGTAAACAAATCACACAAGAGAATTTTTTATTATCTTGATTAAATTTAAAAAGGTGTGGAATGTGAAAAATGGATAAAAATGGTACTAAGAGAAGAAAATATAAGGCTATTTTTAGGTAAGTTAAAGGATGGAGTCCTTGATATACTCAAAGGTACGTGAGGCCCAAATATTTGTTGGTATTGGTGTTGGTGTGAGGCTTGGTATTAGGGCCTATTCCTCACTTCATGGTCTTGGATCGATAAGGGTGTCACGTGTTTAGCTGATAGACCACCCACTAGATTTTTGATACTCATCCAGAACAACGAGTCATCTTATCCTCTTGGTGATGAAATCCAAGTAGGTCCACCTGGGAAGGAATAATTAGATGAATTTTATGTTTGACATGGTTTGGTTGTGTGTGGAGGGAGTTTTGTGAAAGTAATTCCTTGTATCCCTAATTAAATTATGTGAGAAGGAAAATATGAATGTTCGTTTTAAGTTCCAAAAGAAATGTTTTAATGAGAAAAAACACATAAAATGTGGTATTGAAATAAAATGGTGAACAAAAAGAACGTACCTATAATCAATTTTCCTTTTCAATTTTTGATTTTAAGTTTGTAAGCAACAACAACGATAAAGTACATTCCAAGTTGAAAGATTAGATAAAATAGAAAAATAAAGAAATGAAAGATACAAATTCTAAATGAAAAAGGGACTAAAGGGTCCCACCAGGCATGCCAATATGTTTAAGTTCTATTTTAGTTAGGTGTTATTAATGTTGAAAATACCAAAAAATCATATAATTAGGGTTTACCGATACTTGCACCGACAGTCGAAATGTTGGGATGATAGGATGTTCAAGTAATGGAAGAGGCTCATCCTTTCATCGAGTGCGAAGACATGTAAGCAACGAAAACTAAACAAAAATATATTAGATAAATATGATTATGAGTTTCTCAATGAATGTCTATCCTAGGAATCCAAAGGGACTTCCTTGAAGGGTGTCAAGTCGTTTGATACAATTAATCTATTTTGATAATATTTAGATATATAATGACAACAATGATTCAAATTTTGAGAGGGATAGTAAGGCCCTATTAAGCTTCGTAAGTGGCCCAGGCTAGGGCAGTAACAAGCTCAAAGTCTTTGAAGTAGTTGTACCAAAACTCTTCATTGACTTCTCGATCTTCTTAAATGATTTTGATCTTCTCCTTGATATCTTCAATGTTTGGTGCAAATGAAATGGCACATAGGCTGATTTTGTGGAGGATATCAAATTCTTCCCACACAAACAAATGCTAGAGTATTGGAAAATTGTATATGCTGGTAATTGAGTGTGACAGACCTGGAACAATTATCTACAGAGGGTCCATCTTGAAAATAACTTGTTAGAACATAATTAGATTGATATAAATGTGATAATGCTAAAAATGATGAGAAAACACATGAAACAATGACGATTAGGGATCAATTGTGATTAAAGACAAAATGTTTGTTTTGATAAAAGGAAGAATAACACAGACAATAATAAGTGTCAAAATAAGATTGATGATGCTAAGATAGAATATATGAAGTCTAAAAGTTTGTAAGATTCAAGAAACCTAAAATACATATGCATTTATAAGACTAATGATAAAACAAAGGCTATGGATGCTAATCGATTGCAATCGGGATTCAATGGTAATTGGGAATAAAATGTTTACTTTTGACAAATGACATGATAAAAAAATACTAATTGATAACAAACATGTAGGGAAATGATGAGGTAAACTATGAGGAATCTAGCAATCTTTAAGATTTTGCAAAAAATGGATTTGAATGAGTTTAAGAGGCCAATGAAGGAAATAAAGGTCGAGGTACTGATTGATGACAATCTATGTGGTAATTACAGGTTTGGTAAAGTTGGTCTAGATTATTAGATAAGACGAAAATATCAAGAAGGCTATACAGGGCGATGTAGACAAAAAACTGTAAATTGCAATTGATGTAAATTTAATTGACAAGATGAAAACATAAGGTACCAACCTTGATGGATAACCTGAAGGTGATAATGCTCCAAAATAGGTTATGCAATGATCAGATGATACTCTTGAAGGTTTGATAGTAGTGTGTTGATGATTCTAAGCATCATGATGTTTTCATAGGTGCAACAATTCATCCTCAAACTCAAGTTCAGACTAATAGGGAAAGAAAGATAGGGGTTGGATAAATAGGATCGATGATGTCTACAATGATCGTCGGTGATTGCGCATCACCATTGATTTATCCCAGGAGGTTATAAACCAATAAGGTAAAAGATGGAAAGTGGTTAAAACCACTTGCATCTGAGATGTTAGGTTGTTGGATGAATGGTGGGAGGTTAAGGATCAGGGTTATGAGAGGCTTGGGGGTTAAGATAGGTGAGATAAATAGGTTAGGTTGGTTTTGAGTGGTTAAGAGAGGTTAAATGGGATTTATGCTAATGATTTAGGTTTTAAGACGGTGAATTTGAAGAATAATTAGGATAGTGATAATAATGATGTTTATTATAATATGTTTAATGTGTGTCAGGGGTGAAAATCTAGTGTATACAACATGGTTCTTCTTTCTCCACTCAGATTTTAGGATGCATCAAATTTACTTAGTTTCTACTATGTTTTATATCACATGGGAAGAGTATGTGGGAGCTTACTTCTTTTTTCTTCTATGTGTCCTAATTTACAAAATTCATCTTATATCCTTTTGTAGTGCTATGGTCAGTGGGGTTATGAAAGGTATAGAAGTGGCTAACTTCTTCGTATGAATACTTTCTTATCCTCTTAAACTTAAGGGGTAGATATAAAAGTTTATGAATGACTTTGATACATAGTATTTTTACTTGGTGGGGTGCTTCAACTCCTCATATTTTTATATCTTCTCTTTGGTATTCTTATGTTGGGTTGGTACACCTAATGCATCGACCTATCCTCGGAAAAAATTAGGGATTGATCACCCCCCAATTCTCTGTTAGAACTTAACAAATCCATAATCTCCAAGGCACAAGAATGGGATCACGTTCCCTCCATATAAAATATGAGTATTCCTTCCATGTTTTTCATCTCTTTTGGCATTTCTTATTTCACATTTTGTTACAGTAATTTCATTACATTCTTGAGTTATAGTTAAAATTCCTATCCTAGGAATTGACTACACTCTGTGTTGCGGGCTTCATTTTTGAGCATGCCAATACCAACATACCTACCTATAATAGAGTTAGATTCAATCTTAACAAAGGATCTATTATTTTGATCAACAAATTGATATGGTCCTCATTACATAAGACACGAGAGATATTATATAGTATCAATCATACCATGGTAGCTGTGATTTACACCTTTATAGGAACAAAATAGGAGACCATGTGTAGAATAATAAACCATTATTCCATAAAATCAGGACCATCAAGCCTCACAAATTCTCTGTCAATAGGGCTGCTAAGTTCCACCTAAAATAAACTAGCACCGAAAAGTGTGAAAAAATTAGGATCGATAAGCTCCAAACAAGTGTACCCCACTTAGAAAGCTTTCCCACAAATAAATATGACATATCCTTTTCCAAATAGAGTCCTACTACTAATATCAATTTCCATGTCTAGGATAAGATCCCTTGGGATATCCACCCTAGGAGTCGCCTTAGAGAAAGACACCAAAATTCCATTGAGTTTAGGAGGAAACAAGGAATATTTAGGAATATCATCTCCAAATCCAAAAGAATGAACATTAATGACATTGGCAAATGAGATATGAAGGACTTACAAAAATATCTACAACACGAAATTGGTTTATAAACTTTTATTATCCCTTCAGAATCCTACAATCTATCGATTGGGGCATCTCCTTATGAAATATCTAATATTCAATAGGAAAAAATAGAACCTCATTAGCAATGGTTGAATCCTCCACTTTGTCTTGACATATAGCAACCAATTATGTCTTAATCCTATTGATTCGATCCGCATTATCATTACTTTTCACAACATCATTTGGTTCAAAAGTAGTAAAAAATATATACTATCTATTTGTCTTGAATACTCCTCTAGATAATGATTGCACAATATTCAAAACCTAGACAAAGTCATCCAAGCCATCAATAAAAGTAATGAAAGGCTCATCATGTTTTTTGACCATATCAGGTCTCATTGTTACCTTTACTCCAAGTTTTGAAACTTAAGCACCACTTGTATTTCTCTTTCCATTCACCTTGTTATTCATAGGTCATATGAATCCTCGACCATACACCTTGTCTAGCTCAAAACCAACCTGCGTTACCACATCAACAAGTGGCCCCTCCTGATTCGAATACACCACAATATTAGTCACATCTTTCATAGATCTTTCTTTTTCCCTTACCAAAGCTTCCCAAGCTTTTGTAATAGGGGAGGGAAAACATGTTTCATAATAGGCTCTAAGACATCCTCCATCACACACTTATTGGTTAGCTTGCCCCTCCCAATCCCTATCAAGTGGAAGATTTGGGGATAAGTGTAGACACCTATAATTACACCTGAGCAATTTAAATACTTAAATTGTGCTAATTATCTCCTTTCCTGCAAAATGGCAACATATCGTCAAAATCACTCATCTTCTCTCCTATCATCATTAATTAATTACACTACGCTAATTAATTAAGTCACCTATCCAACAAATACCCTAATTAACAACCTTCCATTAATAAATCCTTCCTTCTATCTAGAATAATTAATTATTATTAATTAATTAGCTTCCCCTTTCATTAAACCAATAAATCAATATTTAATTGATTTAATCCCCTTCTATAGTCTAAATCATGCTAATATTCCTCTAAAAAGCTTTTATAAGCTTGCACATCTATTAATTAATCATCTTGATCAATTAATAAACCCCCTTTATCCACATGAGTCACTAAAGGACAAGCTAAACTCTCCTAAGGTAACTCAACCCTATCTAAACCCCCCTTATCCACAACTAACTCAACATCTCTATTATCCCACATGCAAAGGGATGTAGTGGTTCCTTTATCCATTGGGCTATATAAAGAGCCCTCCTCCTACCTTTTCACTTACACCTAATTCCTTGAGAAGACAAAAGCAAATCATATAGCAATTACACTATAAGCCTTTTGTTATTCTTGAGAAATTCACCATTTGAAGAGCTAAGCCTCATTTCTTGAATTTTCTAGCCAAGTGCTTGGGTCATATGGGAATAGTCAAAGTGGTCTTGTAGCCATGCTTTGATAAGCTCCCATTCCTAAGTTCTTGAAGATCAAAACAATCAATTTGATTGCCATGGAGTCTACATAGGTCCATTTGCTTTTGTTGGTAATCTAGAGAAGTAGAGGTTTTGAATACTTTAGCATGTTAGTTTGATCTTAGTTCAAAGTTAATGCATTATGCTTAGTATTGATCTTGTTTAGCTCTCATCTTGATGGTGCCTAGATTTTGACTTAGCTTTGTTATAGAACTATTTAGGTGGTAGTTCTCATTCATCTAACTTAGCTTAAGAAAAAATACACGCACACATTTGGCATGCCCGGTGGGACCTTAGTCCCTTAGCATTTTAGTTTGAATTCTATTGTTTTTGGGTAACCTTTTATATACACATATAATAAATAATGTTTAATTTCTTAGGATTTTTTCTAGTATTATATGTGTAGGTTCTCATTTATAGCTATCATTTTAATGGGTTATTGCCATTTTCAAACTAACTTGCTAAAATTTGAAGTATTGTGAGATTTTTTGTGTTTTTTTCCATACTTTGGTTGTAGGAGGGGCGAAGGCACACTAACTAGAGTGCAGGCATAGTAATCCGGGTGTAGGAACCTCTCAGGTGGCGCAGGTGCACTATCAGAGCTTGTATCTTCGTTTGCCAAGCCTGACACACATACACTAACCCCGGCAAACATACCCTAACTAGGGTGTAGGCACACTAACCTAGGCGTAGACACGCTTTCGTACTATACCTTCACTACAATGGAAAAAGTTGTCAAGCTGATGCATACACACTAACCCAGGGTGCACAGGCATCTATCTGGTGGTGCAGGTAGGTGGCGCAGGCACTCTATGCAAAATATGGTGTTGATTTTCATCTATTGGTGGTGAACATGCCCTAACCTTGAAGAAAGCACCTCTTGGGTGGAACTTATCTAGTGGTGCAGGCACTTTGTCAAATCTTGATATTTTTATCTGTTTGCACACACCCTAACATTGGCACAGGCACCTCTCGGGTGGAGTAGGTGCATTGTAAATCTTGATAACACAGAGGTTTACCTACCCTAACCCACCTCGTGCACACATGCCTTAGGGTGGCGCAGGTGCACTGTAAGTTTTCTTGAAAAACAGTGTTAAAGGCTAACATTCTTTGTAACCCACACACACATGCCTAAACTGGGCCGCAGGTGTCTTTCAGTTTTCTTAAAATTAAAGTGTTAAAGTGCTAACTTCTTTGTAGGTTTTATCTAATTAATGCCTATTTTTACAGGGTATGTTTACATGCTTTTGCTAGACTAGATAGACTTTGCATGCTTAATTATAAGAATAAGGCCGCGTATGCTCTTCCCTCACGTCCCTTGGGGTGATCTTGGGAATCTGAAATGATTTTTAGGTCTTTTTGATGCTTTGAAATTGTTAAGAATATCTAAATTGGAATGAGTTAACTGGCTGTGTTTGAATTAAGTGTTTTTCCATTTGGCATCTTCTTGGATTTTAGAAACGTCACGAATGCTCTTCTCTTACATCCTTGGATAATCTTGAGAATCAGAAATGATGTTTACTCTTTTTATGGAAAATTACTAAACTGGTTGTGTAGGACCAAAACACACGATTGTCAAAGAAAGGTGGAATCGAAACAAATTCAAACTACTAATATAGTTGTCGTACAAGTTGCCAAAAGGTGTTCAAGTAAACCACACATAATTAAACAAGATAAAAAGAACAATATATTCAAAACACTTTATTATAGGTTTCGGAAAAGGGTACGTCCCTATCCGCTCAACTGGAACATAACCCCTTTGGCATAATTCCTTAAGCTACAACAATGGGGGTGGTACCAAGAACCCCAAAGTAGTCCACATAAGAGGGAACCTTGTGGAAAAATTGGGAAGTGCTCCACACAACCTACTTGACTAGTCATTCCTTGCGAGTTAGTGTTAGCAGTTGTCCATATGATGACCCCAGTGATGGTACACATAGACACACTAGTTTCCTACTATGCTTGAAGGGGGTAAAGTAAAGCCGAGATACTCCCAATTCAGTCATTGCGACTTTTTGGGTAAATCAAGCTCACTTAAGACAACTTTGTAACACCTAGGAAGAGAGAACCACCTAGGAAGATATTCTTTGGCGAGGAGCCCACTTTGACCATTTCAAAATAGTGTTGAGTTATGAGCCATCATTCATCACGAAACATGGGAAGCATTACTTTTGTTTAGTTTTTCACTTTCCTTAAGGTGAGGTGAAACTCTGTCGAAGTAAAGCCAACATTTTTCATCCCCATTTTGATCTACTTCCTTCACATTCTTTTGACACTTTGTTGATCAAAAGAAGGGTGACTACCTTTGCATTACCAATTGATTGTTTCTATCACTTTTTTGTCCATTTACGCCCTTCTATGTTTGCAAATGGGTAAGTTAAACGTCTAAAGTGTGTGGAGGCATATTCATATCATTGGTGGCCTTTGTGATCTTGATTACCCACGTCAAGATCGTCATCATAGTTAGGCCTGGTTCATCATCTTGAACTTCCTTAGAAAGGTTACCTTGTTTATATCATATCACTAAAATTTTGGTATTTACGTCTTGTTTCTTGTAAAATTGACCTAAATATCTATATTGTAAGGTTACGCTATACACATTTTAACAATTCTTAGTTATACTTTAAGCTTTTAGTTCAATTCTATTACTACCTCGATTTTGAAAAGTGCCACATGTTACCACTTGTGCATGTTATATCAATATCATCTTGATATCAATACCTTACTTTCTCGCAAATTTTGGTTAACATATCTTGGTGACATTGTTATGTCACTCACAAATTGTAACTGGCACTTTTTAGGATATAGGTATTAATTGAATTTGGGCTTGCTTCTAGTATACCTTGTTAGGAGGTCACATTAACTTCTTGTATTTACTTACGTCTTGTTCATTCCCTTGAACTTGACATAAGTGAGGACATCTTGTTAATTATCTTATGACACCAACTACTTTTTGAAGCACAACCTAGGAAGTACTTCATTCATTTGATAGGCTTAGGTACCAAACATTGTGTCACTATTGATTTATCACTCTATCACATTGGTATTCTAACATTTATACTCATTCATATTATTGACATTCGTTTTTTTGCATTTCACTTAGGTGTGATCACACATGTTTTGAACACCATTTACAACTTACCTTAGTGAAACTATTACACGTCATGGCTCCTAAAACACAATTTGGGCTCAAGAAGCAAACATACGAGGCACAACAAGTGTAAGCTTGGGAAGCCTCAAACAAACAAGGGTCAAACCCTTTTATTGGTCATGATCTAGGGCCTCTATTTTTTACAGAAAAAAGAGATAGAAGACATGGTAGATCATAGTGGTGACGAATTGGAATCCCCACATGTGGAATTTTGAATTTGACCCCAACTTATTAGATGAATTCATTTTTAGAAACAAGGATAGGGTGCTGGCACGAGTTGTAGAATTGGGGGCCAAAATGCCCACTAAAATTACACGATCCCACCTACAAATAACGCTAATGAGGAGGAGCAACCTCTTATTAACATGGAGGATATTTTAACACGTGGACATGCTTCTACCTCCAATGCGGGAAATGATAATGTAGTGGGACATAGAATACCCTTTATCAAAGTGCCATGTAAAATCAGGTCAGGACACGAGAATGTTGAAGAACCTCCACAATATGGAGAAGAAGAGGAACCTTTGGAAGAAGAAGTCACCATTCAGATAACAAATTATCAACCTTAGCCAAAAATTATCCTTGCTAACCTCTCATGTACAAAATGAAGCAAGAAAGAATGTCCAAAAGATAAGGCCTAAGGTCAAAATCAATGAACTTCATAGGGAAAATCAAGGAGAAGACAATATGGAGCATCATCATGTATATATCCCTGCTTCTCCCACTAAAGAATAATTACTTACACAAGAAGTGCAATCTATGAAAAGAAACACTCATAAGCCTTCAAAGAGATCAATGCGGGGAGCATTAGAAAATATCAATATGAGGAATTATGTCCCCATCCTTTTGACAAATATATGACACTTCAACCTTTCCGCAAGAAATTCAACATGCCAAAATTCAAAAATTATAGAGGGAAGGGAGACCCATGAGATCATGTCAAATATTTCTATATGGCATGTCAAGAGGTGTCCTATAGTGATAATTATCTCATATGACTCTTTCCCAAGAGTCTAGGAGGTCAAGCCTTGGAGTGGTTTACTCGTTTACCTCGGGGGTCTATTTTTACCTGGCTAGAATTGGCAGAGAGGTTTGTGCGTCACTTCTCATAAAATATAGAAAGTGATATCACCATGGCAGACTTATGTGGCACCAAACAAACATCCTAATGAGACTTTCGCTAGCTTCCTACAATGGTGGAGAGGGATAACCAGTTGCTTCCTTGCGCTTTCCCTAAAAAATAGCTGGTAAGTATCTTTTGTGCCCAACCTAAATCTAGACATCACTTTTCACCTTCAAATGCATTGTGTTCACACTTTCAAGGAGGTCATTGAAAAAGGTTTTCAAATAGAGAAATCCCTTATTTCCAAAGGAACTCTCAAGTCAAAATCTAAGGATAATCAAAGTGTTAAACCTACAAAGAAAACCAAAAATATTTAACAAAAACAAAAAACGTGGTGGGAGACGGGATCACCAATTCCAAACATGTGCAAATGGTTCAAACTGGTCAACCTTTTAAACTAACCAAAGGACCTATTCAACCACCACCTAAATGAATAATGTTCACTCCTCTCAATGAGCCTTTTTCACTTATATTGAAACAATTGGATGCAACTCACATAGTGACTTATCCCACAACACAACCCTTTGATGACAATGCTCCCAAACCATCATGGTACAAAGAGCATGACTATTGTGAATTACATCATGTCAAGGGACATAAAACAGACAAATGTCCTACGAATTCATCAATACATCCAAGACCTCATAGATAATGGGTAGATAGAAGTGGATAACCCATAGAAAAAACTCAGACACCCAACGAAAAGATGGGGATATAAAAATAACCATTCCCTAAACATGGTAAGTCAGAAGAGTCAAAGCCAGATCGAGGAGAGTCATCCTAGAGTTATAAAGCAGTGAATTATTTATATACCAAGAAAGACAAAAATCATTATGATTCACTCATTGGATTTATTCACTCTACTCGTGAAAATGTGAACACCATTTCAAATTAAGGGAAATGATTATACCGCGGTAATAAGGCTTTCCCACCTCATGATTCCTGAACCCTCTCCATTAACACCAAAAAATGGTAAGTACAATATCTTAGAATAACTTGAGAAAATGTCTACCAATATTCTGATCTTAGATCTTATTAATATATCAAATTTACATAAAGACATTTTGTACCAAACTCTTAAGTGGTTAGGAGTGCCACTAGAGGTAGATACTACACATCTTCAAACCGCAGTAGAAGACATTGTACCAACTGAGCACATTGCCTTTAATCATAAGGAAATCACTACTAAAAATCCAACACATAATCTCCCTTTATATATTGAGGTATTCACTACCCATAGGAAGATCAAACGGGTGCTTGTGGAAAATGGATCAGGGTTGAATATATGCACACTGAAGTTGGTTAAGTAGCTAGGGACATACTGAAGCAGACCTCGAGTCAAACATTATTACCATAACCGCTTACAACAACACAGAAAGGGAGTCAGCTAGCACAATCACATTACCCATGGAAGTTGGTCCTACTTGTCACCAAACAAATTTCATTTCCTGGACTTAGAACTTCCGTACAATATGCTTCTAGGCCAACCGTGGATTCATGCCTTGTAGGTTGTGCCATCAATGTTCCATCAATGCATTAAAATAAAGCACGAGGGACACACTGTCACAATATAAGGAGATTCATCTCCCTTCACTCACTACAGAGCTCTCAATAGTTTTACACATAAGGGTACCTATGCGTGTCCCTCCACCGATATAGTTGTTCCTCTCCAATATGAAGCTATGGAGTCCCGAGTAGATTCATATTCTCTCTGTTATTACGCCCATGGTGCCTCTGCTTCAACTTCTCCTTTTGATTCATGGGAGATGAAGATTCTAGAGTACGGTTGTGGAGAACATAATGTGCAACAAGCCCTCTTAGTTTCAGACATCTCATTGTCGCCTAAGATTAGAGGTCGACCCAACTATTATTTTAGACAACCTAGAAATGAGTAAACTATTGGGTCATTTTTACCTGGAGGCTTGCTGGTTGAAGAAAAATTGTTAGATCCACCTATGACTTGGGTTCCACAAGATACTCAACCAACTTGCTATCTGTTGGCGAGAAAATTTGTCTTGTGGAAAAATTTGGTGGGTTTCAAGCCAATGCTATGGGAATCTGAGTCCCTCTACTTGAATGGTGCAACTTTTATATGTGCATGCATGAAAAAAGTGAATTTCAATGGTGGCGTTTCGACCAAAGATCCAATAGGGGCACTCTATTGTCCTTGTGGCAAAGCTATTAATTTCTCACTAGAGAAGAACTTTGTCTGAGAAGGGGAAAGGGAGTGAGAATGGAGGTAGGAGAAACTAATGCTGCGAGTAGAATATCAGATGCTCACACACATTAATTAGAAATTTCATTTACATGCATTTAGAATTAGAGGAAAATAAGATGGAATAAAACTCATTGGTCACAAAGTACCAATTAATCTCTCCATCAAAGAGGTGAAAATTCCTTCTTTTATTATTGAAGCTAAGGCAAAGTTTATACAGAGCTTTTAGAATTGGAAGAAATTCGAGAGAGAAAGAAGATAGAAGAAATTTTGTGTTTTTCTCTTTTCTAGGTATAAAGCACTCTGGTCTTCTTTGAAATCAATCGCTAGCCCCTGGAATGACGTCAAGAAGCCATTATATTCTTTGCAAGAAACCGTTACAACTTCACGTATCTTTAACGCCTTTTCAAATTCCTCTATTGTGAAGAAAATGCTCATGGTGGGTTAAAAACTAGATCTTGCAAAGCAACCGTTACATTCAATTTACAAATTTAAATATAGACCGTTTGATTTGCTCCTCTAACTTTGAAATTGTGTTGTCCACGTGGTAGGAAGGGATTGGAGCGGTTACGGGGAAAGCCCTTTGCATTTTTTGATTTTTTAGAGATTTTAAAATTTGGAACAAATTGGCCCGCACCCCCATTTTGAATTTTCAACTTAGACACGTGGCTGCTTCTAATTGGAAATGGGGTCACGACCCTTTTCTCAATATTTTAACCTTTTGTGGAAAAAGGCTCAAAAAATCAATTTCCTCCACCGGCCCACTACTCCAATTTGACTAGGACACATGGCACATTCTAGTTGGAGACGGGGTCACGACTCTTTTCTAAACATTTTAACCTTTTTGGGAAAAAGGCTCAAAACCTCAATTTCCTCCGCCGACACACTCTCCCGCTTTGAATTTTAAATGGCGGGCTTCACTTTTGACTTTTTCCTTTATAGCCTGATCAAAGTTGTGGATCATTTTTTAACCTTTTGCCTTTTTTACAACAAGGCTCAAAAACACAAATTCCTCTGCCGACCCGTTCTTCCGCTTTGACTTTTCAACTTTGGGCCCGAGACCTTGCCAGAACTAAAGAGCATTTTAGAAATTTTACTTCACTTTTGGGAATTTGGTTAAATTTCCAAAAGTGCCCCGATGGCCCGCTCTCTCGCTTTGAGTTTTCAACGGCGGGCTTCACCTTTGAATTTTTCCCTGTGGGCTTCAAATTTGAATTTTTCCTTTATAACCTGATTGGGGCCACGGGGAAAAATCATCATTTTTGCCAAAAGTGACCAAAAGTGTTAATTTCACCAAAAATCCTGTTCCTCCCCATAAAATAGGATCTGACCACGTACGTGCATTAATTGGAGTCAAAATTTGACGGGGAAAAGATGCCCGTCATCCCAACTGTGGAAAATACGCAGAGGAAGAAAACTTCATCGTTTTGAGTCCAATTTTTGAATTTCCTTCATGAACCAAAGGCATGGAGGTAAAAAATGATTTGATGACCTAGGCCATAGAACAAGTGAACAATTTTGATCAAAAATGGAGGTTGTAAAGAGGATATTACATGCACAAACTGGGAAATGGAGAATTTCTCAAAATGAGCAAAACAAAGGTTTAAACAGCTCTAGGGCACGACTTCTGCTAATTTCTTAAATGTCTAATTTGGATTAAACACTTGCGAAGGGCATGAGCTCAAAAAATTTGAATTTGGATATGAAAACGCAGGGTAGTTTTCGGGAGACAACAACTGGCTCTAGCTTGGGGACATGGTGTGAACTGGGCATAGCTAGGGCACGACATGAGGATCCAGAATCTCAAGTTTCAAAACATATTATGTTGACCAGTGCCTTATCCATTGGGCCTTGTAGAGCCATGTACAATTATGAGAAATAATGGAAGAATAAGGAAACACACAAGCCAAACCACACACAACCAAAACCAAACAAAACTTAAACCAAAACCACGCAACAAAAAAGGGAAAAACACACCTACGCAAATCACCTATGATACAAGGCAGGGGACAACCCGCTTTCACTGATGATACGGGTTCAAGTATTTCCCACTTCGAGGAAATTCCAATGGCGTTCCATCCAAGTAAGAGAGGATAAAAACATTCTGACCATAAGGTCCATGGATTTGGAATGGGCCGAGCCATAATGAATCAAACTTTCCATGGCTGCCCTTTGATTCTCTTCTTTTGTCCCACAATAGGACCAAATATCCAACTTTGAAATTCCTTGCTTTGGTCTTCTTGTCAAAAATTTTCTTCACTTTCAAATGATGTTCTTTAATTCTATCCACCACTTGGCATCTACTTTCCTCCTATCCACCACTTGGCATCTACTTTCCTCCAGCTTCTCCAGGAAGAGGATCCTCTTGTCAATAGAGTCTGTATATTGACCATCTTCTATTTCTTGTAGTAACTTGAGAGCTGGCATCTCAATTGTGAGGGGAATATCTGCCTCAACTCCATACAACATTTGGAAAGGTGACATAACTATTTCCTTCTTAGGAGTGATCCTATCGACCCACAATGCATCATATAACTTCTTGTGCCAGTTCCTTTGATTATCATCTACCAGCTTGCAAACAATGGTCACAATGTTCTTGTTGCTTGACTCAGCTTGCCCATTTCCCTATGGGTGGTAGTCAGAAGAGTGAGATATGGAGATTCCAAAGCCATAACAAAACTCTGTGAGCTCCTTACAAGATAAATAGGTGGAATTATCTACAACAATTTTCTGTGGTATCCCAAAATGAACAATGATAGTCTCCTTGATGAAGTTGTAGACTGTTTGGCTTGCTTTGTTGGGATGGCTTCCACCCATTTAGTGAAGTAATCAGTTGCAGTGAGTACATAAGTATTCCCTACACTATAATGAGGATTCATAACACCAATGAAATCTAGCCCCCATTGCTAAAATGGTTCTTCAATCACCACAACCCTGAGTGGCAATGCAGCTAGTTGTGGCTTTCCAGCAAATTGTTGGCATGCTTTGCATTTGGAAACCCACTCCTGAGTGTTTCCAAATATGGAGGGCCAATAATATCTCCCTCTGAGGATATTATGTGCGGTGACCATTGTTGAGAAATTTCCACCACAAGCTTGATCATGATATGCCCTGAGAAACTTTTCTTGCTGCTCCTTATCTACACACCTAAGGAAACAACCATCCAGGCCTCTCTTGTAAAGTGCATGATTCCAAATCACAAAATTGGTTGCCTTTAGCTTGAGTGTCCTTCTTTGTTTGTAGTTAATATGAGGAGGGAATTCTCCATAAGTGAGGTAGTAAGAAATATTAGCATACCACTCATCAATAGTGGTGATAAAGAGCACTTGTGGACTGTCTTTTGAATAGGTTAGGAAAACATCATCCCTTTCTCCCTACTAAGCTTTAAGAGCTTCATCTTCGGCAATCAGCTTGCACAAACCATTTCCTCTTACTAGATTAGAGGGCCTAATATCTAAGTCATACTCTTGGGTCTTTGCAATCTAACTTCCTCTCTTAGCCCCAGAATCTTGTTGAGTCAAAATGGATTTGATTACACTTCCAGGGACCATCACCATTTTATGGGAATTGAGAATGTAGAATCTGAAACTTTTAACAGCTGTAACCACTGCATAGGCATGCTTCTCCAGTTGGTTGTACTTTAGTTCATGATTTTTCAAAGGACAGCTCATGAAAGCAATGGGTGCTTCCAAACCTTCATTTTTGTGAACAAGGACAACAAAGAGTGTATGTTCTGATGCATAGAAATACATGATGAACTCCTTGTTGAAATTTGGAGATACAAGAGTTAGAGCTTTGGCAATGACTTTCTTGATATCCTCAAATGTTGTTTTTCCTTCCTTATTCCACTTGAAACTTGCTTGAGGTTTCATCATGGAAGTTATATGTTTAGTCAGTTCATAAAACTCAGGCACAAAATGATGAAGGAAGTGTACCTTTCCAAAGAATCAATGAACTCCCTTTTTGTTGGTTGGTAAGGCTAGTGCTTGGATAGCTCTAACCCTCTTAGGATCCTTGTTTGTTCACAATGTGTCCCAACAACTTACCTTCTGTAACTCCAAAAATGCACTTCTTTGGATTTAGAGAAATGCCATGTTTCTTACACCTTACAAGGACTTGCTCCAAATGACTGATATGATCTCCCCTCCTCTTTGAGAAAACCGTGAGGTCATCAAGGTAAGTGACAACAAAATATTTCAAATCTTTGAAGGCCAAGTCCATTGCTCTCTAAAAAGTGGCCCCAACATTGATCAAGCCAGAAGGCATTCTGCTATAGGCAAAAGTGCCCAAGGTGTTGTGAAGGCTGTCTTGTTGCAATCCTCTTCTACCACCTTGATTTGATTGTACCTTGAGAATCCATCAAGCAAAGAGAACATCTCAGATCCAGTGAATGCTTGTAAAATATGATCCATGATTGGAAGAGGGTAGTTATCCTTGAGAGATTCCTGATTCAAATTTCAGAAGTCTACACAAATCCTTATTTCCCCGTTCTTCTTCCTTACTGGCACAATGTTAGCCACCCATGTTGAATGGTGGATGGGGAAAACGATTCTATCATTGAGCATCTTTGTCACCTCTTCTTTGATAACATCAGCAATCTTTGGATTATAGGGCCTTTTTTTTGCCTAAAGGGCATAGCTCCTTACTTCAAAGGAATGGAGTGATGCATTTCCTTTGGCTGAAAATATTTGAGTTCATCATAGGAGTACGCCAGGACATCTGAGTACTTTTTTAATAGAGAAACAAAATTTATCTTCTCTTCTAGTGAGTAGCATTTACCAATGTTAACCATCCTTGGATTCTCTAAAGTGCCAATGTTTTCTTGATCAAAATCAGATGGACACCAAGGAGACTATTTTTCTTTCTCTTGGATGAACCTGTCATGCTTGTTAAAGAGGTCTTCCAAAGAAACTAGGCCTTTGGGGATTTTGTTTCCTTTCAGTTTGATTACTCTCTCTTCATCAATTCCCTCAATTCCTTCCTTCTCTTCTTTGGGGATTAATTCATGGTATGGGTTTTCACTTCCTTCAAAGAATAGACTATTGAAGTTATCCCTTTGTTCTAAGAAGGCTAGGATCTGATTGTCATCATTGAATACATGTCAATGATTTGCATTGTCTGGTACACTAGGTCTGAAAACCATCTCAATGGTCACTTTATCCTTGCCAAAAGAATGATGAGGTATCACTAAGGAAGCTGACACTACTAGAGAATCAACCTTTTCATTCTGCTCCCTAGGGATAGCTTCAATGGAGAATGCATCAAAGGATTCAATGCAACCCCACACTTTGTTTCTATAATGCTTGAGCCTTGGATTTTTCACCTGATATTGTTGGCGGACCTGCTTCACCACAATCTCAGCATCACCTCTACATCTCAGCTTCTTAATCCCCATGTCCTCAGTTGCATTCATGCATAAGAGTAATGCTTCATACTCTGCAGTGTTGTTTGTATTATCAAATTATAGCTTGTAGGAAAAATGATATACCTCATTAGAGGGAGAGTATAATACTACATCATCTCCTGAACCTCCTATGGAATGACTTCCAACAAACTCCATTGTCTAGATCCGATCTTCTTCTTCCTCCATAAGGAGTGGCAAGTTCTCTTTTTTTTGTAAGGAAGTAGTTTCCTAGCCCACAATCTTAAAAGAGGATGTTAGCTCTTGGATCATCATATTTCCTTACTATGAATCTCATTTTCCTGACTGACAACAACTTCTTCATTTCTCCTTTCACTAGGATAGTTGCAGACGACCAATCCATTTTTATTTCTCCACCCAGATCTCTATAAAAACTTCTACTTAACAACATACCAAAATATGCTGGGATGTCTGCCACCAAAATGGTCAGGAGTATCTTCTTGTCAGGGAAGTCAGCTAAAGCAACCTAAGCGTCCTTAATCCTTCCTAGCAATGGAACTTGTTTGGATTACATTGAATAACATGTGCCATTTTTCCGGGTTAAAGTGAGGCCAAGAGAATTTGTAACTTTTGCTGGCATCACATTATCTGAGGCTCTAAAGTCTATGATGCAATTGTTCAACTGGAAGCCTTTGATGAGAAGTCATAGGTAGAAAGGTTCAACTCTATTGGTGTTTAAGGCACCAAGTGCTAGCATGTTTTGAGAAGGTGGTATGGATGGTGTGGGAAGTAAGCCTTTAGAATTAGAGATTTGGGATGTAGAGTTACCACCCCGGATTGCCTTGATGAATCTGTCAAATTGGGCAGGATGTGTTTGTAGGTATTCAATCTGAGAGAGCTGAACTTTGGTTTTTCTTACATGCTCCACAAAGTCAAATGGAGCTATGGTAGATGAGAAAGAGGTTCTAGTAGTGGACGAGGACTTAAATGGAAGAGGTTTTGTTACTTTTGGTGCTGGGTTCTCCTTTTCAAAAGTAACAATTGGATTGGAAGGAGGTGAGGGTGTAGTCCTTGATTGAAATTTAGATGTTCTTGTAGAACCAACATTTAGAAGATATTTGCTCTTAACAACCTTTGAGTTGGAAGAAGAGTCAGATAACTTACTTGGCAAAGTAGCGTGATCCTTGGCAACTAGTGAATCTGGTTTCTCTTTGGCTGATTCCATGGAAGGTGGTAATGGTGATCCTCTGCTGATGATCTTGTTCTGTGGAGGCTTTGAAGAGCTATCTTCTTTGTTCTTCCTACCCTCAGCTGCAACTGCTAAGGATTAAACACCATTCTTGGATTGTGCACAAGTGAAAACCACACATGAAAATCTTGGAGCTTCTTCATCACCTTCCTCCTCATCATCAGCGTATTCAATCAGACCATTTTGCATGCAAACCTCTTCAATTTCAAGATAGTTTTCATAGTCATCCATGCTTTCCTCCTTAGTTTCCTCAATGTCTATTCCTTCTTCCGATTCTCTAGTGTCACAGATGGCATTGACTAGTGGTGCTTCAAAAGAAAGCCTATGAGGAGGTGGAGTAATTCTTGGTTGATCAGGAGGATTTGGTCTCCTTGGAGCATTCCTCATTGTGATTTGTGATAGTTGCTTCTTCAAAGAAACTAGGTCATTTGCCATTTTCTGGAACATTGGATTAGCGGCGAATGAATTTGAACCATGTCCTTTTTGCTTCCCATTTGGTCCTTTCACTTTTCCAGAAAGAATTAGATCATCATCAGTCTCAACTACAAAGTCTTGAACCTCCCTTAATGTTCTTCGTTGGGATCTTATAAGGAAGAAACCAACTTTTGGTGGCAAAGCACTAATGAAAAACCTCTTAAAGTTGTTTTCTGGGGGTACCACATCTTCAGGGATCCTTCTTGTCAACCAGTTATATCTTGCTACAAAATTTCTCATTGATTTAGAGGTTTCTTTCTTCATCTGAACCAATTGGACCAATAGATCCTGGAAATCTTCTGTGCTCTTGAACCTATGTTCAAATGCACTTCTTATATCTTCCCAGCATGTGACATATCTTGGGGACAACATGTAGAACCATTCAACATCCTTTTCTTGGAGTGACTCCACAAAGAGCATAACTGAAACATCTTCACCTTCAACTCCCAACACTCCATAAGCAGTGATGAATGTTGTTACATGTTCTTCTTGGAGCTGAGAACCATCCCCTTTGAATTTTGGGAAGTTATTTCTTGAGCCTCTTGGGAGGTCATGAAGTGGTTGAGCAAGAGCCAGTGGACCGGTATTTCTTACCCATGGTACGTTGGGCCTGCATTCCTTATGCTCATGATCACCCATTATTTTCCTATTTCTATCTTCCAGTCTTGCTAAGGCTACTTCTACTACTGCTCTTTTTTCTGCTTTAATTTGGAGTCTTTCTATTTCTTCAAGTTGAGCCCTTATCTCCTCCTCAACAATTGCCTCTCTTTCAAGCTCTTCAAATGTGGGATCAATGTGTCCTCCTTGCCTCATTTTTTGGGTGTATCTTCTACCAACCAACTTGAAATTTTATGCTCTTCTTTGGGGTGTTGGAATTTGTCTTTGCCTTTGCAGTTTGACAGTACATTTCTCTTCTAGGTCCAGAATCCTTATGGCAATGAAGTATTGATTGACACTTTGTCTATTATGCCAAATAACTTCTCTCAGATCAGAAGAAATGTCTTCTTGGATGTGAAAGAGTAAATCAGGTCTCTCCATAGGAGGATTTCCCAGAATAGCCATGATTTGCATCGATATAGCTCAAATGACTATTCAATTTCCAGAAAATTTTCTTATAATTTTTTTTTTGTATTTTATGACCCTGAGGTCGTTTTTAGGTGCAGATGCTGCAAAATCTACCCCACGATGGGCACCAAAAATTTTTGGTGAGAAAATTTGTCCTGTCCTGTGGACAAATTTGGTGGGTTTCAAGCCAATGCTATGGGAATTTGAGTCCCTCTACTTGAACGGTGCATATTCCATATGTGCATGCATGAAAAAAGTGAATTTTAATGGTGGCCCTTCGACCGGAGATCCAATAGGGGCACTCCACTGTCCCTGTGGAAAAGCTAGAAATTTCTCACTAGAGAAGAACTTTTGTCTGAGAAGGGGAAAAGGAGTGAGAATGGAGGTAGGAGAAACTAATGTTGCGAGTAGAATATCAGATTCTCACACACATTAATTAGAAATTTCATTTACATGCATTTAGAATTAGATGAAAATACAAATATGATAAAGGAGCTACAAGATGGAATAAAACTCATTGGTCGCAAAGTACCAATTAATCTCTCCATCAAAGAGGCAAAAATTCCTTCTTTTATTATTGAAGTTAAGGTAAAGTTTGTACAAAGCTTTTAGAATGGAAGAAATTTGAGAGAGAAAGAAGATAGAAGAAATTTTGCATTTTTCTCTTTTCCAGGTAAAGAGCACTTTGGTCTTCTTTGAAATCAATTGCTAGCCCCTGGAATGACATCGAGAAGCCATTATATTCTTTGCAAGAAATTTTTACAACTTCACAAATCTTCGACGCCTTTTCAAATTCCTCTGTTATGAAGAAAACACTCATGGTGGGTTAAAAACCAGATCTTGCAAAGCAACCGTTACATTCAATTTTCCAGTTTAAATATAGACCGTTTGATTTGCTCCTCTAACTTTGAAATTGGGTCGCCATGTGGCAAGAAGGGATTGGAGCGGTTATGGGGGAAGCCCTTTGCATTTTGTGATTTTTTAGAGATTTGGAAATTTGGAACAAATTGGCCTGCACCCCCACTTTGAATTTTCAACTTAGACACGTGGCTGCTTCTAATTGGAAATGGGGTCGTGTCCCTTTTCTCAACATTTTAACCTTTTTTGGAAAAATGCTCAAAAACTCAATTTCCTCCGCAAACCCGCTGCTCCTATTTGACTAGGACACGTGGCATGTTCTGGTTGGAGATGGGATCACAGCTCTTTTCTAAACATTTAAACCTTTTTAGGAAAAAGGCTCAAAACCTCAATTTCCTCCGCCGGCCCACTCTCCCACTTTGACTTTTCAACGGTGGACTTCACCTTTGAATTTTTCCTTGCGGGCTTCAACTTTGACTTTTTCCTTTATTGCCTGATCGGGGCTGTGGATCATTTTTTAACTTTTCACCTTTTTTACAAAAAGGCTCAAAAACACAAATTCCTCCGCCGACCTGCTCTTCCACTTTGACTTTTCAACTTCGGGCCCGAGACCTTGCCGGAACCACAGAGCATTTTAGAAATTTTACTTCACTTTTTGGAATTTGGTTAAATTTCCAAAAGTTCCCCGATGGCCCGCTCTCCCGCTTTGACTTTTCAATGGTGGGCTTCACCTTTGACTTTTCCCCTGCGGGCTTCAACTTTGAATTTTTCCTTTATAGCCTAATCGGGGCCATGAGGCAAATTTACCATTTTTGCCAAAAGTGACCAAAAGTGTTAAGTTCACCAAAAATCCCATTCCTCCCCATCCAATAGGATCTGACTACGTAAGTGTATTCATTGGAGTCAAAATTTGACGGGGAAAAGATGCCCGTCATCTCGACTGTGGAAAATATGTAGAGGAAGAAAACTTCATCGTTTTGAGTCCAATTTTCGAATTTCCTTCACGAACCAGAGGCATGGAGGCAAAAAATGATTTAATGACCCATGCCATAGAACAAGTGAACAATTTTGATCAAAAATGGAGGTTACAAAGAGGATATTATGTGCACAAATCGGGAACTGGAGAATTTATTAAAATGAGCAAAACAGAGGTTTAAACAGCTCTAGGGCACGACTTCTGCTAATTTATTGAATCTCTAATTTGGCTTAAACACCAAAAAAGGGCATGAGCTCAAAAAATTTGAATTTGGCTATAAAAGGTAGGGTAGTTTTTGGGAGACAACACTATCAAACCCCTAAATATGAGAAATCTAGTTGAATGATGTACTCCATGGGCTGCAAGGGCTTAGGATGCGACAGGAATGATCAAGGAAAACAAGAACTAGTGCCTCTCCCACATTTTAAAATAGAAAGGTATGGGATTGGAATTTACCCTTATGGGGCACATCCCAATGATCAAGATGCTACTTGATTTGAATGTGAGGATAGCTCTAACTATCTAGACAGTGATATAGATTCCCATTGTAGCCAATATGAGGATCTTGTCTCCACGAAACTGTTCATGAATACCGTTGTCCTCACTATAACCCCTATAAAACCTACACTTGACCCCATTTACCCTTCCCTTATTAAATGGGACCAACAACATCATATGTCACTAGACCTATTTGAAAATGATGAAGCTATTGCAGAGTTCATGGGCATTCAGGATACAATTCCTAGTGGAGACCACAAAAAGGGATTCTATTTTGACTTAGATACCTACCCATACTTCAGAGAGGAAGATGAGCTTTGTGGTCAGCAAAAATTAAGAAAAAGTGAGGGAAAAAGTTCCAACAAAAAGCCTCGGTAAAAATCAAAGTCCAAGTCGTACAATGAAAACCTCTTTGAGGTACTGACAGAAAAACAGGTGTAAAAATAAAAGGACAATAAAAGTGACCATGCCAACGATGAAAATCTTGTGGAGAAATCCTTGGAAAAAGATCTCAACCTTCCTCCCAATCCTATGCGCATGGAGGACTTGTCAAAGTTACTAGTAGAGGAGACTATCGATGTAAATATTGGCAAAGAGGAGGACCTAAAAATAGTCAAATTGGGAGGTTCACTCTCGGCACGAGAACAGAAAACATTCACCATGTTGCTACGGGAGTTCATAGATGTGTTTGCATGGTCCTATAAAGACATGTCTGGCTTGGATCCAACTTTGGTCGTGCACAACTTAGTTGTGCATGTAGAAGCTCCGAAAGATGCACCCAAGGGTGGCTCTCTTGGTTAAAGAGGAATTAGAAAGATTTCTTGCGGCAGGATTTATCTGGCCCATTGATTACTCTGAATGGATATCCAACATTGTCCCTGTCCAGAAAAATCCTGTTAGGATTATAATCTACATGGATTTTAGAGACACAAATAAGGCCTTCCCTAAGGATGATTTTCCATTACCAAATATTGATATGATTGTGGATTCAACAACAAGATATGAGATGATATCTCTTATGGATGGCTGTTTAGGTTACAATCAAATTAAGATAGCTGATGAAGATCAACACAAGATGGTTTTTACAACTCCTTGGGGTACCTTCTATTAATAGGTAATGTCGTTTGGTATTAAAAACATGGGAGCTACCTATCAAAGGGGAATGATGGTAATTTTCCATGATATGATCCATGATATCATGGAAGACTATGTGGATGATAACCTCAGAAAATATAAGACAAGGGAGGATCACCTTGCTATTTTTACAGAATATCTTCGAGCACTTACGAGAGTACAAGGTCTGTCTAAACCCAAAGAAATGTGTGTTTGGCGTGCTATCAGGAAAATTGTTGGGTTTCATTATATCAAGAAGGGAAATTGAGATAGACCTTGCTAAATTGTCTGCTATTACTGAAATACCTCCTCCTAAAAACATTAAGAAATTGCATAACTTGTAGGGAAAAATATAGGCTATTCATTTCTTCATCTCCCAGCTTGCCGATAAGTGTCATTCGTTCAGTCACCTACTTAAAAATGATGTTTCCTTTACCTGGGGACCAGAGCAACAACATGCCTTCACCTTTCTTAAGCAATACTTGGCCAATCCACCTGTCCTCATGCCTCCAACTCTTGCTATTGGTTCGCTCCTACTTTATATTTCTACTACTCAATTTGCTATTGGTTCGCTCCTAGCCCAATATGACCTTGGTCATAAAGAAAAAGTGGTATACTACCTCAGTTGCACTCTCATCACTCATGAGCTCAACTATCCCCAAATCGAAAAATCTTGTTTGGCTATAGTTTTTACCTTTCAAAAACTTCATCATTATCTATTGAACACCAAAACCAAGCTTATATCCAAAGTTGACCCACTCAAATACTTGCTGTCTAAACCCGCCCTCACCAGTAGAATGGCTAATTAGATCATCTACTAAGTGAATTTGACATCGAGTTTGTGCATCAAAAGTCAGTCAAGGGACATGTACTTGCTGATAAATTAGCAAAAGAACCTTTACAAGGCACTGAATGTTTGAGTCTGGATCTGCTAGATACCTCATTATTATACATTGAAGAATTTGTCATGTGGCATATACACTTTGATGGGTCTTTTACTTTTCATGGTTTAGGGGCAGATGTGGTCCTCATTACTCCTTCTGGTGACCCCATACCTTAGGCTTTTCATCTTTGTTTTCCTTACATGAATAATATCATAGAATATGAGGCACTCATCGCAGGGATGAAGCTCACCATCCAATGGGACATTCATCATGTTAAGATTGTTGGTGACTCTCAATTATTCATCAAGCAGGTCAATGATGAGTACAAGGTAAGGTTAAGGATGAGAAACTCATCCCTTACAAGAAGCTGGTATAAACTCTGAAAGAGTATTTTATGCGCATCACATTTGAACAGATTCTAAGAGTGCAAAATAGATCTACAGATGCTATGACAACAGTGGGTTCTATGCTCCACATTCCATCAGAAAGTAATGGCATGCCATTCTTTGTGGAAAATTTACGCCAGCCTACATATGACATGCCAGAATCCTATCTAGCTTGTGATGTTGTTGGTCCCAATTCCCCATGGTATGAGCCCATCTTTATCTACCTCAAAGACAACACATTCCCTCCCGATATCTCTCGTTCTGAGAAACAAAGCCTAATTCACCAGATAGCCCATTATACCCTTTTAGGAGGTACACTTTATCATCATGGCTACGATGGGAATCAGTTACGTTGTCTCCATATGATAGAGTCGGTCTAAGTAATTAAGGAGGTGCATGAAGGGGTGTGTGGAGCACATACTAACGAAATGGTTCTAGCTAACTTTTTTTAAAGAATAGGTTACTATTGGCCTACCATGGAAACTGACTATTGCAACTATGTAAGAAAGTGTGTACTTTGTCAGAAGTATGGAAATTTCATCCATGCTCCATCACAACCATTGCAACCCATCACCACCCCATGGTCATTTTCTAAATGGGGACTTGATTTAATAGTGAAGCTTACCCCTACTTCATCTAATGGTCACACCCACATCATTACGGCTACTGAATAATTTACCAAGTGGGGGGAAGCTATCCCTTTGACCAATGTAACAGGAGCTTAGATTTCTAAGTTCATCATGAATCATATTATTTTCTGGTATGGCATTCTTGCAGCCATTTTTACTGATAACATAAAATCATTCAAGAATAAAACGGTAAAGGATCTCTGTCATTGGTTTCAAATTAGGTTAAAATGGTCTACACCATATTACCCCCAAGGTAATGGATAGGCTGAGGCCACTAACAAGACTTTGGTGTAAATAATAGATAAGATGGTAAGTAAGATAGGTCGTAATTGGTATTTGCAAATCCACCCAGCTCTTTGGGCTTGCATTACCTCTATTCACACTCCTACAAGTGTGACACCATATTCCCTGGTATTTGGAATGGAATCTATTATCCCGTTAGAAATTGAGCTTCCTTCCTTAAGGATATCTCTTAGGGATTATCTGGATAAGGATGAAGATTACTGAGTAGCTAGACTGGCAGAGTTAGAAATATTGGACGAGAAGCACATCAATGCCTTAAATCACCTCAAAGTGTATCATAACAAAGTCTCTAGAAATTACAACAAAAAAATCATACCTCACCAATTTGAGGTTGACGATTCGGTCATGAAGGAGAATTAATTCAACACAAGGGAAAAAATAGAAAAGAAAGGAAAGTTATAACTACTTTGGTTAGGACCTTATGTTATCATGGCCAATTATGGCACAGGAGAATACAAACTTGCTCACCCTAATGGTGATGAGATCCACGATCCCATGAATGCCATGCACCTTAAGCGGTCTATGCTTAAACATGGCATAAAAATCAAAACAGAGTAAAAAAAATCAAAATACAAAAATATTACAATGTGAGAAAAAGAAAAAGAGAAAACATGTCATCCATAAGTGAAAACCACGCAATTGTGGCACTTTGGGTAGGTCCTTGGGTGAAAACCGGTTTCCGGTGCCTTGGGAGGATTCGTTGTTCACAAGCATCTTGCATCTCGAGGGTACTTTTACTTGGCCTAAGGCTAGTTCCGCATCTACCTCCAAGATTCCCTGTGAGCCTAATATTATTAAGCCTTGATCTAGATTTATCTCCTTTTGTTCATTTGTGAGGGCATGGTCCTTGTCTATTCCCCATCTCACGCTAGGTGCACTTTTGCAACTTCACATTCCTGTTCCTAAGTGCGTGGCATTTTCCCTTATATATTCCCCATCTAACGCTGGGGGCATCCACGTTTTCTTTGTTACCAGTCCATGGCTCTGGAAAATTGTTTTAAAAAAAAAAACATCCAAATATGTTACAAAACTCTAAACAATAGAAAATTGTTTCACAAAAGTATAAACAATAGAAAATTATTTCACAAAAATCAAAAGAATAAAAAATTGTGTAACAAAAACAATCTAGCAAAAACATCCACTTTAGTTTACTTACTTTATTTTGTTTCTTGATTTGTTTTGTCAGTTTGTGTACATTGATTGCTCATATAGTTGCTTGCTTGCTTGTACAATTGTATAGTTTGTTCACTTAAACATTCTTTGTTAGGATTCATCTTTTCTTGCTTAGATTACATTCATTCTTACTTGTACATATTGAAGTGTGTTTTTGCATGCTTAGTAATTATACATAGCTGTACATTAATTTATGTTGTTTAGCAATGTATATTTGATAGGTTTATTAACATTTGAGTGTGTTTTCTTATCACATATACATCAGTTTTGTTATCGCATCATCATATCTCCATCAATATCATCACATCATCCCATCCACTAATCTAGAACATCACATATGCAATAATAAATATAAGTATACATCATACATGGATGCTAATCATAAAAATTAAACACATCGTGATCACCATCATGGGGGCAAGAGGTCATCATGATACATATCAAAATGTGGAATCCCCCCACACCCATATAACATCATGATATAATCCAACATCCATTAAATATAGCATCATCACATGATAAAATACATTTGATATACTCTACATGACCTATCATGTAGTAACATCAAATGTCACATGTAATACATCACAAATAAGTATAAAATGTACATATGAAATCAAATCAGGATATACATCATCGATACACACACATGGGACGTCACAGGGCACACACTACATACACAGCACTTCATTACACAGGCGTACATCACACACATGCTCACATCCATATACATCGGTCAAGAAATGTTGAACACTGTCCATCTCATAAGAGGCATATATCTCAAGGTACATATGTCCATCATATAAATGCATAAGAGTCATGATCTGTACTCAAACCCTCAGATGGGACTACATGGCACTGCTGAGACAGGCAAGGATGCCTTCATGACTTGTGCACCCTGTTGCCAAAATGTTGGTTTCCCTCACGGTTGTTCAACTAATATGCAACGACCTGCCTCAGAGGCCTCTCTGAAAACTTGTTGATCCACTCGACTCCTGGTTGTACATTGAGTACAAGCTGCTCATTGACCCTCATGGAATAACCATCATAATATAAATATAATGATAGTAAGGAGGACTCAAGCCCTCAGTTAGGGTCGCTAGTCTATCTAAGTGGTATGTGGCATAGTCACCGCAGCCCCATTTGGTCTCATCGGACTATCCCCGTGATGCTACCTCCACTGAGGCCTAAGGCCTCGCTCACATCAATCAGACTCTATTCAACTCGCTTAGCTATAGGAACTAATCTCTCTCGGTTACTCAGCCATAACTTCACCTGCAAAATGAGACTGATGCATATAATAGGATGCTCAACCCTCTAGTGTGGCTAGATCTCTATGAGTGTGGGTTGTCACTACTATGCCATCTGTGCATCAGAAGGATGCTATCTCTGTGGATGCTTGGGAAAGCTCGACCTGACCCACTACTCACTCTACTCTTGGTCCTATCTCTACTCTCAATATCACTTGTATATGAGCTCGGGCTTGTGTCCCTCTTTGATCACTAGGCTCATCAGCTGGACTGTTGTGACTTGCTGCCAGTATGTTGATGTAAGTGAATAGCACTAGTTTTCTCCCTGTCCATCTTGAGCTCGATTCTCTATTGCCGCTCTAAGTTAGGACCGCTGAAATAGGAGCTTGTGTCTCAGGCCCTGTACTCAGGGATGACCTGCTGTGGCTACTACAAGTAACCTGGTCCCTGTCCATATAATCTCGCTGCACTACAAGGGATCTGTCCTTGGTACCATGTAATCTCGACCTAGGACCTTGTCCCTGCTCCTATAATCTTGACCTAGGGACCTTATCCTGTGCTCATGTGGCCTTAGTACTAGGACCCCTATGGCCTAGATCCGGTTAGTCATCTCTGTCATTGTGTCTCTACTCCATCAAATGCGATAGCCCATCAACATCACCACCTCCCCTGGGTCACTGCCTGTATGCATCCATCACCTCTCGTCATCTGCTATAAGGAATCTCTGGTGGTGGCCTCAAGTCACCTACAGCCCATGCCCCATCTGGTATAGGTCAATCCACTGAGGCATAATAGTGGCATACCAATCCATAGTAATTTGGTAGTAGTGCTACAAAGATCCCTGAATTTGTTAAGCCTGGATCCCAAATTTGTGGTATCATCTATACAAAACCTAGCCCTATCTCAGGTCTACCTGTATACAGAGTCCCCATGGTCTACCTCTCTGCATTCATGGCAACAGGCATTCCATATATTTGTCTGAGGAACACCCTAAATGATACCCAACTGTCGCTGACATCGATCCCACTCTATAAATACTAAATAATATAACTATGAGTAATGTCTAGGAGAAAGTGCTCTACCATGCAAACACCAAGCTCTACCCCATCCTCTCGGCCACTATTATATGCCTATAGGGCCTCCAGACAATGTCCCTTCTGTCGTAGCTCCACGCTCAGTCAAACTCTCATCGATAATAATATGTGCTGCCTAGTTGCCCTCATACATCATCCCCAACGGGAATCCCATAGCCATATAGTGTTGGCTCCTCAGGGAGCTCACACACATAAGTGCGCCAACAAGACAGCCTGATCAGCTATGTGATCCCATGACAATTTTTTTAGTAGAGGAGGCATGTCTCCCACTCGTCTTCTGACATGGTGGTAGGTGATCAAATGTAGGTCCCAATATAGATGTGCCAGTATGCACTGGACCCAGCAGTATCTCTCACCGTTGTATAAGATCCCGTGGATTAATAGTCATCAAACCCAATGTAGGGAACGAAAGTCCTTGTCTTATCAGTGACTAAGAACCCACTGATAAGAGACTGTCAAATATAATAGGTCCCCTAGTGAAGTGGTACGGATATGTTATGTAACTTAGTGTAAATGCATATTGGTCATACCCTGTCAGGGGGTATCTTATCTCAGTCAGAATATATCACTGACAACCTCCTGTGATCCACCCAAAGTCATTGGTGTACTTGATTAGGGAGCCAACAATGGGGATGCACAGATAATCCACCAAACATCCTCCAACGTAACGGTCATCTATCCTGGTCAAGGAGTCTAGAAACACTGACTCTCATTATGCCATCACTCTATCCAATGTTGTCAGCATGACCATGGTCCAAGGTGATAGAATGGCATCCAGGAGTGACATGTCCTAAGCCCAACCACCTCCAGCAATAACTGCCACCGTCACGACTAGTCCCACCGAGGCAAGATTGCCATCTATCTCACCTATGCATGACTATGTCGCTCTCTCATCTGTAACAGCGTTGACAATCGTCTCTGCAAAACACATGTCCATTAGTCAACTACTAACATTTCTTCTGTGTTCTTCCTATCATTTCTAGGGTCTATCCTAAGCTAATTTTTACTTTTCTTCTATATGTCATTTTTTGGAACTTTCACTAGTTCTTCCTATTTGTTCTTCATCTTTGGGAATTTCTTCCCTTTTTGGCACCTGCGCGCCCATTTGGGCTTATGCATGCCTATCCTTTCGGTGCATGTGCATGTGATTGTATGTGCACAGCCTCTTTGGCGCCACTCGTGGCCTTCGTCTGGGTGCTTACACGTGGGGGCATATGCACCTAATGCGTTTGCACTAGGGTTTTTATGCCTGTGCATACCATGCGGATACTTTTGCACATGTGCCTATGCAAGCAAGCAATCTTTTTGGTGCATGTATGCGTGCGCGCATATACATTTTGGTGGCGTATGCACATGCACACATATACTTTTGTGGTGCCTACGCCAACATAAGGGCACCATGCTTGTGCCCCCGCGACATCTAACGCCTAGTCTCCTAGGTCTATGGGCATTAAATACAACATTAAATGCATGAACCGACAAGGTCAAGGTTAAAATACTCATTGAGGGGCACTATTGTCTGCATAACAGTTCATACTCTCGAACTCGGTCTGACGCATCTCCTACGGGCTCATGCTCTCACCATTGTCTTTGTCACTATCAAGGGTCTCACAGTAAAAAAAACTCGGCCAGTGATTAATAACAAATGAATTGATTGTAATGATTTACCCCCCCTCATGTGGGGTATATTAAGCCTATTCTTGTTGGCACACGATGCCCAGAGGACTGTTTTGACCTTCGTTGTCATTCCGACTCTTCTTCTACTCGTCGTAAATAATTATTTTCGTTAAATAATTATTTTATTTAAATTTTTCGCCATGCTAGGGCATTATTTGCCACCTGGTACTCAATTTTTCTCTGTGCTAGGACAATTTTATTTCCGTCCTAGGCAATATCACTCATACATCATCAAATAATCTCATTTTTTAAATAATTATTTTGTTCGTTTTTCCGATTGTGCTGGAGCATTATGTTAGAATTTAAGGATTCTAATAAATACAGATTTACATCAATTTATATAATGTTAAAATAAATATTTAAATAAAGATTACATCATAGCATAATTAAATAAATAAAATACTTACTATGAAATAAATAACACATGTGACACAATATTTATAGTGGAAAACCCCAATAAGATAAAAACCACTTTGAAAATAACATTTTACTTTAGAGAACTTATTTTACATCCTAGTAAGATCACCTCCTCCTTTGAAACCCTATTTACCCAAAGGTAAAACTAAATAACTTGATTTGCACACCTTTAATATATTTCCCGAATATATCCAATGAGGACCTAAAGTCCTTTTTATATAAGGTGATCGAGTATGTCTCCCAACCCACCTTTTCAACCTAAAATGGTTGATACATACACTTAAATTTATAATATTTAATATTACAACTATAATGCATTTCATGATATTAAATATTTAACCTAAACTATATACATAGGTTAACATATTTAATAATAGAAATATAAATATTTCATATTATTAAATATTAACCTATATATTAGTGATGGACCCATATACATTAAGGGTTGGACAAACCACTTAATCATTATGTTCCAACACTCCCCCTTAATGTTAAGTGGTATAACATAACATATGTCAATAAATTACATGTCCTGTGGTACACTACACGATTTACAATCCTTAAACCATAAAGGTTTTAGGCTAGCATATCAAGTTGAAGGAATCATAACACCTTCATCATACTCAATTTATCTTTTGGTACAAAAGGATTTGGAATCCCAAAGATAATCCCGATGATCAGTGACTAAGTATGATTTGTGATTTTTACATGTTCTCATAGGTTCATCATAAAAAGTTATTAAACCTAAGCATATAGGAGCCTTTTACAACCAAGGACCTCCTTAACAATAAACTTGTACTGGATGTTTACCATGTTAACTCAATAGCACTAAAGAGTTTACTGAAGACCATCATTTAAGATCTTTCTACACTTATTTCTAAAAAAGAATTTTGAGGAGGGTAAACATGCGCCGAAGGTCTTTTTACATTTTCACGAAGGTCTTTTTTACACTTGCCTGAATGATTTTTTACAAATGTTCGAAGGTCTTTTTACAAAAACCAAGTTCCATTAGGATGTGACATTGTCATGTACACTCCCCCTCAATGGAAACTCTGACAATCTAAGATTTTCACAAAAGTGAGAAAACTTTGCAGCACCCAGGGACTTTATGAGGATGCCAGCAACCTGCTCTTCAGTCAACATGAACTTAGAGATTTATGTCATCACTTAGTACACCTTCTCACTAGGTGAAGTGTATATGTATCTCAATGTGCTTTTTCCTTTCATGTTGATCCAGATTCTTAATCAAGAGTAATACAACTCTGGCCACCACATAGAAGATGAAATACTTCCTTTTAACTTCCATGTGTATCTCTATTAACAGTCGTTGCAGCCACATGACTTCTTTTATTTTTTCCATTGTACTTCTCTGCCTCAGTAGAAGAAATAGAGACTGTTGATTGCATTTGGTGATCCAAGTAATGGTTCCTGCACCAAAAAAACTTGAACGCATATTTAATATATTGTATAACACAACATCAATATGGTTAAGAATCGTAAAATCTATATAAGATAGCATTTTTATTCTTAGTATAATACAACCCATAATTGATTGTTCCTTTCAATATATCTAAAAATTCTTTTTGCAAGATTTCAATGATCTCTAAAAAAAGTTCCTACATAAACTTTGAAGTAATTCCTACTATATAGAAAATATATGATCTAGTTATAGTTAGATAAATCAAACTATCAATTAACAACATATATAAAATAAAATCAACATTTTTCATATGCAGATTTAGGGTGAATATTTATTCCAACTTCCATTGAAGTAGATAAATAGTTTACAATCAATCATAAGAAAAAATTTCAATACAATGGTTGCATATTGTGTTTTCAAAAATAACAATAGAATGAAATACATTCATACAAAGAACATAATGTGAAAGACCTAACTCATTCATTTCAAAATATTGTTTCAATTTCTCTTTAATCCTATGAATTAAATCAAAATTGTCACCATTCATAAGTAAATCATCAACATATATACATATAATGATAATATGTGAGCCTTATTTCTTAATGAATATATCATTGTTAGAAGAACAAATAACAAAACCTAACAGCTTAAAGAAAGAAAAAATTTTCACATACCAAGCTCTAGGATCTTGTTTTAAACCATACAAGGATTTCTCAACTTACAATCATAGTTTTCTTTACTAGTTTCTTCAAATCCTTTAGATTGAAACATGTAAAGTTATTCTTTTAAATCACAATTCAAAAAAGTATTTTTCTTATCCATTTTGTGGATTTTCCACCCAAATTGAGCGGTAATTATAAATAAGGCCATAATAGTACTCATTTTAGCTACAAGATATGTCTCAACATAATCAATACTAGGTTTATGAGTGAAACCTCTAGCAAAAAATCTAGCTTTATGTTTGTTAATACTACCATCAACATTATATTTTACTTTGTATATCTATCTAGACCCTATAATACTTCACGAATTATGTTCATACAAGGTAATTAATGCATGGTACATATGATAACTTCTAGTCATTTTCCTAAATTTAATAAGATTTGAAATTTCTAACATAGATTGAACCCAATTAAATTTCTTATCTAGGAAGATAAGAGTTTCATAAACATCTATAACATCAAAACATGATCATGATCATTTAATAAATCAGAATCAAAACCATAATTCAGAAGCAATTAATGAAGTAACTTCAAGAGAAAAAGATAACACATGTAAACTTTTCACTAGATTACATCTATAAATTTCATATAAGCGTCAATTAATTAACATATCCTAACGTTTCATGTCATAGTTTTGAATTATTCAAACTCTCATATATAAAACAAGATGCATAAGAGAAATCATCAAAAATATACAAACCATTTCTTTGAATTTCCTCAACTGTTATACTCTCATTACTATCATTGATATACCAAGTATCCTTCATGCATAGATTCTAGTTGTATCCATACCTCTTTCAGATGTTCGATATTACCAATGTGTTAGAAGGTACTTGTCGTCCACATTGCGTAAAATTATAGAAAGAGCCTCATGCATTCGTTGCAAGAATGCGTTCATGTTATCTACAGTTGCTTGATGACCAGGTGGGAGCAACCTTAAATCCAAAAAACAATTATCGAGAGTTTCCTCGCCATAAATTTTATTTTAAGCCTCAAATTTTGTACTTGGTTTTATTCAGGATCTGAGTTTTATCAAGACAGAAATAGTTTGACGTTGTTGTTTTCCTAAACATGTAAAACACACCCCATTATAATATGACAATGTACCACAGAGTTAGATACATATTTATCGATAATAAAAACAACACTTTTAATATAATTATATTTAAATTTTATAGATCTAAACAAACCATTTCATCATAATTAATTTTGTCATTACAATGCATTACTAATTAACCTCTTATGATCAAAATAATAACCCGCAATATAAAGAGCTCTACCTTATACCCCAGATTTATATAAAAAATATTTCTGACCATATAGAAGTGAAGAAGAGACCCCTAAGAATGCATAATAACTTCAAATTTTTGGAAAAAAATAATGTAGACAAAGATTTGACTAGCTTAAATTTGACATCTAAATGACCGTCATAATAACGTATTTTTTTTGTTTGTTGTGACGGTCATTTGATCGTCAATTTTAATACAATGAAAGTTTCATGGAACCTATGAGCTTAAATTTAACATCTAAATGACCGTCATATTATCTTATGTTTGGTTTACCGTAACGGTTATTTGACCGTCAAATTTAATAAAGCCAAAACTTGATTTGTATTTTCAGAATTGTGAAATTTCAGAATTTCTTCTTCTGTATAATATTAGGGAGGTTATATTTTAATACATTATAATAGCATATTATAGTTTATAATATAAAAATATATACACTTTTGAAAAATAGAGGTATATAGTTTATAGAATGTAAATAAAAAACAACATATAGTTCATAAAAATAGCTATAAACTATTAGTTCTCCATTTATATTTGAGATAAAATCTCATTTTATTCACAACTCCCACTCTTATATAAAAGAACATCGGCCACTTGGTATGTAAGTTTATTTATTTTAGGTTTTTATAAATTATAAGACTATAAATCAAAGGGTCAACCCACATTAATATGGATAATGATAATTTGTTAGGGACACATAAGTTAGGATATCTAGTTTAATGAGTATTAAGATTTAAACATGTCATCTCTTTATGGCCATGCAATAAACACGGGCCCCCTTACTAGAAAATATCAGTATGATTTAAAAAACATACTTAACCAAATCTAAGTTTAATTTATATTTTATATCGGTCACTTAAAAAAAAGATATGGGGGCCGCTTTAAAGTTTGAAGTCAGTTTTTAGATTTAGGTGTCCATTTTTTTCTTTTTCAAATTATATGCCTAACATGTATAGGATTAAATTTAGTAATATTGATTTAAACTAAGGATTACCATATGGTCTGTCAACTACTTCCACTCATTCACCACATCAGACATTAAGATGGTAAAACAATATTAATATATAGTTTAGGTATGTTCTAAAACTATATATTTTTTAATATGATGCCCATATGAATGAGGTAGTTATAAACCTAATTCTATATTATAGATACTATTATTTAAAAATAATAATATAGTTTTCAAATTATATAGGATATAGTTATAGATTAACGATAAACTATTATATTTCAAATTGATTCATATTCGAGGGGACCAAATAACATGGTTATGAATGTACCTTCCGAAATATTTAACCTGTAAAAATTTGAAATTATAGGGGTCATGAAAGATTATTTCATATAGTAATGAATCCTTACCTTTTCTGTATGTAATATTTAACACTGGTAAACATTTAAAGCCCCTTATAGAAAACTGTGAACACATCAATATCTCCAAACAAGCTTTAATTCCATATAATTTACAAAATGTAAATGAAAGTAAGAATCATATCATATTACATCTCCCTCCCAAAAAAAATTAGGGATTAAAAATTGAAAAACCCTAAAATTTTTACCGAGAGTTGAATTGTACAAATGTAATGTCAAAATAAATTGGGAAAAAAAGAAGGGGACCAGATACTTTTAAATACTCTTTCGGGTTGGTTAAAAAAATCGTACAAATTAAATAAATAAAATATATAACATTTGATCTTAATTTATTTAATTTACCTCGCTCTATTACCATGTTAGAATTTGACGATTCTAATAAATAGAGATTTAATCAACTTACATATTACATAATGTTACAATAAATATTTAAATAAAGATTACATCATAACATAAGTAAATAAATAAATACTTACATGAAATAAATAACACAAGTGACGCAATATTTATAGTGGAAAACCCCAATAGGGTAAAAACCACTTTGAAAATGACCTTTTATTTCAGAGAACTTATTTTACATCCAGCAAGATCACCTCCTCCTTTGAAACCCTATTTATGAAGGGTAAAACCAAATCACTTGATTCGCAAACCTTTGATATATTTTCTGAATATATCAAATGAGGATCTAAAGTCCTTTTTATATAAGGTGATTGGGTATGTCTCCCGACCCACCTTTTCAACCTAAAATGATTAACACATACACCTAGGTTTATAATATTTAATATTAGAAATATAAGCATTTCATGATATTAAATATTTAACCAAAATTATATACCTAGGTTAGCATATTTAATAATAGAAATATAAATATTTCATATTATTAAATATTAACCTATATATTAGTGATGGACCCATATACATTAAGGGTTGGCCAGACCACTTAATCATTATGTTCCAACACTCACTAGGACAATTTTTATTGCTCTTAGTCAATTTTTCTTCTTATCCACACTCTCTTGAATAATAATAATAATTTAAAAAATATATATATTTTAGAAAATTTTCCACTATATAGGAACATTATTTGTCACTTGTTTCTTCTTTCTTCCCCCTGGGGCATTTTATTTTACATCTAGGCACTTCATTCTATTTCTTCTATTTTCTTTTGTCCACAACATTTTAGAAAAACACAAAACCAAACACACACACACACACACACACACACACACACACACACACATATCACTTCAAAATCTAAAAATAAGGTAAAAATCTCTACAAAAACCTAAAAAAGTAAAAACCCATAAAATAGGTAACCTGCTTATTATGGCTGAAACTTGTGTCTTACGCATGGTATTCTTTCCATATCCTACTGGTTTGTTTCACATCTTCTCCGATCAACAGGACTCGTGGATCGCTAGATTCACAACCATTCACAAAGCTAGCTGCTTGCTTCGTCTATACTTTGGGGCACGTCTTGTTGCCTAGTGTTGTTTCATTGCACACAACACTTTCTACTTGGACCCAATGTCCATCATCATTTCCCCTTGTATGTATCCTTTCTCGAGGCATCATTTTTAACCCTTGTTATCAATCATGAACATGTGGACCTCTTCAGCTTGCTAACAAAATATTTATACAACTATCTTGACCGTTGTTGGGTTAGATATATGTGTTCGTACTTGTTTTCCCTGTTAAATGAGCTTGTTTCCTTCTCACATTGCATTGCATTTTGTATGTTGCATAGATTTGGTGTTTTTAGAAAGGGACAATTGTTCGTAGTATGGGTTTTCATGTCATTCTACTTTTGTCGTATGCTTATATTTTTCATAAGGACCGATAACATAGATCTTTTGGGTAATATGATGACACTGAAGTTCTTCCAATGCAAAGGCTAGAGGCTAGTTCTCTCCACTTCTCCATATTTCTTCTGCATCACTTTCCTCTCCCTAATCTTCCATTTCATCGGGGCATTCTGCCCCTGCCCATTATTTTATCTATTTTTCACCTTTTTCGATTGTTGATCATCTTCCTTCATCACCCCATCGACACTCAAGGGGGCATATCTCACTTCTACTAATTTTTCTTCTATCCCTTTAAAATTTCATTCATCTACTATCTTAGAAGTGGCATCACTGATGCCACCCCAAAGATGGGAAAATGTAAACACCTATAATTACGCCTGAGCAATTTAAATACTTAAATTACACTAATTATCTCCTTTCCTGCAAATTGATAACATATCGTTAAAAGCACTTATCTTCTCTCCTATCGTCGTTAATTATTTACACTACGCTAATAAATTAAGTCTCATATCCAACAAATACCCTAATTAATGACCTTCCATTAATTAATCCTTCCTTCTATCTAGACTAATTAATTATTATTAATTAATTAGCTTCCCCTTTCATTAAACCAATAAATCAATATTTAATTGATTTAATCCCCTTCTATAGTCTAAATCAGGCTAATATTCCTCTAAAAAACTTTTATAAGCTTGCACATCTTTTAATTAATCATCTTGATCAATTAATAAACCCCCTTTATCCACACGAGTCACTAAAGGACAATTTAAACTCTCCTAAATTTAACTCAACCCTTTCTAAACCCCCTTATCAACAACTAACTCAACATCTCTATTATCCCACATGCAAAGGGATGTAGTGGTTACTTTATCCATTGGGCTATATAAAGATCCCTCCTTCTACCTTTACACCTACACCTAATTCCTTGAGAAGACAAAAGCAAAGCATATAACAATTACACTATAAGCCTTTTGTTATTCTTGAAAAATTCACCATTTGAAGAGTTAAGCCTCATTTCTTGCATTTTCTAGCCAAGTTCTTGGGTCATATGGGAATATTCAAAGTGGTCTTGTAGCCATGCTTTGATAAGCTCCCATTCCTAAATTCTTGAAGATCAAAAAAATCAATTTGATTGCCATGGAGTCTACATAGGTACATTTTCTTTTGTTGATAATCTAGAGAAGTAGAGGTTTTGAATACTTTAGCATGTTAATTTGATCTTAGTCCAAAGTTAATGCATTATGCTTAGTATTGATCTTGTTTAGCTCTCATCTTGATGGTGCCTAGATTTTGAATTAGATTTGTTATAGAACTATTTAGGTGGTAGTTCTCATTCATCTAACTTAGCTTAAGTAAAAATACACACACATAATAAGGAACCCCCAAGACATGCCAAAGCTTCTCGATGAGCCTCCACTCATGCTCTCTGAGTAGACCAATTGATAACATGAAGGAATATTCCACTTAGCACCCCTTACCGGAACCACCAAGCCATCTGTCTCTTCTAGTTCATATTTTTAAACAAGAACCTCAATTGTTACAGAGCCCAAAATCCATTGGTAGACCACACCATAGCCTTTAGTTTGAATATGACTTTCCCTCCCAGCTTATCGAAGGCATAAGCTAATATGAAAACTATTAATTATAAGTTGATGTTTTTTTAATACATTACTAGGTTTGTGTCATGTTGCAAAAAACTAATTAGAAATTAAATTTTGTACATTATATTAAAATTATCAATATAGGTTGAGGTGTCATTGGTAGTATTTCTATTTTATAAAAAAATATAAGTTGATATGTCATGCAATATTATTTTTTTAGTAATTCAATGTTATATATCACATCATAATTATTAATTAAACTCGAAGGCATTTTTGTTTTTAAAAAGTATAGATTGTTACATCAAATTTTTAGTAGCTCAATATTATATGTCACATCATATCTATTAATAAATGTAAGTATCTTCTATTATGCCAAAGAAATTTTCGAAACTAGATCGAACGGGAAAAATTCCATTAGGTTGTAGAGGCATTAATGGTTCTTATTTACTTAGTCATTGATGTACATTACCAATTAGAGAAGTTGATTGTTTTGTAGTACAAGTCAAATAAATGTTTACAAAATGGATAGGATTTCTTACTACCACCATTGTTGATTCATGCTATAGGAAAATAATGAGTACAAGACACTCCATTAAAGCATGAATTTGTGCTTTTATAACATCAAAGTACGTCATAGTATTCCATAGAAAATAAAGATAAAGATAACTAAAAATTATCTTCACTCCACACAACATTATATTCCTTTAAAGAATTAACATTTGTGATTCGTAGAGGCTGAAATCACTTGACATAAAAATACTTGAACCACTTGCAAACACTCACCACATGCCTCAGCCACCCTATGAAATGACAGGCATACGCCACTATATTATACAAATCACTTCCCACAAATTATCATGGATGGATGCCTCATACCACTATCTACTCAAGTTGGAAGGCATAACAAAGGTTTCAACATCTAAACATTTGAAAATATCATGCATTACATCCATATTTTGTACTACATCCATATAAGTCTTCTTCATGTTTTTGGTATGAAACACTATGAATTGTTTTAGATTTACATTAGTTTGGAATAGATGTACTCTATTTACACGAAAGAAATTTTCCAAATCAGATCAAACATGGGAAGTTATGATAGGTTATAGAGGCATACATGACTCAGATATGTTTGCTCAACTATATGCATTAACGATTAGAGCCGTTGATTTGTTTTTTTGTTTGCATCATGTCTTGTGTATATATATAAGTACATTTGAATGCGCTCATTACCTTGTCATATTTATTTTTTATCACATATACATGTGGAATCAACAATCCACAACTGATTCTAAATGAAATTAGTTGGGGTTTATAATCCCATGTGTCATCACTTGACATTGTTAAGAAAGTAAGGATTTTCTAGATGAATAGATGGAGGATTTTAGATGGTTGAAAGTGGGCTAGTTGTCAAGAAAGTTGTAGAGATTGACTTAAATGAGATGGGACACTACTTAACAAGGCCATGGAATGGCATATCCTACTATTTGGGATGGCATTGATTGTTACAAATGTTCTATTTTGCTAAAAATAGGGAAACATTTGGAGAGTGGAGCCATGAAATTTAGCCTTTGGTATTACACATAATGATTTATTGTTGGTTTAACAGTATTTGTCAAGATTTTCTAATACTATATTCACATAAAGCATGGAGTATGTTTTATTGTTAGATGTTTGGAATACTTATAAGTTGACTTTGGCTTCCTTGTACCACATTTTTTGTCACCTAGGGAAAGCAATAAAAGTATTGGTTCCTCACATGCAGATAATGTAGTAGATTCAAGTTGAAAAGGGCTCAAAAATTTGAAGTTGACATTACTTTACACCACTTGATATACCATTATTAAAAAAGCCGGAAACATGTAAATGAATGTATCGATGTGGATATCTTGGAGGAGGAGGATGAAAGTAATGCAGAGAAATGTATTGATGTGGATTGTGAAGAGTTTTTAATTTATTTGTACTGGATTTTTGTCTAAAACGGAAGCAATACTCTTTTAAAAAGATTTCTTTTTAAATCTGCCTCATATATTTGACCTATTCATACTTTACAGATATGTAAATAATTTTCAGTTTTATACGATGTCTTTGTTATTTCCATTTCCCTCTGAACCCTGACTGAATAAAGTAAACGAGAAGGAAATGAGTGGATGTATTTGAGAATAATAGATTTTGTTTCCTTGCATTAATGGTTTCTTTCTCTTCCTTCGATTCTGTTGAAATGCTAAGTGATATCCATGGAGCAGGAGGTAAGAGCAGTGACTGAATTTTGAATGAGTGAGAAAGGGTTTTTCAGTCTCTCCTTCATGTTTTCAATATGATTGTGTCAAAAATTTTATGTAGATAGAAGGATATGCTGAGAAAAGGATATTGGGATAAGTTGGAAAGAGAAATAGAAAGAAGATTTGGAGTTTCTTGTTTATTCTGCAATGACAGTGTATTTTAGCTAAGGAAAATGTAACATTTGTGATGACGATTTCCACAATGATCTGAATCTAATTAGTATCAGAATATCTATGACTAGAATAATTTCTCATAGAAGGATAAGGGGGGTAGATAAGGGATAAAAAAAAATGCGTAAAGTCCTCATTACGTGTCTCCAGTGTTTGCATCATTCAAATTCAATTTGATTTGATGATGTTGTGATTATTGTTTATAATCTTCATGTAAATGAAGAATTTTTGTTTGTAATTTTTTCTCCCCTAATCTTTCAATATCCGAAGCAAAAAAATACAATTTTTTATGTAGTATTTTATTTACATACACAAACTTGGAAAGAGAACGTGTTTTTACATGTGTTTGTTGAGATTGTCCATTTATAGGCCAATTAGTTTGCTTGGTTGCATTTTTGTGTTTTTTTATGTAGGTGCATGCAAAAAAGTGTCAATTTGTGATTCGAATGTCTAATTGTAAACAATATTTTATGTTGTTTTTGTAAGCGAAAATTTAATGACGAAAAAAAAGATAATTTTTTTTATAAGACCAAGATTTTGGCATTGTGACTCAGGATCCAATATATGCTACTTACAGTTGTAGAAACCGTATTAGTACCAAAAACTAAAGTAATGGGACCTAGATGATATTCGTGGACAAAAAATCTATGCTAAAAACAGAGTAGGCTAAATTACCATTAGTGATTGATAGATTCAAACACCACATTTGGACTGATCGACAAGAGGAGGTAGAGAGAACCACAAATAAAGCCATCTTAAATATCAGTTGTGGATATCTCAAAAAATATAATAAATCTATATGGAATAATAAAGCTCATAAGGCCACAATTACCAAATACAAGTTATAATAAATAAAATGCATATCACTTTATAGATATAAACAAAAGAAAATGTGGATATTAATAGGAAAGTGTGTGAAGATATCAGCTATAACCAAAACTTGCTATAACGTGCTACAATAATGTGTATATGGAAAAAATGGTTAGAATTGGTCCATGGAAAGGTTACACAAAGATCAAGAAGTTACATTCTAGTAATACAATCACTTGAAAAAATTCATGGACTCCATTTTCACCCTGTTTTCCCTCGCTTCAATGACCCAATTGCATGGTTCTTCTCAATAGCAAATGGATCCATCAGCTATTACAATACACTATCTTGCACATTCCAAGAAACAACCCTTGCAAACGAGAAGCTTCAATATAAATGTCTTAATGCTAGAAGTATTCATAATCTACTTTATCAGGTTGGCATTGAACATTGTTGGATGAGCAAGTCGTACAAACATCGTTTATTGTCAAATAAAGCATGGGCGGCCCAAATTTCTACCATTATAGAGCCATGATAAAGTGAGGGTCAAAAATTATTATGTCAAGGCACTGCATAGACTACTCACAGGAAATAAACCACAGTGAATAAGTCATAGGAACATCGTTCATTGTCAAAACAATCATAGAGAGACCCAAATTCCACCATTACAGGGCTATGATAACATGAGAATGAATGAGCTAGTTTGAAGCATAGGTGAAGACAAAGGATGAACGACATGACAATGCACGATGTGTATTTTTCTTATGGCAATTACAAAGTATGTTTTTTAGAGAAATATTTACACAAACTAATATTCGACTATGATAGTTAACAAAAAACTAATATGCAAATATTAGTTTACTGTTAACAACAAACTAATGTCTATGATAGTTAACAATATACTAATATGTGTGAGGGATGAAATGTAAAAATGTTATAAATGCAAATCCACGGCCTCGTGGAGCAATGCAAAATGTGTGATAGTTAACAACAAACTAATATACAATAAAAAATGTGAAAAATGGAATCAAAAGAGGGGTCTAGAGATGCAAGCTGAGAATGAAACACACATAGGAAAAATGCGTAAAAATTTAAGTTCAAATATCAAAAAATTCAAGATTATATACAATGTTGACATTGTTGTTTATATTTGGGAGAGGATAAAGAGTAGCATTTTCAAAAATTACAAGATGTGGTCTCTGAAACACTATATTAATATTCGATAGTATTTTGTCTATCACACAGAGAGAAAAATACAAGCATCGGTGTAATATTCTTCATATGGGGAGTGTTGTTTCACGAATTGAATCTCAAAAAAGTTTCAATGATGCGCCTGTTAATTTAACTACAAAGCCAAAACAAAAAAAGACGTTAACGATAAAGGATGTTTTGTAAATGAATAAAATGTGGCAGTATAATTGTGGATAGGTATAAACCTAATGGGTGGATATCAGTGTTGACATTGACAATGGTGTTAGTTTGATCAAGCGTAAAAGTTCCTTGTAGTGTGAAAGTTCGAAGATGTACAATGGAGATTTTGTTCTACATGTGCTTTTCATGAGTTATTTCAGTTAGTGAAGGACACAATCTAGCCAAAAAAGGACCAACAAGACTACATTTGATAGTTGAAGTAGATATTTCTATATCACAGATCAATCGGTGGGTATGCTGAAGTGTGTTCTCCTAGTTGAAATTTTAACGTGTTATTGTCATTTTTTGCAATGAAAAAATATTTTCAGCTTCGAATTTGCATTTGCTGCATATGATTTGAAATAACATGGAGTACACGCTGGAGGAATTTGTAGTCATTTATTTACCCTTAATACCTTTACTAACCCCAAGAGCACCGACCTATCATCTAGTAGTTGCTAAGCAATCACTTGAGGCACACATGGGCGTCGAGCCCCTCCTTTATGTGAGCTTTGTGAGAAGGTTCCACCATTAATGGAGGATGATTTACATAAGTAGGAGTACATTCACTTATTTAAAGAGGTAGAAAATGCAACTAGCAGATCTAACATTAGTGCATCGCAAAAGCTAAAGAACATTGCAAGAAGCATAATAAACTGGATTTGAACCATGGTAAGTAAAATGACACGAGGGTTTACACCCTTAAGAAAAATATATTGAATGAACCCAAAGATATATTGATTTATCATAGTTTAGGTAGCTGCATTATAGTCAAAAGGGTTATCTCAGACCATATACAATAAATGATAGGGACTTAACTCTCGCAAATCCTTCCCCATATGAGACCCTATCTATACCTTTCCCATTTTAACCCTCATTATAGATCCTAGTGCCATACATAAGCTTATAGAATCCCTCAAAAACCTTAGCACTAAGTTCTCTAGACCCTAGCGCTACTACAAAATATTGTTACCCTACTTCTTATTCTTTTTGTGTTCCCCCAATCTCCCATCATCTCTTGCATTCTGTCATTTTCTATCTCTTTTTCCCTCTTCTATATTATCCTCCCTTTTCTCTAGCCTGAGCATATCTCTTTATAGGATCAACACCCACCACCGTGCCTTCTCTCCTGAACAGATCAAGTGCCAAGTGTTGATGTGGTCCTTCAATGGTGAATGATTATCCCTTTGCAAACCCTCCACTCTCTGCAATGATGTCTTCTGGGAATATTCCCTACGTGGAATATCCTTTTCTTAATCTCCAAGGTTCCAGGACGGGACCTTATCCATTCATCATGCCTATTCGGGTCTTCACGTTTTTACTCAAGTTCCTCTAGAATGCTAAATATGGCTAAAGTATTTTAAACCCATGTTCTGATTCCTGCGCGCACCCTGGTTTCACTTATACCCTTCTTAAACCCCTTTATCCTGCGCATGCACACCCTTTAGTACTTGGATAATATTTTAGGGCCAAACATCACCACACACTAAGTGTGTTCTCCATCCTTAGAAACATCCCGATTCTTTAAAGGATAAAGAATAGTGGGATAGGGACAATCTGAACAAAGAATGAAAGAATGGAAGAATCTTCTACTGCTGTAGGAGGAGGGGGAATTATTTATTTACTATTGCTTTAATATTTTTCAAGGAATCCACCTCACTTTGCGCTTGCTAAATTAGGTCACCCACTAAAGCACTCACCTCATCAAAACTCAATTCATCTCTCTTAGCATTTAATGTGTCTATAATTCCTTCTAGCTGCTTGTTAAGATCTTCTAGCATGTCCATTTTGTGGGTGACCTAGGGATATAGTTCCTTAAGCTGATTTTTAATCGAACCTCGCAAGGTTTTAATTGATTCCAAATTTTTCTCAACCTCGGCTAGGATCTTATCCCGCTCTTCCCTATTTCCTTTTTTCTTCTCTTGAAACTATTTTAGATCCTCCTCATGTGTAACAACTAGTATACTTATTACCCTGTCTCTGTCAACACAATTTTCATAAATAGCCTCAGCCATTTGTGTGGTGGTCTTCATAGTGGCAAGGATCTTGGAATACCAAGTAACTGTCTCCCCAATATTTAGTTTTTCTTCCTCCTTTTGGTGTGCTAATTCCTCTTCTGTTGATTCCAATGTGAGTGGCTACCTCTCCATGGTGAGGATGCAGGTCAGGTCTTCCAAGCATTGCATGGTTGAATCGTATTTTTGCTCAGGATGGGCTAGGTCTGAGTGCTTCAAGATTATAGAATCTGAAATAGCCTCTATATTCTTATGGATCTCTCAGATCTTTTCCTTTTCCTTCCTTAATTTACACCTTAATTGTGCATTGATCAAATCCTCCTGCTTTACCTCCTTGTCCTTTTCAATTATCTCTTCATTTTTCTTTTCAAGCTCTTCTTCTAGGACCCTTACTCTTTCATTTCTCCTGAAGAGCCTCGCCTCAACCTCCATCGACACTTTATTTAGTGTGTTACAAAATTGCTTAGCTGATAGTTGTTAAGCATTCACCAGAGGGTTTACTCCCTTGGTATCTGATATCTTCATAAACACTTCATGGTTGACCTCAAATTCGGGCTCATCAACATGGGACTCAAAATCCCAAGACAACATCTTCCTTGTGCATGAGTATGCACCATATTCATAAAAAAAAGACCATGCAAGGAGTTGGTTTGAAGGCACGGTACTTTAGAAACATGCACACAATACCTTATTTGGATCATTGATGTAGGTCATCCCTTGTTCCTACGCCGCTGTCATGCCCTTTCCTTTTTTGTGTGATGCCATTGGGAAGCTTACTGCCAGGCTGGGATCTCCACCCATGCTTCTATACTCCTTTTCTATGCCCTCACTTCCCTCCATCTCCTTGAGAAATTCTTCGGCACTGCGCTTCACCTCTTGATCTACTAAGTCTTGTATGATCCCTACTACCTCCCTTTATGTGGCATCCTCTATCTACTCCTTGGTAAAGCTTGGAACCCTTTGATCTTTCATGTTGACTTCCTCACTTCCCCTCTTTCCGTGAGTTCCTCCTACGTCCTCATCCTTCTCTTCATTATCCTCCTCTGACTCGTGTACATCGTACACAGAATGGTCCTGGGCCTTGCCATGCTCTTTATCATCTTCATCACCCTTGTCAGCCTCCATGCTCTCTATTTCTTCTGAGTCTAACATTTTTGTTACCCTTTGTTTCTTCCTAATTGTTGATTCCAATATAGGAGACTATTCTTTTTCTTCATCTCTAGGTGAATCGTTTCTTTCTGGAGACTCTTCTTTTTTAGGGGGCTTCTCTTGCTCTGGCGCCTCTTCCTCAGTTGTCTTCTCTTTATCTTCTACGAGGGACTTATTCCTCTATGCATAGGTGCTTGTCCTTGCATTCAACTCCTACACACCTATAGCTTGTGTTGTCTATGCACTTGGTGCCTTTTTCTCAAGGGCATCCTCTCTCTCCCTTTTCCTTAGCATGGCCTTATTCCTTATGATGGGGTATTCTAGGATAGAGACATAATTTTCAATGTAAGACCCATTCTCATACTTCGGAATTATGCGCAGGTATACCCTTTCTATGGTCCTCCCAACAATGGGAAATATTACTATCTTCACCATATGTATGTCATGGGAGACATACTTATCCACATAGGCACACTTCTTCAGATATATCAATGTCTTGCGTAGCTCATGGTAATCCTTGTCTACCGTGCTGAGGTCAAACCTTTGTTTCTTTACCTCTTTGAATATATTGACTCCGGCATAAAAGTATTGTGTTATGAAGGAGAATGAAAATTTGCACTAGGGACCCTTGGTGCCATCTGCTAGAGTAAACCTAACAACGCAAAAATGTTGGTATATGGAGAATTCAGGTATACCATCATCATAGATAGCATTCCATCTAATGTCCTTTTGTCTGTAGGGTGAACCGATTCCAATGCCATCTCATTCTCTATGGTGCTCGTTCGATGGTTGTATTCACTTATGGCCATATTTCTAACATGAGACACCCATTCTTTTCTAAGTAACATGCCATCTGGATATTGCATCTCTGCGTACCATTCTTCGTTCAAATTGGTGGAAACAACTTGTTTCCCTTTTATCTTGTCTTTCTTTAGTGAAATTGTTGTTGCTTTCCTTGGTTCCATTTCTGTCACGTCACTAAAATTTCTTTCTTCCTTCTGATCCTGGCTCTACTCAATTCTACAGCTCTACCCCTTCACGAAAATCCCTTCAATCCTGTGTATGAGATATGGAACCCTAACCTGGAAAAACCCTTCTTTACACAAGATGGCATATTCACTTCTAGGATTTGAAAAATTCTACGATCCTCTCCCTCATGCATGTGTACTCTTTTTCCACTCTAGTTTGCTAATCAAATTGGCTATATACTTAGACCTTCATCACCCTTTTTTGCACAAATTTTCTTCAAGGATTCCCTAGTTCACAAGAGCTCTTTGATATCACAATTGTAAGGTAAACAATAATGTACCCTAATCTTCTACTTATAATTTTTGATTTTTTTCCACAATAAATGCCATGCCACCTACCAACATACCTTTGCAATAAAAGAGGTTTTTTCTTCTAAATCCAACCTTAAGCACTTTTAGCCCTTTCCCAATCCTACGTGAGAACTTCTACAGCCTTTTGGCACACAAAAACCCTTAATAACGGAAGCTCCTTATGCGCGCGCTTGCAACGCCAAAGGCACTTCTTCTGTCCTTACCCTGATTTTTAGCATTTCCTACCTCATGTTTTTCCTGCGCTTCTCACCCTTGTATGTGGTTTTTGTAAAGCCTTCTTGACAAAAAAATCCTTATGTTCACTTTCTCTATGCATGCTCTTCCAAACTAAGTGATTTTGATCCTTCAACCTGGGCCATTGAAACACAACTTCTCTAATAGCTTCCAGTACTTGTTGCATCAATCCACCCCACACAAAAATAGATGCGTGGTCCTACATGCATAGAATTTTTTTGAAAATAATAAGTGAATACCAACGCACAATATGCACGCAACAGAAAAAAAAAGGGAGTAAGCAACGAGAAAGGGAAACACAAAGAAAGGAAATGCATTAAAATAAATCCTAGGCTAAATGGAAATACTACCTTATTTACAAACACAAGAAAGGCTTATTTATAGTAGGGCTTCAGCCTACTCCCATTGAAATGGTCTGGTAACCGTGTTCCATCCAACATTTGTAACTAACAAGTGCCTGAATTAAGTATATAGGATACAATGTATGGGCCCATCCAATGGACTTTGAATTTCCCAGGATGCGTAAAAACTTGGAATCATATAATAGAACCATTTTCCCAACCTCAATTTTTTTGTTCTTGATGTGTCCATCATGTCATGCCTTCTTCTTGGCTTTTTCTATTTTCTATCTCTAGCGTGCAATAGCCCTCCTCTCATCTAATTGCATTAACTTATCAATCCTCTCCTCAAGTGCTTTCTCATCAACTAATCCTCCTTTGCACACTATACACAGTGATGGTAACATGAATTCAATAGGTAACACCGATTTTGTGCCAAACACCAATGGAAAAGGTTGGGCCTTGTTCAGTATTTTATAAGTAGTCTGGTATGAACATAACACAACATAAAATTTATCATCCCAATCCTTTCTTCCCACATCAAAAAATTTGGTCAGCATGTGAATCAATATCCTGTTAAATGCCTCAGCAGTTCTATTAGCTTGTGGGTGATAGGGGGTAGTCTTGCGGTGGGCTACCATGAATTCTGCCAACAAGATTATAATTGTCTCATTCAAGAAATGAGTACCCCTTTCACTTGTTAAACTTAGTGGACATCGATATCTGTTGATTATATTTTCCCAAAAGAACCTAGCTACTATTGACACTATGCAATCCCTTGTAGGTGCCACTTCTTCCCACCTTGTAAGATAATATAGCGTGAACCAATCCTTTGTGCGGTAAGTGAGATTAGTCCTACAAAATAAATTACCCATTTATCAAATGGATCTGCGCTACCTATCAGTCTCATGGGCATCTCATCTCTTCTTCCTAGTTTACCACGATGCTGGAAATGGTCATAGGCATTGCAAAACTCAATACAGTCCTGGTAGATGCTTTCCCACCAAAGTCATGCTAAAAGGATCTTACAGGTGGTTTCATTCCCTACATAGTGTCCTCATGCAATCCCACCATGTGCTTCCTCCATGATTGCAACGCGTTCATGCTCTAACACGCACTGACGTAAAACATCATTGCGACCTAACTTATATAAGTTTCCACTAATTAACATGTATGGTGTGGTGTGTATGGCTAACTGCTTTCTTTCCATTCTCTCTACTGCCACACCCATTTTGAGAAACACAACTATATCTTCCAAGTCAGAGGGCAAACGTCACAATCTAAACAGTTGCGCATATGGAATTATATCCTTAATGATCTGTGCACCCTCCCCTAAGTCAATCCTTGATAAATGGTCAGGTCCCAAATTACTCTTACCTAATTTCATCACAAATGTAAACTCAAACTCTTGAAATAACAGGACCCATCGGCATATGCACCCTTGTAAAATACGCTTGTTCACTAAGTACTTTAATGCCATGTGGTCCGTGTAGAATATGAAAGGTGTTTCCAATAGATATTGCCTAAATTTTTGCAACGCGTATATCATGGAAAATGCTTCACACTCAGTAGTAGTATAGTTCTACTCTTCTAGTGTCAACTTCCTACTAGAAAAACATAAGGGGTTGTCAACATTTCCTTCTCCAAGTTGTGCTAAGATTGCCCCAATCACCATCCATGAAGTATTAACATGTACATGGAATAGTTTATCCCAAGAAGGAAAGTGTAATATGGGCGCAGTGATAAGCTTATTTTTCAATGCATCAAATGCCATCTACTACACCTCTTCCCAGTGAAATGGAATTTTGTGTTTTGGTAACTCTTCCCATGGTGTGGCGATCTTGGCATACCCCTTAATAAATTTTTTTATATACCCCATATGCCCAAGGAATCCACACACTGCGCTTTGGTTGGTAGGCTCCCCCAATCCCACAATAATGATAACTTTGGAAGGATCCACCAGCAAGCCCTCCTTACTTATGATAGGCCCCAGAAGGGTTCAAAATGGAGTAGCGAAAATACATTTCTTAATGTTGAGGGATATCCTCAACTGTTGACATCTTTCAAACATCAGTCTCAGATTGTCACAATGATCCCTTACTAGTCTGTATACCATCCAATCATCAAGGTAGACTTGAAGAAACTTATGGATGAAGTCTTGAAATTACTGAACCATAATGCGTGAAAAAAAAGCAAGCACGTTCTTCAGTCGAAAATGCATGACTGTATAGGAAAAGCTTCCCCACTCAGTGGTGAAATTTGTCTTTTCTTTGTCTTCCTTTGAAATTTTAAATTGATGATACCCCAATAATCTATCTGTGAAAGAATGGATCTCGTGTTCGGCTACTCCTTCTAGAATCTCCTCAGTGAAGGGGGTTAGAAAGGGATCAATGACACATACCGCATTCAAATATCTGTAATTAACAAAGATCCTTATCCTCCTATCCTTCTTAATGCTAATGACCATTGGAATTATCCATTCCAATTCCTTGACAGCCTCAATGATGCATGATGCAATCATCTTGTCAATCTCCTCCTTGAATTTGAACTAAAGATTTAGATTCATTTGATAAGGTCTCTTCCAAATTGGGCGCAAACCTTCCTTTACCTTGATTTTCATTTCCCCTAAGGAGTGCTGAACTCCTTTCAGCTCATGGTACCCATGCGGAAATAAGTCTTGAAACTCACGCAATAGATCAATGATCTTTGAAACCTCCTTTTCTGACCATTAGTCCCCAATAGTAGCCTCCTTAGGTTCTATTTCTGAGCCAATGTTAACCTTATTTGTTTTGAGTGGTTCATGGTAGGCGTGTGCTTGCTCAATATAACTATCCATAACTTCACGCATACCTTCAGTATGGTTAACATCTAAATTTTCTATTTCTTCACCATTGATCACATAGACCAATTTTCCTTTCTCTTTCTCCATGCACGCACGCTCAAGTTGTATCTCCTATGATTATTCCTCATCAAAGAGTTCTTCTAAACTAGATTCACCTAATAATTCCATTATTCTATCCTCAGCCATGTAACTATCTCCCATCATTAAGCATTTAACAACCTGTAACACCTCATCCATCGATGGCTTGGTGCTTCGATATTCAAAATTTTGAAGGAGGTCAGCTGTCAACTCCTACCAATTTCCTATCTAATGGTGCATTTATGAGTGAATGTACCATACATGTGTGTAACCTTGTAAAGTGGAGTATAACTTATGCACCCATAAATAAGGTGGAAAGGCTTCTGTGCCCTCCATCCATGCCTTCTTACATGCTTGGACATGAAAGAAGGTGAGTTCCTTACCATGATAATCTTGTATGATAGAAGGTGAATTGATTTTGGAAAAACCTAACAGAGAACATGATTCTCACCTCGTGTAACTCTAGAAGGTTATCATGATGGGTCACCCACCAACATGTACTATGCGGTCTTAAGCAAGGTATAGCTGAGCATCCTTCTCCTCTCAGTCTCACTTCTCCACTGGGTATCTATTTATTGTAGGAAAACATAAGGGTTGAATCCTCCATAATAACTTGGCAACTTATTTCCTCCTAAGTGAACTTGACTAAGCACGCCCCCCCCTTTGTTTACTCTCATCACAAAGCCTATTAACTTCCTTCCCACTAACCTCATATGTCCCATGCATCTAATTTTCACATGCTACACTAGTTGTATCACTTATAGATTGAGTTTCTTCCCACTGAATAACACCCTCCTTTGTTAGTTGCATAACTTCAAGATCCCAGATAGTGCACACGTAAATTTTTTCTAGGTTTGCTTCTCCTAAAGGATCAATATAGGGTGCTGACTTCCCATCTATTAAAGGAATGATAACCCATTCCTATTTTTTTTTCAAAGCTTATATACCCCTTATTATAAACATGTAAGTCAATGTTGTTTCATATAGCACCAAGAGCACCCAAGTAACACTGGGAAGTTTTTTTACCTCAGCAAGTGCCAAGACTTCAAAGTCCCTAGTGAATTTCACCCTCTTGGATAGTGATAACAACATATTTTACAACACCAATGGGTATTTTTCTTTGTCTTATTGGCCATATACAACACATTTGAAGATGGATGTAATGGGGGCCTTCCCGTTTGATTCTTGGCATCCAGGGTGAGAACATTGACTTCCAAACCAGTATCTATCAGAATATTGCTTAGGAGCTATCCATCAACAACTGCATTCAAGGTACTTTCCTTATCATAGTCAAGTGCTATGCGGGAGTGGGAGGTTAGCATGCAAAACATGCCTCTCTGCGCTCTACTCCAACGCTTGGTATCTTATTCCTTAACCATTCTCCTAATAGATGAATGGATATTTTCCTTGGCGCTAAACATATTTACATACCTCCTTGACATCATCTATATCCTAATCTGTGGAGATCTCAACACTCTTCTTCTACTCCAAATTTTTGGATTTCTCCTTCAGACATTGGATTTCTCCTTGAAGACTCTTAATTACATCTATGGTCTCTTGATAGACTTTCTTCTGATGGGTAGGGTTTGAATACTTCCCATACATTGACCTCTTCTCTTATAATCAGCAAGGTCTCTGCTTTGGTATCTCCCTGGGGTGCATGTAGCCAAAAATCACATCACCACAAGTACAAGTTTCTAATTCTGACTCACATGCTACCCTTAACATCCACTGTGCAAGTCAACCTTCTTCACACTTACCATCCTAATGCCCTTGTATTTTCGGTGTTGCTGGATCATATGTTCAAATAGATCTAGGAACTCCTCATACTTGTGTTTATTTCCACACCAAGATCATTATAGCAGGCGAGGACATTCATGCTTATAGTGCTTCGTAGACACATAATTGTAACAAGTTCCACATAGGAACTCACTTCATCTACCTCCATGGTTGTCATAACCTCTAAATCCTCCGTGAAATCTTCTTCCACAAGATCCTCCATCCGTACATCCTTCATAATGATGACCATCCTCCTTATAATTATTTACAATGATGGTCTGACGCACACCAATATCAATGGCATCATGTATTTTGTCAATCAATCGACAATCCTTAGTGCCATGAGTAGTAGAGGTGAAAATTTTACAGTAGCAAGACATATTCTTGGTGATCCCGTGCTGCAGTAGTGAACACCTACTTACATCATGATCTCAGTGGAAACTCTCATAGTCTACTACCAAGGCACATACCAATCTCTGAGGACAACTTTCCTTTCTGTACCCCTCTACATCAAAATTTGTGCACCATAGGCCACTGCAAGTCTAATGCGTTGAATTCCCAGATAGCTTCTCCAACTATTTTTCCATTGCAGAAATCTGAGCTTCAAGAAAAGGGCTAACACTAGTATCTATGCTTCCTATAGCCTCAGTGTGCAAGAAAAAATCTAAGGCCTCATGTATGTTTGTGAAAGTCTTATGAGAAAGTGCTCTCTTGAAAGGTGTTATTATTCCTCCAAAAAATCACTAAGCATGATGAGAAGGATGAATATCATAAGACAATTTTGATAAGAGAGTCTTAAAATGTGCATCATACTCCCACACACTCTTTGCCATACCTTGTTGAATTTTCTTTCAGTGTGCTAATGCTCTTATGTTTGAACTCAGGAATATGAAACTCAACTAAGAAGGCATTACACAGTGCAATGTAATATACCACTATCTGGTGGGGGTCACACTTCTGGTACTAACTATATGTGCGTCCCTGCAACATTGTTACAAACTAAATTGCCTTCCATTCTGGGGTAGTGATCCCCTTTGCACACCATAGGAGCTCAAGTTTGTGTACATGCTCTGAAACATCCTTAATACCTTTGTAATCTAGTAGATGCAAAGACATTTCAAAAAATACTCATTGAGGTGGTTGAGGCACTTGTATGCCTGATCCGGAACCTTGATTTCCTCCAGTGTTGCCTCCACCACTAGATCAACTAGATCCACCAACGCATGTCCCTCCTAATCCACCAGATCTTCCAAATCCACTAGTTCCTATTCTACCAGATCCACCAGATCCTCCTCCCGTGGTTGACAAGGGTCCTTAAGTGGTCGTACCTTATGTCCCCACTATCACGCTAAACTGTGCACCAATAGTATGTGATATTGCACTGCTACTAATGTGTGTCCCATGCTGCTTCCAGACGTGATACCTAAGCTTTATATACCTAAAATTTTCCCAAATGTTTCCCTAGACAATATACCTCCAAACACACAAAATGATTGTGTAGCCATAGATGTGACAAATGAAAAGCTATACCTCCTTGGTGTTGATCGGTCACTTCCACCAATACCAACTGGGTTAGCAATACTTATCTCTGGATTTGAAAAACTAAGAGCCAGGGGTTGGTCAACATGTAGATTTAGATGCATGCCGAAGGCTCTCCTTTCTCCAAACTATGAGCTCTTATCAGATACTGAAGGGGTCTCTCTTCCATTCTTTCGAAGATGGGGTAGCAAATACTGCTCAGGCTCCACATCCACTATGTGAACCTTAATTCCTTTCCGCAACGTCTGCCTCCATAAATCCATCACTCCTGTAGCTTTGTTTTGTCTATCTAACTCCCTCTCATGAGCTTCATTATACTTGAGTCATCTCTCTTACCTCTACTTTTAATGCCACAAGGTCTTTCCATCTTTCTCCACCCTATCTTCCTCGTCCAGTGCTCAAAAGAAGCTTTAGCCAGCCATAGGAAATACTTCCAAACTTAAGGCAATTAGCAGGATATTTATGGCTAAAGGGATAACATGCAAAAGAACGATCCCTCTTGGATCCCTTAAGAACTCAAACTCAACAATCTCTATAAAGGAATACATATAAATCGTATACTCTAGGGTGTAACTTGTTAACACTCTACTCCACCAATGATCAACAACATGTGTCCAAGTCATATCATCATCATGCAACCTCTAATACTCATCTTGGGTCCATATGTGAGGTTTATAGTACCAGCTTGATCTAAATGCATATGCACTAAAAGCCATTCATACAACTCCACTGGGAAGCAACAAAAGGTCAATATCATACAACTCATGATACATATGTTCTTCTACCCATTTACGTGCATCAAATTGAGGTCCAATACTAAATCTCTAAGTGAACTTATCCTCCTGTGATTTTAAGCCATGCTTCGACACTATCCAAGGTCAAGCACTATGTCATCACACACCATTATCCCAATAGCTTCGAAAAGAGGTCCCGAAAACGGAACCAAGATGTAGTCATTTATTTACCCTTAATACCTTTACTAACCCCAAGCATGCACTGGACCTATCACTTAGCGGGCACTGGGCTCTCACCCATAACACATGCACGGGAACCAAGCCCCTCCTTTATGTGAGCTTTGTGAGAAGGTTCTGGCATTAATGGATGATGATTTACATAAGTAGAAGTACATTCACTTATTTAAGGAGGTGGAAAATGCAACTAGCAAATCTAACATTAGTGCATCACAAAAGCTAAAGAACATTGTAATAAGCATAATAAACTATATTTTAGCTATAATAAGTCCAATGACATGAGGGTTTACACCCGTTAAGAAAAATATACAGGATGAACCCAAAGATATATTGATTTTGGTATAGTTTAGGTAGCCACTTTACAAAAAAAAAGGGTCATCTCAGACCATATACAATAAATAACAGGGACTTAACTCCTGTCATAAATCCTTCCCTAGGATGTGACCTTAACTACACCTTTCCCATTCTAACCCTTATTACAGAGTCCTAGTGCCATACATAAAGGCTTATGGCATCCCTTACAACCCTTAGCACTATGTGCTCTAAACCATAACATTACTGTCAAAACATTGTTACTTTGCTTCTTATTCTCTATGCGTTCCCTCTGTCTCTCATCATCTCTTACATTCTTTCTTTTTCTATCTCTTTATCCCTCTTGTATATTATCCTTTATATCATCATCTGTATGTCTTCTAGCCCGAGACATTTCTCTTTATAAGATCAACACCCATTGCCATGCCTTGTCCTCCTGAATACAGATAACAGTACCAAATTTCTGATGTGGTCCTTCAATGGTGAATGTTTATCCCTTTGCAAACCCTCCACTCTCTACAATGATGTCTTCTGGGAATATTACCTTTGTGGAATATCCTTTTCTTGACCTCCAAACTTCCAATATGGCAACTTATCCACTCATCACGCCTTGTTGGGTCGTCAAGTTTTTCCTCAAGTTCCTCTAGAATACCAAATATGGCTAAGTCTTTTAAACCCATGTCCTACTTCCCACGCGCACCCTGGTTTCACTTAAACCCTTGTTAAACCCCTTTATCCTGCGCGCTTTCCCCTGAGCTCCATTCTTCTTACTGGTCCTGCATGTGTGCACCCTTTGGTACTTGGCTAATATTTAAGGGCCCAACAATAGTCAATGCACCTTACACTTGAACATTGTAGGGCAAAAAGTAAAAGATAACAATCGAGATTGTGAAAAATAAATAATGCAAGGGAATTTTATTGCAATCTTCATTTTCTTACCTCTATTGTTGCATTCAATATTGTGTGCATATCTTGGAGTGCTTGTTTAGTCTTTAGCAGGGTGATAAATGTTGATTGACAGGTCCTCAGTGCCTTGTTGGGGCTATTTTCTTGTTTATGTTCTTGAACAAATAAATTGGAACTTTTTTTTGCAGAGTTGTTCAATTATGTCAAAGAAGGCTGCAAATGTATCGAATGGAAATGGAAATGAAACAATGCAACCTATATGCGCTCCTATGCACAAATTAAATAATAGGCTCTTTTAAGTTCTGTGGCACCGTTGGAAGGTCTAAAGAGCAACATACAAGGCAATTTGGGGGCTCTTTTTTTGATGCTATAGAAAATGTTTTTCTAAGTACCAATAAAATTCGTACTAGTTTTCCATCATTGTGAACAGTTCAATGCTGACATTGAGATTTTATTGGTCTTTGTAATGTGAGATGAATCCATTATGGGAAGATACCAATGACATTTATCTATAGGAATATTAGTAGCAGGTAAAGCTAAACAAGTTCATTGTGTTCATTTAATAACTGTAATGTTTTCAATAGGCTAAATGCCTCCCTATATGTTGGATGAAAATGTTTAAAAGTGAAGCAATTTTACCCATTCTTCATGAGTTTGGCATACAATCTAAATATTTCCAAGTACATTAAAATCTAATAAACAAATCATTTATGCCAACCAGTGTCTAGCACGGTAATGATTCTTATTTACTCTTAATTAAAAATGTTTCTTCCCTAGTTGAAAAAATAAAAAGGTTGCACAAGCACAAGTATATGTTAAGTATGTCGCAATTAAAAATTATAGAGACAGAATATCACAACACATCTCATTTAATAGAAATATAATTCATTGACAAACAAAGTGCGTACATAGATTGTAGCCATATAAGTAGTAAATGTTTTTAAAGACCCTTTTTCGCTCACAAATTAAGTACACTTGGTTGCTTACAAACAACCAACATTTTTTTATATATGTATAAAAATCCTCCTTGAGAATAGTCATTAGGGACATGCAAAGCATGTGCATTAAGACCCACATTTGCAATCATTTTATTTTGCTACAACAATCTCGTACTCAGAATGGATGCAAAAACAAATTAAAAATTAGAAATCTTTTCCCCAATGTATACAACTCGAACCTCAAGAGAGATGTACAAAAATAAATAAGTATTCATGAGAGATAAAATAGTAGAGGATACCTCATGTTAAAGCTTATCTCCACTTGGAATCCATTGCGCTTCTTGTTGTGCCATGGACAAAATCATTTTACTCTATAATTACTTAATGAAAAGAAGACAATATTAATTAGAAACACAAGAGTAAGAGATTGTGATTGAATACAACATACGTGCACTAGCTTTTGTCGGCACACTCACAGTTTCCGTGGGTGGAAGACATGTTTACAAAATTTGTAGTAGGAAAGATGAAGAAGAAGCTGAATATTGTATTCACCAAATGCTTACTCTTTAAATAAACACAAAATTATTTGAAATGTTTCTTTTACTAAGATTTGTATTTATAGACAGAAGAAAGTGGAGTGTGGACTGATATAAATGGTGTGGCCCTTTCTTTTTGTTTCTCAGTTGAGAATTAAATTGTGCATTATTAACTCATGTCATAACCATGACATTGATAGGCGTGCAAATGGACATAGGATTTCATAGCCAAATAAAAACAAGCTTAAATATTTGGGTGTTTGTTTAAATGATGTCACCAATAATCTACACAAGAACATAGACCATTTTTAAAATGATAGAAAAGGTTTGCATCCATGGTGGATTAATCTTGAAATTGAATTTGAAGGAAGTATGTTAAGAATTACAAACCTGAAAGTTTATCTTCCCAAGAAGGTGAGTTCACCCAAAAGCAAGAGCATATTTTTCACAATGGCAAGAAAGGGTGTCTTTCTTTTGTTCCTCCTCTACATCATGAAGTAGAGAAAAACTTGTATCTAACACACACCCTGCCTCCTTCATCTTTAGAGCCAATATTTCCAAAGTTACACAGATATCATTCGTTTGTGGGTGTGATCTGTCTTCTGCAACAGAAGCATGCACTTTCTTATTTATCTCAATCCAAATACATCCATACTTCTTCTTGATTCCATTGTCTTTCATCATTATTCTTATTGTGGATACATCATTCCATCTATTAGCAACAACATAGATATTTTTTAGCATCACATATGATGACACATTTTCTAGTTCAAAATTCAAAAGGAAACATGTGATTAAATAAAAATATAAAGGTATATGTGTACTATAGATTATCTAAGCTATGAACAACTGTAAATAATGTAAATGGATGTTCTAAATAAATGTAAAGATGAAAAAAAACTATGCAAAAGGAAATAGTAACCCTAATGTGTAAAAGAGAAGAGGAAAGAACTCATCTGAATAGAAGATTCTCATGGGAGTGTGTTGCAGAGGTGACTGGAAAATATGGAAGCAGGAACAAATGTGCAAGAGCTCCAAAAAGGATGGATCTGGAGTATCTAGTTGGACTAGTGTGCTTGGAAAGGGACTGGGCATGTAGGTGTATAAGGTCGGGAATGAAAAAATAAAAATAAGAGAAGATGGCCAAAAGATAGGGGTTGATTAGTACTTTCTTCACTCAATAACCTTCTAAATAGTAGTATGAAAATGGGATAAATAATATCTAAAGTGCATGATTTAGTGACTACATTTTCCCCCACTTTATCCTGTTGAGTGGAAAGATTGATAAGATAAAGTAGATAGAGATGCATACTTGATGTCGATGTAGAGTGATGAAGAAGGAATGCCGAAGGACCAAACAAAGAGTGGAGTGATAAAAAAGATGATGGAGCGTGGAAACTAAAGATGAAATTGTGAAAAAAAAAGTGATGAGAGTGAAGCTAGGGCGGAAATGCGTGTGTAGATGTTGATGTGTGTAGTGTACTTGCATGGTTAGTAAAGTGTGTATTGTCACGAAGTGTTGTTATTGACGCCATTGTGGTTTTGTTACCCCCATTTGACTTTTTTTCTCATACGACCAGACCTACAAGGAGAAAATGATCAAGTAGTCAAATATGTATGTATATGTTTGTAAAAATGTAATGTAAAAGACACATGTACAAGTATGTAAATGTAAAATATAAAAATGAAAGAGTGTAAATGGAACATGTGCACCTAATCCATGTTGAGAGAAAGAATGTAGAAGGATATCCTATACTGCCGGGGTTTTTTGGGTGATCTGATGCCATATGCGAAAGAAGTATAGGGAGGAAACGCTCTGTGTCTTCCAACCTTTAACTTCTTCCCTGAAATGTGTGTGAAGAGATCTTTGTATCATCCTACTTTTTTGGGAGATCCGATGTTGGCAGTAGAATAAATATAGGGAGTAATTCCGCCATATCCTCCAACCTTTAACTGCTTCTCTGAATGCTAAGAACACCATGTCCTATAAAATATGTTGTGTATGGAGTTCATAGACTAGTCTGAACTCACTCATTGTATGTAAACCCACAAGGCCAAGGTAGAAAGTGCCTTGAACTGAACCAATGTAAACACGCTGTGTAGACTGTAAAACCCCAAATGATGCCTCCCTCTTTGGGGGCACATGCAACGTTGTTGATAGGAGAATTCAACCCAAAAAGAGGACCAACCGTATGAACTCTGAAACTCTTCCCTATAAGGGGAAAGGAATGCGTTTAGTAGAAACCAAGGTAAGCACAAACGAGGATGGTTATCCAAAGATAAGTGTTATTATGAATAAGCATACATGTAAACAGACAATGTGTAATCTATGCAAATAATGTAAACACTATCAAGAAAAGTAGTGTAAACATGCAAGAATACAAGTAAGCCGCAAAAATTGGTTTGCAAACATGGGAGATCACTCACGATGTCAAAAGACATGCAAGGCCATCATGGCCACAAATAACAAACAAGTGTGCACACAAAACAAAGGGCAAGGCCCGCATGTACAAAAACAAGTAATAACAGATAATGGAACAAACAAGTATGGAAGTAAATATCCCTGTATAACAAATATTGCACATGAAACAATTGTTAGCATGTTAGAAAAATAATAGGATGTCAAAATCATGTATAACCGAGGAATGTAAAGTGCTAAGTACAAAATGAAACAATAGCACCTATGAGAGACGATTGTGGATACCCCTGGTGACCAGTGTAGGAAGGGTAGAAGGCGAGCATCCGTGATGTGTATAAGAGACCTGTATCTACGATCATAAATAGAAGGAGATGTGAACACGCATGTGTGGATGATATAGATAAATGACATACAAATAATCAAACTAGCATGTGTAATAAAGTGACCACAAACAAGAAAAAGTAAGCAAGAGTAAAAACAACCATAATATGTAGTATCTTGTGGATGGATGGAATAGAATGAAAAATGGAGTGATAGGAGTCACATGCCCCTGAGTGAATGGAAATGTATGCGATGAGGTTTGTTTTTTTCCCCCTCAGCAGTCAAGAATGAATCGTAAACTAGAGTGTGTCATTAAGAAATGGTCGAAGTGTGTGTTGTGATGAATGTGTATGTGTATTGATGAGATGTGACTGAGAAATGATATGTGCGTGAAACCTATAGCCGAAGGGTATATCATGACCAAATTGAACATATAACTGATGATTTAGCCTAAGCATATATCACTAGAATGGATGAGTGATGATTTAGCCCTAAGCATATATCACTTCAAGATGAAAAGAGGGAGTGGTGATGTAACTAAGGTGTATACCACTACAAAATGATATAATAGGTGACGATTTATCCTAAAGCGTATGCCACTAGCCTAGGAATGTCGCACGATGAAATGATGAATAGTAAATGTGTGATTAGTGCAAGGTCCATTTGATTTGTAAACCCTCGGCAATCAAGTATGGACTAAGGAACTAAAGTGCATCATAGGTTAGTGAGTGAATCATGTAGAAGACAATGTAGTATATGTAATGATGAAAAACGACCATGTGATGAGTATAATGTGTAATTTACGAGGTATAAAATGTAATTTATGTTATAGAGTAAAAGTAGTATGTATAAAGAGTAGTATGGAATAATAGATGCAAGCATGTATGATGCATACTAGTATGATATAAGATGTGTAAATATGTAAATGTCAAAATGAAAGATAGAATGTATGGTGTATGGTACATAATATGTGAGTAGATGTAGTGTGTAAGTCCTATAGTGCAGTGTGTGGGGTTCATGTGTAGTAATCCCTCAACATTCAAGTGTGAACCAAAGCACAAGAGCATGCCATCGGGTAATGACAATGCCTATATGCAAATACAAAGATGCTATATGTTAGCGTGAGTGGGGAGGTGTAATAGATGCAATTCCCCCCAAGTATATATGAGTGAGTAAACTAAGAAATGATAGTGAAGGACGAGGGTCCTCCATCTGATGCCAATGGTGGAAAAATCATAAGACCGTGCTCTAATAGTAGTGGTATGGTAGAAAAATTTTGTGCTGGTGAATGAAGTCTATGTGCATGTGATTGATGAATATATGATGAAGTTCATGGCGTAGTAAAAATGCATTGGTGATGGAGATCTACGTGATGCGGAATATGAAGGTGATGAGAAGCCACATGGAATAAACCGAGGTGGGGACCTGCATCTTGATGTAATGACTATCCTAGGAATGGGTCTATGCCGATGTGTAGGACTAGCAGAATGATGCAGTCGTGTAGACGATGCTAGAGTAGGTGAACTAGGCATAGACTGCACTTCGATTAACATAAAGTGTGATGTGTAAGATAAATTAGGTGGTGTGCTAGCTACTCCACGAGGAGACGACGACCATGGAGTAAATGGAGGGACATCGTCGATAGAGATAACTTGATTGTTGTGAATAAATTTGAGTTGTAAATGATTCATAGGTATAATATACTGAGAGTGATGAATCCAATTGAGACCAAGAAGTATGTCACAATCCTCAACCATGTTCCCAATGAGGAAAGGCACAAGCATAGTAAGAAGACCAACCGTAACAAAAAAATCAACAACACCAAAGGGTTTGTTGAAAGGGTACTCAATTTACGAAGGAGGATAACCAGTTTCCTTAAGAAGTGAAATAGAGCATGCACTAACGGGCCATGATGGTTCAAACTTAGTATTGTTGACAGAGGTCGAGCCAACATAATCCTTGATATGTAAATGATTAGATGTTAAATTTGCATAATAATCGTGATTAGAGAAGAAAATTATCAGTGGTGAAACATCAATGTTTACAACTAATAAATCAAGAGCACCTGATTCAGGAGGGGGTACTACGTGACAAAGATAATTAGCAGAGGCATCGATCGTTTTTGTATTATGTTTTGGTAAGGGGTCATTAAATATTTTAAGTTTATTATTATCATTAATAGATGTAGAGGTTGTAGATTCCGGAAGCTCAATTTGACCATTGTCAAGAAAATATTGAATGAGATGTCGTAACTGGAAATAACGATCAATGGAATGTCCTATGTATTGATGATAATCACAATAAGAACTGTCATCAAAATTACACCCTTTAGGTCGAGATGGATCAAGTTGCAAAGGTGACAAGGGTAATAAGATTACTATCAATGATTTGTGGTAGAAAAATGCTTGGAGATGTACTAATCTTAGTAAAATTATGTTTGTATGGTTGTGGTTAAAGCTCCTTAGGAGTAAAGACTATGTTTACAGTGGTTTTTCCGTCCATGGGTTTAGTTTTAGAATATTTGAATGATGGATTACTTTGAAAGCATGTGGATGATGATGTTTTCTCTTGATATTTAAGTTTTCCTATGGCTAATAGTTTAGTCTCACAAAGCTTGAGAGTATGAAAAAGTTGATCAAATTAAGAATAAGTCTCAAAGAGAACACTCTTCTGTAGAGGTGGTAATAGAATCTGATTGAATAAGTCTTGAAGCTCGAGATCTACAAGGACAGTAGACATCTTGGCTAAATTATTTTTATAATGCAAGACAAAATCAAATAAGTGTTCTTTAGACCCTTGCTTGAGCTATTCCAGTTGAGCATACGAAATCTTAGAGCCAATATTGATAGAGAAATTCCCAAGGAAGGCATCAACCAAATGCGTGAAAGAGACTACCAAATGGAGAGGTAGGTCATAAAACCAACACATCACATAATCTTACAAACTGTGAGGGAAGATCTTTTCTAAGATAATATGATTGTCCGCGTAGTCAAGGTATGCTACATGGAATGATCATAGATGCTCTTATGGATCACCATGGCCTTTAAATATAGGTAGCTTAGGAGAGACAAAGTTAGGTGGTAATGTATGAGCATCACGAGTCCGTTGAGAGGCGATTAGAGCATGCAAGACATGAGGGATATGAGTAGGATTTTCACACAACGCTTGGCAAAATTCGGTAACAGCGTTAAGTTGATCTTGGTCAACATTGGTATCCTCATCGTAGGAATTCTCACTATTAGATGCCTCAATTTCATGAAGAGGTACATTATTAGAACTATCCAAGGGATTTCTAGTAGGAGCGACACTAGCAAATATATCGGTCATTGACTGGAAGATCCTAAAAGTGAATGAGGGCAGCTCAAGATAATGAAAAGTACCAAAATGACCACTACAAGTGACATGCATAAGAAGGAAAATATCAAAGAGGGATGGTGTTATTAAGGTCAGGTTCACCAAAATGATTAACTAAAAATGTAAAGGTATATGTGTTCTATAGCTAGTCTAAGCTATGAAAAACTATAAATAACATAAATGGATGTTGTAAATAAATGTAAAGATGACCAAACAACTATGCAAAATGAAATTCTAACCCTAATGTGCAAAAGAGAAAAGGAAATAACTCATATGAATAGAATATGCTCGTGGAACTATTTTACAGAGGTGATTGGAAAATCTAGAAGCAAGAACAATTGTGTAGGAGCTCTGAAAAGGATGGATTTAGAGTATCTGGCTAGACTAGAGCACCTAGAAAGGGACTAGGCATGTAGGTGTAAATGGTAGGGATTGACAAAATAAAAATAAGAGAAGATGGCCAAAAGATGAGGATTAATTAGAAATTTCTTCACTCAAGAAACTTTAAAATAGTAGTATGAAACTGGGATAAATAATATCTAAAGTGCATGATTTAGTGACTACAATCTACTGCACGGATCCTAATCTCTACATTTCCATGGCTTTTGTAAGCACGTATTGCTACCCATATGATCGCACCAGGTTTAAATGACATGCTTTTGATTAAATTTTATGCCTCTTCCAAATGCCTGACATGACCAAGAAGGTCAATCATGCAGTTATAATGGTATGCAGTGGGAGTCATGCAATGATGTTGGCCCATAGATTTAAAATGCTTCCTACCTTCATCCACTAGTCTTGTATGACTACAGGAAAAGAGCACATAAATAAAGGTGACATGAGTTGGCCTGATGCATGCATCTCACATTCATTCGAAGACTTGGAGAGCTTCCTTAACATGACCATGTAAGGGTTACATAAATCTAAGGGGTTTGAGGTCTGTAGGCATCTGCAACATCTGCTCTCAACCAAAACATAACCAAACATTCACAAAACATAGAAGCACCAAGACGGAAAAACAATAAAACAAGGATAGAAAAACACATAAATGGATTCTTATTAGAGAAAAAAACCGCCTTTCTATCCCTTACAACCTTCAAAATAGACAAAAGCTAATTCAATGCTTATTTTTTTTTCAAAACAACTCAAATGCCATTGATGGAAGCTACATGTATTAATCCATAAAGAAGATTGTATAATATTATTAAAATAGCTAGTATCCACTTCACATGCCAAATAAATGCCATAGCTATGATATTCATGATCAATGTAACACTTGAATTCATTAATTACTAAAATTATTAATTGTATAATATTAATATTTTCCAATGTTTAAACTATAGGAAAGTAATAATTTTGAAAAACCTACATTTTTTAATATGGAAAAGTTAAAATGACTATAAAAATATTTCAGCCAATGAAAAAATCAAGTTAAATGTTTTAAAATAAATAAATAAATATAAATTTATAACAAACTATATAAACAACATGTAGAATGCCACATGGAATTTTGTGATTGGCTTTACAAAATCAAGAATTTTTTTCTTGATGCCTATATAACCTTCCTATGGGAGGATAATAATTTGCAGTAGGAAATTTTCCTTGAAGCCTCAAATCTCATCCCAAAAAGCATTAATGTAATCAAGAGGTTCTAATTTCTTGTGCCACATAGATGGCGGTGATATGAATGTACACTGACAACCATGTCAATTTTCTCGGACCACTCCTAATTTGGAGACCACACGTTGGTACCCAAGATTTTCTCGTCACAAATTTTGGGCCTGAGAGTTAAAGTTTGGAAGATATGGAAAAAATTATATCTCATCCGCATGTTGCAAAAATGAGCTTCCTTCTCCCTTTTGATCAACTACAGTAGGATACACCCATTTTCTCACATTTGTTTGAGGATTTCATGTTCTTTTTTTGTTGCTTTGTGACCTACAAGAGTTTCTATTGTGTTTCACATATTATCTTCAGTGGTTTTGAAGTTTTGCGGCTTCATATATGTTTTGGGGAATATTGGAACCTTTATCATTAACATAATCAACATTGGGGACATTTGGAATATTCATAATGGAAACCATTTTTTGGAATGTTTTCATTATTAAGGGGTACTCATAGTCATACTTAGATGGATTTGGTACCTTTGTATTATGTTCATGGTTGAGAATAAGCCTCGTGAGAACTCTTTTCCTTTGCATTTTTGAGAAGAAGTCTCAACAGAACTCTTTGACTTTGAGTTTTTGAGTTGCAATCATGTTTGACCTCACTCATGGTGCCCCTTCATGTTTTTCTCTTGGGAAATTATCCCATATGTACATGGAAAGAAGTCTTTTTAGAATTTAAATACAAAAAGATCTCCCTATAAGATTAGAGCAGTGATTCCACTTGTTAATTTCTTTTGCAAAACGTGAAAATGACTAAATGTTGGGCCTAAATGAAAAATTGGCTATGGCATAAGGGGACATGTGGCATGCTTTATGAGTAGTTGGAGAAATGTTTTAGGCAAGACTTGAGGTGGAAAACCTTGGCTAATGAAGTACATGTGATTGCTCCACGTGGCACAATCCTAGACATTAAGTTACCCAAACAAAAGTATTTAATATAGTTGGATATGGATTTGGGGGCGATTATGGGAAATGGTGACTCGTGAGTGGTCCATGTGGAATAGTCACATGTGCTTGATTAACACGAGTCAGAGAAATAAGTGAAGGAAATAGTAGAAAGGCATAAGAAAATGGAGGCCCATGGTTGGGTCACATGTCCCTATTGAAATATGGTTTAGATCAAATATGAACATAAACATAACTCACATAAATGAACAAAAGCAAGAAGAGGAGGATTGAATAACAAGTATATTAATCAATATAGAATAACAAAATTAGCTTTTGACTTTCTAGCTTACAATGTACAAATAGAAGTGGCCTATATACAACAAACGTAAGAGTTTTTGTCCTAATTTTCTTTTGACTATATGATAAATGTGTGTAATAATCTGCACATGAATATGCACACATGATAAATTTGTCAAGCTATAAGCGACACTTATCCTATTATAAGCCTAAGAGGTATGCAAAGTAGTTTAAGTCAACAATGCCTAACTAAATTAAGTAAACTTAAAATAAAATGTGTGTGTGTGTGTGTGTGTGTAATGCACCAATACCCTCCCTTAAAGTCAAAAGTAAAAAAGAGATGGGTCCCGAAAAACTAGGTTTGATAAGGCACCTATGTAAAATATCAAGATAATACAATGTAATGTCGAGTGCCCCTATTGACGCCAATCCAACTTCCTAGAATTCATTTTCGTGCATTCAATCCTTCCATTAGGTTTCCATTTTTGTTTTTTCTAGGATTAATTTTTTTGGTGGGAAAAAATTTAAGTGTTGCGGGCAAGAAAAACCAATAGTCCAGGGAACCATATTCCCTCTTCTTTGATGGGGAGGTTCCCTTATTGAAAACATAATTGTTCCTACTATTCACAAATGTAAACTTACTGCAAATTCCTATGTGAGGACATCATCTTCATTGTGTAAGGATGATGTGACTGAATACAAAGGAGGAGTTTATAACAACAAGAAGCTTGAGAGGGTATTGAGACAAAGGAGGAGAAAACAACAACTTCAAATAAGGAGGAATCAAAGCATATTCTATCATTGCATGTTCAGAAGATTCAGAATGCAAACATTCACATATTACCATCATGATTGACATGCAAAAATATAATTTACATGTCAAAATGACATGTATGTTAGAAATTTAACCGTCACAATATACATATGTGTATGAAATTTATAATAATTAAGAAAGTTAATAAATTAAATATTATATTATATATTAATTTGTTTGAGATTCATGAAAAATACAATAGAAATAAAAATAGAAAATTTCAAATATAAAGAAAATAAAAAAATAGAATCTTAATATCTTATTAATGATTATGAAATAGAAACATCCATTAATTTTGATTTTCAATTAGTTTTGTTTGATTTCTTTTTTTAGTTTTATTTGATTTTTTGTTTAGCTTTTTCTATTGATTTTGATTTGTATTTTTTTTTTTTAATTGTTATTTGTTTGATTTTTACAAATAAAGATTGGAAACTGCAATAAATGTGAAATTTGAAGATTGAATTTGCTGTAAATTTGGAACTTGGATGTAAGAAGGTAGCACTCATTTTATAATTAATTATTTCAATTTAATTTTATGAAGTCATTTAAATTTATTATTTCAATCTTGTGGATTAAAATTTTACTCATTTTTTGTAGTTTATAATAGTTATTATAAAAATAAATTTTATGTACATATTATATTTTGAACGTCAAATGACATCCGTATAATTTTTTAGATTGTAAAAAAAAAATTATTGTGACATGTTACATTGCACGTCAAAATCCAACACTATATAGATTAGAGTTACACGCAATATGCCCAATCCAGATTTAGTACAAAATCCGAGACACACCATTAAATTACTGCGATGACTACCCTCCATTCAATATACACCACTAAAGTGCATCGCAACCATCCGTTGAAAACATGGACACCTACGATGAACCCTAGGGGTGCATTTTGAGTGGAGGGTAGTCAATGGCTTAAATTACATGCGCCATTTCTAAATTAGACATGTGAAAAGGCATGGTTGTATTACAAATGTGACGACACTCCAATAATGAGCGAATGACTAGGACTTTTTCTTATCCATTTATCTCGATCTTTCCCAGTTGAGTAGCCAAATCTGTTCAATTCTAACCAGCCCTGAAATCCCGGGTTTGAAGCTACCATGACTGAAATTGATCTCCCGCTTATTGACATTTCACAATTTGCAGGTGTCGAATCAGAGGGAGATGGTTTTCAATATCATCCCGAGGTAGCCAAGGTGAGAGAAGCATGCAAAGAATGGGGTTTTTTCCGGGTGGTGAATCATGGAATTCCACCCGATCTTCTCCAAAAGGTTGAGTCTGTTAGCCGAGATTTACTGTCCATGCCCGTGGAGGTTAAAGACAGAGTCACAACCTCTAATCCCCTGCAAAGCTACGCTCGCTCGCCGGACCAGGATTTCTTCTGCTTAGAAGACATGCCCAATCCAGATTTACTACAAAAACTTGCTCAAAAGATATGGCCCGAAGAAGGAAACCCAGAATTCTGGTATGTTTTTCATTTCTTACTGTTTTCTTTCGTCAATGCTATGCATGCGTTACAAATGGGTTTACGGTTTTATTGTTTTACAGCGAAGCGATTGGCAGATACAGTTCGCTTCTGTCAGATCTGGCAGCTAAGATCACTAAAATCATTATTGCAAGCCTGGGTTTGGATGCGAACAAATTCTACAAGTCTGATTTCGAAAAATGTCAGGCCACACTGCATATTCACGGGTATTCATCTCATGCAAAATGCACAGGGGACGAGGCTCTGCAGTCTCACTCAGATGCAGGCGGTGTGACCATCCTTTACAATGATGAAACGGAAGGGCTTCAGGTTCGTTCCAAACAAGGAAAGTGGTTCAACGTCAACCCTAAACCAGGTTCATTCATTGTCAACTTGGGGGATTGCTTTAAGGTGTGAAAACTACTTCTCATGCCTTTGCTTGCCCATTAAGTTAGGGTTCAGGATAATTGGCTCCTTTCCCCTATATTTGTTTTGTGTACAGTTATTTGTCTGCGAATATTTGATTGCAGGTATGGAGTAACGGTAGGTATCGCAGCGCAGATCACCATGTTGTTTATACAGGGTGGAAGAATCGTGTCTCTCTTCCCTACTTTTTAAATTTCCCAAACGACGCTCAAATTTGGGCTCCTGAGGAACTCGTGGACGAGAATAATCCACGTCGCTACAAACCTTTTCTATTTTCTGAATTAGTGATAGAAATGAAAATTAAGGATGCGTATGAAGAAATAGCCAAGGCCGTCGAACGATTTGCAGCCATATAGTTTCCTTTTGGTTTAAAGACTAAAAGTGACTATTGTTTATTGAGTAAGTTCAATTTGAGCTATTGTTTACTGCAATTTTTTATTTGCAAATTTTAATTTAACATAATTTTATCTTAAATTTTATGTTTGTTTGAGTGTTATTTTTTTGGTTTAGAGAAGTTAATTGAAAAAAAGTAATATTTTTTGTTATATATTAGAGTTTCGTCTTTCTTTTTCTCAAAATACTTTTTAAAAATCGACAAAATGATGTACCTAAATTGATGTCATTTGCCACAAGTGAATGAAAAATTAGAAGATAACATAATGGAATTTGGTTATCCTACCAAGTGGTTCAATAGAATCTGGTAGGTTCTACACATCATCTTTTTCTTTTCCTTTATCTTCCTCATCATTAACATTTTAGTGATCAAGCGAAATGCCCGACACCAAGTGAGGAAAATTCCTTTGTGAAGGCAATGCCTAGTCAATAGAGTCCTACCTACAGTGTCCTCCGCTAGCACTATTGTCTCTTTGAGAGGTGTGAGTTATAGAAGGATATCATTGCCATGGGGAGACACCCCAACATTTTCTATGAGAGCATTATCTTTTGCGATGACATAAACCATGACTCCAAGGAGGAAGAAAGTGGAAACATCAGTCCATTAAAGGAACTCAGATGACGACGTAAGGTGTATTTCCCCAACGATCAAGTAATCGAGGGAGGTATGCCATTTCTAAATGGACTTTCACTACTTGAACTTGAGTCTAGAGAGTACTATTAGAGAGCACATCAAATATTTTAGAAACATAAAATAAATCCTCAAGAAAGGTATAATTAAAATTAGTATCAATCTATCTTTGCATAACTGATAGAAAATATCAAGCAACCCAAGGTCACAAATTATTTAGGTTTACAATAGATGTCACATACCACTCCATGAAATCCTTTAATGCCTTCAGTATTGGCCTAGAAACAATCTCTCAGAATATTCTCCATCTTAGCCTAGGTGGCCTTATAAGGGACCCACAATAAATGATGATGGCACGACGGACTGAAATGAGCCAACACCATTTGCAGAGTCACACATCAGAAAAAAAACACAAATTTATCTATAGAAATAAATTCATTTGTATCATCTACAATATTTCACCCTTTATTGGGGCTTTTAGAGATTATAACATAACTCTAAACTAAAATAATGGTGGTGTATGTAATTAACACCTTCTATAAACTCACTATCTTCACCTAGCTCTGGCTTGCTCTTTAGCAACCTCCAACAAATATGAAATGAGATAGGCTATTGACCCATGTTCTTATACTCACATGTTCACTCTCTTTTCTCATTTGAAATTCCTTCTAGAGACTTCTCCTCTTCCTACTCATATTTAGGTTTGAATTCGTTTCATTAATGACAATGAACTACCTTGGTCCTAGATTCTTACCTACCTACACCGTGTGAACCTAGTATTGGACATAATCCATCTAGAAGATCCCTACTAACTACATTTTCAGCTACCTACTAATTGGTCTAACACTATAACATGTATTCTGAATGTCGGCCCTCCATATGCTTCAATTGACATTTTCCCAACATTTCCCTTAGTGTGTTTGTCTACAGTGCAATTCTTTGACACTTAGTTTCACGCATTGACCCCAAATGGATCTGCACACCCATTTATCTCCTTTCCCCAATCACTACATTCCACCTTCATGAATCCTCAAAATTCCTATATGCATATACCTTCACCAAAAACTACATGTTCCTCGCTTCATAATCGTATATCACAACACTTTCTATTGTCCATTACACACTAACCAACTATTACAAAAAATAATAGCACACTTCTGTATAATATCCACTTTATTTTACCATACACCCTTTTCCTTTTCTTCCTCTTTCCAATCCTCGTGCACACCAAAACTTAAGCCAAAATAACAAAATTTATGTAAAATGTTAGCTTTTCCATCGATTCTCCTGCATCAAACACCCTAGGTCAAAAAAATGAGCTCCATCTCACGAGTTAAGGTCCTCAAGAGTATTTCCCATATGACCAAGCACCTTCGAACACATCCATTTTGCATATTCTCATACGTGATTAGATTCCACTTCAATAAGTATTCCGTATGTTCTTTACAACATGACTGTTTTACTATTCTCAAGTCTAATATGGCCTCAAATTATTGTTTTCCCTTATGTGGCATCTATTCTTCCATTTAAATTTCTTTTGTGCTTATATGCACCTTCATCTGATTCTTCCACATCCTCATAGTTTTCATTCACACTACCTTCCCCTTCATTGTACTTATATACATTACAAACATTGAATATCAGTGAGATATCTAACTCCTTGGGTAGATCAATCTCATATTCATTGGGTTCCATCTTCCATAAAACACTACGTGGCCCAATATTCTTCAACATAAGCTTGTTCTACCTTCCTCCCGGAAATATTTCCTTGGGAAAATGCACCAAAATTTGATCTCCAACATAATTTTTTTTGATTATGTACCTCCCATCTGCAAGTTTCTTATAACAATGGCTATTTTGATTCAATTTGTCTTGCACTTCTTCATGCACCTCATGCTTATTTTCAACAGAATCTTCTACCTTTACACTGCGATTATCAAATTCTTCTCGTAATTCAGTAATTCCTTTCAAAATTCTTCCAACCAAGTTGTGCTATAAATTACCTAAACTTATTTTCACCACCAACATTGATTCATCTATTTATGGATGATATGCTAAAATGAAATTTAGTGTTTCCCTCATCTTATTCCATAATTTCCTCCATGAATTACCTAATAACATTCTATATTTTTTAGATACAATGCTCAATGGCAACCCATATGATCGCACAATCTCCTTGAAAAACAAATTTTCTATGGTTTATCCATTACTAATCTTCTTAAATGCAATAAAATGTGCCATATTTGAAACTTTATCGACTACTGCAAATATATATTTGTCCCCTCTTTACACTCTCAATAATCCCATTAATATAGTCATGCCAATGTTCTCCTATGTTCTCCTTGGTCTAGGTAATGGTTTATACAATCTAATATTCTATTTTTGCCCTTTCATTAGCTAGATTATGTTTCCTCTTCACATTCTTGCACACATGCACGTATCCTTGGCCAATAATAACACTCCTTCAAATGTGCTAATGTTTTTTCACCTCTAAATTGACATCCCAATCCTCCACTAACTTTTTCTAATCAAATTCTTGCACATTGACCCTATTGGTATACACAATTATTCTCCTCTAAACAACATTCCATCTTGTATGAAATAGTCTAAGCATAACGTCCAATCTATGTGTGCCAATTCAATGCATGCCTCCCATACACATCTAAAATACTTATCTTGCATAAATATCTCTGTCATGGTATCAAATCCCATGACTTCATCACACATTTCCTTATGAATATATTTCTTTGATTCAAGGCATTTGTAACTTTGTTTGATTTCCCACTTTGATGCTTCAATACAAAATACTAACTTTGAAAAAAATCCACCCATTTCATATGCCTTTGATTCAATGTCACTTAGTTATTAATGAAATACAACACCAAGTGATCAATGTTAAAGAAAAATTTATTTGGAAACAAGTAACACACTCACTTCTACAATGCCTTCACAATAACATATAACTCCTAGTCATAGAATGAACATATTCTCTCAGTGGAATTCAGCTTATAAATTAAGTAGGATATGATTTTCCTTCTTAACTCATTACTATGCCTATTGGTGAGTCACTCATATCCTAAACTCAAAGTATTCCTCCATGCTTGTGATTAAATATACTAGCTCTTCTAGATCTAATCTTCCAGAGAAATATTGACCATCCATTCTTGGCCCTCCACCCAATTTTTAGATATCCCTCAAGATTCGCGCTTCACTAGCCTCTATAGTTTTTTCTTCTTCATTTTCCTCGCTTCTAGTTTCTCCTTCATCACCATTCTGAGAATATTGAGCCAAAAATTATGTTTTTCAATCCTCTTTGACATCTAGCTAGTCTTCACACCCCAAAGTTCATTAAGAACTTATTCAAATGCACCCATGATTTTTACATTCACTGTAACTCCATTGAAAAATCTTCTTAGTAACATCTGGTTTTTGGAGCATTTTCCTCACTAACAGAACTCTATAGTCTTATAACCTTCTTAACTTGTCTCCCAAATTGTAATTGTGATCGTATACCACTTCATGATGGTACGAGGGACCAAAATGATCCAACACCATTTACATAGTCACATAATAAAAAATATATTAAATTAAAGTCATTTATGGCATCTATAATATTTCATCCTCTATTGAGGTTGTTTAATAATTGAAATAGAACTCTAAGCTAATATTATGGTGGTGTATGCACTTAGGAATTTTCAGAGGATCACCTTATTTTCCCCTGCCTCTGGCACACTCCTTAACAACCTCGAACAACCATGAAATAAAATGTTATACCTTATCATTATACTCACGTGTTATTTTTCTTTTCTCATTTCAAATTCCTTCTACATACTTTTCGTCTATCCACCAACATTCAAGTTTGAATTTAGTTCATTAATGGTGTCAAACTACACTAGTTTTAGATTCTTACCTACCTAAAAAAGGTCAATCTAGTAGTTGAGAAAAAAACATCGAGAAGATCCCTATCAACTATATTATCAACTACATGTTTCCTGGTATGATATTAAAATGTATGTTATGAATATTAGTACTCCATCTACTTCCTTTTCATATTCTTGACATTTCTCTTAGTGCGTTTCTCCACCATGTAACCCTTTTACACTTAGTTTCATGAACTGACCCCAGATGGATCTGTGCACCCATTTATGTCCTTTTCCAAATCACTACATGCCACCTTCACACCTTTTCAAAATTACTATATGCATATACCTTCACCAAAACCTTACCCACAAATACACATGCCTTAATTTTTAATCCTTCCAAGCATGACATTCTACTATGCATTTCACACTAATGAAATCTTTTGAAAAACAATTGTGCACTTCTACACAATCACCATTTTATTTTGACATACATCCTTTACCTTGTGCATCCAAAAATTAACTAAAAGCACAAAAGTTTTGCAAGATGTTAGGTTATTCCATGACACTCTTGTATCAAATACCCAAGGTTAAACAAAAGTGAGATTTGTCTCATAATTTAAGGTCCTAAAGAGTATGGACCATCAGACCAAGCTCATTTGAACTCATCCATGTCGTATCTTCTCATATGAAATTCTTTGAGTATTCTTGATATTTATTGTGTCTTCTTTACTATCCTCAAGTATAATATAGCTTCAAATTATTCTTTTCCCTACTATGTTATCTTCTTCAAGTCCAATCGAATTCCTCTTTTTTCTTCTCATACACCTTCATCTAATTATTCCACACAATCATTGCTTTCTTGTACTCTACATTCCCCTTTATGGTATAAATATGAATTGGAAACATTGAATATCAGTGAGATATCCAATTCTCTAGGTAGCTTCCTCTCATATGCTTTGGGTCCCATCTTCCGCAAAAATCTACATGGTCTAATATTCTTCAACTCAAGATTTTTATACATTCCTCTTAGAAATATTTTCTTACACATATGCACCACAACTTGATCTCCAATCACAAATTATTCAATCTTGCATCTCTCATCTTCATGTTCCTTGTTACAATAGTTACATTGTTTCATTTTTTCACACAATATTCATACACTTGCACATATATTCTGCATAATATTTTTCCTTTGTGCTCCAATTATCAACTACTTCTCACAATTTAATAATTCCTCTCAGACCTCTTCCATAGATAGTTTAGAATGGATCCTTGCACTTCTATTGACTAAATAATTGCAAGAAAATTCTTCTTCCATGAACACCATATCCCATTGCTTTGTTTTGTCTCCAACCAAGTAGCATAATAAATTTCCTTAACTTTTTGTCACCACCTTCAGTTTTCCATCTATCTGTCGGTGATATGCTAAAGTGAAATTCATCCTTGTCCCCATCTTCTTCCATGATGTCATCCATAAATGACCTTATAAATTTTTATATTTTTTATATGTTATGATCAATGGAAAACCATGTAGTCGCAAAATATTTGTGAAGAATTTTTTAGTTGTGGTTGATACATCACTAGTCTTCTTGCATACAAGAAAATGTGTCATCTTTGATAATATATCAACTACAAAAATATGGATTCATTCCCTCTCCGCTTTCTCATAAATATGAGAAAAAAATCCATGCTAATGTTCTCCCATCACATCCTTGGTATATAAAGTGGATGATAAATTTTACTACTTTTTGTGTCCTTTGGCTAGCTAGAAAATTCTAAACCTCTTCACAAGCTTACGTACATCTGCACTCATCCTCATCCAATAGTAACACTCCTCTAATTGTACTAATATCTTATCCTCCAACATGACCTCTTAATCCTCTAATATGATTTTCTCTACCCATACATTGACCCTCTAGGTGTACACAATTGTGTTCCTTTGAAAAACATTCCATTATCTATTAGTCTAACCATAACACCCTATTTATGTGCATTAGTTCTTTACATGCCTCCAATTCATCTCTAAAATCCTTATCTTTCACATATATATCCTTCATGGTGTAAAATAATATTACTTCATTGTTCATTTACTTCAGTGATATATTTCTTTGACTCAAAGAATCCAAAACCTTGATTTATTTATCGTTTAAATGCTTCAATATAAATTAGTAACTTTGCAAAATACTTCACCCATTTCATATAACCTTGATTCAAATTCACTTATGTATTGATGAAATGTAATTACCAGTGATTAGTTTACAAGAATACATTATTTGGAAATAAGTAATGCCTCCACTTCAATCACAATCCACTTAAAAAGTAGTATCAAAACTAGGAAACCATAACATTGGTTGTGTTGTAATCCTCTTCGTAAATTCATGAAAGTTATGCACTCCTATCGATACAACCTCTTTATAATCTCTATTCATAGCATTTGTGATTCCTACACACATCCCATTGAAGTTTCAAATGAAATTCCTATAGAATCTTGTGAACCCAAGAAAACTTCATACCTTGGTAAAAATCCTCGGATAAAACCACTCTATTATTATGGGCACCTTTTTTCGTTCCATTTGTTGGCCTTCCTTGGATATTCATGTATAAACTACGTTTATTTATTATCTTCACTAGAAATTTATTCTCATGTAAGAACTTCATCACTTTGCACTAATGATCAAGGTGATCCTCCTTTTTTATGCTAAACACCAAAATATAATCTATCCTCCTTTTTTATGCTAAACACCAAAATATAATCTAAGTACAATATCATTTTTTTTTCTAATGAATGGCTTCAATACTTCATTCATTAACCTACTTGGGACATTTTTCAACCTCAATGGAATAACCAGACATCTTTACAATCCTTCATCTTAAATACCATTTTCCACTTGTATCCTTCTCTAATCAAAATTTGATGATAACCAATATGTAGATCATTATTAGAAAATTACCATGCACCATTGAAATAATCTATCAAAGAATGTTTATGAATTATACCAATCAAACGTTTTATTGGTATAATTCAAATGAGAAATAAATTTATGCCATTCTCACTTAGTGTCAGAAAAATTAGAATCCAATATACCTAGTGGCCACTGATCCTGAATGATTATGATGTCATATGATAAGTAAGATAGTAATGGATAACATATTCTTGACTGTGTTTAAAGTGATGACTAGATTAAAAATTCATCACTGATATAACAACTGATCTACATATATCTGAAATTACCTCTAATGAGGTAACATATGTGGCCATTGAATGCAAATGGATTTTACTATGACAATATCCAGTATGAGAATGAAAATTCTCATCAATCTTGATGTACCATATTTTGAAGGTTCATATTTAGGATCCATACATGAGAGCATGAAATCTACATACCTTGTGTTTTCGAGCTTTGAAGTGGTATGAATAAAACCCTCATTGAGAATGATGGTACCTATTTTTATCATAGCATTCCATTGAAAAAGAACATATTATTCCCCCTCCATATGATGGACATTTCCCTCCCATCTAGTATATATTTCCCTAGATTGTAAAGATTCTATTTGATGTGTTGATTTTATTTTAACTATGGGATTCGTCCTCATTAGTATATGTCCCTTTAGTGAAGGTATACTCCTTTTCCCAACAAGTCTTACTTTGTATATTACCCATGAGATCACGATATGCTTTGTACTTTAGTCCTTATGAATAATTACAAAAGATATGGGTTTTACAATAAACATATACAATATGAACTAAGTTATTCTATCCATTATTTTAACATCACTGACTAAAAATTCCTCTGACAGGTATTTCTTAACCCTTCCTCTAGCCATCCTAGGTCCATACCTCATTCTGAAATAGACGAATGTTGTGAACAATATTCAACAAGTTTTTTCATAAAGAAGAAATTATCACCCTTTTCATGATTTTGATGACGTTTGTGAGTGGGGCATGTATCTAGAGGAGCATCCAATTTACATCTCAATTCATGTTTGTATACCACTTGGTCATATGTTGTACTATTATCATGGGCCATGGTTCTGTCTGATCATCCCCATCATCCCCATCATCACTATCATCATCAACGATTAAAATAATTCTAAGAGTTGTATAGGATGTGTTTAAGTCAACCAAGTAATTTTAGAGGAAAATCATCTTCCTTCATGTCAAGCGAACTCAACATAGAAAGACCGGTGTATACTTATATGGCAAAATGAATGATCCCCCAATATGTTGAAGAAAACTTCATTGTAGCTAATGATTATTGAGAGTTTTGGGATGATCTGCGATGTAAAAAATAATCAATAGAAATATCTTAAAACTTCCACATGTATACATGTTTTCTTTCCAAGAATTAATATTTGTTTGCAATCCATAATACCAAAGATGTCCATGCTTCAATTCACGAGAGGAATACTGACCTTCAAGAGCATAAATCTAGGTTGAATTGGTCTTTATAATTCCTAAAATATATTAATGCCTTTGTTATTTTGAGTCTAAACGTCCTCGCTAGTCATTTGAATAATTGATCATACAATTCTACCATACCCATGATACTTTTGATCCGACTCATAGCAACAACGGTGTTTTACTATTTATGTGTTTGGAGTTTTAGGTATTTTTTGACATTTGTCTTAGAGATTGTGGGAAGTAAAAGGAACTCATTAATAAGTTAATTACCCCTCGTTCTAGAATGGATTAAGGAATGATATAAAGACCATTTTAATTGTTATGGAGTCTCAAAATCCACTTCATTTGTGTTTTGGAGGTAGTTTCACCTCCAAAGAAAGGTTTTGATTTCCGGAAGACAATGAAGGTAATCCACATTTGCATTTATCTAGATAAGTTATTAACTCTATAACATGAAATACATGACAGATCTAGGATAGGAGGTTGTTCCCAGATGACAAGGATTGATATGAACCAAATCAAGCTATAGACCTCGATAAGTAATTTTCTAGAGATCACATGTGAAGTTATTTTACTCACGAGGAGACATGTAAATGGACACTTATCTGTACCTAGATACTTAAGATATGGAAAGAATCTCACACTTGTATTGACGATGAAATCAAGGATATCTAAAACCAATGTGATCAAGTATTCAATTCCACAATTTTGCAAAGGAAGTATTCTTATTCATTAGAGAATGATCTAATCCATGTAGAAAGAAATCAATGACGGTATTAAGATCCATCCCACATGATTATGGCTTTTAGGGTAAAGAACAGAGGAGTTCATATGATTATCTTAAATCTCATGGACATTTCCTTATTAGAGTTAGAATTAAAATTAGTTTCAGATTATGAAGAAGGTTGATTTTCTATGCACTAAGTTATTTGTTGATGCCAGGGACATATGATACTAGTTTGATCATGTACAAAATTATGTAAACCAAGAGGTAGAGAAATGGTACCAGATCCTTAAACCATAGGAAGGAAAATGGTGACCTAAGGAAACATGATTTTTATAATCTGTAGATTAAATTGGTAAAAGTATTCTCAAATGTGCTTCAAAACATGTGTCAAGAAGGATCTCATCATTGAAGAGAGTACCAATAAAACTTTATGATGTGCTACCAATCTAGGTGGGGAAAGGTAGGGTCATGAAGAACTCATAAATCTAAATGGTATGTATATGGGTCAATTTATATTGCCATATCAAAACAAGATTTAGTATTCATCAAGTTCCCCTTCCTTGCCCTTGATTCTTAGTGCGATTGTATTATTAAAATAGAAGAGGTCCACAATTATCTGAGTAATTTCTAGTAGAGGGGTGAAGAGACCACCATAATATCTCTCCATTGTTTGTAGGGAACAGATTTATTATTTTATTCCACTAAAAGGTGAATCCTCTAATTGTGAGTTTTGGGTAGGAATTATCTGGTAAAGGCTCTAGTATGACTAAAGAAGTATGGTGCCCATTTTTTATAGCTGAAAAGGATATCTGTGGAGGAAACGATTGCAATCCTACACATAAGTATACTTGATACTGATACTGGTGATAGACTTTGGACATTTTACTATGATATTTGAGTATGGGTAAGTGCAGGAAGTTGATGGACAAATATAGGGGGTCATAGGTGGACATCATATTGCAAATAACAACATAATATCAAATTGTAGGGATTATTAGAAATACATACACTCAAAATTAGAAAAAATTATATTAATATGAATCGTAGCATCCAGAATCTAGTTTCTAAAATAGTAATTTTTTTAAAAAATGGACAAGATTAGTTGTATTAAACACTCAAAATCCAATGACTTGGTATTTTTTTTTTAAAACGCCTATAAAATTATAGTCCATTTGCCCACGATTTGGATGACCAAAAATTTATATATAGTTTTCTCCTTTGGTGAGAAGTTATATGCCACTATCTATCTTGGGATGGATTTTATTTTGTATTTTTTTGAGTAATATTTTATTTTTTATGATTTTTTCCGTGAAAGTGGTATGAAAACATAAAGAAAATAGAGCACTTTCCGTTTGCCCACCATAACTTCATCAAAAAATATTGAAATCAAATAATTTTTGTTTTGAACATGTATATAATTTCACCACTGTTGGGATGGTATAAGTTTTATCACATTATGATAAGTGAAACAAATTTTGTAATCTTAAAAGTAGACATAAACATTCACGGGAAAAAGTGTCTTAAAGATCTACTATTAGTAAAAAATTATAAAATGTTATTTATCCCATTCTATTCACTTTAAAATCAGTATTTCTACAGAACTAACAGTCTCCCCTACACAATGGCACCATTTTTATGACATATTTTTTACTTTTCGGCATGGTTCAAGTCCGTGGAAGACTAAATTTGATGTTTTGCTGTTTTTAATGTAAAATACAGGATTTGATGTCCACTTAATTGTTCCCCAACTTGGTGCACTTACCCTCCTCTTGGACATTATGGCATTTTGGGCGCATAGCGCCAATTGGACTAGATTCGTATACTGGTATATTTCTTATGATGATTGATGACACTAGCAGGGTGATATGGAATATTTATTGATTAGATGTTAGTCTCTTGTGGTTGATTTGATTAATGATATAGTGTTTTGGATTTAATGAAGGTAATTTTCATACTAACCTAAGTATATGTCCTTGCAATTTTATCGTGGATGATTCATGGCAAACTATGTGGATAATTGTATGCATTGCACTATCAATTGGGACATTATAAGTTAGAATGAGACTGTGATGTATAGATGATGTTTATTATATTGGACAGATGCGGTTAATGTGTGCAATGAGTGTGCAGGTGACACGTATAGGAGAGCATGGGTTTTAGGGCAGCTACGCAATTGTGCACAAGCAGCCCACGGGCTGAGTCCTAACCATGCTAAATGTTTGAGGCCTTAGATTAGATGTATTTAATTGGGCACCATGGGTGAACCCTCAATTTGTAATGTATTATTGTTTTGTAAAATTAATTTGGTTTAGGGTGTGTTTTATTAAGTAAACTAGCTTAGGGGTTTAATGATCTTATCTTAAGTTAAGTGTTGGTTTTGGGAAGTGTGCGTGTGTTGGTAGAAGGGATTGGGGACCACATGTGAACCTTGGGTGGACCCCACACCCTCTACCCTTGTGCCCAAGCATGCCAAACCCGAAATTGGGTTATTTTGGGTATTTTTAGGGACCCCTTTTGAGTTTGGGGGTTCCCTTAGCATGAAAATGGGCCCTTGGACCCTACCTAATAGGTAGGGGGGCCTATTTCCACATTGTTTGGAGGGAGTTTCCCTCCCATTAAGCACTCTTTAGTCACCATCCATGTAAGATGGTTGGACTGTGTGAAAGTCTTAGAAGTAACTCCAGGTTGTTTTATTTTAGTTTTACCATTTTGGGTGAAAAGGGATAAAAGGTGATATGACTCTAACTTATTTTGTTTTTGGAAGCTTTGACTCTTGAGACCTCGAGGGGGTGACACTTGTAACTTTCCCATGGTGAGGAAACTTTTGAATTCCTCTGTATTATTCTTCTTCATTTGAGGTAGTTATGGGTCTTCTTGGTTCTATATCCTTCTTGGAGCACTATGGAGAAGCCTCTGGGAGCATGGGATTGTAGCTTGAACAAAGTGTATCAAGATTAGAGTCTTGGAAACCAATGTGATCAGAGGTAGGGTTCTTAACCTTCTTCTGCTTAGTTTTGCTTATCTTGAATGTATTCTTGATTAATGAAATAATGTGTCCTGAAATATAAGTCTGAGATGTGAAAGATGAATCAAGTTGTTGTTTGTTCTTGAGGTTTTTCATGTTTTCTCATCCACCATCATTTGGATTGATGCTTTTTGGAGAATGTACGGGAAGAGAGAGGGATTTCGAGCCTCTCATATTTCATGGTCGAAGGTCAAACCATGAAGGTCCCTTCTCATCCCCTCACTATGAGTTACTGAGGTGGGAGAAAGGCTCATATGTCTTCATACCTTATCCCCATTCTCGGTGAGGAAACCCTTTGGGTTTGAAGTAATCCTCCTAATAAGTTATTTGTTATAGCATAAGGAGGACATAAGGAGGATGTATGATTCAGGAGGTATATAGGAGTTTTTATATATGTGTAACCATTGAGTGCTCCTATGGTTGGAAACCTTGATTTGGGAATCCTTCTACCTCTGAAACCCCTGTATGAGGAAAACTTTGTTCACCTAATGTTGTAGTTTTCATTGTACAGTAGGTCTAATTGGTTGAATGGTCTTGAGTTTTCGCATGTTGTGTGTTTAAAACCCATTAGTACTCTGTGCACATTAGTGGAAGCTAGTGTCAAGTGGATCCCATGGGCTTGGGGGAGGTTAGCATGACTACCAAACATGGAAAGGCATATGATGATGCCTATTGGATGGGTGGTAAACAAACCATGAATCTTGTAGTAGCATTGGAGTTGGAGCTCAAGTTGGAGATAGTTGAAGCCTCATGCCATCTAAATGGTCATTCTCTTCTCATCTGGGCATTGCCTTCACTTGTAAATAAGATGTGGCTATGTAAATCATCATACTTTTGTAAAGATCCCCTTCTATCTGCCCTTGTTGTGTAGTGTGAAAACATTGGTCATCACTATTGAGATAGTTCTGATTTTATAGGTCCAAGAATCTATCTAAGATTTACCTTTCTTGTAGTGTATTATGAAACCAATAACTTTTATCTTCAATGCCTTCATTTGGAAGAGTTGTTCGTTTAGTAGATATGCACAATATATAGTCATGAAATATACATTTGAAATATTTCCACTTGGTGATGGTATTTATAAAATGTACAAAAAAAATTAGTGGAGTATTGGGCATTTTCCACTCTAAAAAAAAATATATGGCACTACAAGAAGATAATGCCTTCTCTTCTTCCCGATCTTTGTTATAAAGTGCCTCTTTTTGATGCAACAAATTCACCAACTTCTCAAATTGGATGGCTTGATCTGATAGGTTGAGTGTTGTGAAAAAATACAGTAATATGGAAGAATTTATCTCAGAACAATGAGAAAAAGAGAATCATCAGAAACTTCCTCTCCCAAGGCTATAAGTGAATTCGTTAATTTTACAACTCTCTATAATAACTCATTCGATTTGAATTTCAATGTAAGCAACTGAATCTACAAATGTAATATGGTATGTGTGTTCCAGTCCTCATACACAATGCTCAATTTGTCCCACACTTCTTTGGCTGTTTCGACATCTCGAATGTGGGGTTGCACGTCATTAGACATTGTGAACAAGATTATTAGCTTGACCTTTTGATTTGTTCTGTCAAATTTACTCTGGTATGTTCCATCATATGATGATATGGCTATAGAAACATTAAAAAATGACCAAATTCCTTCAAACTTGAGTTGAATTTGAATTTTGGTCTTCCAAACAACGTAATTGTCACCATGGAGCAACTACATGTTAGGAAATAAGAATTTTGGAGATTGTTTTCCATAGTGGGTGGTTAGATTGTTCCTAACTAAATGGATTGTTAGCACAAAACAATGAAAAAATACATTGAAAATATGATATTATAGCCAACTATGTTGAAAAATTGAATGACAAGAAACTATTTTTTTGCAAGGCCTTGGTGGCCTATAAAGCTCAAATTGACTCACAACGTGAAAAGTCACAAAAAATGGTTCAAAAAAACTGAAACACTACACTTTTAGGCACCCCTTCCTTTACAAAAGTGGTCCAGAATGAATTTTTAGGGTGCACGGGAGAACATAATTTTTGCCCAAAATTAGTGTTTTTGCCACTAAATTTTTTTTTAGGGGGGGGGGGGGGGGGGGGGGGGGGGGGGAGGGGTTGGAAGTCACTAACTGGGTTTAACAGAGTTTCTGGAGCTAAGTTTAGTGGTTACCGCTAAATATACCTCCAAAATTCAATATATAAAAATTAGTTGATTGGGGGGTTCGAACCTGAGACCTGCCCTATCCCAAAATATCTCTACTAACCAATCAAGTGCACGATGAACATAACATATGGTTGGAGGAATTTATATTTAAACAATATTTGAAACTAATCTTTAAAGGGATGACGTTGTAGAATTGTGGAGTTCAAAATGACATTGTGTGGGTTGTAGGAATTGTAGGGTTTCTTGAAAACTTGGATTTTATTTGTTTTCTGATTTTAATGTTGTTTTATTTACTTTCCATTATGTTTTGTGATGTTTGCCACTTGAATTGTCAGTTACATGAGGCTCGTTAAAGGAAGAAACAACTTGACTACTTATGGAATGGCACAACCCTATGTCAATACATTGGCAAATGAACTCAACTAATGTAAGGATTAATCAGATTAGGTATAACCTGATGGCTTGAATTGATTTGGTGTGGGAGATTTTCTAGCTTGATAACAATGTGGTCTTGGTGTGTTTTCTCATTTAGATCAGTCGATCTATGTAGCTTGATGCATGTGTTTGATTTAATCTAAATTAGATTAAACCTTAATTTCCAAGTAACTTCTATAACGAATGATTTATAAGTGATAAAAATATAGTAAGACACAAGCAATAAACATGTATAATATGAAACCCTAAGAAATAGAGAGAGAAAATGTGACTTAGCTAATTTATGTGTGATTAAGAAGTGATCTGAGTTGATAAACTCTTGAAATAGAATTGAAGGAGTGTTATCAAAGCTCCCAGAAGGTTCTGGGACTCAGAAATACATAGGACAAAAGTTCCCACAAGAGGACAGGAGTACCTGAGTGCTAGTTACTAATTTGGGTGCTAATTTCCACCCAAATGCTCTAGTTATGTTCTTTTCTAGGTAGGAAGAGCTTCGTTATTGATTTCCTTTTTTCACTGTGGTTTCACTCCAATGTCCTCGATCATACTTGTAACGTGCAAAATATATACCTTACTACACATGCCCATAAACCACATCAAACCTAATAAATAAGATGTAGAATGGGGAGTCAGACTGACCCCGACAGTCACCCAAAGAGTGATCTTACGACCAAACGCTTCACTACATCTCAGACTCCATATAATTATGTGTGTATGTGTTTATAATGATGCCCTAGTTTTCCCTTGTGCAAGTTGCACTATGATAGCAGGCCAGATCTAGATTTCTCTAAGTATGTAAATGTGTGAGATGGAATAAAATGAACTTCCCCTCCGATGTTGTGTATGCTGAGTGATGCAACCCTTGTCCCTTATATGGATATGCTGGATGAATTCCTTTGAAGTGCTCTTGTGTCTTGATGCAAGCTTAGGTGATGATAGATAATGCTTATTGTTTGGTCCTTTATTTAAGAGAAGTAACATATATACATATATATGATTCCCTTGTTTTAATTTCATAATTGACAACTAAAAAGCTGACCCATAGTACTAAAATATAACCAAGAAATAAAAGATACCCAAAAGGGTAAGAAAATGATAGAGATGGATAAGAGTACCTAGGAGGGATAGGAGCACCCGGGCGCTTCTGTCCTAATTTGGGCGCTAGTGTCCGAGGTCATAAAAGATAAATCAATTAAATATAGATAGAGTTGTAAGGTGTATAAAGCCAATAAAAGTGTAAGAGATAAAACAACAGGCCCAAAAGAAGTTGTTAACCACTAGTTTTCTTTCTTAGGAATCATGTATACATTAATATGCTTCAGGACCTATAAATGTACCCAAGTGCATAGATTTTGTGTCTACATTTTCCCCCACTTTATGTTGTTGAGTGAATACTCGATAACATAAAGTAGATAAAATATGTGTACCTTATGATCCTGTGAAGAAGAGTGTATCTGATAGCATGTTGAGTGGACAAGTAAAGCATGATGTGATCGTAATGTGAAACATGGTAAATAAGAAGGGGAGGTAGACCCTAGGGATGAAGTATATGCATAGTTTTGATGTTTTAGAGCTTATTCTTGTTGATGTGGGTTGTTTCTTGTTGTTTATTAAGGTCGGACCTAAAAAATTAGAGAGAGAAAGTAGTCAAAGTCCTACATGTGAAAAATTAGATTAATGTATGTATAAGTAAGTAAAGAGTGTGTAAATGAAAGAGTGCACTTGATATATAAGAGAGTATGAAATAGAAATATTGTCTTGTTGATTTAGAAATGTTGAGGATTTAAATGTCTTATTGCCGATGGTGACGTTTTTGGGTGATCTCACACCAAGAAATGATTTTTGGGGTGAGAGGTCTATTTTTCTCTCCTTACATGACACTTCCCAAATATGCGCCACCAAAGATGGCACGTCCCTAATTTGTAACCTGTTGTAACTCAATTAGAATGTATTTTGTAACTAGAGGCAAGTGCCTACTACTAGTGAACTCTACTGAAACTACTGGAAACTGTACTCGAACTGAGAAATTGACTATTTTTTCCCCTAGGACACAAGTGCTCAGGAAGACACAAGTGCCCATTGCTATTGTTTAATACTAGGCATTAGTCTCTACTATGTATTTATGATCCAATTCTAATTCTAGACCATTTTATAACTATGTGCTTGAGCCAATTCTATATTTTTCTGATATGTTTTGGAGCTCTGAGATGTTGTAGGGGTGATTTGTTTCACCCAATAGACACCCCCTCATTTGGGGTGCATATGAAAAATGTAGGAGATTGCGATCCAAAGGAGAGGACTTGAATCTGATATGCATATTTGATAGTGGGTACTTACAGGGGGTAGGGGATGTGCATGGTAGAAACCAAGGCACATGAAAAAAATATGTGCTAGAGAAAAGGGTTAGTGAAAAATAAATAACAGGGAATAGAATAAAATGTAGAAAGAAACTATGAAAAAGAGAGGTACCTTGAAAAATGATATGCATACAAGGGGCATCGCTCATAATGTCACAAGATAATCAGGGACGAAGCGGCCAAAAAAAATAATGAGAAAGAAATACATATGGCATAGCCCGCAAACAATAACAAACAAAAGGTGATAGATAACCATGGTTATATAGATCTTGCAAGGAAAATTCTACACATGAAGCACCCATTAGTATGTTAGAAAGAGAAGTAGTATGTCAAAGCATATATATCAACAAAAAGGTGAGTGCTAGTACCAAGGAGTAGTGAAAATTGTAAAAAAATACCTTTGATGTGTAGAGTATGAGAGTAGGAAAAGGTAGATGGCCCTAGGATCCTTGATAGGACTGGTAAAGAACAATGCCAAACATCATGCATCATGCAAGAATCTGTAAAGGTCCTACATTCACCTAAAAATACCAAGTGAATGCACATGTTTATAGAAATAGATAATGACATACCAAGTATCCATCCAACATAGGAAACAAAGTGCAACATGTAAGTAATATGAGCTAACAAGAGTAAATGCAACCAAGATGTGAAAATGTTGTATGAATGTGATTATGTGCTACGATATGAAAATAGGAGGGGTTGCATTTCCCCCCAATGGATGTGTGAGATGAGGTTCAATCAGAAATTATCCCTCAAAATTCAGGAATGAACCATAGAAAAAGAATGCGTCATCAGGAAATGAAGGTGCTGTATGCGATGGAGAGTAGATGCTAAGAAAAATGTACCACAAAAAATGGAGCATGATGTGTAGAATAAGTAGATTGTGTGATGTTCATTTAAGATTTTAACCCTCAAAAATCAAGTATAAACCATGGAACTAGAGTGCGTCATTGGGAAATGAAGATGTTGTATGTGATGGAGAATAGATGTTAAGAAAGATGTGTAGCCAAGCATAGAGCGTGAAGTGTAGAATAATTAAATGGTGTGAGCTTCATTTATTATTTGGACCCTCAACAGTCAATTACGAACTGTGGAACTAGAGTGCATCATTGGGAAATGAAGGTGTTGTATTCGATTGATAGTAGATGCTAAGAAATATGTATCATGAAGCATAGAGCATATAGTGTAGCATAAGTAAATGGTGTGAGGTTCATTTAAGATTTAGAGCCTCAACAATCAAGTATGAACCATTGAACTAGAGTTCATCATCGATTAGTGACAGTAAATTATGTTTATGAAAGATGTAGTGATTCTCATAAAGATAGCCATGAAGCATGAAGTGTGAGTAGCGAGGATGTGATAAGTGGGGTTCATGGAGGAACTGTACCCTCAATAGTCAAGAATGAACTATGGAACAAGAGTGTTCAGGTAATAATGGTAAAATACGTGTACCAAAGATGTGAAAGTGTTTAGAAAGATAGTTATGGAGTGCAAAGCATGGAATGTAGTAAAGAAGCATAAGTAGACATGAGAGATAATTGATAGTGATGGAGGGGGGAAGAAAGTGCAATGCCCCCCAAGTGTGCAAGTGTTAGAGATCTATACAATGATATGAGAGAGACCATTCCATGGTGGTGGAGTTTGAAATGTCAACCAATAATTGACATAAGCATTATATTGATCGGAAAGAGGAATTATATGCTTATTGGAGGAGGTTGGTGAGGGATCTCAGCTTGTGGCGAGGGAAATGGTGGTTCTTATTTTGATGTTGGTTGCATATTTAGGATTGGTAACACTGTAGATGACTTAATAAGAGGAGGTAATAGGGTAGGTACTTCTAAATCTAGTATGACACTGGGTGGATAGGTGGATCTTGAATTACCAGAGAAGGAACATTAGTAATTAAGGTGTGATTCTCACTAGACATAAAGGGATCAAATTTGGGAGCCCATTGGGGTTTAGTAATTGAAGATGAGAATTTAGTATAATGTTGTGTAGCAAATGAAATAAAGTCTTAATGCTCAAGTTTCCCAATTATTAGTTCAAAAGCATAGCAATTATTGTCATGATGTCCATTAATTCTATGATAATTGTAAAATGGGCAACCTTTATATTTTGTAAATCAATAAGGAAGGTAGTAATGAGTAGGTGGAAAGGTGATTAATTGATGATTGAGGATATAAACGAGAATATCATGTTTCTTAGAATTTTGATCAATCTTGATAGGTGCTTATTGTAAGGAGATGTGGACCTTACTTTTATGAGCACATGTAGTAGACATGGGATCAGGATGAGGTGAAGAATGAGAACTAGCACGAGCTTGAGAAGCAAGCTTGAGATGTTGTATTTCAGCTATGAGGTATGTGATTGTGGTTTGCATAGCTTGAAATTTATATCAAAATAAATGGTGTCAGGAATGATAGGGGGGTCAGAGAGACGATTGAAAATGGTACTTAATTATGAAGGTGGTGTATTGTGAGGGATGTACATAGTGTGTAGGGATTTTTGGAGAACAAATTTGCAAGGTGGGTGCAATTGAAGTAATTGATATAGGGAGACTTGAGGAACCTTATAGGCCATGAATGAAAAGGTAATGTGCAAAATAAGAGCCTTAGAAATATAAAACCAAGGATGAAACCCTAGGAAGACCTATGTAGATCAGAGGTATGATAAAAAATAGATACGAGAGAAGAACAAAACCTATAGAATATGAAAAAACCAGGATCTGAGTGTTCGATCAAGAGTTGGGGTTCACCAAATGATTTAATCTAAATTGGATTAAACCTTAATTTCATATTAACTATTGTAATTAATTATTTACAAGTGATAAAATATAGTAAGACACAAGTAATAAGCATATACAATCTGAAACCCTAAGAAAGAGAGAGAAAAGGTAATTTAGCTTATTTCTAAGTGACTTAGAAGTGATCCAAGTGGATAAACTAATGGCACAAACTAGAAGAAGTTTCATCAAAGCTCATTGAAGGTTTTAGGACTCAAAATTACAAATGACATAAGTGCCCATGGGAGGACATGAGCACATGGGTGTTAGTGACTGATCCTGAGCATTAGTGTCCACCTAGATGCTCAGATTATGATTTGTTCAGGGAAGGAAGAGCTTCGTTGTTCATTTAATTTTGTTGCTATGGTTTTTATCTAATGTCACTGGTCATACTATAACCTGAAAAATAGATACCTAGATGCACATGCCTACGAACCACATCAAACCTAGAAAAGATGTTGTAGAATGCAGGGAGTCGGTCTGAGCTCGAGGGTAACCCAAACAATGATGTTACGACTGATTTTTGCACTACATCTTATAATCCATGTAGTTATGTGTATATGTGTGTGTATTGACGCCCTATATTTCCCTTGTGAAAAATGCACTATGATAGTGGGCTAGATCTAGATTGATCCAAGTATGAAAATGTGTGAGATAAAACAAAATTAGCTTCCCCTCTTATGCTATGTATGCAAAGTGATGCAACATGTTATCCAAAATTCTCCCCAGGTGATTTTTATAACTTACATTCTTATCTTGAAGTTGGACAAGGTAAAAAAATGATGAAAATGGATAAAATTCAATGTTCTAATGCTTCCCCTTCATTTTCATAACTCTTCAGTTCCATTCTCAGCCCAAAAATTTATAAAAAATAAAAAAATGGGCTTCTACAGTGGTTTGCGGGTTTCTTGGGAAGTGAAGGAACAATTATCCCAGACCATTGTTTCCCCACATTGGTGTTAGAGCGATAATAATCATGGGGAAAATTTTGTGTGGGTATTGCCGGTCTTGAAGTAATATGAGGAACGGTTCGGCCCTTATTTCTCTGTATGAGCCTTCTGGCTGCAATGAAGGAGTTTGGGGGGTGGGGATAATGAACTATGGATGGGAGATAAATTGTGGGAACCAAGCAGAGGTAGAGAACAATTCTTTGAAGCCATGAATTCCCCACAGAGGTATTCGAGCTGATGAATAAATGGTGTGGGGAGACAAAGTTTCAAGGAAGATTGATGTAACGAAAGAATGAAGTAGGGGATATTATTACAGAGGAACCAAGAGGTGCGAGAAAAATTGTTTCAAGTGGAATTATTCCACGATCCCACCCAAAACCTGATTCACCAACAAATATGCCAAAAAAATACCCTTGCGGATCTATCAGGCTTGAATGGAACAATGGAAATAGTTCCTTAATTCTACGAGTTTACCAGTTATCCGACCCATCCAAACAAAGGAAAAAACATATTAAATGTAGACTGTTGCACTACACTGAGAAGCACATGTTCCTCCTCGACCCCCTTTGGTATGCATGGCCATAAAGTTTTCCCTAGTACTTCAAATTTGAAAAAATTAGTACTGTTGGAAATCTCTCAACATGTACTACACCATTAAAACTAAAAATATTTAATTAGGTAAGGGTAGGTGCGTGCAAAAGAGGAAAACATGTCCAACATTAAAATATTTAGTCCTAGGTAGCTCAACAACCTGTTTTGATGAAGTATGGTGGTCATTCCTTGTCCTGCAAGCAAAGTATCATTGGGAAATGGATTTTTAAGGGTTCCCATACACATTTTTAGATATTTAATGAATTTTATTGGTGATTGAAAGGGAAAATACAAGTTTCTCTATTTTATCTCTCTCTCACGTCTTCTATATATTGTGAAAATATCTCATTTGTGGGGGAGGATGTTCTAAAATGTAAAAGAAAGTCTATCAAAATTGTTACCGAATAGTTGTAAAATGTGTTCTTGTTCCTTCTTCTTCACATGTAATGCTATGTGCATACTTTGAAAATAATAAAATCTTTTTTTTGTGGTGTTTATCAACCATAACTTATATTTTTTGCATTTCATTGCCTCTCAATTCTTGTTGTTGTATGTGTGCATGTCTTTGTCACTTGTAGGTTCATCTTGTTGTGTTTCATGGAGAATAGTTAGTGAATGAAGTATTGGGTTTGTGTCACCTCTATTTTGCCTCTCCCTTCTCCCTTTTCTTGGTATTATCACCTCTCTGTTAGTGTAGGATTTCATTTCATGCATCTCCTTCTCACCTTGGTCCCTTGGAATGATAGAGTAGTATTATATAGTTTCATTTCCCTCCTTAGGAGTAGTTTAGCATTAGTAATAGGTAGAGGAAAAAGCCTTCTCTGGAGGTTTGTCTCAAGTAACAAGTACCAAATCTTGAGAGACAATCCCATAGTACCAAAAAACATTGATTGTTCATACACTCCTCCATGAAAATCAAAGGGTGTTTTTATTTTTGGTGATAATAGTTATAGCTTTCCCGGTGGGAAAACCTAATATTTTCTTGTTATATCACTAGGTTTTGGTGTATATATTGGTGAATTTCATCCTTTAGAGGATTTGCAGCAACACCTCTAGCGACTCCAAGCATTAAATCAACTAGTTTTGATAGTGTTAGTGCCTCAATTTCATGAGAATTATTTTGACAAGGTCAGGAACAATAGAAGAAGGATCCTTTGATTACTTGTAACTATCACCAAGGAGAATAAGAAGAGGGAAATTAGTGTAGAGATCACGATCACCACCAAAGAGAAATCTCTATCCTCCACCTCATGGTAAGCCTTTCTTGATGTCATCTAGAGTTTTAAGACCTATACAAATCATGGTAGCACAAAGGAATTTACCCTTTTTTAGCTTCACTGGTGCTAGTCCCTAGGCTCTTCCCACACAACATGACACACTAGTAGTTGTACTAAAAAATATTCCATTGTTCACTAGTGAGAATCAAGTTACCACTTTTGAGCACATTGATGATGTAGCAGATGTATGCTATGTTCATCTAGTTACAAAAGATGATGTAGCAATTAGGATTTTAGATTCTTCACTCAAAGGTAAAACACTCTAATGGTATAGAATCTTGAGTCTTTCCTCTATTACCAATTGGGATGGACTTGTCACTACACTTTGTAATCAATTTGGGGAAAGGTAGATAACATATCCTTATTGGAATAATTAACAATGATCAAGAGAGATCCCAATGAGCTCATGGTGGATTTCAATTTCAGATTTCAAAGAAAATGGGATAAAATTCCAATTCTTTTGAGACCAACTCCACAAGGTGCTTTTCTTTACTTCTTAAGAGTATTAAATTCTAACATTACTGTTATGATACAATCTATGGGTGTTATTAATTTTCCTGACACCTATCCAATAGACATTAGGGCCGATAATTGTCTAATACAAGCTGGAAAAATAACCCCTAGGATGCCTATGCCTATATACCCAAAGATTGAAGCACCATCTTCTCATCAAGCTCCTGAGTTAGACCCCATTCCACCCCCGAGAAGTAAATTTTATAGCCAAGCATCTACTTCCTAAAACCCTTATATTAAGTCGCAAGAGGTGATGAAACAATTATAAAAATTTCTAGAATGAATTGATATCCATTAAGAGGTAATAAGATCAAAGTTTCAGACCTTATCAGCCTCCATACCAACCTAACAAGGCCCCTTATCAACCAAACAAACCTTCCTCCCAAGATGCTCCCCAAAATCAATCTAGTGCTAAATTGTGAGTGGTGTTTCCCTTTTCATCTTCCACACAAACAAACAAAATGCCCCAATGGCATTTTGAACCAAGATTTGATGGTGTAAAGTACGTTTGTTCCTCAAGTACCCACATAAGAAAATAAACAACAAATAGTCACTCAGGAGACACCACCAAGTGATACTTCACTTATAAATTGGAAAGTGGAAGAATTTTGTGGTATAAATAAGAACTTTCCTCAAGGTGTAACTGTAACTACCAGATCTAAGAATAGAGCTATGGAGGAGTTAGAAAATGAGGTCCAGTCATTTCTTTGCATCAACACCGTAAAAAGTAAATTTAATTATCTTAAGGATAAAATCAAGAGTAACCTAAATAGTGGTGTATATATGATTACGTATTCATGTGGTAAACCTTACATTGGTGAAACAAGGAGGTTGATTAAAACTAAAATTAATGAACATGATAAAGACATTAAATATGATAGTATTGAACATTCTATGTTAACAGAACATTCTAAGCACGTCATTTGTATAGACTTGACATTGGTTGTTGCCTCCAAAGAAATTTTTTTCAAAAGACATCTCCATGAATCCATTGAAATTATGAACCATGATAATAATATCAATAGGGATAGAGGCTAGTTTTTTAGAAATACCTAGAAAAATTTGGTTGTGAATCTCCCTAAATAGTGAATATATAAATGTTGATTTAATCATGTTATTTTATTATTTTCATCTATATTTCTAGTTTTTTGGAAAGTATATTTCTCGTTCTAACAAGTTTTCCTCTTTCTTGTTCTTTGTTTTTGTTGTGTTTCCTTTTCATGTTAAGAATAAGTGTTTCAGATTAAGTCAATACTATTTAATAATTTACTCTTAATTTATTTCCTTGTCCCTTAGTGCATAATTAGTTAAATATGTCGTAATTAATTAATAATAATCTTTTACTTTGATAATAATGTTTTGATCTTATCTTAATTTATCAATAAATATTTTATCTAACTTTTCCTCCTTTATTGCCTCTTTCTATATTCTTATTCCCAGCCGAATACTAATATTTTCTTCCTAGTTGTTATTTATTAAGGAAATTAATTTCAGCAATCTTATCATTTATTTTTTATTATGTGTGTCCCTAATGATGGGTCCAGATTTGTGACCTGAAACATTGGACTTCTCTAAATTCTTACACAATTTTCCAGATACAATTTGCAATATGTATAACTATGGAAATATCAGAAAATCAATAATTTCCCTACATGGAAGGGTTTTTGAAAAGCTCTGAATTAATTTATAAAAGAATATTTATGATCTTACTTTTCTTAAAATATGTAGCGATAATTTTACTATTCCTAACTTCATCCTTATTTCTCACTCACTTAAAAATTAAAATAAAATAAATAAATCCATTTTTAATCAAGATTTTTTTGTTCTGCTGAGGTCATAAATCCAATGGTTTCGGTATTTTCTTGGTATATTATCCTCTAGAATTTTTAATCTTCACCTTGAATTGGCCTTGACCCTAAACCCTGAAATTTGGATTAAGATTGATTCTAGCTCTACACTGAAAGCTACTGCTAGTTTGGACAAATCCAACCAGAATCTGAAACTAAAATTTAATAAAATGTGGGAGAAATCTCATTTCCATAGCATAAATATTTTAACCAAATAAGAGTTTCCTTGACTTGTGTCTTCTCCTTCCCACAATAGACCTAAATGCTTCTCTTTTGAGAAACTGATTACTCTCAAACCCAAAATACATGATGATCTTATTTCTGTCAGGGTTACACTTTCTTGGGATAGTTTCAACTCCATATTATCCCTCATATATCCCTCATTTATTTTTCCTACCTTGTTGGTTCCCGCTTCTTCCCTCCTTACTGATTGCAATACTAGTTTTGTGCCTTATTCTCCTAACTTTAGCCATGAGTCTCCTTACACGCATATCTAAGGATTTATCCAAACTGATTCCAAGCACTTTATACCTTGTATGGTATCATCATATGCTCAATAGGTGGTTGAATCCTCAATTCGTGGTGCCCATTTAGTTTTGTTCCATCCTTCTCATGATAGTGCATGATCCTCTCCCACTGATTTTTCTTCCTCTTTGCTAATTTCTCTCCCATCACTTAGTTATCCCCGCCATAACATTGATTTCCATTTCCCCTCTCCTTTTGATGTGGTGTCACATCTATTCAATTGTGCCATTAGAAATAACCTAGGTAATATTATTAATCTTTCTAGCTTTACTCTTGACACCTCGTCTATCAAATTATTAAATAAGGGTCTTGGTTTTGCGATTTCCCCTAAATTCGTCCCTACTAAAGATATTATTGTTAGCATTGAGAAATCCTTATATGGTTTTCCTGAGTCTGTCACCTAAGAGGTGAGTCAAGATTTTGTGTTCCTTATTAAGAGAGAAAATCCACCAAAATGTAATATAACTAAAGCTGAATTGATTGCATTAAAGAACCTTATAAATAATATTTGTTTTGCTATTGTTAAAGATGATTTTGGAAATGTTGTGGTTGTCCTTGACCATATGGATTACGTGTCTAGAATTATTGATCATCTTAACTGTGGTAGGTATAGAAAATTAAATAAAAATACTATTACTAAAATTTTAAAAATTGTTTCCAATGCAATTAAAAATTCTTCTCTAGATGCCAAGACTAAGAAAAATCTCATTTCCTCTCAGGAAATCACCCCTAGAATTTATGGCCACCCAAAAGTTCATACATTTGTTGCTCCTATCTGATCCATTGTTAATATCATACACTCCCCCACCTACCATCTTGCCTCCTTTCTTGCTAAAAATATTAAACCTTTAGTGGGATATTCCTCATCATACATCAAGGACTCTTTTGCCTTCGTAGAATTTATTAAAGAGAAAAAGATAAAAAAGGAGGGCTCTATCATCATATTTGATGTTGTATCCCTCTTTACCAAAACCCTGATTGTTGAATCCATTCATATAATTAGGGATATCACCGATCCCAAAACTATCTTTCTTGTTGAAATTTGTTTAATATCTACTTTCTTGATATAATTAGCATAGTTATTATTTCTGATTATGTGTTGATATATCTTTGGTTAGTACTTGTTAGAATCTGATTTATCCTACTTGCAATATCAACCCCTCTCTAAATTCCCACTCCCAATATTTCACCTTCCTTGCAAATTCCCCCTTGCACAAAATTACAAGAATTTGCCCCAGGTGTAGTGGAGTGTGCCTATTGGATCCCTAGCATACAGACCAACCACAAAGTTTTTTTATTTCACATAAAATAAGCTAGCCCCCCCTTTCAAGAAGTGGGAACATAGTCCCATAGCGTTGGTGAAAATCAACTAATTTATCCTAGTGAAAACTTATTTCACCAATAAAGTGAACATAAATTTACATTATAAACATGCATTTTATATTTGATAATTTTCTATTTTGTAACAAAAAATATTCACACTATTTTCTTTCATAATCAATTTCACATATAAAATAAGTCATTATATGACAATATTACACAACACATTCAATTATTTCTAACTAGGATTTACAACAATGATTTTCACGACATAAAACTTCACTTGTGACTTCATTTTTCATTCAATTTATTATGTTACACTAAAAAACATTTTTACAACTTTATTTGTAGAATAAAATTCAAATACAACAATTTTTAAAAACAATATTTTATCTCAAACTGAAACATGATGAATATAAAAGCATAAAAGTACTTTAAAGGAAATATAACAATACTATAATGTCTTTCAAGTAAGTAACACACAATATTCTTTCAATTGAGCTACACAATTTCATAAATTAGGCATCCAACTTCAAACTCTTATAAACTTGGGAAAATATATTCATTTTCATAATCATAAGCATTATACAACATATAAATAGAATATTTGTTCACAAACTTGTGCAAGTAAGCATTCAACTCATTTCACATACAAAAGGTTTCCCGATCCATCATAACAATGCTTCCCACTTTTGGAGAATTAAGCATAACCCAACAACATGAACTATCTAATAAACCTTCTCAAAAAATTCACTTCATTCCAATTTTTCCTTCTTCATACACTTCATTTGTTCACATTCACACCAAACAACCATAGATGATTCCAATGAAACCTACCTCCCAACCATATAATGAAGAAATTATTACCTCCCCATTGACCCAAAAGTTTCCTAACTCATACAAGGCTTCAAATCGAACAAATATATCTTGGAATGCATAAACTTACCACATCACACAAATACACAAAGTAAAAGTCCACAACTAATAAAATAAGCTATTAGGAAAAATGATGATATGAAAAATACCCAAAAGATTAAATAATCACAATGAAAATATACATAGTTTAAAGAAGGGAAAATAATGTCACCCTACAACTTATAATTTCCAATAGGACAGGGATATTATCCCTTTGTTCCTTCGTAAGAATAATGTGGATCCAAATCCTTATGCCTCCATAAACCCACACTCCTTATAATCTCCACTAAGGATGCCCACTCATCCCCTTGGTTCCTAAACTATTGGGGTTAACACACACTTGTTGCATAGATCTATAATCAGAATTAAACATTCAAGCAATAAAACACAAAAATATACCATAAGATAAATACACAAGATATAACATGGCTCACCTAGTGTGGGCTACGCCACCAAGAAATAACCAATCTATTAATATTTTCTTTACAGAGGAAATAAAATGAAGATCTACAATCTTCCACACCTTCTTTGGATGTACAAAACTTTTCCTTCTCTCATTTTCTCCAAGAATTCCTTCATATAATTATGATCAATATTTCACGATCTAACCTTTCTAACCCTAGCTTTCAAGCTTATATAAGAATATACAAACGTATGGAAACATAGCTATGCAATTAAAACCATTAGATCACCTTTTAATCAAATGATAGATCTAATCCCATGATTTAAATAAAAGCATTTCATGTATAGGGGACTAACGCCGACTACCCCAACTGATACCAGTTCCTACTAGCTAACTAACGTCGGTCAGCCGACTGATGCCAGTTATTGTGTAAACCTGTAATTTGTAAATCATGCTATTTGTGAAGCAATTATGCTCCACAACTGAACGATCTCCCACTTGGAGATCAATTTCCACATTGTATCGTATAACTCCATCCTTGGATCCTTTCCTTAGCCTATTTCTCCCTCTTCAAGTTTTAAACTTGAAGACCAACAGAAGTGGAGTGTAGCTCCAACTTGTCCTTTTCCAATGGCTTCATTAGCATATCTGCAGGGTTCTTATTTGTATGAATTTTCTCCAATTTCAACTCACCATCCTCCAAAACTTGCACAATGAAGTGATATCTTAGTTGAATGTGTTTCATTCTTGAATGAAATGTTGAGTTCTTTGCTAGATGAATCACAATTTGAATATCACTATATAACATGCAATCCTCTTGCTCCTTTCCAAAATCTTTCATGAACCTACTTATCCATATCATCTCTTTACTAGACTTTGTTACTACAACATACTCAGCCTTTATAGTAGACAAGGTGACAACCTTCTGTAATCTTGAAATCCAACTAACTGTCGTACCACCTAACTGTGAAAATATATCTAGTGGTGCTTCTTCTACCATCCAAATCACTAGCCATATTTGAACTAGCATATCCGTATAAATAAGTATCTGACCCTCCATAACATAAATGCATGCTAGATGTCCCTCTCAAATACTTGAGAATCCATTGGACTACTTTCCAATGTTATTTACTTGGATTGGCCATAAATATGCTCACAACTCCCATTTCCTATGCAATGTATGGTTTGGTACAAACCATAATATACATAAGACTTCCAACTACTGAAGCATATAGAACCTGTGCCATGTACTCGACCTCCTCATGTGATGTAGGACACTGAATTTTGCATAATTTAAAGTGTTCGGCCATAGGTGTACTTACAAGTTTTCAATTATGCATATTAAAACTTTCCAACATCTTATTGATATAATGTTCCTAAGACATAAAATTTCCTGTTCTTCCTATCTATAAGAATTTACATGCCAAGGATTTTCTTTGCAGCTCCTAAATCCTTCATTGAAAATGTATGAGCTAAATTTTCTTTAATCTCAACAATGTCTCGCATACCAGATCCTAAAATAAGAAAGTCATCTACATATAATAACAAAATAATATAACTTCCATTTCACAGCTTCTTGAAATAAACACAATGGTCAGATTCACATCTCATGTAAGCATGCTCATGCATAAAATTGTCAAACCTCATATATCATTGCCTTAGGGCTTACTTGAGCCCATACAAGCTCTTTTTCAACCTATAAACAAGTTTCTCCTTACCCTTGAATTCATACCCAAGTGACTGCTGCATAGATATCTCTTCCTCCATATCACTGTGAAGGAAAGTCATATTAACATCAAGTTGCTCTAAATGCAAATATTCTACTACAACTAAAATCAATATAGTACGTATGGAAGTCATTTTTAATACATGAGAAAATATCTCACCAAAGTCATTACCTACTTTCTATGCAAATCCTTTTACCACAAACCTTGCCTTGTATCTTTTTTGTCCACCCTCTTCTTCCTTGATCCTATAAACCCACTTGTTTTGTAATGTCCTTTTACCAGCTAGCAACTTGACCAAATCCCATGTCTAGTTATGTTCCAAGGATTCCATCTCCTTATCCATGTCATGCTCCCACTGCTTGTGGGTCTTATCGTGCATTGCTTCTTAAAAAATTTCTAGTTCACCACTATCAATCAATAATAGATAAAATAAGGAAGGTGTAAATATTTTTGGAGGTCTACTTACCCTTTGTGACTTTCTTATTAAGATCTGGGGTGTTGGAGGCTCAATCTATACATCTTTTACATTAGTATCCACCTCTGATAGTGACCAACGCCGGTGACTTGTAGCCGATGTTGGTCTAGGAAACTTACACTGGTCTAACTCTTCTACAGCCGATGTCAGTTCTAGCTACTGATGCTAGTCATGTGTCTTCCAAAACCAGTTGACCTGACCAATGTCGATACATGTAGATGATTTTTCTAAATCTAAGAATGCATTTTCTTCGACAAAATCCTCCACCACTTCATCCTTGGGCATCAAAATTTGATCCTTGTACATTCTCTTTGTTTCATCATTTTATTTACATTTTCAAAGTGACGAAATAGATAAGGGTAAAGGCCGAGGAGAAATACCTGTTAAATGCTGGTTGGTTGATGTTTTTTGCGCGCATTCTAAATTGTTGATCCACAGTTGAATGTGAGAGATTCCTTTTGGATAGGAGGAACTACCTGTAATAGAAAACAAGACCACAAAAAGATAGTTAAATGATATATGAAAGTTGACTACCTAGCATATGCTAGTTCTGGGAAGTGTGATACTTCCTAGATGGCTATCAATCCACTATTGAAAACAAATTAATGCAAGAAACAAGTAAATTCATACTATAGTTGATATGATTTAGGTATCTCATTCAAGTACAATAAGCAAAGCTTAACATAATAGGTGAGGCTATGGTCAGATCAGAAAGGTAGGTAGATGACAGGGTGCTAGAACTGGTGAGATGATTGTTGGGTCTGTTGTTAGAAAAGGTGTAAAAAATAGAGTTTGACTTCGGTCAGGTATGACCGATGATGGTTTAGGAAACCCAGTGACGGTCAAGTTTTGGGATGTTTAGGTCTCTCGGTAAAAGGTTGTTTGGTTTTGTTATTGGCAAATGTGTAAAACACAGAGACCGGTGTCGGTTGGGTATAGCTGATGATGGTTCTAGGTAATCGGCATCAATATGGTCGGGGAAAAAGGAACTCAATGAAGTTTGGTTGTGGGGATTGAGTTGGAGCTAAACAAAGATGGAAGGGTAGAGGGGGAGGTAGGTAAAGGTCTCAGGTATGCTCAGAGGCAGGTAATGGGTGAGAATGGGTGATTTGGTGGTGTGGGTAGAAGAATGGTTGAGTCTACACGTAGGTGAGAGGTGGAAAATGGAAATGCAAGGTATGAACTGATAACAGAAGTAAAAAAATCCTATATATTGAAATAGACTATGCTGGTAGAAAGTATACTTACTGTGATATAGATTTAGATGGCTGAATGGAGGGGTTGTTGATAAGGAGAATGGTGTTAGATATCGTAGCAGTGGCTCCCATAATGATTCCGTGAGTGCAATACTTCCAAAATCAGTCTTCATGATGGATTTAGATGTCTAGATGCGTAAAAGGATGCTCGTTCTTCTTGCATGTAGCTTTGATCTCCTTTGCTTGCTCTCAGAATGTACCAACCAAAAAACAAGGTTGTTTAGGTGAACAAATGGTAACCGAAGATGGTTCTGGGTTGACTGGTGTCAGTTTAGGGTGACCGGCATCGGTTAAGGTAGGATTCCCTAGGTTTACTAAAATTGGAAAATCTCACCTCTTTTAGCTCAAGTTCATTCCTTGATCCATGGATTCGGAATGGAAGCTACATTTTTATGAGTGGGAAGGTGGTTAGGAGATTTTAGGAATTGATTTTAGGGTTGGACCAAATCTTAGCTCATTGAGGAAAGTAAGATTAGGTCTTAGTTAGTTATGGAAACATGCCAAGAATAGGTCTAGGGTGAGGTGGTTAGATGAGGTGTCTAGGTGAGGTGGTGGGGTAGAAATTAGGGTAATTAGATATTAAATATTTTGAGGATATATATTAATTTAATTAAATTAAAGGTGATGTGGGGTGGAAGAGGCCATGGTTAGACTGAAGTATGTTTGAGGTGGTTATTTGACAAAGGGACCAAGGGGAGTGTGAAGCCAATTTTGGTGTCTTCATTTTCTCTCTTTTTGTTGCGTATCTTGTATTGGTAAGCGACGATGACAAAAATAAAATGTGGTTGCCCCATGTGTGGGTGAAGGTGATCCCCCTCAAACTAGGAACTGATTTGGTAGAAGAAAAAATTAGTGAGTGGTTTGATAAAAGGTGGATGTTTAGAAGAGGAAGGTGGACACTATAGGTAATTGGGTAAAGATGTAATTAGGTAATCTCGGTAATGGGCCAGGGTCAACGGTAACAACAGTCAAATTCACACACATGTATAAACTGTGGCACGATACTAGGTTGAAGAGCATGCAAACTCTACATCATCTAAGGTTGATAGGTTTATCCAAACAAGGTTGAGGTAATTCTGGTATCAAAGGTATAGGATATGGTGCAGAAGCACTTCAGAGGTCAGGTGCAGGAACATTTAGGTATGTTCTGGTAAACCAAAGATAAGGTCAAGATAAATAGCATGACAATAGGCAAGGTAAGGTCATTAGATCAAACAACACGGGTAACAATGTCGCAAGGTATAGCAAGCACATGAGGTCATAGGTCAGTAACAATGTTCCAGTTATAGGTACCTAGGTCATGGAAATAGTCAAGGTAAGGTCATTAGGTCAAAAAACATGGGTAACACTGTTGCAAGGTATAGCGAGCACATGAGGTCATAGGTCAGGAACAATGTTTCGAGTCCAGGTACCGAGGTCATGATACAGGTAGAGCCGAGGTACAGGTAAAATAACAAGTCCCTAAATGTAATTAAAGACACGTATAGGTAATGTAGGCTTGGAGGTAGGTTGCCATAAGGTTGGGTAAGGCCAAATAGTGGTGGGGTTGGGTAAGTTGGGTAACAAATGGGGAAAGGGTAGTTGATAAGAGCATGATGGGTAACCAATGCCGGCCATACAGAACTGTTGACGGTCTAGGTAAATCGACCATGGTTTTTGTGGGCACACGACCAATGTTAGTTTGGGTATAACCAACTTTGGTGTTTTAGGGCACAGGACCAAGGTCGGTTTAGGTATAATCGACGTCAGTTAGGTTGACATGGGTATATAAAAAGGAAAAAATTATAAAATAGTGGTTCATTTGTATGGTTTTTCTTTTGTGAAAATGATAGAGCACTAAATGAGTTGTGCTTTGTTGGGTGGTAAGGACGAGGGATGATATATTACTGAGGTGGAGAGATCCGGTTGGTTAGAGGTGCTAGGTAGATGGGTCCACAAGCATAGGGCGATTGATTATGATTGGGTGGAGGTCAGGAGGATTGGATTTGGTGATTAGACATGATAGAGGTGAGAGAGGGATTGGGTGGACCACCGGTGCAGTGGCTCGATGTGCCACCATGGAGATGGTAGTGTGATGAGGTAAGAGTCAATCCCTTACCTTATTTTGTGAGCTAGATTGGGTATATAGGTCAGGTAAGGAAAATGGGTTTTGGGGGATGTAGTCACTTTTGCACCCACTTAAGAACAAGGGAACCTCACGCTCGCCGACCTATCACCCAGCGGGCATTGGGTGCTCAACCGAGGCACGTGAGAGGGCACCGAGTCTCTATTTTATGTGAGTCTAGGGAAGGCATAGCTCATGACTCTAGCTTAGTGAATTAACAAAAGTGAAGAGATATAGAGCTCAGGACGAATTCTATACCCCTTCAGTCATAGTAGAACCAAAATGCGCAACAGAAATAATAGAACTAAGAGTTGTAAATCTACTACTATACTTAACCATTCAAGTAAAATTCATGATTATATACGAACATAAGTACAATAGAAGTATGTAGGTAATATAAGGAAAGACTTTTAACACATTTGACATGGTAACCTTATCACATTCATTCATATTATTACTTATAAACGATTACAGAAGATAGACCGTAGTCATGCGCCATATGTGGATCCATACATGTATTCTCACATGACCAAAATTTACTCCCCATTTTCCCATTACATCCTTACTTGAATTCTATACCCATTTTCATTCCATAGTTCCCGCAGTAATTTTACAGAGCTTTGCTATCTTATTTCTCTCTTCCTTTCTTCACCAAGGGCATGCGTATAAATAGGCCTTTGAGCTCTAATAACCTCCTCTGTAGCCTCAGATCTGGCCCCAAGTGTCAAGGTGTGGGTCGCCCCAAGCGCATGCCTCTCTGTTTCATGATCAACCTTTTGGATCTTTCTATCGCAAGGTATATTCCTTCTAGGACACCCTATCACCAGGCTGGAACCTTATCCAAACAGAACACGTTCTTCATGTGTTCTATCCCAAAGGCCAAAAATGGCCAATCTTGAATTTTTCTTCGCATGGTGCACACATCCTAGGTTCTTCAAGAATCCTTTTGAACTTTTTGTTGCGTGCTTATATTTGTGCACTTTCTCTTGCCATGCGTGCCTATGCACCCTTACGATTTGGGAGCTAAGTTAGGGGCCCAACATTACCCCACACTTCACCTATTCTTCACCCTCGGGAACCTTCTCAAAGAATGCAGTATAGAAGAATGAAAGGCTTTTCCTTGGAAAATAATGGGGGGAAAGAATAAAGAAAGAGGAAGAGAAAGAATAGGGGTAAAATTTCCTAAAGAAGGAGGGGAAAGTTTTACTGGAGGTTGGCCTCCAATGTACTCCAAGCACTAACTTCCTTCTGTACTTTAGTATAGATGTTGCCAACCAAGGTGCTCACCTTGTCGTAAGTTAGCCCCTCCCCCTGTGTGGTAATGGTTTCTACCACAGTCTCCAGTTCTTTCCTGTGGTCCTTTAGGGCATCCATCTTCCTTGTGATGACCTTGTAGAGATCTTTTAGTCAGGTTTTGATTGAGACTCACCAGTTCTCAATGGTTTCAGATTTCTTTTCTACCTCAGTCATGATCCTTTCCCTCTCAGCTCTATTGCCCTTATTATTCTCTCTAAATTCCTTCAGTTCGGCCTCGTCGCTGGTAAGTATTATGCTTGTCCCTTTTTCTTAATCTGCACAGTGGTCGTAAGTGACCCCCACAGTTTGTGTAGCTATTCTTACATTAGCGAGCACCTTGTTGTATTCAGCCACAAGAGTGACGGCATTCAACTTGTCTTCTTTATCCAAGCATGCCGCTACCTCTTCTGCCGACTCTAAAGCCAAGGGTTGCCTCTTTGTGGTGAGGATCTAAGTCAAGTCCTCTAGGCACTCCAAGGAGGATCTATACTTTTGCGCAGGAGGGTTAAGGTTTGGGTGCTTCGTGATAATCTATTGGGAGATGAGCTCTACCTTTTTGGAAACTTTACACACCCTGGCCTTTTCCTCTTGAAGCTCCCTCTATAGTTGTGCGCTGATTAATTTCTCTAGGCTGAGATCCTTCATCAATTTCGTCACTTCCTCCTTCCTTTTCTCCAACTGGTCCTCCAAGACTCCTACCCTATCATTTCTACCAAAAAGCCTGGCCTTGATTTCTACTGAGACTTTATTCAACACGTTGCACACTTGCTCGTTTGATAGTTGCTGCATGTTTACAATGGGGTTGTCCCCCTTTCCTTTAGATAACTTCAATACCACTCCCTGGTTAATTTCAAATTCAGGCTCATCGAGGTGGGAGTTAAATGCCCAAGATAGCATTTTCCTCATTCGCGGGTATCCTCCCTCAGGGTCAAAGGACTCCATGGCGGTGAGATCCTTGGTGGGCACGATACTTTGGAAATGCACCCGCAAAACTTTGTTGGGGTCATCAATGTAACTCATCGTTGTCCTTCCCCCTTCCACACGTTTACTTCTCGTGCGCACGCCCTTGGGAATAGTCATCGAGAGATTTGGTCCTTTCATGCTACTTCCACTCTTCTCTCTCTATTCCTTCTTAAACTCACTGAGCACAAGGTCCGTGCTGCGTCCCAACTCTTCATTGACCAAGGCATCAATTATCTTTTATGCCTCTCTTATTACCTTCTGATCCACCTCCTCCTGAGTGAGCTTGGACACATCTGATTCCTTGGTACTAGCCCCTTTGCTTCCCTCTTCGCCACACATGCCTTCCTCCCTTTGGGCATCTTTCCTCCTTACAAAAATGAAGGATCATTTACATTCTTAGCCTCCTCTCCTTCTGAGTCATGGATATTAATTGGCTCTTGATCCACCTCCAGCTCCTCCCCTTCATCGTCATCCCTTTCTCCTACATAGGTGTTTAGGTCGTTCATATCTTCAGACCCTTGTTCCTCCATTCCTTATTCTTCTTCTCTGGCCAAAACTTCTAGAGTGGAGGATGTTGTCTTTTCTTCATCTAAAGATTCTTCAGGGGATGGTGGCTTCACAAGCTCCGGGGTCTTTTCCTTGACCACTGTTCTTCTCTTCTTTTGGACTTAGGTACTTGGCCTCGTGGTACCTACATCCATCCTCCCCAATGCCCCTTGTTCTTACTCTTCTTCTTCTTTCTCCTCAAACTTTAGTACTGGCTTCTTCCTTCCCATGGGGTCATCTGGGATGGATATTTCATTTTCTATGTACGTGCCCTTCTCGAACTTTGGCCTTATGCGTAGGTAAATTTTGACAGCATTGCTCTCAGCAATTGGTAAGGTCATCGGCCTTACAATGTGCACATCCTGTGACACGTACCTTTCAACATACGCGTGCTAGCCTAGATATACCAGATTCTTCCTCATCTCTCTGTGTTCACTTTCGAGGGTGGATAGGTCGAGTCTTAACTTATTCAACTCCTTATATTTGTTTACCCCTGCCTGGAAGAATTGGGCAGTAAAAGAGAAAGGGAGTTTGCACCAGGGACTCTAATTGCCATCCACCAAGATAAATCTACCAATGTGGAAGTGCTAGTACATTGCAAACTCCACTTCTTCTTCAGTCATCGCGGGGAGTTGCTCTGGGATTCACCATTATACCTTGAATGCATTCCTAAGGCACGTATACCATTTATCCTAGCTCGCCTTGTGCACCCCCATCATTGACTCACAAGTATATTTCTGGAACCTATCCGTGGGTGAAGGGTCTTCATCAGGGTATTCCTATACGAACTTATCAGACGCATCTGACACCCCAATTTCTGAGAACTCAATGGTTAATATAATGTTTCCAAATAGTATCTTTCCTCTATTCTCTGTGCTACTTATAATCTCATCTACTATGTACTGGGAGATATTGTACATGGTGCCTTCCGTGACCTTTCTACAGACATTCAACCAAGGCTTTCTCACCTGGGTCCACCTCTCTTGTCTATTTAGCTTGGAAACGAGGTGTGTGGCCATTTTCATCACAGGATCACTGATATCTGTGACGTCGTAGTACCTCGATCCCTTCTTATAATCCTGGGATGCGATGGTTTCCTTTATTGCCTCCTCATCCTAAAGGTCATCTAGGATCGCGTCCCCTTTACAGCTCAGGCCTGTAAAGTGCAAGATTAATTGTGGGGTTATGCACATCTTGCGCCCTATGAAGCAAAAGAAATCTTCATGCACGTGCATCATTAGCCATTGATACAAGCGCTTAGGCTTCCCAAAGTAGGGAAACTCATTAAGCTGAAGAAGCCCTGCCTTCTCCATTTTCACCTTGACTACATTGCTGTAAATTGGCATCTTGTCAGGTGTTCGTTTGTTTGTGGGGTGCACCAGCTCCAAAGCCATTTCCTTCGCAATTATACTCGACTGGTGATTGTAATCAATTATGGTCATCTGTCTGATGTGGGACTCCCACTCTTGTCCTAGAAAAACCCCATCCGGGTATTGCATCTTTGAGTACCATTCCTCATTGGTATCCAAGGGGATTTCATCTTCTTTCTTATTTCCTTTTCCCTTTCCCTTTCCCTTCTTAGATTGCACTGCAGGCTTATCAACTAGTTTCGTGGCCGTAATTTACTCTTTTCTTTCATTCCTTGGTTGCCTTTGAGTTGTTTGAGAGTTTTCTTCATGCGCCCCATGCCCTAGGGTACAAACCCTAATTTCTAATTTCCCTTTTTCGATCACGGCATTCTTTCACAACTTTCCTCACACCCGTAAATCACTTCTGCTCTAGTTTGTAGACAATCTGGACTGATTGCACGTGAGTTTATGAGATTCTCCTTTGCACGAGTTAGCTCTCAAACCCTAGTTCTTGAAAGAAAATTGTTCTCCTTGTTTTTGCAAAGTAAAATAATGAACTTACCATCCTTTTATTTATAGCTTTTCCTGCTTTTATGCATTAAAGGCTAGGCTACCTACCACCATACGACAATATTTAATGTGTCTTTTTCAAACAAACCTGACTTTAGCACTTTTCCTTGCGTGCCCAATTCTTATGCGAAACATTTTTTCACCAACGCCTTATCCTTGAGTGAAAACTTTTCCAACCTTCTGGCACATAGACAATCCATCTTGACAGAAACATTTTTTGTGTGTGTTACCAGTGCCAAAGGAACCTCTTCCATCCTCATGACTCTTACTTTCTCCTACCTCGTGTTTTTGTGCATTTTCTCCTTTATACATGGATTTCCAATGGAACTCTATTTTTTCATCCATCTGCCTTCCTAATGCATCTTTTCAGCAGGGCCAGTTCGAATAGTTTACTAAGTCAATCTTCCTGCAGAATAACTTCATGCCTCTCTTCATCACCTGACCCCACACTAAATCTATGCAGTGTCCTCTTCGTAAACATAAGTTTAAAAAGTAATAAGGTTACCGTCACCCAAGGCACAAAATAAGACAACAACGTGAAAGGGAAAAACAAGAAAGGAAAAGCATAAAAGGAAACTCTAAACTAACTGGTAGAACTACCTTATTTACAAACACCAAGAAGCATTATTTATAGTAAGGCTTTAGCCTACTCCCATTAAAGTGTCCAAGTAATTTTGTTCCATCCAACGCTTGTAGCTGGCACGCGCCTAAATCAAGGATGTATGAAATTACACAAGGACCCATCCAATGCACCTTCAACTTTTCAAGATGGCGTAAAAAGTTAGAATCATATAACAATACCATCTGGCCAACCTCAAACTATTTGTTTTTAATGTGACGGTCATGCCATGCCTTTTGTTTATCTTTTTCAGTTATTTGGCTCCATCTTTCTAGTGATCACCTTTCATCCAAATTTATTAACTCATCAATTCTCTCTTCCAGTGCTTGTTCATTGTCCAACCTTCCTACGCATGCTATACGCAGCGATGGTAGCATAAATTCAATCGGTAAAACAACCTCCTTGCCAAACACCAGTTGAAATGGTGTGGCCTTGTTCAACCTTTTATACATTGTTCTGTATGCCCAAAGGACTACCGACACCTTGTCATCCCAATCCTACCTTCATACGTCACATAGCTTATTCAATGTGTGACTAAGGAATTTTTTGAATGCCTCTACAGTCCTGTTTTCTTGAGGGTGATAAGGGGTAGTCTTGTGATGGGCTACCATGAATTCTTCCAATAGGGTCATGATTGTTTCATTTAAGAAGTGAGTTCCCCTATCACTTGTTAAACTTAATGGGCACCCATACCTGCTGACAATGTTCTCCCACAAAAATCTACCAGCCTTGGCTGCGGTGTAATCCCTAGTGGGTGTGGCCTCTGTCCACCTTGTCAGATAATCAATACCGGTAATAATATATCATGAGTTAGTCCTTCGTGCTGCTGGCAAAATTGGTCCGATGAAATCTATTGTCCACTTTTCAAAAGGTTCCGTGCTGGCGATGGGGCATAAGGGCATCTCATCCCTCTTTCCAAGTTTTCCAAGGTGCTGGCAGTGGTCATAGGCATTGCAAAATTTAATACAATCCCAGTGAATCATTTCCCACCATAGTCCAACGACTAGGATCTTGCATGCAGTTGCATTCCCTACATAATGTCCTCTAGAAATCACACCATGGGCTTCTTCTATTATAGCTATGTGTTCATGTTCTAGTACACACCGGCGCAAGACCTCATCACGACCCATTTTATACAAATCTCCATTGATCAACATGAAGGGCGTTGCGCGTATGCCTAACCTTTTCCTTTCCAGAGCATTCATTCCTTCAGGCACCACACCTTCCTTGAGAAAGATAGCAATGTCTTCTAGTTCAGAGGGCCCACACCGCAACATGAACAGTTGTGCATCCAACATGGTTTCGTCAATACTCTGCGCATCTTCTCCCGAATCAATCCTTGATAAATGATCTGGCCCACAATTGTTCTTTCGCAGTTTTACCACCACTTTGAATTCAAATTCCTGAAATAGAAGAACCCAACGACATATGCGCCCTTGCAACACTACTTTGTTTACTAGATACTTCAAGGCCATATGGTCAGTGTAGAATATGAAAGGAGTTGTGAGTAGATATTGCCAAAATTTGTGGAGTGCGTAGATCATTGACAATGCCTCGCATTCAGTCGTTGTATAATTCTGTTCTGCTAGTGTCAACTTCCTACTTGCAAAACACAAAGGATGATCAACAATACCCTCTCCTGGTTGAGCAAGAACAACTCCTATTGCTATACCAGAGGCATCCATGTGGGACATGGAAAGGTTTATCCCATGATGGGAATCGTAGAATAGGTGTGGTGATAAGTCTTTCTTTTAGAGTGTCAAATGCCCTCTGCTGCGCCTCTCCCCACTGAAAGACACTCTTGTTCCTGAGAAATATTTCCAAAGGCATGTTGCGATCTTGGCATATTCCTTAATGAACTTTCTGTAGTACCCAGTGTGTCCAAGAAATCTGTGCATGGCACTTTGGCTGGTAGGCTCCATTAATCCAACAATAACAACAACCTTTGCGGGAATCTACTAGTAAGCCCTCTTTACATATGATATGCCCCAACAATGTTCCAAAAGGAGTTACAAAGATACATTTCTTAATGTTGAGGGAGATCCTCAACTGTTGACATCTTTCAAACATCAACTTTAAGTTATCACAATGGTCCCTGACCAACCCATACACTATCCAATCATCCAAATATACTTGAAGAAACTTGTGGATGAAGTCCTTAAATGCTTGTACCACTATGCGCGAAAATATAGCAGACGCATTCTTCAACCCAAATGGCATGACCATATATGCAAAAATTCCTCACTCGGTGGCAAAAGTCATCTTATCTTGGTCTTCTTTGGCAATCCTTACTTGGTGATATCCCGAGAATCCATTTGTAAAGGAATAGACCTCGCGCCTAGCAACTCCTTCAAAAATCTCTTCAGTAAAGGGGTTGGGAAAAGGATCTATGATACAAATGGCATATAATTCCCTGTAATCCACACATGTCCTAATCTTTCCATCCTTCTTTATGCTAATCACCATTGGACTTATCCACTATGATTCCTCCACAACCTCAATATTACTGGATGCTATCATCTTATCTAGTTCTTCTTTAACCCTTACGTGCATGTTGGGATTCATCCTGTAAGGCCTCTTCCTGACCGTACATGCACCATTTTTCAACCTTATCCTCATTTCCCCCAATGAATGGTGGACACCTTTCAACTCATGGTATCTGCGTGGGAATAAATCCTCAAATTCACGTAAGAGATCGATGATCTTTGATACTTCCTTGTCTTACCAATAGTCCCCAATGATAGCCTCCTTGGGCTCCTTTTCCGAGCTGATGTTAACGTTCTTGGTTTTAAGTGGTTCATGATACGTGTGCGAACATGCATCTGCACTGTCAACTACTTCACACGCCCCAACTGAATGGTCAACATTCAGGTTCTCTATCTCTTCTCCATCAACAAGGTATACCATCTTTCTTTTCTCCTTTTTAGCACATGCATGCTCAAATTATATGTCTTTTGGTTCTTCCTCTTCGAACCGTACTTCTAAACTAGGTCCATTGAGAAAATTTACTAACCTATCTTCTGCCATGGCGCAATCCCCCAGATTGAGGCACTTCATAGTCTATAATGCCTCATCAACTGGTTACTTGGTACTTTGGTACTCGAATTTGTGGACCAAGTCAGTCATTAATTCCTGCCAACTTCCCGTTTGGCGGCATGTCTTAGAATGGATATACCATGCGTGCGCACAACCTTATAGTGTCGAATACAACTTATGCACCCAAAGAGAAGGTGGTAAAGATTCCGTACCTTCTTCCCTGACCCTCTCACATGCCTGCATGTGGGAAGAGGCGGGTCCATTGCCATTGTAATCCTTAATAGTAGTGGGTACGTTGCTTTTTGAGAATCAGATAGTGAGCATAATTTGAACTTTATGCCATTCCAACAATTTTTCACTATGCATAGCCCACCACCTTGCTGTTGTGCTGATCAAAACATAACCTAGCATACTTTGCCATTCGTCCTCCCTCCAGCGAGCTTCCATCTCTCTCAAGAAGACCTCAGAGTATGCATCCCTAGAATACTTCATTATTGTCTTCCCTCCAAGGTGCCAAACTGTACACACCATTATTACCTTGGTTACTGATCATATTAAATATCACCCAATCAATTCATAAGTCCAAAGCACCCAATTATCGCATTCTATATTGGTAGTATCAAGGATAGATTGTGCATCATCAAACTAGATGAATCCTTCTATAGGGTGGATGGTCTCTGGATCTCTTATGGAGCACACACATATTCTGTCCGGGACTTCCTCCCCAAGGGCTTCAGTATAGGGGGTGGACTTCCCATCAACCAGTGGTATAACTACCCACTCTTCCTTATTTTCAAAGCTTATGTACCCCTTGTTAAACCAGAGATCTGCATTATTATTATAACACCACAGGTGCCCAAGTAGAGCTGGGAAATTATCTTCCTCAGCAGGTGCCAAGACTTCAAAATCCCCAGTGAATCTAGTCCCCTGAATAGTAATGGTTGCATCCTTCAAGACACCTATGGGCATCACCTTTGTCTTATTTGCCATATACAACACATTTGAAGATGGTTGCAATGCAGGCCTTCCCATTTGATGCCAGGCATCTACAGTGAGAACATTAACCTCTGCACCTGTGTCAATGAGGATGTTGCTAAGCAACCATCCATCCACTACTGTGTTTAGGGTAATCTCTTTGTCATAATCAAGGATATGGGGTGGAAGGTTTTCATGAAGGATCTGCCTTTTGTGTTCTTCCCCGACGTGTGGCACCTTTTCTCTCAACCATGCCCCTAGCAGGGGAGCAATATTTTTCTACCTCAATAGTTTACACACCTCCTTAACCTCATCCAAGCCATCCCTTGGTGCTTCCACTGGCCTCCTTTGCTCATCTTTTCTAGTCTGCTCTTTTAAGCATTGGATCTCCCCTTATAAACTTTGAATTACGTCCATGGTTTCCTGGTATACTTCTTTCTGGTGAGCTGGGTTTGGATACTTCCCATGTACTACTTCTTCTCTCGAAACCAGAGGTCTCTGCTAAGGCGTTTCTTTTACGCGCGTGGATTCCGCCCTCATTGTTACCATAACAGGCTCTAGTTCCGACTCACGCATTACTCATGGAAACCACTACACATCAGCCTTCTTAATACTTACCATGGCAGCGCCCTTATCCTTCTAGTACTACTGACTCATATGTTTGTATAACTCCAGGACTTCTTTGTACTTATGTTTCTTTCCACACCAGGAGCATTATAAAAGACCTGGACATTCATGCTTATAATGGTCTGTGGGTCCATAATTAAAACACATCCCACATAGGAACTCACTTCTTCCTCTGTGGTTACCAAAACCATGAAATCCTCCACGAAACCCTCTTCCACATGCATCTCCATCTCTTTGCTCCTCATATCGATGTTCATCTCCTTTGGAACTACTGGCAATGCTAGTCTGGTGCACACCAAGATTAATTACCTCATGAATCTGGTCAATCAATCTACAATCCTTGGTGTCACGAGTGGTTGAGGTACATATTTTATAATAACAAGATACATTTTTGCAAATCACACATTGTAACAAGGGTCACCTACTTACATCATGGTCCTCATGACATATCTCACAATTTACTACCACGGCACGTACCACCTTCTGAGTACATATCCAACCATTATCCTTTGTGTGTTCTTCCACATTACAATCCATACACCACATCCCTCCACGAATATCTGGAACTGTGTTGGTAGACAATTTCTCTAATTGCTTAGCCATGGCAGAAATCTGAGACTCTAGGAATGGGCTAACACCAGTGTCAACACTACTAACTGATTCAGCACGTAAAGTAGCTTCCAATGCTTCACGTGGTTCCGTGAACATTTTATGAGATAAAGCCCTCCTAAAGGGTGTAATCAATCCTCCGAAAAACCAATGAGCATGTTGTGAAGGGTGGATATCATACGACAACTTAGAAAGAAGAGTTTTAAAGTGTGCATCGTATTCCCATATGCTCTCTACCATTCCCTACTAGATTTTTTTGAGAGAGCTAATGCTCTTCTGTTCAAACTCAAGTATGTTCAAACTCAAGTATGTGGAATTCCACCAAGAATGCATTTCTCAGTGTGATATAATCCACAATAGTATGATGAGGGTCATACTCTCTATACCAACTATGTGCGCGTCCTTACAAGGTCATCTCAAATTGACTAGCCTTTCGATCCTAGGTTGTGATTCCCTTCGTGCACCATAACAACTCACACTTATGCACATGCTCTATGACATCTTCTATTCCAATGTAATCTGGCAAGTGTAGAGACATCTTGAAAAATACTTGAGGGGCTGGCTGAGGCCCTTGCCCTCCTGATCCAGTCCCTTGGTTTTCTCAGGTGTTTGCTCCTCCACCAGATCTACTAGATCCTGAGTCACCAGCTCCACCACTTCCACCTCCAGATTCTTCTGTGTTAGGTACAGGGCCTGTGTTTATAATTCTGAGTGCTCCCATCATCCCACTAAATTGTGTGCCAATAGTTTGTGAACTAGTACCACTCCCAATCATAGTTCCTCCACCACTTCCCAATGCGCTTCCAAAACCAGCCATATATGTACCTTGTCCAAGAATTCCACTAAATACCAGAATAATGTGTGAAGCCATAGAAGTCTCAAATGAGAAATTGTATGTTCTAGGCACCAATCGATTGCTTCAACCGATATCAAATGGATCAATTATACTCTTCCCTCATTCGAAAAAACCAAGCACCAAGGTCCAGTCACTAGGTGGGGTCAGATGTGCGCCAATGAATCTTCTCTCTCTACGTGATGGACTCTCATCAGAAGCCGTAAGGTTTTCTCTTCTACACTTACCAAGATGGGGTACCACATACTGTTCGGGTTTGACATCCTCCGCGTGAACCTTAACTCCCTTCCACCATGTTTGGCTCCATAACCCACTTGTAACCCCATGCTATCTATCGATCTCCTTTTAACGTGCTTCGTTATACTTGAGCCGCCTCTCCTCCCTTTCCTGTTCAGTCGTCAGATCAACCATCCTTCCCCAACTTGGCTTCCTCGCCTATCACTTAGGGTGGTTTAGCCGGCCATAGGGAATGCCTCTAAACCCATGGTTACCATCAATATTTTGATTGTAAGGGGAATAACACACAAAAATGATCCCCTGGGCTCTCTCAAGAACTCAAACTCAACAACTTCTGGATAGGAATACGTGGAAATGGCATATTCCAGAGTGTAGCTAGTCAGTATTCCCTTCCACCAATGGTCTATAACATAGGTCCACTTTAGATCTACATCTTGCAGGTTCTGATATGTTTCTTGGGTCCAAGGGTATGATCTATAATGCCATCCTGATCTAGATGTATAAGCCAAGAGCCATTCAAACAACTCTACTGGGAAACAACAGAAGAAGGTTTCGTACAACTCATGGTAAAGAGTGTCTTCAACCCATCTTCACGTATCAAACCTAGATCCAGTACTAAATCTTTGAGCGAATTCATCCTTCATGCTTTTAAACCAATCTTCAACACCTTTAAGTGTTAAACGTTCTGTCATCACTTTTTACGGAGATCATGATATATGCCATGTTCTACTACAACTTTGAAAAGAGGTCTCGGTAACAGAACCAAGATGTAGTCACTTTTGCACCCACTTAAGAACAAGGGAACCTCATGCGCACCGACCTATCACCCAGTGGGCACTGGGCGCTCAGCCGAGACCCGCTAGAGGGCACCGATTCTCTCTTTTATGTGAGTGTTGGCTCAAAAATCTGTTGCTTGGGTAGATTTATGGATAGACAAGGCAATAGTGTGCAAGGTATAGCCCCTCTTTGAGTCAGCAAAGTGAAACTGGTTTATTGCTATTCTACCAGCAGGAATCTATGCAAGTCTCACAATATTCTGCCTTCGGGGGTTTGGGATCTCATCCCAGTAGGGTTATTTCTGACTGCAGAAAGAAAGGAATGAAAGAGAGGATGAAGAAAGATCAGATCCAAAGAAAGAAAAGAAATGAATTCCAAAGCAGAAAGGTCAGAGGGTTTATGTTTTGGGATTGGTAGTAAACAGAGCCAAACCTACTTGCATAAACGAACAAAGCAATACTGATGAATAAATGACAATAAAACATAAGTAGATCCAACAGAATAAACACACAGATCTGACATAAGACAGATCTAATGCAAATAACACATGTATTCAGCACAAAGTCTAAATATTGTATTAATATTTCTTTCTGTTACAAAAAGCTCAAAGTCTTTTCTCCTCACTTCTATTTTTCATCTGAAAGATATCCACCCCCAAACATAACAAGTATTTGAGTATTTATAGAAGAAGGAGAAGAAGGAAGGCCAAAAGGAACCAACCACCTATTTACATAAAATATACAAAATATCTCAAAGTCATGTTGACTTTTGACAACTTGATGGATGACATCATCCCATGGTGCAACATGGATGATGTCATCATTTGTGCCAACATACTTTAGACATTTTACAAAAAGAAAGTCAAAGGAGAGAGAGAAGAAGAGAAATAATTCATTCATCATTGTCATCCTGCGGCCAAAAGGGGGTATCCTGCTTCTGTTGCTGCTCAGGTGACAAGATGCGGAATTGGGCACGGTATTCCATGAACTTGCTGATCATGGGCTCTAGTTGATCCTGGGAAGGATCCTTGTGTCACTCGATGATTGCCTCACAAGTCTCCCACTCATCTATAGCTTCTTTGGGAGTTTGGAATATTCTTTCTCTACTTCTATTAGGAACCCGATGAAGTCCCGACAGGCCAGCAGGTTATTGATGGATTCCGCTTCAAAAGTGACCTCTGGCCCCAGCCCTTGTGAAACAATCTCCTTAAAGATCTGAATAGTTTCATCAACTTTCCTTAAGGTGAAAGAAGGAGTAAGTAACCCTGGAGACATGTTGAGAATGATTTTTTCCATTTGGTGCATCTCATCCAGGGCTTCTTCCTTTACCTTATCGATCTTTTCAAGGACGAATTCCAGTTGATCCATCCAGTAATCCAGAGTGGAAAGGATTTTATTGAGGGCCCTGGGATGACCAAAAACACCGAACTTGACCAGATCTTTGAATGAACAGTTAAATATTCTTTGAAAGGTCTCATGCTGTAGCCTAGCATGGTCCAACTCTTCTGATATGGGTCCTACCAATGCCTGGAGTTCTTTGTTTTCCTTGTTGATGTTTAGGTACAAATCAGTGAACTTGGCGATTATGCTTTCACTGTCCTTGAGGATCTGGCTCCTCCAGGTGGAAACTGCCATACCCTGCTTGCTGATCTTTGCATATTCATTAATTTTATCTTGACTCAGAGGCTCAGGAGTCTCGGTGGCAGTTGTGGGAGGTGCACTGCCCATCTTATGTAAGGCATGGAGTAGATGTTTATTTTGCTCTTTCAGTAGCCTTTTCTCTTCTTTTTCTTCTTGAAGCTTCTTGCAGCTTCTTGCAGAGGGCTTGAGTCATCTGAGGAGGGGAAGGAGGGGAAGGAGAAGGAACAGAAGGGACCTCAGTTGTTACAGTAGTGGTGACACCCTGAGTGGATGTGCCTATTGGAACATCTTCCACTGTTTGTTTCTCTGGGGAAGCCAGAGTTACAACTTGTTCGGGTGCAACGGAAGGAGTACTTTCAGGAGCTTCCTCTTGGGTGGAGCTGGATTCACCCTCTTTTCCTTTTCCTTAGCCCTTTGGCTGCTATTTAGCCTGAGAAGGTACATTGCCCAATGGAGAGGTTGCGAAATCGACCCCGAGGTAGATGAGTCTGTTCATTCGGCACCAATGTTCTGTTCTACACAGAGTTTCTTTGACTCTCTCCTCAATTGTCTGAGGGGATTTAGTTCTATCAATTATCGTGAAAGGCCAATCATCCCCATCTGTGTCAAGATACACTTGATCCACTTCCTCTTCAGTAGTTTGGTAGCCTTTGGGGACGATGGCCACCCCATCTTGGATGATTTCTGCTAAGGCCAAGTGAGAATGATCCTTCCTCCTGAGCTTAACCTCATGATATATGTCGATGTAAATATCCTCGATCTGAGGGATGTGGATTGGATCGAGCCTAGCCCTTGGCAGATAATTTCTCGGGTCGAAGGTGGGCCTTGCTAAGAAATCATGTTTCAGATTCAGCAGCTCCAGTTCTGCAAACATATCTTTTGCCTTGTGGTGAGTGAGACATGTATATCTACCCACTGTGAGGGGGAAAGGAGTTCCACCCTTCTTTCTCTTTAGGAACTTTTCGTGATAAGTAACAAGATGCCTCGACAGCTCCAACAGGATCAATTTGGGCCTGGCATACCTTGGCAGTCTGGTCAGTTCCCCCAAGAAATTAACTGCCCTCAGATAGGTGAATGTGGGGAACTGAGTGAATAGGGCCCCCCACTTCTCAGTAGCTGCTACTATGCTCTTGGTCGTTCGACCGTGAGTCATATTAGACCTCAACAGGTAGATGATGAAGTAGAAGAATGCATCATTGATCTTTGTGAATTGGGGGATACTATTTTCCAGCTTCAGCTCTGGATAGTATTCATAGATTTTAACTTGGGGCCAAACCCCGCACCGCATCAGAGCTGGATAGTCCCTTTCTGAAGCTACATCATAGACCACGTAGGAGATCATATAGAACCTCCCTGTTGTGTTGAGTTGTTGTAGATGCTCAGAGATTGTGCTGCTTATAATTTCTACCCATTCAAAGCGTTGATCGGGTACATTTTTTTTCATTGTCTCAAGGTACCGCAGCATCCACTTGTGAAAATAATGGGCGTCAGGAAGCCCAAAAACTTTTCTCAGGAACGTAATTGTATCACTGAGTTCCTCTGAAAAGTCACTGCGATGAATGACTTGTGGCCATCGAGTCACTACTTTTTTGTTCTTGAGATAAACTTCATTCATCAGTTGCATGCACTGATCTTCATTATCGTCCAAGGCCTTGATGCAATCTTCTTGGCTGATGGCCACAAAGTGCCGGTGATGAGGAATGCCGAGCATTACTCTCAAAGTGCTGGGCAGTGAGGTTAATTATAACCTCACCCTTCTCACCATGGACACATCTTGTGTCTTTGTTGTAGCATCGGGCTACCACCATCATAAATTCATTATTTACGGCACTGACTGGGATCCCACCAGCAAGGTGCAGGGCACTGCCTATCAGCTTGTCCATCCATGGACTTCTTGTGACCCTCTGGGTTCTGGCCCAGAATTCCTCCATATCAATATGACCCAGCTCTGAGTCTCTGATGTCTAGGTCACACTCTACTTGGGACTCGGGCATTCTGACCCTCTGATACTTATACTTCATTTCTTCTTCTGTGAGCTTGGCCTTGCCTTTAGATTTGATAGGTTTCTTGCTTGATGTTGACATATGTTCTTCTGAACTTAGTTACTGATCTGCAAGAATAAGAAGTGAAACCCAATTGAAGAAAGTCGTGTCAGCTGTTTGATTTTCCATTGAAATGCTGACAGAAGAAAGAGTTAGCAATTTTAAGGCTTCAGGGCACAGGGCGCATGAATACTACAGGCTATAGGGCTAAATAGTAAGGCGCACAGGAAAGGGCTGTTGCAGGGGATAAATCGGCACCAAAGGGTGCATGGATTCTTTATGTTACACAGGAACATGATGCTCCAGAAGCGCGTATAATTTTCATGTTGCATGGAACTTTGGTGCGCGAAAGGCGCATATAAGGTTTGTGTAACATATTATTTTTGTGCGCTTAAGGGAACTTGGCGCGGCATATGAAAGGTCTGCATGACATGTTGTTGTTGTAATGATGGATGCACCTGCGTCGTTTAAAGCTTTGCACTTGGCACGGATAATTTCTATGTTGCACACATGTAGGGTGCGCCATAGGGCGCAAGTTTTAGCGATGCAACAAATGAATTTGGTGCGTCATGAGGGGGAGCGAGGAAAGTGTTTGTAACAAACTAAGGCAGTGTGCCTTGAGGGTGCAACTTTTCACGATGCAGTAGGCAGGGAATGTGTGCCATTGGCGCGGCTGCTCTTTGTGTAACAGGGGCGACAGATGCGCCAATGGTGCAACTATTCTTCATGTTGCAGGGTGTGCCAATGCACCAAAGGAGAATAAAAATACAGTTTTCTTTTCAAGCATCAGTTCTCTCTTTGAGGGGTTTCTATGTGGTTAAGCCTCCTTTTGCAGGGTCGTTTGGGGTGATAGAAATGGCTTTAAACAAAGGGTTCCAAGCTAATATTTCAGGACAGAGCTTCCTCTACCAGCAGATCTGGAAAGAGGGGGAAGATCATGTGGAAAGACAACAGGGGGGGCAAGTTCATGATTTCATTCTTTTCAATCCAATTCATACCCACAAGCAGCCAAAAACCACAAACACGAAGCACAAAAGAAAGAGGACCTCTTACCTGGATATTTATAATGAAGAAATGTGCAAATGGGTCCACAAAGAAATTCAAAAGTGACAGGGCTAGTGCACAGACAGGTACAGAGAAAATCACGTGATTTGCGTTGGTGATAATGACAGTGCAGACGCGCCTATTTATAGGCGAGGAAGCAATAAATGTGCCACCAACTTTTTAAGTGGCACACCAAAAGAACTGTCGACACAAGAAAACATGTGCCCTATGGCACACCAAAACGGTTGCCAACATGATAATATGTGCGCCTATAATGCAACGAAAGTTGTGTCAATAGAGTAATATGTGCGCCCTTTGCGCACCAAAAAGGGGCGCAACAAAAGATATGTTGATAGGAAGGCGGATGCGCCTTGGCGCATTCAGGAAAGACTCAACATAGAGAGGTGCACCAAAATGCCTGTTGACACAAGAAAACATGCGCCAAAGGCTTTAAAGGGGGTGCATGAACATTTGATGTTGCACAGTCACTATATGCGCCCACCCAAAAAAACCAAAAACAGCTAAGTTCGGAAAACTAGATTTCCCGAAAAGGGATTTTACAACGTTCCGAACGCAAGGAATCGCCTGACGAGGAATTGGAACAAAATTTCGGTAGGGTTATCTGTAAAATTTCCCTTGCCAATTTTATGGGATAATAGCTGGCTCTTTCTGGGGACTATCCCTGAGCAAACCTCAGGGGTAGAGAATCCCAGATCTTATGTGCCTATCCATTGGGTTGGAGAGAGTAAAAAACAAGGGCTACCAGAGGGCGAACAAAGGGAACACACAACAAACAAAAAGTAAACACACGGAAAAAAAACAAACACACAACTAAAGCAAACTGTACAAAGAAGAGAGCAAACTCTACTTCTTGAAGATCTTCAGATGCTGCCCATTATAGGGAAGTGGGAGCTCGTTTCCATCTAGATATGAGAGATAGAAGCTATTCTCTCTGTTGAGCTGCTTGATCTTGAAAGGCCCTCTCCACAGAGAATCAAATTTCTCGTGCATGCCCTTTGGCTCTCTTCGCTTGTCCCACAGAAGGATGAGGTCTCCCACCTGAAAATTTCTTTGCTTAGCTTTTTTATCGAACAGTATCTTGACTTGATTCTGATGTTCAGTGATCTTGTCGATCACTCTTACTCTCTTTTCTTCGAGCTTTGTCAGATACATGATCCTCTTTTCAATAGAATTTTGAAAAGTCTCATCTTCAATTGCTCATGCCAAGCACAGAGCAGGGATTTCAGCAGAAATGGGAAGCTCGGCATCAGTGCCATATAACACTTGAAAAGGTGACATGCCGAGAGACCTCTTGGGAGTAATGCAATCTACCCACAAAGCGTCGTATAAGGACTTGTGCCACATTCGTTGATTCTCATCCACCAGCTTTCGTATGATGGTCACCAAGTTTTTGTTACTGGATTCTGCCTGACCATTTCCCTGAGGGTAATAATCTGAGGTGTGAGCCAAAGTTATCCCATATTCATAGCAAAAACTAATAACTTCCCGTGAAGAGAAGTTAGAAGCATTATCAGCAACAATCTTACTCGGAACGCCAAATCTGACAATGATATTTTCTTTGATGAAACTGCAAACAACTTTGGAAGTGGCATGTTTGACAGGTATGGCTTCCACCCACTTGGTGAAGTAATCCATTGCTGTTAGGACATAACTATGTCTGGCACTCGATTGGGGGTTGAGTGCACCGATAAAATCAATTCCCCACTGCCTGAATGGTTCGTTGACAATGACCGGCCTGAGGGGAAAAGCAGCCAACTTGGGCTTGCCGACGAACTACTGGCAAGGTTCACACTTTGCTACCCAGGTGGCTATATCTTGGAAAAGTGTCGGCCAATAGTACCTGGCCCGGATGATCTTGTGTGCTGTCACAGAAGAGGAGAAATGGCCTCCACAGGCTGAATTATGAAAACTTTCAAGTAACTTCACCTGCTGTGGCTTGTCGACACACCGCAAGAAGACACCATCTATCCCGCGTTTGTATAAACCGTCATCCCAGATGACATATTTGGCTGCTCTGAGCTTTATAGTGCGCTTCTCCTTCATAGTTAGGTGAGCTGGGCATTCGCCGTAGGTGAGGAAGAAAGCAATATCGGAATACCACTCATCGCTGGTTGCGACAAATAAGACCAGAGGCAGAGAAAGGGCTTTCTCCAGCTGGCTTTGTACTTCATTGTTACAATCATCCTTTTCCTCAGGGTTTTCTGAATCTTTGTTTTCAGCCATAAGTTGACATAAGCCTTTGCCTCTTACCAACTTGGTTGGTTTTATATCTAAATCGTACTCCTGGACCTTTGCAATCCAATTTCCGCGCAAGCTTCCTAACTCCTGTTGAGTTAGAATTGATTTAACTGCCGTGTCAGGGACCAGCACCACTGTATGAGAATTTAAAATGTAATACCTGAAGTTTTTGACTGCTTTGACGATGGCAAAGGCATGTTTTTCTAATTGAGACATTTTTAGTTCGTGAGGCTTGAGGGGAGAGCTCATGAATGCAATCAGAGATTCAACATCTTCAGAATTCTTTTGCATCAAGATGGCAGACACAGTATGCTCAGATGCATAACTATACATGATAAAATATTTGGAGAAGTCAGGACATACCAGGATTGGTGCGTGAGTGACGGAAGCTTTTATCTCTTTGAACGACCTTTTCCCTTCCTCGCTCCACTGGAAAGTTAGTGACCCTTTCATCATGTCCAACATATGACGAGTCTTCTCAGCAAATTCGGGAACAAAGCACCTAAGAAAATTCACCTTTCCAAAGAAAGAGTGAATGCCGGTCTTACTTGTAGGCAGAGTAAGGCTCTGAATAGCCTTAACTCTTTCGGTATCTATTTTCGTTCCTTCCTTGCTAACAACATGCCCTAGCAGCTTTCCTTTTGTGACTCCAAAAACGGACTTTTTCGGGTTCAGGGAAATCCCATGCTCTCGGCATCTAGCCAATACTTGCTCCAGGTGATCACAATGATCGCTTCATTGTTTAGAGAACACAGTTAAGTCATCTAGATAAACCACAATGACCTTCCCCATCATACCTTTGAATGCAAGGTCCATGGCCCGCTGAAAAGTGGCACCAGCATTGGTCAGACCAAAAGGCATCCTGTTGTAGGCAAACGTACCCCAGGGAGTAGTGAATGTTGTTTTAAATTGATCTTCAGGTGAGACTTCAATCTGATTGTAGCCCGAAAAACCATCAAGCATGGACAACATTTCTGATCCAGTTACTGATTGTAGAACTTGATCCATTATAGGAAGTGGGTAGTTGTCTTTTAAGGAAGCCTGATTCAAGTTTCGAAAATCTATGCATATGCGTATTTCACCATTTTTCTTGCGTACTGGCACAATGTTTGCTACCCAAGTACTGTGATGGATAGGAAAAATGATTCTCGCATCCAGCATTTTCTGAATTTCAGCCTGGATAGTACCTGAGATCTTAGGGTTATAATGCCTTTGCTTCTGGCAAAAGGCTTTGACGTCTTCTTTCAACGGGATGTCATGCTGGACGTCCTTTGGCTTAAAAGACTTCAGATTGGCATAGGACCATGCCAATACATCCATGTATTTCTTCAGCAGTTTGACAAACTTCCGCTTCTCTTCAGGCGTGCAACATTTTCCAATGTTCACGAATTGCGGATGTTCTTCCGAACCTAAATTAACCGGTTTGGTTTCTGGGGATGAGCCAGCATCATCTCACCTTTTCTTTTTCACAAAATGATCATGCCTGTCGAACAACCGTTCCAGAGAAACCAGGCCCTTCGGAATTTTATTTCCTTTAAGCTGACATATGTCGTTGTTCCCTTTGGATTCATCCTTTTGATCTGTGACTGATTCGCGGCACATAGAAGTGGATCCTTCAAAATGCAATTCCTTGAAAATTTTCACCTTTTCTAGAAAGACAATTAGTTGATTGTCATCATTGAATACTTGCCAATGCTAAGAATTGTCTGGCACACTTGGGTGGAAAACCATCTCAATGGTGTATTTGTCTGTTTTCAAACCTGGGTGCGGGAGCATGAGGGATGCCGAAACGGCCAATGAATCGGCCATGTCATTCTGAGCCCTTGGAATGGATTCTATTGAAAAAGTGTCAAATTCTTCAATGTTGTCCCACACCGCATTACGGTAGTGCCTGAGCCTCTCATTCTTCACTTGATATATCCTCTTAACTTGATTCACGACTAGCTCTGCATCACCTTGTACTTTTAGATTTTTGATCCCTCTCTCTCTTGCAGCCTGCATGCCGAGTAACAGAGATTCATACTCAGCAGTGTTATTTGTGTTGAAAAACTGCAACTTAAAAGAGAGAGGAATAATTTCTTCCTCGGGAGATATTAGCACGGCTCCGGCGCCACATCCACTGGTTCCGCAGCTGCCATCAAATTGCAAGGTCCAGACCTTGTTAAGATCTTCTTGGATGAGAAAAACCATTTTGTCAGACTCGGTAGACAAGAAATAGTTCCCCATCCCTGATGATTCGAAAAGAATTTGAGCTTTGGGGTCCTCAGAGTTAGTAACCAAGTACTTCTTTTGTGATTCTGGCTCCAAATTCTGCATTACACCTTTGACGGGGATCCTTGCCTTGGACCAGTCCATATGAATTTCTCCTCCAACCTCACTACAAAAACTCCTTCCCAGCAGTATTCCATAGGCTGCTGGAATATCGGCAATGAGGACGGTCATTTTTACCCTTTTCTCGGGGAATGCCGCAAATGCGAATTACGCGTCTTTGATTTGACCAATCAACGGAACCTGTTTGGTTTCCAAGGAATAACATCTGCCAAAAGGCTTGGTAAGGGTGAGGCCTAGAGCATGAGCAACTTTTGCCGGCATGACGTTGTCAGAAGCCCCAGAATCAATTATGCAGTTACTTAACTTGTGGCCATTGATTAGGAGGGAGAGGTAGAAGGGCTCTATCTTGCCTGATACAGATGTTGAGGCAACATTTATGCGGGATGCAGGAGGAGTGGAAAGGATTCCTTTTGGGGAAACCTGGGGAGTTATGACAACTTGACTTTGAATATACTTAGTTAATCTTATCAGCTGTTCGGGGTTTGACTGAAGATACTCAGCTTCAGACATTTGGATCTTGGTCTTTTTAGCATGGTCAATTATGTCAAATGCGGCCAAGGGTTGCGCTGGTGAAGGAATGAGTCCCTCACTTCGTGATGGTAGAGTAGGATTATTGGTCTTGATAGGAATATGAGAGGGTTGTTTTGGAGGAAAGATGGGGGGAAAGGATTTCCTTGTAAAAGACTTAACAGGGAGTTGAGTAGGAAGAGGATTACCTCTTTTAGCAATGGTTGGAGGCGCGTTTGACACGGCCTTCTCCTTCTGCACATGGGCAGTGACCTCTGCTTCTTTTCCTTGCGAGCGGGTAAAAACAGCATATGATTGTCCACTTGCATAGCCTTGTGTACCCTCCTCTTCATTAGATTCTTCCTCATCAAATTCCATATACCTGATAGTAGAGTCGCCAGTCGGCTCACCGACATCTTGATCATCTTCACCTTGAGACGAAGGTTCTTCATAATCTTGTTCCTCTTCTTCAATTTCGGCTAAGGCGTTAACCGGAGGAGCCTCAAGCGCCAACCGTGGAGCAGTTGCAGGTAAGCGCGGCCTTTGTGAAACATTATTGGAAACGAAATTTCTCTGTGGAATATCCCGGTATGAGGAACCAGGGGAAGCTTGGGCTAACTGCTTCTTCAATGCAAGCAAGTCATTCGCCATCTTTTGAAATGCCGGATCAGACGAAGTAGTGGGAGAAGGGCCCGAAGATTTAGGCTTGGATGATTCCCTTTTCAATTCGCCAGATATTATCAAATTATCTTCAATTCGGATGGAAGCTGCCTAGGCAAGAATTAAGGTAGCCACTTATTCTTGTAAGAGCAAGAAACTTACTTTTGAGCTCATAGCGTTCACGAAGAAACACTTCTGATTTTCTGGTGTTGGAAGCATGGCAACAAGGACACGGTTGATTAATGCATTGAACCTGGCAATAAAATCGCGCATGGTCTCATTAGCCTCCTTTTTCAGGTGAGTGATTTGTGATAACAATGCAAATGCATCTTCTAAAGGCTTGTACCTATCTTCAAAAACATCCCGCAAGGTGGCCCAACTGGTAATAGATCCGGCCGGTAAATGCTGAAACCATTCTGCTGCAGGCCCTTGTAAAGTTTCCAGAAAAGAGGTGAACCGACACATCTTCATGGGTTACATCTAGGATACTGCATGACATGATGAATGCAGATATGTGCGAATCCGTGCTTTGGTTCCCGCTCCCGTCAAATTTGGGAAAATTCTTTCGGTTTCTATGAGGGAGCGCGTGAACTGGATGTTGTAAAGCCAGGGGGCCCATAGCATTTCCCCATGGTACCACCATCTGGACAGCTGGAAAAAGAACACGAGCTGGGAAGTGCAGTTCCACTGAGCAGCAAGGCACAACAAAGGGATGTGGAAGCTCCTTGTGAAAGATGTTTCCTTCGCGGAGGTGAGGCGCTTCTGGCTAACCGATCAGCTGAACTTAGTGATGAAAAGCGCGCCGGTGTTACACTGAAATTGTGCCTTTGAAGCAGATCGAAAGTAGGATCGAATTCTCCACGAGCTCACCTGCTACGTGTAAATGCGCTCACCTGCCAATGTACCTTCCAGATCTGCAACGTTGTGGCGTAGATTTAAAAATTTATTTTTGGTTGTACTTGCTGATTTTCTAGTTTTTTCTGACAAAAACCAGCAGCATGTACTTTTCTAAATATTTAAAAATTATCCCCTTCTGAAAACTGATTGCGGTTTAATGACAAAGAACAATGAGGATAAAATGTCAGTGAAGATTAGTAAGCTGATTTTCGGATCTAAAGTTGACTTTTTCAAAGAGTTTGAAAATTTCGGTAAACAGTCAAAAACTTAGATCTACGGAAAAATACATATTTTTATAAAAAACTCAGTGAACTAAAGATCTCTAACTAGGCCAGATCTATGGATCTCAGAAGAAAATTTTCAATTTGGAGCACTTTTGCAAAATTTTGGATTTTTAACAAAAAGTTAAAGTTTGCAAACAGGTAGTGATTTTTTCAGATTTTTACTGATTTTTTATCATACCACCATCATAGATTGGATAGATTTGTTCGATCCCTAGTAGAGTCACCAAAAATGGTTGGCTCGAAAATCTGTCAAATAGGCAGATTTATGGATAGACGGGTCAACAGTGTGCTGGGCATAGCCCCTCTTTGAGTCAGCAAAGCGAAACTGGTTTATTGCTATTCTACCAGCAGGAATCTGTGCAAGTCTCACAATATTCTACCTTCGAGGGTTTGGGATCTCATCCCAGTAGGGTTATTTCCAACTGCGGAAAGAAAGGAATGAAAGAGAGGATGAAGAAAGATCAGGTCCGAAGGGAGAAAAGAAATGAATTCCAAAGCAGAAAGGTCAGAGGGTTTATGTTTTGGGATTGGTAGTAAACAGAGCCAAACCTACTTGCATAAATGAACAAAGCAATACTGATGAATAAATGACAATAAAACAGAAGTAGATCCAACAGAATAAACACACAGATCTGACATAAGAAAGATCTAATGCAAATAACACATGTATTCAGCACAAAGTCTAAATATTGTATTAATATTTCCTTCTGTTACAAAAAGCTCAAAGTCTTTTCTTCTCACTTCTATTTTTCATCTAAAAGATATCCACCACTAAATACAACAAGTATTTGAGTATTTATAGAAGAAGGAGAAGAAGGAAGGCAAAAAGGAACCAACCACCTATTTACATAAAATATACAAAATATCTACAACAATATCTCAAAGTCATGTTGACTTTTGACAACTTGATGGATGACATCATCCCATGGTGCAACATGGATGATGTCATCATTTGTGCCAACATACTTTAGACATTTTTCAAAAAGAAATTCGGAGGAGAGAGAGAGGAAGAGAAAGAATTCATTCATCGTCATCATCCTGCGGCCGAAAGGGGGTATCTTGCTTCTGCTGCTACTCAGGTGACGAGATGTGGAATTGGGCACGGTATTCCATGAACTTGCTGATCATGGGCTCTAGTTGATCCTGGGAAGGATCCTTGTGTCGCTCGCTGATCTTCCTCGCAAGTCTCCCGCTCGTCTATGAGCTTCTCTGGGAGTTTGGAATATTCTTTCTCTACTTCTATTAGGAACCCGATGAAGTCCCGACAGGCCAGCAGGTTATTGATGGATTCCACGTCAAAAGTGACCTCTGGCCCCAGCCCTTGTGAAACGATCTCCTTGAAGATCTGAATAGTTTCATCAACTTTCCTTAAGGTGAAAGAAGGAGTAAGTAACCCTGGAGACATGTTGAGAACGATTTGTTCCATTTGGTGCATCGCGTCCAGGGCTTCTTCCTTTACCTTATCGATCTTTTCAAGGACGAATTCCAGTTGATCCATCCGGTAATCTAGAGTGGAAAGGATTTTATTGAGGGCCCTGGGATGACCGAAAATGCCGAACTTGACCAGATCTTCGACTGAACAGTCGAACATTCTTTGAAAGGTCTCACGCTGCAGCCTAGCATGGTCCAGCTCTTCTGATATGGGTCCTACTAACGCCTGGAGTTCTTTGTTCACCTTGTTGATGTTTAGGTACAAATCGGTGAACTTGGCGATTACGCGTTCACTGTCCTTGAGGATCTGGCTCCTCCAAGGTGGAAACTGCCATACCCTGCTCGCCGATCTTTGCATATTCATTAATTTTATCCTGACTCAGAGGCTCAGGAGTCTCGGCGGAAGTTGTGGGAGGTGCACTGCCCATCTTCTGTAAGGCTTGGAGCAGATGTTTATTTTGCTCTTTCAGTAGCCTTTTCTCTTCTTTTGCTTCTTGAAGCTTCTTGCAGAGGGCATCGACTGCAGATAGGGCCTCTCCCTGAAGGCTTTCAGAAGACGTCCCCATTGTGACTTGAGTCACTGTGTAATCTATCAAGGACAGATCCTTTTTATCCTTCAGAGGATTGGGGTACGCGATCTCCATTACCCTCTCTCCCGAAGCACTCTGAGAGAAGCGTGTGATGGGCTTCTGCTTCTTTACCCCTTTTGACGGGATCATGGAGAAGTCCATCGGTGCGATGGGAACTTTTCTTTTCTGCTGACTCAGGTGCTGGGAGATCCAAGGATGGACTTATGGGAGAAGGACCAGAAATAGAGAAGGGGGCAGCTGCAGTAGTAGAAGGGAAAAATGTGGAGACACTTGGAGGCGGCATCGAGAGGGAGGCTGAGGAAGCGCTCACAGGAGGAAGAGATACTGCAGGAGAGGAAGACATAGGAAGGGAAGGGAGCTCAGAGATGAGGGAAGAAATGGAGGGGGACAGATCCGTGAGAGAAGAGAAGATAGATGAAGAAGCAGGAGGAATAGTAGAAGAAGGGGGAGAGGACACGACCAAAGGAATGGTCGCTTGAGTCACCTGAGGAGGGGAAGGAGGGGAAGGAGAAGGAACAGAAGGGACCTCAGTTGTTACAGCAGTGGTGACATCCTGAGTGGATGGGCCTATTGGGACATCTTCCATCTGTTTCTTTCTCTGGGGAAGCCAAAGTTACAACTTGTTCGGGTGCAGTGGAAGGAGGACTTATAGGAGCTTCCTCTTGGGTGGAGCTGGATTCACCCTCTTTGCCTTTTCCTTTGCCCTTTGGCTGTTGTTTAGCCCAAGGAGGTGCGTTTCCCAACGGAGAGGTTGTGAAATCGACCCCGAGGTAGATGAGCCCATTCATTCGGCACCAATGTTCTGTTCTACGCAGAGTTTCTTTGACTCTCTCCTCAATTGTCTGAGGGGCTTTAGTTCTATCAATTATCGCGAAAGGCCAATCATCCCCACCTATGTCAAGATACACTTGATCCACTTCCTCTTCAGTAGTTTGGTAGCCTTTGGGGACGATGGCCACCCCGTACTGGATGATTTCTGCTAAGGCCAAGCGAGAATGATCCTTCCTCCTGAGCTCAACCTCGTGATATATGTCGATGTAGATATCCTCGATCTGAGGGATGTGGATTGGATCGAGCTTAGCCCTTGGCAGACAATTTCTCGGGTCGAAGGTGGGCCTTGCTGGGAAATCATGTTTCAGATTCAGCAGCTCTAGTTCTGCAAACATATCTTTTGCCTTGTGGTGAGTGAGACACGTATATCTACCCACTGTGAGGGGGAAAGGAGTTCCACCCTTCTTTCTCTTTAGGCACTTTTCGTGATAAGTAACAAGCTACCTTGACAGCTCCAACAGGATCAATTTGGGCCCGACATACCTTGGCAGTCTAGTCGGTTCCCCCAAGAAATTGACTGCCCTTAGATAGGTAAACGTGGGGAATTGAGTGAACAGGGCCCCCCACTTCTCAGTAGCTACTACTATGCTCTTGGTCATTCGACCGTGAGTCATATTCGACCTCAACAGGTAGATGATGAAGTAGAAGAATGCATCGTTGATCTTTGTGAATTGGGGGATGCTATTTTCCAGCTTCAGCTCTGGATAGTATTCATAGATTTTAACTTGGGGCCAAACCCCGCACCACATCAGAGCTGGATAGTCCCTTTCTGAAGCTGCAGCATAGACCACGTAGGAGTTCATATAGAACCTCCCTGTTGTGTTGAGTTGTTGTAGCTGCTCAGAGATTGTGCTGCTTATAATTTCTGCCCATTCAAAGCGTTGATCGGGCACATTTTTGTTCATTGTCTCAAGGTACCGCAGCATCCACTTGTGAAAATAATGGGCGTCAGGAAGCCCGAAAACTCTGCTCAGGAACGTAATTGTGTCACTGAGTTCCTCTGAAAAGTCACTGCGATGAATGACTTGTGGCCACCGAGTCACTACTTTTTTGTTCTTGAGATAAACTTCATTCATCAGCTGCATGCACTGATCTTCATTGTCGTCCCAGGCCTTGATGCAATCTTGTTGGCTGATGGCCACAAAGTGCCGGTGATGAGGAATGCCAAGCATTATCTCAAAGTGGCGGGCAGTGAGGTTAATTATAACCTCGCCCTTCTCACCATGGACACATCTTGTGTCTTTGTTGTAGCATCGGGCTACCACCATCATAAATTCATTGTTTACGGCACTTACTGGGATCCCACCAGCAAGGTGCAGGGCACTGCCTATCAGCTTGTCCATCCATGGACTTCTTGTGACCCTCCGAGTTCTGGCCAAGAATTCCTCCATGTCAATGTGACCCAGCTCTGAGTATCTGATGTCTAGGTCACACTCTGCTTGGGACTCAGGCATTCTGACCCTCTGATACTTATACTTCATTTCTTCTTCTGTGAGCTTGGCCTTGCCTTTAGATTTGATAGGTTTCTTGCTTGATGTTGACATATGTTCTTCTGAACTTAGTTGCTGATCTGCAAGAATAAGAAGTGAAACCCAATTGAAGAAAGCCATGTCAGCTGTTTGATTTTCCATTGAAATGCTGACAGAAGAAAGAGTTAGCAATTTTAAGGCTTCAGGGCGCAGGGCGCATGAATGCTGCAGGTTACAGGGCTAAATAGTAAGGCACACAGGAAAGGGCTATTGCAGGGGATAAATCAGTGCCAAAGGGCGCATGGCACATGGACACTGCAGGGTGCATTCTTTGTTGTTGTAAGCACAGGTGCGCCTGCGCCATATGTATGTGTTTTGTAAAGGGCGCATGGATTCTTTATGTTGCACGGGAACAGGATGCGCCAGAAGCGCATATAATTTTCATGTTGCATGGAACTTCGGTGTGCCAAAGGTGCATATAAGGTTTGTGTAACATATGCTTTTTGTGCACTTAAGGGAACTTGGCGCGGCACATGAAAGGTCTGCATGACATGCTGTTGTTGCAATGATGGATGCGCCTGTGCCGTTTAAAGCTTTGCACTTGGCGCGGATAATTTATATGTTGCACACATGCAGGGTGTGCCATAGGGCAGCAGGTTTTAGCGATGCAAAAAAATGAATTTGGTGCGTCATGAGGGGGCGCGAGGAAAGTGTTTGTAACAAACTAAGGCAGTGCGCCTTGAGGGCGCAACTTTTCACGATGCAATAGGCAGGGAATGTGCACCATTGGCACAGCTGCTCTTTGTGTAATAGGGGCGACAGATGCGCCATTGGCGCAACTATTCTTCATGTTGCAGGGTGTGCCAATGCGCCAAAGGAGAAAAAATATAGTTTTCTTTTCAAGCATCAGTTCTCTCTCTGAGGGGTTTCTATGTGGTTAAGCCTCCTTTTGCAGGGTCGTTTGGGGTGATAGAAATGGCTTTAAACAAAGGGTTCCAAGCTAATATTTCAGGACAGAGCTTCCTCTACCAGCAGATCTGGAAAGAGGGGGAAGATCATGTGGAAAGACAGCAGGGGGAAAGTTCATGATTTCATTCTTTTCAATCCAATTCATACCCACAAGTAGCCAAAAACCACAAACACGAAGCACAAAAGAAAGAGGACCTCTTACCCGGATATTTATAACGAAGAAATGTGCAAATGGGTCCACAAAGCAATTCTGAAAGTGACAGGGCTGGTGCGCAGACAGGTACAGAGAAAATCACGTGATTTGCGTTGGTGATAATGACAGCGCAGACGCGCCTATTTATAGGTGAGGAAGCAATAAATGCGCCACCAACTTTTTAAGTGGCGCACCAAAAGAGCTGTCGACACAAGAAAACATGTGCCCTTTGGTGCACCAAAACGCTTGTCAACACGATAATATGTGCGCCTATGGCGCACCGAAAGTGGTGTCGATAGAGGAATATGTGCACCCTTGGCGCACCAAAAAGGGGCGCAACAAAAGATATGTTGACAGGAAGGCGCATGCACCTTGGCGCATGCAGGAAAGACTCAACATAGAGAGGTGCACCAAAATGACTGTTGACACAAGAAAACATGCGCCAAAGGCTTTAAAGGGGGGCACATGAATATTTGATGTTGGATTGTCATTATATGCGCCCGCCCAAAAAGACCAAAAACGGCTAAGTTCGGAAAACTAGATTTCCCAGGAAGGGATTTTGCAACGTTCCGAACGCAAGGAATCACTGACGAGGAATTGCAATAAAATTTTGGTAGGGTTATCTCTAAAATTTCCCTTGCCAATTTTACGGGATAATAGTGAGTCTAGGGAAGGCATAGCATATGACTCTGTATTAGTGAATTAATAGATGTGAAGAGCCATAGAGCTCAGGACGACTTCTATACCCCTTACTCTTAACACATTTGACATGGTAACCTTATAACATTCATTAATAGTATTTCTTATAAACAATTATAGAACACAGATCATAGTCATGTGCCATATGTGGATCTATACATGTATTCTCAGAAGAAAAAAATTTCACTCCCCATTTTCCCATTACATCCTTGAATTCTATACCCATTTTCATTCCATAGTTCCCGCAGTAATTCTGTAGAACTCCACTATCTTATTTCTCTCTTCCTTCCTTTGCCAAGGGCACATGTATAAATAGGCCTCAGAGCTCTAACAACCTCTTCTATAGCCGCAGATCTGGACCCAAGTGTCAAGGTGTGGGTCACCCCAGGTGCATGCCTCTCTGTGTCATGATTAACCTTTTGGATCTTTTTATCACAAGGTATATTTCTTCTAGGACACCCTGTCGCCAGGTTGGAACCTTATCCAAATAGAACACATTCTTCATGTGTTCTATCCCAAAGGCCAAAAATGGCTAAGTCCTGAATTGTTCTTCATGCGGTGCGCATGTCCTAGGTTATTCAAGAAGCCTTTTGAACTCTGCCTTGTGTGCCTATATTTGTGTGCTTTCTCATGCCATGTGTGCCTACGTGCCCTTAAGATTTGGGAGCTAAGTTAGGGGCCCAACATGGGAAAGGGGATTTTTAATTTGGGAAGGAAAATTGGGTAAAATAGGAATGGGGAGAGGTTTGGTTAGGTGAACGAGGGGTGGAGAAGAGTTGAGGGTAGATTTAGGTAGGTGGGTAGAAAGGTAGAAGAAGGGAGTTATTAGGAAGAAAGTGGTATGGGTGTTGTAGATTTCGGCGCTACAGTGACTGGTGTTAGTCAATGGGTGGCCAACGTTGGTGGTGTTGGGCCAGTATTGGTCACGGATAAGGTGACCGATGTCAGTTTCTGAGAGATCATGGTTGGTCAAGGGTAACCAGTACTGGTCATTATGTGGAGAAAAAGGGTCCAAAATAGCCCTAGGGTGGGTGGGTGAGATAGATAATGGGCAAAGAAGATGTTGTTGATGAAAACATAGTATGGGTAAGAGGTTGAAATATGTATGGTTTGAGTGATAGTGGGTGAGGGTTGGGGTGGGTAGATAGGATATGTGATAAGAAGGTAAATTGTGAGGGGAAAAAGTGGGAGGGTAATAGGTGTAGGTGAGGTGTCAAGAATGATTGTTGGTATGATTAACATGTATTAATGTGATGTTTTGTTGGATGCAGGTGAGAGATCAACTGCGGATGCAAGATAGGGTGTTGCTCCTGCTCATGACGGTTCGAGGAAGTGCGAAAGATGATAATTGGTGACATGTTTTAGAGGTTGGCTTGATTAGGGTCAGATGCTATCGGCATGTAGTCTGATAGCGGAGTTTTATGGTCTCCCTCATTGACAAATGGGTTTCGGTGACTAATACATTCCATCTACCAATGGGTGAGATCGCGGTCACCCTGGAGGATGTGTAGAGGATCCTGTAGTTACCGATAGTGGGGATGAAAGTATATTCGATCTCCTTAGAGGCATCTAAGGATTTGATGCTAACAATATTTGGCAAGGAGTTGGTAGAGTTGAGGTTCTACAGCACCAGCCTTAGCTACAGATAGATGTACCAGGCCCATCCAGAGGAGACTAGGCTTGTTGTGTTGTTGATGGAGGTAGTTTGTTGTTTTGCACTACCAAATGCAGAGGGTGGGAGATTCCCATAATCATTGATGGGGGTCCTACATGATATGGTGATAGACCAGACCCATTTTACATGGGCACCAACATTTCTAGTTCAGTTATATAGGGTGTTATGGGCGTATGGGTGACTATGGAGGTTTAGCTTATGTTGCACTTTCCTACTTCATTGTTGGGCATATGAGCACATTGTGTGTGTGCGCCCAGTTGGCATGCCCCGGGATGATGCATTTGAGCCAAGTTTGGTTCGGGTGGGTTATAGGTGATGGGTTCCTATTATTGAAGAGCGTCAAGCACCCAGGGTGACTCATGATGTCGCATACTATAGGAATTTATTAGAGGGGTTGTCTGGTGTGGACATCATTTGGAGACCGTATGTGGGTTTTCCCTCATACTGACATATGGACACTGAGTTAAATGGATTACAACTACTTAGATGGATAGAGGGGTGTCGTGCAGGAGAGTACGAGATGATACCCATGGATAGAGTTAGACGACAGTTCAGGCTGCTTCAGGATATACCGCCACCTTTCCCACAGTACAAGAAGGATGACGTGAAGAGACCTCTGCCTCTACCACAAGCATAAGTGTCAACAAGGTAGGAGGAGTAGGTGATAGACCAATGAATCGATGATGTTATGGTTTCAGATAGATACAGACAGTGTTAGGCTACACATTTATTAGTACCGCCAAGGTTGGGGTAGTTGGATTTAGCCACCATCATAGTGTAGAGGGATGCCCTATAGGGGCAGGTGGCGACCTTGATTATATATTTAGGTATAGAGCAGGGGCATCTAATAGGCTTAGAGGCATAGGTTACTATTTTGCAGGCACATGTGGCCACTCTACAGGCCCAGATAGCACAGGGACAGATACCCGCACAGAGTGGGGATGGAGATGGGGTATAGGTGAATGCCCTCCAGGCATAGATTACATGTTTGCAGGTCTAATTGGCCACTACACAGGCATAGGTTAAGGCCCTTCAGGCCCAAATACAGGCAGGAGTGGGACATGGTCCCTCAGGATAGTCACACGCACAGGGACAAGGTCCCTCTTTACAGGTATCAGCGAGACATGGTCCCAAGAGATAGGTGCAAGGGCCGAGGCTAATGGCACCACTAGAGACAATACCAATAGGCTTGTTGAGAGATTCTTTAGGCAAGGTCTGATATTATCAGGATACTTTGATGGCCACATGGATAGACTTCCTGTCCTATAGGGAGTATAGAGCACATCAGGCCTCGAGTGAGAGGACGAGGTCACACACCCACAGTGTATAGAGCACAAGGGGCCATCAAGCCCTGAGACATGGTTAGTGTGAGGCCACCAGTTCATGGAGGCTAGCCCCAGGTGAGGTACCAGCAGAGCTCTGGCCAGGGCCGATGATGGGTGGCGAGATTCTAGCTAGACGTCATATGGGGGAAGTAGAGGAAAAGGAGATAGGTGAGACCGATATGAAGGATATCCAACAAGGTGATGTCTAATAGCCATATATACCTCCTGTTTTTCATAGTTGTGTATTTTTTGATATATACCATCCTGCGTGCCAAAGATGGTGAGGATGTACATGAGAGTTTTTTAGATGATTGTGATTATTATTTGTATCTATGTTTACATGTATATTTACACAAACTTTCTGATTGATAGATGATGGTGTTTATAGTATGAATGGTGTACATGTTTTAATCTTCATTATTATATATATATAGCTATAAATCAGGTGGATTAGGCATGCTAGAGTGAAGGTCATGTAGACATGGTGAAGTCAGGTCAGTTTAGGCATGATCGAGTCAGGTCATAGGCATGAATGGAGTCAAGTCATAGGCATGGATTGAGTTTGGTTGGCTGAGGCATGCTTGAGTTTAGGTTGTAGGTATTATTGAGTTAGGTTATTTTAGGCATGGTTGAATTTCAAACTCATTAATTTGTGCAATTAATGATGATGTGGATCATGTTAAGATGATTTGTAGGAAAATGAATGATAATGGTAAAGAAATGGTAGACAAGATGCAATGAATATATAATTGATGATGGTAAAGATGTTAATAAATTGTTGTTTGTGTGGTTTAATTTCCAATGATTGATATAAAAGGAAACTAACTAGGGTAGAATGCAAATAGGAAAGGGGTAGAGGGAATTGGTTAGGGTAGAGAGTGGCCGAGCTAACCTCCAAGGGCCCTATGCCCTCGAAGTGCTACCTACATAGTACCGGTGAAAAGGGACCTCATGCCTATGTAGTTCTCCCATAATCTAGGGAAGATTATGATGAAATAGTGGAATGGGTTGATATGTGCATGACATGGGTGATGTAGGTCATAGGCATGATTGAGTTTAGGTTGTAGGCATGGTTGTCTGATTTTTAAACATAGGTGTCAAGGGTCTGGTCTTGTATAGGATAATCTATAAGTAATGAGGAAGGAGAATGGTAAGAGATGGTAAAAGAGCTACTTAATTGATAAGAATCCTAATGAGTCTACTATACCCTAGATGGGCTTATGAACATAAGACCCTACAGGCCTTACATAATGGACTCTTCTAAGGGTGAAGAAAAGTCACATGATCATGAAATGTCTCGTTTACAACAAGTAACTTAAGTAATGAGGAATTTAGGAGAAAAAGTAAGGGGGTGAGAATGGGAGGTTTACATAACTTAGTGTACGACGACATGTATTTTGGAACAAGAAACCCATAATCCAAAATAGGCAAGTCCATGACGAAATTTTCATCTTTTTCCATTTTTTTTTTGTTTTTTGTTTTAAAATAGACTGATTGATGCAGGAATTCTATATGGGATGGGTATATTATCTCCTTGAGGTCTTTATGATGATGATCAATGTGGGAAGCTTTTGAATAGTTATTATATGTTTGTAATGATTATATATAGCTATCCTTCAAGGGAGTAGTCTATTGATAGTGGTAGAATATAAAGAAGACATGTCCCTTTTGAGGGAGTCATCTTTTGCTGGAAGTTTGACTCAAGGAGTTGTATCCCTTTTTGTTTTTAGATGTTTAAGTCATGGACAAGACTATAGAGGACAACCAGGTTCTTTTTTTAGAAGACAAGATCATAGTACACAAAGATTAACTATGAAAGAGGTGGTTTCAAGTGATGAACGACCATGGGATTCCATCTTGAAGAAGACAAAAAGTATCCATGAGAATCATGTTATGAGCAGAGCTGTGGTACTCATATTGAAGACAGGGCTAAAAGGTGACAGGTAATCACATGATTCTTGCTTATTCGTGGATCTTCAAAATGGGTAATTATGGAAGGTGAACAACACTTAAGGGATGAGCGATCAATTGATAGAAAGAAATATAGGACTTGATATCAACAATAAAATGGTCAAAGATGCAAGGCATAAAGGGGCTCAGGTTTGGGTTTACCTTCGAGTGAAGACAAATAATAAGTACCTAATCTATAGGCATGGGTAACGATATAGGGTCCAAGCCAATTAAGAGAAAATTTACCCCGTTTAATTTTCTCCTCTTTGGTTACATGTTGATTTTCCTTCAAGAAGAGGTCACCGACTTGAAAGGTTTGTTTGTAAACATGTTTTTCATAGGCACGTTTGATACGTTTTTGGTAGATTTGGAGATGGTAAAGAGCATTGAGATGACATTCATCTAATAATTCAAGTTGTACCAAACCATCCTGACAAAAGTCATCTTTGTTGAGCATGTCTTATAGTAAGATACAGAGGGATGGAATCTAGAATTCAAGAGGTAAGACAGCCTTAGTACCGTAGACCAGAGAAAAGGGGGTGGCAATAATCAAAGTGCGAATACTAGTGCAATAAGCCCATAAGGCGAAAGGAATGTGCGTATGCCAATCCTTCCTAGTATCATTTACTACCTTCATAAGAATTTTGTTCAAAGTTTTATTTGTTGATTCAGCTTGACCATTGGTTTGTTGGTAATAGGGTGATGAGAAACTAAGTTAGATGCCAAAAGCATTACATAGTATGCGTAGGGTTTTGTTTTTGAATTGTTTTCCGTTATCCATGATAGTGCGGTGAGGGACACCAAAGCAATAGATGATGTGATGGTTGATGAATTCACATATTTTCTTGGCTTTGGTAGAAATGAGGGGAATGAATTCTACCCATTTAGTGTAATATTCAGTAGTAGTTATGATCCATTGGTGGCATTATGAAGAATTGGGGTTGATCTCACTGACAAGATACAAAACCCATTGAGAAAAAGGCCAAAGCTCTCACATGACCTGTAAGGCATGAATAGGGGTGTGATGGAGATTAGCATGTTGATGGAATTTTACACAGCGTTTGACATAATCACAACAGTCACAGTTTAGGGTTAGCTAGTAATAGCCTAGGTGAAGAATTTGTTTTGCGACAGCGAGACCACTAAAGTGACTCCACAAATTCCATCGTGGAATTCCTTAATGGTGTAAGGAATTTTAGAACTTGTAAGGCATCACAAGAGAATGTTTTTTCAAAACCACGTTTGTAAAGAAGAGCCCCCATGATGACATAACAAGAGACACTTTTAAGAAAGGCATGTTGTCCATTACAAGTGAGATCGGTGGGTAAAATTGAAAGGGAAAGATAGTCTGTATATTGCTTATAGAAAAGATCACTTGGGTCAGGAGCAGCGATTTTGATAGAGTAGACTTCACAAGGAAAATAAGAGGGTGATTGTATTCTTTGTATGGTGACAAATATTTTAGAGTTAGCAGGTAAAGAAGGTATTTGAGAAGCCAAGCAGGAAATGATGTCTGTAAATTTATTGGTAGAATGTTGGGTGGTTTGAAGTGCGTAATGGTTAAAGGTGGTCAAAAGTATGTCCACATGATGCTTATACTTTTCAAGTATCTCATTACAACACTGGTATATACCATTGACTTGGTTTATGACCAACTGAGAATCACCAAAGATGTTGATTGATTTAACATCTAAGCCATAAGTAGCCTGGAGACCCAATACGAGTGCTTCGTATTCAACAATATTGTTTGTATAATAAAAATCAAGTTTGAAATACAAAGGCATAGGTTCACCATCAAGTGGAATGAGGATAACACCAACCCCACACCCATGCTAACACTTGGAACCATTAAAGAAGGGTGTCATTTGGTAAGCGGGTTCGTCCAGGGAAAGGGTAGCTATAGACTCGTCAGGGAAGTCAAAGTTAGAGGGTTGATTCTTAGAAATAGGTGTGTCAGCCAATTGGTCGGCAATATCCTTGCCCTTGATGGAATTTTGATGCATGAATTCGAGGTCGAGGTCAGCCATAAGCATAAGCCAACGTGCGACACGCTAATTTTGATAAGGTTTGGTATACATATAGTGCAATGGGTCAATATTAATAATGATAAAGGTTTTGTGGTTGAGTAGGTAATGGCAGAGTTTGGTCATGACAAAAACTAAGGCTAGGAAAATTTTATTGGCATGGGTATATCTAGTTTCATAGTAAAGACGGGTACGGCTTATGTAATAAACCACTTGCTCTCGGTGTTGGTCGTCACGATGAGCGAGAATGACACCTAGAGAATGGTCAGTGGTAGAAATGTATAGGTAGAAGGGTTGGTCATCCTTAGGATGAATGAGCACTTATTGTTAAAGAAGGTATTGTTTCAAGGCTTCAAAGGCTTTATGGCATTCATCATCCGATTTGAATGAAATGTCTTTCTTGAGAAGATGATGGAATGGTTGACAGCGGTTCGAAAGTTGCGAGATAAAACAAAGAATTAATTACAAATTTCCTTGTAGGCTGCAAAGTTGACGGAGATTAGTGGGTGGTGGAATTTTAAGAATAGCCTTGAATTTAGTAGGATCAATTTCTATGCCCCGTAAAGAAATGATGAAACCTAGGAGCTTTGCAGAAAGTACCGCAAAGATGCACTTTTTTTTGTTGAAGATGAACACAATATTTGATGAGGTGGTCAAAGATGACTTTAAGAATGGGTAGGTGTTCAGTTCAATGCTTGGATTTGGAAAGCATATCATCTACATAATCCTCCAATATGTGATGCATGATGTCATGGTAGATGTAAGTCATGGTTCGCCGATATGTAGCACCAGTGTTTTTGAGGCTAAAATGCTTGACTCGATAGTAGAAAGTCCCCGAAGGGGTGATGAAGGAAGTTTTGTGTTGATCCTTTGGGGCTAGTAATATTTGATTGTAGCCCGAGAAACCATCCATGAGTGATAACATTTCATGGCCAGCGGTCACATCAACTAGTTGGTCAATTCCTACTAGGGGGAAATCATCTTTGGGATAGGCAAGGTTGAGGTCACAAAAATCCATGTAAATGCAGAGTTCCCATGTCACTTTCATGATGGGAATGATGTTAGAAATCCATTGGGGATAATCAATGGGTAGAATGAAGTAAATCGAGAGAAGGCGTTGAAGATCTTCTTTGACCAGAAGAGCAATGCAACGATGCATTTTCTGCAGCTTTTGGTTGATGGGTTTGGCATCAGGAATGGTTACGATATTGTGGACCATGATTTTTGCGTCAATACAAGGCATATCGGCATAGGACCAGGCAAATGCATTGCTATGGTCCTGGAGGAAAGAGGTGGAGGCTTCCTATTAAGTAACGTCTAAGGATTGACCCATCTTTAGAATGTGTGGGTTATCTTTAATATTAATGTTGATTTTGATGTTCAATTCATTCCACATGGTTTGCATCTCAGAGGGTAACAAATGATGAATATAAGAGTCTTCTACACCAAGGTAGGTGAGGATAGACTCATCGACCTGACATTGAACGACCTTAATTGAAGGCGTATCATCATCAATCATGTCAGGATTCAGGAATGGGAGAAAAGAGGGAGCCTTGCCATTGCGTTGATAGGTCAGCAGTCCTAGGGAAATGGTGTTTATGAAAAAAAAAAGTTAGGAGGTATAGGTTCAGGATTTATGGAATCTGTGGGTGAAGATGGTAATAAGGGTGAATGAGAGGGGGAGATTTCTCATCCTGGATAAGGTCAATGAAAACCTTCTCAGAGGATGGAGCGACAAAACCAATGCCACTATGATCATTGTGTTTACAAGAGGTACAAGAGATGATAGTGTGGTGGCCTTGTTCATAAAAATAGAATCCAAATCCCTTCCATGTGTACTAGTGGAGAAAAGTGTGAGTGAAACATCGGTTAGTGAGGGAGTGTAGGTCAGATGAAAATGGTTTGGTTTGGGATGGATGTTCAGGTTTATAGGTGGACATATCAAGCCCCCCATACGTTAGGTTGGTGCGAAGGTGGGGAGGGCCATAAGGGAAAATGTCACCGATGTGGATGTCATAACTAGGGTGTTAACACAGATTCCCATACTCTTGTGGAGTGAGGAAGGTATCGATATTATATAGGTGGTATTCCCCCAGAGTGAGGCGTTGAAAAACACCTTCTAAGGGATCAATAGTTGGTATGTGGGTAGCGGGTATGGATGGTTTGCTAGATGAAGGGGTGCCAGTGGTATATGCTAAAATTGCAGTGAGGATAGCAAGGTTAGATGTAACAGAAGTAGTGGCAATTTTGGTGGATGGGCTCGTGGGTGAAGGTGAAGTGGTTGTGGTGGTGGATGCCTTGACCAGTACAAGCACATCATTAGGTTGATATAGCATGTTACAAGTCTTGAAAGGTGAGTGGTTGGCAGGGATGGTGTAATTATGTCCCTCGTGTTAAAATTTGAGGCATCGATGTAACGTCGAAGGGACATAACCCATAACACAGATCCAAGGTCGGCCAAGTAGCAAGTTATACTAGAACTCCCCTTCTAGGACATAGAAAAGTTTCAGGATGGTGTGGGGACCTACACGGACATGGAGAACAATGGTACCTAGGGTAGAGGTCATGGCATCATTGATGGAATGCAACATAATAGGATTACTATGCATGTAATTGGCAGGTATTTCCATTTGGTCATACACATGGGAGGAGATGATGTTAATGCTAGCACCACCATCAATCATAACACGTCGTATGTATATATTATCGATGAAGATAGAGATGAAAAGAGCGGGGTCAGGGTCATCAGACTGGAAGGGAGCAATATCTTCATCTAAAAAGCTGAGGGAGGCCATGTGGCGAGTGGGTGGATGTGTAGAGGAAGGCAACAACTTAGTGAGAGAGGATATGTGATGAGGGGTAATGATGCAGGCCACAAGTGTGGGGTCATTTGGTAAGACTTCGATAGATTAAAGGACCTCCATGAGGGATTGACGATGTGACTCTGAGGTTTGGACAAGGTCATATAAATATATTTTGAGGGGGGATTGGTGTATCTATTTAAGCATTGTGCGATGTGTGACCCTGTCAGAAATGGGATATGCAAGAATTCGAATGATAAATTTGGGTGTGGGTGCGGATGGTATATTAGGTATAGGGTTGGTTTATGGGCCAATTTCTTTCTCCTTACCCTTGTCTTTCTGAGCACAGGTGAAAATGTTGATCATGTTAATCTGAGGGGAGGGGGTAAATGGAGAAGGTGTAGGATGAGTGGTATAACAGCATGACAGGAAGAAACCTACCAGGAGAAAAAAGCCTTGTGAAGTGAGATGGGTACAATGAAATTTGGGTGGTGATTTGGCCAACTCTCTTATACGAAGCATGTTAATTTCAAATCTCGGGGAATGGATAAAAGAGTTATGGGGGTGGAGATATTGGTCACTGAGTAGGTGATGGGAGAGGATTTGTGGAAATTGGTGAAGGTGAAATGGGTTCCTCATCAAGAAGATCATCATCATCAAAGTTTTCTTCAGAAGGACACAATTGGACAAGAGCGGTGTTTAAAGCCTTACAGTTCTCTACATCGTGTCCTGGAACAAGATGGTAGGCACAAATTTTGGTTTCATCAAACCCTTTTGGTTTGGGTTTGAGTGGGTCATAAGGGAAAAGGGGCGGTAATGTGATAACGAAAGTTTTGAGGATATTGGTTAAAATTTTGGCATAAGATCCCGCTAGTGGATCACAATGGGAGGTGAATGTGAGTTTGGGTATAATTATGACTGATTGTGGAGGAAGATATTTTACAATAGGGGGAGTAGGTTGGGCTACTAGTTTGGTGTGTGATGTGGTCTTAGGTGTTGGTCGTATCTACTTGGGTAGGGGCATGGTAGATGAACTGGCAATGGAAGGTTTGGTTGGTTTAACTACCTTATTGGAGGGTAGCGGAATTTTAGCTTTAGGTTACATATTTTTGGGAAAAGGAGATACAGGTGTATGGGATGTGGAGGGAAAAGTAGATGGTGGAAGAGGGCAGGTTACCCACAGGGGTAACCAAGGTGATATGAAGGTAGGTGGTGCGAGTTGGGAAGGAGGTATGAGTGAAAGAGAAGGAAGTGTCATGGGTAGTGAAGAAGTTATTAACGGTATTGGAGGTATGGGTGTAAGAAGGTTACAGGTGAGGGTGGAGGTTATGCGGGTCACTTGGGTATATTAGAGGTCTGTGATGGGGAAATGGGTTGCTGCATTCTTGCTTTATCAGTGGGTGTTGGTTTCTTGGCCAAAGTCAAGGGGTGAGGTCCTAGGATGGATGAAAGGGGTGAAGGTTATAAGGGCATGGTAGGCGAGGTTGGGGTATGAGTTTCAAGAGATTGGATATTCGTTTTAGGGGCTGGTTTAAGTTTGGTGTTAGTTTTGGAAGATGTAGCTAAACCTAATTTGATGGGAGGGTGAGTAAGGCTAGTTGTTGGTATGACCCCTAAGGTAGTGATAGGTATAGGTAAGGATGGTGATATAGGCAAGGGTAGGTTTTTGGGTGTAGGTGTATGTTGAGTTATGGGTAGAGGTGTGAGTTGGACCAGGGGTAGTGACATGGAAGGTGTTATAATAGTCATGATTGTGTTTGGTTTGGTAGCCCAAAACACTTTTGGATAGATAGTGAAGGTGTCAACTACATTTGTGTTGAAACATGAAGTAGAATGCATCCCCAAAGTAAGGCTATATCAACATAGTCCAGGAGATCAGCCAAGCGTGAGAATGGTAATTACGTAGGTGAGGTCGACGTGGATTGAGTGGCAATACCCATAAAATGTGTTTGAGATACAGGGAAATGGTTAGCCTCAGACTTTGTGGGTAAGAGAGCCAAAATCAGATCGAGAGGATCTTGAAGGTCTGATGGTGAATGGTTATCTACAGGTAGTGGTACTTCTATAATATCCTTCAAGCATGACATATATCAACTAACCCAAGGAGTCTCCAGTGAAAGAATGGGAAAAGTAGAACTGTAAGGATGTAGGATTCTGATCAAGGAGTCGCGCAAACTCTTCATCACCTACAGAAATGGTGGTAGGTAAGGTTGGATCCATGGGTGACAAGAAGGAAGGTGGTGAGGGACTAGGTGGGAGTGGTTGATGACAAGTGTGGAATATGAGGGCATTATTTTGGCTGTGAGTCAGCACCATGTGAACAAGTGTTGACCTGGTAAGACTGTATTTTGTAGGTGACACAAAAAATAGTAGAAACTGAGAATAATGGGGTCTGGGATGTGAATCTGGTCAATGTCTAGATTTTGAGAATCCAATACAGGTAACTGACATCAGTCAGGTTGACTAGTGACAGTTGAAGGCCAACTGATGACGGTTACTGAAACTGATACCAGTATGTACTGAGAAAACTAGGTATGATAGTAGGTGTCAATAGGGGAGAAATATGATGATATCCTAAGGTCCAGAAACAAAACATAAATAGCGATGAAGGCTATTATAGGTAAAGTAACTAGAAATCCAGAAGTCGTCATTAGTTAGGGTTTAACTGAAGATGGTCAAATGTGAACCGGCAATGGTCATTGGACCGACGTCGGTGACTGTGAAATTAGAAAGAAATGAAGAAAATGGGTTTTGCAAATTAAATTAAGTGAAGAATCAAACTCAAAACCCTGAGAATGAGGAGATGGGGCCCTTGCACACTTAGAAAAAGTCAAAATACTACAACTACGATGGTGGAGTGTGCAAGGAAGAAGAAAAATGGAGAGTCATAGTCTCACACCTCAAAATACAAGACAAGAAGAATGCTAAGAAAAAGGACAATCCTACCAGTGATTTTCTTATGTTTTTTTAGCTTATGCTATTTAGGACTAACTATGTGTATTTAGAACAGAATTTTTTTGTTAGGAAGGCATCCTATGAAGAAGGATATCTAAAAGGAGAGGTTTCAGGTATGTTATGGTGGGGGCGAGCCGTCCTCTGAGATGATGACTCGATAGAGGCAATGAGTTGGGAAGTACTTGCCAATCAGATTGTGTGATCACTAACAGATGTTCCCGAGTAAGATGTTTTTTAAGAAAGATGTGTATATTTTGATTTGTATAAGTTTGGTAAGACACATAGAGAGAGAAAAAAGTGTTTTCTACGATTCTTTGTGTCAACCATCAGCTAGGCATGACTTCTAGCATATAGGTTGCCCTTAGTTTTAATGTGAGCTAATAATGAAACAAATTAGAATGTCATGCAAGTGTTTTAAACCCAAACCAAAGTGTGATATTTGATGTAGCAAGTGATGAACAGGAAGAGGGATGCTCTTTCACTAATTCAATGCAAAAGAAAGGAAGATGTGTTCTTTTTAAAGCACCAAAAATATGATTATTTTTAGAAAATAGAAATAAGGAGAATGATTCCAAAGAAAAAAATTAATGTGGAAGCTTTTCAAAGGGAAAAAAACACAAATCTTTCACCTAGGAATGAATAAATGTGAAAGAATGCTTGATGGGTCCCATCGGGCATGCTAAAATGTATCATCGTTTTCTTTACATTTTTGAAGTGGAAAAACAAATAAGGGTAAAGGCCAAGGAGGAACATGTGTTAAATGTTGGTCGGTTGATGGTTTTTGCAGGTGTTATGAATTCTTGATCCACAGCTGCATGTGAGAGCTTCCTTTTGGCTAGGAGGAACTACCTGTAATAAAAAACAAGACCACAAAAAGATAGTTAAATGATATATGACAGTGGACTACCTAGCGTATGCTAGTTCCAGGAAGTGTGATACTTCCTGGATGGTTGTCAATTCAGTGTTTAAAACAAATTAATGCAATAAAAAAGTAAATTCCTACTGTAGTTGATATGATTTAGGTATCTCATTTAAGTACAATAAGCAAATCTTAACATAATAGGCTAGGCTATGGTCAGATCAGAAAGGTATGTAGCTGACAGGGTGTTGGAACTGGTTAGGGTCAGATTCTGGGTTGTTTAAGTCAACTGGTGAGATGATTGTTGGGTCTGTTCTTGGTCAAGGTGTAAAACATAGAGACCGACATTGGTCAGGTATGACCAATGACGGTTTAGGAAGACCGACGATGGTCAGGTTTTGGGTTGTTTAGGTCTCTTGGTAAAAGTTTGTTTGGTTTTGTTATTGGCAAATGTGTAAAACAAAAAGACAAGTGTTGGTTGGGTATAGTCGATGACGGTTCTGGGTAACCAACATTGGTATGGTCGGGGAAAAAGGAACTCAATGAAATTTGGTTGTGAGGATTGAGTTGGAGCTAAACAGAGATGGAAGGGTAGAGGGGGAGGTAGGTAAAGGTCTCAGGTATGCTCAGAGGTAGGTAACATGTGAGAATGGGTGATTTGGTGGTGTGGGTAGAAGAATGGATGAGTCTACAAGTAGGTGAGAGGTGGAAAATGGACATGCAAGGTATGAACTGATAATAAAAGTAACAAAAGCCTATATATTGAAATAGACTATGCTAGTAGAAAGTATACTTACTATGATATAGATTTAGATAACTGAATGGAGGTGGATGTTGATAAGGAGAATGGTGTTGGATATCATAGTAGTGGCTCCCAAAATGATTCTGTGAGAGAAATACTTCCAAAATCGGTCCTGGTGATAGCTATGGATGTTTGGATGCATAAAAGGATGCTCGTTCTACTTGCATGCAGCTCTGATCTCCTTTGCTTGCTCTCAGAATGTGCCAACCCAAAAACAAGATTTTTTAGGTGAATAAATGGTAACTGATGTCGGTTCTGGGTTGACTGGTGTCGGTTTAGGGTGACTGGCGTCAGTTAAGGCAGGATTCCCTAGGTTTACTAAAATTGGCAGATCTCTCCTCTTTTAGCTCAAGTTCGTTCCTTGATCCATGGATTCAAAACGTATGTTACATTTTTATGAGTGGGAAGGTGGTTAGGGAGATTTTAGTCATTTATTTTAGGGTTGGACCAAATTTTAGCTCATTGAGGCAAGTAAGATTAGGTCTTAGTTAGTTATGGAAACATGCCAAGAATAGGTCTAGGGTGAGGTGGTTGGATGAGGTGTCTAGGTGAGGTGGTTTGGTAGAAATTAGGGTAATTAGATATTAAATATTGTGAAAATATATATTAATTTAATTAAATTAATTAAATTAAAGGTGATGTGGCATGGAAGGGGCCATGGTTAGATGAGTATGTTTGAGGTGGTTATTTGACAAAGGACCAAGGGGAGTAGTGTGACCCAATTTTTGTGCCTACACTCTTTTCATTCCATTTAAGGTCACAACTTCTAACAATATTAGAATCTTCTAAATCCCAAAAACGGAATCCAAAATCACTAGAGCCAAAACCAATACAAATGCATCTCTTGGATTTAGCATCCAAAATTTTTCTATTTTTTTATGAACATGCATAAAAGCTTCTAAAAAAATACTTGAAGAAAATAAAGATCTACCTCTTTTCTATTGCAAGCTTCTTCCGGTATTCCACCATCTAGTGCAGTTGAAGTCCCATGTTCGATTAAATACACCTCTATGTCTATTTATTCTACCCAAAAATGTAAGGGTAGTCCAACATGTATCCTCATACTTCTTGCATGTTCCATGATAGTCTTGTTCATTACTTTAGCAACACCTTTCTCCTATGGTGTTTTAGGAACCGTTCTTTCTCTATGTATTCCATTCACTGAAAAATAATAATTGAAATCCTTGCTGCATTACTCACCACCATTGTCAGATCTAAGGAAATTTAATTTTAAATTCGATTCATTTCCATAAGGTATTTCCATCTTTTAAAAGCCTCAAAAACATCAGATTTATGTTTTATATAATAAACCCATACCTTCTTGTGGCATCATCAATGAAAGTCATATAATATTGGGATCCTCGATGAGAAGCTACCTGGGATGGTCCCCACACATCTGAGTGCACAAGCTCCATTTTGTCTCCTTTGTTGACCCAAATTTGAGAAATATCACTCTTTTTTGCTTTTCAAATATAAAATCCTCACAGAAATCAAGATCTAAATCTTTCAAATCTGATAACTTACCCTTTGCCTTTAGGATCTGCATTCCTTTTTGACTCATATGGCCTAGCCGATTATGCCACATGCTTGCATCTGAATTTGAAGTAGATAACACAGAAAAGGAATCAATAATACAGGTAGAAAAATATATTTTTCCTACCTTCTTGCCTCTTGCTACAACAAGAGATCCCTTAGTAATTTTCCAAGAGTCGGTTGTAAATGTAACCATGTAATTAGATTCACCTAGTTTTCTTGCAAAAATAAGATTTCTCCTGAGGCTTGGCACATGCCTCACATATTTCAATATCCATGTATTTCCATTCTAAAATTTTAGATTAACTTATCCTTTACTAGTGATATTTCATGGTTCATCATCTCCTACATAAACATGCCCAAAATTACCTTGGACATACTTTATGAAATAACCCTTATTAAGAGTACCATGGAAAGAAGATCCTGAATGTAAAACCCAAGATTTGATTTTACTATCTAAGGAGAGAATAATGGCATCTTGTATTACCTCAGAAGATGCAACATTTGTCTCTTTAATTTTCTCTACTACATTCTCTTTGTTTTCCTTGAACCAACAATCCTTCTTTGCATGTCCTTTCTTTCCACAATTCCAACAGGTTATTCCTCTACCTCTAGATTTATATCTTCCATTTCTTGAATTTGATTTCCCATTATTCTTACTCTCAGATCTCTCCATCTTCCTGCCCATGCTTTCTATATTCAAAGCATTTCCAGATGATGATTCTCTTATGATTTTCTTGTGTATTTCTTCATTCAGAATTATACTAACCACATCATCAAAATTCAAAATATTATTAGTAGATGTTGTATTACTAACATCAATTACCAAGTTATCTCAACTATCTCACAAAGAGCATAATAATAAAAGTTCTTTCACTTCATCCTAAAATGGAATATTAACTAATTTTAATTGATTTACAATAGACTGGAAATCATTTAAATGGTTTGATACATATCCACGTTTTTGCATTTTTAAATTAAATAATTTCTTTATCAAATAAACTTTATTTGAAGAACTTGTTTTTTCATGTAGATTAGCTAAAGATTTCATCAAATCTACCATAGTTGCTACTTCAGTAATATTCAAAGCTACAGATGCTTTCAGGATCAATATTATAGATCCCAGAGCCTTTATGTCAAGAATTTTCCATTCTTCATCAGTCATCTTTGTAGGTCTTGTCTTCTCATCCAACAGTAAGTATAGATCTTTCTGATATAGATAATCTTCCACATGTATCTTCCATAATTAATAATTACGACCGTCTAATTTCTCAACTCTGAATTTTCCATCTTCTATCATTTCTATAGCTCCCACTCAATCAGAATTCCCTCTACGAGTAACTATTTCAACACAAAAAAGCCTCAAACAAATAAGCTTTGATACCTTTTTTGGGGTTAGCACACACTTTTTGTACATATCTATAATCAGAATAAATCATTCAAGCAATAAAACACAAAAATATACCAAAAGATAAATACAAAAGATATAATGTGGCTCACCTAGTGTGGGCTTCATCCTCCAAGCTACAACCAATCTATTAATATTTACTTTACAAAGTAAATAAAATGAATATCTACACTTTTCCACACCTTCTTTGGATGTACAATACTTTTTCTTTTCTCATCTTCTCCAAGAATTCCTTCATACAATTATGATCAATCTTTCACAATCTAGCCTTTCTAACCCTAGCTTTCAAGCTTATATAAGCATATACAAACTTAGGACAACATAGCTATGCAATTATAACCATTATATCACCTTTTAATCAAATGTTAGATCTAAACATTTAACACAGAGAAGACCAATGTTGGTTACCCTAACCGATGTCGGTTCCCACTAGCTGGGCGATGCCGGTCAACCGACTGATGCCGGTTATTGTGTAAACCTGCAAGCTGTAAAACATGCCATTTGTGAAGAAATTAAGCTCCACTACTCAACATCAACTACCAAATCAAAAAAATAAGATAACATGTTTTTGTCTTTAACATTACTTATTATTCTAATGATATAACAATTTCTGCTATACACACATCAAAAATTTCATGCCCCCATAATGGATGACATGCAATATTTTTCACAACATCCAGTCAAACTCAATACTCACTCAACTGAGAAATCAAATCACAATGTGCCATAGAGAGAATAAGGGAGAGAAGTAACATTCAATATATATAAATCAATAGGGTAAGGCATACCTATTGTTTTGCTTTCCCTAAAGGATCCTTCTAAGAATGCACACCGAATAAACACTCCAACAAACCCTATAAAGTAAACTTCCTGATGAATTATCTCTACTCAGTTAACAAATCACTCAAAATACTATCAAATACTTAAAAAATATCAAAAATTCATCCAAACATAAGAGCACAACTCTTCACAATAATACATAATCCCAAACTAAAATGCATAACTTAACTTCCATCAACAAAGAAAACTTAATTAAGAAAATAAGGACTTGTAGCATTGAATAGGATCACATCATGTGACATGATTCAACCTTAATAATAATACACATCCCCATATAATAGATGAGTACACTTACAAGATCATATGGGATTCCTCACACACTCAACTTAAAGTCCTATAATTCCACTTAAAGGAATTGACACAAAACAACCAAAAAAAGAAATATAAAATTAAAAAAATATAAAAAACAATAACAATTCATAAAGGATTCACATCAATTAGTTGACTTAAAAAAACCTCAAACGTCAAATTTCACAAATCAAGAAAATAAACTACAATCACATCAAAAATGGCAATTCTTTCAACTTAACTTGAAAGTACATCATACCTTAAAAAATATAATCTCAAGAATCGATATGGGGGTCCTTTTGAGTCTCCAAGTGGCCAAAAGGCCAAGAAAGTGCCTCTACCCTGTGGATAGGTAGGATGCGAGGATTTTTGAGAGTGGGATGTTGTTTTCTTATCCCACATGCCACCCCAAATTATATCTTTGATCCAACTTATAGTTTTAAATAAATGGAAAACTCCAACCACCATTACAATACAAAACCAAATAGAGTAAATAAAAACAAACAAACTTAATTCACTAAACCAACTCAAATAAATATAAGAAAAACTAATTAAAAGAAGCTAAAAATAAAGAAAGTGTACACATAAATGGGCCACTCCACATAATGTGGAAAGTATTACATAAATTAAATTAAATAAAACATTGTTGGTAACAAATTCATAAGGCCTAATTCCAAGTTCGGGTGACCCATGTTGGCCGATGAGCCCCATGTGAGCTAGTTCCCCTTCATCCTCTTTTATTCAGTATGTATGTATTTATTTATTTATGTATGAATACATGTATGAGTGTATGTATATTTTTATGATTTGGTAACAACTATTGTATCTATTCTCCACCTAAACACTCAAAAAATACATCATACTTACTCAAAAAAATATGTAAAAATTAACTCTATGTACACATGTAGAATATAATTCATTCATTAATTTAACTCATCCATAAACATATTCAAAACACATCCATCTAAATCATCATTCCCAATACAATCAAATTCATAACTTTGAATACATCAAATGATTCATTACTTTAGATGACATTCATCATTTTATTCCATTCAACAATCAGAATCACACACATTCAATTTCAACAAAAATAAACTAGTTTAAATTATTTCCATGAATTTACAACACACTAATTTTTCATGATTCTTTGACCATGTAATATCTAATTCAAAATAAATCTTTTATATTAAATCCCAAATTACTTGTTACATTTTTCACACCTTCTAACTCCTAAAATTCAAAATAAATAAATTTTCCTGATCACGTTTTTTGTCTTAAATGTTACTTTCAAACATCCTTATATTTAACTCAATAATAATCTCAATATAATTTATATTATCACCATTTTAATACTATTCCAATTTTGTAAATGAAAATTTGTTAAATAATTAACATATCCATTATCCTTGTTTTGATATTGCTCCACAAAACACACACATAGATCTAGGTTATTTCAATTGCAAATAAAGTAGTCGTGTGTGTGTGTGTGTGTGTGTGTGTGTGTGTGTGTGTGTGTGTGTGTGTGTGTGTGTGTGTGTGTGTGTGTGTGTGTGTGTGTGTGTGTGTGTGTGTGTGTGTGTGTGTGTGTGTGTGTGTGTGTGTGTATGGTACAAATTTTATCATAAACACATATAATAAACTTCACATTATACGTTGTGTAAAAAATGGTCTTAATAAATAGGCACAAACAACTCCTCAAGATAAGGAGTGAAGTGTTGTAAACGTGGAACCAAAAATATTGTTATGTGAGTTGTTATATCTCACATAAATATACTTAAGTGTACCATAAAAATAAAATACTCACCCATGTGAGTAATAACAACTATATTTCTAACACTCCTCCCACACTACAAATATGGGAGAAAGTACCACCTTCAACTAAGCAACATGTCACTTCATAAATTGCACAAGATGTGGATCATAACCTTGATTGTGGGATCTAAATCATCCATAAAATAGGACCCATCAACCTATTCTATGGAATACATTAGTTGGGACTTATAAAACAATTCACATCAACCAAACTAGTCATGATATCAGGAACACTTTCTTACTTCAGTATCTATAGTCTATATATTTGCATCATCATACAAACCAGAGAACTATAGAAACCATATTGCACACATGGACATGGATTATATCTCCTATTCTTATTAATCTATCACTAAAGTAAAATGTTGCCTATGACGTAGTGATATTCTTACTTGGATGTTGATCTTCGTGCTTCCTTTGTTTCCTTCATCCTCTAATTAATTTGATTACTATAAAAAATTATTCAGCACTAATATCGCTGATAGGTTAATTTTCACTTGCCTAAGGAGATAAATATTCACAACTATTTTCAGCAGCCAAATCCTTGTGATCTATATTATCATCTAAGAGATCTTGGGATATTTTAACCATTCATAAATTGATGTCATGTTACTTACAATAATGACATATAGGATATTTATGTTAAGATAAGAATTTATGTTTACCATTTTGGAACGATGATTTAATTTTTGCAAGCATTATAGTTTCCTCTACTGGCACAAATATCTTATTTTTGTTTTCTTCTTCAAATAGAGAGGAGATAGGTCTTCTAAACTATAATTTTTGTAGGGTAAACATAATGTTCGAGTAACTATTTGGCATGATATTTAGTAGACCAAATTTAACATCTTATTCAATAACATCATCTTCTATTCATGCTAACAAGTTTAATATGAATAAAAACTTACTTATATATTGTACCATATTATCAATTTCTCCCATTTTTATCTTGAATAAATTTTATTTTAGCACCATTGTTGTGTTTCTAGCTTGAGATCCGAAATTCTTGTCCAATGTCACCCATATGTCATTGGATGAATTATTTAGATATATATGATGAAAATATTTACCAGAGATTCTAAAGATTATAATTACAATTTCTTTTCTATCCTTTCTTTCCCATTTTTCTGCTTCATCCTTCAATTTTTTCATTTTCCCATCCACAATGTCTGATAGGTATTTTTTTATCAATTGTAGTTGAATTTGGAATTACCATGTGTGAAAGTATTTACTTTCAAAATTTTCCACAAGACAAAATTTATCGATTTTCCTCACAATTTGAATTGACACTAGGGATATCAGTTATAATTGTTAATACATATGTAACAAACAATATATATGTTTTTTTAGGTTTGGATCTTTAATGATAAATTCAATAAATTGATATAGACTTAGACCTTTGATTGTATAAAATACAAATACAACATACAAAGAATTGTTACTATAACAATTACTATTGACTCAAAATGATTTTTAATTTTGACTTGAATATAACTATGAAATAAAGATATCTAAAATTTAGACATAATAAAAAACAACTTCAATTATGTAATTGTATATCATATCTCAACAAAATGAATAACTAATATCTAAAAAAATGCTATAATTTACCAATAGTTATGGAGTATTCAAATATCTAGAAAAGAATGTGGAATGTGGAAGTAGAACACACACACGAGAAGATTTTACCAGTTCTCAAGGAGGCATAACCAATGTATGAAATCTGACTAGTTTGAAAGAGACACCTAAAAATATAGATTCAGTATAAAATTTTGAAGTTTAATTGATTTTATGACTGCATAGAGAGATTACAAAACTCACATCCAATAATATGGTGGTCCAAGATAGTAGGGAACACAACGATACATGAAATTGAGTAGGCACCATCTAGAATGGAACCAAAAACCATAACATTATCAAATCTAGAACAAATCAGAAGCATATCTCTATATTGATCTACTAACAAGGACCAATGAACTTAAAATGAGCATATAGATTCATAGAATGAATGAAACTACTAAAACAATGTTGTATAATGATATTTTGATGCTACCTTCAAGGAGAGGTCCTGATGATTAAAGCTAATGTAGAGGGTTTAAATTATGGAAAATATTGATACAAGTTGATCAAGTTAGATGAATGGATCAAATATACAAATAACTAGGATGTAACTAGATTTTGTAGTACAAAGAATATCTCTTTGTGCATGATACGGTCCAAAATAAACGAAAATAAATATTTTAAACAGTTTATCCTTCAACCCTACTAACTATTGATTGGATTTGAGATCTTCATACTGATTAGACACATATGAGTATGAAACATTAGACATGTTCTTAGTACATAAAGAATTTCCATTCAATAGGGTAATATAACAACACATCAACTCTTGAAATTTAATTAATTTTTTATCATTTCAAATCAACCCACTTTGATACCAAATAAAATATGGTACAGAGTTATAGAAGCAAAAATATGATAAAATTCACAATATGTATTGTGTAAAAAATGGTCCTACTAAATATGAAAGAATATCATGCTAAAAATTTAACCCAAAAATCTACCATAGCTTAACCATTAGAAACTCGTTATAAAGGACATAATTTTTTTTTTCTGCATCACCAAATAGGTTACACTAATATACAATTTAGCAATAAGTTATTACAATGAAAAATATTTACATCAATAATTTATTTGGTAACCGACCATTACATTAATAAAAATGGTATTAAAAATGACTAATTAAAATCTTCATAGTTAAGTTTTATGAACCAAGGAAATTCCTAGGTTTACATAAATGAAATTCCATTTCATTAGGCATTCTTAAATTCATACAATTTATTTAATTACTCCTTTAACAAAGTTTAAATTAATTCAATGTATTTGAACAAATTATCCCCAAGGTTTAATTGAATGGGTCCCCAAAACCCATGCACATTTAAATTAATTAGATTAATTCTATTACAACCAAGGAATTATTCAAATTCCAATTATCCACTTGTAAGTGGGAATATCCCACCATGGGACCCACTTGCAAGTGCAAACTCAGGGTTTAAGGAGAGCCTTTGGATGAAAAGGGTCTCCACAGGCTAGATATTAAGGGTTGGTTAGGAAATCCTTAGTTTCCTTATTGGAGGTTATATACCTAACATTTAAATTTTATTATCTCATTTTCACTTTTCCTCCTCTCTTCTATTTTGGCTTGTTACAGGTTGCATATGCAGTTTTCTTGGACGAAGGAGAAGATCCGATACTATAAAAAATTCCTCCTCAAACATGAATTTCTTGTTTATTCTTTTCCTTTCTAGGTTAGAAAACTTCTTTTTATTTCTGTTGTGGATCTAAATACATTTTTAGGAGGTTTTTGTGCTTATTTATATACATACACATAAACATGTATCTATATAACCTCAAATTTATTTTTAGACAAGAGGGCTTATATATATATATATATATATATATATATATATATATATATGTATATATATATATATATATATATATATATATATATATATATACATCCTTGTATATACAAAAATACATGATGCATGCGTGTGTGTGTGTGTGTGTGTGTGTTTGTGTGTGTGTGTGTGTGTGTGTGTGTGTGTGTGTGTGTGTGTGTGTGTGTGTGTGTGTGATGTGTGTGTGTGTGTGTGTGTGTGTGTTTATTGATTTAATATAATCAAAAAATGCCATCAAATTTTATTTAAATATGGCTTGGCTGGATACCGACTGAGTGATCAGATAGGGAGAGGGAACAAAGCTTGGGTAGCGGTCGTGACTGTGACAACAACCCCTCCCCAAACCTTGTCCCATAGTTATTGGCTTGTGTGAATTAAGGTGTTTTCATTGATGTAAAATCTCATTAACAAAAAAATCTAGATGATGGATAAGTTTAAGAGGATGTCTACCATGATATTTACATGATTGCATGGGTGGACAAGGTGAGAATGGCTTGGTTTAGCAAACCTAATCAGGTGACCTAGCTAGCCTAGGTGATGGTGCATGATGGTTTGATCTAAATGGTGAATTTAGGAGCATGGTATAAGTATGGGGAGTATGCTATGATTGTGTTAAGGTAATCACCTGAGATTTATAGTGCATGTACAGGTTAAAGACCCAATTGCAGGTGCACATCTAGACCTAGTCTAGGTGCTTGAAAGCATGAGATTAATTTTTAGATACATGTGAGATCATGGAGACATGAAAGGGTGTGAGACATGTTGTTTCAAGAGTGTTAGGTACTTTTGGAGAGCTTGGAAGAATATTCATGATATTTCCCTACTTGGTCATGGTGTAAACTAGGCCTAATCCTAGTGTTTGGAAGCCTATTGAAGAATGATAATCAATAATAAGGATGAGTGATAAATTGAGGAAAATAATGAAGGTATTTTATGATATTTCCGTAATGTAGTGGAATTTTTCAGATTTTTCATACTTGGTTATAGTCTTGGTTCAACTTGTTATGGCCTAGAGCATGCAAAACCCTAAGGTCTAGTCATGAAAGTCATGGGTGTTGTGAATATTCATACCTATTTGAGAAAACCTGATGATTAGAGATGGTAAATAGGGGTTACATAGATGTGTGATAAAATTTTCAAGTCAGTATGAAGATAAATTTGCATGTTGCGATGTTTATGGTGAAATAGGATCCAAGAAAATGTGATTTCCAGCTCGAATGATGCTTCTAATGCTCGTTGAGTATTGTGTTATTTGCATGGGAAATTGTTGATTTCAGGGATATTTTTCCATTGAGATAAGATCATTTCACAAAAATAATGGAGTGGATTCATTGTTAGGTTTTTATGAATGAATGTTAAGAAGCTAAATTGTCTTTTATGGCTTTGAAACCCTAGGTTGAGAGTGATAGAAAAAAAATCATGGTATAGAAACAAAATGGATTTTTCATGTTAATGTTATGATTTGAGGTTGTATATGAATCCTCAAACTTTCCAGAAAGGTATGATAGAGCATGTGACAGTATGTAGACCCCACTTGAACAAGAAAGTTTCTAAAGATTTTTAGTTTATACCAAAGTTGTCCAAAGAGGTTATGGAATAAATTGACATTGTTAGATCCAGGGATTTATTAAAATTCCATGATAGTTTCATTTCCTATGAGTGCCCTATTTATTTCAAAGGACAATTTTGAGCATGGTTGACTTGGTTGAAGACCTCCCACTTAGATCTGGAAGGAAATGAGATGTTTTGGAAATTATATTCAGATAAATTTCCAATGATATATGGGTTGTCTCTTAATTATGTGTTTTGATAGGTCCCTATTAATATGAAGACTAGTTTGTGGCCTTGTAAAGGACAATTTTGAGTAGTTGCAGAGATTGACTTGGTTGAAGACCTTCCACTTAGATTTGGAAGGAAATGAAAGATTTTTTGTAAATTTTATTCAGAGAAATTTCCAATGATATATGGGTTGTCTCTTAATTATGGTTTTGATAGGTCAACCAGATCATTATTTGAAGACCAAGTCTAATTGTTTCAGCACGAGATTTTTTGGCCTAGAAGATGGATTTAGAAGAATCATGTTTTTTATTAGATGGTTCTTGATATATATTGGAGAGTGAATATAGAATAATTTTTTCCCTATTGAAGGATTTTGGAGGTCTTGAAATTGGCAGAAAGGGGTGAAAACCAGTTGAGTTTCCAAAACTGATTTCTGGGCAACTCAGTTTGGTGAAGAGGAAAAGAGGTGTGGTTTGCTTTTTTTGATGTTTAAAGAGGGTATAGAAAATATGGATGTGTTATAAAGGTCATTTTATTTCTAACGAGTTCTTACATGGAATATTTGAGGTTTTATGGTGTGATCTCATAGGTCTATACGTGAATAATAGTTCCTAGATATAACTATTTTGTGACGGAAATGGTACTTCTTGGTATGTTATGAAGAATTTGATCGGTGGAAGTTAATGTGTTAGCATGGATGTTTTTGTTATGAAAATTTTGACATGTTTTAGGCATTTGGAGGATTGAAAAATAATGATGATGAGGTTAGAGGTATTTTGTTGTGCACGATGATGGGATTTTGAGCCATTTTGGGTTTGTTTGGATGTCTTGGTACATGGCCAACCTACATGGGTCCATATTATGAGTTGTTATGAATGTATTGTTATATTTTTAGTTTTTTATTTTTCTATATCCTTTTATAGGACCAGCTAGTGTTACATTTTTGAGTTGAGAAGCCTATAAAGTAAGAGTTTTGGTTCAAATTTCCACTAGTGATTTTAGAGGGAAAAGTGTGAACTGATTAAGAGAGTGTGAGAGGTTTAAAGGAATGAAATCAGAGATGAATTTATTGTTATATTTTTAGGTTATATTAGTATATATCCTTGTGTAGGACTAACTAGTGTTACATTTTTGAGTTGAGAAGCCTATAAAGAAAGAGTTTTGGTTCAAATTTGAACCAGTGATTTTAGAGGGAAAAGTGCGAGATAATTAAGAGAGTGTGAGAGGTTCAAGGGAAAAAAATGTATAGATGTGATGTATATGTGTCCACAAGGATTACAATGATTTTTTTAAATGGCATAGTTTGCAAGGTGTTATTATGATGATATAAGATCATGATAGTCTAAGATAGAGCGAGTTCCAAGATACAGTTATTTGTGGAGATATGATTCTTCTGTGAGCTGAAGTATTATGATCTTCATTAGATTAGTGTAAGCTACAATACCATAGATATACTTCAAATGAATGATGGTTGATTTAGTGTTTTGATCATTTTACATGGTTGTAGACTAAATGCTAAGTTGATGCTTGACTAATCTAGGGTTATGGTACTCCTTGTAGAGTGGTGCTCCATCTAAGTGATGGGGTTTTTAGCTTGATTAAATTATGCTTGTTCTGAGTGCATATCGGGCATGACCAGAATATAGTGGGGTTTCATTCCCCTTGAGTTTTTTAATAAATTATAATGTTATATTTTTGTATTTTTTTAATGGTTTATCTATCTTTTGATAGGACTGTTAAACACACATTAATGTATGTTTGAATGAGTTTAAGAGAAGCATATCAAAAGTGGTTAAAGTGTTGAAGTTCATTTTTTAACCCCCCCTATCAGTCCATTTTTCTTCCAAAAAAAGTATTTGGGGTAGAGTTTGGGTAGGGGTTGTAGCCAAATCCATGGGTCGTCCCTAGAACCATAATTTCCATAGTTGAGGTAAGTGTGTACCAAGTTAGGATGCCATAAAAGGGGTCTTAAGATGGATGCATTGAATGCTGATAGGTTGAATCCAAACTTCAACTTGTACGATGGATGTCTAAATAGTTAGACTCAAAATTGAAGAAGAGGGGGATTGAAATAGGAGTCATGAAGGAATTTGGAGTCTGAATTTCTGGGATACTAAATATTAGTTGAGGTATCAACATAAGTGTTAAGCAAGTCATAATAACTGAATACCAACAGGTGATCTTATGATTGATTAAAAAACATATTCATAGTGAGTCTCTTGCCCCCCAGTGATATTTTAGCACCAGGGTTTAGGGGTTGGTGAAAACTCCTTGTGGGGTTGAAAGCCTCACTAAAAAAAATATCTATTTAGTATGTGTTAGATATTCACTTGAGTATTTTTTGTAGTGTAATATCAGAAAAAAAATGAGTGGGTTTTCTAGTCCCCTTAAGGTTTTCCCACTTAACAGAGCTTGTGACTTATGTGTTCCCTAACTACCATGTATTATGTATCATTAGAATGTATGTTTACACTTAATATGTATATAATTACATGTAGTTTGTGCCTAAAAAACTGTTACTCAATTTTGGTGAGTCAAAAAAATATACTTGACAAAAGATAGACATGTTTAAACTCTAAAAAATAGCTATAAAAAGGCATAGTTAAGAAAATAAATAATATGGAAAACTTGTATTTGTTAGAAAAAATGAAAAATAATATTTATACAAAGAAGAAACTCTGCTTTCCATCGTGGTATAATTTTTTTAAACAAATCAATCATTTGATGTTGATTTATCATGGCAGAAGTTGCATTTTTGTGTTTTTTGCAAAAACATGTGGTTTGTTGTGTTTGTGCAGGTCCATGCCTTAGGCTTGGGGATCCAAACCAGATCCCAAACCTTGAGGCATGTTATGGAAAAGTTAAAAAACATAACGCGTATGCGTTATTATTTGTTTATATATTTTGGCCGTCGAATGTCCCTTTCATCTCTTTCATGAGAATTCTGTAAACATTATGTTTGGTCTGCAAATTTTCCTTACATTCTTACACAATTTTTTAGTAGTTTATTTTGTCCCCTACCCCACTAGTTGATTTTTTCTAATCATGGGTGCTAAAATTCAAGCTAAGGACATGAGTAAAGTCAAGAACAAGACACCAGAGCAATTGGAAGAGAAGAGGATAAAGAAATTGAAGAGAATACAAAAACTTCATGCAGGGCAAGGTACATATGTTATATCAAATGTAGCTAATGTATTAGAAAATGGGGATGAAATACATAATGAAAATGTAGAGAATAATAATTTTTTAATTAATAATGATTTTTCAATGAATAATGATATTGAATTGAATGATAATGTTGGTACGGATGAAGAAATTGATATGAATCCAATTATTGAACCCTTACCTGAGAATCCAAATGTTAACCCCAAAATTTATATGAAAACACTGAATGAAGAAAGTAACATTGTAAATGAATCTTCACCTCTAAGAAACCATCCTTCCATTTTGTGAAGAAAATCAATTCACTTAATTGAAATTGATGAAAACATTATAAAACCAATGCCTAACAAAATGTCTGAAAGAAATGCAAGAAGAAAAGCTAGTGGAATTTGGGATAATTACTTTGATAATTTAAATGACACACAAAGATGTCAATTATTTGTTACATTGATGAAATTAATTAAGATGAAACCTATAATGAAGACCCTAGGGTTAAGTGTTGATTGAGAAACAGGGACGGAAGCCTGTGTAGATTTTATTGATCTCAATCAGTAAAAAATTACAGAGGATGGGCTGCAATATTTATAGATATTGCACAGCCAAATACATCCGGAAAAATGAGTTGCACAGGTGCAACCACAAACCAAAATAAACAAGCTTCCAATAACATCCGGGAAGCAAAATTACATAAAAACAAATATATTGTTTATAACAATATAATAATGTGCATACAGACAAATATGGTTGTTTAACCATATAACAATATAACAATTTATTATTTAAAATTAATTAAATAATCCAACTATGCATAATTAAATATTATGATAATAAATTTTATCCTAACATTCCCCCCCTTAATTGTGCATTGTCTGAAGAGATGAGGAGAGAAATGCTCTAAACAACTCGAACTTGTCACGTGCAAGTGACTTTGTGAAAATATCTACTCGTTGTTCAGCTGTTGGACAAAACTGAAGCTGGATGTTGTGCTTCAACACATGTTCACGTATGAAATGAACTTGAACTTCAATGTGCTTTGTTCTCTCATGAAAAACTAGATTGCGAACAAGTTTGAGAACACCTTCGTTGTCAACATACATGGTGGTCGGTTTGTCCTGTGGTATTCCAAGTCCTTCCAGTATGCGACGTAGCCAAATCGCTTCACAGACAGCTTCTCCTGCAGAACGATACTCAGCTTCTGTGGAAGAGCGAGAAACAAAGTGTTGTTTCTTACTTCCCCATGATATTGGTCTAGATCCCATAAAGAATACAAATCCAGAAGTGGATTTTCTATCATCAATGTTACCTGCATGATCTGAATCCGAATATCCAGTCAAGAAGAAGTTTTCATTCTTCTTGTATTCTAGACCAAGATCCAGTGATCCTTTGAGATATCTCAAAATGTGCTTTGCTGCTTTCCATTGACAAATTTTGGGTTCTTGCATGAACCTAGATAGATAGCTCACTGCAAAGCTGATATCTGGTCTAGTGTAGGTCAGGTAAATGAGACTCCCAATCAGCTGCCGATAGAGAGTGGCACTTACCTCAAGAGATGGATCTGAACGAGATAACTGTAATTTGTTCTCCATAGGTGTAGCAATTGGTGTGCAATCCATCATCCTAAACTTCTCGAGCATTGTCTTGGTATATTTCATCTGAGAAACAAAGATGTGATTCTCTTTCTGCCATACTTCCAGTCCAAGACAGTAGTGCATAAGCCCGAGATCTGTCATGTCGAATGATCGCTTAAGATCTTTCTTTGTTTCATCAATCATCTTCACTGAACTGCCAGTGATGACTAGATCATCAACATAAACTACAACAATCACCATCTCCCCCCCTTGCTTTTTGAGGTAGAGATTGGGATCGTATGGATTTCTAACAAATCCATGTTGTACGAGATGCTCATCAATCTTGATGTACCATGCCCGGCATGCCTGTTTGAGGCCATACAGAGATTTCCTGAGTCTGCATACCTTTTCTTCTTGACCAGGTACTACATATCCCTTAGGTTGAGTCATGTAGACTTCTTCTTGTAAATCTCCATTCAGGAAGGCACTTTTTACGTCCATCTGATGGACTTTCCAACCAAACTGAGCAGCTAGAGCAAAGATCATCCTGATCATTTTGATCTTAGCTATGGGAGCAAATGTCTCCTCATAGTTAATGCCTTCTTTCTGTGCGTACCCCTTTGCTACAAGTCTTGCTTTGCACTTGTCCACTGTCCCATCTACTTTGTACTTAGTTTTGAATATCCATTTGCAACCAATGGGTTTCTTCCCTGGTGGAAGATCGACAAGCTGCCAAGTGTTATTCTTCATCACTGATTGATATTCAGAATCCATGGCATCTTTCCAAGATTTTGACTGTAGGGCTTCCTGGACTGTAGAGGGCTCATCTGTTTCAATAACTCTACTCATCAAAGCAAAGTAGACTTATTCCCTTGCTTTACTGCAAGTTCGTGGTCCAAGGGTGGATGTATCCGATGGAGCATCCAATCTTGCATCTCGTAATGTGCTTGTACACCATTTAGGCATACATTGAGCTGTTCCCATGGGTTGTGGTTCTATCTGATCAACACCATCATCCCCATCATCACTTTCATCTTCTGAGGGAACATTAGCTTTAGTTTTTACAACTGGTGAAAAATCTACATCTTGCGAGTCTGGAGGAGTCTCTGCTTCCTTCTTCTCGAAAAACTCAACATCTCTACTTGTGTAGACTTTTCTGGTCTTAGGATCCATCAATCTGTACCCAAGAGTCTCTTCACTGTATCCAATGAAGATGAGATTTTGTGACTTCATGTCCAATTTCTTTCTGTTCTGTTTGGGTATGTGCATGCTGGCTTTGCACCCGAATACTCTGAGGTGTGCAATGGATGGTTTCCTCTTTGACCATGCTTCTTGTGGTGTAATTCCATCAAGAGCAGTTGTGGGCACTCTGTTTAACAAATACACTGTTGTTTTTGCTGCTTCTGCCCAAAATGTCTTTGCAAGTTCAGAATCATCGATCATGCATCGCACCATTTCCATGATAGTACGATTTATTCTCTCGACAACACCATTTTGCTGCGGTGTGTGTGGAGGAGGCATTTGTCGACGAATCCCATGAGTTTGTAGGTAGTCTCTGAACTCATCACTGGTGAATTCCCCCCTCGATCTGAGTGGAGAGTTCTGATGTGACTGACCAGTTTCTTTCTCAACTGCCACTTTGAACTTTTTGAACGTTTCAAAGGCTTCACTTTTCTTGCGAAGACAAAAAATCCACATTTTTTGTGAATAGTCGTCAACACAGAGCATGAAGTACTGGAACCCTGAATGACTTGGCTGCATCAAACCACACATGATCGGTATGAACCAGGTCAAGTTTACCATGAGCTCGAAAAGTACTCGTTTGGAATGAAACTATGTGTTGTTTCCCTGCTAAGCAGTGAGGACACTTGTCTGTATCCTTCTGAAGAGATGGTAGCCCATGTACCATATTACACCAGTGAAGTGTGTCGAGATATTTGAAACTTACATGACCAAATCTCCGATGCCACAACTGAGCTGAGGTGGAGTTTTTAGCCACGAGTGCTTGATCATTTTTGTGAATGAAATCAAGTTGAAACATTCGTCCCACATTTGAGGCTTTTGCAATTATTTTCGAGCCTTGGATTTATCTCGAATCAAACACATTTTCTTGCCGGATTGACTATCAAAGTCAATTTTCAGGTTGTGATCTAGGAGTTGACTGACCAAAAGAAGATTCTTTGTCAACCCAGGGACATATAGAACATTTGATAGTCTGTAGTTGCGTGAACCAAGGGGTAGAGAAATGTTTCCAATACCCTGAAACTGTATATGAAGAATCATCTCCCAACGAAACATGATTTTTCGATGGCATGTCCCTCATTGAAATAAACCAGTCTCTGTGGCCAGTCATGTGTCGAGTGGCTCCTCGAATCAACATACCAGACGTCACTAGATGACATGGATGGTTCACTTGATCGAGCAGTGAACAAGAAGTCTTCATTGTCTGACTGATCTTGTTGCTCAGCAATATTACCTTGCTGGTGGGGTCTTCTTTTCCAGTTCCCCTTTTTCTACCCGTGATAATTGTTTGAATGTCCCTTGTAAGTTTGTTGTTGTTGTGGTCCAGAATTTGCTTGATGAACCTTTCTTATATGTGTTAAACCAACATTCTTGCAAGTCATGTCCTCTTTTGCAAATGGGACATCGCTTCTTCTGTTGATTGTCCCCATGATACTGATTTTGATGTGGGGACTTCTGATAGGATTTAGGTTTCCCTTTACCTTTTCCTTTCCATTTTTGATGTGAAGACAGTGCCTGCTCCTCTTCATCATCCTTGTTGTGCATTGCTTCCTCTTGTTGCAGTAGGTTTACTAACTTGTCAAAACTAATTGTCGTATCTGAAAAGTTTAGAGTTGTGACAAAAATTCGGTAAGAAGAAGGGAGAGCTCTCAGAACAATGGGAACGAGAGACTCATCTTTGACCTCTTCTCCTAGGGCTAGAAGTGAAGCCCTCAACTCTGCAACTCTTCTTAGGAAGGCTTCAATTTTCTCATTCTGTTTGAATTTCAATGTATGTAACTGAACTCTACAAATTGAGTATGACATTCTTGTTCTTGGCCTCATATATTGTGCTCAGCTTATCCCACACTTCTTTTGCTGATGTGGCATCTCGAATGTGGGCTTGCACATCGTCAGACACTCCAAACAAAATGATGAGCTTTGCTTTCTAAGATCTGCTCTATCAAATTGTCGTTGTTGTGTTGCATCCGTTGGTGATCTGGTTAGAGTACCAGTCACAACAGGCCAGATTTCTTCAAACTCAAGTTGTGTTTTGATTTTTGTCTTCCAAGCAGCATAGTTGCTTCCTCTGAGCAATTGTGAATCCGGAAGAAAAAATTTGGGGACATTGGTGCCCATTTTACAGAGATCACTGATAGGGTTTGGCTCTTATCACTCCAGGTATTAGGTCTCCCAATCTATATACCGTCAGTCTGATATACCGAACCTTTCTATATACGCACCCTTCCGATATACCCGTCGGTACGTGGAAGAAGCTCGCCCTTTCTATATACCCGGCGGTACGTGAAAGAGGCGTTAACGTACGTGAAAGAATTCGATACGTGGTACCAAGACAGTACTGATGGAGGTCTATGTGATTATTGACACCGGCTCAAAGAAATATCCTCATACGTGCGTGTAACTTCGCTATATACTCGGATAATTTCTCAGTCTGGATTTATGTCTTGCAATCGTTCACAGACGGATGGGATGGTTCATAGTGTGTGCACTGTGACCTTATTACTCCCCATCGATTTATAGGGACGATGCCCAGACGACGTTGTTGCAGCTATATTAGGCGTTAAGTGCAGTAGTAGTCGTGACGGCTTTACCCGTAAGCGCTTCCCAGAGGCACTGTATATACCGAACGCCTGCGAATGAGATCTAGGATCTCGTGAGTGTTACAAAACCAAATTTACTATTTTTAATTACAATTCTGCCAGTTTTTGAGCAGTTACAAAGTTTTACAGCTGACTATGGCAACCTACAAATTAGTACAATATACAATACAATTTGAATGACAGGTAAAAAATTACAGTTTAGGGGTCCTGGTGACCTCCTGAGCCCTAAATGCTAAAAATTGCAAAAAAATAGCTGAAAATGCAATTTTTAGGTGGGTCTCCTTTTGTAAAAAAATGTCTGGAATGAGAAAAACAGACCAGATAGGAGAAATTTTTATTTTATTTTTTACCCTAAGTTAGGGATTTCTCTGCTAAATTTAGTTAGCTGTAACTAAATTCAAAAAAGCCTGCTAAATTTAGCAGTTCTGCCAAAATATCTGCCAGATGCAAAAGGAGAGTTTTTGAGTGTTTTTAATGGGATTTGATCCTCAAACCTCTCACTTCTAAGGCACATGCACTAACCAACTTGGCCACTTGGGGCGCTTGGACTATGAAAGGAAGGAATTTGTATTTATTGACAAATAAATTGACTTACCTCTTGGAAAATGAATGACACGTGGCGCATGCTGGTGAAGGGGCATTTTTAGGGTTTTAATTGCCCAAAAACCGGATCTGAGGCTTTATTTCTTTACTCAGGCCGCATTTACTTGCTCAGGCCGCATTTTCTCCTTCTCGTGCACTGTAATGCAGGTACAGGCCGCTTTTTTTTGTTTGGGCGCTGTATTTTCCTCCTGGGCCACGTTTTTCTCCTTTGGACGCACTGTATAGGCAGTATTTTACTGTATTTTTTTCTTGGACTACGTTTTCTTTCCTTTGGCCACGCTTTGAATTGCCTGGGTGTGTTTTTTCAATGCCTGGCCACATGTTTTAGTTGTTGGGCACATTTTTTGACTTGGGGCACATCTTTTTCACTGTTTTTTTTCTTGTACAGCGTTTTTTATTGTTTGTTGCTTGTGCAGGCCGTGCATGGGACAGCAAAGGGCGCGGGCGAGAGGAGAATGGGGTTTTTTTAGCTCCAAAAAAACATTTTTTTACCTTGTAGCCGCGTTTTTTTATCATGCCACGCACTATACAGGCTGCATTTTTGTTGTTCTTCCTTCCCTGACTGCTTATTCTTCCTCTTCCACTATATATTTTTTGTGCAGGGTGCCTCCTTCTTTTTTATTTTCTTTTCTCTGTTTGATTCACTGCAGGTGGCACAGACAGACCTCCAAAACAAGCAAAACAACCTCCACATATAGTAGATAAAAAACCTTTATTGGAAAAAAAAATATTATTTCCAATACCTGTAGCTAATTTTGCCAGGTGCTGAGTGCACCAGTGCAAAAAAAAAATTTGCCTTCCAAGTACCTGGAAAGAACAAGGCGGATGTGGGGGAGGCAGGGATGGGGCTGGGAGTTTTCACGAGGCTGCACGGGCTCTCAAATGGTGCAAACACGTCTCCAATATCCTCTCTCTCTACTGCTCTCTCTCTTCCACACCTTCACAGGGCTAGAATTTCGCTCTGGTACCAAATGTTGATTGAGAAACAGGGATGGAAGCCTATGTATATTTTATTGATCTCAGTCAGTAAAAAAATTACAGAGGATGGGCTGCAATATTTATAGATATTGCATAGCCAAATACATCCGGGAAAATTAGTTGCACAGGTGCAAACCACAAACCAGAATAAACAAGCTTCCAATATCATCCTGAGAAGTAAAATTACATAAAAACAAATATATTGTTTATAACAATATAATAATGTGCATACAGACAAATATGGTTGTTTAACCATATAACAATATAACAATTTATTATTTAAAATTAATTAAATAATCCAACTATGCATAATTAAATATTAGGATAATAAATTTTATCCTAACATTAAGAACATCTAATGTTGTTGATAAAAATGCGTCAATTGTTGAAAACATACATAAAACATACCAAATTGTAGGTGGCAAAATATGCACCAAAGATAGTAAAGTTACACAGCGTACACTTACTAATTATATAGTAAGTGATAAAACAATTAATAAACACTTGATTAGAAAAAAAAAACAATGCTTTGAAGCTAAACAGAAAAACACTAATGAAAGCAATAGAGAGACGTAAACATCTTGAGTCAGTCAAAAACACTTACTATTAGGATTTCTCTAGCAAAATTTCATGAAAATACAAGAATACATCTGATATTCTAAAAGAATTAATTGTAAAATTTTGGAATGAGAACACAAGGGTGTCACCGAATAGAAGAGATACACTAAAAAGAATAATAGGTTCTCGTAATCGTGAATTGTGTGTAAAATATTTCTTGGATATGACTCAAACACAATTGTTCTCTAAGTTTAAGAATGAAAATCGACAAATTAACATTAGCCAAAGATTCTTTGAAATGAGAAAACCCTTTTTATGATGTTTTTTGTCAAATACGTCATGTTTTTCATACTTACATCATGTTGTAGGAGTGTGGATTAAATGTCCCACTAAAATCTTCAAGGGAATTTATTCCAAAAATATTTTGTGAAAAATCAACTAGATAATTTTTTTTTATAGCAAAACATGTTTGAATGGAATGTGCAATGTATGTGGTGGCTTGCAAAATCTGAAAAGTTGTATCCATGAAGAGAGTACAAATTTAATAGGAAAAGAATTTTTTGATTTCACCAAATATAAATTAGTGGAATATCAATTAAAATATGGAAAAGAATCTAAGAGGTGTGAGCTTGTTACAAAATAATTACCTATATCAGAATATATGGTCAAATTTAGAGCAAATTATTTTTATGAGTATGCAAGGCACACACATAGAGATCAATGGTTGGATGAACAATTCATGTTTTAAAAGGACACATTCCCACTTGGTACTATTATTTCAGTAGTTGAATTCGTAGAGAATTACACATTGTATTCATAAATGGAGGTTTAGTCTTAATATTATAACTCAGTGCAAGTTGCTATTTTTGTGCATATAGAATTCATGCACTCTCCAGAAAGCACTGAGCAAGATCAAAAAATATTAAGAGTATCATTTCTACATCAGTGATGATTAGACACATTCTACATAATATGTATAAGGGTGTTTCTAGGTGTTTTATGCAAACTTGAATGAGAGGAACATTAGTTTTGATCAAAATTACATTTGGTCGAACAACTGCACATCACAATTCAAGAATGCATGGATGTTTATTGGCTAAACATGATACAAAAAGAAAAAAATGTATAACATATATGGATTTTTACTGAGACTTGGCATGGAAAAAGAGAGCATGATGGTGTAAGAGCATGTGTGAAAAGAGCACTTGCAAGAGAAGAGTTAAAGTTCAAGGATGGTGCTAAATTTAAAGATGCAAAAAATATTATTGATTGGTGTGTCAAGAATATGGGCCATTGTTGGTTGAATATTTTTTCAAGAAAAAATATGAGGTTCAACCATAGTACATGGGATTGAATCCCTCCTCAAAGACATGTGAGGCTGCCTATTTATTACTAATCTAAAACAAAATAGAAATAATGCGTACAATATTCACACTAATCTAACCATGGGATCAGGACAGAATCCTGAAAGCCACATCCACAATGACTGGAAACATTGCTGCTTTGGAAATAAAATATATTAGAAAGGACGCATCACAGGAAGGAAATAACGGGAACATACTTTCTTTCGAGCAAACACAGATCACGAAATAATAATACGAGTTCTAGATAACAAATGTAATGTAATGTTTGAAATGATTTAAAATGATTGAGAATGCTAAACTGAGAACAACTTAAGATCCTAAACATAAGAGCAATATCTTAAGAGAGATGAATTTCACAACACAAAGTTTACAAAAATGACATCAATTTCTGTTCTTTGAATGATCGAAATAAAATACAAACTTCTTCTTCTGTCCAAAGGTTCTCAATATTCCAAAACTCTCAACCCCTTGGAATGCACGCACATCCCTTATTTATAATAAAAAGAGTTGAGAGAAAATAGGACAAACCCTATAAAAAAGTGTTCTAACAAGAGTCCTATTTTACTTGGCCCTCACGCAGGAGACCAAGTCAAAACTTACTTCCTATGTGACGAAACAAAAATGAAAAAGACATGTCAATTTCAAGATTGAAATGACATGTTACATTATGACTTATTCTGAATCATCATCTTCCTCTTCTTCGTCTTTCCCTTCTTCCAGCAGAGCCTGTTTGTTCCGAAATTCTTGGCATTTCCGGATTATACCTTGCATCTAATTTTCATCAGGCGCAGTGGAATGATTGCTTAGGACTTCACATGTTTCATGATTTTCACTGACATTAACAGGAAGCTTTCTCAATCTTTTGTTGAGTTTCTCAAGGTTTCCAAAGAATGTTCAATCTTTACAAACTTGTCAATGATTTCAATGCCAAATCCATGAGTTGGTTCATGTTGAATTGATTCTTGGATTTGTTTGAAAAGACCATCAACTGGGAGTATACCTGAGTCTCAACCCGACACTTTTGCATAGATTTTGATCAGTTCTTCTTCTAGTTTGCTCTTGCCATTAATCAATTGATCTTTTGATTCTGTTAATTTGCCACAAGATTCGTTGAGAATTTTTATTCAGAATCTGATGGCCTTGGTCAGCTAGAAATTGTTATCCGCATGTGGGATGATGCCCTCTTCGACCAAGATGTGTGATGGGATTTGCTTCAGCACTTGGAGAGCTTCGAAAGTCAACTCCAGGTGCCCGATCTCTTGAGAGAAATCATCATCCATCTTTTCCCCATCACTCTGTATATTTTCCAAAGATCGATAGACTTATACAGTGTCTTGCATCACTTCTTTCCCCTGTAGGAGCAGCCTTTGGGTCCACTCATCGACCACCCTCCCCTTTTCATTAATCTTTTCAATTATAGGTACCGATGAGAAATCGAACCCGACAGGAACAGAGGATGATGGTACGGACTCAAGGGGTTTTGAGAGCTTAAGTAATACCTCAGTCAACTGCTCCACCTTTTCTTTAAGTTCATCCCTGCTATCCTTTGTTTCCTTTAATTTCTGGCATAGCATGTTCATAGCATCTCATGCATCATGTTGTGCTCCTTCTATCGTCACCTCTTCTAGAGCAACCTTGGTTATCTGATAGTCAGAGGCCATTATGTCCTCTTTGGTCTTGTCAGTTGCAGGAGTGGTGATCTATACAAACTTATGTCCCAAAGCATCCACTAAAACCCTTGAAACTGTTTTGGGTTTCTTGGTTGATTTAGCAGCGGAAGCCTTGAGTGAACTAAAATCAAAGGCCAGTATGGGTACAACCACCTTCCTTTTCCTTGGAGTTTTCTCCAGTAACCATTGAGGCGTACCAGGAGTTTCCACTTTTTTAGAATTTGGTGTCATACTTTCAGGTGGAGGGGGATTCACTAGTGGAGGGGGATTCACTGGTGGAGTGGGAAAAGTCATTAGTGTGGTAGTAGATTTGGTGAAAAGAGATGTAGGAGGAGGCATATCTGTAGTTACTTTGGTCCCAACAGAGAGAGGTGAGAGTCTGGAAAAAATGTTGGCCATGGCTAATGAAGTGGATGGGGAAAGAGGAGGTAGAAGTGGTTGTGAAGTAGGAAGTGCAGATCCCAACGCCAAAGCCTGGGATGCAAGGGATAGAGTCACTTCTGTTGGGCAGTCAGCAAATGGTGAAATTAGGGGTTGACTCACCTCTCCTTTCAAAGAAATTTCCCATATTTCTGGTGGTGTTGGTGACTCTGGCACATTCGCTGTTTCAACTGGAGTAGCAGTCAAAGGGGTTTCTTCTTCTCTTCTCTTCTTGACAAATGTGACCTTTATAGGTCCCTTGGAAGAGATTTTGTCCTTTTCCTTTTTGGAGGGCCCCACCTCCAAAGCAACCAACATTGAGAAACTATCTTCTTTGAAACTCATCCCCCAAGAGATGAGCCATGCCTTGGTGCATGTCAGAATTGGGGCTGATCTATTAGTAATAGAGGCTTTCTCACCGATAGACCAATCAATAGGTGGGAAAACATATTGATCTTCATTCAGTCTGTCATAGGAAGGATCCAACACACTTTCATTATCACCAGTACCCTCTGGAATTTCAGCGAGCTCGAGTGATTGAATCTCTGCAAGTGTCAACCTGTTATGATCTTTCCTTCGGACAACAACTTCATCACGTAAATCAATCCAGATGTCTTCTATGCTTGGTACGTGTAGGTGCAGAGTTCCATATGTCTTGAGGACTCCTCGAAAATCAAACCCATCTCTGGGCTTCATGTGCTTTTTTAATTTATCTTGAAGCTCGTGTACAACATTCTTGGCTTTTACCACTGTTGAGAAAGTATACCTTCCAATAGAAATTGGGAAGGATACAGTGGCCTTATGTTTACTCTGTTGGAACTTATGAAAATTCAACAATTACCTAACCAAATCCATCAAGATTAGTTTGTCTCCTAGATATCTGGGAAAACGGAAAGGATCAACTAAGTACATGACTACTCGAAGGTAAGTGAACTTCTTGAATTGTAAGAAGACACAACCCCATTTCGAAACTTCAGCCCATGCCTCATCAGAGACTCTTGTTTTCCTCAATTCGAGGTTTAACTTGCAGATGTTCTCATAAAAGAAGGCATCATTTACCCTTCTAAATTGGTCTTCGGACCCTTTTCTTGTTAACTGAGGAAATACAAATAAATATGTTCCACTGTCTTGTTCCCCTTTGTGTCCAATCCAAGGTAATTCCTCATGTCGGTTGCTACATAGGTGACATACGAGGACATATAAAATTTCCCAGTAGATAAGACTGTTGTCATATAATAATCTATCTCCTTATTGATAAGGGTACCCCAATCAATCCCCTGTTGATTCTTCTTGATGATGATCATGAATTGGTACATCCATTTTGGGAAAACATTTGATTCAGGGAAACCAAAAACCTGGCTTAGCAGAGTAATGATATCATTGATTTACTGAATGAAATCACTTCTAGGGACAAGTCTTGGGAACCTAGAAACAACTGACTTGGCTTTGATTAGGAACTTATTATTCACGTGTTTGATATAGTCTTCCTAAACATTGTCCCAAGATTTTTGGGCTGACTTCAGATTTACGTCCCCATACTCCTCAAAGTTACGTAACTTGAGAAGGTCATCGAAGTAACCTCAGTCTAACTTGATTATGACCTCTCCTGCCTAATTTTTAATAGAACGAGAAGAATTGTCATAATTTGAGGCACAAGCTAAGATGAACTCAGGACACTAAGAAGACATGGGGAAACCTGCTGCAAGAGGATGACCACTGCCAACTATTGATTTCATCCATGGGGTCTGGGAAGAACTCTTGACTCTATTACAAAAGTCTTCCATATCTATGTTTCTGAGTTCTGTATCTTAGATGTCGTAATTACAATTAATGTAGGAAGGGGACTCCACCTTCCTAAATTTATACTTCATCCTCCCTAATTTTTCTTTTTTATCCTGTGATGGACTGGGATCCGACATGAGGAATTCCAAAAGAGGAGTGAATTGATTGCTTCTGATTCAGACACTTCGGGTTTGAGGACCTGTTTAGCAATCCCAGAGACCCGAAACACTACAGAGAGTATCGTAGATTAGGGGGTTTCGAACACTTAGAAAGTCCTGACAATTAGTTGAACCTGTCAGAAGATATGAGATGTCCGCCACTCTAGAAAACTCGCAACATTGTAAGATGTCGAAGGGTTCAGAAAATCCACACTATTGTTAGATGCCGGAAAGATTTGAAATCCTGCTATACTTGGAGGATGCCAAGAATTTTGAAGTATCCGACACCTTAGAGGATGCCAGAGATTTCAGAATGTTAGGCACCTTGGATTTCCTGACAAACTGCAGGATTTGGAAGCTGTAAAACACCCTGAGAAACCCAAAAAGAAGGAATCAGGTTTTTGTTAGGGTAAAACATACAAATTCCTCTTCATTGCTATGAATCTTTGATACATTCTTCTATTGTCATAACAACAGAATATTCCAAGGAATAAAACAAAGTGAGCATTCCAAGGGTGAACCTTAAAACAAAAACTTGATTGGAAAACAACCCAAAAAGGAATAAACAATCAAAAACCCCAAAAACCCTAACAAGAAAGAAAGAGGAATTTAGAAGGCTCATTACACAATTCTTCCAAAAATTTCACAAACAAAGAACAAAAGTGAAATACCTTCAATCAGATTGAAAAATGATAAAAAACAAGCAACTCAATTGAACACGAAGGCGAGTCGAGTTTTAGGGTTGAATACGCATGCACAAGAATCCACGAGGTAAAAAGTACATCTGGTAAAAATGACATGGAAATCTGAGTATTTATAAAAAATTTACATTTAATACACTTCAGTTGACACGTGTGTCAACCACCTGATAACTCGACATTAATCCCATGTCAGCATGTTTGGGATGTCTGAAAACCTAACACAAAGGATTTCATATAAATTCGGGTTTCAGGTTGCGGGAAGCAATCGACATGAAACATGATACTTGATTGTTTCAAAAACCTAATACAAAGAGGTGAGTCAGGTTTCAGGAATTGGAAGACATGCGACATGAAGCATGTTCTAAATAAGGCATGTTATGATGCTCAAAAAACTTGAAAACTTGATACAAAGGAACAAATCAGGTTTCGGGAACCGGAAGACATGTGACATGAAGCATGTTCTAGCTAAGGCATATTCCGATGCTCAGTGGACCCGAAAACCTGAAAGACTTACTTGATGTGGGTTTCAGGCTTCGGGGAACATACAACATGAAGCATCCAGAACTCGTGTTGTCTTGTTATGGAAACCCGAAAACCCGATTATCTCTCTAAAACGGCATTTGTAGGAAACCAACTCAAAACTTTCCTAGGGTTATCACTAAATTTTGGTGTAAACACAAAAATAAGATAACAACCATGAGTCTCAAGAGAGATCAATGGTTCATAGATATTTTTGGTTGATAGAGGAACCACATCTGGAAAACTTTGAAGATTTTATGACAGTTGTAGGATCAAGTGATATGCACTCATTCCATAGTTCAGACACAAATGCTTGGACTATTTTATACTAGCTGCATGGCATGTTTTTATATATCATGCATTGATTTTTCATGGAATGAATGCGAGTCACAATAGTGGGTGGATGAATGGACATTTATACCTCTAATTCCACTCAACATACATGTAGACCTCTAATTCCACTCGACACACATCAAGTTCCACAAGCATTGCAACTTGTAGGGTCTTCATATCAAATGACAACACCACCTAACTTTGACCAAGTCTCTGATTTAGTGCAACAAGGTACATACATATATGTACATGCCATGTTTTAGATTTATAAATTATTAAATGGTCAAATCTTACTGTATTTTAAATTTTACTAAACAATGAAGATATGGAAGAATTTAATGAGAAGATAAGAGGAGAAGAAAAGGAAAAATGGGAAGCGTGGAAGGATCACAACTTAACCAGAATGGAATATCTATGTGATGTTTTGGATAGAATCATGGATAAATTATTAAATGGGCATGTTTTTACAGTTATTACGATGAAGTTTAACGAAGAGGGAACAAACTACTTCTTGTCTTGTTGTGTAGAGGAGAAAAAAATTGACTTCCACAGTCATTGATGGTGAAGACCTTGAGTATCCCATGGGGTCATTGGTAGTCATTGGAACTTGGATTCAACGATATCCTATCAAAAAATCAATAATTTGGTTGGTTGAAGACTATGAAATACATCGAAAGATACTCCACTATTCACATTTGGTCCTTGCAAAAAATATTAAATTGATAAAATATCAAGGTTGTCCATTAAACAAGAATTTTTTGAAGGTTCATGAATCAGATTATGAAGCAATTCTTACTACTGTCAAGAGTAGAGTTGATCCTTGTGGTTCATTGGATTGAATTTGCAAATGTATGTTCTTTATGAATTTAATTTGAATATTTACTTAAATGATTTTGTTTAAATTCTGTATGATTTGAAATTCTATTTAATTTATTACTAACATGTTTATTTAGGTTAGTGGTGCTAAGAGAAATTAAATATTAGAAAGGAACAACAAACATAAATTCTCATTTCACCACCTATATTATTTAGGTGATTGGAAATCGACAACCTTACACTGACTCAGACTGCATTATTTCACACGTTTGCAAACAATAGGACAACGAGAGAACAAAATAGAGATGGAAAAAACTGCGAGAGACTTTTGTAGAGGGATTCGACGTGGAGGTTTTAGACCTAACGAGATATCTCTAGGTGCCACGGAGTCTGAGAAATCACTTGTCCAACATATAACATTTTTTGGTCTCAGGGATCTTAAGAGACTATGCCTGGACGAGGTAGCCTGGAAGCATGAGGAGTGTAGGGAACCAAAACAAAGTCTCCCCTAGACTTTACCTAGCCACCCTGATGTGTTGGCGTAAACTATGAACTTAGTTTTGTTGGGGAGACCACCAATGTTCCAACTGTTCATTTTAAAAGAATGAATGTCTTCAATCAAACAGAGAATGAAGAGCCTAATTTTTTTTGGACATTACAAAATGTTGTTTGTGCCGAAAAAGAAGCCGAAGGCCATATAAATTTTCAGTCTTCAACTTTAGATGACAATGAACATCATGAAGAAAAACAATTATGTGAAGATATCACTATGATTCAAGAATAAATGCCTCCTGAAAGTTATAAAGATTTAATTATGATTACCCAAAAACATATGGAAGAATTTAATGAGAAGATAAGAGCAGAAGAAAAGGAAAAATGGGAAGCGTGGAAGGATCACAACTTAACCAGAATGGAATATCTATGTGATGTTTTGGATAGAATCATGGATAATCTTAAGGAAAACATGCCAAGTTGATTATTTGTATTAATCCTAGCTACTTAAACTTCACAAATCAAACCAGGCAGTTCCAAAAGTAGCAAACTGGTAAGAAAAACTATAATGAAGTATTGAAAATTGAGCCTAAAACTTGTTTAGAATTGTACTTTATTGTTTGATTGAGCACACACCCATAGTTTATTTTTTGAAGGAAGAAATTCATTTGATATGTGATAAATAGAATGTTGATTTAGTTTATTACTCTAACCATTTAGGTTATATTTTTGTAGTCGTTCAATGAAAGTTGTTGCAAATATGAACAACATAAGTAGTTGAGATTGTATAAATTATAGAGTTATCTTGATATATGTCGTAGAAATGGGAGATGAAAGGATATACTCCTTTATCCTTGGAGTAGTAACCTGGATGAATGCAAAAAACATGATGTGTTTGATTCAGCTATGAGCCTCACCAGCTCAATTTAAAAAACAAAGGCTTGGATACATGTTGCTTGGAATCATACTTGTGACTATGGTATGTATGTATTACTAGGTATATTTATGTATTTAATAGCTGTAGAAGTAGAAAATTAGAGGGAGGATGAATTATTAGTTGATGTGGTCATGACAGGAAATTGATGGCTTGATGTAGGTGGCTACGTATGACATATTTTTATGGGATTTATATTAACTTGGTAACTTTGATTCCTTTCAGGATCTTCATTCTCTTTTTGATTGAAGATATTCATTCTTTCAAAATGAACAGTTGGAACATTGGTGGTCTCCCCAAAAATACTAAGTTCATAGTCTACGCCAACACATTGGGATGGTCAGGTAAATACTATTGGAGGCTTTGTTTTGGTTCCCTACACTCCCCATGCTTTCGGGCTACCTCATCCGGACGTAGTCTCTTAAGAGCTTTGAGACCAAAACACGCTATATCTTCGACGGGTGATTTCTCGGACTACGTGGAACCTAAAGAATTATCTTTAGATCTGAAACCTCCATGTCAGGTCCCTCTACGAAATCCTCTTGTGGTTTTTTCCATCTCCATTTGGTTCTCTTGTTGTCCTATTCTTTACAAACACACAAAATAATGCAATCTGAGTCAGTGTAGGGCTGCCAAACACAATACTTTACAAAAGGAAGCTCTTGGGACTGAACCGTCTAAGTCAAAACATTCAGATGGCCTAGTGAACACTAGTGGAGGCATTTTCTGGTTCCCTATGCTCCCCGTACTATCGGGCTACCTCGTTCGAGTGTAGTCTCTAAAGAGCCCTAAGTCCAAAACACGTTATATCTTTGACGGGTGATTTATTAGACTCTGTAACACCTAGAGATGTCTCGTCAAATACAAAACCTCCATGTCTAAGCCCTCTACGAAATTATCTTGCACTTTTTTCCATCTCCATTCAGTTCTCTCATTGTGCTATTGTTTGCAAATGCGCGAAATAGTGCAGTCTAAGTTAGTGTAAGGCTTCTAGATGCAATACTTTGCAAACGGAAGCTCTTGGCACCAAACCAACTACGCCAACACGTCTGGGTGGCCAGGTGAATGCTAATGGAGGATTTTTTTTGTTCCTTATGCTCTCCGTGCTTTCAGGCTACCTTGTTCGGGCATAGTTTCTTTAAGAGCCTTGAGACCAAAACATGTTATATCTTCGACGAGTGATTTCTTGGACTCCATGACACCTAGAGATGTCTCGTTAGATCTAAAACCTCTATGTAAAATCCCTCTATGAAATCCCCTCATGGTATTGTCCATCTCCATTTAGTTCTCTCATTGTACTATTGTTTGTAAACGCATGAAATAAGGCAGTATGAGTCAGTGTAAGGCTACCAGACGCTATATTTTGCAAACGGTAGCTCGTGAGACAAAACCAACTATACTAACACATTCAGATGGCCCAGTGAAAACTAGTAGAGGATTTTTTTGGTTCCCTATGCTCCATGTGCTTTCAGGATACCTCGTTTGGGCGTAGTCTCTTAAGATCCCTGAGACCAAAACATGCTATATCTTCAACAGGTGATTTCTCGGACTCCGTGGAAGCTAGAGACTTCTTATCAAATCTGAAACCTCCATTTAAAATCCCTCTTCAAATCCTCTCATGGTTTTTTCCATCTCCATTCAGTTCTCTCACCGTCCTATTGTTTGCAAACATGTGAAATACTACAATCTGAGTCAGTGTAAGGCTGTCAGATGCAATACTTTGTAAACAGAAGGTCTTAGCACCAAACTAACTATGCCAACACATCCGCATGGCCTGGTGAATGCTAGTGGAGGATTTATTTTGGTTTCCTATGCTCCACATGCTTTCGGGCTACCTCGTTCAGGCGTAGTCTCTTAAGAGCCCTGAGACCAAAACACGCTATATCTTCGACGGGGTGATTTCTTGGACTCCATGACACCTAGAGATGTCTCAGTAGATCTAAAACCTCCATATCAAATCCCTCTACAAAATTCTCTCATGGTTTTTCCCATCTCCATTTAGTTCTATCATTGTCCTATTGTTTGTAAACATGCAAAATACTACAGTCTGAGTCAGTGTAAGGTTGTCAGACGTAATAATTTGCAAATGGAAGCTCTTGGCACCAAACCAACTATGCCAACACATTTGGATGGCCTTGTGAACGCTAGTGGAGAATTTTTTATAGTTCCCTACACTCCCCATGCTTTTGGGCTACCTTGTTCGGGCATAGTTTCTTTAAGAGCCCTGAGACCAAAACATGCTATATCTTCTATGGGTGATTTCTCAGACTCCGTGGCAACTAGAGATGTCTCGTCAGATTTGATACCTCCATGTAAAATACCTATATGAAATCCTCTTACATTTTTGTCCATATACATTTGGTTCTCTTGTTGTCATATTGTTTGTAAACGTGAGAAATACTATAGTTTGAGTTAGTGTAAGGCTTCTAGACACTATATTTTACAAACAGTAGCTCGTGAGACCAAACAAACTACGCCAACACATCTGGATGGCTTGGTGAATGCTAGTGGAGGATTTTTTTGGTTCCCTATGCTCCTCGTGCTTTTAGGTTACCTCGTTTGGGCGTAGTCTCTTAAGATCCCTGAGACCAAAACATGCTATATCTTCGACAGGTGATTTCTTAGACTCTGTGGAACCTAGAGATGTCTTATCAAATCCAAAACCTCTATTTCAAATCCCTCTACAAAATTATCTCACAGTTTTTTCCATCTCCATTCGGTTCTCTTGCCATCCTATTGTTTGCAAACACGTGAAATACTGTAATCTAAGTCAGTGTAAGGCTGTCAGATGTAATACTTTACAAACAGAAGCTCTTGGCACCAAACTAACTACGCAAACACATCTGCATGGCCTAGTGAATGCTAGTGGAGGATTTTTTTGGTTCCCTATGCTCCTCGTGCTTCCAGGCTATCTCGTTCAGGCGTAGTCTCTTAAGAGCCCTGAGACCAAAACACGCTATATCTTCGACGGGTGATTTCTTAGACTCCGTGGCACCTAGAGATGTCTCATCAGATCTAAAACCTCCATATCAAATCCCTCTACAAAATTCCCTTGTAGTTTTTTCCATCTCGATTCGGTTCTCTCGTTGTCCTATTGTTTGTAAACGCGTAAAATACTGCAGTTAGTGTCAGTGTAAAGCTGTCAGATGAAATTATTTTCAAACAAAAGCTCTTGGCACCAAACCAACTATGCCAACACATTCAAATGGCCTAGTGAATGCTAGTGGAGGCTTTTTAATGGTTCCCTATGCTCCCCGTGCTTTCAGGATACCTTATTTGGGTGTAGTTTCTTTAAGAGCTCTGAGACCAAAACACACTATCTCTTCTACGAGTGATTTTTCAGACTCCGTGGCACCTAGAGACATCTCGCCAGATCTAAAACCTCTATGTAAAATTCCTATATGAAATCCTCTTGTGGTTTTTTCCATATCCATTTTTTTCTCTCGTTGTCATATTGTTTGTAAACACACGAAATATTACAGTCTAAGTCAGTGTAAGGCTACCAGATGCAATACTTTACAAACGGAAGCTCTTGGCATAAAACCAACTATGCCAACACATCTGGATGGCCTAGTGAATGCTAGTGGAGGATTTTTTTTGGTTCCCTATGCTCCCTGTGCTTTCGGGCTACCTCGTTTAGGCTTAGTTTCTTTAAGAGCCCTGAGACCAAAACACACTATATCTTCGATAAGTGATTTATCAGACTTCGTGGCACTTAGATACATCTCATCAGATATGAAACCTCCATATTAGGGCCCTCTACAGAAGCCTCTCATGGTTTTATCCATTTCCATTCAGTTCTCTTACTGTCATATTCTTTGCAAACATGTAAAATACTGCAGCCTAAGTTAGTGTAAGGCTGTTAGGCGCAATACTTTGCAAACAGAAGCTCTTGGCACCTAACCAACTATGCCAACACGTTGAGGTGGGTAGGTAAACAATAGTGGAGGATTTTTTTTGGTTCCCTACACTCCCCATGCTTTTGGGCTACCTCATCCGGGCGTAGTCCCTTAAGAGCCCTGAATATTTAGATTGGCTTAAGAATGAATTTGATAGGGGAATGTCTAAGAACATATGGGAGTTATCAATTGCCTAGTAACTCTTTCTTTTTTAGTTCTAAATGGGATTCAGATGGCCTATGACTTAGTGAACTTCCATTCATTGATAATTTATGCTATGATAAACCCATGGATGCTTTCAAAAGCACCTTCAAAAGGATAGGGATAGTCATCAAGCCTAGTGAAGGGTGTGATGTGATTTCTAAATAACTTGAAACGCCTATAGATTTAAAGGTAATAAAACAAATTAGATAGGATTAGACAATAAAGAATCATTTAGTGTTTGAATCAGAATGTCATTGCATCTGGAGACATTCTAAAGCATTACAGTAATGTATATGGAGAGATATTATCAAAATATCAACAAATGAAAGGCATCAAATTGTGACGACTCTCAGGTGTTTTAATAAGGGAGAAGACTAAGAAGCATACAAGAATGTAGTAAGTGCATGATAAGATAAGAACCAGTACAAAGATACCATGAGCAAGAAGAAGCACAAGTAAGGTAAATACACATATACACATTGATAAATTGAATGAATAATTACTCATATTAGGTAACTCTTTATATATATACATTATATACATATTGATTTCCAAATTTTAATGTATATTATCCATTGAAAATGCTAGTACACGTACATCACCAATAAATGAAAAAATAATCCATAATGTCTTAAATATTGTCAAGTGCACATCATATTAGTTTCATGCAAAAATAATCTCAGAAATGTAAGGTCTCATACAAAAATATCAAGTTCCAAATAGTATTTTAATGTCCATAATAATTATAAAAAATTCCCAAATAGGTCATATACCATCAAGTTCAAATTCCATATAGGCGTACATATAATGCCATGCACATAGGCATATAAAGAAAATGTCATGTAAGACATATATATTTCCTAATCATCAAAATATATCCCTCTCTTGGCCTTTCTCGAAGAAGGCCCTCCTTTAGACGAAGATGGAGATATATGAGATGACTTTGGATCGTTCGAGCCCATGCTATGAGTCCTCTTCCATTGAATACTTGCCTGTAGATGAGCCTGTAAATGAAAACAATGTTTTTTTGTCAAAACTTAATTTATATATGTTTTCAACATGTATTTAAGACCATACTAGAATGAAATTATTTATATAAATACTCAAACTTACCGCAAGTTGTTGATCACACAGAATTTGCATCTCACACTCAGATGAGTCATCGGGAGCTCTTGGAGTACGAGCAGGGGTATGAAGATGAAGAGATGGAGGAGTTTGTGCCCTCAAAGTCAAAATGGAGGGGGTTGAAGTTCCCTACATACACATAAGATCAGAAAATCTAACATCAGAATTAGCAAAAATGGAACTAAGTACTTTTATGTACATAATGACAATAATTTAAATAATTTTATCAATATAGAACTATTATTTTTACCCCACCACACCTGTGAATCAAATGAACAGGGTTGCTACCTATCGTAGGTAACTCCTGCATATACACAATGAAGGACATTATTAACATAATTTAATAATTATACAATGAAAGACATTACCAACATGTAATTTAACATAATATGAATTACATGAGAAATTTAACAAAATTTACATGTTGTTTGAATACCTCAGTGAGTTTCTACGTTGATGAAATCGCAACAGAAACACCTTTCTCTACTGGTTGTAGAGATGGTGGGGTGTCTAGTGAAGTCAACATATTTATCAAACGTGTATCACGTGAGTTAGATGGACATACAAGAACATACATATATTTGACTTTAAAACTAATATATATATATATATATTGCATGTGGGTAAGTGCACCAAGTTGGGGGGCCAAAAGGGGGTCTTAAGTGGACACATTTTTCTGAAAAATAAAAAAATTCAACTTGTATGAGTTTTTCAAAATAGTTATACTTAAAATTGGAAGATATTGTAGAAATATGAATCTTAGCTTTTTGAGTCTAGTTTCTAAGCTACTAAATGTTATTGAAAATGGATAAGTTTAAGTGGGTAAAATAGCTAAAATACCAACAGGTGCTCCTATTTTTGTTAAAAAACATAATAGAGTGACTTTCGTGCCACCATTTTTTGAGCACCATTGAGTATTTTTGAAAACCCTTTGGTAGAAAGATAGCTAGGAGCATCTAGTTTGTGTTAGAATTTTTTAAAGTTTTTTTTAACGAGTATTTTTTTATTTATGGTTTTTCTAGTACATAAATATTATTTTTTGAAAAATAACAGAGCTTCGACCATGCCCCTTGCCACTAACTACCTCAAAAAATATTGAAAATTAGATTTTTTGAATATGTATAGAATTATGCCTAGTTTTTGCTAGTAGAATTGTTTTCCAATTTCGATGACCCAAACAAAAGATACATGATGAAATATAGACATATTTACACTTCAAAAAATAACTATAAAAAGGCATAGTTAGAAAATAAGTAATATGGAAACCTTATATTAGTCATAAATTTTGAAAAATTAAATTTTTAGAAAGAAGAAAATATGCTCTATGTCTTGGTATAATTTTTTTTAAATGGATTGATTGTTTTATTTTGATTTATCATAGAGGAAGTGGTATTTTTACATTCTTGCAAAAACATGTTGTTTGATGTGTTTGTGTAGGTCCATGCCTCAGGGTTGGGGATCCAAATAGGATCCCAAGCCTGGAGACATGGCTTGGAAAAAGAGAAAACACAAAATACGTACGCGTTATAACATGTACTCGCTAGAATGCACTTATAAATGTTTAAGTATAAGAAATAATAAAATATAAATAATAATAAATGAAAAAATTATAATTTAAATTTATTTATGTAAATATGAGAAATTAAGGTCACTCTGCACCTTATGGAACTAGTCTCATAGCTCCATTAGTCACAGTTTAGGAGATATTTTTTATAGTATAATCTGGTCATTACATATGTAATTTTCAAGTTTTCAGCATTCAACCTAAATCTTTTAGCATTTAAATTCTAAAATCGAAACCCTAAACCTTAAATCCTAAATTTGAGGCCCTAAACCTTAGACCCTAAATCTTAAGCCATAAACCCTAATCCTTAAATATTCAGCCCTTACCCATGAGCCCTAAACCCTAAACCTTGAGCCTTAAGCCCTAAGCCCTAAACCCTAAACTCTAAACCATGAACCATGAGCCTTAAATGTTAAACCCTAAACCTTAAAACCTAAAAACTAAATCCTAAACCCTAAACCCTAAATCCTAAACATTGAATCCTAAACCTTAAAACCTGATCCCTAAACCCTAAACCATAAGCCCTGAATCCTAAACAGTAAACCCTAAACCCCAAACTCTGTGACCTAAACCCTTAACCCTCAACCATGAGACCTAAACCCTAAACTATAAACCCTAAACCCTAAACCCTAAACCCTTGACCCTAGACCCTAAACCCTTATCCCTAAGCCCTAAACCCTAAATACTAAATCTAGAGCCTCGAGCTCTAACCCCCAAACCTTAAACCAATAACTTTGAACTCCAAACCTTAAGCCATAAACCATGAACCATGAACCCTAAACCATAATCCCTAAACCTTAAGTCTTGAACCCTACACCTTAATCCTTGAGCCCTAAACCCTAAACCTTAAACCCTGAGCCCTAAACCCTAAATATCGAGCCTTGAGCTCTAATCCCTAAACCTTAAACCCATAACTCTAAACCCCAAACCCTGAGTATTAAATGCTAAAGCATGCACCCTAACCTCTAAACCCTAAACCCTGAGCCCTGAGCCCTAAATCGTAAACCCTTAACCTTAAGCCATAAAGGTCCCAAAACCATAAACCATAAACCTTAAAAACTAAATCATAAACCCTAAACTCTGACCCCTAAACCCTAAACTCTAAACCCTAAGCACTAAATCCTAAGCCCTAAACCCTAAGCCCTAAACACTAAACCCTAAACTATGCGAGGTAAACCCTTAACCCTGAGACCTAAAACCTAAATTATAAACCCTAAACCTTGAAACAAAAATAATAAACCTTAAACTCTGAACACTAAAACCTGAACCCTAATCCCTAAACCCTAAACCCTAAACCCTTAACCCTAAACCTTGAACCCTGAGCCCTGATCCCAGTCGTAAACCCTAAACAATAAATCTAGAACCCTAAGCTCTAACCTCTAAACCTCATATATTTCCAATAGGTATCATGAGTGAGTTCATTTTTTGAATATCTTAGAACCATATTTCCTATTCTTGTGCCTAGAACCATCATTAAGTCTGCCTTTACAACTACCTTGTTTATGAGAGGTGGGAATTTCCCTTCTTCAAAAATCAACTGATGAAGGACATCAAATTTTGATGAATCTCTTTGAATTTTGTTCCTACGAAGTCGATGAACCATTTTTCAATTGAATACTCTCTATCAATACTATTAATAATGGGTAAGACACAAAACATTGCAATGAGTGAAATATTTTGCATGCAATGGGCATTTACATCCTTTAAAATATCGGTAGATGAAAGGCATCAAATTGTGATGAATCCCTTGAATGTTCTGCCTACGAAGTAGATGAACCCTTTTTAGTTGAATACTCTTTGTCAATACTTAGAAGAATGGGTAAGACATAGAACATTACTGTGACTAAATGGGTGAGCCTAATCCATGAGCCTTAAATCCTAAACCCTAACCCCTAACCCCTAACCCATAAACCTTAAACCTTGAGCCTTAAACCCTAAACCGTGTACCCTTTCCCCTAAACCCTAAACCTTGACCTTTAAACCTTAAACCCTAAATCCTAAACCCTAAACTGTAAACCGTAAATCCTCAACCCTAAACCTTAAACCCTGAGCTCTAAACACTAAACCCTATACCATAAACCATAAGCCCTAAACCCTAAACTCTAAGCCCTAAATCCTGAACCTTAAACCCTAAAACCTAAACCCTAAGCCCTAAACCCTAAACCTTGAGCCCTAAAACCTAAACCCTAAGCCTTAAACCATAGGCCATAAGCCATAAGACCTAATACAAAACCATAAACCTTGAATCCTCAAACATAAACCCTCAACCCTAAACCCTAAAAACTAAACCCTAAGCCCTAAACCATGAACCCTTAACTCTCAACCCTAAACCCTAAACCCTCAACCCTAATCCCTAAACCCTAAACCCTGAATCTTGAGCCATAAACCTTAAACCCTCAACCTTGACCCCCAAAACCCTAAACCTTGAACCTTGATCCCTAAACCCTAAACCCTCAACCCTTAACCTTGAACCATAAACCCTAAACTCTAAACATTTAACCATGAACTCTAAGCCCTAAGCCCTATACCCTAAACCCTAAAATATGAACTATGAGCCTTAAACACTAAACCTTAAACCCTAAACTCTAAACCTTGAGTCCTAAACCCTGAGCCCTAAACCCTAAACCATAAATCATAAACCCTCACCCAAAGGAAAGTCCTAAAAAGATCATTCAACGTGTTTCAGTGTGTAGGGAATAATGTTTAAGGTGATCAATCAACTCATTTATTTTTGATGAGAGAATACTTCCTTTGAAGGCCTAAAAAGGAATTTTTGGCCATTCTGTAGTTAATTGAACACGCTTTAGAACAAGCTAAATTGAGCTAGTCATGTCACCGAGCTATCAAGGACCATTATTTGTGAGGTATTAAGGCATCATTTATCTCCATAAGAGACATATGAGCAAAAACATGTATGAGAATCATGAAATTGATTCCATGAAAGGATGCTTTTAGAGCTAGGAAAGGTGAGGGGATGATCTTTATATGGAGCACCATGTTTCTAGGAATGAGCAATCATCTGAGTTCACTTGATGTAATTCACTTGGTACTATTTGTAACAACTCATTCAACACCTAGTAGTGCTATCACACCTTAAGGAGGAGGCACATTAGAATCACCTCATTTTGGCCATAGGACAGGAATCCCATTCTGGGAACAATCCTTTATCTACAAAGTGAGGGTCTCTTTTTATTAAGAAGTAGACAAGCATCATAGAGTTGATTCATGGTCACTAAAGTGAATTATGGAACAAATTTAAAAATTAGTACCAATTGAAGTAGTGGTAGGGCCAAAATCCATTTTAGAAGGTGAAAAAACCTAAAAAATGACAATATGCTTTCCCAAAACAAAGACCGAATACAATATATATGCCTTGAAATATTTAGGTCGTTTGCTGAAATCCTTAAAATGAGTAAGTACTGACTAGATTAGATTTTGAAAAACTATCTTCTAGATAATAACTGTTGGAGCTATGGGACCACTTCCATTAGATGCAGAGTGACCCTAATTTCTTATATTTACTAAAATAAATTTAAAGTATTAGAAACAATAAAATTATAAGAAATAATAAAAGAAATCTTAAACATTTATTTTTGTAAGTATAAGACACCCAAAAACATATACATGGTCCATACTATTCAAAACATGTATGCGTTTTGACTTCTATAAAACACGTACACATTTTTCCTTCTTTAAAATGCGTACTCATTTTTCCTTCCTTATAATGGGTACGCATTATAGGTTTGGTAATTACCAAGCCAAAAAAATAAAAACGCAAGCGCATTTTAGCAAAATACATACGCGTTTTATCTATTTTTCGTGTTTTTTTCTACTTTTTGGCCCCCCAACTTCTTGCACTTACCCATGTATGTGAAAATTTTACATAATTAACATTATAAATTACCTCTATGAATGTATGTGTACGCATGGTGCTCGCTACCTGTGGTCGAGATGAAGATGCGCCTCCTGCGCACTGTAATATAAATGCATGTACATGTATAAATACAATTATTTCAAAAAATTAACATATATAAGTAAATCAAGTACTCCAAATGTTTTGTAACACACATAATAAAACATAAAAAATACCTATGAAGGTGACGCTGATGACTGTAATCCAAATGTCTCACTCAAAAGGACATCTGACATAGTGATATTATTGTGTGCACCCCTAACACCAACTCCACCAAAATCAGTATGCATGAAAGTATCATCCTCATCGGGCCCCAAACATATGCTACCACATGACAAGTAAATATGTGGCCTCATACTAGTGCTCCCTGAGGGAATACTCCATGTACCTCTGTGATAATATAGCTTAGAAATCTCCCTCATATGTCGAAAAAGGGTCGCAGATAGCCCCTGAAGCACATGGATTTTATCAATCCCTATTGTCTCCTTCACTTCTTGAGGGAAAATATCAGGGTGAGGGGGCTTCTGTGTGGGGAATCTACCCTACTAAATAGGTGCACATTGTCCACTTGGTTGATCCTATGCATATCCTTTTCCTCGGCCCTAAAAATCTTGGAAATCAAAATAATTTGGGATCTCATTGAGGATAAACTTGCAATAGAGTTTCCTCAGAAAGTATAGTGGCACCTCGTTGTTATTACAAGGTGTAAAATCAAACACCATCCATCATCGGTCCCAAAAATTATTTTTAATCAACTTATTATTACACTAATGGATGGGAAACCATTTACATGACAATGGAACGTGAAAATTAGTGCGGGGGTCTGTGAATAAGGTGCATATGAGGCATTTTGTAATTTATTTTTTCTTTACATCCACATATGACAATTTGTTGCAATAATAAACCCTATAACCCTCTCTGTAAGTTGTCCAACAATCAATTTTCCCCGTTGTCAGGTCAACTTGAGCAAGTAATGCCTCTAATGTGTTTGCAAGAGAGGCGCAGTGGGGGTTTGTATATTGTGAATCCCTCATTATTTTGATTAAATCCTCAATTTCAATTTTGTTTTCAAATACATGGGTTGCTAAATATTCTTGAATACCTCGGGGATGTTGAGCAATTGTGGGAGTGTTGGGAGGAATGACAGGAATAACAAGGTTTGGTTATGGTTGATTACCTCGACCTCCAACTGTAACAATAAAAAAATGTATTCAATTCAAATATTAATATATAATTATCATATTTCAATGTAATTTTGAGAAAATAATCGTGCCTACCTCTTCTCCGTGGTGCCATCGCCGATTCATATCTTCCCGGTGATCCATAAATGATCCTTTGAGCTTGAGATCTAGCTGAATGAAAAAACGTGAGGGCACGGTTAAGCTATGAAACTTGCGTTTGAGGGAGATAAAATGATAGAGGCTCAGGCCTCTTTTTTTTATAGTAGACATAACGTGTGCATGTTATAACACAAACGTATTATGCTTTGGTAAATCCCAAACCTAAGAATGTAAAATGTGATCGCGTTATAATAGAGAACGTACACGTTTTTCTTTTTTTTCGGGTTTTTTTCCACTTTTTGGCCCCCCAACTTCGTGCACTTACCCATATGTTACGATATAGTCATGTTAATAGGGCTCATCCCGAACAAAAAAATATGGTACATCAAATGTTTTTGATATAAAAGGTATTTCATCCATGTATGATTCTTAATTATTATTCCATTAGAATATATATATTTATTTATATGCATAAATGCATATTATATATATAGCATTATTTTGATTTTTAAAAGAGGTAAAAAAATGATATGTATTTTTCAAGTTATAAAATCATCATAAAGATTTTCCAAATAATTAAAACCACTTATAAAATGGTAAACAAAGGTATTCATAAACATACATACATACATACATACATACATACATACAAACAATAGCATCCATGGTCATGTGTGAAGTATGGTTTCTATAGGTATCTTTTTGGTATGATGATGCAAATATCTAGACTATAAATACTGAAGCAAGGAAGTGTTCTTGATATCATGACTAGTTTGGTTGATGTGAATTGTTTTATGGGTCCTAACTAATGTATTGCATAGAATAGGTTGATGGGTCCTATTTTATGGACGATGTAGATCCAACAATAAAGGTGATGATCCAAATCTTGTGCAAGCTATGAAGAAGCATGTTTCTTAGCTAAAGGTGGTACTTTCTCCCATGTTTGTAGTGTGGGGAAAATGTTAGAAATATAGTTGTTATTACTCACATGGGTGAGTATTTTATTTTTATGGTGCACTCAAGTATTTTAATGTGAGCAATAACAACTCACATAACAATAGTTTTGGTTCCTAATTTACAACACTTCACTTGTTATCTTAAAGAGGTGTTTGTGCCTATCTATTAGGACCATTTTTTACACAATGTATAGTGTGAAGCTTATTATGTGTTTATGATAAAATTTGTACCACACATGCGTGCGTGCACGCACAACTACTTAATTTGAGATTGGAATAACCTAGATCTGTGTGTTTTTTGTAGCAATATAAGAACAAGGATAATGGATATGTTAATTATTTTAGAAGATTTCATTTAGTAAATTGGAATAATATTAAAATGGTGAAAATATGAATTATATTGAGAGTATTACTGAGTTAAATATAAGGTTATTTGAAAGTAACATATAAGACAAAAAAAACATGATCAAGAAACTTTATTTATTTGTAATTTTAAGAGTTAGAAGGTGTGAAAAATGTAACAAGTAATTTGGGATTGATTATAAAACATTTATTTTGAATTATATATTGCATCATCAAAGAATCATGAAAATTTAGTGTGTCGTAAATTCATGGAAATAATTTAAACTAGTTTATTTTGATGAAATTGAATGTGTGTGATTTTGATTGTTGAATGGAATAAAATTTTGAAATGATGAATTTCATGTAAAGTAATGAAGCAATTTGATGTATTCAAAGTGACGAATTTGATCGTATTGGGAATGATGATTTCTACGGATGTGTTTTCAATGTGTTTTGAAGATGTTTATGGATGAGTTAAATTAATGAATGAATTATATTCTACATGTATACATAGATTTAGTTTCTACATATTGTTTTGAGTAAATATGATGTATTTTTTGAGTGTTTAGGTGGAGGATAGGTACAAGAGTTGTCACCAAATCATACATACATACATACATACATACATATTGCATACATTTAGGACTAGGGATATTAATTAGAATATTTCAAAGGATTAAACCAATATTGTGCTTTCTTGATTTAAATTGCTAATTAGAAATGTATCCAAAAGTGATAATTTGTAAAGAAGAAGAAAAATATTATATATAACTTTGAACATTCCTTTTTTTTAAATTAAGGAACACACACACACACACACACACACACACACACACACACACACACACACACACACACACACACACACACACACACACACACACACACACACACACACACACATATAAATGTATGAATATTAGAAAAAGAAAGATCTATTGTTTAAAGAATGAAATAATTTCCAATATAAATATGCTTAACATGCCTTCCATTAAAATTTAATTTTTTCAAGTGCATTTGAAATATAAATTGGAAAACCATAATATTTATCCAATAAATATAAATTTCACTAATTTGGAAATGCACTTCTGTAATAAATATATCTTTCACTCACTTTTAAAACCAGCAAGATCTGCATATTTACTTTTAATAAAATATAATACAAAAACAATCATAAATCCTATTTTACAAGCCTCCCACTTTGTGGGAACAACCTACTGAAAATTTGAAATTTTAACGAACTCTTAAACACTCCAAGTGTGTCTCGAAACCTAGCTCCAAATTACATATGCATCATTACATACCACTAAGAACAAGGCTTGTAAACCTCCCACCCATATGCATCATTACATATATTTCTCCCAAGAGAATACATACTAGCCTCCACCAAACCCATGGTAAAGAGGAATAAATTTCCACCAAGATGTCAAACAAAAATAAAGATCGAAAAACACTAACAAGAATAACAAGAGGAAATGACCACTTTCCATAAAAAAACACAAGATGACTGAAATACCAAGGTATCTAAAAACAAGGAGAATGGAAGAGGGGAAGACTAGATCCAAAAAATAAAAGTGAATAAATGTGCCAAGATCATCCTCTAAGTATAATAACTCGCAAACTCCATATCAACCAAAAAATTATTATAGCTCCATATTATATTCCTTTCCAAGGCTTTTCAAGCCTTTCCTGATTCCTTGACAAGGATAGGAGGGGATTTCCAAGCCATGTGGAAATTCCATCTAATTCCCCCAAGGAAGGGAGTCGAATACCAAAAATAATTCATGGATTCCTTAGATGTCATGAGGATTAATAAATGATACCTTCCCATTCCCAAATCCATTCCCCATTAGGGGTGATGGGACAAAAAAAGAAAATCCCCTGAATAAAGGAATGATAATAAAATCCACTCCCAAATGCAAAATAACAATACAAACCCTCGTAAAATTCAACAATGGTTACATGAATTATTTTGTAAGCACAATTGACTGATGAGGGGGTTGGGGTGAATAATTCCTTTGAAACCTTTAACCAATTCATATTTTATTTCTTAAACCATAAACCATTTAAACATACATTAATGTGTGCTTGACATTCATTCAAATGTGCATAACCATCAAAGGAACACAAGAAAATAATATATGAGAAGGAAAAAATTAAGGGGAAGAAAATCCACAAAAAATTCTGATTATATTACTCAAATCAAAATCATTTAGTGAAGCACCAACTTAACAAGGAGTGTCAACCCCTAGTTTAATAGAGCACCAACCCTACAAGGAGCACCAACCCCTAGTTTAGTGAAGCACTAACTCCACAAGGAGGCTATAGAACCATAATATAACTAAGCACCAACTCAACCACCTATATATGAATACATATAATGTATTGTTGCTACCAAAACTAATGGAGAGAACAATTTCAGCTCGCACACCTTCAAACCCTCTTTAAACCCTCTATCTCCTAGCTTGCTAAAACTTGGAATTTCAAGATCTGATTTACATGAAAACCCTTGCATACAATCTCTAAAACTCTCACACTTTTTCATAGTCTCCTAGATCTGATTTTATGCCTTTTAATCTCTTAAACTCTCTCATGTAGCTCACACGTTTCCCTCTAAAATCACTAGTTCAAATTTAAACAAACACTCTTGCTTTATATCCTTATTAACTCAAATACATAACACACGTTAGTCCTACACAAGGAAATTAACCAATAAATTATAAAAATATAACAATAAATTAATAAAAACTCATAATATGGACCCATGTAGGTGGGCCATGCACAAAGTCACCTAAAAAAGTCAAAAATGGATGAAAAACCCCATCACCATACACACCAAAGATCTCCAACCTCATCACCATGATTTTTCAAGCCTCTTAAGGCCATACACATGTCAAATATGTCATAAAAAAATCATCCATTCTCACACATTATCTTTCACCAATCAAATTCTTCATAAGTCTATCAAGGACCATTTCCTTCACAAAACATTTGCTTCCAGTAACCAGTCTTCACTAAACAAGCTCAAGATCATACCATAATACCTAAACTATGCCATGTAGCCACTCATTATAATTCCAATGACTTGTAGAACACATACATGATTTTTGAACCTCTTGAAACACCCATCAATGAAAACCACACTTACTTTCCTCTTCAACAAACTGAGCTTCCTAGAAAGTAATTTTGGAAACTCAAATAGTTTGCACCAATTATGTCACTTTCAAAACCTCTAAATTCATTCACTAGGAAAAAATTAATCCATATTCACTCTCCGGTGGATATCAAAAATAAAATAATTCAAAACATGAGTCTTCTACCTCAATCTTCTTGTCTAAAGTAATCTTGTCATGGAATAGTCATACTTATTCTTCACAAACTAAGTTGGTTGACCTATCAAATCACCTCATGAAGAGAAAAATAATATACCATTAGAAAGGTATATGAATATAATTTATATAAAATCTTTTTTCCTCCCAAATATAAGTGGAAGTTCTTAAACCAGATCAATCTCTAGAGCTAGTCAAAATTGGCCTTTACAAGCCCAAAAACCAACCTTCACAAATAGGGAAACATTTTCCATCAAGGACCTCAACCATGACAAATGTCAATTTATTCCATACTAACTTTGGAAAAATTTTCCAGAAACTGAAAACATTAAGAAACTTTCCCATTTGAGTGGGGCACACATATATTCACATTCTCTACCATAAATTTCTATAAACATAGAGGATTCCTATACAACCTCCAATAATCACATTTTCCAGAAAAATCCATTATATCCTCATACCATGAATATTTCTTCTACCGCTCTCAAACTAGGGTTTCAAAGCCATAAAAAATAGTTTACCTTCTTAACATTCATTCATAAAAACCTCATGATGAAACCAACCCATTATTTTTTGAAAATTATATCATCTCAATGGAAAAAGATCCTTGAAAGACGCAAGTTACCATGTAAATCACACAATCCACACCGAGCATAATAAGTTGCAATTCGAGCTTCAAAATGCTCTCTTAAGTACCATGTTTCGCCAAAAACACTATAATTTGCAAAATATTCTTCATGGAAACCTAAAAATTTTCCCAGAACACCTTAACACAAACTATTTTCATATACAATCCTCATAATATCTGAAATATGTCTACATCTTGACCACTACCATGATTTACATGACTAGCCCTTAGGGTTTTGTATGGTTTAAGCTAAGTCATATTATAAGAACCTCATAATTCATCATGAAACCTATCCAAAATTACCTACCCCGCTTTAGAAATCATGTCTCACACATCTACATGATTCCATGATCTCACATGGTTATACAACTCATCCTCATGCTTCATTTGGCCTCCTGACACCTAGCTTAGGTCTAGATGAGCACCTAAAACTATGTCTTCAATCTGTACCTACAATCTGAAATTCATGTTAGTATCTCAAAACACTCCTATCATTATATACATACCACTACCATGCTTCTCTAGTCACCATACATCTCTACTCATAATGTTGTATCACCTAGGCTAGCTGGGTCAATTGATTAGGCTTGTCAGACCAAGCCATTCTCACCTTCTCCACTGTTGTCATCATTCTAAAACCTAAATATCCATTTCAACATCTTTCCTAGAATCCTATGACACTTATCCATCATCCTCTTTGTCATTAATGAGATTTTACATCAATGAAAATGTGGTGCTCGGCTCTATCGTGTCTTGTCGAAAAGCTCGTAAGAAGGCCCTCAAGCGGGTTATAACTCCTATTCAGACATTTTTGCAAGATTTTCTGATTAAATCGGTGTAATGGTTTCTTCTAACCTTATATGGGAAACTCAGATCTACCTTACCTGTGTTGATCAAGGGCTCGAATCTTGTGCAAGTTCACTCACCTTGTCCTAACTTGGCGTGTTGGGTGGTTCTCATACCAATGTGATTTAGTTATTATCCTGGAAGAGGTAAATTCATACACCTTAATGCATGAGCGGTCAGCTTGGTGGTGTGAGCTCACCTTGCCACGAGTTGGGTTTGCTACCTTTACGAATGTATTGAAGAGAGAATTGGGGAAAATCCATCTCAGTCACTCGTTAGGCAAGAACAACATTAGTAAATAATGTAAATAGGGTAACGAGATTTCTCACGAAATGAGAAGAATGGATTTAAGATAAAATTAAAATAAAGAAACAGAAACATAATTAAAAAAAGGGGAGATGAGTCATTTTAGGGTTCTTTATCTTTTTGAGTTTTTTAAAAAAAGGATTAAATTAAAAGCCCATGAATAGGGTGGTTTATGAAAAAAGGGGGCTAGGGCTCCTTATCTTATTTTCTACCTTTTTGTTTGTATGGAGGAAGAGTAGCCACCACCATGGAGGAAGGAGAACTTTGAACCTGATATGCACACCCCACCAATGCATTGAGGAAGGTAGTTGCTTTTTTATTTGTGGTCGCAAGGATTCCAGTTTTGCTCAAACATTAATGAATGGCAGTCATGAGTGTGTTGAAAGGAAATTTGGTTTGTTGGTCTGTTGTCTCCCTAGTAGGTGCGTGGGGTAGTTATAGTAAAAAAAAATTTGATGCTTTTATAGTGTTTAACCAAATGAAAGAATGAGACAGATTCTCATGGATTATTTTTCCAGCAGTGCATGGAATACATGGGCTCCTCATGAGTTAGTCGCACTGGTTCATCTATGCAATAAATAGATCTTTTGCCTGATCAGTGACATTTTCCTACATTCTCCCTACCTGTGCTAAAATACTAGTGCAAGATTTGTCTCTTTCACCATTTCTCCACGTGGAGCAGCCTACGTGTCTTTTTCCAACATCCTTCTAGCCTGTGTCAAAAGCTGAGAGCTAGAATAAAGTGTAGACGTCCAACAAGAGTATGTTATGGGAAACTTCTCAGATGTTGTGGCTGGAAACGCTCTGGCAGATAGTCATGGAAAATGTGGAAGCATGCACCTGACACGTGGACTGTTCGACTAAATTCCTGAAAACATGGTCTCAGGGACTGTAGTGATGGCATAATATGTGCAAAATGGGTTTGTTAGAAAGGCAGAGGAACCTTGTACCTATTTCCCCTACCTGTTCCCACCCGCAACGAAGATGTTGTTGGGATAGAGAAAAAGAAGGATGACGTCATTAATCAACTTGTTTAAAAAAAAGAGAGAGAGAAAGATTTCAAGTAAATGTGAAGAGGAGAATTGTGAATGTACGCGTTTTGTTGGACGGAATGCCTGGAAAAGTGATGAAGCCATGTTTTATATGAACGAACCCTCATGGAGAACCTCGTGTGCTACAGATGCTAATATTGTTAGGCATGGTTCATCTCTCCTTACCTTTCATAATTCTCATGCTTTAGTTTTCATTTGCAACTTAATAGAATTTTAAAATATTAGGATTATAATACAGTTAATTGTTTACATCAACTCATTGCAAAAACAATGAAATGTCGTGTCGTAACTCACGAAATCAAAATAACTCTTTTGCATTAAACCATGAACTTCCACCCTCATTCTGAGGTGATTTAGAAAACTTCCTACCCAACTAGATCACTACAATATTGTTTTATCGACCAGACAAAATTGACTTCCCAGTAAAAATGTTGACCATCTCCCTGTTTAAATAGATAATTTTTGCATTTTCCAGAGACTCGTTAAGTACCCTTCATAACTCCGAAAATGGGATGTTAAGCTTCATTCGTGTACTTGCTTATGTGAGGAGTCACCTTACCCTTTGGTTTGACCCCAAATGAACATTTGTGATATTTTTGGCACCCTTATAGGAGCCATGTTACACTTTTTCGTAGCGGTAGAAAGTTGGCTTTCGTTTTAAACCACAAATTGAAACCTGGATAGAGAAATTATCTTCCATTTTCACAAACCTCTAGTGTTCTTACTAGACAATTACATGGAACATTCAGTTTGGGGAAAAACACTTTTTCGTATAGTTTTGGCAAAGCCATTTTGTAGGCCTCCGACAGCTGTTTGACGAGGTCAAACTGGACCAATTACGACTTGTCGCTCCAGAAAACTTGTCGTCGTTTGAAAATGGTTATCTAATTCTCAGTTCCTTCAACTTTGATGAATTCTCCTTATATAGGGGAACTTGTAGGAAGTTTCTCGTTGCGCGTTCATCTGTCGAACGTCAGTTTTGGACGTGGTTATTCTGAGCCCTCGAGCTAACTTTTGTTCATTTGTAACTAGGACAATTACGACCAGTGGCCCCATAAAACTAGCCGCCAAACGTAAACAGTTCGCCAGTTCCAAATTCTGTCAGTTGCTATGAACTCTTGGTATATAAGTGGACACGTATAAATTTAATCGTGGTGTGTTTGCTCATCGGAAGACTACGTTTGAAAGTGGTTTCTTAGCCTCCGAGCCCGTTTTGAACGTTTTTGTAGTTAGCAAGAAAATGTAAAAATAGAAAGTTGTGGGACCCTTGTCAGGTTGCCAAACTATCGTGGAAACTTTTGACACATGTAAATAACTGTTTAAAAAACTTTATAGAGTAACTTGTTTTGTGAAATAGAACTTTTGACAAAATGGTGTTTTCTCTCTCATCCCTTCTTTTTCTCTCTCCTGGGTTACAAAATGAAGTGAAATGAAATATAATGAATACTTGTCTCTAAACTTTTTCTTTTGATTGCAAATTGTATTTATTATTATATGTAAATGGGAAACCAAAAAAATATGTTAATTATGTTATATTAGGATGGATGTCATGCCAACGAATTATCGCTGATTTCATGCTCTCGTGGTTTGCAGGATGCAAGAATGATGGCAAAAATGCGATGTGTAATTCATTAATTATCATTGTAATTTATATAGTTAATTGTTAAATGAATATATGTATAATGTAGTCTCATGTTACAGAAGGTTATTTGATAATTTGTTGATATGTATGAGATGCTAGTTTTAAAGACATCTAGGAAATGTGCATTTAATCATAGGTTCAATTTGATTCATAATACACATGGTAAAAATGTTTGATATTTATATAAGGTAAATGAAATTGTAGTAATATCTTGTAGTGCATATTGAGTGTTCAATAAATGATTAACGAGTCATCTTATGCATTCATACTTTGTAAATGTAATAAAAAGATTTAATCGAAACACTCAACCCTTGTATAATATCGGAGCATAACTTGTTTTCATGTGTGATACTCCTTACCGTAGAAGACATTGAAAACCGTAAAATGAACTTAAATTGTGCACTCGATGGAACCTTCTAGTTTGAATAAACAAGAGCCCAAGAATGGGTTTATCGTCTTAGTCAGTATGTTTAGTGACATTGTCATAAACCTGTCTGATAGGAGCGACACAGTCAAACTTTATTTGGAGTAAGTAGAGCTATCTCTTCCTTCGTATCCTAGTGGACTACCTTGTCTTCCGAAGATAGATTTAAAATTAAATTTCTTCATCGAATGAAATCCCTGTTGGATCCAGACGACATAGATGGAGGTTGTGAATTAGTTGTTCTAGGTCTTAAACTCTTGTTGATGAACTCCTTAGCTCCGCTCAGCTAAATATGTTACCTTGATTTCTATTGTCCTTTTTTGAAGGTGGTTTAGCATAAATATGTCCTCTCGCCTTAAACTCATATATAGTTGAGGGGTAGATCCTTAAGTGAAATTGGAATTAATCTAAACCTCAGTTGATTTGGATGTTAACTTAGGGTTCGTGTGTAGCTTCAAGTCTTCTAATCATATATGTCTTCAAGATGTTAGACAAACATTTTGTAACTCCTTTTACAAGACAATGCTAATAATAAGACCATAATGTGATTTAGAAAATAAAGCATATAAAAGTAAAAATGATATTTGAGGTTAAGAATAATGCCACTCTTGGAGTCCTTATAACTCAATTAAATATTTTCATTTGTTTCAGAGAATATGAATTGCCTTTGTGTGATCAAACTTCGAGAAAACAAAAGATATATATAAAAATCAAAATGGAGTTCTGCTAGTCATTGAATTAGAATAACTATGGTAGGGAAATAACTTTTCCGTGATCGAAGAATGTTTTGGAAAACAAAAAATATATCTTTTATATAAGCCTCCCTTAAATCTTAAAATTGCTATATGGACAATCAAGTCAGATCCACTTTAGTTATAAGGGTAAAAGGTAGCCTTTGATTGAACGTTTGAGAAGAATATTCTTAATATAAGAACAAGATAATTAAGTATTTTATATGCATTTGAATTATGCCAAATAAGTATGCAAGTTATGAAAATTTTCGTAAAGAATAATAAGTCAACTTAAAAAGGGTCGATCAGTAATTTAACTGCGGAATGAACTTAAGAATCTGTAGGTGGACAAATGAGAAAATTATCCTTGCACAATAATGTTCTTGGAATGTTAATCGTAACTAAGATGCAATTAAAGAAAAGATGTGTTGTGGGTTTGCCCATCCTTGAGTCTTTTTTTGTTGTTTGGGTCATTGCTAGTATTTGTTCATTTGGAAAAGTGTGGCATTGACATGTATATGGTGTTGTCATGTGTCTATGTAATTCGATGACTTGTAAGTGTCGTATGCGTCTTTGAGTTTCCTTACTTGGAGCCTTGTGGCATTGTGTGGTGAGCAATGTAAGTCAAAAAAAATTATCCTGGTATTTTCACTATTGTTTTTGTGTGTGTAAAAATGGGGCGTTACAGAAAATATCTATACTCACTCATGTTAACAATATCCCCCTATGTCATTGATGGAAAACCAACTAGATCTTCTCCCCCATTTTACATTAATAAAAAGCATACCAAAGAAAATATTCCTCATATTTTTCAGCTTCTTAGGATCACCTCTTGGTTGGAAACATCAACCCAACTCATCAAATTAGCATACAAACCTATCATTTCTTTCTTGACTTTGTTTTAGGATTCTTTCTCACCATGTAACCACTATAGTATACCTAGGTAGGGCTATACAAGGCACTCATATATGCTAAAAATCATGAATCTAGGATTATAACATCATGCTTATCTTTTTCTTGGTCCATTTCAACTAATATTGCTTACCAACTGATTGATTTCTTTCATACAATGATTACACACAACATTTAAGATTGAGGTCCCTCAACAACTTTTCAATAAAATTTAGGCCAACTTATACCAACCATGAAATCTCATACACAATATGAATCCATTCCTTATAAATCCCCATGGCATCATTCCACCCCCCTTTAATTGAAAAATCAAAAAATTGAGTACTTGCATTACTTATATGTCATGGAGAATGATCAGACGTATCATCCCTACCTTGAGTCACTATTTTAGTGTTTTCATCTTCCTTTGTATGTTATTAAAATCTTCTTGAGTCATGCACACACTTACCCATGAAGTGTACTTGTAACACATCATCCACTGCTATACATAGTGTTCTAGACCCCTTAGAGCACCTAGATTACTTTTTTCATGATCAAATTAACCCCCCTACCTTAAGAGCCTCCTATAGACGTGTTCTATGCTATGATAGGGCTTCAACATGCTCTAGTTACCTGAAATAGTATTGTGACACTTATCATGAAGCATTTGTCATTTAATATGACCATATAGACCTACTTGAAATTCTATACAATATATTCTCCGACCTATAGAACCAAATTTTACACCTTTACTACTTGACACAAACCATATTTTCTTATATACTTACCTAATTCAATTTTCAACTCTTTGTTCTCATTTATCTTTATCTATGCACTTCCATACTCTTATATATTCTATAATATGTTTTAAGAAGTCACACCCACCAGAGATAGTGTCATCTAACCTTTTATACATGTAGCGGCTCATTTTAGTACTTCTGATACAGATTGTACCATGTCAATAATCAACCTGCCATGTGGCACCTTCTAGTTTCTTCAGTCAAGTCTTAAGTCTTCATTATAGTATAAGAGGACCTACCAAACCATCTTGTCACCCATTAACCATGCTTTAAATACTATCCTAGAGCTAAGACATCATGTATAAGATTTGACATAGTACTTATCCACTTACAAGCATAGTTTTGATCTTGTAATAGTCTTGTTCACTACCCCATCCTTTTCCATGCATACTTCATGATTCCCAACCAACTTAGATATGTCCTAAACATGAAACATGATCAAATCATTCATTAGCATGGTTGGAAGCATCAATTTCTCTTTCCTCCAACTTTACATTATATTTTTGAGATGCCTCTAAAACCTCCTTATCACTTCACAACCTTTATCATGATACATCTATAGATTTTTCACTATATAAACTATGTGAATCATTAGAAACCTATACATGTCACTTGAGAAAATTATCCAACATCTTAGTTCATGATAAAATACATATTTTTCCTAGACATACCTTAAGTACTTATTCTCAGACTTAATCAACCATGTATAACTTGTAGAATATCATTTTTATCAAGACTTCTTATAATATCCTTTGAATTTGATAACCTTACATTGTCACCTTCAACCTTTTGCATGAGACAATACCTTAGACTTCAAATGAGTTTGACACAGTGCACAACAATTGAAAGAATATTTTCTAGTTCTTAACATCCTTTGACATGCATTATAGAACTTCATACTTATTAATGTTAACTCCATGATGCATAGAAAAATTCGATGCACTCTAACCTTGGATGAAGACCAAAATAAACACCTAATAAACTCTATTAGTTTAAGAATACTTTATAAAATATAATTACATACCTCATTTCCTACTACCACACATCTTCTTGGTTTTCTTGGAGCTGATGAATCATTTTATTTAGTCACTCACAAAGGTCTTAAATGATTAATGAATTCCTAGGACAGGGATCACTCCCAACCTTTCCCTTCGGTATTCAAATGTTTGTTTTGGAAGAGAATTTCTTAGAATGACATCTATCTCCTGTTTGGTGGATACGAACTCCAACTTTATCTTTTATTCACTTAGAAAATGGTATTTTATTGATTGTGTTTTGTCTTAGAATGAAACACAAGATTCTTGGAAACACTAATGACACTTTTACTATCACAGTAAATAAGAGTAAGACCATCACACTCCACTTTGTAATCTTTTAGTGTTTGTCTCATCCATAACACTTGTGTACAAGATTTTTCTACTGTAACATATTTAGCTTCACACATGGAAAGGGATACTAAATATTGTTTTTTACTTATCCAAGAAATAAGACACTTATAAACATAAAATTCTCCTCCACTAGTGCTTATTTTGTCATCTAGGATGCCTTCCCAATCAACATTTGTGAAAGAATTTAACTCAAATTTGTCACTCTTTGCATAGCATAGCCCATAATCAGTAGTCCCTTTGAGATATCTAAATATTATCTTCACTAATTTTAAGTGAGATTCCTTTGGATTCTCTTGAAATCTTCTAACAAGAATTATAACCCGTAGGATATCAGGTTTGGAAGTAGTAACATACAGAATACTACCAATCATATATTTATACTTAGACTGATTTACCTTAGGCGAGTCATTCTTCTTGTTTAGTTTTCATCTTATAACCATGGGTGTTCCAACAGGCTTGCAATCTTCCATTTGAAACTTCTTCAACATCTCCTTGATGTATTTGGTTTGAGATATGAATATACCTTCCTTAGACTGATTTACTTGTAGTCCTAGAAATAAGGACAAATCTCTAATCATAGACATTTTAAATCCCTTTTCATAGCATTTGCAAATTCATGAGTCATGAGTTCATTGTTTCCTCTAAATATGAGATCATTCACATATACAACAATAATTAATAAATGACCATTTTCCCTTTTGATATAAAAATTACTATAAAAACTCCTCTTTTGAAACCTTGTTCAATCAAGTACTTGTCAATTCTTCCATACAAATCCATAGGAGATTGCTTTAGTCCATAAATATCCTTTTTAACTTTACATACATAATCATTCTTATCTATCAAAGAAAACCCATCAGGATGGTCCATGTATACATTCTCTTCTAGATTACCATTCAAAAAGGAAAATTTGACATCCATTTGCTATACTTTAAATCCCTCAAATATTGCATAGGACAGGAATAATTTAATGGCTTCCATTCTAGCTAGGATTCATCAAAATCAACTCCCTCAACTTTTTCATACCATTTACAAACCAATCTAGCCACGTTTCTTGTAACTTATCCATTCTCATTGAGTTTATTTCTAAAAACCCATTTAGACTCAATAAAATTATTATCCTTTGGTCTAGGTACTAACTATCAAGTCCTATTATTTTTAATATAATCTAGTTCTTAATTCATATCCTTGATCTAACATTCATCCTTACTTCTTGAACATTTTTAGGCTCAAAATTTGATAAAATGCACATTTTTCTTGGTTTTGAAAACTTACCAATTTCCTTCTTATAGTAACTTCAACATCCTTCTTTCCTAGGATTTGATTTTTAGGATGCTCTATCCTTATCTGTCTTAATGGTACTTTGGTGTCTTGTATTTTTTCTTCATCATATTCTTATTCATTTTTTTGTAAAACTTCTTCTTTAGGATCAGTTACTTGAGGTGTCTCTTTTGTCTTGAGAATGGACTTCATAGGATACGATTCCTCAAAGTTTACACTTGCGCTTTCAACTATTGTCTTCAACCTTTTTTCTAGCAGATTTAGGCCATGCTTCTTAAGGAATGTCCCAAAAATATACCTTCATCATACCTAGATTCAAAATTACCTAGATTCTCATATGTACTTTTGATAAAACACATGCATCCAAAAACTCTAAAATGTTCCACATTAGCTGGTCTTCCTTTCCACAATTCATATGAAGTATTTTCAATGTTTATGATTAGTTGACATCTATTGAGAATATAAAAAACATTACAAATTTCTTCCTTCCAATAACCATTAGGTAGCTTAGATTCATTTAGAATAGTCCTTACCATCTCTTGAACAATCATGTTATTCCTTTCAACTACACCATTTTGTTGTGGTGTTATAGAAACTAAAAATTTCCTCCTAATACCATGTGTTCTACAAAATTCATCAAAAAAATTAGACCAAAACTAACCTCCATTTAATGATATAATTCTTTTGTTTTTTTTTCTTTTTTCTCATTTTCAATAAGAAATTTGAATGACTTCAAGACTTCAAATGCATCTTATTTTTTTCTCAAACAAGCAACCTAAGTATATATTAATCATCAATTAGAAACATGAAGTAATAATATCTTGATGTACTCTCTATTCTCATAGTTCTAAAAATATTAGTGTGGATTAGTTTAAGAGTTATATTGGTAGAATCATGTTCCTTGGTCTTAAACCTTCTTCTAGTTCACTTTCCATGAAGACAAGCTTTGCAAAATGTATCTTTAGGTTTGTTGATTATTGGCATGTTCTTTACACACTTGTTAGAGATGATCTTGATAAGATTATCAAAGTTTACATGGCCTAATTTCCTATTCCATAACCATACGTCATTCATATTTCTCATAATACATCTTTATTTGTTAACCTCTTTCAAAATGTACATGTTATTTTCAGTCCTCTTGGCTCTAGCCGCAAGATTTCATGTTTCTCTTTTTCTAATTTTACATATTTCATCATCAAAGGTTAAGATATACCCTTGTTTACACATTTGAATTTAATTGAATACTTTTTTTTAGTCCTTCGACATATAGAACATTTTCAGTGAGGGTTTTCCTATAATGAAAACTTAAAGAGCATCTTCCTCCATTTTTTTAGTATAGGTATCACCAAACCTAACATAACCTAAAAAATTATTCTTCAAAGAGATAAATTTACCTTTCTCACCTGTCATATGAGTAGAACACCCACTTTCAATATACTATATCATATTTTCATTTTGACTAAGAAAATTAGTTTGAGAAATTTGACACTCTTCATCCATTGTACTTGATCCTACAAGGCCTAAAACCAAAGCATGCTCTTCCCTGTATTCTTTGCATTTTTCATCAACCTTCAATGAAAATGAAGATGGTGGACATATATCAAAGATATAATCCCATATATCAAACCCTAATGGTTTCAAACATACTTTCATTCTAATCATAGGAAGTGCATCATCTTGGACTTTCCTACTTTCCATATTAGTTCTTGAGGATATCTTCTTTCAAGTGATTAAACTTCTCTGAAAGGACTTGATTTGATACCAATTGTTTAAAGAAAAATGGATTGAGAGGGGGGTGAATATGTCCTTCAAAAACTTTAACCAATTCAAATTTACTTCCTCAAACCATAAACCATTCAACCATACATTAATGTGTGCTTAACATTCATCCAAATGTGCATAAGCATGAAAGAGACACAAGAACATAAGATATAAGTGGGAAACCATCAAGGGGAAGAAAATACACTAAATCTTATGATTATATTACTCAAATAAAAAGTATTTACTGAAGCACCAACTTCAAAAGGAGCACTAACCCCTATTTTAGTAGAGCACCAAGCCTACAAGGAGCACCAAACCCTAGTTTACTGAAACACCAACTCCAAAAGGAGGATAAAACTCCCTAAGTTGATTAAGAAAAAAATCAACCAACTGTATATGAATATATCAGATGTATTATTTCTTTCATAACTGATGGAGATCACAATTTAAGATCACACACCTTTAAATCCTCTATCTCCTAGCTCACTCAAACTTGGACTTTCAAGATATGATTTGCATGCACACCCTTGCACACAAGCTCTATAAATATCCTCATACTTTTGACTACTCTCTCAGATCTTATTTTAATCCTTTGAACCTCTCACACTCTCTCAATTATCTTACACTTTTCCCTCTAAAATCACCAGTTAAAATTTGAACCAAAACCCTTGTTTTATATCCTTCTCAACTCTAAAACATAACAGTCGGTCCCAATGTATGATTGAAACTAGTGTTAATCTAACTAAGATCTTGCAATAATTTATTTTAAGATAATCTAGAAAATTAAATATAGTAATTATAGTGAATATAGCATTCTCATATTATAAAATGATGATATATTCAACTAGACACAAGTCTAGAAAGTAAATAATAGAAATTTGGTTAGGATTCATAGCATATTTAATCCAAATAGGGTTAAATATAATTGATATTGATTCTAATATGGATAAGGATGTTGTGTATGGTGCCATAAATCCGTTCACAAAATATGGGACCTTAAAATTAGTGGAGGAAAATTTTCTATTTATGGACATATTCACCAAATAAATCTATACTAGGGATAAATAATATGTCATATGCTATAATGATCTAAAATATTCCTCTCATTCATGTTTTGTTTGTATCTTTTGACATGTTTTCTTTATTAGGATATTTACACTGAATCTTGTGTACATGTGTGTGAATTATTTTAATTTTCAATCCCTAGATCTCCCCTTTTAACTAAAACATGGTATGTAATATTTTATTTGGACTAATGTCACTATTCCCTTTTAACATGATGAGTGGAAAACTAACAATATGTTGGGATCAAACCATGTGTATTTATTCTATTCATATGGTAGAGAAGATATTATAAATGTGTAAATAAAGATAGATCCTCTATTCAACCCTCAATAATTAGCAATGATGTTTAGCTTGATTTGTGTGTGTGTGTGTGTGTGTGTGTGTGTGTGTGTGTGTGTGTGTGTGTGTGTGTGTGTGTGTGTGTGTGTGTGTGTTTGTTTTTTTTATTTTAGGGTAGCAAGGATATATATATTTTAGATTTTAATATCTATTATGTAATATTATTGATTTATATATACTTCAATATTGTGTTCAAACATTTTATTATAGTTTTTTTAGATTTGTAATCCCTAGATTCCTCTAATGTGTGTGTGTGTGTGTGCGTGCGTGTGTGTGTGTGTGTGTGTGTGTGTGTGTGTGTGTGTGTGTGTGTGTGTGTGTGTGTGTGTGTGTGTGTGTGTGTGTGTGTGTGTGTGTGTGTGTGTACTATTTGTTTTTCAAATGACCCCAAACCAACTAAGTTAAATAATGTATTTACAATGATGATAATTTCAAGTAGAATTGATAATTACATTGATCTTAGGAAATATTATTTATCTAAACCTATCCTAGGCCCATGAACCCATCCACTCTTAGCATGGAATCTGATTTTCAACATGAAATGAATTTTAGAAATCTAAAGATGTGTTATTAGAAGGTGCATTGAATCTTGAGTTGTATAGCTCAAGAACAAGTCTTTAGTCAATGGAATCAAAGTGTAGGACTGAGATATATTCTTTAAGTTTATCTAATAAATTTGTAAATGAATAATGTTGGGATAAATGTCAAAAAAAAAAATCTTAGTTCCACAGGAACAAATTTTGGTACTACATTATTGTATTACACTTTTTGTTTGAATGAAATATTTTGACATCTATCACCCTACCATAAAGAGAGATGTCTAGTAGTTTAGTGAAGTATTTAACATGATTATAAATGTTATCATTTCAATGGGGATTGGACCAACATATGGATTTTGTTTTGACATGTTATGTTAAAATTACATCAAGGTTTTATAGAGGTTGGGTGATGTTATTTTTTATGAGAAAGGAATGTTAGAGATCATAAGCACTGAGAGGGGGGTGAATCAATGCAGATAAAAATTAATCTCCAGAGTTATACTTAATCCACAATTTGTTAAATTTGAGAAGTACTATATCATGTGCATTTCATCAAACATATATCAGACGAAAAGACACCAAACAAAAAAATTATAGTGGGAAACCCTTTCGGGAGAAAACCCACTTGAAACCAAGGCTTTATTAGGAACACCAATTCCAAAGCTTACAATGGTTTTGGTGGAGCACCCACTCAACCTGTGAAGCCCCCACTCCATAACTTCAAGCACCCAATCAAATATTTTGTGAGCACCCACTGAGCTAATTTTAGCAAGCACCAACTTGCAAGGAGAAACAACCCTTAATTTAATCAGCTACATCTAATATTTTACAAGCACCCACCCACAAGGAGGTTGTAACCCCCTGAAAAATGATAACCTACAACTTAGACTTGATTTATATACAAATTTTGATCATCTTGTAACAAAAATTGCTTACACAATAGATTATGATCACTCTTCTATATCTGTCTGTGTTCTCTCTATCACTCTCTTCTTCTCATTTGAATCGACCCCTCTTGGTCAATCAATCTGCCACACCAATTCTCTTCTCATCTGATGTATCTTATGTACTTCATCTGTCTTATCTTCTCCTTTCTCTCTCTTTTCTTTCTATTATCTCCTTTAGCTTGAATGGATCATCTTCTTACTTGAGAAACTTTTCTTCTATCACTCCTTCAGCTCAAGTGCATTATTTAATTTATTATATCTACTCTAATTGGCTTTTAGTTTTGTCTATATTGACCATCGAATCATTCCATCTCTTCGGTTAGAATTTCGTGCACCCTTTCCTACTCTATTGCATGAAATATGGTCCACTAAATGAATATGGATAGCTCCTAATCTTTCTCTTGCTATATTTGGCTTGATTTTAACTTTTTCTATGCATTCATCAGAAATTATTTATGAGCCGATACCTAAAAATAGATTTCTCATATTTTTAGTATTTCCAATATGATCAAGATGAGTGAGCCATTTTCATCTTTGATATTTATTTTTTCCTTGAAATCAGGAATCACATAGAGAACTGCAACTGCATTTCCACAAAGTCAATGAGCATTAAATGTTGTTAGTTGGATCTATAGATTTCTTCATTATTCATGTAGCTCAAGTTGTATAATCTTCCGCAATCATCAGACAATCGAATCACCATCAATTTTATATAAAAAATTCTCACTTGTCCATGTGTAAATCAATTCTATCATCCTCTAGCCCTGTCTAATCCATCTTGTTCAATCTGCAGATTTTATAAGCTTCTTTGACATTTTCCTTTGTTCTATGGATTTTTCAGTTATCCATGGCTTCTTCTTTAACTTCACAGATTTTTCAATGTTACACAGATTTTCTTCTTGTCCACTGCCTTCCCACATATTTTTTCCATGTTCGCGACTCTATCCTTTTACCTGTAGATTTTATCGTTCTTCGCAGCTATCTTCCACCCTTAGCAGATTTTCCCTTATTCATAGTTTCCTCAAGAATTCCTTACTCCCATGGTTTTTCCATCAAACTATTCTAAATTTTATGGCTTTTCCTTCAAACTCACAACTCATCCTTTAGTTTCATTTTTCTTTGTAGCTTCATCCCTATACTTGTGGCCTTCACTAAGATTTTGTGGCTTTAGACTTCGACGGCTAACTACTTATGTTCGCGGCTTGCTAAAAATATAATTAAGTCACTTAGAACTTATCCTTGATCATTCTGAAGCCTCTGTGAGATGACACTACCAATGAACCTTCATCTTTATCACTTGCTCAGTTTTTCCATCAATGCCGCTTGACATAAAATACTTTTGCCATCAATGCAACTTGACATCAATGAAAACACATATGTAAAATGAAAAAGGTCCAACAAGGAATAATTAATGACATCATTATTCTTGGAAGGATGATATGTGTATTCAATCCAGGTTGATTTTTATTTTATTACGTCATGTTTTCTAGTAGGAGGTACAATGTACTTAGAATTGTATTAAAAACCTTGTTATATTATTTGAATAAATTATGATGTTTTTTCAATAACCTAATTGGAACTTTCTTTAGGTGAATTATCTAGAGGAAATTATGGAGTATTTTCTTCTATCTAAATGTCATTAGTATTAAAATGAGGGAGGTTAAAATCATTAGAGTGGGAAATCATGTTGGATTCATGATTGAAGGCATGTATTTTTTCAATCTATTTTAATAGTGGATAACATCAATGTTCCTAGTATACACATGGGAAATAGTTTAATACTAATCATAATATGAAAGTGTAGTACATGATTTTGTGCCACTTTAGTCAGGGGTATTAGTGTCATGAGGGGTTTCTGTAGAAGTGACACCTAGGTACTTAAGTATATAAGAGAAGTGGATTAATAAGAACATATTTCAGACATAAAAATCATTTCATGAACATAAATATATTCCTATTTTTGCAAGATGATTTATTAGTGTTACAAGGAATTTAATTCTCAATATTGGATTCAAGTATAATAGGAAAGTGATCTCTTAGTAAGAGAGGTGTAGGAATCCAATCCATGATACATTTTCGTAACCTTTTTTTGTTACATGTATCTTTGATTTTTTGAGGCTTGTAATCCTATGACTCACTAAAAATCATGTTGATCTCAATTTTAAAGTCATAGATTTCTATAAAAAAACACTATACATAATTGGTGTGGTAGAAATCTGAATTTTTTTTTAAGATAAAGCATCAGATTGTACCATGGGTAGGTATTAGCCTCATGTTTTGTATTTGTTATTGTTTAGTAGATGATGCAACTTATCCCATATGATGTGTCCATGTTTTCCCTATAAGAAAGTTATGATAAATAAAATGATCTAGTTTCATGACCTTAGTGTCAATAATTGTGGGTCCCATATTGATGGGTAGCCAAATAAATGCAAGGGGTTTTTGATGATTTTTTATCAAAGACATGATAAGTGAGTTGTGTTCATTTAAGGTATTGTTTATAAAATACTAGGTTTTTAGTAACAAGAATGATGCAACATTGATTCCCAAGCCTTTTTACACCAGGACCTTCCTTATATGATATTTTATATGAGGAAGATAATAAGGAGGAGAGTATCATTAATACAGAATATTATTTCTTCATTTACCATGTAATCCTCAAAATAATCTAAACAGTCATTTTTTGTCTAGAAAGAAGTCACAATTTCTATAGTGTGAACCTTGGAAGTAGAGGAGGTTGATTAGATGGGTTATTCAATAGTTTCTATGGAATCCTCTAAGGCTCAAAGTTATAAGATAAGTAATATATAATGATGAGGATATGTACACATTAGTTTCGTAAGGGGAATATTACAATGCATGAAGTTAATTCAATCCATAAATTTATGTTGATGTTTTAGATAAGATCCATTATGATACTTAGGTAAAGAATTGTTATAAGTTGAGGCTCCATGATGGAGCAGGATCATGATTACATTTATCACTAGATGATAAAATAGAATTATACTTAAACAATAACTCATCAAGTAAGAAATTTTAAGTTTTTAGATGACATCCTTATGTACAGGAATTCATGGATAGTTTACTTCAACTACATTTAAATATTAAGAGTTAATATAGTTATGGTCATAATATGCTTTATTTGTGACCACAAAATGGGTCATAGGGGTCTTTGTTGGGGTTATGGACTAGTTTGAAATGTTAATTTTTATGATTATGGTGGATTTAAAGAATTTATTTGTCCTTCTCATAACATTATATCCAGTGATACTATTGATATAAAAATTGTAACCCAATGAAAAATCAAAGGAAATATTTTTGAGATATCCATATTTTTCATGAGAGTTCCCAATGTTATCATGCCACCAATTTAATATAATAGGGTCATACTACATGGCATGGGTTTTGAGGGATAAATGTCATTTAATATAGGTGTAGGAGTGATTTTCTTGAGTCTTTAGTAACTTAGGGGAGAGAGGTGGGGGTTGTGATGAGATGTTTAACTACATGGATTGGAATTAGAATAAGGAGGAATTGTGAAATATTTTACCTGACAATTTTTATCTATTTATTTTGGGAGTATTTGTGGCTGATTTGAAGGTATCCTTATTAATTTAAGAGTTTTCGTAAATAATCTCATAAGAATTTATTTTCTCTAAACATTTTAAGGGAATCCTCTAGTTTAGTAGGGGAGAAATAGTGGACCCTATATTCTAGTTCAGGATTCAAGGCTTTAAGAATTTAAAAGATGTTTTGATTGTCTATATTATGATTAAATTTATTTGCCATGGATTTACATCATTTGATGAAATTATGGGCTAGTTCATTGAGTGATTTTTTCATATTGATAAATTTTTACAAGGAATTTAGAAAAAATTAAAGTTGGAATTATTTCATCAAGGGATAAACTAAAGGATGAGTGCATAAAGATGTGGCTAAGTTTTATATAAAGAAGTCACATGTTTTTTTATTAAAAAGTATATTTTACGTAAGTTCAAGTGATCATCACTAATATGGCAGTTTAGAATTTAGTAATGGTGTAAAAAGATGAAATGTGGGATATTGAGTCTAAGATGTTTTCATATATAGATAAAATTGTTGGTTTCTCAAACATGCACTCGCGTCTCGGATCTCGAAATGACCGAGGTGTTTGAGACCGTAATGGAACTATTCCCAAGTTTTGGGACCTTGCGAGCTTGGGATGGATCTCCAGAGAAGACCAGTTCCTCTATTTATTTCTACTACTACTACTACTCCTAGTGCTGAAAGGGGACACTAAGGTAATAAATGCCAAGGGACTAGGAATAGAAAGATAACATGAAAGGAAACTACACTAAATGGAAATAACACTAGAAAAGAGGGATGAATGCTATCTGTTCTAAGTGGGAATGAAAGGAAATGCATGAAAGGAGGATAGGAATAAGTAGCATAGATAAACACATATTTACTAGATTGTTCTCATGGAATAAAAATAAATAAGGAACTGTAAGGGAAGTGAAATGGCACAACCAACACATAACACAAAAGAAAAGGCAAGAAAAAGGAATGAAAACATGTTAAGATAGAGAATATTCACAAAATGATGCTTCTATTACTTCCGGAAATGAATAGATTTGTTACAACGGCGAAGGAGGTCGATATCCACATAAAAGAGCTAGATCTAGAGGTATGCAACTCAAAATACAAAACCTATGAAGTCCTTAACAAAATGTGTAAGGATCTATATTGTCCAAAATTAATAATGAGCCCAAATATTACATTTATAGATGAATCTGTAGAAGAAAAAAAGGAGGGGAAACTTGAATTTGAAATATAACCACCAACAAGAAGCATTAAATGCCTACAAATATTCCTAAGAACCTATCAAATGCACTTCCCTAGGTATGTTTGGTGTGTTAAAGAGGGAAGAAGGGAAAATCATATTAAATAGGGTTTTTGGAGCAATCAAATCTACTCATTAATACTCAGAGAGATGTTTTTCCATTTCTCACCTACTAGATCTACCAAGAATTTGAATTTGAATATCTAACACTATAGCTCATGTTAGCAGCTCTTTGACAAGTCTAAATACACGCCCATCGGAGCTCTGTAGAAAAATATATGGCTTTCAGGATATGTGAGAGATTCATGCACATGCAAGACACATGGCATGCATGAATTGGCTAAAATGATTGCCAACTGTGAAAATATTTTTCATTTCTACCAAGCATGTCAGTCATTGATTTGTTGCAAGGATCTGGTGCCCTATTGGTGCACTTTGATAGGATATGTGTGGTAGAAGATGACCTGACACAAAAGGGCATAAAGGAAGGCCTGAGGGAAGGGTGCGTAAAATAAAATAGAGGAAGGCGCAGAGGAATGCATGCACGACACACATGGGGAATGAGGCAAACCAATGGGAAGAGAATGCATATTTAAGGCATAACTATTACAAATTAATGGGTATGAGAGCCAGGGACTTAGTTGATTGAAGAAAGTGTGAGACACGTGCATAGGGAATAACTACTTAGGTAGAAAGTGAATGTGTAGAAGGAGTAGAAAAAAGAGGAAAAGGAAAGAAAAAGGATATAACAGAAAGTGCACAAGGGCACATGAAGAAAACAAGGGGTGCTAAGGGAAAAATGCAACCAAGGAATTGGTTCAACTAAACCTAAGCATGCACAACCTTCAGTGAGGAGATAAGAGCCATAATATGTATACAAGTTACTCAAATAACTAGTAGAGTTATTTGGATAACACATCCTAAGAGTATAATTTTTTTTCGATGTGGATAGACCTTCTTCATTCAACAAGAAGAAGACCATATCATTGACAATATTCTTAGACACTTTATGAAGTTAAAAAAATTATATGAAGTTTCAAGCTTCTTCATTAACCCTGTAGGGACCTCAAAACACAAGGTCCAATTTTATTTAACTCCCATTAACCCCATTGTTAAGTGTTACATTGATTCCAAACATTAAAAAATTACAAAAATTAACATCCAAATCGTACATGTATGGAACACAAATCATATTTAAACCAAAAGACATTTCATTATTTTCAATACCCCAGTACAACTTATAAGTTTACAAGAAATGTCAAAGAGACTCATAAGATTATATAATATAACTTGTTATTCCACTAGTACATCCAATATAATTTATTCCATGAATTGAAATATGAAAGACACTAAACAAGATTTTTAAATCAGCTCAAATCCCTTTAAGATTCTTTCCTTTCCTTTGTCTCCAGAGTGGCCTGTATTTTACACAAAGGGTCAGTTCCAACTGAGTTCCAACTGAACTGGAAAGAGTTCATTTTCATACATGTAGTAATCTACAAATGAAAACATATCAAAAATATCCAAATATCCATCAACAAAAAGACTCATGTATTATTTTTATAATGATGTCAATAAGCATGTATATATGCATGAACTATAAGTTCAAAATCTCATTCTTGAGTGGTTCCTTTAACCCTCATACATTAAAATACATAAAAATTACCTTACTCAAGGTTGATTTCATAATGCATTTCAGAATAATCATAAAATCAATATTCATTTATGCATTCACATATAAAATCATCCATTATTAAAATAATGATGTAGATAAGTGTGTATTCCTGCATGAAATAATCAAGTTCATATTATAATTCAAGGTAGATGCCTTTAATTGACATAAAGAAAATGCATAAAACTTACAGCAAGTAAGGTTGATTACATAATGCATATCTTAATAACCATATGTATCACCAGTAACATACCAAGTGTTTAACCAAATTCCATCATAATAGTTTTATATTCTAAAATGAGTCAACATTTAGAAGAGTTAGCCTCCTTGCATGAACTAATGATGTATGGGCCACTCCAAAGTGCATCAAAGTTTGAATGGAACCCTTATTTAGCTATGTTAGCATCCCATTTTAAAACCAAGTCCCTAACCTTTAAATATTGATGCCTAGCCTTTCTGTCGAACCATTTCTTTTTTTCTTGTTGATGTTGTTCTAGCTTGATCATTACATATTTCCTTGATTCTTAAAGATTATCCAACTCTGCCATTTCGATTTCTCTCTGGTCTATGCCTTCAAATTTTAGTTTTTGGGAAAGAGCTAATGAGTTCAATTCTAGTGTCAAAGGAAGGGTAGTATCCTTACCATATACAAGCTTGTAAGGAAAAGTTCCTATTGCTCTTTTGACAATGATTCTATCTACCCAGAGCATGCGTGAGACCTTTGTATACCAATGTCTTTGGATGATGTTAATTGTGTGCTTCATGATTCTAATCAGGTTCTTGTTTGTAGACTCCACGAAACCATTTCCCTGAGGGTAATAGTTGGGAGAAGTCTTCAGGTAGATGTTCAGATTTAGTTCCTCATCAGTGATTTTTGTCCCAAGGAATACTTTTGCATTATTAGAGATAATGGTTTGAGGAATGCCAAACCTTGTGATTATACCTTTGAGAAAGTCAATAATGACTGACTCAGTTGATTCCTTGAGTTTGATGACTTCTGTCCATATGGTGAGGTAATCTGTAGCTATCAACACCCACTTATGTCTAGCACTTGATGGTGGATTGATCATGCCTATGAAATCAAGACCCCATTGTACAAAAGGATGATCTTCATGGATTGGTCAGAGGGGAAGAGTTTCCCATCTTTTTTTCCTGCAAATAAAGTACATTCCTCACATTTTGTGACCCACCTGTGTGAATCTGAAAACAAATTTGGCCAAAAGAAACCTACCATTATGATTTTCATTACAGTAGTTTTAGAAGAGAAGTTTCCACCAGAGAATCCATCATGAAATTCTGCTAACACCTTTTTAGTTTGCACGATGTCGATGCATCTTAACAACATGCCATCAATATTTCTTTTGAAGAGAAGTCTGTCAATCAACACATAAGGGATAGACTATAACTTCAGATGTATTTTATTTTTTTTGTTTAAACCATGAGGGTATGCACCCTTGAAAAGGAATGTGATCATTTCCTTCATCTAGTCATGCGCACAAGGATCCATATTCTGTTCAAATTTTATGTGCACGAGGACCTCATCTTGAAATAATGAAGCCTCAGGTTCAATATGATAATCCTTAGCATTTTTTTTGCAAATCGTGCCACCTCTTTCTAGCTTTATGGCTTTAATGAGCACATCATATTCCATGATTTTAGTCACCCATCATGCTATTTTTTCATTGATCTCTTCTCCCATGATGAAGTCTCAAATAGAAGAGTGGGAAACTAATACCTTGATATGATTGGTGGTGATCATACTCTTGAATTTATTGAGTGCACGCATGATGGTGAAGAATCATTTCTCCATGTGACTATACTTCAGTTCATAATCCTTCAGTGTCTAGTTACAGAAAGCCATTGGTTGTTCTAGCCCTTCTTATTTTCTTGTGTTATGATAGCAACAACACTAGTATCAGTGTCATAATCATAAGGATGAAATCCTTGGAATAATTATGATTTATGAGTGTCGACATGCAAACAATTTATTTCTTAATCTTATTGAAGATTTATCTTCTTTATACTATCCATCTGAAGGTTATGTCCTTCTTGAGTATCAAGGTGATGGGCCAAAACAGTCCTGCAAAGTTATGGATAAAACACCTAACAAAGTTGATATTACCAAGGAAGGACTGCAAGGCCTTTTTATGTGCTAGAAAGGAAAGAGCGAGGATGGATAAAATGTTCTTAGGATCAATTACAATACCATCCTTTGAAACCACATGGCCTAACAGCTTTCCCTATGCCACCATAAAATTACATTTCTTGGGGTTAAGAGACACCCCATACTTTCTTCATCTCTCAAAGACTTTCTTCAGGTGTGCCATATGATCTGCGCTCTACTTTGAGAAGACTCATATGTCAGCAAGGTAAACCAAGATGAACTCAATGATGTAACCTTTGAAGGAAATGTCGACAGTGCGTTGAAATGTGGCGCCTGCATTTGACAGACCAAAGGGCATCTTTTGATATGTATATGTTCCCCACTTGGTTATAAATTTTGTGTTGAATTGATCCTCTTCCTTGACCAAGATCTGATTGAAACCTAAATACCCATCTAGCATGGAGAATATCACCACACCAACCACAATCTAAAAAATTTTATCCATAGAAGGAAAAGGATAATGATCCTTTAGAGACATCTTGTTCAAATCTTTGAAATCAACATAAAGTCTGATTTTTCCATTATATTTATGCACTGGGACAAAATTTGTGACCTAGGTAGATTATTTGATGGGAAAAACATTTTTTTCCTCAATGAGTTTGGATAATTCCTTTCTCATGAGGGGCTCTATCTTAGGATTGATTGGTTGATGTTTCTATTTGACAAGATTGATACTAGGATCTAGGCCAATGGAGTGTTGAGAAAAACTTAGATCAAAAAATTTGAGGTCTTCATACTTCCATGAGAATATATCATTGTATTTTTGATAGAGATATAAAGGCATGCATTTCATCATGCGCACAAGCTTTAATGAGCATCATCTCTTTTTCACACACAATAGTAACTAGGGAGCAATCTTCTTACATGGTGCACATGTATTTTTCTTCACCCTTGAACTCATCATCAGGGTTAAACATTTTCTCTAAGGTGACTAGCCCTTTAGGAAACTTTTTTTTCTTAATTTGAATCACTTGGTCACCATAGTTGTCATGTAAGTCAACTTGTATGCTTGATGAGAACTAAACTTCATTATGGATAAACTAGATGATTTTTACATCACTGTAAAACAATTACCAACTAGTGTTGTTGTCTGGAATGGTTAGTCTGATCACCATCCTGATGTGCTAAGTGTTTCCTTTGACAAAGTACTCAATAGGAGAGAACTGCAAACCAAGTGTGGCCATTTGATCAACTTGATTATTCATTTTAAATGACACCACCTATAAATTTAGAGCATCAAATCTCTCAAGGAGGTCTCAAAATATATGTTTATAATATTTGATAAGTTTATTCTTTGTTTGGAATTTTTTGGTAACTTGGCGGATAACCAATTCTGTGTCCCTAAAGATCTCCAACGTCTTAATTTTCTTCTTATCAGTAATGAACAATCCATGCACCAGTTCTTCATACTCTGCCAAATTGTTAGAACATGTGATCTGCAGCCTGTGCATGAAGAATAATTTCTCATCTTTAGGGAAAATGAGAACCACCCCTAACTCCATGCCATTTATGCTCCTAGATCCATCAAAGTACAACTTTGTCAGACATAGTTCAACTTTTTCTTTCTTGAGCGCACGTGCAACATAACTTCTTCTTCAATAATGCAGTAAGTACCAATCCTAGTTTCATAAACCTCCAATTCTTCAGCATATGGATCAAATTTATGGTTCCTCTCCACCCATTCATCAAGCACTAGGTCAGGAATAGAGGGTGGAAGAGTATACTCTTCAGGAACTGAAGCTTGTTCTTATTACATTAAATAGTTGGCTTGGAGAGGGGATGGGACATATGACTCTACATGATAGGAAAATATATGCTCAACTTGTATGGTAAACCGGGTACCATACCTTGTCTTGAGTAAAATATAAGACCAATTAGCGGACAAGTAACCACCCACATTAGCAGTAAGGTCTCTTGACAAACATAGGGAAAACAAAGGAGGTAAGTCAATGATTGACACATCTTGAGTCATGGTCAGACTTAGAAATGCATGAGGGTTAGCTCAAGATCCTTGATGATCCCTAAGGTGGTGAAAGGTGAGCCATAAATTTGCAGGACTCCTTTAGACAAACGGATATATTTTAGACCTAAGTAATCAACAATTTTCTTAGGCATAACAAAAGTACTAGCACCTGAGTAAATCATGCAATTATGCACTAGGTGTTTTCCTATGATCAATGCCATATAAAAGGGTGGGTTTTTAAAATATTTGGTTACTTTCTTCTCTTCTCCTTCTTGGCAGATATTGATAGAAGTGTGTGATGTCTGTACAACTGGATCAAAACATGGGAGTTGTGCCAGAGCTTCATGTAATAGATCCTGCTGAGATGGAATGGTCAAGGCATCCCACATTGTGACATTTAGATTTTATCTCTTCATTTGGTCCACAATGTTAAATAGAATGCCCCCTATCTTTTGTATTTGGGGAACAACATCCTTCATGACTATTTAGGTGCTGAAGAAATAACTTTATCTAGTGTAAAGGCTTGACCTACTAAAGGAGGGGAATGCACATATTCAGAAGGATCTTTGCACATGATCTCTTGTATAGGGACTTGGGTGCTTTTACTATTATGCCTTGGCTACATCTTTTTGCTTCTAAGGATCTGCTTATGTCGCTGGGATTGTGACCTGCGTGCCTAATTATAGAATTCTCTTCTTGTATCTTGTGTTGTCTGTAACTTGGGTGTGAGGTATGTTTGTATCTTCTATGGTTTGGTTGATTGCACATAACTCCTTAGTGCAAAAGAAAATCAAATTTTTCCTTGGATAATCTTATGGTATTTCTTGGTTATCTACTTTACGGTAAATTTTTGAAGGCTTGTAGGCTAAAGCATTATGGATCATGAAATATTAGGTGTGTGCAACATTAGAAAATGATATTAACTGATGCATGTTGCAAGGGAAGCACCATTCTAAATCTTGCACCAAATTGTTCTGAACTAGAAGAAGTTCCCAACTTGCACTCAGTACTAGAAGAAAAGGCATGGGAGGAACAACTTACAAGGGTAGATGTGCATTGGGATTCCATCTATCATTCTACTAGTTTGGTGTGTATATTTGATTTCCATACTAATTTTTCCAAGGCTGATTGCTTTGGCCATGTGCTTGATTAGAACTACATCTATAGGATTCTGCCTATTGTTTCTCTAATGATGTAACCTTTTTGACAAGTTTCTAATTAGGGCCTTCTACTCTTCATCCTCCTTCTATTGCACTGGAGAGTAGGATGTTGAGGAAACTCATTGTGCATTTTTCTCAGGAATAGGGATAGGGGCTACAAAAGGTTGGTGTGCTTGTGACATTTCTAGGAACAAGGGCATAGGTGGTCTAGGAACTATCTTTCCCACCTAAATAAGACTATTTTCTTCCCTTATTGCAATACTATAAGCAGTCGGTAAGGTCCTATCTCCCATAGATTAGATCATGATTGAGTTATCACTATTGATCACCTTTAGATAATACAGGAAAGCATGTTGAGCTATAGGTCTTACCACAAGAGGGATTCAATCCAAAGTATTCTAAAATCTAATGTTGAAATCGATCATCTTCCTATTGGGATCCCTCCTTGTTATTGTCAATTACTCTACCAGAGATAGGTGATCTGATTTATCTTCAAAGTAATTACAAATAGTTGTTCCCATCTCATCCCAGGTGGTGATAGATCCAAGTCTCAGGCCTTGGTACCATTGGGATGCTTTACCTTTGAAATAGGCTACAAGAATCCTGAGTGCTACATCATCATGTGTGCTCAAATAGAGTGAACACACATTTACTATATCCTAGATATGTTCTTGAGGGTGACTTGATTCTCACTAGTAAAGTATGGAATAATCTTGAGCACACCATTTGGCATATCATGTTACACATCCAGAACCAAGGGACTTCCTCCAGTAAAGTTTGTAAAGTTCCTAAGTGGAGGAGGTGGCTGATGTGCCATTACAGGGCACACAGGTTGTCTATTTTGAGGAGGAGTTGAATGGGCATGACACACTAGAGATGGATATGTACACAAGATTTCTAGAATAAAATATTCTGGGGGATAGATGGAGGTACTCAAAAGAATCTTCAGCTGCTGCACTTTTTCTTATGTGCACTCTTCTCATGAAAGGCACTCAAGACTACCAAAACAAAGATCTTAAATAGTGGGAGTTTCCAGATGTGTTTGAAATGAGCCTCTTCAAAGGCTCAAACACTAAGTTCACACACCAGAACTAAAAGATATGAAATTTGAGCTTTCGATGTTAGTCCCACCGGGCGTGCCAGAAATTGTTGGTTACTCAAATGTGCACCCGCATCTCGGATCCCAAAGGGTCGAGGTGTGGTGAGACCACAATGGAACCATCCCCAAGTTGTGGACCTTGCGATCTTGGGATGGATCTCTAGAGAAGGCCGGTTCCTCTATCTATTTCTATTGGTACTGCCACTCCTAGTGTTAAAAGGGGAAACTAAGCTAAGAATGCCAAGGAACAAAGGAAAGAAGGATAACATGAAGTAAACTACACTAAAAAGTGATAACACCAGAAAAGAGGGGTGAACACTTTCTGTTATGAGTGAGAATGATAGGGAATGCATGAAAGAAGGCTAGGCATAAGTAGCACAGTGAAATACGCATTCACCAAATCGCTCTTGTGGAACACAACCAAGTATAAAATTGCAGGGGACTTGAATAACATAACAATACACAATGTAAGAGAAGAGTCAAGAAGAAGAAATGCAAACACATTAGGACAAAGAATAGTCATAAAAAGATGCTTCTATTACTTCCAAAAATGAACAGAAATGTTACAATGATAAGGAGGCCAATATCCACATGCAAGAGCCAAGTATGGAGGTCTGCAACTCAAAATATAGAAAATATGGAGTCATTAGCAACATGTGTAAGGATCCAGAAAGTCCAACCCTTTACAATGAGCCCCAACCCCTCTTTTATAGATTCATCCTAGAGGGAAGAAGGAGAGAGAGGAGCGGGAAAACCAATTTGAAGCTCAACCACCATTGTTAATGCCTCCTACAAATCCACCTCAAATCTATCGTGTCTGCATCAATTACTTGTTCGGAGCCTCAAAAGAGGAGGAACGACGGACCAGATCAAATCCGATCTAATTGATGGGGGAAAATAGATCTTGTATTAATGGCAGAAAAATATTTCTTCATGTTTTCCCCACCTAACCTATCTAAAATTAAAGTTTCAAATCTCCATGGCATAGAAAAGGTTGAGATCTTTCCAACGGTTCCAATTTTTTCAAATTTCGAGTATTGAATCAAAAGATATGGTAATTTGAAATTTGAATTGGGTCCGTACAAAAAGGTGAGAACCAGCTACCAAAATGGGCCTCCTTTTGAAACCGACACCTAATAGAATTGTAAAATGAGCCTCAAAGATAAATTCAGTTGAGTTAACATCATCGCGATGGAGGCTGGAGGAAACGGAGGCAGGAGGTTGATCAGCGACCTCTCGTCAGGCACCATCGACGAGGCCGTGATATTGATTTGGTGGCCAAGTATTTCAGTTGTGTGTTTCATTGTTTGTAATAAGAATAGATGTCACATTCCTATTCAGAATTGTATTTCCTTTTATAACCTCCTGATGTAAATATGTGATAGTAGAAAGATAAAAGCACAAGAAAAAAGTAGCATCATGTTTTTCTTGAAGAGGATGAACAGAGGTTCATGAGCAGGGGCTCGTACCTAGGACAGAGGTCCGTTATTGTCGAACAGGGGTTCGTATTTGTTGAATAGAGGTTCAACGTACCAAGATCATGAGCATGCAGAGGCAGGCAAGCTGTAGAAGACGTGTGAATGTTTTTCTCTACATTGTTCACATTAGGGGAAGTGCATACTTACAGAAGGAAATATCGAATGTTAACAATAGGGGAGTGAATGTTAGGAATATTAGATATTGTGAAGGGATTATATATTTATATATTTGTGTGTGTGCAAATATACTATTATAGGTATTAGTGTGAAGAAAAATAAAAGGATTGTAATATTATTGGAAGGTATGAGTCATAAAGAGGTGCAACTCATTATTAATAATATAGGATATTGTATTAGAAAGTGAGGTGAATAAGAGGAAGGTGTGCATGTAGATTATTGTGTGTGGAGATATTGAAGAATGGGATATATGGAGAGAATAGTGGTGAGTGCATCATAGGAGAGATTCAACTAGGCCAAGGAGTCTTAGTGGGATAATATTGAGTAAGCCTCATCTCCTTGTTTATAGTGAAACACCAAAGGCTAGGATGAAAATGTAAGCTCTCTCAGTTAACTATGTAGATTGCTCCATATTGGATTCAATCAATAATAATAGTGTGTTTATTAGATATTTTTGCATCATTATTTTGTGCTACAATAATGTTATTATCTTCAAAAATCCCGTGGCAACAAATGTCTCTTATTGATGTATGTGCAATTATATAATGTAATTGTTGAAACAAGTATTTTGAATACATAATTTATTTTCAAAGTTTCAGCTCTATAAGTTTTCTATAGGTTTATGGTCCAATACGATACATTAATCACTATTGCTGAAATGAAATAAAAATGTAATATGCATTTCAAAATAATGTATTCACAAAAACAAATATAGCCATATTTTTAAGTAAATCTAATGTGGATATTTTGGTGCAAAGTTATATGGGGCATTAATAGTTTTCACAGGCTCTGATAAACCAGACACTCTGTGTGTGAAACTTAAAGTGTAATCTAATAATGGTTAAAGTAATATTGATTTCATTAAAAATAGAATTGAACTATTAAATAATTTATGCAACTAGATTCAGACTTGTAACCTACTATTTCAGGTGTGTCATACAGTAGGATGAACACCTGGCGAGTACTTTGATCTGTTAGGGACTTGGGACCATACATCGCCTATGATCGAGTCCGTGTTAACACCCAATCTTGAAACGTAATAATATTTATTTAGGCACTTCAATAGCTGATAAGTGTTGTGTAGTAGCACCTTCTACCATCTGTGTTTGAGCTGACTTAGAGGAGGATTGTATTGTTAGGGAGAGGATTATCACTTGCACCTAATTGAGTTGTTGACACACTTAGAACCACTGGGGCATGATATTCCAAAATGGGATAGGTCCCACATTCCTAATCCGTATCACCATGAGAGGGTTTACACGTCACTGTCATCAGAGCTTACTCTACATAGCATCGATTTGTGACCGTTGCATGGGTATGACACTATTCATCAGATGCGGAGTGTTGATAGGACAGTTGCATCAAGATCGTGATGTAGGCAATGTGATCTCTGAGACTTGGGTCAAGTGCTACCAACTTAGGGGCCCAAAAGAGGGGTCTTAGGTGGATGTATTTTTCTGAAAAATAAAAAAATTCAGAGCCTCGTATGAGTATCTTCAAAATAGTTACATATTGAATAATTGGAAGATGTTGTCTCTCATTGTGAATCATATAATCTAAAGCCTAGTTATATTCAGAGCCTCACTAAAGTTTATTGAAAACAGATTACCTCTTAAGTTTTTCAAATAACTAAAATACCAACAGGTGATCATGTTTATTGTTAAATTTAGTAATCAGAGTGAATTTTGTGCCCCCACCAGTTTTCTGTAGCACCGTTGTGCAAGTAAGGTTTGAAAACCCTTTGATAGAAAGATGTACTAGGAGCTTCATTAGTTTGATGTTAGAAGTCAACCTTTAGATTTTTTTAGTGCAGTATTTTTGTTTCCTATGATTTTTCTAGTATATGAATTTTATGTTTTGAAAAGTAACATATCTCTGACTGTGCCCCCACTAACTACATCAAGAAATCATCAAAAATGTAGCCTATTCTTATATTGAATATGTATGATAGATTAGGTCATAGTTTATGGTGCCAGTCTATGAATTTTTCTCAATTTCGATAGTTTTTTCAAAAAAAAGATACATGATGAAAGATAGACATATTTTTAAAGACTTCAAAAAATAGTTCAATATAAAAGGCATAGTTAGAATATTTAATAATAGGTGGAAATCTTAGATTAATTAGATAAATTTGAAAAATTATATTATTAGAAAGAAGACAACTGTACTCTACGTCATGGTATAAACTTTTGTTAAATGGATCAATTTTGTTTATTAGTGATTTATCATGAAGGACAGTGATAGTTTTAATATTTTCCTAGAAACACTACATAGTTGTACAATGGTATATTTTTGTAGGATCCATGCCTATTAAGCTTGGTGATCCAAACCAGATCCCAAGCCTTGATGGCCATGGCTTGGAAAAATTCTAAAAGAAAAAACATGTATGAGTTTTAACGTAATACGCGCTATAATGTAGATGACACGTTCTATAAATCTGATAAACCATATTGTTCTCATATGCTTTTCAAATGGACTTCTATTTACAAAAATAAATGTTTAAGTTTTTCATTTATTATTATCCGTTATATTTTATTATTACTTGGATACTTTAACATTTAGTTATGTAAATAACACAGGTCTAAGTGATTGGGCCTAACAAAATCTGCACCTTAGTGGAATTAATCTCATATTGCAAAACCATTCATTCATGGTTAATGTTCCATAGTCAACTTGTATAGTATGCACTATGGCTCAGTACATGTTGTGTAATTGTAAATATTTCATACATTTAGCCTAATCCATATTTTTGGACATTTAAATTATACAATTGAAACCTAAACCCTAAACTTTTTGTCAATACCTACAGAGCCCTAAACCTATAGAGAACCTAAAACCTTCTAACCTACTGATTTGAAGACCCTTCATACCCTAGCTCACCTTAAACATGTCAGCTCACTTACCACATGAGGCCTAAATCTTGAGCCTTAATGCCTTAAACTCACTTGACAAGCCTCATGAAATCCCTAAACGGGTTTTGATTACCATGATTCCCATGATGCAGGTAAATGCTAAAACTAAAACCCTAAACCACTAAAAAATTAATCCTGAAGACCCTAAACACTAACTCCTAAACCTTAAAATATTGAAGCCTTCCTATGAACCCTAAACCCTAAATCCTAAACCCCAAGCCTTGAATCGTGCACCCTTATCCTTGAGCCCTAAAATCTAAACCCTAAACCCTATACCATAGATCCTAAGCCATACACCCTAAACGATAAACCTTGAACCCTAAACAATAAACCTTAAAAATTAAACCCTTAACGTTAAACCCTAAACCCTGATTCCTAAACCCTAAAACCAAAACTGTAAACCCTAAACCCTAAAACCCTAAACCTTAAACCCTAAATCAGTAACATTGATTTGTAAACCCTAACCATAAACACTAAAACCTAAACCCTAAACCTTATACCTAGACCCTAAACCCTAAACCCTAAACCTAAACCCTAAATCCTAAACCATAACTCTAAACCTTGGAACCCTTAACCCTTAACCTTAAAGCTTAAACCCTGAACCTTGAGATTTAAATCCCTAAACCCTAAACTCTAAACCTCGAAGCATATTTCATCAATATTTCCTAGTCTCATGTGTAAAACCATCATTGAGTCTACTTATAGAACTACCTTGTGTTATCCAAAATTCACCCCTCAAGGTAATTTTGATAACATGCATCAAATTCTTTAGTCCCAGGCAAATAGATTGAGTCAGGGCAAAAAAATTCATGTTTCTAGGGTCCCCTCATATTTTTCTAACTCCCCTGTCCAAGTAGAAGAGAGCAAGTTCTGAGAAAATGTGAAAAATTTTGCAAAAAACAAGCTCGGGCCAGGAAAAATCACGAAAAATGGCTAAGTCCTAGTCCTCGCAGCATTTGGGACAGAAGGGCGCGAACTGGCTGAAAGGCCGCCAGACGGTCCAAAAGCAAATGGGACATCCGGGCCAAAAGGACGCGCGGGTCGCGGAAATCCGAACTGGCCGAAAAGAGAAAAAATTGGCTAACTGCTGAGAGGGTCGCCTTTGGGACAAGCAGGACAAAAAGACGCGAACCGGCCGAACTGGGTGAAATGAGTCAAGGCAGCCCGAAACAGTCTAGGATGCGCAGGCCAAAAGTACGTGAACCGGCCGAACCGACCGAACCGGGTGAATTTGTCCCAGACGGTCCGAAAGCAAATGGGACATATGGGCTGCGAGTACGCGAACCGGCCAGTTCGGCCGAAATGGGAAATTTCAGCACCGAAACCAAATGGGACAAAGGGACGCGTGGGACGCGAAAAGCTGAAATGGCCGAAGGCAGGGAAGAAAAGTCAACGTTTGGTCCGGAAACTTCAAACGGCCATAACTTTTGACTCTGAGCTCCGATTTTCATAAAATTGGACTTTCTGGAACGAGCACGACATCCTCTACATATTCGGCTCCAATCAGTCAATGCTCATTCCCGTCAAATGACAGAAAACGCCTGCCAGGCCCAAAACAGCTGCCCGCACTCAGAAAGCCATAACTTTTGCATTTCTCAACGAAATCACACAAAATTGGTACCGTTGGAATCATAGTTCTGAGCCCGATGCACAGCAATCAAGAAATTATAGATTTGATCAGAAATTGATTTAGTTTTTTAAGGAAACGTGGCCGGGTTCAGAACAGTGTTTTATTTGGTAGCTGGGAGTGCAATTAAGATGCATGGTCATCATTCTTTCTCTACTGCAGCACATGGGACAGTATGGGGAGCCTTTTGCAAGTACTGTATACCCATTCCACTCAATTTAATGCCTCTTACAGGTGGTTGAAGGACAAATTTCGGGATTTCCATTTTCCCTTCTCTTTTCCTTCTCATTTTTCTATAAATTGAAGTGTTGGGCTCATTGTAAAGGGGGGAGTTTTTGGGTAACAAAGCTCTTTCAAAATTGCTTTGTGAAGCCAGTGTGTTGCAGGACCTTGTAGTGGACTCCTTGCATGGTGATCCAGGCCCTTATCTTGTAATAGACTGAACTGTGCATACCAGGAAGCAATAAAATACAAGTTTGTGGATGTATCTTCCCCTGTTGTGTTTTCTTGCATTCTTCTTGCCCCTTTTATCTTTCTACAAGAATATTGTGTCTATTATTATGTTCTTGCAGGAATTCATTATCATTGTGTGTGCTTGAAATATTACTGTGAATGCATTTTGCTAGATTATGGAGAACTATCATCACCTCTTCTAGTGTGCACTTTGCCTCTGTATTTCACACATTTGGAGACTACTCTCCCATCCTCCTTTTCTGGTGTATCACCGCTTTAGTGTAGGTTTTCGTTTTATGTATTCTCTTTCCCTGGTCCCTTGGAAATTTAGATTAGAACAGTTAGCTTATCCTGCATTCGAGTGGATTGTGGCAGGTAGTTTAGGAGCAAGAACCAGCTTTCTCTAGAGGTCTATCTCAAGTAGCAAGTCCCACAACTTGGAGATAGTACCCATGTTATCCAATCACACTGTGAGTTCAAATACATGCACAAGGGTGCAGTGATTCGGTGATAACAAAAATTGCTCGTAATTTTTAATATTTTTTCCTCAACAATGGAGACCGTGATATTTGTACCACTTTATTCCTCTAATTGTATTGTTTATAAGAGAAAAAATTAATATATTTTTTCATTGCAAAGGTTTATGGAACATCATTTAGGTTGGTGTTATTGTATTTACTTATGAGGACGATAAGCATTAAATTGTGTGCATATAGAAATAGGCTCTTGAATTGCTTAGGAAAAATGTTTTAGATTATTTTCACATCCATATTGTAAATTATAAGTCACCAAATGAATTTTAGGACAAATTTTCAGCATTATTTGGGGAGGAAAATCAATCTTTTTAGCATTCTAAAATCTTAAATACCTCACATGTGAGTCATGAGTCAACTCTTGATAGTAATATAGATAATACTTCTTCTTCTCTTGGTCTTTCTTCTTCATTTTTCATGAGGAATTAATTTCTATTGATGACATGTTAATAGTACGAGTAATTCCTTTTTTCTCCTCCAATGCCTTCTACTTCAACATCTTTTATAACCATGTAAGAAGAAACTAAGAAATTCCAAAGATAAAATGCTTTATTGTATTCACTCATTTTTCGTATGGATGACCTAATTCATGTGTCGCAACAAAGACTTGTAAATTTACAACATCCAATTGCATATATTATATGTATCCATTTGGTACTATTGGAGCTCAAACTTGTACCTGTCTCAGATCAGGTTGAACTGAGTCATTGAGAATACAATGGGTCTATCTCGAAGTTGTGGGACCTTGCACACTTGACACAAACCTCTGGAAAAGGCTAGTTACTCTACCTATTTCTACTACTATTGCTACTCCTAATGCTAAAATAGAAATCCTAAGCTAAATATGCCAAGGGACCATGGTTAGAAGAATAAACGAAAAGGGGGAAATAAAATTAAAGAAGGAGATAACACCAGAAAGAAGGGGGATGAACATGATCAAATTTGAGGGAAAATGATGGAGAATGTGCAGAGGAAGGCTATACATATGTAGCATAGACTAGAACACAACTGCATAACTGTTTTTGTGAAACATAATCAGAAAAGGATATGTAAGGGATGTGAGAAGACACATCAAACACAAAATCATGAGGAAGCGTAAGAAAGAAGAATAAAAATAGGTTAAGGCAGAGAATAACCACAAAACAATGCTTCTATTACTTCTTGAAATGCACAATTGATTATAATGGTGTATGAGGCTAATATCTACATGCAAAGACTAGATATAATGGTGTGCAACTCAAAATGCAAGGCAATTCCTATACAAAATGAAAGAATCCAACCCTTATCAATGATAAATGCTTTTACATTTATAGGTGATTAGTAGAGAGAAATTGAGGAGAAGGAGGGAAAATCTGATTTGAAAACTCAACCACCAACAACCAATAATGAATGCCTAAAAATCCTCCTGTAAATCTTTCAAATGCACTTCTCCATGTCTGTTTGACATGTAAGAGAAGGAAGGGGGGAAAATTTGTATCAAATCAGGTGGTTAGAAAATTTAGATCCTTCATTAATGGTATGAGAGACATTTTCCATCTTCTCACCTACCCAATCCCACTGAAATTTGAACTTGAGTGATCTAAAGTGTAGCCCACGTCATCAGCTATTTTTTCATTTTCTGCCACGTGTCACATATTAGTTAGTTGCAAGGATTTTGTGCCTTATTAGTGTGCTTTGGTAGGTTACATGTGGTTTACTGAATGTCTAACAATCCACATGGCACAAGAACTAATGCAGAGGAAGGTGTGAAAACATGCGAAGGAAAGAAGCGTAGAAGAAGAAAGTAGGAAGCACATAAAAGTGATACACACAGGAGGAACAAAAGGAATATTTGCAGGAAGCATGTATGGAAGAGGCACAATAATTAAAAGGTAATGTGTGGTAGCAAGGAAGGGGGCACACAAGAATTTCAAGGACTTAGTAAATTTTGGGAAGCAAGTCTGAGGTGCGCGTGAAAGGTGGATGAACTACTGGGAGGAATGTGAATGCACCGAGATTGGCTGCGAGGAAATATGTGACAAATAGAGGAAAATAAGGGAATTTGGAATGTGTAAAGCAATGGCGAGTGCAAAAGGGTGTGTGAGGATCCGTAGCCAAGAAGAATTTGTAAAGGAAGTAACCATAGAGCGGGTAACCTGCAGTGTTGAACTTCAGAGTCAAAATATGAATGTAAGTTGTCAAAATAACTAAGAGAGTTATTTTGGGCAATAGTTTGGTGACTTTCGGGGCCATCTTCCTATTATATGAAGGTGATTAGTATCCTGGAACATCCATTGGGCATGGAGTTAGTGTATATATGAATTTATGATATGCAACTTTAAAGAACCGCCCTTGAAATCAATTGATAAAAAATTTTGAACTCTATTTTGAATCCTACAAAAATATTTATAACTACTAGAAGACTATTGACCTTATGGAATAAAAATAAGAGTGCGTGCACGAAGAGCACACGAGAGGAAAGAACTATGTACAAAAAAACAATGTGTGGACAACACACTTGGAGGAATTGAAACTACTCTAGTATATACAAAATGATGCAACAAGATTAATGAAAGGGTTTGAGATAGATCCCATTGACTGGGATTGATAATGCACATCCATAAAGATGAGACAACTCAAAAGAGTTAGCCTCCTTACATGAACTAATGATGTATGGGCCACTCCAAAGTGCATCAAACTTTGAATGATGCCCTAGTTTGGCTCTGTCAGCATCCCATTTTAAGATTGAGTCCGCTACATTGAAATTTTAAGGCCTAGAATTTCTATCAAACCACTTCTTAATTGATTGTTGATGTTGTTCTAACTTAATCATTGAAAATTTTCTTGATTCTTTAAGTTCAACCAGCTCTTCCATTTTGATTTCTCTCTGGTCTGTGCCTTTGAATTCCAGCTATTGGGAAAGTGTTAATGATATCAACTCAAGTGACGAAGGAAGTGTATCCTCCTTGTTGTAGACAAGCTTGTAAGGTGAAGTATATATTGCCTTCTTTTTTGTGATTCTTTCTTCTTAGATTGCACACAAGACCTTAGTATGCCACTATCTCTGGTTGATATTCATTGTTTTCTTCCTGATTCTGATCAGGTTCTTGTTTGTTGACTCTGTCAAGCCATTTCCTTGAGGGTAATAATCAAAAGAGGTCTTCAAATAGATACCAAGACTAAGAGCCCAATCAGACATTTTAGTTCTAAGGAATGATTTTTCATTATTAGATATGATAGTTTGAGGAACGTAAAACCTTGTTACAATATCCTCAAGAAAGTAAAGGATGACTAACTCAATTGATTCCTTGAGTGCGATAGCTTCTGTCCATCTAGTGAAGTAATCCGAAGCTATCAGCACCCATTTGTGCCCATCGCTTGAAGGAGGATTGATCATGTCTATGAAGTCAAGAACCTATTGTACAAAGGGCTAATTCACTTTGATTGGTCAGAGGGGAAGTGTTGTCAATTTCTTCTTTCCTATAAAGAAAGCACGTTGTTTTCATTTCTTGACCCACTTATGGACGTCCGCGAACAGGGTAGGACAAAAGTATCCGACCTTGATGATCTTCATCATTTTTACCTTTGCAGAGAAGTGTCCACCAAAGAATCCATCATGAAATTCTTCTAACACATTATCAATTTGCGCGTTGTTAATACATCTTAGCAACACGCCATTAAGATTTATTTTTAAGAGTAGACCCTCAACTAGAACATATGGAATATACTGCAGCCTCAGATGTATTCTCTTTGCTTTGTTCAAACTAGGTGAGCACGCACCCTTAGAAAGAAATGTAATCATGTCCTTCATCCAGCTATCCATGCCAAGGGATTCATTTTATTTAGGTTTATACGCGTGGGAACTATTCATTGATAAACAATGAAGTCTTCTGTTCCTTTTACACATCCTCAGCAAGCTACTTGCAAAGTGCGCTTTCTCTTACCATATTTGTGGCTTTGATAATCAAATCATACTTCATGATTTTGGTCACCCACCTTGCTATTTTCTCATTTATTTCTGCTCCCATAATTAAGTCTCTCACGCCTGAGGGTGAGACTAACACCTTGATATGGTTTGTGGTGAACATGATCTTGAACTTCTTGAGGGCGCACATGATGGTGTATACCTATTTTTCTATGTGATTGCCTTTCAACTCGTAATCCTTCAACATTTGAATTAATAAATTCAATGGTTGCTCCAGTCCTTGATTATTTTCTTGTGTTACGATAAACAACAACACTTACATCAGCACCATAATCATAAAGGATGAAATCCTTTGAGTAGTTTAGATTGATGAGTGTTGATACGTAAGAAATTTCTCACTTGATCTTGTTCAAGCTCTCTTTTCCTTTTTATTTCCACTTGAAGGATGTGTACTTTTTGAGTATGAGGATCATAGGCCGAACCAGTCCTGTAAATTTAGGAATGAATCTCCTAACAAAATTGATTTTACCAAGGAAAGACTACAGGGATTTCTTGTGCACTGGTAGGGAAAGAAATAGGATGGTTGAAATATGCTCATGATCAATAATAATGTTGTTCCTTGAAACTACATGGCCCAAAATATTTCCCTGTGCCATAGGAAAAATTACACTTCTTTAGGTTAAGGGACACCCTAAATTCTCTGCATCTCTCAAAGAGTTTTTCCAAGTGTACTATGTGATCCATGCTTTGCTTTGAGAAGATAGTTAAGTCATTTATGTAAATCAAGATGAACTCATTAATATAACCTTTGAAGGCAATATACATGGTGTGTTGAAAGGTTGTGCCTACATTTGACAGACTAAATGTCATCTTTTAATATGCATATGTTCCCCACTTGGTTGTAAACACCATTTTGAATTAATCCTCTTCCTTGACTAGGATTTGATTGAAGCTAGAATACACATCCAACATAGAAAATATTTGTGTGTTATCCATAGTCTACAGAATATGCTCCATAGAATGCAAAGGATAGTGATCCTTTAAGGAATATTCATTTAAATATTTGAAATTGACGTAAAGTCTGATTTCACCATTCTTCTTGCGCACTAGAAGAAAATTGGTAACCCAGGTAGTGTATTTAATTATAAATATTATCTTTTTCTCAATGCGTTTAGATAGTTCTTTTATCATGAAGGGCTCTATCCTTAGATTGACTAGCTGTTGTTTTTGTCTGATGGGTTTGATACTAGGATCAAGGTCAATGGAGTGTTGAGAAACAAGTGGATCAAATCCTTTTAGGTCTTCATACCCCCATGAAAATATGTCACTTTATTTCTGACAGAGAGATATGAAGGCCTACTTTTCATCATGAGTGCAAGATTTACTAAGCAGTAACTCTTTACTACACGCAATAGTGACAGGGGGGAGTCTTTTTACACTATGCACACATACTTTTATTCACCTTTGAACTCATCATCAAGACTGAACGTTTTCTCTAAGGTGACCAACCCTTTAGGCATCTTATTTGTCTTGACTTGAATCACTTGGTCACCATAGTTGTCATGCAAGTCAACTTGCATGCTTGAAGAAAATTCAGCCTCATTCTAGATGAACTGGATGATTTGTGCGTCATCATCAAACACTTTCTAGTTGGAATTGTTATCTAGGATAGATGGCCTGATCACCATTTTTACGTGTTGGGTGTTCCATTTGATAAAATCCTTAGTGGGAGAGAATTTTGAACCAAGCACGACCATCTAATCAGATTCTTTATTAATTTTCATTGGTATCACTTGCAGATACAAAGCATCAAAGCTCTCAACGAGGTCCTAAACTCCATGTTTATAAGATTTTGGGAGCTTACTATTTGTCGCACACTTTTTTGGAACCTGGTGGATGACCAATTTTGTATCTTCAAATATATTTAGCACCTTAATCCTTTTCTTTTTAGAAATGAGAATACCACACACCAACACTTCATACTCTAATACATTATTGGAGAATGAAAACTACAACGTATGCATGAATAATAATTTATCATTCCTTGAAGAAATGAGAAAAACACTTGCACCTATGCCATTCCTAGTTTTGGAGTCGTCAAAGTACAACTTCCATAGATCATAATTTTCTCCATTTTTCTTGAGTGCACATGGAATTTTAACTTCTTCTTCAAAGATGCAGTAGGTACCAAGCCCATTTTCAAAGGCTTGAAGCTCTTCAACATATAGAACAAATTTATTGTGCCTTTTTACCCATTCATCTAGCACTAAATAAAATAAAAGAGGAGGAATAAGCTACTCTTCATAAAGTGAAACTTGTTCTTCTTAGATTAGACAATTAGCTTAGAGAGGGGATGGGTCATATGACTCAACATGATAGGAAAAGATTATCTTGGATTGTATGGTAAGCTGGGTACCATAGCTTATCTTCAGTAACATATGGGACCAATCATAAGACAAGTAGCCACCCACTTTGGTAGTGAAATATCTTGAAAAACACAGGGAAAACAAAGGAGGTAGGTCAATGATTGACACATTTTGAGTCATTGTGAGGCTTAGACATGCATGAAGGTTAACTCAAGATCCTTGATAAATACTAAAGTAGTAATAATTGAGCCATCAAGTTGTATGACTCCTTTGGAAAAAGGGTTGTACTTAAGACCTAGGACATCAATAATTTTCTTTTGCATGACAGAAATACTCGTGCTTGAGTTAATCATAAAATTATGGACAAAGTGTTTTCCTATTATCAAGGACATATAGAATGGTGGGGTTTTGAAAACCTTACTTGTTTCTCATCTTTTTGACATATATTGATAGTAGCATGCAAATTTTGGATAGTTGGATAAGCACGTGGGAGTTACACCAGAGCTTCATGCATTAGGTTGTACTGAGATGGAATGGCCAAGACATCCCACATTGTGAAATTCACATTTTTTTTCTTTATCTGGTCTAAAAAGTTTAATGGAAGGCCCATTGACTTGTGCATTTGGGGCATAACACCATATTTTCTTGATTATTTAGGTGCAGAGGCATGGGCCTTAGCTTGTACAGAGACTTGACCTACCAAATGAGGGGTACACACTAATTGTGTTGGAGCATTGCATGGAACGTCACGCCTAGAGACTTATGTGTCATGACTGTTGGATGCCTTTATTGCATCCCTTAGCTTTTGAGGATTGACCTATGTGATAGGAGTTGAAGTTTATATGTCTAACTCAAGAATTATTTTCAGCAACCTCGACGCATGGTTTGTTTATGTCATCTGCAGATTAATTAATTTCACAGAATTCTTCGGCACCAAAGAACATAAGGTTGGTCTTAGTAAGAGCTTATGGATTTTCTTGATTCCTTGGCTCACTTGCACTTATGGAAGGTTGGCATTTGGAAGCATCATGAATCATGTAAGCCTACACATGCACAACATTGGTGCAATGATTCTAACTATGAGGTATATTGATAGGAAACCACCATTTTGAATATTAAGCCAGGTTTCTATGAACTGGGACTAGTGCTTGGGTTACATTAGGCACTGGAAGAGGCTACGTAGGAGGAATCACTTGCAAGGGAATGTGTGCACTAGAATTCCATCTATTGTTTTGTTTTTTCCCCGTATCTTTGATTTCCAAAATGATTCCGCCAGACCTAATTATTTTGGTTATGCCCTTGATTATTATTGTTTTTAAACGTTTGTGTCTACTATCTCTCTAAAGACATGACTTTATTTGATAAGTTTCTAATCAAGGCTTTCATCTCTTCATCTTATTTCTATTGTGAAAGGGAAAGGATGTGGAGGCAGTGGGTTGAATACTCAAGAATGGGGGCAATAAAAGGATGAGGTGCGTGATACATTTCTAGGAATAAGGGCACAAGAGGTTTATGAGCTACCTTTTTGGCCTAAATGAGACTATTTTCTATCCTTATTGCAATATTGTAAGCAGTAGGTAAGGTTCTACCTCCCATGGATTAAAACATGACCAAGATGTCATTATTCAAATCCCTTATATAATATAGGAAAACATGTTGGGCTGTAGGCCTTACCACTTGAGGAATCCTATCCCAAGTCTTCTAGAATCTAATATTTAAATCATTCATCTACTCATTGGGAACCCTCTTTGCTGTATTTAGCCACTCCACTAGTCATAGATGATCTGACTTGTCATTAAAGTAGCTGTATAAATATTTTCTAAGCTCATCCCAGGTGGAAATAGACACGGGTCTCAAACTTCTATACCGCTGGAGTGCTTTACCTTTGAGTGAGGCTGCAAGTAGCCTGATTGCTATATCATCGTGCATGATTAGATACACATAGAACACATTTTCTATATCTCAGATGTGTTCAAAACTAGTGACTTTATTCTCCCTCATGAAGTATGAAATACTCTTGATTGTGGCTACTAGCATATCATGTTTCACATTTAGAACAAGAGGCCTTCCACTAGTGAAGTTGGTAAGGTTCCTTAGAGGAGGGGCTGGATGTAGTGCAATGGCATAGTGCACAATTTTAATGTGAGGAGGATATGAATGTGTGTGGCATGTTAGAGATGGAGATATGCATGCGGGAGCTCTATAGACCCTTATTCTTAGCAATACCTAGAGGTACTCAAAGGTCACATCGCTACTGTGTTTTTTCTTGTATGCACTCTTCTCATAAAAGCCACATGGATTACTAGAAATAGTAGATCTGATTGTTGGGAGTTTCCAAATGTGTTGAAATAAGACTCCAAAGGCTGGAAATCACTAAGTCACACACTAGAACTTAGCAATAATAAAATTTAAGCTTTCAATGATCATCCCACCAGGCATGTTAGAAACTGTTGGCATCCAAACTTATACCTATCTCAGATCAAGTTGAACTGAGTTGTTGAGGAAACAATGGGACTGTCTCCAATTTATGGGACATTGCATGCTTGAGACAGACCTCTAGAAAATTTTGGCTTCCTCTACCCATTTCTACTACTACTACTACTCCTAATTTTGAAATGGAAATCCTAAGGTAAATACGTCAAGGGACCAGGGTTAGAAGGATATGTGAAAAGGGAAAACTAAAACTAAAGAAGGCAATATCACAAGAAATAAGGGTGATGAACATGATTGACTTCGAGTGAAAACGAAGGAGAATGCATAGAGGAAGGCTAGACATGTGTAACATAGACCAGAATGCAGCTGTACAACTATTCTCATGAAACATAATTAGAAAATGGGATGCAAAGGACGTGAGAAGGCACAATAAATGCACATTCATGAGGGAGAGGTAAGAACAAATAATAAAAATAGGTTAAGGAAGAGAATATCCACAAAAAAATTCTTATATGACTTCTAGAAATACATAGTCAATTACAATGGCGTATGAGGCCGATATCCACATGAAAAGACCAAATTTAAAGGTCTACAACTCAAAATGCAAGGTAATGCCTATAAAAAATGAAAGAATCCAACCCTTATCAATGAAAAATTCTCTTACATTTATAGATGATTTGAAGAGAGAAAGGGAGGAGAAGAAGGGAAAATATGATTTGAAACTCAACCACCAATAACCAGCAATGAATGCCTAAAAATCCACCCGTAAATCTATCAAATGCACTTCTCCATGTTTGTTTGGCATGTAGAAGAAGGAAGGTGGCAAGATTTGAATCAAATCGAGTGGTTAGAGAAATTAGATCCTTCATTAATAGTATGAGAGACATTTTCCATCTTCTCACCTACCCAATCCCGCAAAATTTAAACTTGAGTGATTTGCAGTGTAGCCCACATCATCACCTATTTTTTCATTTTCTACCATGTATCACATATTAGGTAGTTGCGAGGATTCGTCTCCCTGTTTGCACACTTCGGTAGGTTACATGTGGTTCAACCAATGTCTGACAGTCCACGTGGCACATGAACTATTGTAGAGGAAGGCGTGTTAATGCACGAAGGAAACAAGCATGGAAGAAGAAAGTAGGAGGTGGACAAAAGAGATACACATGGGAGGAACAGAAGGAATATTTGTAGGAGGCACATATGGAAGAGGAATAATCATTGCAAGGTAATTTTTTTTATTAAGGAAGGGGTCACGCAAGAGTGTCATGGACTTAGTTAATTTTGGGAAGCAAGTCTGAGGTGTGTGCGAAGGGTGGATGAAATGCTGGGAGGAATGTGGGTGCAAGGAAAGATGGGAAAAATAGAGGAAAATAAGGGAATCTGGAAGGTGCAAAGAAAATGGATAGTTTGAAAGGGCGTGTGAGGACCTACAACTAAGAAGACTATGCCAAGGAAGCAACCATAGAGCTCACACTCTGCAGTGTTGAACTTCAAAGTCAGAATATGAATGTAAGTTGTCAAAATAACCAAGAGAGTTATTTTGGAAAACAAGTACACTTATATAGTGTGACCTATGATACCTTGAGAAAATAATTGATTATGTTTCTCATATTGTTGCACCTTGTGATTTTGTATATCTTATTTCTCCTCATAATGCACACATATATGATCCACCTCTTTATGTTACTTAATCTTTTTATGATCATATTATAGACTTTGGTTCCTACATACTACTTTCGATGGGTCATTTTGGAAAATGTCTATGTATCCATTATCAAGTCATTATAGCTCTAATCCATCCATTTCACTTGAAATATTTTGATGGCCTTGGGTATAAAGAAGGTAACAAATATTCACTTGGATCACTATATAGATCTCTAGTATTTGAATGCTTAGCTCTTTGTGAGGATCATGAGCTTGATATGATTTATAGTATCTCTTTACTCAATCCTAAGAACCACAAATTTCTTGATGTTAAGAATGGTCAACATAAAAAATTACCATATATTCTTTTGTGTGGTCCATTTATACACTACACATCATTCTTAGGATATTTTTCCACTCGCATTCACATTGGATGGATTTCAAATAAGTTGTGGAGAAAATGTAAGAATTATTTGAGAGGATACTATAAACCTAACTACTCCAGTATTTTAACTTCATATTTTACACATTTTTCCTTCTATGAATTGGTTCCCTTATGTGGAGCCCTTTTTTGTTGTTGTATAAAGAACATCTCTCATTATGTCCTTCTTGGGAAATTATTTTTTGTTATTATTGTATTACATTGAGTTATAAAGTGTCATGGTTTTTTTTGGCATTATCCACCTTCATGAGTGAGTGGTATATTTTCTTCACCTTTTGACTTTATTCAATTTCTTGATTCACCCATCACCACCTTGGTCATTTATTTTTTAAATATTTCATGTATGTATCTTCTATAATATTCTGACAGTTGGAAGTCTCTTTTTGATTTGAGCTATTCTAGTCCTAACCAATATGTGTTTGAATAATGCAATCCACCCACTCATGTAAAAAAATATATGTTACAGACATTTAGAATTATGAGGGGTGTGTACATATTGGTTTAGGTGTTTTATCCATTGGCATATTACATCTTCTATTTAAGGTAATTGATTCTAGTTGGAAAAACACTTCTTAGTGGTGGAATCAGACTTAGTAGTATGGAATCCCCAATACACGTAATATTTTCAATGATTTACAACCACATATTCTCATCAAATATTTTTTAGAATTTTGAGTCCATTGAGTGCACTTATGTTCTATGTGATTCATTCCATCATGTGCATCTACTTCAGCATTGTGGTTATTATTTGAGGCGTGATTCTTGGGATACCTTATTGCATAAGTTATCACTCTAGTTCTATTATTACATTACTATTTTTTGGGTACCCTATGGTGATATATTCAATCCATAGTAACTCTTTCTTCATAGTTCTTTGATGAATGTTTTTATGAGTAATCCTTATATAAATTATAAGTTCCTATATGACTTGGTAGTCACAGTAACTTTGTAAGGTCACAAGATGTTTGTTTTCCTTCACTTCCTTTCACTAGTATGTCACATAATGATATCCAATGTTACTAATAACCTACAATAAATAATTGACCTAAAAAACCCTCAAAAGTGCATCAAATCCCCAAAAGAAAATAATGCAAATGAGGGATCAGTCTGTCCTTAGCTGTTAAAGGAGTGATCTTACGACTGAGCACTTCACTAAATTTTAGACCCAATGTAGTTATGTGTGTGTGTGTGTGTGTGTGTGTGTGTGTGTGTGTGTGTGTGTGTGTGTGTGTGTGTGTGTGTGTGTGTGTGTGTGTGTGTGTGTGTGTTTGAAGATATCTTTTATGTTGCACTTGCTAGAAAGAAATAAATAGATGTAGAAAATGTAGATAGATGTGTGCATGAAAGAATGAAATTCCCCTCCTATAAAGTGTATGTAGAATAATATAGTCCCTTTCCCTATTGTGTATGCTAGATGGATTCTTGAGTGATCTTGATAATTCCTTTGGATGTAACCTTTGGTGGTGATAGCTAATGCTTAGTGCTTGGTCCCTTATTATTGCCATATAAATTTATATTTATACGATTCCCTTACTTGAATTTCATAATTAACCCTAAAAGGAAGACTACCAAAAAGATAAGATGTTCAAATAGATAGAAAAGACCCAAAAGACGTGAATAATGTACAAATAGGTTATGGGTGACTAGAGGGGATAGTGGCACTAGGACCTGGCATCCTGGCTAGGCGCTAGTGTCCAGAGTGAGAAATGCTAAAGTGTGAAAAGACAGATTGGGCTAGAAGGAGTGTAAGATCAATGGAAGCAATGGAAAGAAAGAAAATATGGCCAAAGACATGGGTTAATTAGTAATTTTCTTAGTTAGGAATCATATGAATAGTAGTATGTGATGAGGACTAGATAGATACCCAAAGTGTGTGATTTAGTGTGTACATTTTCTCCCACTTTATGTTATTGAGAGAATGCTCGATAACATAAAGTAGATAAGATATGTGTACCTGATAACCATGTAGATTGATGGCGAAAAGTATGCCAAGAGACAAGGAAAAGTCAGGAGTGATAAGAATGTAAAGCATGGAAACTAAAGAGAAGGAAGTAAAAAAATGATGACAATGATGACCCTAGGGCAAGAGCATATGTGTAGATGTTGTGGTTTTACCTATTCTTTATGTTGCTTGATGTTTTGGTGATGTGTGATGATGTGACTACTACTTCCCATAAGAACAAACCTATAAAAGAGAAGAATGAACAAGTAATCAAATACACACATATATGATAAAAATGTGTAAAATTATGTGAAAAATGAAAAAGGAACATGTGCACCTGATTCATTATGAGTAAAAAGTGTAGGAAAGATCCTGAAGATGATATCTAAGAACACGTTTTTTGGGTGATCTCACGCTAGTTGCAGTGACTGCGAGTTTTTTTAGGTGATCTCATGCCAAGAATGGAAGAAGTGTGGGGAAAAAAGTCTACTGTCATTCTCCAACCTTTAACTTCTTCCTGTAATGTAGAACACCACTACATATGGTGTGTAAAAAACTAATCCATTTTGAACAGTTATGATCCAATGCAAAAGTAGAAAATATGTAGTACATGCATGTTGAGTGCTAAGGACTATTGCCCTGCAAAAGCCTCTTTGTAAAGTACTGATAAATGTGTTGAATTGAAAAATGTTGTGTAACTTCCCCTGGTCACAGGAATATATGAAGGGTTAGGGGTGCCTAGGTGTTGTTTTCTTGGTCTGGGTGCTAGTGTTCGTGTTGTTCTCAGGACCCAAGTTAAGATCTAGGTCATTGCTATGACTGATGAATGTGTTGTACCAGTACTAAACTGTGTTGTTTGATGACTATGAACTTCTATATGGGGTCACTAATTCACCCAAATTATGCCTTCCTTGTTTGGGGTGCATGCGACATCGCTGTGGAGTATACATCCCAAAGGAGGACTGACCATTGTATTGAAACTGTGCCTTATCGGCAGAGAGGGTGTGCTTGGTAGAAACCAAGGCACATACAAAAAATTGGATGGAAACAATTTTTAATGCATACAAGATAAACATTCTTGTTGAAGACAAAATGTAAGGTAGGAGAAAACACGAAAATGTCTAAGATAACACGTAAGAAAACAAAGTAGACCATGAAAAGCAGGTTTTAAACATGGGACATCACTCACAATGTCTCAAGACAACTAAGGCCACAGTGGCCGCAAACATAGAGACAATTAGAGAACAAGCAATACATAGTGAAAATCCCATAAACAATGACATAGAACGAAAAATAAAGGTAGACAATAGTAAGCAATGTAACAAACAACCATGGAAGCAAATAGAATTACAAGAAAAATGAACATGAAGCACCCATTAGCATGTTATAAATATGGAAAGTATGTCAAAGCGTGTATAATTTGACAAAGTAATGTGCTATGAAAAATAAAAAATAACACGTGTAGTGTGTATGAAATTGGATTCCCCAGGAACCGTTGTGGGATTGGTATTAGGTACTACACCAAGCATTCATGCTGCATGTAAATAGTTTTATAAATCATGTGATCACAACTAGAAGGAAAGTGAACATGCATGTGTGTGTGATAAGTGATAATGACATACAAAGTTTCTGAATAGTATGCGTAAAAAGTGTAAATGTAAGCATGAGTAAGCAAGAGTAAATTCGACCAAGATATGCAACATGTTGTGGATGAGATGGGATAGAATGCAATGTGAGTGTGATGGGAGTCATGTTCCCCCCGTGAAAATGTGAATAAGTATGAATTCTATGGGCATCATTTATAAATTCCCCTTGAGTAGTCGAGAATGAACCATAGAACAAGAATACATCATTGGGAAAAGGTTTGAATTGTGTGCTACAAAGATGTGATCGTCAAAGTGTAAAGTTTTGAGAGTGTGTGAGCAATTGAATGATTGAGTGAGTGTGGTGAGGTTCATTTTAAATTTAAACCATTATCATTCAATTATGAACCACGGAACTAGAGTGTGTCATAGGGTAATGAATGCAACGTGTAGAAGTAGATGAAAGAAATATATATCATGAATGTGTGTAGTGAATATTGTGCATAGTATGTGATAGATGCTGCAAGAAAGAGGTGTAAATAACACATGACGTGTGTAGTGTGCAGTGTGCAGTGTGCAGTGTGCAGTGTGCAGTGTGTAGTGTGTAGTGTGTAGTGTGTAGTGTGTAGTGTGTAGTGTGTAGTGTGTAGTGTGTAGTGTGTAGTGTGTAGTGTGTAGTGTGTAGTGTGTAGTGTGTGCCCTCAATAGTCAAGTATGAACCAAATCATGAGAGTGTGTCATCATGGAATGCCAATACAAACATGTATCAAGATGTGTATGGTGCATTTGAGAGACTAGATGTAAGATATAAAAGTGATATAGTATAGGTATGAGACATTTGATAATGCTAGAAGGGGGGGAAGATTAAGCATGATGCCCCCAAGTATATGAGTATGGAAAAGGTCATGTGATTTCATCTAGGAGGTCATCGTTTTCATGGTCAAAGCCAAATGGAAAAACATCAAAGATTTAGTAAGAAATAACATCAGGATGATGGAGTAAGGAGCCATTGCGACAAAGGCTATACATGCCCATTTTTTATTCTTCATTAGTGAAAGGAGGTAGTGCACAACCATGTGCATACTGGTGTGTAATATTTTGTGAATAGTTAAGAAAGTAATCGTTGCAAATGAAAACATGACTGAAACTAATAGGAAATGAGATATTGATATGATCAAGATCTAATGTTCTCCCAATATAGTCAAGCCAATATTTTCCAAGTGTAAGTAGAGAAACATGAGGAGCTCATACGAGAAATACTATGAGATGAAAGACACGAAGACCGTAAACAACATTAATGCATATGAATCCATGATAAAGATGAGGATCATGAGGTGGAGGGAAAATATCTTTTACTGTGAATCCTATCTGAGTCAAGCCATCATACGTACATATAGTATCAGAGCAAGTAGGATCAAATGAAATGTGTTCCCAATAAGATTCATTTATGAAAATTGTATATGTGAAAGGAGGTAATGATAATGGTGGTTTCTCATGGGAAGATGAAGTAGTTGGAATGACGTACAAATTTTGGACAGGCCCTAGATAAAGTACCATGGCATTTTTAGAAGCAGGAGGGGGAAATGATGTGGATGGGAATGTGTCTAGCATGAAAATATCACCTTTAAGTGGTAGAACCTGAGCCAAAGAATCCATGGGTTTTGTATCATATGTAGTGATGTATGTTGGAGTAGGGAGTGTAGTGGTTGAATTGTGGTTGTAATATTTGAATGATTCATGATCACTAGGGACTATATATTCTACACCCTCATGTAATAATCTAACACATTGATGCACTGTAGAAGGTACTTCTTGCATGGCATGAATCCATGGCCTAGTAAGTAAAAAATTATATTGAACTAGGAAGTCAGTGACAAAGAAAACTATAGGAAGGGTTTGTGGCCTGACAATGATATGTAAATTAATATGGCCTATGTATGGACAAATGGAAGCATCATATGCGTGAAGATAAATGGATGAAGAACTAACATTAGTTGCAGAAACACCAATAACTTCAATGAATGATAAAGGAAAAAAATTAAGCTCAGATCTATTATCGACAATACTTTGTTTAACACCCACAATGTTGATGTGAATCATGATGTATAAAGGTGGATCATTGTCAAAAACTGCAAGATCAGCAAGTTGACTAGATGGAAAAGTAATTTGCTAAGAAAATTCATCTACGAATGTGTTATATAATATATTTAGATGAATATCATAAGGAACACCAGTAGTAGGGCCAAGAGAGTAATGATTTTAGCTCTTAATTCAAGTGGATGAGAAAGAAATCATGAATATAAATATCAATGATGAGAAGATCCTAGAATAATGAGAAAAATAGAAGTATGAGGACCCTAGAAATGTTTGAGTGATAGGCTCACAAAAATTATTAAGAAAATATAGAATATATAAATGCTTAAATCTAATTGCAATGTAGCAGTAAATAAATAAACAATGAAGTACAAAAATTGACCCAAGTAAAATAAGCCAATAAGTATGAAACCCTAATTTGAAAGAGGAGATAGAAGAACTTAGTTGATTTGCAAATAATCCTGAATTGTGCCAAATTTATGGAATAATTAACAGAGAGAGGAGACTTCCACATAGAAACCTAGAAAATTGTGCGATTGCAAGATCTACCTAGAATGGGGTGTTTGGAATGGGTCAGGGGTACCTGTGGACACTACATACCTGCTCTAGGAACCTATTACTACTCAAGACCTCATAAAAGTAACTTATGAGGATCGTAAAATATTTTTTGTCCTTCTCTTCCTATCGTTATTATTTCATACAATGATCGCCAATGTCGTTGATAACCTATAATATATAATTGACTTGTAAAACCCTCAAAAGTGCATCAAATCCCAAAAATAAAGTAATGCAAATGAGGGGTCAGATTGTCCTCAGCTACTAAACAAGTGATCTTACAACTGAGTGCTATACTACATTTTAGACCCAATGTAGTTCTATGTGTGTGTGTGAAGAGATTCTTCCCTAGTTGGCTCATGTGTGTGTTGCACTTTCTAGCGAGAAATAACTAGATGTAGAAATTGTAGATAGATTTGTGCATGAAAGAATGAACTTCCCATCCTATGAAGTGTATGTAGAATAGTGTTGTCCCTTTCCCTTGTTGTGGATGCTAGATGGATGCTTGAGTTTTCGTGATAATTCCTTTGGATACAACCTTAGGCGGTGATATCTAATTCTTAGTGCTTGGTCCCTTATTATTGCCACATAACATTATATGTATATGATTCCCTTGCTTGAATTTCATAATTAACCTTGAAAATGGTGACTACCAAATAAATAAGATGCCCAAATGGATAGACATGACCTAAAATATGTGATGTCGTTAAGGGCGCTAAGAGGGGATGGGGACATCAGGCACGGGCGTCCTAGTTGGGAACTGGTGTCTAAAGTGAGAAATGTCGAACTGTAAAAAGACATACTGGGCTAGAAGGAGTGCAAGATCAATAGAAGCAATAGAAAGAAAGAAAATATGACCAAATACATTGGTTACTTAGTACTTTTCTTACTTAGGAATCATATAAATAGTAGTATGTGATCAAGACTAGATAGATACCCAAAGTGCGTGATTTAGTGTCTGCACATATATGTTGGTAAGATGGACTAGTTACCATAGGTATACTTAGACTTCACTATGTCCTTTTACATGGGTACCTCATAAGGCCTGGTTTTCAAGACTAATAAGTCTTTGTTCTTCCTCTTTTCTTACTTGGAGGGTGTTGAAGTGTATGTTAACACTGGCTCAAGTGGTTTTAGTTATTTTTGAACTAACTTGGTGTCAATTGATGTTCATACCCACAAAGGGGTTAAGATAGAATAAGGGAGTTAATTTTTTATTTATTTCAAATATTTTTTTTATTATTTTTTTATAGGGAATTCTCTTACTCCGTAATATTAGGTCTTACAGGTATTTGGTTGTTAAAAATAACAACTTATAAAATCCCATTTAATATGCCTTCTCTATTGTATTTTATGAAATATACACATGAATATAGATAATTTACTTTGCATAATTATTTGTGTGTGTATGGTGAGACATTTTGGTGATAGTGTTTTCATAGATCTCCAAAGACATGAGAAACATTGGCTTCTCTGATAAGGTAGATTGAAAATAGGGTTACAAAACCAATATTTTAGTTTTTTGAAAAGAATAATATATCCTATTTTTGAAGAGATCAAGTGGTGAAAACTTAGCTATAAATATGTGAAATCAATTTTTTTGCAACATAGCTTGTCATTGGATAAGGGGTTATGGCCATAACAATTTAAATAGTTGTGGTCATAACATGTTACAACCATAAGGGTTACGCCTGTAAGGTGTTAAATTTGTAACCTTGGAAAATATTACAGCCATAACCCTATCATTAAAAAACCCAATCTTTTGTGATACAAGCTCACTATTCAACTCGTCTTCATATTTTATCTTTTTTTCAAGGTATGTCAATATTCTTCTCCTTTTACAAATTTTTGTTATTTTGTTCAATTTTGTTTAATTGTTAATTCATGGTTTTCTTACAAGCTTGTATAGGAATTTATCTCAAGGATTTTTTTCTTATTTACGTCTACTTAAAGAATATTAAATCCAAATACAACAATGATTAAAAAATCCATCTAAATACAATAATTATTTTAAAATTCAATATTATCTTGTAATTCAATCGCATATATCCATCAAGAGTTTCTCACTCCATCATCTCCTAGAATTATTTTGGTTGTAAGCAATCCTCTCACATTTACTCTTGGTTAAGCATCTTAGAGTACACAATGATCCTATCAACATCATTACATAATACATGTCTTATGACCCATGTCAGATATGCCTCTTTAATGCATCTTGGAATTTCTTCTACAACTCAATAAATCCCTAATCTATCTAGATGACATTCTAGTGAATCTCTACCCTTTTTAATAATAGAAAAAATATATTTTACTGTAAATTTTCATGGTTTAAATACCTTTAAATAATATTATATATCAACTAATGAAATTGTAGTTGTAAATTACAAATAAGTATTTATATTGATTTGAACTACTTTTAGGTATAGAAATAGATCTACAACAAATTTATATATTTAATTCAAATACATTACTTCATAACTAGTATTATTGTGAATATATTTTTTAATGTATGTTGAACAAGATTTTTCTTACTTATTTCACTAATTTGGGTGCTAAAATTGTTTTAAAAAGATTTATCATATAAGTTCGTTGGGGGGCATATTATGATAGTTTTACAAATCAATTCAAAGGATTTCAAATGACTTATTTGGTACCATGAGCTAGGATTTGTGTATGATATCATTTCCCTAAGAATCTCTCTTAGTACATCCAAATTTAGACATTAAATTGTGTATACAAAATGTTTATTAATTAATTTAACAAGGGTATCCCTGATGTATAACCATGTGTCATGTTATATTATGATTTGTACCTCAATAGAATTTTTCTAATTAAAAAATGTGAATTGTGTTTTTATGTTGGCGATATTTTTTGTTTGTATAAAAATTATAGGAAGTGGGACATAGTTATAAGATTTCAAAGATTAAATATTTGTTTTTTGTAAAAATAATTTAAAAGTGGGACTTATGTGCTTTTAAAAAAAGGTAACTTATAATTATTTCATAATTTTTCTCATTGTGGTGTGTTTTCTGCAGATATATATTAGTATGATGACAATGAGTCAACGAATAATCTCAATACAACTTTCTATAAACAAATACATATAAAACAATAATTTTGTAGAAAATAATTTAGCATACACATGGTTCCCGATAGAAATCCAATTCTAAATGGCCCCAAGATAAATATAGAAATTATGAAAATATTCAAATTTAGAAATCCTCACGTAGTCTTTCTTTCTCAGTTCAAAACTAGTGGAGCACACATTAGAGGCTTTGGCTTTGTTTATGATATTTTGGAATATGAAATTCAATATGAACCTAGACATAAGTTGATCCAAAATGGTATTTAAGGTTCAACATCCTAAATTGAAGAAATGATGTCCAAATAGACCAAAACATATATAGGATGCTAAGGTATTCACTTTTGGAAACAAATGATGTAAAATAAACATTTTACATAAATTCAAAACTAGGAGCTCTTGAATACTACTATAAAATGTAGTTGTAGCACCCAATCCGAATGAGAAAAAAGGAACAATGCAAAGTAATAAAAGTTTGGGATATTTTTTTTGATAAAGGTACTCTGAGTTGTAAGTCAAAAAGTAAATTAGGTATTGTGAATGTTATCCCATGAATAAGATCAAACACCCATAATAATTTTTATGTTGGGGGAGGATAAAATCTAAATGTTTGGATCTCCTAAATTATCGTTAAATGCATTTAATTTATTAAATGACACCAATTTCTCTATTTTGATATAAATATGACTGTCCAACTAATTTTTCAATTAAATCAATTTAATTTAAACAACCCATTCATTTCCCATGATAAAATTAATTGAATTGTTTAATTTAAACCCATTAACACCCGTAATTTATATTAATTGATGTAATTAAAGAAAGCACTAAGATCTTGCAAATCAAATTAATTGATTTCATTTAAATAAAATGCTTGATTCCCATTATTCAAATTACTTGATTTAATTAATTAAAAGTATTTAATTTTTATAAATTAAGTTAAACATTTTAATTAATTAAAAAAATTAAATTATGTGTCTACCACTCCACCAGAGGTGATATAGAGAAAATAAAAAAACTTGCATTCATTCAACTATGTGAGGAGGAATAAACAACAACCTATACTCAAATCTTTGCAAATGAGGATACTTCTTAGTAGCCTGAAATTGATAAAATTTGTAAATTTGACTAAATTTCAATTTAGGTGTCTTATCAAGCATGGTACCCTACTCTATACCCTACTCTCAAGGTTAATTCATTCATCAAACTCATCACATTTCATACAAACTCTCTTATCACTTACCCTTCTTGATTTGTACTTCCACTTCCTTGACTAGCTCTTAGCTCAACCAAGCAAGAATTTTGATTTTCAGTCTTATAATGACCTCCTTGCACCTTATTACCCTATTATCATTAACAATTAATGTTAATTAAATAATCCACTTGGTTCAAAAAGGATCAAAACATCATCTTTTACTAATCTTGCTCAATTTTGCAATTTTTTGCCCTTAAGATAAAGTAGTATGCTAGCTTCATGGTTGACAGGTTCTAGAGCTACCCAAAACAATATGTAAGCTTCATTATATTACCTTTACCATCACTATGGTACCTACAAAATTTGGTTTTCTAACCCTTTACACTTCTCTTTCTATAACCTATTTCTCCTCTAGCTCCACTAGCTCCTTGTAGCCATGCAATTATGGTTTTCAAGCTTTATCTTCTCATGCATGAGGCTGTTAAAGAAAAAATTCACATATATAGGCTACCCATTTTCATTTTTCCACTATATGCAAGATTTCATAAGGTTGGATTACACTTCTAAAGCCTACTTTATTTGTAAATTTCCCTTCTTGATTAGGCCTCAGGACTATGATGCACATATCCTTTCTCCATACTATCATCAAAATTATCTATAAACTTATCCATTAGAAACTCAAAATTATTTCTAAATCTGGTTGAGGTAAAGGTTTAGGTCTATTGTTATCACTTCTAAGTTTCAGAGGCAAGATTCCACGTTATAGAGGTTTCTATGACACAAGGTTTTTTTCTTCAAAAACCTAATTGCTCTCAATGTATAGCCCTGAGAGGATTATGTCATGAATCTCTTGCAATCAAAGGTTTCTTCTTACATAATTCCACCTTTACTTAATCACATGGTCTTGATCACCTTCCAGAGACTGTTTACAAGCTAATCAATGGGATCAATAGAAAATAAGGTATCCTCAAAAAACCTTTTTAATATGACTTACCCAGGACTAGTAAGTGTAGGGTTTCTTCATGCAAAGTAATCTGAAGGATCAACATTATTCCAATATGATTAATTTATGGGTAACTCTGTCACAAATGGATAAAATTCCTCAAGAAGATCTTTGATACATCTACTCACCGATCCTCTTAATATTCTTATGTGAGCATTCTCATTTCAAAGACACTTAACATAGATTGCTTACATTGTACTAACTCTAATTGCATGTCTCTAAAGCTTCAGGGTTCTTGCATGCAATTTTCTAAAAGTAACATGATATTCAACTTTCAACCTTGAAATTAATTTAATAATACCATTACTTACCATCATGTGGTCACTAATTGAAAAGTTAATTTATAAGCATGGTCATCTTTCAAAACCACCAAACCAATATTTATTAAACTCATAGTTGCTTCATGCAATCCTAAAAAGGGTATAGTCACCATACATTTTATTTCATTCACTTAGAAAATTACTTATAGATTTATTTCATGCCACACATCTTGTAAAGTAGAAGAAAATAGAGAATCCAAGAACAATTATGCATGTAATATATGAATTTCAATACAAAAATCCATTTTCTTTATTCATTAATAACATTACAGTCTTCCTCTTCTAAGATCAAAATCTCTCTCCATACATTCTGTATCCTCGATGTTCCTTCTCCATCTTCCTTGAGAGACCTCTTCTCTCTCCCTCTTTTTATTTCCCCCACTCTAAGAGATTAACTAATTCTATTCATTTGAATTATCACCTTTTAGTGTGACTTCAAAGAAAACCTAATTAACTCCTTACATGACTTATATTCCCATTCATCATAATGAAGCATATTTACATCATTCTTGATATTCCATTAACTCACATACGTCTATAGGGCTAAATCCCCCATGCCTAGACCTCTAATATCCCATTTTATATTCATTACAAGAAATTATTTCCTTTTTACATGCTTTATAATTTGAATTTCCAATTGGAGGGAAAACACCCTTTTTAATATTCAAAATCTTAACACCTAATACCCTCTCTCTCTCATGACTTAACATACTCTTATACACTCAAATTTACCTTTATAATCATGATTGAATGAAAATTTTCCTTTGATGATGTTCTTGGATGATGCCCATGCATCATACTCCCAAGGTGAAGAAAATTCTTCATCATGTTTTTCAGTTGATTCTTCATCACCTTTACTTTTCCTTGGTCTTATTTCTACACTCCCATGTCCTTGTATGCCTCATATCCACCTGGATCCCATATAGTAGTCTTTTTCCTTGCATTTACATTTACCTTGCTTATTTTTTTCTTTATTTCAATCTTCACTTTCATCATCTTCATGCCTACATCCTTTTTACCTGTAATAATAAACACAATAACAACAAATACACATTCTTCTTCATGTTTTGGGGCTCTCTTCATCTATGTAGAGATTTTGTCCATCATGTAATTATCACTTACTTTGCTATAATATTCATTCTCTTGCCTTATTTCCTACTTTCTCTTATTTACCATCACACCATGTTGTTCTTCCTCTTTCCTTGGACTGATTTAATCTTTTCTTCACATTATCCAACTGTATACAAAGCATGCTCCAAGGCTGATATCTATGTTTGTAAATTGTATAAATGTTCATAGAAAAACAAATTCTCTTCTTCACTTGTCACTTATTGTTCTTTATTCATTATCATCTTGTTTTCATCATCCATCTCCAGTTCATCCTCCATACTTGTAATCACACAATATTAGATTCACAAATTTGAGGCTCAACTGCCCCTCTAGGCTCTTCCTTCCACGCCATCTCTTCAACTTGCATTTATTTAAACTTTCCTTTCTCTACATATACTTGACTACTGCCATCATCATGTTTCTTTCTCTCAAGAGAAGATAATAATTCTTCTATCACTTCTTCATCATCAATTTTATCCTCTACTTACATCATCTCCTTGATCATTTCTTCTTCTTGTTTCTCCATTCTCTTATGCATCTTCCTTTTTCTTCTTTCCTCTAGCTTTATCATTTTTCTCATCTTCTTCCTTAGTCTCTTCTTCACAAGAAATATGATTAACCACTTGGATTTCTTTCTCATCACTATCCCCGTCTCTTTCCTTTTATCTTCTCTCTCTTTCCATGATTACCATCAACTGCTCTATGTCTTGTTTGATCCCTAGGATCTCCTGCTGAAACCAAAATTCTCTCTATCTCTCTAACTTATTCATTATTTCCTCTTTTATTTTTCTATCTCTCTCTTATTGTTCTCTCTTCATTTGGCTAATCAACTTCACTAATTCTCTCATCAACTCTTCTCTATCAATCTCTCTCTTTCTTCTTTTCTTATCATTCACTTTTTCTCTCTCTTCTCAAGAATTTTTTCTCACCTTGTTTCTCCAACAACTCACCTAGGATTTCTGACAAGGTATTTTGGTTTCTTCTCACTCTTCTCAGTCTCTTTTCACTCTTATTTTACTCTTTCACACTTCTACTTACTCTTACTCTTTTCTTTCAACTTGTCACTTTTCACTACACACACTCACACAATGCAATGTTAGCCACAAACAACATTTAAATCTCAATAATAATCCTCAATAAGATCCTCAAGATCTGATACCACATGATGTAGAGAAAATAAAAAAACTTTCATTCATTCAACTATGTGAGGAGGAATCAACAACAACCTATACTCAAATCTTAGCAAATGAGTATCTTTCTTAGTAGCTTGAAATGGCTAAAATTTGCAAATTTAACCAAATTTAACTTTAGGTGTCTTATCAAGCACTGTACCCTACTCTATACCCTTCTCTCAAGGTCAATTCATTCATCAAACTCATCACAATTCATACAAACTCTCTTAGCACTTACCCTTCTTAACTTGTACTTTCCCTTCCTTGACTAGCTCTTAGCTCAACCAAGCAATATTTTTTCTTTGCATTCTTATAATGACCTAATTTCACCTTAATACCATGTTATCATGAAAAAATAATGTTGATTAAATCATCCACTTGGTTAACAACAAGAAGTTCATCAACATCATCTCTTACTATTCTTGCTCAAACTATCAATCTAGGTGATCTTAAGACCAATTACTTCTTCTAGCTTCATGGTTCAGAAGGTTGATCCAGCTACATACCTAGAAAAAGATCCTTAGATTTCTTCAGAGGTCCCTTTATAGTCACTATGGTTCCTAACAAATTTGGTTGTCTAACCCTTTACACTTATTTCTCTATCACCTATTTTATCATCTAGCTCCACTAGCTCCTTATAGCCATGCAATTATGGTTTTCAAGATTTATCTTCTCATGCATTGTTAGAGTAGGTATTTACCTTAGCTCGTGTTCACCTAGGTACTTTATTTACCTTTATTGTATTTATCCTCACCCACTTATGTGTGTGGATATTTCTTTTATCTTATTTAGATATTAGGAGATATTATCTAGTTGTTAGGTATAGTTCTTTCCTTGATCTATGGTATTGACTAGATCCTTGATGTCTAGTTCTCTCCTAAATCTATGGTCTTGACTAGTTCTTTGATGACTAGTTATTTCCTTGATTTATGGCTTGATCTACGACCTTGACTAGTTCTTAGATTGTTATTCCTTGCCTATTTAAGTAAGGCCCATTCTCAATGTATTGCATTGAGTTTCCATAATAATATATGATATTACTGCTCATCTTGTTTGCAAAGGTTTTATATAAAGCTATTCTGGTAAATTTCTTTCATCTTATAGATCCTAGTATTGGATTAGCATTTGTGTTCTTAGCTTGGTACGATCTAGTTATCATTCCTTTCATGGTATCAAAGTAGGAGATTGTTGTTAACATCCATCTGTAAGTTTATTTTACAAATAAAATCTATATATATTCATATATTTGGGATTTGGTCATATTTTGTCGATTTTTTGGGTTTTTTGGATTTTGTGAGATCTACATTGGGTTGTTTTTCTGGGACAGCAAAAAACCCATTAAAATCTTTAGCCCTTGGTCATATGGTATGGTCATATGAGGGCTTAATGCTTGTGATTCCTAATAGTAGGTGCTTAGCTTCAGCCCCCCTTTAATTTTAATTGTGTGGTGAAGGAAACAAAAATTTATTTTATTTCAATGGCAACTAAAATAAATAACAAAGCTAAATATTAAAAATCTTGTAACTTTTGATCGGTAACTCGGTTTTGAGTGCCATTTTTTGCAAAAGTGCTTGTTCTTTTGTGCTCTTTCCATTGGGAATATTTATTTTGAGACTTTAACTATAATTATAAATTTTCAAATATGGAGGAGTGTTGTAATCAATTGTGGACGTAATTTCAGCTAAGCCCAACGTCCTAAAACTTTTGGGAGTTACATTTTGTACCTATCATGGATTCTGTGAATGATATGCTTTTCTCTGAAGTATGTGGGCTTCAAGAGGATATTGTAAAATTTGTGGAAAAAAATAGATTGCTCAAGAAGTGAAATTTTCTTTTACAATCACTCATTCACGATAAGGATACACTAATACACTCCCTGCAGAAAAAACTTGCTAGCCTACAACATCACCATCATATTGTGGACAACCATATTCATGCTCCTAGTCCACTTGCAGTTGTTTCTCTTGTACCCACTAACATTGATCTACCAGTCTTTGAGCCTAAACCTAATTTTGATGCTTCTAAACCTGTGAGGCTTATTACTACATGATCTTCTACATTTGTGCCTATTACAGTACCACATGTTATATATCCTACTTTTGCTCAGCTGCATGGATTTTTTAAGAAGCATAACACTGCATTCCATTCTCGCATACTCCGTTCTATGGGTCTCACTAGCGGAGTCATTGGCAGACATTAATAGGGTATTGTTTCCTCTATTCCACATGTTAAGTGTGAATTCCTCACCATGACATTGGTTTTTTGAGCATATAATTCATTAGGATCACACATTGACAGAGCTCATATTTTTGTTCACACGACTCTTTCTAAGGATCGTGAGCAACACATGAGTTCTACACCTTCACTCAGGCTTGATAAACCTGAGATTTTAACTGTCATACATGATCAACCTGACACACATTCCTGATGTTCCTTTACATGCACCCATTGTGAATTTTACACCAAGTCATATACAGACATCTTCTTCATCCATCCGTGTAGATTTGTGGTGGATATCTGATCACCTCATGGTGGCGACATAGGCATTCATTGAGAGGACTCTACAAGCGTGGCTCCTCCACCATTCAGGCCTCTTGCTCCACTTTCTATAAATTCTGCATTATAATGCTTCTTGTTTTGAGCATTTTTCTTTAGCAGGTGTAGTGTATCTCTCTTGTTTGTTGAGAGATCTCGTATCTGTATTTTCCGGACACTTTTGGCATGTTGACCAGTCTCTCTTGTGGGGGAGCTATTCTAGTGAATTCCAATGTCAATTTATTCAGTGTTCAAGTAGATGATTTTTGGCAACTCATACAGATCTGTGGCATCACTCAACCCATTCAGTAGTATGGGAAGGTGTGGTGTTGATCCTACTTCTTCGGGTTTCGTGTCCTTGCCTTGTTACCTTGGCTTTTCTTGGATTGTGACACTCTATATTTTGTGTCTTTGCCTTATTACTTTGGTTATTGTTCTTGGATCGTGGCACACCTAGTTGCAGTAGTTGATCGAATTATGTTTGGTGTTTTTTTTACACTTTCAACATCACTCCGTTGACAATCTCCTTGTATGGAGATATTCTAGTGAAACCCAGTGTCAGTTGTTTTTGAGTTTTGTGATCGAGCAGTGGATTCAGACCACAGTGCACACCAAACTTCTTCAACATTGTATGATTTTTTGAGTTGAGCTTCTTGGGATGCCTTGGAGTGGGTTTTTACTCTCTTTACTTTGTTGTTACTGGTTTTGGGTACCTTGCAGTGTCCCTTTTTCCCCAGTTATTGTACATGAGTACCTCATCAGGCCTAGTTTCTGGGACTCATACTATGGACATGCCACTTCTATTTTGGCCCCTAGCTTCACTTGAGGGGGGCTGTTAGAGTAGGTATTTACCTTAGCTCATGTTCACCTAGGTACTTTATTTACCTTTATTGTATTTATCCTCACCCACTTATGTGTGTGGATATTTCTTATATCTTATTTAGATATTAGGAGATATTATCTAGTTGTTAGGTATAGTTCTATCCTTGATCTATGGTATTGACTAGATCCTTGATGTCTAGTTCTCTCCTAAATCTATGGTCTTGACTAGTTCTTTGATGACTAGTTATTTCCTTGATTTATGGCTTGATCTACGACCTTGACTAGTTCTTAGATTGTTATTCCTTGCCTATTTAAGCAAGGCCCATTCTCAATGTATTGCATTGAGTTCCATAATAATATATGATATTGCTGCTCATTTGTTTGCAAAGGTTTTATATAAGGCTTTTCTGGCAAATTACTTTCATCTTATTGATCGTGGTGTTTGATTAGCATCTGTGTTCTTGGCTTGGTACGATCTAGTTATCGTTCCTTTCATGCATGAGGCTGATAAAGACATTTTTCACATATCTGGATACACATTTTGGATTTCTTCATTCATGCAAGATTTCATAAGTGGATTAATTTTATATCCTACTTCCTTTATACATTTCCCTTCTTGATTAGGCCTTAACTTGTGCACATTGTCCTTTCTATATACTGTCTAGATTATCTATAAACTTATCCAATAGAAACTCAAAATTATTCTTGAATTTGGTTGAGGGAAAGGTTTGGGTTATTTTTACCCATTTTTAGACTCTAGGTCTAAGTATATCATTTCGAAAAAACATTTTTTGAATCCAAACCCTGAGATATCAATTACAGTCTTAAGAGGATTCTGTCATTAATATATTACAATCAATGGTTTCTTCATACCTGAAACCACCTTTATCAAATTGTTATCACCTTAGAGAGACTTAGTAACCAATATCAATCTAATACATACAAGGTATTTTCTACAACCTTCTTAATGGAGTTAAAACCCTAGTAAGATTTATGGTAAACCCATGAAGAATAAAAGATCAAGAATTGCTTTATACTCTCTGTCAAAGGATAAAAATTATCAATAAGATATATGCTCATTAGGCACTTAAATATCTTAACTTTACTTCACCCTAATTGTATAGGATAGAGCTAGAGTTTTGCATGTAATTTTCTAACATCACATGTTACTCGATACTCCTTAAGGATTATTTTTTTCATTTAATTGTCTCTTACAATAGAAAGATTGACTCAAGTCATCACTTTTCCATGTTCAAATCTTTCAAAAACACTTCATACCAATACTCTGTCATAGTTGTTTTATACAATCCCAAATAGGGTATAGTCACCACACATTGGATTTCATTCACTTATACAATTAGTTGAGTTATTTCATGCCAAAAATATTGCAAAGTGTATTAAAACAATGAATCCAAGAAATTTCATGAATTCAATATATGAATTTCAATACAAAAATCCATCTTCTTTATTCATTAACAAAATTATAGTCTTCATCTTCTAAGATCAAAATATCTCTCCATGCATTATGTATCCTCTCTGTTCCTTCTCCATCTTACTTGACAGACCTCCTCTCTCTCCCTCTTTTTTTCCCCCACTCTAAGAGATTAAATACTTCTATTAATTCAAATTCTCACCTTTTAGTGTGACTTCCAAGAAAACCTAGCTAATTCCTTACATGACTAATAAACCCATTAATCATAATGATGCATATTTACATCATTCTTGATATTTCATTAACTCACATACATCTTTAGGACTCATTCCCCCATGCCTATACCTCTAATATCCCCTTTTACATTCATTACAAGCCATTACTGATTTTTTACATGCTTTATAATTTGAATTGCTAATTGGATGGAAAACAACATTTTGAAAATTTACACTCTTAAACTCCTAAGACCCTCTCTCTCATGACTTAACATACTCAAATACACTCAAATCGACCTTTACAATCATGATTGAATGAAAATTTACCTCTAATGATGTTCTTGGATTATTCTCCTACATCAATAGGAGAGAGAAACTACCTATGTATGGAAAATTATCATTTCTCTCACTATGTTCCAAAATATCCAACCCAATAGGTGAGGATGGACCAAAAAATTAACAACAATTTTAACCTCCAAAAGTAACAAAAAATTTACCACATACAATCAACATTCAAAGGGATTTCCATCATTAAAAATATACCTAAAAATCCAATAAAAGCTCTAAGCTTTCTACGCTCAAATCCAATCCAAAGAAAGGCCAAAATAAATCTCCAAGTAACACCAAACTATCCAAATTCAAATTTTATAACAAGATCTAAGAAAAATGTAATCCCAATCCTTCCAAATTTCTAGGATAAATAATAAAAACCCACTAACAATAAAACCTTTAGGAAGAGGCTTAAGTGGAATCTAGTCACCATCCTATTATATGTCATGTCACTCCTCTCACCCCAGACCCAAGGCAACATAAATGGAGAAATAAAGTGGATTCCCTAAACCCAAGGTACATCATTCACCCACTTGAGGTAAATCCACACACCTCAAGTGAACTTGGAAAACCTAAAAATCATAATGGAAAAAGAGGTGAATAAAAGCTCTGGGAAAGAGGTAAGGATCCCTTTGCATTAAAAAGAGCCTACCCTACCCATCAGTACAGTTGGGGGGATTTCAAAGGAAAAATATCATTTTTATAGTTGTTCACACTTCCCAAAAATCCTATTCTTGCCAAATCCAAATTAGGATGAAAGTATTTCTTAGGAAGAGTTTAATCTCCTCCTAAGCATGATTAATCAAAACCAAATACAAAAAATATACAAGATAAACCAACATTAAACTTAAATAAGGTTAGGAAAAGTAAGGAAATTAATTAAATGAGTTAAACATGGTTAATACCAACAATATAAATATAACTAATATCACCATAAGAATGTCAAAAGAAGCATAAGGTGAATTGATCAACCACAATAATAAAAAATACAAAAGGTCAAAATGCCACAAGGATGCAAATCAAACCCGTTGGCATTTTGTTTTCATTGATTTCAAAATATTTAGTATGGGATGTTTTCATCAATGTATTCAGTATCATTGATGTCAAATAATATAAGAATCATGAAGGTTGATTGATAGTGTCATGCGGAGTTGAGTGTCTTGTTGAGATTGATTGGTATTGATGGTGTTGCATGTGCTCTTCAGTCAGTATGGTGGCATGTAAAGGTGATGAAGTTTTTTGGTGATGTTTTTGAGGTGTCATGGAGTATGGTGAAGGTTTTCAATGATGTAAAAGTGATGAGAAGATCAATTTTGGCGAAGCAAACATGTCTAAGGTGCATTTTCTTGAGACCTAGTCAATAGAATGAGGTATGTCATCATGAAGTGAGGCATGTAGAAGCTGGCTATGAATTTTTTATATCATGGAGAGAATTATTATGAGGTGTAAATACACTCACAAGTGTATTATAGTGTTGGTTCAGGTGTTAAAATTGGTTTTTTGGTCTATTCCTAGACCTAGTCCTTGATAAAACATGCCCTAATGAAGTGGAATCATCATTTTTGGGTGTATTTGAGAAAATGTGACAATTCTATAAGCTATAGGAGGTTTATATAGAGGTGTGGTAAAAATGCTAGGTTTGGATGTTTAATATGTTACAAGTTATGTCATTTTTACTCCTATTGAGTTTTTTTAATTGAGAATCCCAGCTCGAATTTGACTTTTTGATGCTCATTAGAATGTGAAATATACGCATGGTGGTACAATATACTCATGGTAGTTGGGGAATGGTCCTAGATTGAGTTTTTTGGAATTATTTTGTTGTTTAAGGCCCAAACATTTATGAACAATCCTTAAGAAGGTAATATATTTTAAACCCTCCTAAAACCCTATGTATGCAATGATGGATAAGATATTCTTTCTAATGTCCTAGAATGGATTGTTTTTTCTAATATGATTATTCTAGGTTGTAGAGGAATCTCTCATTCTTATCCAGGTGTAATTTAGTTATTATGGTTGTGTGTGGAACACCTTAAAATTGTTAAGTTTTTGAAGAATATCAGTTTTCTCCAAATTTTTCCATTGCACCCGTTGACTTATTTGGTTTTTGAGGAATTATGGGAAATTTTATACATGTAAAAGGTGTTTTTAGGTCATATTATTTCCCTTAGTAGGTATGTACAAGTTCATTTTGCAAGAATTATTTTGGTGCAATTTTCGGTAGTTTCAAGTGACCTTGTTGGAGAGGCATTTTTGGAAGTGATCAAGTTTGATTTATGGTATCATATGAATTTTTTGATGATCCCAAGTTCCTGATATTTCCATTTATATATTACACTTGCATGTATGAGGTCATTTGATGGGGACTTGAGCTTAATTTCTAAAGACTAGTTTTGGGACATGTTGGTTGTCCATGTTCTAAAGTGGTTTCATGAGGTGAGATGATAGTGTAGAAGTGTAAGAAAGTTTTGTATGTTTTTTAGTGGTCTTAAATAAAATTTATAAGTGGTTATTCATTTTTAGTGAAGGTGGATTTTCTCTAGAACATTCGATTTTGGAGAGTAGGCTTTTTAGGTATAATTAGGATTCTTGAATACCTAATGAAGGAATGATGGTTCTAGATGGTATTTCTGAACTTTACGGTCTAATGAATGATATTTTTAGGATTTTATTGTGATTTTTTAACGTAATTTTCCATATGATGTCTGACATATAGAGATTAGTATTATAATTCATGTATAAAAGTAAGTTGTGTGGCCCATTTGAGGTTTTTGTGAACGTTAGAGAAAATGCAAGCTAGAGGGAAACTTGTGGAGATGTAAGAGCTCTATGTTACCATGAAGAGAGGTAAAATATGATGATATGATATTATAAATAGTGTGCTTATGTTGGAAAGTTAGGTCATATGAGCTAATCAGCTTGAAGGAAGAAGTTCTTGGGCAAGGAACGCTAAAAGGTAATTTTGAAGGAGGAAGGAAAGTGAGCTTCATAGTTTCATCATCATTTTTTGGTGAAACATTCTAGAGGTGAAAAACACATCAAGTGTCTTGGTTAGTGCTAATTCATCTACAAGGTTGCTGCCTCCTTATAGGATTAGTGCTCTATTAAATCTATGGGTTGGTGCTCCTTGTTGAGTAGGTGCTCAACTAAATTTGAATCAATGTTATAATAAAGATTTGTTTCAGTGGGTTTTCTTCCCTTTGAGGGTTTCCCACTTAAATATGGTGTAATTGTGTTATTATCTTCTCATGGTAAATGCTCATATGTTTTATTAATCATTGCTTAATCTATATATGTTTTTGAATTCTTGATGAATGTATTCAATAGTTGATGAATCTGGATGTTTAAGAGAATGAAAGTTTTAATGGTTCACAGATTCACCCCCCACCTTCAGTGATTGAGATTCCAAAAAAAACCCACCAAACATCATTACAAATAAAAGGGATTTAAACTTTGGCCAATGGCCAATTGTGCCAATAAAGAGAGAAATATCCTAAAACCCACGTTCATCAGCCCTGTAATCTACACAATCAATTCAAACAAATCATATTTTCCCAATAAAATATAATTGACAAATGAAACATCCAAACGTATCACTCAACCAAATCATGCATAATGTAAAAAACATCAATCTAATATGGGAGGTTCATATGTCCCTAAAGCTATGCATAATTCAAATCATCATATATGCTATCATAAGCATCATATAAATCAAAAACATACATAACCAAATCAACATGAAATAATACCAATCACATAATTTTCAGACAACTCAAAGTATCAAACAATAATCACACATCCTTCCAACAAGTTAGTGATAAACACAATATGATGTAAATATGTAATGTCAACAACTAATCATACATCATGTTAGAAATTTAGTAAAGACAAAAATATACATCATATATCTATCATAGTCTAAACATCATGTTTATGATTTGAATGAAAATATTATAATAGTATCAATACCAACATGATAGATCAAAATATAAGAAAGTTGAATCTAGAATCCCATGTCAAAATAGGTGGGCACTACATCCCTTCTCCTAAAATTAGATTTCCTCCGAGAAGTCACTGAAATAGATAAGGGTAATGCACCCTCAATGCCCCTATATCCTCCCAAGTGGTTGTGGACTAGTCATATATGTCCCACTAGACTCTAACCTAATCCAAGGATTTCCCTCTAAGGTGCATCCAAATATGCTCCAATATGCACATGGGCTCCAACATCCACTATCTGTCGGCCTCCACCTATAAAGTTTAATAATCCAAAACATGAGGTCTATCCAATACATATCTCTGTAAAAAAGAAACATGAAAGACATCATGGATGTGAAATAGGTTTGGTGGCAAAGCTAGATGATAGGAAATCAGGCTAGTGATCTCCAAGATCTCAAATGGTCTAAAAAAACAAGGGGTGAGCTTAGAGCCTTTTCCAAAATGGATAGGGATATTGTGCAGACATACTCTTAGAAAAAACCTTACCACGAGTAGAAAATTTATGCTCCATCGTCTTCCTATTCATGTATTCCTTATTTCACGTACAAGCCTACTCCAAGTGTTATCTAATCAAGACAACCAACTACTCCATATCCTACAAATATGTTGGTCCTAGAACTAGTATGTGATCAATCTTATCCTAACTCAATGGTGGCTTGTAGTGTATAACATATAGTGCCTCATATGATGTCATACCAATCAATCTATGAAAATGATGTTGTATGTGAAATCAACTAGGTAAAATTAATCCTCTCATCTTTTGTGTTGATCCATTACATACAATCTCAACATATCCTCCAACACCTGATTCACCCGTCTATCTGACCATTTTTCTGTGGCTGATTCGTGGAAATAAAGTTGATTTTAGTGCCCAACATTATTTGAATGTATCCTAGAAATGTGACATATAGATCATGTCATGATCATAAATAATCATCCTCAGAATACCATATAGTCATAAAATGTCATCAAGGTACATTCTAGAAATCATGACAACATTATACGTCGACTTCATGGGAGAGAAGGGGGCAACCTTGGTTAAATTTTCCACTATTTCCATGATGGCTTCATGATGGTAGGAGTACATAGGAAGACCAACAACAAAATCCATAGAATCTACATCCCACTTCCACTCTAGAATGACATGGAGATAAAGGGGACCAATTAGATGGGAATACCCAACTTTCAAACAATAGAGCTCAATGCAATGGGGGAATTTTTTTTTTTGTATCTATACGTAAACCATGCCAAAAGTAAAATTGGTGAATCTTAACATGGATATTTTCCACCTCATGATGAAATATATATGGATCTTTATGAGCCTCAGATAAAATAAAACTACGTAGATCACCTACTTTGGAAATATAGATGCACACCTAGTGTGAAAGAAGACCATTTTTTCCAAATAATAACCATCATACCTATCCACAAAGGGGATCTAAAACTAAAATTTCTATCTGACACCCTCATAAAATATGTCCCCTGGTAGGTGCTATAAAATCTTATCCCTAAGATCTGACCGAAGGGTCAAGGTGAAAATATTGAGTCACCGCCTACTCAAAGCATGAGCGATGATATTATCCTTTCTGTTGATATATTGGATATCCATGTCATACTCATATAGTAACTCCATCCAAAATATTTTTCAAGCAATGATTTAAGGATGGGTGAAAATGTGTTGAAGGATCTTGTGATCATTCTTCAAGACAAAATACCTCCTAAGAAGGAAATGCCTTAGACGATGAAAGGAATGTATCACCCCTTCAAGCTCAAGATCATGTGTGGGGTAGTTAAGCTTATAATCCTTGATCTTATAGGACTCAAAGAAATTATATGTGCACCATACATAAGAATGGCCTTAAGACCCTCAAAAAAGTAATCAATACAAACCAAAAATTCTACAAGTGGATTTGGAACTACTAAAATATGTGCTCAAGTTAGGAACTCCTTGAGTAGCTCAAAGTCTTGCTCCCACCTCTTCAACCATAAAAATTCTTACCTTTTCACTAAAGAGAAGTGATTGGATTCACAATCCATTAAATTTCTTAAATGAATATGCAATAATATCCAAATAATCCCAGAAAAATACTAACCTTAGTGAACGAAGTGGGCCAGGATAATCCATAATCGCTTGAATCTTCAAAGGATCTATGGAGATACCTTTTCCTAAAATAATATGCCCCAAATATTGTATCTCAATCTAAAATAAGGAACACTTGTCTAGGTTCCTAACAATATGATACTCATGCAAAACCTACAAAACATGTCTATAGTGCACTACATGCTCCTTTATTGTGTGAGAGTGGATAAAAATGTCATCCAAGAAGATTAGTATAAAATGATCCAAGAACATCCTAAACACTTCATTCATAATACTCATGAACATTACTAGGGCATTAGTTAGGCTGACGCGTACCACTGTGAACTCATAATGGTTGTAGTGAGTTTTGAATGTCATCTTGTGGATATATGCCTCTACTATATGATGCTGATGGTACCTAGATTTGATATCAATCTTAGATAAAACCTTATCTCCATTCATCTAATCAAATAGGTCATCAATTATAGGTCAAGGATTTTTTTTTTCACAGTTACCTTGATCAACTGTCTAAAATCCACACAAATACAAAGGGATCCATCCTTCTTTATGAATATAATAGGTGTGCCCCAAGCTGACCTAGGATGAAAAATTCCCTTCTCCAAAAACTCCTCTGACTAAATCTTGATCTTATGAAGCTTGGGTTTGGTCATTAGATAATGTTCTTGGGAAATGGGAGCTACACGAGGCACTAGATTGATGGTAAAATATACCTCATGACATGATAGAATACCATGAATCTCTCTAGGAAACATGATAGAAAACTCTCTCAAAAGTGGGTAATCATCTAGTAGTGAGCCCTCAGAGGTCTCATCGTATCTATCACTGACTATGATGAAAAAAATCTTACATACTTGATGCGTATGATGTTTAAGATGCATAGGGGAGATCATACATATAGAAATAGGTCTTTAGACTCTAGAAATGACTCTCGTGATACCCAAATCATCTATGTACTCTATCATCTTGATCTGAAAATCTATGTTGTTTTGATGAGTGTTAAACTAATACATTCCCAAAAATACCTCATAGTATCCCAAGGGTAAGATATGGAGGTCAAAAGTGGTGGAAAATACCACTAAGTCTAAGACAGAACACTCCACATACATTTCCATGCAAATGTTTTCCCCAGTGGAAAACTCTACCCGCCAATGGTATGACTATCTAGATACCACCAAACCACACCAGCATGTAACTAAAGGTGAAACAAATGAATTTGAAGCACCCGAGTCAAACAAAATTGTAATAATAATACGTTTGATCATACTAGAATTCTTGACAGTCCTTGTTTGGTTCTAATCTTGACAACCATCTATGACGGTGTAGATATAATGAGTACACTCTACTTCAGCCATGGTCTTCTATGAGGTAGAAATAGGTGGCCTATTGGTATGTGATATATGATGTAAGTTACGAGCATAATGACTAAGGTATCCACAGATAAAACATCCCCACCCTGGTGTATAACCACACATACTCTAATGAACTGATCATGTTGGAATTTTCATGGTTAATTATTGAGTCCTAGTGACCTACCTCTACTAACGACTTTTTCATCTACCTCTGAAATGCCCATTACCTGGCCTAAATATACCTCTCTAAACATCTTTTGGAGGTCTAGGTCATTGAGAAGGCTAATGAGGAAGTTGCGGGGGTCTCACGGTTGATTTTACAATTCTAAATCAATCTTGAAAAGATAGTGGTGCACTCATGGGTCTAGTGTCCTACTATATAGGTTCCATATCCTGAAAATTGTTCATGTTCATGTCTCTAGAATATTAAACATTTACCATGTTCTTCTCTATTAAATATGCCTTCTTCACTGCGGTAAAATGAGAAAAAATCCTAATTGTACTTACAAAGTCTGTATTCAACCCTCTAATGAAATGGTTCACTTATAACTTCTCTTCTCCAACATAATCCACATATTATGTTACTATTCTAGAACCCTAACGAAGGTTGTGAAACTCACCAATCCTCCTCTGCACAAAGTGCTCAAGTATATAACACACTCAAAAGTGTTCCTCGAACAACTCCCAAGTAATTGTGTCATGTGAGAAATGGATATTTTGCTTCTCTAACCTCCACCAGACACTTGTTGTGTCTCACAAAAGATGAATACCCAACCTGAACTTGTTTTTTCTCTCAAACACCTAAAGGCCAAAACAACTATCTAAGCTAAGAAACCATGCCTCAACACTAAAACCATTCGTAGAACCTCCAAAAGTGGGTGTTTACAACCTAAGTAGATATGTGCTGATGCTTACCAGTGTTGAACTATGTGTACGAGGTTATGAAAATACCTCCAAAGGTGGTGATAATTGTCTCAAGGGAGATGGTGCCATAATTGGTGATGGTGGCCTATTTACACCCATCAGATGACTCCTATACTATGATACAATCCTATTCGAAGGTACTCTTAGGCTACGTTATATCTGTTGTCACTCTGGAATAAATTGAGAAGATGAGGCACAGGAAGCCTACTCACGTTGTTGTCCATGTACTATCTACAATGGAACATTTTCCCTACAGTATACTTCTGTGCGGGTAAATTTTCATGAAGAAATCCCATTATCTACTGAAGGGCCTATAGAATCTGTGGACCAAATGATGTAGAAGGTTGGTTGATGTGAGGTGAACCAAGTGGTGATATGGGTGGTTACATGGGTGGTGAAGTGGGTGGTACTACATGCACATCATGTCTTTGGCTTCTAGCCACTGCACCTCCCCTCACTCCCTTTGACATCCTACAATCACGTAAGAAAAGGGGTTAGATGAATAACCACGTCAATTTTTTTAGATTTTAAAACAAGTTAAGTTTCTAACAAATTTCATGTTTCAGACAAGATTAGGGTTCATCATTCTCAAAATGACACGTTGCAAAAACATTCACAGAGTGGGGTTGATTAATTGAAAGGTTAATTCATCCTTTTATAAACCAAAACAACATTTCTAATCCCCAAATCTCCTAGTATTGGAACCAACTCTGATACCAAGTGTAGCGCCTGCTCTGAATGAGCTAAAATGAACATCACAAAGTAATTAAAGTTTGGGATAATCATTTTTTTTTCGATAAAGATAATCTAATTTTTAATTCAAAAATTAAATTAGGCATTACAAATGCTATCCCAAGATGAGGCTCAAACGCCCATAATAGTTTTTACATCAGGAGAGGATAAAATCCAAATGTTTCAATCTCCCAAATTGTTGTTAAATGCATTTAATTTATTAAATAAGATCAATTTCTATATTTTGATATAAATCTAAACCAACCAAACAAGATTTCCTTTAAATAAATTTAATTTAAACAACCCATTCATTTCCACTAATTTTATTAATTGATTTAATTAATTAAAACTCATTAACACATGTAGTTTATATTAATTAATTAAATAAACCATTAAGTTCCCATAAATCAAATTAATCGATTTAATTTAAATAAAACACTTAATTTATGTTATTCAAATTACTCAATGTAATTAATTAAAATCATTTAATTTTCATAAATTAAGTTAAATGATTTAATTAACTAACACATTTAACTTTTGTGGTCCAAGAGTTTAATAAAATCTCATACACACATTTAAGCAACTTTAATGGGTAACTAAAGTTATTTAATGCCTAATGGTGAAGAACACGTGCTCTTGAAATAGAGGTCACAAGTTCAAATCCTGCGGGGGGTAGGGTATGTACGCCTTTTTTGTAGCAAAGTTAGTTGCCTCCCGCACGTGAGTACGAGGTAGTCCCATATGCTATAATCCACTTGTAGACCCAAAATCAGGCCGCCCGACATCGTGGACTGTAAAAACCTATTATTATTATTATTATTATTAATGGGTTTACAAAATGGATGAGAAATAGAACATCCATTTCAACCCATGGATTAGATCTATCTCATCCCTTATATGCTAGGGAAACTATGTAAACCATATATATCTTTATAGAGTCATATATTAGATTTTTAATAAATTAATAATCCTTTTCTGCCTCCCACATTTTGTCTATAGGTTTTTCTCCTTCCTTTAGATATTTCATGGGTTTTTTATTTTGTGGTAATAGAATGGTGATGATTCTCTCCATTCGGGAATACAAAGAGCTTTATTTTTCTTCTATTCTCTTCTTCTACACCTAGTTTGCATGGATTTTTTTGGCGAAATACTTTATCGTGTGGGAAAATTTTTGGTTTCTGCTAAGTTCACGGGACTAATCACATCCTTCTTGTGTATGGGGAGGATCCCATTATTGAATGTAAACTATACTAAATTTGTGGGTGGCCATTAGGTTGGGGATCACACAAAATACTCTGCTAATCCTATGAAAAATTCTTGTACAAGGTACAAAGGAGGAATTTATTGTGAAGAGAGGTAAAGGGGAGTTGGGAAAATAATAAGAGAGAGGATTACTATTGTGAGCAAGCTTATAGAATTCACATACAATAACTAGAGTAGGTCCGCATTCAATTAGAAGAACACAACAATGTAAACAATGATAAGATAACAAATTGTAGACACATAATTCCATTTATTCATTTTTCAAAGGAAAATTCACCTTTCTTTGTTTTACAAGATTATTATGCCCAAAAAGTTGGAAAACAAAGAGAGAGTAGAGGAACATAAGTAATAGAATAGAAGAAATGTAGAATTTATTGCTTGATGTAGAAGTGAATCTCAACAACATACATTCAATCAACTATTTCTAACCCCTTGGAATATAAAATCCATTCCAATTTATAACATTTCAAATTGTCCTTTCATCTACCCCCCACATGAATTTTCACCAATCTTCATCACTTGTGATCTTTTGTATTCCTAGGAAGTGAGTATTTTTCTTATTTGTGAAAAACGACTCTTAAAATGTTAATGTTGGAGGTCACTTAAATAAATAGGAAAAAATAGAAAAAAATACATTTTAATTGAAAATTAGAATATGGGGAGAGAGAGAGGGGGGGGGGGTAACTGAACTAATGAATATGAAGCTCTTCTGATAAACCTTTGAGGAAATGCTTCATGAACAAAAACTTTACCTATGATCACTTGTTGAACTGAATTATTGAGATTGCATATCCTTCCTCCTATTGTGAGATACTCCAAAGTGTTGAATAAGTGTTTAGAAACACTATTGAGAGATATTACAAAGTGAACCTAGGATGGACATTGGAACACCCATGATGATATTCAATCATCATGATTCTTATGAATGTTTCCTTAATGACCAATTTTTTTATGTCTCAATAACTGGATATGCTTTATGATGCTCTTGATTTCACTTTCTACCTAAGTGACCATGTGTGGAATTAGAACACCCAAATTACTCCTCTGATGAGATGCAGAGAAAATCCAATACATTTAATTATAGTTGAAGAGAACTATTATGATATCAACGATGTGGTGGAAACATGATGGTTTCAATACTAGGATTTAGGTCATAATTATCACTTTCTTACATCTTATGCTTTCACAATTTACCCCAAACATCACAAAAGACAACTCCATGATGCTCAAATGTTTTTATGTTTATCCTCTTATGAAGATGGGTCTTCATCGTGTGGTGAAAGGATTATCCCTAAGTGAAATTATTCTCATGTGGCCACTTTTTGAAATTAAACTAGGAGACAAACATATTTCCTTCTTAATACATGACCACACCACAAGGTTTCAAGTGGTTTTTTAAGAACATTACTGATTGGATAACAAAAAATGAGACATTGATGATTTCCCATTCTTGCATACATGGTACCCCACAAAAATATTACCTATTTAATATTCTCAAATTTAGAGTACTTGAATGAAAGAATACTTGGGATTCTTACATACCTTCGTTCCCAAAAATTCAAAACTTAATCCATGATAACCAAGCCACAATATGAAATCTTGTTTCCAAATTCTCCTTAATCCCTCTCACAGTAATTTTGCCTCCTATATCATGGAAAATTTTCCAAGAAAGTAATATTAATTCCTTGGATGAACATGTGCAATTTTATAAAATGGTTTGATAAGGTCAATTCTTCCATTCAGTGAACTGTAGTAGAAGACTAGCTCTTCGGCAGGTCAAGAAAGGTCAATTTTGATCATTTCGTGGCCTGTGTGAATCCTCTAGGAAGGTTATGAAAAGGTAATTAACATATAGACGTGGTATTGGATATCCTTGATAGATTTGGAGGTATTTTAGGAAGATTTAGTAAATATTTGGTCATTCAAGGATAGTTTCTTTAATAACGGGTTTTTAGGTGTAAGGGATGAAGATTCAAACTATGAACCTGGACTTCTTTGGATGATTATAGGAGACATGTAAGGATTTAGAATGAAATAAAATAGAAACCATAAATCATGGATAATTAACTAAATATTTGAAGCATAAAGTTTGATCCAAGGTATGATAATTTCTTGAGACAGTTCAAACATTGCAGGAGCCCCATTGTGTTCTGATAAAAAAAGGGGGCACTTTTTGGATTTTCAGTCAGATTCAAGGTCTAATACCTATTATATTAGTATTATTATATATTTTGGACTCAAATTTTTATAAAAATTGATCCCAAAGGACTATCCTACGCCTCCAGGTGGAAAACTTATGTTTTCAAGATAGTTCAGGTAAGTTAATGCAAAACCTAGCTTTCAAAAAATGGTAAGGCACACTTTTGGCCTCTTATTGTCCCCATTATCCTGTAGGGTACATGGGGTGCATGGAATACAAAAAATTATTCCCTAATACTCTTCCCATAGGTGCACTTTGGAGCAGCTAGAGTCTCGTGTGTCCCATTTGTCCCCTGGAACAAGGGGACACAAAAGTGTGCACTCACTCCCTTACCATGGATGATTTTTTTTTTACCTTGTATCCCTCATGTCCCCAAGGGGATATATGAGACATGAAATTCCACATATTGCCCATTCTTAGCCCGTAGATACTCACACAACCTTCACCAGGCTCTATAGGCTTGCGTTTTCATCTCTCATGCTCAACTGCTCAGCCCCCCTTTCTTCCACTCACACTCAACCATATCCATGATTGAAATTGTGTGTTCCCATTATCCCTAGTTTATAGGGTAGAAATATGTACAAGAAAATATGCCCGTTCCAAAAAACCATCCACTGATCACTCACATGACCTCTCCTGACTTTACTAGGTGTATTCCTAGCTCCTCCATCTCACTCACCCTCACTCCCATACTGCTACATGTCTTAGTATTTATTCAACTCACACTCGTAATACCTTATTATCCATTATATCCCCAATTCACCATGAAAACTAGATTCAAACCTCACATTAACTCTCTTCTGACCTGGGATTAAACCATAGTTTAAATATTAACAAAAAAGTGAACTATAACTCATTTTCAAGCCATTTCTTCAACACATATTGACCATCCACTATTTGTTCTACTATAAAACCTTGAAAATTATCAATTTTTACAAGATATGCAAAATTTTTATCCTGAATATCCATAGTATGCAAAACAATATTTTCTCACATCTCTCCAACTGTGAATCTGATCACAGTTAAATTTGGCCAATGGTTTTCTCTCCATAACTCCTTTAGGATGATTTTTTTATAGGAAAACATATTATTCCCTAGATTTTAAATAAATCAATCTGATATCTCAAACCCTAGAAAGTTTACTTTGTAATTTGAAAGAGTTCCAATAGTAAAAAGTTAGTGAAAATTGGAGCATGAGATCATGGGGCAAAGCTAAACATAGTCATAGTGTTTTCATCGCAATCCGACACTAATAAGTAAAATTTATAAAAAAATATCTCATTCTATGAGCAATGTGATTATAAAAATAGAAATTTTCCCAAAATTATAAACCCCTAACATTCAGAACATCCAGAAACAATTAGAACACTAAGTAGGGTTAATTGTGTAACTTTCTACAAAAGTAGATGTCCCAAAATAGAAACTTTCTAAAATTATAAAATAATCATCAATGAGAGCAACGTAATTGGATTAAGATCTCTAATGAACAAGTATTGTGAAAAATTATCAAAATTTCTAAAAATAACACCTTTTAGGCCCACATGCTAAAAATAGAAAGTTTTCAACCTAGAAAGTTGTGGGTGGATTTTTTTTACCTCATATTGCTGATTTTTTCATCACTGTGAGGTCAGTAGATATTCCCTGGATCAAAATATAAAATTAAACCTCTTGTAGACACAAAATCACGCACTTTGGGTAACTATTTAGTCTTGATTACATATTATTATTCATTTGATTCCTAAGTAAGAAAATTAGTAATTAACCCATGTCTTTGGTCACCTTTCTTTTCTTTATGTTGCCACTTATGGTCTTAGACCCTTACTTGATCTGTCTACCTTATTATACTTTGGAATTTATCATCCTAGACATCAGTTCCCAACCAGGACGCCAACATCAAGCCCCCTCATCCCCTTTGGGTGCCCCTGACCTCATTATACTTTGTTCACACTTTTTGGGTCCTTTCTAACTATTTGAGCATCTTATCTTTTTGGCAGTAAACCTTTATAGGGTTTATTATGAAATTCAAGAAATGGAATCAGATAAATATAAAGTTATGTGATCATAATAAAGGACCAAACACTAAGTATTAGCTATCATCACCTAAGGTTGCATCTATTAGGTATATAAGAGCTCCATTGCAACCGTCTAGCACCATCCACGGGACAAAAGGGATGGTTATTTTGCATACACTTCATAGGAGGGAAGTTCATTTTATTCCATACACACATCTATTATATTTCTTTACATTTAGCTACTTTCTCGCTATCAAATGCAACTCACACAAGAGCCGCCTAGGACATAATTCCACACACACACACACACATGGAACTACATTGGGTCTAAGATGTAGTGTAACACTTAGTCATAAGTTCACCATTGTGATAGTTGAGGACAGTCTGAACCCTCATTTTGCATCTTTATTTTTTAGGATTTGATGTCTATTCAAGAGTTTTGTAGGCCATTGTTTCATTGCAGGTTCCAGCAACTTCGGTGATCATTTGCGCTACCTCTTAGGGACCAAAGGTGAAGAACAAAAAATACCTCATGACCACTCAAAGCAAGTTTCTTGGGCATTTATGCAGACCTATGCACCCAAAAATAGGTGTAGGGTGCCCAAAGGCAGCCCTTTCCCTTTGTAGGTGCCCCAGTCACGCTTATTCTTCCAGATCTAAATTTTTCTAAACTTTGATGTGACGGTCAGTGCTTCATATGTTCTAGTTTTCCAGCTTTGTACACCTCCAAGATTTCTTCGAATCAGCTAAGGCTCTTCCAACTCTCTTTGCACATTAGGATTTCTACATTTCACTTTTTAGCTTTTTTGGGTTATTTCATTTATTTATTTGTTTGTTATTTGTTACAAACTTGCATTAGATTAGGCTATTATTTTACATTTTAGCATAATCAAGCACATAATGAGGATGGGGGATGTGCCCCGTAGTATGCCTATGCTTACAACATTGTGCGAGAGGCGGTGTGTAGATACTTGCACGTTTTGGTTTCCTCCAGATGAGATGATAGTTACACTAGAGGATGTGTATCACATACTGCAATTACCTATTATTGGCGAGAGGGTACATGTTATGGCATTGGATGATATGCAGAGATAGATGAGGGCCACTAGGTGGTATTTTGTGGGGACTTGAGTTCCTGTTGAGGCCCATATTAGCCTAGATGATATTATGAGATCATGGGTTTTGAGATTATAGAATTTTATTATCGTGGTGATAGCATCATCAATTGCAGTGGAGGGTGGTGGTATATGCATATTCCATATAAGATGCATGACCATCTATCAGATCCCAGGATTCAACACTAGGTATGCCCAATGGGCACGACCTAGATCTGTACCTTTACATAGATCATGATATAGACTTCTTTACATCAGGATCTAGCAAACGTAAATGGTATTACAGACTATGAGACTCGCTGCTTAAATATGTGGGCCTATGAGCATATCTGTAATCCACTTAACTTCTTCAGTACTGGTGGGGTTTGTACCCATTATTTCTGCATAGGCGCTACCACATATTTTTTGGGAGATCCCCTAGGTGTACAATATTCAAGAGGCCATGGATGACCAATGCCTATAGAGTGATGATAGATCGCATGGGGGCTTTCAGATGGACATGGTATGGAGGCCATACCGAGACTGATCATAGGATGGCTTAACAAAGATGTTGCATCCCAGTCTCTACGATGTATACAACGGATGCGTGTGGTTAGAGGATCAACCTATCCACTTGGTGACATCGGGTGACACATCCAGGTATGAGTGGGTTTCATGACTCATTTTTTGTATAGCCCAAGATCGTGCTCCCCAGAGCCATATCATATGTGTTAAGATGCACAGCTTAGAGCACTGAGGAGGATAATGAACATCTAGCTAGACCAAGATCTTACGATGAGAGAAACTAGTTACGTCCAAGGACAAACTAAGGTAGATGTGAGCAACTCTGAGCTTCATAGAGGTGGATTCACGCGGGTTTTACTACCACCTCTTCAGGAGAGCATTCTATTTGAGACATGGTGGGACCTCATTTGATCGATGGGTGCATCACACGATCTAGCTATGTGGCAGATGTAGCAGGATTATCCACTAGGAGGAGCTTAAGTATTATGAGAAAGCTTCATCCTCTACATGATTTCAAAGTAAAACAAATTTTAAACCAACCGTGAAAACTACTGAAGCTAAATTCACTTTCAACACCGTCTCTAACATAAAATAACTTAATGGAAACCACTTAAGAAAACATATACAAAGTTGACTATTTCTCTGCATCTTATATTACAAAAAATTATTGAGAGAAATTTTATCACACTTCCCCCTCCAGGAAACTTGGATCCATCTCATCCTAAAGTTTGAAATTACAATGAGAAATTTCGATGCAACTATCATAAATTTGTCAGACATTCTACAGATAGGTGTTTCAAACTTCAAAGTATCACCCAAGATCTTATTGATTCTAACAAACTCCATCTTCCAGAACCTACTGCCTCTATACAAATAAATGAAAATCATAAGCTCAAAATATTCAATAATCTACTTCCAAAACATGACAAGAAAGTGGTTGATTACTCATCTAATCATACATATCATACAGTGCCTCCTCTTGTATCAAGGGTTATTGATTTCCTATTTACTCATGCTGACATTCCTCTACCAATCATTTATTTCTCTAATCATGATTATCATGTTGCATTATCTTCTGATGACGTGTACATTAACATTTCTATCAGATCCATCCATATCAATAACATAAAATTTGATCCATCATGGCATATCAACACATGTTTTGTTCCACTTCTTTTTTTTATTGGCTATCCACTCTCACAAATTTCATATGTAATGGATAGCTCATTAGGGTCATCAAGCTTCAAGTTACTATCGGTCCTCTCACCATGTTTGTTCCCTTCCTTATAGAAAAAATAATCAGAGGGTGTGACATGATCTTAGGTATTAATTAGATTCACAGGTCTCAGTCCATCATCCCCATGAATCACTTGTGTCTGAAGATAATTCACAAAAATCAAGTCATCTCTATCAATGGTTTGCCTCCATCTACTCCATGGTTGTAACCTCCTCTTGAGGTCACCATTTCATGACCTAGACCATCTAGTTCCACGGACCTCATCAAACCAAAAACATAATCCACTCCTAGTTTGCTTATTCGCACATGAACTATGTAGTCTCATCACTCTGCTATTTCATTACATTATTCTATGTCCATCATGAGGAAAAATACTATATCTAGGCATACTTCACCACCTCGTTTCATTCCAAGTAGGTTTCCATCACCTCTGGGCTCTACTTCACATAGGTGTTCATCAGCTCTGCATTCTACTTCACATAGGTCTCTATCACCTCTGTATTTTTTTACACAAAGGTGCCCATTTTATACTCATCAGTCACATGCATGTAGGCTTCATTTACCTATAAAGTATCTATCTCATACACCAACACTATTCAAGCATGTTCACATAACTTCATCTCCACCAGCATCAGATGGAGGGCCTTAATATTTCAATTTTATTAGATAGTGCACTCACCATCACATGTTCGGGGGGAATCATACTTATTATCTCCCCCCTCTAGCATCAACATGTGTCTTATTATCTCATCATATCACACCTAGATCTTTACACACAACATACACTAGTATCGCCATTTCATGATGACACACTCTCGTGCCTTGGTTCACACTCAACTGTTGAAGGAATAATATACACATTGTTGAGATGTGGAGCTCAATTACTTTATTTTATCATGTTATATCAACTTTCTAGAAAACACAGTAACCATCATCCATTATGAAGGGACCGACATAATTCACTTATGACTAACATCGGTTAGGCAAGTAGGAACCCTCATCAGTTACCTGTGCATGAGTGTTTTATTTAAATCACAGAAATTAGATCTAATTTTAGTATTAAAGAATATATATTGATTGTAATTACATGGCTAAGTGCCCTAAGTTTGTATAAGGTATTTATAATCTAGAAAGATAGGGTTAGAAGACAGAGTCAGTGATTATTGTGAAAATAATTGTGAGAGAGAATTCTTGGAGAAGAAGGAGAATCTTGAGAGAAAGAAAGTACTATACATCGTGAGAGGTGTGGAAGATTTGGATAATATATTAGCTTGTTTTTTGGTGGATGTAGCCCACACTAGGTGAACCACGTTAAATCTGGTATTGATTTATATCTCTTGTTTTGTATATTTCTTCTAGTAGAATATCTACTTTTACTACGTGTATGCTTAGATATGATATTATCTGTACAAACTGTGTGCTAATCCCGATAAATGGTATCCCAGATTTGTTTGAGGGTTTTGTGTGTTGACAGATATACTCACAGAGGAATTTCTGATTGAGTGGGAGCTATAACAATGAAAAAAGAAAACAAATACAAGGTAGAGAAGTTTAATGACAAAAATTATCAATTATGGAAGATATAGATTGAGGATTATCTATATCAAAGAGATTTATACTTATCGTTGGATGATAATTCTAGAACTACGAAGATGACCAATGAAGAATGGAATATTCTTGACAGAAAGGATTTAAGATCTATAAGATTGAGCTTGGAAACATCTACAGTAGAGTTAATGAAATATCTTACTAATTTATATGAAAAACCTAGTGCTTCAAATAAATTTTATTTGATGAAGAAACTATTTAGTTCTAAGACTTATGAAAGTGGATATACATATAGTCATTTGAATGATTTCTGATCTATTGTAAATTAGTTAAAATCGGTTGATATTTCATTTGATGATGAAGTGAAAGAGATCTTATTCTTATGTTCTTTTCCTGATAGTTGGGATAACTTGGTAATGGTTGTTAGTAATAGAACATGTGCTAATAATATTTGGAAGTTTGATGATGTGGTGAGTATAATCTTGAATGAAGAAATTTGCAGGAAAATTACAAAGGAATCATCATCTTGGAATGCTTTGAATGTAGAAAGTAGAGGCAGGAAGAAGGATAGATCCAAGATTAATAATAATGGGAAATCAAATTCAAGGAATGATAGATCTAAATTCAGAGGTAAGGGAATTACCTGTTGGAATTGTTGAAAGAAAGGACATGCGAAGAAAGATTGTTGGTCAAAGGATAAAGAGAACCAACACCTAGACAAAGGTAATGAAGTATGCTCTTATTATTTCTTTGAATAATAGAATATAATCTTGGGTTTTAGATTTAGGAGCTTCTTTCCATGCAACCCCTAATAAGGGTTATTTCAGAAATTATGTCCATGGAAATTTTGAGCATGTTTATTTGGGTGATGATTAACCTTGTTGTATTACTGGTAAAGGAGAAGTTCATCTAAAATTACATAATGAAAATACAAGGGTATTGAAAGATGTGAGGCATGTGTCAAGCCTTAGGAGGAAACTTATTTCTTCAAGGAAACTAGGTGAAGTTGGTTGCATGTTTACATTCACAGTAGACTCTTGGAAAGTCACAAAGGGTGCCTTTTTATGGCAAGAGGCAATAAGGTAAGAATTTTATATTTATCTACCTTTTTTATTGATTCCTTTTTTGTATTATCTACTTCAGATTCAGATGTATGCATATGGAATAATCGGTTGAGCCATGTGAGTCAAAATGTAATCCATATCTTAAAAGACAAGGGTAAGTTATCAGACTTGAAAGATTTAGATCTTGATTTCTATGCACATTGTGTCTTTGGAAAGAAAAAGAGAGTGATATTTCTCAAAGTTGGGGCACCTAAAAAGGAGAAGAAATTGGAGCTTGTACACTTAGATGTGTGGGGACCATCCCAAGTAGCTTCTCATGGAGGATCCCAGTATTATGTTACTTTCATTGATGATGCTACAAGAAAGGTATGGGTTTATTGTATCAAACATAAATTTGATGTTTTTGAGAATTTTAAAAGATGGAAAACCCTTGTTGAGAATGAATCAAATTCAAAGTTAAAGTGCCTTAGATCTAACGATGGTGGTGAATAATGCAACAAGGATTTTAATGATTGTTTTTCAGTGAATGGAATATGTAGAGAAAGGAAGGTTCCAAGAACACCACAAGAGAATGGTTTTGTAGAAATAATGAACAAGAAAATCATGGAACATGCTAGAAGTATGAAGATACACGCTGGATTTCCCTTATAGTTTTGGACAGAAGTAGTTTATACATTGGTTTATTTGATTAATCGTGGGCCTTCAAGTTCACTAATGGAGGAATACCAGAGGAAGCTTGGACCGGGAAAGAGGTAGATCTTTCTTTTCTTTAAGCTTTTTGTTTAGAAGATTTTCTACATATTGATAAGGTAAATAGAAAAAATTGAATGCAAAATCCAAGAGATGCACTTTCATTGGTTATGGATCTGGTGATTTCATATTCCCTTTTTGGGATTTAGATAATTCTATTAGGATTCATGACATTGAATGGAATGAAAAGAGAATGTACAAAGATCAAATTTTGGTACCCAAGGACAAACCGGTTGAGAATTTTTTGAATGAAAATGAACTCGCGGATTTAAAACTCATACCTACAGGGTTACAAAGTAACTAGTGTCAGTTGACCCCTGATTGACATTAGTCAGTTGAACTAGTATCAATTACAAAAGATCCAAACCGACATCGGCTATAAGTGACCAGGGTTGGTCACTGTTAAAATTGGAAATAAATGTCCAGGAGGTTAAGAATGAGCCTCCGGTAGCCCAAAGTCATGTGAAAAGGTCACAAAGGGTAAGTAAAGCTCCAGAAAGATTTACACCTTCTATATATTATTTATTATTGAGTGATAATGTTGAACTAGAAATTTTTGAAGAAGCAATGCAGGATGAGACCCATGTTCAGTGGGAGCATGGCATGGATTAGGAGATGGACTCCTTGGAACAAAACAAGACTTGGGATTTGGTTAAGTTTCTAGTAGGTAAGAGGACATTACAAAACAAGTGAGTTTATAGGATCAAGGAAGAAGAGGGTAGACAGAAAAGGTGCAACACAAGGCTTATAGTAAAAGGATTTGCACAAAAAGTAGGTATTGACTTTGGTGAAATATTTTCTCCTTTTGTTAAAATGACTTCTATATGTATTGTATTGAGTTTAGTTGCAGTAGATGATTTCAATTTATAATAACTAGATGTGAAGACGACTTTCCTTCATGGTGATTTGGATGAAGAGATTTATATGCAATAACCGCTTGGGTACGAATTCAAGGGTAAGGTGAAGTTAGTGTGGAGGTTGAAAAAGAGCCTATATAGGCTCAAGCAAGATCCAAGGCAAAGTTACATGAGGTTTGATAGTTTCATGAACGAGCATGGTTACTTGAGATGTGAATTTTATCATTGTGTTTATTTCAAGAAGCTTGAAAATGGGAGCTATATTATTTAGTTATTATATGTGGATGATATGTTTATTGCAGGATCTAGTATGCATGACATTGGTGAATTTGAGGGAAAGCTAGCTCACACATTTTCTATGAAGGATTTAGGAGCTATAAAAATAATCCTTGGTATGCAAATACATAGAGACAGGAAGAACAAGAAATTATATTTGTCTCAAGAGGATTATAACTACAAGGTGTTAGAAATATTTAAAATGTATAATTCAAAACCTTTAAGTACACCTACGGCTGAACACTTCAAATTGAGCAAAGATCAATTTCCTTCATCACATGAGGAGGTAAAATACATGACATGAGTACTATATGATTTAGCATTTGGGAGTCTCATGTATGCTATGGTTTGTACCAAACCAGACATTACACAGGCAGTGGGAGTTGTGAGTATATTTATAGCTAATCCAGGTAAAGAGCATTGGAAAGCAATCCAATGGATACTTAGGTATTTGAGAGGGACATCTAGCATGCAATTATGCTATGGAGGTTTGGATCTTTCTTTATTTGGTTATGTTTACTCAAATATGGATGGAGATCTGGATGGTATAAGGAGCATTACTGGATATATTTTCATAGTAAGTGGGATGACAGTTAGTTGGATATCGAGATTGCAGAAGGTTGTGGCTTTGTCTACTACAAAGGTAGAGTATGTTGCAACTATAAAGGCTAACAAAGAGATGATATGGATGAGCAGGTTCATGGAAGAGTTGGGAAAGGAAAAATATGATTGCAAATTGTTCAATGATATTCATAGTGTAATTCCTTTGGTAAATAACTCAGTGTTTCATTCTATAACGAAACACATTCAGTCGAGATATCAATTCAGACGGTAGGTATTGAAGGATGGGAAGCTGAAACTGGAGAAGATTCATATGAGTAAAAAACCTATGGATATGCTAACGAAGCCATTAGAAAAATATATGTTGGAGCTACACTCCACTTCTGTTGGTCTTTGAGTTTGAGACTTGAAGAGGAAGAAACAAAGCTAAGGAAATGATCCAAGAAAGATGTTGTACAGGTATAGTGCAGTAATTTATTTCCAATTGGGAGATTGTTGAGATGTGGAGCTTAATTAATTTAATTTAGCATGCTATATCAACTTACTGGAAAACATAGTAACTATCATCAGTTATGAAGGGACTGACATCATCACCTATGACTGACATCGGTCAAGCAAGGAGGAAAAATCATCGGTTACCTATGTGTGAGTGTTTTATTTAACTCACAGGAATTATATCTAATTTTAGTATTAAAGCAGATCTATTGATTGTAATTGCATGGCTAAGTGACCTAAGTTCATATAATGTATTTATTAGCTAGAAAGATAGGGTTAGAAGATAGAGTTAATGATTATTGTGAAAATAATTGTGAGAGAGAATTCTTGGAGAAGAAGGAGAAGCTTTAGAGAAAGAAAGTACTGTACATTGTGAGAGGTGTGGAAGATTGTAAATCTTCATTGTATACCTTCTAAAATCTTTGGACAATAGATTATCTTGTTTCTTGGTAGATGTATCCCACACTGGGTGAACTAATTTAAATTTGGTGTTGATTTATATCTCTTGTTTTGTATATTTCTTTTGGTATAATATTCGATTTTATTACATGTATGCTTAAATATGATATATTATTTATACAACCTATGTGCTAATCCCAACACACATGAACCTCACACACTACACATTATACATTCAAATTTACACACTACATACTTAAAACATCACACATCATACACTTAGGAAATCTTCTCTTGTAGCTTCTACACACTTTACGTCTCATTCACTATACTCATTCTCACTACATCTCTCTTTCATCTACTTCTACATGTTGCGGTCATTACCCTATGATGAACTCTAATTGCATGGTCCATACTCAACTATTGAGGCTATACATATCAAAAGGATCTCATCACACTCATGTGATTAATCAACTTGCTCATTCACTCACTCATTTACACTCTACACATTGTGCTTTGATGATCACATATTTTTTGTACACATAATCCAAACTATTTCCTGATTACATACTCTCATTTACGGTTCATTATTCACTATTGAGAAGTCATAAATAAATGAAAATCATTACATAAATACAAATCCACTCAAGGGAAAGATGCTCCTATCATTCACTCTACATTTCATTTCATCTCATCCACATCATACTACATATCTTGGTTGTATTTACTCTTGCTTACTTTTTCTTACATGTTTAGTTTATTACACATGCTAGATAGATATCTTGTATGTAATTATTTTTATCATACACACATGAATTTTCACTTTCTTTTCTAGTTATAAAAAAATATAAATACCTATTACATGCAGCATGGATGTTTGGCGTAGTACCTATTACTAGTTCCACAATGGCTCATGGGGGCATCAAATTTTGTACACTACATGTGCTATTGTTTCATTTTGTTTTATAGTAGTTATTATCGGATTATACATGGTTTGACATACTTTTTTATCTTTCTAACATGTTAATGGGTGCTTCATGTGCAACATTTGTCTTACAGTTCCATTTGATTCTATGATTATTTGTTACATTGGGTGTCATTGTTTTCTCTTTGTATGCTCTTGTTTGCAGGATTTCCCTTTTTATTTTGTGTACACTTTCTGCTTTTGGCTTCATTGGCCTTGATTATCTTGTGACATTATGAGTAGTGTCCCATTTTTGTAACCCACTTTTCACGATCTATATTGTCTTCTTGCATGTTTACATTATCTTCTTATGTCTTAGCTTACATATTGTCTGCTTAGCATATGTTTTGTCTTCTACATGTGTGTTTGTATTTTTTTTTACTAACACTTATGTCCTAGCCACTTGGTTTCCATGTGCCCGGGTTTCTACCAAGCACATTCCCTTCCCCCAGTAGGGCAGAATTTCAGCATAGCGATCGGTCCTCCTTTAGGCCATATACTCCTTTAGCAACATCACATGCACCCAAAAAAATGGGGGAAGCATTTGGTTTAATCAATCACCACATAAAACACACTACATTCATTACACAAAACATCAAGGTACCAGTACAACAAAGGGAAATAGTTAAAGGTTGGAGGATAACCCCAAAATTTTATCCCTACACTTCTTCAATGACTTGGTGTGAGATCGTCCTAAAAAATCACGTCCGACACAACTGACATGAGATCACCCAAAAAATTCATTTGTCCGCAATATCTTGATGATCCTTTCTACACTCTTTCCTCATCAACGATCAAGTGTACACGTTTCTTTTTCACATTTTTCTTTTACATACTTCTTTACATTATTTTTACACATATACATGCATATTTGACTACTTGTTCATTCTTCTCTTTCACAGGTCCATCCATATGGGAAGAGGTAGTCAACATTTTTCACAACATCGACATCAAAAACAGACACATTGCTACATTTACACATGAATTTCCATTCTAGGTTCATTTTCATCATCACATTTTGCACTTTCTCCTCCTTATCATCCATGTTTCACACTTTTATCACTCCACACTTTTTCTTGTCTCTCAACACGTTCTTTCTAGATCAATATGCATGGTTATCAGGTATGCATCTCTATCATAGTAACTTTTAGTGGTGAATATTTGTAATTTGGTGAATAGTAGGATTTCTAGACTTTTATTTTTGGTAATTTTTACAACCATAGCAGTGCCCAAAATTTCCATAAACAAAATTTTTTCCCATGCAAATATCCAACAGATCTCTAATCTAAATGTATTTTTTTTATTAAATCATCATGTAATCAACGAGATAGGACTTTAAAACATTCTTGTATCGCTAAGAAATATATGGAACCTTCATGTTCAGTTGGTCAAATTCCTTAACATATTTGGGAATTATTTTTGAAATTTGATTAAATTCTCCACACACACACACACATAGAGCTAGAATGTACAAAATAATCACCAAGTGAAACCTAATTACTTTGAAGAGGTCCAGAAAGTTACATGTGTCACTATTGATGCTCTTTACTAGCACCGTTTGTATCCTTCTTTGGCCATGACATGTCCTACATTTATCATTGAACCAAGACCTTACCCCCACTCTGGACCTAAAATTTATATTAATCGTGGCTTATTCAATAGGATTTAAGTCTTCCAGAAGCATTTGGTTGGTATATTTATGGAATGGTGACACATGTCATGTATTTGGCATGATTTTGAATATTTGGCAGAGTCTCTATAACTGGTGGGTATTAAATTTGGTGGCCTTTTAAATGTGAAGCGGTTCCTTTCTTGAAAATAATGGGTAAGTCCATACTATGATAAGTTATCCTTCCATTCCATCCAAAATTTTCTTTAAATAATATATTCTATGTCACCAATGCCATGAACACTAATGTTAGATAATTCACCAACCCTGCGAATCTAGTTCTAGTCATATTCGCCAGGATTTCTATAAGTTTTTTTCAGGAAGGTTCCTTAAAATTTTCCCTAATCTCTATCTACTTTATGTTACTGAGATTTTCACTCACAAACATAAAGTGGGGGAAATTGTAGACACAAAATCACACACTTTGGGTAACTATTTAGTCCTTATTACATAGTACTATTCATATGATTCTTATGTAAGAAAATTACTAATTAACCCATGTATTTAGCCACCTTTCTTTTATTTTTATTGTCACTTATAGTCTTACACCCTTAATTTTTCATCATGCCTTTTTTACACTTTGGAATTTATCATCCTAGACATTAGTGCCTAACCAAAACATTGGCGCCAAACACCCTCATTCCCTTTGGGAACCCTTGACCTCAGTATACTTTGTTCACACTTTTCAGGTCATTTCTAATCATTTGAGCATCTTATCATTTTAGTAGTCAGCTTTTTTGGGGTTAATTACAAAACTCAAGAAAAGGAATCATATTAATATAAATTTATGAGATCATAATAAAGGACCAAACACTAAGCATTAGCTATCATCACCTGAGGTTGCATCCATCAAGCATCTAAGAGGTCCATTGAATCCATCTAGCACCATCGAAGGGATACAAGGGTCGGTTATTCTACATACACTTCATAGGATGGAAGTTCATTTTATTCGATGAACACATTTATTACATTTCTTTACATTTATCTTACTTGCTCCCTATCAAGTGCGACATGTATAAGAGCCACTGAGGGCATGATTCCATACACACACACACATACAAAACTATAATGGGTCTAAGAAGTAGTGCAATACTCAGTTGTAATTTCACAATTATGACAGATGATGAGAGTTTGACCCCTTCTTTTTCATCTTTCTTTTTCAGGATTTGATGTTTATTTGAGGGTTTTATAGGTCATTGTTTCATTGTAGGTTTTTAATGACTTCAACGATCACTGTGTGACCTCATAAAGAGCAAAGAAAAATACCTCATGACCACTTAGAGGAGGTATCTTGGGAATTTATGTTGACCCCGGAACCTAGAAATAGGCCTACGGCACCCACAGGTGCCCCTGTCCCTCTCCAAGCACCCGAGTATAGCTTACTATTCCAAATCTACATTTTTCTGATCTGCGTTGTGATAGTAAATGCTTTGTATTTTATATTTTTCTAGGTCTTTACACCTCTGGGATTTTTTCAAATCAGATAAGGATTCTTACCCTCTCTTTTCACTTAGGGTATTTAATTTATTGCTTAGTTTGCTTGGGTTAATTTTTGTACTTAATTTGCTGATTTTTTTTTCCATATACAATAGCATCATATTAGGTATAAAACTCTCTTTTATCTTAATCAACTTTGTAGGATTTAAAAGGATCCTAAAGCATCATTCTAATCACATTTTCATTAAGGAGCATATTAGAGAACATCAAGGTGTAGCAGGTGAAACTAAGAACATTATGAGGTTGACAAAGAGTTTTAAAAGAGTAAATATATCCATTTAATTCCAAATTAATCAATAAGGTGATTATCATAAACATGACGAGAATATCTCATTATGAGTAAGAATGGAATTCATCTCAATCATGTAGCGCAAAGTGTTTCTAAACACTTTATTTAGGGTTGATAACAACCACACATGTTACAAGTCATAGGAAGTGGAATTTTTAGTGTCTTAGTGAAATTTGGAGGTCAAATCATGTAATTCATCATCAAGCTCCATTTAAAGGTCAATCCTCCCATATGGAGAATGAAGTATTTTTTCACGAGGAGTAAATTGAGAAATGGTTTTAAAATTTGTAGGCATATTTCACGTAGGTAAAATAAGTGTCAAAGAAGTCAACTGTGAAGTGGGAAAGGGTATCATCATGATAAAATAAAATAAAATGAGAGATTCATTGAGCAATTTGAGTGTCATCTCATTGAGAATTAAGTCAAAGTGAGCTAATCAGACTATCAAGTTACTCAACCGATCATTGGTGAAGAATTAATGAGTCATCTTCTCACATGGGAAACATCTGAGTAAGAAGGTATGTAAGCATTCCAAGTCTGATTTCATTCAAGTACTCTAGAGTTGAGAATAGTAAATAAGTGATCCTCATGTCGGGCACCATGTATACCAGAATGATAAATCATCCCTATCTCATTTATTGTTATCAACTTGGTGGTGTTCTTAAACATTCACCTAAAACCTTATGGTGTAGTCATGCCTAAAGAAGGAAATATGTTTCCATCTCCTCATTTCATTCCAACTGGTGGCCACGTGACAATAATTTCACTTAGGGATAATCCTTTCACCACATGATGAAGACCCATCTCAGTAAGAGGATGAAAAAAATCAAAAGGTTTTATCATCATCGATTTGTCTCTTATGATCATTGGGGTAGATTTTGAAAGCCTAAGATGTAAGAAAGTGATCCTTATGACCTAACTCATATTATTGAAACCATCGTTATTCCACCATAGTGATGATATCATAACAATGTTATTCAAAACTAATTTAATGTCTTGGATTGTCTTTGCATCTCATCATTCAAGTAATTTGCGTGTTCTACCTCCACATATGGTCACTTAGGTAGAAAGTGAAATCAACACCATCATGAATCCTATGCAGGTGTTGAGACATCAAAATTTGGGTCATTAAAGAGATAATCATAAGAAGACTAATGAGATAAGATCATCATGGGTGATGTCAGTGGTCATCCTAGGTTCACTTTGAAATACCTCACAATAGTGTTTCTAAACACTTATTCACCAATTTGGAGTATCTCATAGTAGGAGGAAACATATGAAATCTCATTGCTCTAGTTCAAGAGGTGATCACGGGTCAAGATTCGCATTCATGAAGCATTTCCTCAAAGGTGTATAAGAAGATATTCATATTTATCAGATTGGTCAACCCCTTCTATCTTTCTCATCCATCTCTCCATATTCTAATTTTCAATTAAGAATAGACTTTTTGTTATTTCTTCCTATTCACTTAAGTGACCTCCAACATTAAAATTTTAAGGGTCCTTTTCACTAATAAGAAAAATAATCACTTTCTAGGAATACGAAAGGTCACAAGTGATGATGATAGGTGAAAATTAACATGGGGGGAGATGAAAGGAAAAATTGTAATTTTATAAATTAAAATGAATTCTCCATTCCAAGTGATTGGCAATTGTTGATTAAATGTGTGTTGTTGAGATTACCACTTTTACATCAAACAATAAAATTTGAAATTATTTTATTCCTTTTCTTATGTTCCTCTCTCTCTCTCTCTCTCTCTCTCTCTCTCTCTCTTGTTTTACAACTTTGTGAGTGTGATAATCTTGTAAAACCAAGAAAGGTTTTTTCACCATGGATAAATGAATCAATGGAATTTTGTGTCTATGATTTGTATGTCTTATCATTGTTTACATTTTTTGGTTCTTATAATTAAATGTTGACCTACTATAGTTATTGTATGTGAATTCTATAAGCCTACTCACAATAGTAACCCTCTCTCTCCTTATTTCCCCAACTGTAGTCACAAAATCATGCACATTAAACATTATTTATCCCGGTTTCATACTACTATTTAGAGGGTTCTTGATTGAAGAAATTACTAATTAATGCTCATCTTTTGGCCATCTTGTTTTATTTTATTTCGTCATTACCATCCTCTTGCACCCATATTCCCAGCCATCTTCTTTCATCCCGTGTTATTTTAGCTTCAACAGGGTCTCTCAGATTAGTACCGGGGAACCCATGGGCACCTCGGTCCCTTTGGGACTTTCCCATAATCTTTTGGGATTTTAATATCCATTTTTTCTTATTATCTTTTTGGTGGTCAGCCATTTCTTGGTTAATTATGAAATTAGATCAAGAGAACCCTATAAATGTAAAGTTATGAGACTATAATGAGGGAACTAACATCATTCACTACTATCCCTCATCTAGAGTTGAATCCATCTATTGCATTGGATATCACTTACATCCACATAGCTTTATCAGAAAGCACAAGGTCTTCTCATCATATTGGAATATCAACAACATCCTGTATGGGGAAGTGAATCTGATCTGACACATAGTGAGGATTTCAGACCACCTCCCAACCCTGTGAGACTTAGTTTAAGATCTTTTGCACAGATCAGGGCACCCAGTTTGCAGACTAAAATGCTCACAGGTGCCCCAGTCCCTCTCCAAGTGCTCCAATCTAGGGAATTAGTCCATATCCACCCTTTTATGATATTCTTCATAATCATTACCACCTTATGATTTTCCAGTCACCTCTGCGAGACAATCTCGTGAGCATATTTTATTCAGTTGAGTTCTTTCTTCTTTCCTCTTACAAATTAGGATTAACATTTCCTTTTGCATAGTTATTTATATTATTTACATACTTCTTTACTACATTTATTTACTTTATTTATAGTTATTCATAGCTTAGATTAACTATCTCCACATACTACATATTGGTCAATTTTAGTTAATCATTTTTTTGAACCTGAATTGATCATTCACACTTATAGATTGTTTATTCATTGGCATCCTAGGGTTACAACTGTTATCCATTTTCATTCCCAGGGTGAAAATGGAAAACATGGAGGCCTTAAGTTGAACACTTATTGGGCCACTAGCGCATTCACCTAGATTGCAGGTAGTTTACTATCTTTTTGGGAGGAATTTCAGTATTTTAGAGGTGTTCAGATTATAAGAGGGATTTTTTCCTCTTATGGATTTTGAACCTCAATAGCTCAATTTGAAGATGAAAAGAAACCCTTACAAGCCCCCAAAGGTGACCAAGATAGAAAAAATGGACAAGATGATAATAGGCCTTCAAGCAACCCTGTGTTATAATCCCCCGAGTCAAAAAAATCCCAAAGAGTGCAAGAATAAGGGAAATTGGGTTTTTCATGGTCAAACATTTAACAAAAACTCCCACTATCTTGGGTGAGCTGGTGGGTGAGTTGGAGGAGCTCACATCGAGCTATGGAAGCATGTGTTAGAGGTGAGCTCAGTGAGCTACTTGGTAAGTCTTGTTCTAGAGGTCAACATTGAAATGACTCACATGTGGGAAGATTTGTGCATTGAGCTCATAAGCGAGCTATAATGGTGGTGCAATTACAAAAAGGGAGTCTAAAAAAGAATGGATGAGCTCAGTTGGAACATAAAGGGACCTCAAACAAGGCATGTGTAGCAAGCCATCAAGGTGGGAGTTGAGTCTGAGGTTGTATAGTGCTCTGTAGAGCTTAAAAGAAATGTTGAAGGGTGAAGAGAAAAAAATTGAGGCCAAGCGAATCCAATCGGTGAATCCATGGCCATGTGATAAAGAAATGAGCCATGACACAAATTAAAATCTAGCCAATTTTGTATGGGAACTTGACAGTGAGTTAGGCCATATGGCAGATGAGGTGTGATTAATTAAATGGATCGGGATTAGATTAGGTAGTTTGTGGGATGAACAAAGGAGAAGAGGGTGAGCTCTTGGATTAAGGTGTAAGCAATGGATGAAGCTTGTTGAGGTAGGTAAAGGCCACAAAAATGGTGTGGAGATCCCAGAGCTTAGATGGCATGAGATTTAGACCAGTCAAAGGCAAGGCTTGGAAAAAATAAAGTTTCAGACTTAGTGGAAAAAGATGGTAAAGGTATTTTATTTGGCTCACCAAGCCAACTCGGCGAGCCAATGAGTGAGTTCCATAGAGTGTGAAGTGTGGGAACATCAGAGATGTGCATCCTAGAGAGCCCAGAGGTACTCAGGCCATGAGTTATTTACAGGACCGATTTCACCGTAAAATATTATGTGTGGGTGGTATAAGTCTTGTGCACCTGGGAGGGGTTCCAGGAACATAGTGCATAGTTGAAGCAGTTAAGAGGAACATTTACAGCCTAACAAGGTGCCCGAGGAAGGATTTTCGGCTGACAAGATAACTCAAGCCAAGGGGATGCAAATGAAAGGGTCATATTGGGACGTGTTCCCCACATGAGTTAAACCTCCACATTTTACTGGGCATGGAAACAGAAGCAGTAGAGATTTTACATGGGTAGATGTGGCACTAAGTTGGTGGATAGAGTCCCTATCGAGTTACAAAAAGGGGAGAGCTTGTCGGTAGGATTTCCACGTGGTGCTAAGATGGGAGGCCGACTCGACCTAGGTGGTAGAGAATGTAGAGAACCAAATGAAAATAGAGAGGTCAGTGGAATATTAAAAGGATTGATATATTTCAAGGGGCCTAGGAAGCTGGGACAGTAGTCAGCTCGGCGAGCCAAATGGCCGAGTTGGCCCTTAAACCATGCATTTAAACACTCAACCGCTAATTTAAAATACTTAAAATGGTAGGCCTCCTAAAAAAATTTAAATTCACTAGGACATTTAAATCATGTATAAATATTAGAGAAGGGAGAAAATTTAAAGAAACCACCTCTAGCTACCAAAATTATTACACAGTCCCGTGAAATGAAGATACGTCTGGGAAAGCAAATTAGCTGCTCACACTTAGAAGGCCATGTGTTTTGTATTTCTCAACGAAATTGCACAAAATCAGATTTTTTGGAATCGTGGATCCAATATATACCCAAAAAAATCAAGAAATTTGAAGATTGATTATGTTTTGCTAGAGAAAATTTTAGAAAACAAGCCCAGTTCAAAATGGCAACTTGCAGGTGGTTGAAATAGCAATAATTGAGCATGGCCAGTCATTTTTCTTCTTTTGTAAGTTATGGGACAATATGGGATATATTTTTTAGGTTGCCCATAATAATTTTCACACATTTATGGTACCTTGCAAGTGGTTAGAAGGGTAAATCCAAGTTGCACTTCTCTCTCTTCCTCTCTCATTCTATAAATTATAAGGGGGCACATTTGTAAAGGAGTTTGACATTTTTTTGGTGTTTCCCTCCCTTCTTCTTCTGTGCAAGAATTTTGTGGAGTTCAAGCCTCCCATTTTAAAGCTATGAAGTTATGAATCTTTCCTCTCTCTTCTTAACTAATGTATTATGTATACTCTTGGGGTGATAAAAATTGGTGCTTGTGACTACTTCTCTGCCCTTTCACTGTGTTTGTTGTCTCTTCTTTCCTTTCTTCATGCTTGCATGTGACTGTGTATATTTGTTTCTCATTGCATGTTTAAATCTGGTTTTGCTTACTTGAAAATGGTGTTATGTGTGTATTATCTTGGTCTGTGATTAATGTATATCCTCTCCATGCTCCTCTCTTTGTTTTCGGGCATCAAGCTTATCTAGCATTCCCCTTCTTCTAGTGATATCACCTCTTTTAGTGTAGAATTTCCCTTTCCATGCACTCCTTCTCTCCCTATCTCCTTGGAATAGTTAGATTAGGAGTAATTAATATTTTTCCTTCCATTAAAGTTGGTTGTTGCACTAGTTTAAGAAGAGGAACCAACCTTCTTTGGAGGTCTATATCAAGTATGCAAGTCCCACAACTTGAGAGATGGTCTAATGTTAGAAAAAAGTAGAGATCTGCATAGCAAAATCTCAGGGTTCTACTTTTTCATGATAAAAATGTCATCATTAGTATCTTAATCAATGATTATTTACTTTCAAATCCTGATTTACTATCTAGAGTCCAAATTTTTCTTGTTACTACTTGTATTCGTGCTGAAATGCATCCCAACTCAGTTTATCAAGCCTTTGTCGATGTAATCTCTTCACACCTATTTTTCAAGTCTAACCTTCCCTTGTATGTTCACACTTTCGATAATGACCCTCCTCTATATATCATATCTCATATTTATAATGTCAAAGCATACTTTGATTGATAACGGATCTAAACTTAATTTGTGTCCTATGTCATTCCTCAAAATTTTAGGTCTTTCTAGTCATAATGTTTGTCCCTCTAGTATCTCACTATATTCCTATGATGGTTCTGTTTGTCCATGTTTCGGTCACATTACATTGCCTATCACTATTGGTCCTAAGACTCTCCACATTGTCTTTTTCATTGTTGGTTGCCTAGTTTCTTACAACTATCTACTTTGTAGGTCATGGTTTATGTCATGTAATTTATAGCCTCTACTATTCATAATTATGTAAAATTCCTACATGAGAGAATTGAGTACACTTTTTTTTACGACCACGATCCATTCCATTATTGTGACTGGGATCCTCATACTGGTATTCCTATTCCATGCATAGATATTACAGATGAGCCCCAACCTAGGGAAGAACCACCTCACTTACCACCACTTGACGACACTATTTGTGTGATAGATGTAGTTTCTTTTGTGACACCTACTACTACTGCTACTATGATTCCTTATCAGGTGTATGTCTAATCCATGAACATCACTCTTTCACATATACCTTCACATGTACCATCTCCCTTAGCATGCCCACCATTTACTTGCACATTCTTCATGAATAATTCATAATGGGAACATATTCCATTAGATCCTACATATAATGACACTATATGTACACATCATGGTCAGATCTCTTAGGGTTTTCTTTTGTGAACCTCTATCCTACATCACATATTCCTCGTATTTATTATGGCTTAGTTCATATTACTGCTACATATGGTTTGCGTGTCTTTCATCTTACAATCTATCTATCGCTTACTCCTTACTCATCATCACTTACATTTGGACAATCATGGATTGATTATATTGGGGGCACACTAGATACTGATCATATAGACACTTCCTTTATTATGCCTTTTGGACATGTTTTCATCTACAATATCTCTTTCCTAGGATACACACCAAATCTCACTCTTTGGTATGCGCTCGGTTACCCACTTTCTCCATTCACCAATGAGGAGTATGTTATGAAAAGGTACAATGCATGTCTCAATGGTTCATTATGCAATCCACCTGACACTATTTATTATCAAGTCACCAATGTTTAGCCATTCAACTATGAACCCAATAGAAATAATCTCCAAGATGACATTACATGATAGCCTAGTTCACCATGTATACATTGGGGGCATAGTATTCACATCCCCCCTCACTCATCATAGCATTCATACATCTATCATCCTTGCATTTTCATATAGGCATTTTCATCACACGTTTTAGCATCGACCACTACCCGATGACACACTCTTGCTTTGGTTCACACTTAACTGTTGAGGGCTTACTGCACATGAACCCCACACACTCCACCATAGGCATTACACATTGTGTTTCATCACACATTATGTGTCATACACTATATATTATATATTTATTCGACAACACATTGTTATTTGTGTATCATACTATTGTAGCATTGCATCCTACTTCTACTACATATTATACCATACAAATTGCACTCATGCCACACCTTCCACATCATGCATCTATCATTATATGCTACTCATCTTACATATCACTCTATACATTATAATTTACACATTCTACATACTTAATGCTCTTCGACACATTACACATATTACACTTGTTCATTCACATCGTACATTACATATTCTACTCATCACATGGTCGTCTCCTACTATGATGTCTATCACATTGTCTTCTATGTGTTGCACTCACTACCCAATGATGCACTTTAGTTTCTTAGTCCATACTCGACTACCGAGGGTTTGAAAATAAAATGGACATTCTCCTCATCACACATTTACTATTTGACCTTTCATAATGTGATATTTGCAGCCTCGTGACATACATATTCTATACATCTAGAATTGTATTCTACAGATAGTGTATTTACACATTCTCCTAATCATATGGTCATCCATTACCATCACCTATATGGTATTGTCTTATTTGCGCTACACTCATTAACCTATGATGCACTTTAGTTCCTCAGTCCATACTCTACTTTTTGAGGGTTTACAAATAAAATATACCTTACACTCATTACACATTTACCATTTAAACTTTCATCATGTGACATTTCCAGCCTAATGACATATGCTTTAGGCTAAATCTTTACCTATTCTATCATTTTGTAGTGGTATACACCTTATGTTACATCACCACTCCCTCTTCTCATCTTGTAGTGATATACGCTTTGGGATAAATCATCACTCACCCATTCATCTCATAGTGATACACGCTTAGGATAAATCATCACTTACATGTTAATCTGGTTTTGATATACACTTCAGCTATAGAGTTCACGAACACGTCATTTCAAGGTCGCATCTCATCAATACACATACACATTCATCACAACACATTAGACATATAACACACACTTAAATAATTTCCCGATGACGTGATCTCATTTACGGTTCATTCTTAATTGTTGAGGGGCCAAAGAAATGAACCTCACTCCATACACTTTCATTCAATCAGGGGACACATGGCTCCTATCACTCTATTCTACATTCCATTCCATCCATCCATAAGATACTGCATATTATGGTTGCTTTTAGTCTTTCTTATTTTTGCTTACTCATGGTCACTTTATTACACATGCTAGTTATCTTACTTGAAATTAATTTATCTATACCATACACACATGCTTGTTCATGCATTTTTCTATTTTTGATTGTAGATATAAGTCTCTTACATGCAACACAGATGCTCACCTTCTACCCTTCCTACACTGGTCGCTGGGGGCATCCACATTCATCTCTCACATGTGCTATAGTTTCATTTTGTACTTAGCACTTTACATTACTTGGTTACACACACTTTTGACATAGTAGTCATCTTTCTAACATGATAACAGGTGCTTCATGTGTAGCATTTTAATTAGCTAAAATTCAATAAAATGGGGATAATGTAATAATATTTAATCTAATCTAGGAGGACATAAATGTTGTAAATAAATGCACTAAAGTAATATGAAGTAACTAAAATTATTAAAATGATTGAGCTAGGAAAAATAAAACCCTAATATGTAAGAGGAAGGTAAGGAATGAACTCAGCTGATTATGGATGATTGTAGTAGGGTGTTGCAGGTCTGATAGGAAAATACAGAAGCTAGAACGGCTACACAAAGGTCCCGAAAAGATTGGATCTAGATGATCTGAGTAGACTGGAACACCCAAGAGGATACTGAGGTGCCTCACGGTGCCATGGTATGGAAGAATATGTGCCATAGTCTATTAAAAATATTGAAACCTAGTTCTTTCTGGGAAGATGTTGTATAACCTTCATTGTTTGTCACACTTGATTCATTGAACTGCGTCCAATGTGTTGAATATAGCAAGATGAAGTTGAAGACCTCAACTACCTCAAGACTATACTTACTAAATTTATCTCTACACTAAATTTCAGACCCAAATGTATTTTTGGTGTGTGTGTGCATGTCATGCCCTAAGTTCTCTTGTGGTAGTTGCACTTTGTGAAGTAGCAAGAAATAAATAAATGTAGAAAATGTAATAGTATGTGTGTATGGGATAGAATAGAATACCTCCCCCTATGAATTTTGTGTTGACCTAGATTTCCTAGCCTTGTTGTATGGAGGTATGTGGATGCAAGTGATGCAATGGATGCAACTCTAGATGGAGTGATAGTAGTGAGTCATGCTAGGACCCTCATTATGGTCTCATAAAATTATATTTATAGGGTTATCTTTCTCTAATTTCATAATTTATCTTGACATGGCCGACTAGGAAAAAGATAAAAACCAAAAACAGCTAGAAAGAGCCCCAAAAGAAGTGGGAAAGTTATGAAAGGATCAGGTCACCCCGGGTGGGACTCACGTGCCCGGTTTAGGCCAAAATGATGGGACAATGACAAAAGAGTTGGGCATGTATATAAAAATGTGCAGGAGTAGTGACATAAAAGGTAAAATAAGATAGCCAAAATGCGGGATTAATTTGTACTTTATTGACTTAAGATGGATAGATTCTATGTAAAACCAGTCCTAATCCTTTATAAAATGAATGGTATCAAATGATTTAGTGATGGTTGAGTTTTCATTGACATAAATTTGGAAATTCATGAACAGTCTTCTAAAAGACCTTCTCTTCAAATTGGCTTATTGTGTTCAATGCATTAAATGAAAGTTATCATAGGGCAAGTCGTGAGAATGGTGTGTACACATTAGAGAACACATTTTAAAGTTTGAATAGGCTCAAATGAATTTATTTGAATGGTTAAGGGCTCAAATATATGCACAGGTGTTTACATGATTGGTAAATAACTTCCTTCAATGTTTTGTTGAAATTTCATGAACTGGAAATATTGGTTTAGTTGTTTCATGCTTTCCATAGGGTTGTCAATATGTTGAAAACTCTTGTAGTACTTGAACCGACCACCAAAGTATGCAAAATTCTTTATTTCTAGGGTACCAAGTTGATCAAGCACTTGGCTAAAGCTTGAAAGTTTTGTTTTTCACAAATCAAACATATGAACGAGTGGAAGGTAGAGAGTTATGTTTTTTCAAATGAATTTTGAGCCCTGGAAGAATGTGAAAAGTTAGAGTGGAGATATTCAAATTCGAATGGAAGAAGTAGAAGAGGTACTCCATGGTCTTGAGATCTCTCCAAAGGAATTTGAAGAGTTTAGGTTATAGTAACTGATGATGAAAGGATGCAAGGTAAAAGAAGAGTAGATATTAAACATAAGCCTAATAAGAGAAAGGAAATTGTAGAGAAAGTGGATTAGTTAAAAAGTTGTGAAGATGGAAAATGATACAAAATTGAAATAAGTTAGAATGGATTAGAATTTCTCATGCAATTACTCATCTAACAGAGCACAATTTATCTTTGTGAAGCCCAAGGAGGCTTCAATACAATAATCGCATGAAACACACACACACACGCACGCATGCACACGCACATTCACACGCACACGCACATGCACACGCACACGAACACGCACATGTACATGCACACGCACACGCACGCACACACACACACACAAGAAAATTAGTAAAATTTATAGAGTGCAAAATCGGTTGTGAAGACAAAATCTAACTTAAACTTCAATAAAATGTTTTCACATGAAATCATCTTGCAAATGGATTCACATAGTTCAAATGGTATACAAGACATAAGCACGATGGTTTCAAGTCTTGATTGACATCTCATGAAGATATACTATTGAAATGGTAAAAAATTATTTCCATGGCTTGAAATGATTGGTGTCCTCAAATTGCAGGTGTCTACATCTATGGGAAGAAAAAATTAGTGAGAACATTTTGACAATGGTGTTTGAAGGATTGATACTCTCAAGACCAAGTTTTATAATTTTCAATGCAAGGATTGATAGTAATAAGTGAATAAAGAAGATAACAAAGCATTTTTAGTCTTGTAAGATGGTGATCTATATGTCTGTATGGGTTGTGCAAGGTTAATACCCAGAGTAAGGGTTTCAAGGTCAAGGGTTTGAGTATGAAAACCCCTAACATTACTCTCCTATGATACACAAGGATGTCAAAGTTTTCAAGAATACTAAAATTTTGCAATCTATAGGCTGGTCAAATTCTTTGACTGTCTAAAAGGATTTTATGGCCTGATGATCTAGTTGAGATGAAAAATTCAAGGCTCATAAATTGAGATATTGTTATGAGACAAGCATGAAAGTATGTAGGTCTAGGTGACAATTATCAAGTGTTCAGTAGGGCTACAATATGATCTAAGGCCTGAGAAGTGAATTCAAGTTGAATATGGTCTATCAAGAGAAAATGAGAGTTAGTATATTCATGTTGTATGAAGGAGAATGTGGTCCAAAATAAGCCCATGTATTTTTTTGGCTAACTCCTCCTCCTTTTCCTTTTCTGGTACTTAAAATGACATTTTTTGCATGCTTCAGGCACTCAAAAATTTCTGGGTATGACTTCATCAGATAGATAATTTTTTCCACCTTTCCAGAAAGGTAAAGAAGTTCATCCTAACTCCTTGTATTTTTTGAGTTATGGCTCGGTGGAGTTAACAACTGAAAATTTTCCCTGGGCGGGCCCAAGAGGTAAGGAGGAAAATTTGCCAAGGAGTCTCGGGCTGGCAGAGTAGGGAAGGAAAATTTTCCAAGGAAAATTGGTGGGTCAGTGGAGACAAGGAGAAAATTTGGGAACTTAGCCCTTTTTTGCGGAAAAAAGGCACAAAGGAAATATTTGGCCCACGGGCCCGATGAAGGAAGGAAATGGACTCGCGGAGCCAAGGAGGAATTTGTGACACTTAGCCCTTTTGGCTAAAAACTCAAAGTAAAAATTTGGCCCATGAGCCCATGAAGGAGAAAGGTAAAAAACTTGAGCCGCACCTCAAGCGTCGAATCAGAAGGTGCCACGATGTCCACATCAGATAGCAGAGGTCTAGGCTGAATGGGGGATTTTTGGAAAATTTTCCAGGTTCATGGCAAATGGGGCAGAATGTTATTTTGAAGCCCAATTGATGAATTAGAATCTACAACATGTTTCATGTGGACCTGAGGTGCTATGGAGATTTTTGGGAAATTTTTCCAAAAGGGAAAAATTTAAAGTTTGACCCAATGCTGACCCCAATTTTGACTCTGTTTTTTACCAGTTTTTCCCTAAATCTTCAGAGGGCCATATCTTTCGAAACCAGAGCTCAGTTTTTCATGATTTTGGTGTCATTGGAAAGATGTTGAAATTTTTCGTACATGATGGACCCCTCAATTTTGAATTTTGATGAGTTTAAGGGAAAAAATTGAAGAAATGTCCCAAGCATGGGAAAAAATGTAGAACTGACCCCCAACCACCAAAATTGATGAAGTATGGCATCCGTTTCTTATCCAGCATGGCCGAATGCATCGAAAAATGGATTTGTGAGGGTGCCCTTGTCTGTTTTAATGAATCTTGTTGGTGGTTGGAGATGTCGAATCAATTTACCCTCATTTTTTCACCTTTCTTAATGAAGTTCTGCTTCATCGTTAAAAGCTAGTTTTGGCTCATTTTGTAATGGTTGGATGTCCTTGCTCTTGCAAGATCTCATTTTCTCCTTAGCAGGTGGATTTGAAGGAGTTTCAGACCTCCCATATGGACTGCATCATTTTTTTGCCTCCTTGCTATTGCAATGAATCATATTAAATAGTGGAACTGACAATGCATGCTCTGTGAATGAGTTTTCAATCCTCTCTTGTGTTAATTGTTTCCTTCTGATCTTTCATTAATTTTGGAAATTTGTGCATGTTTTTATGTTGCATCCTCATGATTTGTGTCTATTTTGAAGTCAAAACAAGAAGTCCAATCCTTTGGTGTATCACCGTTCTATTGTTTTTGCTTAGTTTTGTTTCCATTTCCATGTTTTCTCTCAACCCTGTCTCCTTGGTAGTTTTAGAGTAGGATTTTGAATCAAACCTCTATAAAAATTCCATGCATACACCTAAATAAGGAGTAAGAACCAACTTCAATCTGGAGAGTTTTCCCAATTTGCAAGGTCCCACACTTAGGGAAAACTCCATGTTGTGCATTCACACCAAATTGACCATTTCCCAACAGCAGATCTGAAGGTCATTTGGGGGGAAACTGCTGTGAATTTGCACTAACAGTTTTGGCACGCCCGGTGGGACCAAGAGGTCTTCCACTTCATTTTTTGCAGGTTGATGTGTTCCTGGTGAAAATTTCAGCCTTTGGAGGCACTTGCAAACACATCTGGTGACTCCATCTGATCAACAACCCATCTCTGAAGTTGCAGACCTTATTTCCATTCATTTTCTTTCATTTTTCATTCCATTCTTCTTCCATTCTTATCTTTTCATTCCATGAAGTTGTGCAATCATGACTTCATTTCCCTCATGGAATTTGCATTTACAACAGCAGCAATGTTTCCCACCTCCAACATATTTTTCAAATCCTCCAGATCAACATTTTGATCAAATTCAAAACCAGTATGCATATCCATATGAGAAATGCCAAAATTAGTTTGGCTATGAAGCATATCAAGCACAAGGGTACACAGATTATGAGGGAAGTCGAGAAGAAAATGCATATTTGTTGGAGAAATCTAAAAGATGGAGGCAAGAATGGTGTAATCCAGGGCTCAAGCACAAATAAAAGCATTTGGAATCAGTTGTGGAGCACCCTATCCATGGGTGGGACCTTTTCCAAGGCATTACAGTCCCTCAAGAGAAGCTTGACTTCATAGTTGCAACACTGCCATTACTTGCAAAGTCAACTGAAGGAATAGAGGTGTATGAGAGGAGTATTCAACAACCTTGTCAACGGGTAAGCACACCATCTCATGCTTTTTCTTTTCCTCTTTCCCAATCTATTTTATCTCAGCAGTGTCAAGTTTCAAGTTGTCCATCTGTTGTCCCAAAAGTTAATTCCATTTCTTCATCTCCTAGTCTCCCATCCCACCTCAATTTCTCTACTCTTTTCCATTCCAAACAACCATTCCCTCTAAAGAAACAAGAGTTTCTACCTCCTCCACCACCAAAAAAAATTTCAAAACCAATTGAGTCACAACCCACCCCTCCTCTTGCATTCCCAAATCCATGTTGGGAAGATAAAAATCAGAAATCCAGTCAAGGAGAACAACAAGAAGAAGAGCCCAAACAAAAAATGAAATGATCAAAATCTGAAGAGTTGGGCTCTCAAATTTGGGATTACAAAAATCCCCTTGATGGTGAAGCCAAAAGAGGAAGTTGGAGTTGGGGAACAAGTGGTGGACAAGGCTGATTTTATAGCAGCAGTGAAGCAAGAAAAACAACAGTTTGTTTGTGATGAGTTGGGTGTCCATGTTGGCACTTTTCCCAAAGAAAATGCTGATCCAATTTTCACTACAAAATCAGTCATTATGGAGGAAGAAAAACCAGCTCAAAATCCCATTTTTGAGGAGCAAATGGATGAGATCAAGTCAGTTTTTGCAACAACAGAAGAAGGAAGCATTATTGATACATTTTTGCTTTCATTTGAAGGGGCTGATTTGATCAATGAAGCCATTATGGAGGTGAACAAAATAGGTCCAAATCATGAGCAAGATGCACAAGAAATTTCATGTTTCTCTCCCACTTCATCTCTCCAAAAATCTGATTTTTTGGATGAGTTCGAATTGACAAGTTTCATGTTTGAAAATGAAGCTACACATGGTGAAGAAAATGCAGATTTGAAGGTCACCATGCAAGAGGAAGAGACTTTGTTGCAGCAGGACATTGAAGAGTTTGATTGCTTATCAGACTTAGAAGAATGTTTGGATGAGGAGCCAACTGAAATTACAACATTCTCTTCTTCACCATTCATTCTTCAACATCAAGAGCCCACTGCCACGAAGGAGAACATTGAAGAACAACAACTTGCATTTTGTAATAGCCTTTTGGAGCCAAGATTGGAAGATTTAAATCTTCCATGTGCTTCATGGGAAAAGGAAGGGGAAGAGCAAGATGATTTTCACCACTTCTTCCACACCATCCATCCAAGAAGGTCCACAAGAAGACTCCATTTTTGGAGTTGAATTTCAAAGAAATGGGCACATCCAAAGGATCAGACCATGCCCAATCAGGTACTTGGCTTCATTGGAGCCAAAGGAGAAACCAAAACCAGTCATGCCTACTTCAGGGCATGAGGATGAGCATCAAAGTACCAAGGGTCACCATCAATACCTCCAGGAGTCTAATGCAGGTCAACTTGAGGAGGTATTTTCCATTAATGTTGATACCTTGATGATTTGGGTGGAGGACCAACTTATTGTTAGTTTTTCACTCATCCAACCAGCCATGTTCAGTGCCAAATCAGTTGCATGGCTGCCATTTTTGAGGAAGGGAAGCTATTTCTCCCTGCCAGTTACAGGCTTTGTTTGAGCTCCCTTTTCTCTTGGTTAGAGTAGTGTAGGTAGGTTTGTTTTCAACAGAAGAAGTGCTTGTGCACACTTTGCATATCCCACTTGGGGTATGTATGATTTTCATGTTTGTACATAGTTTTTGTGGTGTTGGTTTTGCTCTTGCACAGTGCATTGTCTTGGCATTTGGTCACAACCGGTTTCAGTTTTCAGTGGTTTCCAAGAGGCTTAAAAGGGAAGTTTTCAAGTAGAGGATCAAATTGTAGGCTATCTATCATGACTCCATGCCCAATGGATGCTTCAAGGCAGCTGGTATTTTCATCTAGCAGGCAGATGACCCCTCTGAGTCGCCAAAATTGTTATCCAAAATAAGCCCATGCTTATTTTTGGCTAACTCCTCCTCCTTTTCCTTTACTGGTACTTAAAATGATTTTTTTACACACTTTAGGGACTCAAAATTTTCTGGGTATGATTTCATCAGATAGATAATTTTTCCACCTTTCCAGAAAGGTAAAGAAGTCCTCCTAACTCCTTGTATTTTTTGAGTTATGGCTCGGCGGAGTTTGGAGGGGAAATTTTCCCTGGGCAGGCCCGCGGAGGTAAGGAGGAAAATTTGCCAAGGAGTCTCGGGCCAGCGGAGCGGAGAAGGAAAATTTGCCAAGGAAAATTGGCGGGTCAGTGGAGACAGGTAGAAAATTTGGGCACTTAGCCCTTTTTTACAGAAAAAAGGCACAAAGGAAATATTTGGCCCACGGGCCCGATGAAGGAAGGAAACGGACTCGCGGGGCCAGGGAGGAATTTGTTGACACTTAGTCCTTTTGGCTAAAAAAAGCACATCAAAGTCAAAATTTCTCCACATCATGAGCCCATGGTGGAGGAGAAATGTAAAAAACTTGAGCTGGAAGGTCACCTCCGCGCTGAATCAGAAGGTGCCACATGTCCACATCAGAGTGGAGGTTGGGCCGGCGGGGGATTTTTAGAAAATTTTCCCAAGGGGGAAAATGGGGCAGAATGTTATTCTGAAGCCCGTGGATGAATTAGAATTCGACACATGTCATGTGGACCTGAGGGGCCACAGAAATTTTTGGGAAATTTTTCCAAAAGGGAAAAATTTAAAGTTTGACCCTGTCGACCCCAATTTTGACTCTATTTTTTTACCAGTTTTTCCCTAAATCTTTAGAGGGCCATATCTTTCAAACCAGAGCTTGGTTTTTCATGATTTTGGTGTCATTGGAAATATGTTGAAATCCTCTACATGATGGAAGCCCTCAATTTTAAATTTTGATGGAGATTTTGTGGGAGAAAATTGAAGAAATGTCTCTGGCATGGGAAAAATGCAGAACCGACCCCCAACCACCAAAATTGATGAAGTATGGTGTCTGTTTCTTCTCCAGCATGGCCGAATGCATCGAAAAATGGATTTGTGAGGGTTCCCTTGCTGTTTTAATGAATCTTGTTGGTGGTTGGAGATGTCGAATCAATTTTCCCTCATTTTTTCACCTTTCTTCGTTCTGTTTGATCGATATAAAGCCAATTTTGGCTCATTTTGTAATGGTTGGACGTCCTTGCTCTTGCAAGCTCTTATTTTCTCCTTAGCAGGTGGATTTGAAGGAGTTTTAGACCTCCCATATGGAGATTGCATCATTTTTTTTGCCTCCTTGTCATTGTAATGTATCGTATTAAATCTGGGAATGATAATGCATGCTCTGTGAATGAGTTTTCAATCCTCTCTTTTGCATTGGTATTGTTTCCTTCTGATCTTTCATTGATATTTTGGAAATTTGTGCATGTTTTGATGTTACATCTCATGATATGTGTCTATTTTTTGCAAAGCAAGAAGTCCAGCACTCCTTTGGTGTATCACCGTTCTGTTTTTTGCTTAGTTTTGTTTCCATTTCCATGTTTTCTCTCAACCCTGTCTCCTTGGTAGTTTTAGAGTAGGATTTTGAATCAGAACCTCTGTAAAAATTACATGCATACACCTAAATAGAGGAGTAAGAACCAACTTCAATCTGGAGAGTTTTCCCCAATTGCAAAGGTCCCACACTTAGGGAAAACTCCATGTTGTGCATTCACACCAAATTGACCATTTCCCAACATACCACTACATGATGATAGAATAGGTGAGACTTTATTCTAAAGAGTATGTCACTAGGCTAGAAATTTCACATGAGGAAATGTCACATGGTGAGTGTAGGGTCCATTTGATTGCTAAACAATCGTAGTCGAGTATGGACTAATGAACTAAAGTGCATCATTAGGTGGTGAGTGCAATGTGTAGAAGAAAATGTAGTATAGATGACCAAGTGATGGATATGGTATGTAAATGCATGGTATGTTGAATGCGATGCTAAATGTGTAATATTCAATGTGTAAAATGTAATGTAATAGGTGTAGATAAACTAGTAATGTAGGATGTAGTGATGAAATGTAAAGATAGACTCATATGTAGTGTAACCTAGTGTAGTATGTAGAATATAAGTGATGTATAAATGCACAGTGTGAAATATCCTAATGGTGTATGTAACACGTAGAATGAATAATATGTGCATGATGAAGATGTAGTATAACGTAGAATATAGACTAGGTGTAGAATGGATGGTGTATGATGTGGCTATGTATGTAATGTGTAAGATGAATAACATATGATCATGAACATGTAGATGATAAAATTATTGGAAAAAGAGTAGAAATGTGTGATCTAAGAATGGGTAAATGTCAAAAGGTTGGACGCGTGATGTGTGAAAAAATTCAATGTGTAATGCATGACATGTAGAGTGTGGGGTTCAGTGTAGAAGTAATCCCTCAATAGTCAAGTGTGAAATGAAGCACAAGAGTGTGTCATCAGGTAATGACAGTGCTATGACACGTCATATGATATGCCTATAGGAAAGGTCAATAAATGAGAACTACAATAGGTGTGATGTAATACTTATGTAACTATGTGAAAACATGAGGGGGAATGCGGAATGTGCTATGCCTCCCAAGTAGGTGAATTAACCAATGAGAGTGAAAGGTGAAGGTTCTCCGTTGGAGGTTTACGAGGAGGAATAGAGAGAGCCATAACCTAAAAGCAGTAGTATGGTAGATAAACACGAAGTTGACGAATGAAATATATATACATTTAAAGGATGAGTGTAAGATGAATAATGTGGTGTAATGACATACGATGGTGATGAGGTGGGTGGGAGTGGTTTTGGTGATATGTTTGATGATTTGGAAAAGGATTTTTTTGATGATGCTAGAGAGGGGTGAAGAGATGATGAAGTGTTTGTAGAAGAGCATTGCTTAGGAGGTGGTTGAGCAACACTAGTTAGATACGGGCAAGAGATATGAGCCAGATGTGTGTGATTGCTAGTATTAGAGGTTTGTTTAGAAAATGAAAGAGTACCTAGATGTTCAAGATCTTTAATTATTCGTGACAAAGTGCACAAAGCCTTATCATGGTGTCCATATATTCAATGATAGTGGCAATATGGACGATACAATATTGTGCTAGTTGGGAATGATGATAAGAAAGAGTAGGTGGTAAAGTGATCAACTGATTCTTAAGAAGCTAAATAAGAATTTCATAGGCTAGAATATTATGTTTAAATATGAGAAGCTCAGGTGATGGTATGTCTTGGGTTTTGGTTAAGTGGAAAGTATCGGTTATAGAGCGCATATGAAATGTAGAACTAGCACAAACATGTAATGGAAAACATCCTTATGTTGTTGAGTTTCAATGGTAAGAGAGGAAATCGTAGATTCCATAGCATGAAAATTATCTTGAAATAAGGTATGTAAAGAAAGAATTGAGTCCAACAGAGATGCATTAGTTGGGTGATTATGAGGTCTAGAGATTTCAACTAAATGGGTGAATATTAGACCTATTTTGTGTGGTGGAAGAGTTCCATCAATGAATAACAAAAATTGATAAACTAAATTGTCTAAAAGATCATCTGTGTCATTGTCGAAGTCATATTGAACGGTGTAGGAGACCTGATAAGCCGAAGGTGTGAGGTTGGTCATCCAAATAACTGTGAATGCATAATACATACATTGCCATGGTGTATTGTTTATCAATAAAGGGAGGTAATGGACGTCCATGAGCATACCACATAGTGAAGTTGGGTGAATAAAAAATAAAGGGACTATTACAAATGAAAACATTACCAAAGGGCATGGGAAATGCTATATCAATGTGAGCCGAATCAAGTGTGCCTCTAATATAATCTAACCAAAACTAGCCAAGATTAAGTGGAGAGAGAGTTGGGTAACATGCAAGGTGGACAACGAGATGAAAAACACAAAGCCCATATGTAGTGGTGAGAATAACATAGCCATGATATAAATGTGGATCATATAAAGGTGAATGGAAGTCCTCAAATGCAAAACCCAGTCGAAGGATACCATCATGTGAACATACAGTGGCCTTATAAGAGATATCAAATGATAAATGCTCCCAATAAGAATTATTCATGAAAATAGTACAAGTGAATGGTGTGTATACTGAAGTGCATGAGAGAGTGATGTCTATGGACTAGAGAGGCCCCTGATATGGAATGATAGTAGTAGTAGTAATTAGTGGTGGGGAAGGAACTGCATCTATCATGCAGATGTCATCTTCAATCAATTGCTCATTGACAAGTGAAGGTGGTGAAGGAATAGGTAAAGCAAGAGAATATTGTGGATCAGACCTTATTTAAAGTTTCATGGCATTGGTGACATCAGGAGTTAATGATGAATCATGGGGGACCACATCAACCATAAAAATAGTAGGGACCGAGTCATGCAGAGATTCAATAGATTATTGTCCAAAATTAGAAGATGGAGAGGTAGGGACAATTATTGCATTAGGAGAATCAACTGTAGGAGAGTAAACATGTGAAGGTGAATCATCGCATGGTTCAATCAAAGAAAAATATGTAAAGATTGGATCAGGGAGAAGGGCTAGATCCTCTTCAATGATTTGTACTAAGATGTCATGTTTAATAGTACATAGATAAGCAACAATAGTGTCATCTATAGCTTTAGGGTCCATATTAGAATATGGTAGCTGAATAAATGAAGGACAAGGTCTATACCTAGAAGGATTATTAGGAGTATCAAGAAATTCATGACCAAAGCTATCAAATTGGAGAATGAGTGGAGATTCATAAGGATTATGATTAGACTTGATAAGAAGTGGGTGTCACCAAAATGATTAACTAAAATTAACTAAAAATGGGTAAAATGTAATAATAGTTAATCTAATCTAGGAGGACACAAACAATGTAAATAAAAGCATCAAAGTAATATGAAGTGACTAGAATGATTAAAATTATTGAGGTAATAGAAATAAAACCCTAATATGCAAGAGGAAGGTAAGGAATGAACTCAACTGATTATAGATGACTGTCGTAGGGTGTCGCACGTATGACAAAAAAATACAGAAGTTGGAACGACTGCATAGAGGTCCTGAAAAAGAGTGGATCTGGATGATCTGAGTAGATTGGAACACCCAGGAGGGTACTAGGGTGCCGTAAGGCACCCTGGTATAGCAGAATAGGTGCTCTGGTCTTTGAAAAATCTCAAAACCTGGTTGTTTCTGGATTGGAAGATGCTCTGTAATATTTGCTACCTATCACACTAGATTTTTTGAACTGCACCGAATGTACCAAATATATCAAGATGAAGTTAAAGACCTCAGATGCCACAATAGTGGGCTTAATAAACTGAGTGTTGCACTAAATTTTAGACCCAAATGTAGTTTTGGTGTGTGTGTGTGTCCATATCATGCCCTAGGTGCTCTTTTGTAAGTCACACTTTGTGAAATATCAAGAAATAACTAAATGTAGAAAATTTAATAGTATGTGTGCATGGAATAGAATAGAATCCCTCCCCCTATGAAGTTTGTGTTGATGTAGATCTCCTATCCTTGATACATGGAAGTATGTCGATGCAAGTGATGGAATGGATGCAACTCTAAATGGAGTGATAGTAGTGAGTCATATTAGAACCCTCATTTAGGTGGGATTAATCAGTACTTTAGGCATGATATTGGGCTAAATAATGCCTAAAGTGCATGATTTTATGACTACACATTTATTATGTAGGGATATTGGCTTCCATACTTGTTTGTTACATTTTCTACTATTGTTTTCTCTTATTTGTAGGTATTTCCCTTTGCTTGGTGTGTTTGCATCCATGATGGCCTTACATGTCTTGTGACATCATGAGTGATGTCCAATGTTTGCAACCCACTTTGTTTAACTTAATTTTTTGTTTTGCATGTTTACTAAATTTCTTGGTAGCTTACACACTATTTTTGTAGACTATACACTATTTTATTTATGCATGCTTGTTCATTACACTTGTTTTTGGCTAACCTTCTTATTCGTGTATGCCTTGGTTTCTACCAAGCACTTTCCAGGGTATAGTTCATGTGGTTGGTCCCATTCTGGGGATGCATTCTCCTATCAGTGATATTGTATGTTCCCTCAAATAGGGGGGCATCCTTTGGGGGTTTTTACATACTAACACAAAGATTCTACACCGATTTGGTTGAGTTATATATAGCGAGTGGGTTCAGACAAGTCTATGAACCCCATACACACTAGATTTTATAAGAAATGGTGTCCTTAACATTTGGGGGAGTAGTTAATGGTTAGGGGATACAATGGAACTCCTCCCAATACTTCTACTACCGAAATTGGATCAACCAAAAAACCAGGACAATACAAAGAGCTCTACACAAACATTTAGGGAAGCAATTGCAAGAAGGAGAATAATCCAACTTTCTCCATACACTTTTTTGACCATTGTGGCATGAGATCACCCAAAAAAATTGTAGTAAAAGATATCCTTATACACTCTCTTTCTCGACATGCATCAGGTGCACATGTTCCATTTAAAATTTTTCATTTGCGTCCTTTACATTTACATACATATGTGTGCATATTTTACATTGTGGTTTTACACATACATATTTGACTATTTGATCATTTTCTCCTTGCAGATCTAGCTATATGAGAAACAAGAATTCAAATGAGGGAAACAAGCACAACAACAACACTTCGTGAAAACACACACTATACAAACCATGCAGTTACATCACACACTGCAGAAACTACATGTGTGTTTCCATCCTAGGTTCACTCTCATCACTTTTCTTTGCACATTTTCATCTTTAGATTCCACGCTCCTCCATCTTTTTTTTCATTCCAGGATTTTATGAGATTTACATTCACCAACATAAAGTGGGGGAAAAATGTAGTCACAAAATCATGCACTTTAGAAATTATTTATCTCGGTTTCATACTACTATTTAGAGGGTTCTTGATGGAAGAAAGTAATAATTATCCCCTATATTTTGGCCATCATTTTTTTATTTTATTTCATTATTACTAACCTCTTGCACCCATATGCCTAGTCAACTTCTTTCATCCCATTCTATTTTAGCTTTAACTGAGGTGCCTAGATTAGTACTGGGGTGCCCATGGGTGCCCTGGTCCCATAAGGGGTTCCCCGGTCCCTTTTGGACTTTCCTACCATCTTTTGGGATTTTTGTAACCATTTTAACTTCTTATCTTTTTGGTGGTTAGCTATTTCAAGGTTAATTACAAAGTTATATCAAAATAACCCTATAAATAAAAATTTATGAGACCATAATGAGGGACATAGCATCATTCACTATTATCACTCACATAGAGTTGTATCCATCTATTGCATTGGAGATCACTTGCATCCACATAGCTCAATCACAAAGCACAAGTTCTTCTCATCATCTTGGAATATCAACAACATCTTGTATGGGGAAGGGAAGCTAATGTGATACATAGTGAGGGTTTCGAACCACCTCCCATCCCTATGATATTCATTTTGAGAGCTTTTCCACAAACAAAGGCATCCAGTTTGCAGACTAGATCTTCTACATGCACCCTAGTCCCTCTCCAAGTGCTCCAGTCCAGGGAATCAGTCAAGATCCATCCCTTTTGGAGCTTCTACATAGTTGTTGCCACCTTCATATTTTCCATTCACCTCGGTAACACAATCCCACAAGAATCTATTATTCTCTTGAGTTCTTTCCTATTATCTTTTGCACATTAGGGATAATATTTCCTTTTACATATTTATTTATATATTTTACATACTTTATTATTACATTTATTTACTTTATTTACAGTTGTTCATAGCTTAGATTAACTATACCCACATACTACATAATGGTCAATTTTAGTTCATCACCAACTCCCTTTTACCTCTCTTTGCTACAAATTGCTACCTTGTACCTTGTTATGATTCCATGAATTGGCTTATTATAGAATCCATATAACTATAGAATTTACTCATAAACATGTTAATTAATGCATGGGGATGTTCTAGATAGTTGTATCCTATTGTCCTCTCAAAATTTCCCCTCATTTGAAAGTTAAAAAATTGAAAATTTTGATTTGGCATTTTTTTCTGATGTTCTGGTAAAGAGGGAAGTCAAAAAGTTTGGAAAATTCTGCATTTTTCGAGTCATTTGTGTGATTTACGGGTCTGTTGGACATTTTTGTTCCAACTGTCCCAAGTTCATTTGGGCTCTCTGTTCGTCGAATCGGCCGCTTTCTCTAAAATTTGTTAACTTGCGGCCTGTCAGAACTTTTTGTTCCAAATGTCCCAAGTTCACCTGGGCTCTCTATTCCTCATTTGCCTGTGGTGGCCCGCCTCGCACACTTTGCGTGCTTTTGTCCCTCATGTCCCTAAAACATTTTTGCAGTCTGTCCCTGCATCACCCACATCAGCCAAATCGCATGCTTTCACATCCCGCATGTCCCAAATGTACCAAGGGCCATCCGGGCTAATTTTTCGCGCTCTTCCTGATGCTTGCTTTTTGAGTTGGTGGATATGAATTTAATGCACATTTATAACCCTCTCTCTCTTGAATGGCTATTTAATAGACTACCCCTATATGCATTTTTCCACACTGCTTTCTCATTAACATATGCTCATACCCTTGCGATTGAAACCATTTGCTCGCGTCCTCATTTCCCTTGCAATTTCATCGCAGATTCAAGCTGTACATTTGCTTTTCCAAGTACTGTTAACATGAAGATTAAATTCCAAGGTTAGGAGTAGGTTTCTCCACTCGAGTCTGTCGTTCCCGATATCAGGGATAGTGAAGTTCGTCACCTGGACTTTGTCAATATTTGGACCAATTTGACAGACCTGAACCCCTCTCCAATGGCACAAATGATTAACGATAGTGGCTTGGCATTTACTGCTGGTTTTCCTATCTCGGTACAATGTGTAGACACGATACTCGCCTGCAGGGCTCACTTCAACCTCGGCTCGAGTGAATTAACAAATGTACATGGGGAGCTCATCACTAAGCTTGACGCTACTGCCATTTCCGCTGCCCTAAGAATCCCAGAAATGGATAATTCTGTGGTGATCTCCCAAAATCAAGCACAGGCACTCTTTGACCAAGACAGTGAAAAATACAAAGCCAGAATTGCAAAGTCTTGGCTGAAGAACCCTAAGAAAGGGGCATCCCGACTATCCAAGGCTTTGTTTAGGTCTGATTTCAATGAGGAGTTATCAGACTTCATAATTCTGTTAGCTCGGGTCATGGGCTTGCCTTCTACTAACGAGTTCCACTTTTGGATGTGCCCACTTATCAACATAGTGTGTGAAGGTACCCAGAACATCAACTGGGTAGAAATTATCTACTTGAATCTGATAGAGCAACTATCCCATGTACAACAAACAAAAAATTTCTACATGACTTCCTACCTGATGTATACCCTTGCAACTTCATAGACAGTGGTTTGGCTTCACCTACATTGATGCTCAGAAAGATGATCCCATATATGATTACTGCCCTAAGTTCACCCTGAACACTAGCAATCATAACTTCAGGAGGGTGAATGATGCTTTCACCATGTACATTGTAAGGCTTATAAAGAGTGACACTACTAGGAGATTCTCAGATGAAGCCATGAGCCTGATAGTAAAGTACGGAGCCTACTTCATTCAGTTCAGGAGGTTCTCTTATATTAGGCTAGCAGGTTATGAGAGCACCCCTCTCAAGCTCCCCATGTTTTGTAATGATAAGATGGCCCTGATTGAAGTGTGTAGGTAATTGGAGAAATTGCACAGAACTTGTAGAGACAAGAAAATCACTGGTCTAAACTTCCCACATATCTTTGGGGAACTATACATGCAAGACGGCTCTGGATGACCAAAACATAGAGATAGCCCTAGCTGCCATCACTGTCCATTTCTTCAGGGCCTATAACCTATTTTGACTTGAAGAAATTCATTGAACAAAATCTCAGAATCAATTACCATCATAGGGAAGACACTGAAGATTATTGGGCTAACTGCATAGATGATTTTGAGGCCAGAAGGAGGCATTATGGCAGGTTTCCTCTTTAGTTAGTTCAAGAGCTTAACTTGTATCAAATTCTTGAAGGACTTCAGGATGACAACACAGACATGTTGTCATATGAGTATGAAACTGTGATCAAGCATACTCCCATAGAGGACATGGATTGGTTTAAAAAAATAAAAGGATGATTTGGCTGAAATCCTCACCCCTGTCCTACTAAGGAAAAAAGTCTGGATTGATAGAAAGGTTCATGACATGAGGAAGAATGCATAGGAGAATCCTCTTACAAAGACACCTCGACACCAAGGAAGGAGGAAGAAACACCCAGTTCCGAGGTACCTATGCAGACTCCTCCTACCTCATCAAGCAAAGGCCCTGCATCCTCCACTCCTTCCTCCTCTACTCAAGTCTATCAAAAGAAGGTGAAGGAGGTTAAGAAGGAGCCCATTGAAGAAAACCCTCTACCAAAGCATTCAGAACTACCTTCTGGACTAGAGAACATCATTTTTCTTAGTGAGAGTGAAGATAATGAAATACCAATTCCTACAGATGCCTCAGAAACCCCAATGGATATAGATAAATAAATTCAAAGCACTGAGCTTCCAAGCACCATTGGCTCCTCTGTTCCAGAAGCCTCAACTGCCCCACTCACATCTCAACTGGAGGTAACAGTGGTACATACTTTGAGTGCCATGAGTTCCCTTTCTCTTTGTCTTCTTGCCCCCCCTTCTTCTTCCTCCTCCTCTTTTACATGGGTGCAACCTTTTGTTGATAGTAGGAAGAGGAAGCCCTCTTCTCGATTGACAGGACCCAACTTTGATGTTACAGTGGCCTTGTTGGGCACTACTCCTTCTGCTCCTTCCAAGAAAGCCAGAACCACTTCAAGAATAGTATCTGATGTCCAAGGTCGGCAATTCCTTGAGATAGCTAAGCCCAAGGTTGATAAGCCAGAGCAGGATTTGCAGACCTCTGATCTGGAACTTTCAAGGATCTCAATGGGAGAGTCTACTCCTGAAGGTGAAATCAACAACCTTCAAGAAACACTCACCAGGGTCATTGGGAGGGTAGAAAAAGGGCTGCAGACTATAGAGCAGTTGGAGGAGCATGCTCAAGTACTTTCTAGTTTCATCAACTCGCTGCTATCTAAAGATAAGGTTCTAGACCCTACCCCACTTACTGCACTCCCACCACCTGTGATTCTTAGTCAAGATGAAGTCCAGAGCATCAAGGATATACACAGGTACTCCATCTATGGGAGGGCTATGGAGGCCATGTTGGATGACATGCTTGTTGCAGGGTTGAATTTCATTGGTGAAGCCTTCAAGCTCAACGAGAAGGTAAATAATCTACAATAGAATCTCTCCTCCACAATTCGAAACATGGCTAAAGAGCTCAAAATTTGGAGCAGTTGCATAGTAGACCTTCACCTCATGGGGCAGACTAATGAAAATAATTTTATGGAAAGAAAGGTCTTTGATGATGTGAAAGATAATTTGTCAAAGTCATGGCTCTTCAGCGTAGAATGGAAAATCAGAGTGCTAGAGGAGGCTTTGGGAGAACTAAGGAATAGCTGGTAGAAGGGAGAAGATTTCAAAACTCTGGTGATATCTACTTTTAAGGATATCCACTGCCACCTCCATGATGAGACCTCAGGTGTACCTTTCTCCCTGCAGGAAATCAAAGCTCAATTCAGAGCTATTGTCAAAGGAAATTTGTTCAAAGACGACTCCATCACCAAAGAGAAGATCAAGGAAATCTACTCCCTCCAGTCTTCCATTGAGGAAGCAAATAAAGAGTACCATACTCACACTGATTTTGACAAGGAGATGGAGAAATGTTTGGGATCTTGGACCCAAGCTACTACCAACACATCGGTTCCATGTGGCAGAGACATAGCAGAGGCTTTGAAAAGGTTTAGACATCGGATCCTCAAGTCAGTGGGCCCTTCCCAGTCATGAGCACTTGTCTTCCTCTCCTGGCTTCTCTCTCCTTATTTCTCTCATTTTGGTTTTATTGTAAATTAGTTGGGGCTTTGCGTTAAGCATCCCTTAACTAAACATTTTAGTTAAAAAGAAGTAGTTACCAAGTGTAACTGATTTGTAAAATTATATAATGGTCTCTCTCCGCCATTTTCAGGTGGGAACTTGGCTTATTTTTGAAAGTGTAAAGAGTAGCAAAGAAATCAATACAAAAGAACTTTCTTTCTTTGTCCATCTGGTCCTGTTATTCATTGTTATTCATTGAATATTGCTGAACTATTTGTTTGTATTATGTCAAGAAGCTTTGTATTCTTGTGGATGTTATTTCTAGAACTTTGTGTCTTTGCAATAACATCTTGTTTATTCAAATGTAAATGGTTTTATTCCAATTATTTTATTCTGGCAGGCATAAGGAATTACTTTGTTATCTATAGTTCTGGAAAATGCCTTTCAGCTCCTTTCTACTCCTTCATTCCTCTACACTTTTGTATTGATGATCCATTTTATTTTGAAACACTTTCATGATATCCAAGTTCCACATTAAAACTATACATTGTACATATGTAAATAAGTTTTTCTTTTGAATAAGGGAACCTCTCCCATTAAAGAGGAGGGACTTCTTGTCCCCTGACTGTTGCTCTCAATGCCGCCCTTTTTGACGACCAACAGTTTTTGGTGACTCCGCTAGGGATTCATTTTTATTAAAACGCATTCCAGTTCTTTGAATAATTTCTTGATCATCCTTTGATCTGGTGACTCCATGTTTTACTCATGGGAGGAGGGCCCTTGGTATTGAATATTCTCAGTTTCAACTTTTGGAACAACAAGGTGTTCCTTTCCCTTTAACAGGAAGAAATAGAAGAGCTCATTCAACAAGCACTCCTCCTGTTGAAGATAGAACCCCTATAGGCGTTATTCCTTTAGAGCAACTCAGCCCTAATCTCCACGCTCTGATCCTCACTGGTGTTTTGGTTCCCTTTCAAACCATATTTCCAAGGATGGCAACACCATTGCCCTGGGGCCATCGTGTTGGGCCTCTCGCCCTTCCTCATCCTTTGCATGAGTTACCTAGAGGTAACAGAAAGAACTTCCCCAAGTTCAGAGGTGATGGAAAAGTGCATCCTGATGAACACATTGTAGCCTTCATAGTTGCATGTGGAGTTCTCGGAGTTGAACATGAAGATGTCTCAATGAGGCTTTTCATGGAGACTTTACAAGATAATGTGGCAGATTGGTTCTATCACCACCCAGTCGGGGCTATTACCAGCTGGAACACAATGAGAACAAGGTTTGAGAACCGTTTCAAACCTATAGAGGATGTACACGCTTTTTTGGCCCAGATATCTCAAATAAAGAAAGATTCACAAGAACCCATGAGAGAATTCATGGCTAGGTTTAACAAGCTGATTAACAAAATCCCACTAGACACTCAACCTGTAGATCAAATACAAAAGTGTTTCTTCCTGAATGCTCAATTGGCTGAAGTTAGTTATGCATTAAGAAGATCCAATCTTGCTACATTGGTCAAGTATCAAACTCTTGTTGTTAGTGTCAAAGATGATTTGATTATGTCTAGGAAGTTGAAAAGAGACCCTGCTAAGTCTAGATCTTCTTCTTCCTCTTCCACTCTGGGGCCTAATACTGATCCATTAGTGCAAAAACTTGCCAATGATCTCATTTCCATCAAGAAACAATTGGCTTAGCACGCCCCCTATGCGGATGTTCCAAGGAGGAATTTTCAACCTAGGAATCGTTTGCCTGCTTCTCAAACAAGGCTAGCACTTGAGGGGCCACCTATAAAGGTTCTTGTTAATGCAACCTATGAAGTGGAAGAACCTGAAGATGAGGAGGTTAGTGAAGATTGTGAAGAACTTGTTGAAGAATCTGATGAGGAGACAGAGGAACTTGAGGGATCTCGAGTTAATTTCTTCACTACTTAAGGTGTTGATGAGGAAGATGATTATGATGAAGTGGTAGCAGATATGAATAGTGAATCATACGATGTTATGACTCGAGAACGAGACAAATAAAAGGGAGAAAGTGATGCAGCCTACTAAAAGATCTAAAGAGCAACCCACGACTATCCCTTGTGATTACAAAAAGAGGATTTCCTATCCCCACCACGTCCACATAGAAGGTGAGTTCAGCCCATTCTGCTTTTCCTAATTATTCTACTAAAGTTTCTTCTTCTTCAACTCCTAAAACTGATAAACCTAAGGTTCCAAGTGATGATAGTCCATCCACCTCTAGATCTTTTGATATCATTGATCATCTAAAAAAGACCAAGGTTCAAATTTCAAAGGCTGAGTATTATCAGACCCATCCTAAGGCCTTTGCTAAAATGGTTCACTTTGTCAATTCTCATTCCAAAATTACATCTAAAGGCCTTTTACCCACTCCATCCTCCGCACCTCAACCAAATCTAGTAGTTGTCATTACCTCACCTAATGATAAGATTAAACCATTCTATGTGACCCTCCTTATAGCAGGCCATAAACTCAGCAACTGTGTCATAGACTCAGGGGCATCAGATAATGTAAAGCCTGCCAAAGTATCCCATGCTTTGGGCTTAACTCTCACATGCACTTATGGGTCTTGTTATTCCATGGAAAGTAAGGAAGTTCCCCTTGTTGGGAGGATTAAAGATGCATAAGTAGCTTTTGCTACTTTACCTAAGAAAAAGGTCTTGGCTACTATCCTCGTAGCAGATATTCCCCCTTCATATGGTATGTTGTTAAGTAGGAACTTCTGCAAGGATGTGGGAGGAGAAATTCAAATGGATTGGTCACATGCCCTCATACCAGTTAATGGAAAAATGAAGAAGTTGTTGCCCGAGAAGCAATCTAAGTATATTGTACAAAAAACAGATGATCCCAAAGTGCAAATACTTTATGAAGATATGGGGCATGGTAACTATATGATTATGTCTCCAGAGGAAACTCAGTTTCCTAGAGAAGTACTTCATGATCCTAATGAGGTTTGGATTTTAGAATTTGATGGAAGTTGTTCCTCGGCTGGTTCTGGAGCTGGCGTAGTATTGGTTTCTCCTAAAGGAAAGGTTCATCCTTTCTCATTCAAACTAAAATTTGAAAATACCAATAATACAATAGAGTATGAAGCTCTTATTCTTGGGCTTAATGTGGTGAAATAAAAAGGTGTAAAGAATCTTCTAGCTCGTGGAGATGCAGAACTTGTTGTTAAACAAGTCAGAAACCTATTTCAAGTAAAGAATAGAAGGTTGAAGCATTATAGAAATCAGGTTTGGGATTCTATTGAATTTCTTGATGCTTTCTCCATTGAAGCAGTACCTAGGGAAAAGAACTCCAAGGCTGATTCACTAGTAGTCTCAGGATTGTTGTTAATACCTCATCCTGACTTTTCTCAAGATAAGTTTACTATTGAGATGATTCATAGGCCTAGTGTACCTGATAACGCAAGCAACTGGTAGGTTTTCAATGATGATCAAAATTTTCTTTCTTTCTTAGATATCAGGGACAATTTTGAGCAGTTGTATTTTAAAGGAAGTGATAATTTGCCTCGTGAAAATGTGTCTTCTCATGAAGAGGATGTCAAAGAAGAAATAGATCAAGATGGATGTATCAGGCTCAAAGGTAACAAGATTCCAAAAGGACTAGTGAGTTTAGAAGAATTTTTTGATAAGCATGACAGGTATGTGAAGTCTAAGGCTTCCACTAGATCAAAACAATCTGCTGAGTATGAAAAAACTAATATTGGAAGTTCTGTCGACCCCAAGCTTGTGAACATTGGAGAATTTTGTACACCAGAAGAAAAGAAGAAAGTAATCAACCTTTTAAGGAAGTATAAATATGTTCTCGCATATTCCTATGAGGATCTAAAAGCCTTCCAACCAAAGGAGATGTATCATTTCATCCCTCTTAAACCTGGGGTTAAACCTTTCAAGCAGAAACAAAGGCAATACAATCCTAAGATAGCTGACACTATTTTTTAGGAAATACAAAAGATGTTGAAGGCCAAAATAATTTTTCCCATCCACCATTCAACATGGATTGCCAACATTGTGCCTATCAGAAAGAAGAATGGTGAGATCCGTATCTGTGTTGACTTCAAGAATTTGAATCAAACTTCTTTGAAGGACAACTATCCTTTGCCCATGATGGAGAAGGTCTTGCAAGCTGTTACGAGATCTAAAATTTTGTCCATTCTTGATGGCTTCTCAGGGTATAATCAGGTAGAAGTCGATACCGCAGATCAACACAAGATGGCTTTCACTACTCCTTGGGGTACTTTTACCTACAAAAGGATGCCTTTTGGGCTCATTAATGCCGGTGCCACTTTCCAAAGAGCTATGGACTTGGACTTTGGAATTTTAAAAGGGAAATGTATTGTTGCATATCTAGATGACTTAACTATGTTTTCCAAAAATAGAGCAAATCATTTTCAGCACCTGGCAATAATTCTCTTGAAGTGCAGAGAACATGGAATCTCTTTGAATCCTAAGAAATTTGTATTTTGTGTCATAGAGGGAAAATTTTTATGGCATGTTGTCACTAAAGATGGTATAAAAATTGATCCTAAATGAGTTCAAGCCATACAGCAGATTCCTCTTCCAACTAGCAAGAAGGGAGTGCATTCTTTCTTCGGTAAGATCAACTTTCTGAGAAGATTTATCCCTGATTTTGTAGAAATAACTTTGAACATCTCTCAAATGATGAAGGGAAAGCAAATGTTTGGCTGGTCTTCTAAAGGGAAAGAAGCCTTTGAAGGTATTAAAAAGGCTATAGCTAGAACTCCTATCCTAGCATGTCCAGATTTTAGCAAAGATTTTATTATCTATTGATATGCCACATATAACACCCTAGCTGCTGTTTTGACTCAGAAAGATTCTAATGATCATGAGCTCCCAATTGCATTTATGAGCTACATTCTTAAAAATCATGAGTTGAAATACACAATGATGGAGAAACATGCTTTTGCAGTGCTTAAAGTTGTTAAGCAGTTTCATTTCTATATCCTTAACTATCACTCCACAGTACTTGTGGCTGACACAACCATCAAGTCTATTCTCACACAACAAGATTTTGGGTCCAAGAGAGGGAACTGGGTGGCCAAGGTACAAGAATATGATATTGACATCAGACCAACCAATTGGTTCGCGGAAAAGGCTTGTGTGAACTCATCGCTAAGGGAGTTGGACATGAATTTCCTAAGGATGAAGTTGATATTCCTACTATTTTGTTTCTTAGCTCAATTGATGAAAGGTATGTTGATATCGCACATTTTCTCACCTATGGGGAATGTCCCTCCCATTTGACTGCCAGGGAGAGAAGAGATATTAAGTTAAGATCAGCCCAGTATGTATTGTGGGAGAATTCTTTATTCAAACGTGGATGGATGGAAGATTTCTAAAATGTGTGGATAAAGAGCAATAGAGGAAGCTTCTTTTAGCTTTCCATGATCAAGCATGTGGAGGGCATTACTTGTCAACTGTTACCTACTCATAAGATTCTTCATGCAAGATATTATTGGCATACCTTGTTCAAGGATGCATCAAAGTGGATTGATAAATGTGAAGCATGTCAGACCTTTGTAGGTAGACCCAAGTTGGCTGCCTTGCCTCTTAAGCCGGTCATGATTAAAGAAACTTTTCAGCAATGGGGTTTACATTTCATTTGAACACTTAATCCTTCTTCAAGTTCTAGACATACCCACGTGTTAACAGCCACAAATTATTTTACTAAGTGGGTAGAAGCCATTCCAGTACAGAGTACTGTTGTTGCAAATCAACAGCACCCCTGGATGCAAATCAGGTTTCTAAATTGATGTTTTAGGCATCCAGTGTGATTGCACAACATTGAAACCTCTCTCCAAGTGTGGGACTTGTAAAAATGAGAGAGGAATCTCTAGATTAGAGGCTGGTTCCTCAAAATCCTCTGATTGGATATATTATTTACACAACTGTAGAGGTTCAAATCCTAATTTTATCCTAATTTGCAAGGAGGCAGGGATAAGAAATGTAAAATTTGAAACTAAACTGATAAGAGTGATACACCAAAGGAGTGGTGAGCACTTCTTGTTCATGCAAATTGACACAAATCAGAAATTATAACATAAAACATCATGCACAGGTTGATAACTGTAATCAAAGGTCTAAAATGAAGCAAACAACACATGTAAAGGACTGAAAGCATTCACAGAGCCTGCATTATGATTTTCAACATCAAAATCCTTGTATTCCAACACCAAAGAGGCAGAAAAACCTGTTACAATCCCTGGAAGGTCTGATCCTTCCACAATCACTTATTGAAGTTGAAAACAAAATCTTTCTGTGCAAAAAAGTGTTCATCTTTGAAAAATGAGCCAAATCTGGCTTTTACAGTGCATGGGTCGAACCCAGGAGAGAGAAAATGTGAAAAAACATGGGAGCCATTCCTCATTGACCAAAATGCATTAAAAACAGCATGGGTGACCTGACAGACCCATCCCCCAACATTTTTGACCATGCTGGAGAAGAATGCGACCCATTTTGCATTAAAATTGGTTGTTGAAACGTCAGTTCTGTCCATGGGCGTGTACCAGAAGTGTTTTTTGATTTTATCCCTCCAAATTGAACCAAAATTCAAAATTTACCATGGAATCATGTATATAATTTTACCAGCTTTCCATTGATATAAAGAACGTGAAAATATGAGCTCTGGATCGAAAGTTATGGCCGTTTGAAGATTTAGGGCAAAAACAGGCCCAAAACGGATTGGTGGGAAAAAAATTTCAAAATTTACCTCTTTTTTGTATTTGGAATTTTTTTTCAAAAATCCCCATGCTCTGCCACCTTTTGGGACATGTGGCAGCTTCTATTGGCTGCGGGCTTCCAAGTGGAAAATTTCCCGCAAAAACTCCGCCGAGCCATAACTTGAAAAATATGAGGAGTTAGGAGGAAAACTTTACCTTTCTGGAAAGCTGAGAGAGAGCTCTATCCAATGGTGCCATTTCTAGAAGGTTTTGAGTTTCTAAAAATTAAAAATTTATGACTGAGGCACAATAGAAGGAAAGAATGAAAGGGAGTTAGCCACAAAATGAGCAGGGGGCACATTTGGATAACAATTTTGGCGACTCAGAGGGGTCATCTTCCTGCTGGATGAATGATCAGTAGCCTGAAGCAATCCATTGGGCATGGAGTCTTGAGTAGTAGCCGTAAAAATGATCTAAACTTTGAAAACTTCCCTCTGAACTGCTTAAATCCCACTGGACATGGAGTTGTTCCCACCAAAATGCCATCAAAACGAACTGTGCAAGAGCGAAACCAGCAGCACCAAAAACTATGTACAAACTGAAAATCATACATGCTCCAAATGCAACATGTAGAGTGTGCACAAGCACTTATTCTACTAAAAGCAAACCTACCTACTCTACTCTAACTAGAAGCAAAGGTGAGCTAAACGAACCCTGCAACTGGTTGTGCAAAATAACTTCCTTTCTTCAAAATTGGTAGCCATGCAAATGATTTAGAGCTGAGTATGGCTGATTGGATGAGTGGAAAATCAACAAGAAGCTGGTCTTCTACCCAAATTAGCAAGGTGTCAACTAAAAACAAATCCAATACCTCTTTTAGTTTCTCTGCATTTGGATTGGAGAGGTATGACAGCTGATCCTTGGAACTTTATAGCTCATCCTCATGCTTAGAAGCAAGCATGACTGGTTGTGGCTTCTCCTTTGGCTCCAATGAAGCCAAATACCTGATTGGGAAAGGTCTGATCCATTGAGTATGCCCATAATTCTGATTTTCAACTCCAAGAATGGAGTTCTCTTGTAGACCTTGAATGTATGGTGTGGAAGCAATGGTAGAACCCTTCTGCCCTTTCTCTTCCTCTAATAAAGGACATGAAAGATTAAAATCTTCCAATCTTGGTTCCAAAGAGCTTCTATAAGCTGCAGGCTACTGCAAATGAATACTCTCCTCCATGACAGCAAGCTCTTGTGTTTGGAAGATGGATGATGAAAGAGAGAATGGTGGAAACTCAACCGGTTCTTCTTCATCAAAACAGTCCTCCAAATCAGACAGGTAAACTACCTCATTGTTGTCCTGCTGCAAATGTTCAACCTCTCCCATGGCATTCTCTTGATCTGCAACTTGATCACCATGGTTTCTTTCATCCTCCAGCATTGAGTTTGAGGGATCAAACTCTTCTTCAGTACTAGAACTTGAGAGAGATGAAGTAGAGAGAAGAACTAAAGGTTCTTCTATAACCTGCTTTGTGCTCAAAGCCTTTGGATCTGCACTTTTCTCCCCCACAGCTGGAATGTGCTTCTCTTCTTTTGGATTTTGAGCAACTTCTCCTTCCTCTTGCTGTCCCTCATGACTGATTTTTGAAATTTGAATTGGATCAGCATTTCCTTCAAATAGGGTGCCAACATGGACACTATATTCTGAACAAATTGATTGCTGATCTGCAACTCCTTTTTTCTCTTCTTCTGCTGCAACAGAATCAGTCCTGACCACCATTTGTTCTTTAACTCCAACCTCTTCTGAAGGTTTCATCAGCAAAGGGATCTTCTTCATCCCAAATTTAAGAGCCCAACTCTTTAAAATTTGAATTTCTTCATCCTTGTTTGGCTTCTCTTTTTGCTATCCTTCATGACTGATTTTTGCAATTTTTTGTGGTGTGTGGAGGAGGTAAAACCTCTTGTTTCTTTAGAGGATAGGGGTGTTTCATTTAGCTCTTTTGGAGGGGGATGACTGTTTGGAAGGGAACATGACAGAAGAATTGAGATGAGGTGGAAGACTAGGGGGTGGAGAAATGGATTTCAACACTTGGGATAGTAGATGGAGAGTTTAAAACTTGACACTGCTGAGATAAAACAGATTGGGAAAGAGGAAAAGAAAAGGCATGAGATGGTGTGCTTACCCGCTGACAAGGTTGCTGAATACTCCTCTCATACACCTCTATTCCTTCAATCCACTTTGCAAGCAATGGCAGCATTGCAATCATGAAGTCAAGCTTCTCTTGAGGGCTGTAATGCCTTGGGAAAGGTCCCACCCATGGAAAGGGTGCTCCACAACCAATTCCAAATGCTTTCATTTGTGCTTGAGCCCTAGATTGCACCATGTTTACCTCCATCTTTTGGATTTTCTCCAACAGACCAGCATCTTGCATCTGATTGTCTTCATTGTATGCACACCCTTGCTCTTAGAAAGCTCCATAGCCAAACTGATTTTGGCATTGCTGCTTATATGGGTATGTAGGCTGATTTTGAATTTGTTCAAAATGTTGATTTGGAGGATTTAAAAAACATGTTGGAGGTGTGATAAAATACTGTTGTAAATGTGAATTCCATGATGGAAATGAAGTCATGATTGCACAACTTCATGGAATGAAAAAGAATGAAAATGATGGAAAGAAGAATGGATGGAAATGAATGGAAAATAGGTCTGCAACTTTAGAAATGGGTTGCTGATCAGATGGAGTCGCCAGATGTGTTTGCAAGTACCTCCAAAGGCTGAAATCTTCACAGGAACACACCAACCTGCAAAATATGAAGTGGAAGACCTCTAAGGTCCCACCGGGTGTGCCAAAACTGTTGTTGCAAATCAGCAGCACCCCTGGATGCAAATCAGGTTTCTAAATTGATGTTTTAGGCATCCAGTGTGATTGCACAACATTGAAACCTCTCTCCAAGTGTGGGACTTGTAAAAATGAGAGTGGAATCTCTAGATTAGAGGCTGGTTCTTCAAACTCCTCTGATTAGATCTATTATTTACACAACTACAGAGGTTCAAATCCTAATTTTATCCTAATTTGCAAGGAGGCGGGGATAAGAAATGTAAAAATTGAAACTAAACTGATAAGGGTGATACACCAAAGGAGTGGTGAGAACTTATTGTTCATGAAAATTAACACAAATCAGAAATTTTAACATAAAACATCATGCACAGGTTGATAACTGTAATCAAATGTTTGAAATGAAGCAAACAACACATGCAAAGGATTGAAAGCATTCACAGAGCCTGCATTGTGATTTTTAACATCAAAATCCTTGTATTCCAACACCAAAGAGGCAGAAAAACCTGTTACAATCCCTGGAAGGTCTGATCCTTCCACAATCACTTGTTGAAGGTGAAAACAGAAGCTTGTTGTGTAAAAAAGTGTTCATCTTTGAAAAATGAGCCAAATCTAGCTTTTACAGTGCATGGGTCGAACCCAGGAGAGAGAAAACATGAAAAAATGTTGGAGCCATTCCTCATTGACCAAAATGCATTAAAAATAGGATGGGTGACCTGACAGACCCATCCCCTGACATTTTTGACCATGCAAGAGAAGAATGCAACCCATTTTGCATTAAAATTGGTTGTTGAAACGTCAGTTCTGTCCATAGGCACGTACCAGAAGTGTATTTTGATTTTATCCCTCCAAACTAAACCAAAATTCAAAATTGATCATGTAATCATGTAGAGAATTTACCAGCTTTCCATTGATATAAAGAATGTGAAAATCTGAGCTCTGGATCGAAAGTTATGGCCGTTTGAAGATTTAGGGCAAAAATAGGCCCAAAACGGATTGGCGGGAAAAAAATTCAAATTTTACCTCTTTTTTGCATTTGGAAATTTTTTTCGAAAATCCCCGCACTCTGCCACCTATTGGGACACATGGAAGCTTCCTATTGGCTGTGGGCTTCCAACGGGAAAATTTCCCACAAAAACTCCATTGAGCCATAACTTGAAAAATATGAGGAGTTAGGAGGAAAACTTTACCTTTCTGGAAAGCTGAGAGAGATCTCTATCCAATGGTGCCATTTCTAGAAGGTTTTGAGTGCCTAAAAATTAAAAATTTATGACTGAGGCACAATAGAAGGAAAGAATGAAAGGGATTTAGCCACAAAATGAGTAGGGGGCACATTTGGATAACAAGTACTACTTCTGAAGTAGTATGTAATTTTATCAAAGAAAACATCTTGGTAAGGTTTGGTGTGCCAAACAAGATTGTGACGAGTAATGCTTCAAATTTTTCTTCAACTGAGATGATATATTTTTGTTATGGATATGGCATCTCCCTAGCTCACTCTTCAGACTATTATCCTCAGGGTAATGGGCAAGCTGAATCAACAAACAAAAATTTGGTAGCCATAATAAAGAAATTGGTTAATGAGTCTCAGAGGAATTGGCACAAGAATCTCTATGATGCTTTTTGGGTAGACATGATTACACCTAAAAGAGATATTGGGATATCCCATTTTTACGTGGTATATGGAGTGGAATCTCAATTTCCAGTAATAATGGAGTTACCAACCTTGCATTTAATGAAGGCCATTGAAGACACTAGCTTTAATGATTCTTTGGATAAGAGGATCATGTATCTTTACAAATATAATGAGGATAGATTGAAGGTTTCTGATAGAATATATACTCACCAAAAAAAGGTGAAAGCCTTGTTTAACAAGAGGGCTAGGCCCAAGGATTTCAAAGTTGGAGATATCGTTTTACTGTGGGATAAAAGACATGAACCTCATGGCAGCCATGGAAAGTTCAATTCTCTTTAGCTCAGATATTTCAAGATTAGGCACTTTGCTGGTGAGAATTATTTATACCTTGATTACATGGATGGTTCTTCTCTTCCACTTTCTTATAGTGGGCAGTACCTGAAATTGTTGAAGTCCTAGGTGAATAGGAATTCCTCTGTATATTATGTATAGGTGTCTCCTTTCTTGCTTGTGTGTGTTTTTCTTGCTTTTTGGTGTGTTTTCCTTCTTTGTTTGGGGCTTTGTTTTCTATATTGGTTGCTTTTGACTCCATGGCCCAATGGATAAGGCACTGGTCTGCTTCCCCTAGGTTTTCTGAGAGTTCTTGCCTTGTATTATTCTTTCAATCTAGCCAAGTCATTCCCAGAAAGAGCCAGCTATTGTCGTCTCAAAATTTCCCCTCCTTTGAAAGTTAAAAAAATTGAAATTTTTGATTTGGCAACTTTTTCTGATGTTCTGGTGAAGAGGGAAGTCGAAAAGTTTGGAAAATTATACATTTTTCGATTCATTTGTGTGATTTGCGGGTCTGTAGGACATTTTTGTCCCAACTATCCTAAGTTCATTTGGGCTCTCTATTCAGCAATTAGCCGCTTTCTCTTAAATTTGTTAACTTGCGGTCCTGTCGAATCTTTTTTTTCAAACTGTCCCAAGTTCACCCAAGCTCTCTGTTTCCCGTTCACCCGTGGCAGCCGTCTCATTCACTTCACGTACTTTTTTCCCTCATGTCCCTAAAACATTTGTGCAATTTGTCCCTGAATCACCCGCATCACCCGCATTGGCCAAATCGCGCTTTTGCGTCCCGCGTGTCCTAAATATACCAAAGGCCATCTGGGCTAATTTTTCTCACTCTTTCCGATGCTTGCTTTTTAAGTTGGTGGATATGAATTTAATGCATATTTATAACCCTCTCTCTCCTAAATGGCTATTTAATAGATTGCCCCTCTACACATTTTTACACACTACTTTCTCATTAACATCTGCTCATACCCTTGCGATTGAAACCATTTTCTCACGTCCTCATTTCCCCTGCAATTTCATCATGGATTCAAGATGTACATTTTCTTTTCCAAGTACTATTGACATGAAGATTAAATTCCAAGGTCAGGAAAAAGTTTCTCCACTTGAGTGTTCTATTCCTGATATTAGGGATAGTGAAGTTTCTCACCTGGACTTTGCTAATTTTTGGACCAGGTTGACAGACCCGAACCCCTCTCCAATGGCATAAATGATTAACAATAGTGGCTTGGAATTTTCTGTTGGTTTTCCTATCTTGGTGTAATGTGCAGACATAGTACTTGCATGCAGGGCTCACTTCAACCCCGGCTTGAGTGAATTAACAAATGTACATGGGGAGCTCATCACCAAGCTTGACACTGCTGCCATTTATGCTACCCTAAGAATCCCAGAAATGGATAATTATGTGGTGATCTCCCAAAATCAAGCACAGGCACTCTTTGACCTAGACAGTGAAAAATACAAAGCCAGAATTACAAAGTCTTGGTTGAAGAACCCTAAGAAAGGGGCATCCCGACTATGCAAGGCTTTGTTTAGGTCTAATTTTAATGAGGAGTTATCAGACTTCATAATTCTATTAGCTCGGGTCATGGGCTTGCCTTCTACTAACGAGTTCCACTTTTGGATGTGCCCACTTATCAACATAGTGTGTGAAGTTACCCAGAACATTAACTAGGCAGAAATTATATTCATGAATTTGACAGAGCATATATTCTATGTACAATAAACAAAAAAGTTCTACATGACTTCCTACCTGATGTATACCCTTGCAGTATCCAAACAATGGTTTGGCTTCACCTATATTGATGCTCAGAAAGATTATCCCATATATGATTACTATCCTTAGCTCACCCTGAACATTAGTAATCATAATTTCAGGAGGGTGAATGATGCTTTCACCATGTACATTATAAGGCTCCTAGAGAGTGACACTGCTAGGAGATTCTCAGATGAAGCCATGATCCTGATAGTGAAGTACGAAGCCTACTTCATTCAGTTAAGAAGGTTCTCTTATATCAGGTTAGCAGGTTATGAGATCACCCCTCTCAAGCTCCCCATGTTCTGTAATGATAAGATGGCCCTCATTGAGGTGTGCAGGCAATTGGAAAAATTGTACAGAACTTGTAGAGACAAGAAAATCACTAGTTTAAACTTCCCCATATCTTTGGGGAACTACACATGCAAGATGGCTCTAGATACCCAAAACATAGAGAGAGCCCTAGTGCCATAACTCTCCATTTCTTCAGGCCCAGGAACCTATTTTGACTTGAAGACATTCATTGAGCAAAATATCAGAATCAATAACCATCATAGGGTAGGCACTGAAATTTATTGGGCCAACTGCATAGATGATTTTGAGGTTAGAAGGAGGCATTATGGTAGGTTTCCTCTTATGTTAGTTCAAGAGCTTAACTTGTATCAAATTCCTGAAGGAATTCAGGATGATAACACAAACCTGTTGTCATATGAGTATGAAACTGTGATCTAGCATACTCCCATAGAGGACATGGATTGGTTTAAAAAAGAAAAGGATGATTTGGCTGAAATCCTCACCCCTGTCTTGGTAAGGACCAAATTCTGGATTGATAGAAAGGTTCGTGAGATGAGGAAGAACGTAGGAGAATCCTCTTCCAAAGACACCTCGACACCAAGGAAGGAGGAACAAACACCCAGTTCCGAGGTACCTATGCAGACTCCTCCTACCTCATTAAGTAAAGGCCCTGCATCCTCCACTCCTTCCTCCTCTACTCAAGTCCATCAAGAGAAGGTGAAGGAGGTTAAGAAGGAGCCCATTGAAGAAAACCCTCTACCAAAGCATTCAAAAATAGCTTCTGGACTAGAGAACATCATTGTTCTTAGTGAGAGTGAAGATAATGAAATACCAATTCCTACAGATGCCTCATAAACCCCAATGGATACAGATAAAGAAATTAAAAGAACTGAGCTTCCAAGCACCATTGGATCCTCTGTTCCAGAAGCCTCAGATGCCCAACTCACATCTCAATTGGAGGCAACAGTAGTACATACTCTGAGTGCCATGAGTTCCCTTTCTCTTGGTCTTCTTGCCCCCCCTTCTTCTTCCTCCTCATCTTTTACATGGGTGTAACCTTTTTTTGATAGTAGGAGGAGGAAGCCTTCTTCTCGGTTGACAGGACCCAACTTTGATGTTGTTACGGCCTTATTGGGCACTACTCCTTCTACTCCTGCCAAGAAAGCCAGGACCACTTCAAGAATAGTAGTTGATGCCCAAGGTCAGCAATTCCTTGAGATAGCTAAGCCCAAGGTTGATAAGCCAAAGCAGGATTTGCAGACCTCTAATCTGGAACTTTCAAGGATATCAGTGGGAGAGTCTACTCCTGAAGGTGAAATCCACAACCTTCAAGAAATAGTCACCAGGGTCATTGGGAGGGTAGAGAAAGGGTAGAAAACTATAGAGCAATCGGAGGAGTAGGCTTAAATACTTTCTAGTTTCATCAAGTCTCTTTTATTTACAGATAAGGTTCTAGACCCTACCCCATTGACTGCACTCCCACCACCTGTGATTCTCATTCAAGATGAAGTCTAGTGTATCAAGGATGTACACAGGTACTCCATGTATGAGAGGGCTATGGAGGCCATGGTGGATGACATGCTTGTTGCAGGGTTGAATTTCATTGGTGAAGCCTTCAAGCTCAACAAGAAGGTAAATAATCTGCAACAAAATCTCTCCTCCATAATTGGAAACATGGATAAAGAGCTCAAACTTTGGAGTAGCTACATAGTAGACCTTCACCTCATGGGGCAGACTGATGAAAATCTTTTGATGGTAAGCAAGGTCTTTGATGATGTGAAAGATAATTTGTCAAAGTCATGGGTATTCACCGTAGAATGGAAAATTGGAGTGCTGGAGGAGGCTTTGGGAGAACTAAGGAATAGCTGGAAAAAAAGAGAAGCTTTCAAAACTCTGGTGATATCCTCTTTTAAGGATATCCACTGCCACCTCCATGATGAGACCTCAGGTGTACCTTTCTCCCTGCAGGAAATCAAAGCTCAATTCAGAGTTTTTGTCAAAGGAAATTTGTTTAAAGAGGACTCCATCACTTAGGAGAAGATCAAGGAAATTTGCTCCCTCCAGTCTTCCATTGAGGAAGTGAATAAAGAGAACCATATACACACTGAGTTTGACAAGGAGATGGAGAAATTTTTGGGATCTTGGAACCAAGCTACTGCCAACACATCAGTTCCATGTGGCAGAGACATAGCAGAGGCTTTGAAAAGGTTTAGACAGTGGATCCTTAAGTTAGTGAGCCCTTCCCAGTCATGAGCACTTGTCTTCCTCTCCTACTTTCTCTCATTTTGGTTTTATTGTAAATTAGTTGGGGCTTTGTGTTAAGCATTCCTTAACTAAACATTTTAGTTAAAAATAAGTAGTTACCAAGTGTAATTGATTTGTAAAATTATTTAATGGTCTCTCTCCGCCATTTTCAGGAGGGGGACTTGGCTTATTTTTGAAAGTGTAAAGAGTAGCAAAGCAATCAATACAAAAGAACTTTCTTTCTTTGTCCATCTGGTCCTATTATTCATTACTATCCATTGAATACTACTGAACTATTTGTTTGTATTATGTCAAGAAGCTTTGTATTCTTGTGGATGTTATTTAAGGAACTTTGTGTCTTTGCAATAGCATCTTGTTGATTCAAATGTAAATGGTTTTATTCCAATTTTTTTATTCTGGTATGCATAAGGAATTACTTTTTTATCTATAGTTCTGGAAAATTCCTTTTAGCTCCTTTCTACTCCTTCATTCCTCTACACTTTTGTATTGATGATCCATTTTATTTTGAAACACTTTCATGATATCCAAGTTCCACATTAAAACTATACATTATACATATGTAAATAAGTTTTGCTTTTGAATAAGGGAACTGTACGCCGGAAAAGTGACAAGCGAGCGTGGGAATCTACAAGTAACTCTTCCGCGTACCCAACCTCCTGAGGTCGTGCCGAGACAACCGGTGGGGATGGAATATGCGTGGGATGTAGACAGACTAGTTAGGAAATCTAATGTCTTCAATACGCACTAGTTGAATTTGTGAATCTAAGGCAAAGAAGGCCCTTCTAACCTGAACTGGTGTGATAGATAGATCGGCAAGGATGACTGCTCAAAGGATCCAATCAATATCGAGCTCTGGCATGATTTGATCTATGGGTTGTGGAATACATGGAAAATGACCTGGGATAGTTTCGTGTATGTCTCCAGATAAGGTCATATCGTGGGTAATGAATATAATTGACTCTACAGACGATTCTCTGGCCTAGTCCATAATTCTCTAGCTTTGTTAGCCGCTATATCTAGTAAGGATAATTGTTTGACGATGGTGGGTGGAAGTGGGGTAGATCTGAATACTAATATGCGTAGGCCAGTGTCTATTTCTGATTGACTTATGGATTCGTTAGGTTGCGGGATTTGTGGATCACAACCGTAGACTCTTGGTTGTTGCAGTCCTGCTATGGTCATGTACGAAATCAAGTCCTAATCCCTAGTATCCAATAATCATATGCTTTCTCAGCTTCTATATTTAGGATTAATAACTGCACGATCTTCTCAGAGTACCTCACAAGCATTCTTACAACCTAGATTCTTAGGCTGGTATCTATATCAAGAAGAGTGTCTCCTGCATCTGGCTGTGGGACCAAAGGATCACAACCAAAGGTTTGTTCTCTTTCAAACCCTTCTACAGTCATGTGTATGTTTTCCTAGGGTAATCTGTAGTTCGGTTGATTTGACCAAAACATGTGTGCTTGGTCGTCTTCTATATTTAATCCCCTCAACTGAGAGCTGATTTGTCGTAAATATGTTATTGTTTGGAAGATTTGTATTCTAAGGTTCTGGTCTATGTCAACTATTGTCGTGATGAGATTGGGTTGAGGCACAATTGGCTCAAATACGTATTCCCTGGGCTCCCTGGGTCCCGTGATTTTCATACAAAACACTAATGTAAATCTAACTACAACAAAGAAAATTTTAACTATGTGAAATAAATCTAGAACATATATATAATTTCTATTTTTGTATTTTCTGAGAAACTTTAAGAATTTTAAGAAAGCAGCTATTTAAACATATCTAGAATTTGGCAACTAAGATAAAACTTAAAACAATCAAAACAACTGAGTGTAGTTATTCGTTTGTGTAATTTGTAGATCTGTTCTAAATAATGAAATAACTTGCTTAATCTATTTGCCAGACTCTCGATCCTACCTCAGAAGTGAGGAATGAATCATAGTTTCTCATAAACTATCAATCCCCACAGCTTCCCTGGCAATATCGAAAGTAAACTTAACTGAAAAGAAGTTATTATCTACTCTATTTGATATATTTCTAACTTTAGAACTTTGAAAGCTAGAACCTGGATTCTGTAGAATAGTGGCGAATCCAATGGTGCATATGATCTTGTCCCCTCAGTGTGATCTCCTTGTTCCTTTGTGTTCACGTGAATCCAGAAAAGCGTGTAATGCTTAGCATCAACAGAAGTAGATATTGGGACAAAGGCAGCTCAGAATGCAGACTGAATATAATGCGAGTAAGAGAGGGATAGCGCAAGAATACAGAGCTTGGCTTATGTAATTCCTAGCAGGATTTATTGTGAGTCATGCAACATAAAGCGTCCAGAACTTGAAACTATCCTGTTTTGAGGAGCAAAACCTACAACTGTAATGGCTTCCTAAGCTATTCTACTCCAATGGCTTGGGTGAAATAACAGTACTACCTACACAAGATGGGTATGTGGCTTACCAACAGCTAAACAATGCTAACTAAACATGCAAAGAACTGAAACTATGGCTTCTAAGCAAAATAATAGATTGAACTATTGAAAATAAGAGCATGAAAAGTGAATGAGGGGCAGACCATTTTTTTGTGCACAAACCATTTATTTATAGCTTTTCATTCACCCAAAGATCAAAACCAAACTGAACTCTAAAACTATAAACAATGGCCAAACACTATTCCAGGGGACCAAAAACATAAATGCAAGCCCAAGTCAGCAAAAAAAGCTGGTGAATCGTTGATTTTTATGTGAGTCACGTTAAAAACACTTTCTGGAAAACGCGTAAGGACTGCCGCTCTGAGCAGGGTGGCGGTTACAGGACTGCCGCCTTGATTAGGGCAACGATCACGAGACCGCCACCCATCCAGGGCGGCGGTTTCATCACTGAAGAGTAGAAGGCCAAGAAAAGAGGGGAAAAGGGAAAAACAAAGGACGCAGGAACTAAGCGGGGCATGGGGGATGTTAACGCATACTTGGAGATCTTTTTTGGATTCTGAACACCTTGCGAGGAGACCTGTATCATCATTGGGGCACTTGTTACGTTGTTCTGGTAGTACAGTACCTTACAATTTTGGGTACGTACATATTGCCCCCTCGGAGAAGCGTTTTAGCCATGAAAAGGTGTAAAACTCAGTGGGTCCGAGTATGGCAGTCCTGAAATGGGAAGTTAGAAGTTATACCTGACACGTCTGTGTGTTGACATGACGCCATCCAAAATTCCCGCTACCTACAAAATGAAAAGAGAACTCAAGTGCAGATAGATACAATAGTTTGAAAAATAAACGCTAAGAATAACAGGGAATGAGAATGTACCATTTGTGCGGGGATAGGAACTTACCTCCATCAGCGTCCAAACCTGTAAAAAAGTCATTTTAAAACGAAACAGAGTGCTATATGTATGAAAGTGGGCCCATTTTCCTATTCATTTGTGCGAGTCGATTTGGTTGATTTTGAGATTTGGGACCGACGGTGACGGTTTCTTGCATGAGTAGAGTCAAAACATCCACAGCGAGATAGTGATCATGCCTCCACGTGTGGAACATCGACCTCAGTGATCACAGGTTAGTTTTCTTCAGTTTATTATTTTTCCCCCCTTAATTTTGAAATGCTAAATATTCTGCAATGGGGGGGTCATTTTTGGAAATGCTAGTGTTAAAAGGTCCACCTAGGGGGGCGCCTATTGGGTAGGCTCTTTTTTAGATTAAATGGCCATTTTTTGCACTTTTTAGGCCTTTTTAGTTTAAAAACCCGCATGGGTTTTTGGACCACGACCTCCACCCTTAAGGCAGCGGTTACAAAACCACCCCTCTGCTCAGGGCGGTGGTTTCACACAGAATGCAAAAGAAACCTTTTTTTGAAAATGTTTTTGCTTTCCTAGCATTTATACATGTTTACATGGTTTTTCTAGTATTACTCGGATGCTAACTTGCTCTGTTTTGTGTGTTTTTGGGTGTATGCAAGTGAGAGAAGAGTACATCTGATGGAGTAGAGAGAGGGAGTGTGATTGGCTCCCAGGGGTACTAGATGCCCTCTCATAGGATGAGGAGGACACACTTCAGAGGGCTGGCATATTGCGTATATCACGCGTGCCTCATGTTACACCATCTAGTCATATCCTTTGTGACTTGTTTTCATACTAGGATGCAGATCGGAACACCTTCCAATTGTTAGGGGTCCGTGGTGAGTGGACCATTACACTGGAGGATGTCTATCATATTCTAGGGGTCCCGATCATCGGGAGGCAACTCACTTTAGAGACAACAGGCTCATGGGAAAAGATTGCACAGTGGGCGACATATATGGGAGATGCAACCATCTCCACGGGGTCGAAGAAGGGGGTGAGAGTTCGATCTATTCCTTCTTTGCCCATCCCTGTATTTCAACAGGCCATCATGGGGATCCTCGCCTCGAGACTGATCGGAGACAAGGGAGGAGACACATTATTATACTGTTGGGCCCCCACTATTGTAAAGATAGAGGGGCACGGTCAGATATACGCTTGGGGAGTAGACATTCCTGGGACCACCTACCACGATATATACAAGGTGGTCCATTTATAGGGGTAGTCATTGAGCCACCCGACTCTAGTCATGAGTTGGGTTTATGAGCATTTCATCCCTTATGGTAGGGGTGTGGAGGTGGCAGATCCTGGGGCTGTGAGGGCATCCAGATGGACAGACATGTCGGTGCTTAGAGCACCTCATCAACCAGTTGCCTCTCTGACTACTGCCGATATGGAGGCCACACCATATCAGACTATGGCGGGCATATGGGGTGAGGAAAATATTACCTTGATCTCCTGCTCCACCATAGGGCAGCTCATTGATAGAGTGGGATGAGTGGAGGTGTACCCCTTTTGCTGGGTTCCTCAGCAGTTTGGCCTACCATATACGGGTATGCTTCCCCCAGTGGTGCCAGTCTATAGATCAGTTCGTGAGGCCAGAGGGGGGCCTAGAGGCCAAGGTTGGACAGTGATTACTCCTGGTGTTCCTATTGCAACCAGGAGGATAGTTTGTGCTAGAGGGAGAGCTGGTGCACCTCAGGCACCTTTACTTCGGATTGCTGTGGGTCCTACCCACAACAGTGATGACCCTATAGAGGTAGACTCCAAGTCTAAGGAGTTTACTGGGGGGAGATAGAGGAGGAGACTGAGGACAATGATCCTGAGTGGCATGACACTTAAGATATCATGTAGGCAGAGAGGGCTGAGCAGAGCGCAGAGAGGGATACTCTAGTTTCAGAGGAGCCATTCTCCCAAGGCCATGGTGGAGAGGATGAGTTCATTGCGGGGTGACACGTTTCTCCTACCATAGGAGTAGCCCCTCAGTCAGCAATGGCATCCGCGGCAGGTACCGGCCCCAACGACCCATCCTAGAGGCCTGGTGACCCGAGTAAGTTACCCTTTCTCCCTTTTAAAGTTTGCTTGTAGGCTCTCCTTAGTTGCAATTTTGTATCTTTTAGTTTCTTGTTTAGTTTCTAATTCATTTTCTCCTTTATTTGCAGAGACTATTGATGAGTGGCGGGATTTGATCCACAGGGTATGTACTGATTCCCTGATGATCCCCATGGATAGGACCCGTGCAGAGCTATTCGTAGACACTGGGGAGCCTTCAGCAGCCGGTAGGCATACCGATGTCTTTGCTCTAATCTGGCATGTGGCCAGGATGGTATCAACCCTTCGCACCGAGCTAGCGGGGTACAGGACGGTTGAGTGTCTTATAAGGATCCGTTCTCGTGGTGAGATTGCGGCTACTCCTCGAGACCCTGAGCCCTCCATACATTCAGAGCACCGGCGTAGCCAGAGTCCTAGGCGTGGGCGTGCACCTTCAGAGGAGTCGCGTAGGGATTGAGAAGCCACTTGGCTCTCTTAGATTTTGTGCTATATATTCTTTGTATATCCCGAGCTCTTTGAGCGTTTTGACCATGCTTAGTGCATGATGGCATTGTATATAAACATTGATCATTTATATATACGTATTTATTTTGGATCAAAATCTTGGCACTCATAGTTTCCTTTCTATTTCCAGTTTCCCTACGTATACTACGATGTATGTTTATATGCTTTTTAGAATGTATGCAATGGAGAACAAATTATGTAAATGTTTGTTTCCTTTTGTGTATTTCATGATGCTGATATATAGTGATGTAGATATAATGTGATTTTGAATCTTAGCTTCTGTAAGCAATTTTGGATACCTCATGTTTGTTTTGAAAAGTGATGAATACAAACCAATATGATGAATAGATAAACTTGCCCCACTCTTAACTCCACGCAACTAGTAAGATGCAAGGTCTCATCACTGAGAGCTAGAAAGGGCACAAGTTGCGAGGTGTAGCTGAAATGATAGTGATGAAAGACAGACAAAGCTTTGGTGGAACCAAATCGGAAGCTACAAGCTTACTCTACCTGAGTGACTTCATAGTTTAGAATGTAACTTACTTTGCGGTTTATCTATAATTAGATCCGTAGATGGCCACATAGTAGACAAAATCTGGGTTTTTAGGATTTTAACTCTCTTGGAATTTTGAACATCTGATTCATTTATTTTTGACTCAAAGTTTCAAAGCTTGAATTGTTTGTGTATGACCATTTGCATTTATTTGTCAAGAGGACTCCCTACACTTTGCCCCATGCTACTAGTAAGAAGCGTGGGTTTAACACCATGGGAAAATCATAGGTGAGTAAGGGCATTTCCATCCTTTCCCAACCCTACGTCACTAGTAAGAGATGCAAGCTCATCACCGAAGGTTGGTGGGGCAAGGAAATGTGTAAAATTAAAATTTTCTGTTTGATCAACGTTTGACTTGTTTTCTTGAGAAAAACGTTAGTATGTGCTTATTTCCAAAGAGATATACATATGAGATAGATGTGACACCATGAAGCTTCTAGAACAGACCATATGCAAGACACCTACCCTAAGAAGAAATCAAAGTGAGAATAAACTTGCAGATCTTGGTATGGTTACAGTTAAGACTTTATCATATCTAGCTTTATTTGATAAAATGATTCCGAGATAATTTGATGACATCATGAAAATGGAGAGGTATGATTAAAGATTTTATGCCAACAACATCATGAGTTTGTAATGAATTTCTTTGAGAATAGATTCCTTGATCACCATTTATGTAAGAAACAAGTGGACAAAATGATCTTAATCTATATGAAGATGCAATGTAAATATATATAAGTAGTGCTAGTTGCTTATGCGTAGAACCACTTGAGGTGAAGGGAATTGATTGTTTCACCAAATTCCTCACCTTCTAGCGTACATAAGAGGTATGCACCATTTCCATAGTCCTTCATGACTCGGTATGGGCCCAACCATTTGGGCCGGAATTTCCTTCCTTCGCCGGTCTTGTTGTCAATCACGCTATCTAGCCTTAGAACTAGATCACCTTCGTATATGTCGCGTTCATAGACCTTCTTGTTGTACTGCCGGCACATCTGGTCAGCATAAACTCTATGTCGTTGTTCAGCATCTAACCTAGTTTCATCTAGGATTTCTAGTTGGGAAAGACGTGCTTCTCTGTAAGCGTTTTCATCCAGAATCCCTTGTAATGAAATGCAGAGACTGGGTATTTCAACCTTGAGTGGGAGAACTGCCTTTGCCCCGAACACTAGTGAGAAAGGATTTGATCCCGTTGGTGTTCTTATTGAGGTTCGGTGGGCCCACAAGGCCGGATATAACTTCAAATGTGAATCTTGTTTGTTTTCTTTCACAGTTTTAAGGAGAATGGATTTCAGTGTCTTGTTCGTCGCCTCAGCCTATCCGTTGGCTTGAGGGTAATACAAGGAAGCCATATGATGGCTTATCTTGAATTTATTGCATAGTTCGCGAACCTCTTCATTCTTAAAAGAAGTTCCATTATCGGAGATAATGATTTGTGGGATACCGTATCTGCAAATGATTTGGTTTAAAATGAACTTGGCGATTACAAAACCAGGTACTGTAGTAAGAGGCATAGCCTCTACCCATTTGGTAAAATATTCAGTGGCCGTGATTATAAAATTATGGTCATCTGTGGATGAGGGAGAGAATTTCCCTATCAAATCTAGGCCCCATGTAGAAAAGGGCCATGGAGTAGCAATTGGTTACAGAGCTTGTGCCGGCATGTGGATCTCATGGGAGAATTCTTGGCACTTATGACACCTGCGTACAAACTCTATTGGGTCATGTTCTAGAGTGGGCCAGAAATAGCCCATTCGATGTATTTTGCGAGCGGTGGCATGGCCACCAAAGTGGCCTCCACACATTCCACTTTGAGATTCGTGGAGAATCTTCTTGGATTCTTCTGTGTCAGCACATCTCAAGAGCATTCCATCGAATGCTTTTCCGTAGAGTACTTGCTCTATGATGACATATTTGGCTGCAATAATACGTAACTGTCTTCTTTGTTACAGTGTAGCTCCTTCTGGGTACGTATGGTCCATGATATAATTAATGATATCAGTGTACCAGGGACACTCAGAGATAGAGGGTCGGGTTTTTATGTAGTATACGCACTCATCTGGAAAATCTAAATCTACTAAATCTCCTCCATCTAATGGGTTATCCTGACCAATCCGCAATGATTTGTCCCTTAACCGACTTCTGATTTACAAATGTTAATTCAAATTCACCCATTAAGGTTATAAAACGTCCAACCTTTTTAGAAAAGGATCCTTGTGTGAGGAAAGTTCGTAAATGGTCCGTTTTTACCATGACCCTCATTTCTTGATTCAGCATATAGTGTCTTAAGCGTTTAGTAGCAAAGACTATGGCAAGGCATTCTTGTTCTGCCTATGTATAACGTGTTTCATAGTCAAGTAATGTTCGACTAATGAAATAAATTGCACGTTCCCTCTTGTCATCATCTTCTTGGGCCAACATACAGGCTAGCGAGACATCGGTAGCTCGTGAATACAAAATTAATGGGTGGTCTAGCTTAGGTGGCATTAGTGTAGGTGGTGATAACAGGAAACGCTTAACTGCATCAAAGGCTTCATTGCAGTCTTTGGTCCAATCAATGCTATAATCCTTCTTGAGTAAATTGTTGATTGGATGAATGGCGAAGCTTAAGTCCGGGATAAATCTCTGGATTGCACCCATTTTTCCGAGAAATGACCTGATTCCAGATTCATTTGAAGGTGGGACCATTTTGAGGACAGCCCAAATTTTGATTGGATCAACATCTATCCCTTGTGACGATATGATGTAACCTAGGAGCTTTCCTCCTGTTACACCAAAGACGCATTTATCTGGATTTAGTGTGACTTCGTATTCTATTAGGCGTGAAAGAATGACGTGGAGTACTTCCGGATGGTCACAACGCTTCTTGGCCTTAGCCAACAAGTCATCTACGTAGGATTCCACGATTTTATGAATTAAATCATGGAATATATATGTCATATCTCGATGGTACGTAGCACCAGCATTCTTGAGACCAAATGGCATAACAGCATAACACTAGGTTCCCCAAGGAGTTATAAACGTGGTTTTAGCTTGGTCTTGTTCAGATATTCTTATTTGATTGTATCCCGAGAATCCATCCATGAGAGACAAAAGTTCAAACCCAGCTGTTGCATCAACAATGACATCAATAGATGGCAACGGGAAGTCATCCTTAGGACATGTTTTGTTGATGTCTCAGAAATCTATGCAGATGTATATCTTTCCATTCTTCTTGAGAATGGGAACGATGTTAGATACCCATTGGGAGTAATCAACTGGTTTGATGAATCCTACTTGTAAGAGTTTTATTATTTCCTCTTTTACCATGAGAGCCACCTTAGGCTTCATGGGTCTTGATTTTTGTTTAATCAATTTTGCATCAGATTTAGTGACGAGGTTATGTACCACGATGTGGGGTGTGACTCCTGTCATCTCCTTATAATTAAATGCAAACTCCTTCTGATGTTCTTTGAGGATCTGAGTGTGTATTTCTACTTCTTCTGAGGTTAATGAGGACCCTAATTTCAATATTCTTGGTTCGTCTTCTGTCCCGATGTTGACATCGATTGTTTCTTTGATCAAAGAGGCGTTACCCTCTTCGAACTCAGGAGGTGCTGGAGGTAAATCCAAATCATCCCCATTTTATACTGCGTATATGCTAGGTTCCATTTGTGAGGGAAGATCAGTCATGGGATTTCCGAAGTAGGAAGACGAATGTGGAATTAAGGACAAATATAGCATATGATAGGAGAGATGTAGTGCTGCATAGGTGTTTAAATAATCCAAAGTAGCCACAACACTATTAACCTGATCCAGGATGGTAGATTCACTTTTGTTTAAAAGGGGATTTATCATTGTTTTTATCAATGGTTCATCACAAATGGATACCATGAAATGGGTATCCTCTAACTCATTGCTTGGAGTAAAACGTGATGCTGAAGTTGCTATTGAATCGGCGAGAAGATTTTTCTCTCGCGGGATTGCTTCAATGGATATAAAGTTAAACGCCTTGCTTAAATCTAATATAGCTTTTTTGTAAAGCTGCAAGTGTTCGGCTTTGGTTTCATATACTTCAGAAACTTGGTTTGTCATTAATTGCGAGTCTCCTAAGACTCTGATGTTATCAATACCAATTATTTTGGCTAAGGTGAGGCCAAGAAGGAGGGCTTCGTACTCAGCGCCATTGTTTGTGCATTCATAATTTAGCTTAAAGGAAAATGGTAGGACTTTCTCTTCGGGTGAAGTAAGAATTACACCAGCCCCCGCTCCATAACGACATTTAGCTCCATCAAAATGGAGAGTCCAATACTTAGCTGGGAGTATAGATGTTGGGGTATTTGTTGTGTTTGCGCATTCTACTTCCACCATGCAGAGATCCTCTGCTGGAAGGGAACCGACACCTAGGGAATATCCTATGCCCACATAATCAAATGGTAGAAACATTGGTAGATCCTGTTCTAGTAATTCAACGATTTTTGCAGTAGTTCCTAATGATACTGTTTCTACAATGTTAGCCTCGCCTTTTGAGGTTGGGATTGTCTTGACTAGATTCATAGTCTCAAGATCCATTGTAGGTACCAAATTCTCCTCTGGTTTTGCGTCAGTGGGTTTACTAAGTTGGTTTGTTGGAAGTTCAAATTCTGAGTGCACACCTGGTCTTTTCTTTAAGTCAGCTAGGTGTATATTGAAAGGATTTGGATTGCCTTTGGCTACAAATACCTTTCATAGATGCAGGAATCTCACTTCTTGGAATAATGTAGAAGGGATTGCCTTCATTCAGTGTATCCATGGCCGACCGAGTATCATATTATAATTAGTTTCCCGATCTATAATATAAAACTTAGTCAGGATTGTTTTGGGTCCTAAGGTGACCGGTAGTATTATAGTTCCAATCGAAGTGGCTTTAAGGCTATCATAGCCTCTTAATGTATTTCGAGTGGTGGAACAGTTTGTTTCCCCATATCCTAATTTTTGAAGGAAAGAGAAGGGGACTATGTTAATTGCGGCCCCATCGTCAACCATTACTCATTTTACATAGTTATTATAAACCCATACTTGTAAGTGTAAGGTTGGATCACCTCGGCGTGCAATCTCAGCATCTGTAGGCATTTTACTTATTTCGAATATGAATTCAACATCCTTGTCCGGCTGCCCCGGAGGGTGGATATAAAAATCTACGTGGTTTACTTGTGTTTCAGGAGGTGGAGTGATGTTAATTAGATGACCTAAACCTAATGCTTCTAGAAGAGCAGCCCTGTGAGCAGGAGAGTTTTTTAGTAAGTCTAAAAATGAAATGTGCGAGAAGGTTTTTGTTAGGTCGTTAATTAAATCATAGGCACCCACGGGTTTTTCTACTATTTGTTTACTCTTATCTGTTTCTAGCAGGTGACTTGGGCTTGGTTGAGAGAAATATTCTTGTGTTCTTGTTATAGCTTTGACAGGTAGTTCAACATCTAGTTCTACTAAACTGACTATCTTGGGTCTCGGCTGATTTCCTAATTGTGGCACAACTGATGGATTTAGTGAAGTCGAGGCTTCATGATCATTGTTTCCCATCATTACACCTTTGTTCGTCCCAGTTGGATTTAGTCTTTTATTATCATGATTTGGGAGTGGATCGTTAAAGATCTTGAGGGGAGCATTCTGAGGGGAAACTACCCCTGTGAGCGTGCTTGGTGCTGGTGACACGAGATCTGCCAAAAACAAATCTGTGAAGAACTGTCTTTGTTCTTCTAGCAAACGTTGCATGAATTTATTGTAGTCATGGCACGTTCTAGTATCATGACCTCGAATTTTGTGAAAACCACAATATGAATTGGGATTGTAATTCCTGTTTTGTTGATTTGGTGTATTTTGTGGCCTAGATTTCTGATCAAACTATTACCTATTAGGATTAAAGTTTTACATTTGTTGTTTCTGGCTTTGATTTCGGTTTTGATAACCAAATGAGTTTTGGATTGGCCCTTGTATGGGATTTCACCATTGTTGTTGTTGTTGTGGATGGTTAAAATCCACTGTATTGATCGTCAGGGTAAAGTTGTTGTTTCGTTGGTTGTTTGTTTGTGATGGAGTATTGACAATATTTACCTTCTTGGGCTGATCGGTTACTCCATCTATTGTTACACCCCTATTTTTGTTAAGGATTTTGGGTCCTTGGTTGACATTTGTGGTAGTTGTAGTGTTCTGGCTGGAGGTGATTAACCTCCCGTTTGTTCCATATGTCTTACAACCACTATTCATCGCTGCTTGATCTATTCAAAGAGCGCTCTCAAGTACTTCATCGTAAGTTCTTAGTGGGAACTTCTGGACTTCTTCCTTCACCTCTCTACTGAGAGAATGAAGGAATAAATCACATAGTTCCATCTGATCCATATTTGGAGCACTTGCTGAAGAATAAAGAACTGTACGCCATCTCTAGATGAAATGGGCGACAGATTCATCGTGTTCTTGTTTGATGTGTAAGAACTCTCTGATTCCTGTTCTTAACAGTTTGTTCATGTCAAATGCCTTAATGAACTCTGAAACAATTTGTTTAAATGAATGGATTGAAGCCTCAGGTATTCTGTAATACCAATCAAGAGCGATGCCTTCCAAAGTTTTGGGGAATATTTTAGCAACAACCCCATCCCAAGGGAGTAGTTCTCATATAGTTGTGGCGTAAGCCTTGATATGTGCATTTGGATCTCCCTCACCTTTGAACTTGGGTAAATCAGGAAGAGGTCTTAGAAGCATGATGCTTCATATGGTGAAGTCTAAGGGCTCTTTCAAATATTCTGAATAAGTCCCTATTGCACAGGTTTCGACCATTGATGGTGGTTGCTGAGGGAGTGGTGGTGGGATGAGTTGTTGATATGGTGAAGTGTATGCGTTGGCAGGGCATAAGGAAGTCCCTGTGTTTGAGAAAAAATGCTGGGAGAGGAGAACATATCTCCTTGTGGTGATTTGGAGTACATGTTTAAGTATGACGGGGTATTGTCCAGGAATGGATTGTTTGATACTAGACCGGGAGGAATGGCGTTAGAGATGATGGGCCTAGTTGGTGTTTGTTGTGGATACTGAGGAGGCATACCTAACATGCCTATTCTTGTGAGGAGGTATACTTGGCCAGGATGGTGTGGAGGATTGGAACTTCCTGTTTGCACGAATTGATAATTTTGACTTGCTTGGGCAAGTTCTAACCCTCTCACTTTTTCTACGAGTGTTGAAATGACTTCATTTGGTGAAGTCACGATATTCTTCCTTGGTGGCATTCGTTGTATACCATGGTTTTGTATAGGCATGTGATATCCTGCTATGAATTGATTTTTATCTTGCCAAGTTTCTCTGAGAGTATTTCCTATATGCAATGGCATGGAGTATTTTCTTGAAAAGAGACCTCGGGTTACGTTTGTAAACCTCCTACAAGTGGGTATATACCCCGAGAGCACTGTTCACTCCTAGGATAATGTATTGACTGTTCATCATCTAAGACCAGGTATGGGTCTGATTGTCTACTAATTTGTGGTCTAAGTAGTATCTGAGGAGATGATCCAGATTCTCTGGTGAACATCATATTATTCGATCCTGAAGGCTCTGTTTGTTGTTTTTTAGGGGGTTGATCTAACTCCTCAGTTTGAAAAGATAAATTATATCTAATTCTTGGAGTTTGTGTTGACAATTGATTAGTTGAGTAGTTGTCCCCCCATACTGAGAGTGAGGGTGATGATTGTCTATTCTGTTGGGCGTAGTATGCCTCAAGACCCAAGAGGGGTCTGCCATATGCATCGAATCCCGACATATTCGGGGGGTATATGAATACCCGCAGAATAATGGGAAGGAGCGAAGGTGGATGAGATAAGATGAAACTTCTCAAAGAGAAGGTGAAACAGTTGTTAGATTCATGTTGGGTTCACCAATTTTATATGTCGGAAAAGTGACAACCGAGTGTGGGAATCTACAAGTAACTCTTCCACGTACCTAGACTCCCGAGGTCGTGCCGAGACAGCCGGTGGGGATGGAATATGTGTGGGATGTAGACAGACTAGTTAGGCAATCTAATGTCTTCAATACGCACTAGTGGAATTTGTGAATCTAAGGCAAAGAAGGCCCTTCTAACCTGAACTGGTGTGATAGATCGATCGGCAAGGATGACTACTCGAAGGCTCCAATCAATATCGAGCTTTGGTGTGATTCGATCTATGGGTTGTGGAATACGTGGAAAATGACCTGGGATAGTTTCGTGTATGTCTCCAGATAAGGTCATATGGTGGGTAATGAATACAATTGACTCTACAGACAATTCTCTGGCCCAGTCCAGGATTCTCTAGCTTTGTTAGCCGCTATATCTAGTAAGGATAACTGTTCGATGATGGTGGGTGGAAGTGGGGTAGATCTGAATACTAATATGCGTAGGCCAGTGTCTATGTCTGATTGACTTATGGATTCGTTAGGTTGCGGAATTTTTAGATCACAACAGTAGACTCTTGGTTGTTGTGGTCCTGCTATGGTCATGTACGAAATCAAGTCCTAATCCCTAGTATCCAATAATCATATGCTTTCTCAACTTCTATATTTAGGATTAATAACTGCGTGATCTTCTCAGAGTACCTCACAGGCATTCTTGCAACCTGGATTCTTAGGCTGGTATCTATATCAAGAAGAGTGTCTCCTGCATCTGGATGTGGGACCAAAGGATCATAACAAAAGTTTTGTTCTCTTTCGAACCCTTCTATAGTCATGTGTATGTTTTCCTAGGGTAATCTATAGTTCGGTTGATTTGACCAAAACGTGTGTGCTTGGTCATCTTCTATATTTAATCCCCTCAACTGAGAGCTGATTTTTCATAAATTTGTTGTTTGCAAGATTTGTATTCTAAGGTTTTGGTCTATGTTAACTATTGCCGTGACGAGATTGGGTCGAGGCACAATTGGCTTAAATATGTATTCCCTGGGGTCCCTAGGTCCCGTGATTGTCATACAAAACACTAATGTAAATCTAACTACAACAAAGCAAATTTTAACTACGTGAAATAAATCTAGAACATATATATAATTTGTATTTTTTTATTTTCTGAGAAACTTTAAGAATTTTAAGAAAGCAGCTATTTAAACGTATCCAGAATTTGGCAACTAAGATAAAACTTAAAACAAACAAAACAACCGAGTGTAGTTATTCGTCTGTGCAATTTGTAGATCTATTCTAAATAATGAAATAACTTGCTTAATCTATTTGCCAGACTCTTGATCCTACCTCAGAAGTGAGGAATGAATCATAGTTTCTCATAAACTATCAATCCCCACAGCTTCCCTGGAAATATCGAAAGTAAACTTAACTGAAAAGATGTTATTATCTAATCTATTTGATATATTTCTAACTTTAAAACTTTGAAAGCTAGAACCTGGATTCTACAGAACAGTGGCAAATCCAATGGTGTGTATGATCTTGTCCCCTCAGTGTGATCTCCTCGTTCCTTTGTGTTCACGTGAATCTAGAAATGCGTGTAATGCTTAGCACAACAGAAGTAGATATTGGGACAAAGGTAGCTAAGAATGCATACTGAATATAATGCGAGTAGGAGAGGGATAGCGCAAGAGTACAGAGCTTGGCTTAAGCAATTCATAGCGGGATTTATTGCGAGTCTTGCAACATAAAGCGTCCAGAACCTGAAACTATCCTGTTTTGAGGAGAAAAACCTGTGACTTTAATGGCTTCCTAAGCTATTCTACTCCAATGGCTTGGATGAAATAACAGTACTGCCTACACAAGATGGGTATGTGGCTTACCAACAGCTGAACAATGCTAACTAAACATGCAAAGAATTGAAACTATGGCTTCTAATCAAAATAATAGACTGAACTATTGAAAATGAGAGCATGAAAAGTGAATGAGGGGTAGGCCATTTGTTTGTGCACAAACCATTTATTTATAGCTTTTCATTCACCCAAAGATCAAAATCAAACTGAACTCTAAAACTATAAACAATGGCCAAACACTATTCCAGGGGACCAAAAACATAAATGCATGCCCAAGTCGGCAAAAAAAGATGGTGAATCGTTGATTTTTACGTGAGTCGTGTTAAAAATGCTTTCTGGAAAATGCGTAAAGGAATGCCACCCATGTATGGCAGCAGTTTCATCACTGAAGAGCAGAAGGCCAAGAAAAGAGGGGAAAAGGGAAAAACAAAGGACGCAGGGACTAAGCGGAGCATGCGGGATGTTAACGCATACTTGGAGATCTTTTCTGGATTTTGAACACCTTACGAGGAGACCTATATCATCATTGGGGTACTTGTTACGTTGTTCCAGTAGTACAGTACCTTACAATTTTGGGTACGTATAGGAACCTCTCCCATTAAAGAGGAGGGACTTCTTGTCCCCTGACTGTTGCTCTCAACGCCGCCCTTTTTGATGACCAACATATCCAAAGTAAAAATGATGCATTTCTCCTTATTTTATCTCATGTGAACTAATGATTGATGGAAATCCCACTAACTTCCTTATTAAGTGATTTAATGAAATTTGTAGGTTGGTAAGGTGCATTTTCTACCACTATTGGTCGTTGTAGCCAAGTAGACTAAGTATTTTTCTACTATGGAATTTTGGAGGATTTACTCATAAGAATCTATAAACGAGGATCCCTTTTTTTAGTAGAATTGTAGGGTGTCCTAGAATCTTTATGATTTTTATTAGCTAATTTTTTTCCTACATTCATGACACTTGTTGTACTCATTCATGTGTATAAGACACACCCTTGAATTGTTACTTTGAGAGTTATATATTTTTAATACAATATTATATATTTTGATAGTTATTTTTTCAATTTCCACATATAAGATGAATTTGTTTTCATCAATATAATTTATACTAATTTAAGTATCTATTCATGTTAAGATCGTCAATTCCAAAGGAGATAAAGGGCCCACTCAATTGAGGATATTGGAGGATTGGTATTTCATGCATGATCTTCATAATTGCTAAGCTGTTAAGTTTCAATTTCAGTATCTTGGTTTGAATGATTATTTGAATTCAATGTTGTATTTCCATTTTTAGCATATTTCCTTACTATTATTTCCTTTGAGAAAGTATTTCTATTGATCAAGCATTTCCTTTTATAATCATTTCATCCCAACAATTTTGTTTCCCTAGATTAAACACACTTCTTATATTCTATTTTCCATTTCAGTAGCTTAGGATTGTATTTGCTTTTCGTAGCTAAGTAGTGTAGAAAAGTAAACGATACTAAACATACCCCCCAACAAGAGAACCACCCTAGTACTGAGTTGAATATCACCTCTCTGCATATAGCCTTGAACACAACCCTTGTTTATAATGACATGAAAGTTTGAATAAGTTTATTAAATGATTGGAAGTTAGAACGACCCATAATTTTTGATGCCATTTCCGTGGAAAATCATATGGAAGAAATTTTTGAGCCATACCCAATGTTTGATGAAGATGATACTATGGCTATAAAAACTAGAACTGTTGCTACGTAAACCCAAAATGTGGCTAAAAAATGATGATGGGTGTCGTTATTCCCTTTATTTAATCAACTTCTTGTTGATGTCATATCAAACCAGGGGTGTGTCTAAAGCTATATGCAACATGAGTAATCCTATTGATCTAATAGTTGATTGTAGTTGTTTTTTTGTATTTTCTGGGGGATCTTTTCAATGTCTTAAGGACCTCTTGGTAAAACCTTATTTAAATCATACTAGGAAAACTTTGCTGAAAGGAAACATGGTTTACAGAATGGAAATAAACACACTTGCTTCTGAAAGTAAACACACTTTCTTTTGGAAATAAATGCACACAACTTAGAATGCTTGAAAATGATTGCAAGAAAAAGAATAATCTATCTAGACACCTGCAGGAACAAGTATACAATAGAATTTAACTAGAAGAATTAAAAGCGATACAGAATTAACATATCTAAACTATTTGCTTAGGAAATATAAATACCAAATAGACAAATATCATGGTCGTTGGGGGAGTGGGCCCTTGCTCCTCCTTGAATTAGGATTTAACAACTTAGAATTATCTCAAACATGAATGGCTATTTATTGATAAAACATTCAACATTAAAAAATGTACTGGATCTGTGTACTTATTCTATATCTATCTTCTTTGTTCTATCTCTATTTCATTATATATTTATCTACTGCAGGTCTACTTTTATATACATTTACAATCATAGTTGTCTCTATGATTCTGATGAAATCAAATTGTGCCTAGAATAGATGATGAGTCAGATTGTGGTTGATCAGACAACTGTAAGATAATTATCCCTGGATCTATGTTCAGAAATATTCTCATCCTTTCCTGATTGAAAGGGCCGTTGATGTAAAATCTCTGGATGTGGTTAGAATAGATAAAAATTCATCGGTTCTGGAACTTTAGAGAAGTTCCAGAACCATAGGAAATTGTTAAGGATCAAAACTATGAGAGTTCCAAAGCTATACCCAGGAGTTTCAAAACTAAGTCCAAAAATTATGGAACTAATTACAGGAGTTCTGGAACTAAGTCCAAAAGTTCTAGAATTGGATGATGACTGTGTAATGGAGTTCTGGAACTAGCTTGGAAGTTCCAAAACTAAGCTTTGTTGGAACAGATGCTACAAAAAATAGAATGAACGCTACATACTTCATTTCTTTGACTGATTAGACCCGCTTTATTACAATACTGAATTTCAAACACACACTTCATCAGGAATTTCAGAGATTTTAAACATTAGAATCAAAATCAATCAAAAGATAGAAAATTACATCCTAACTCATATCAGATCAAATAAAAGTCACAAAATTCAAACAAACTCAATAAAAATGAGAGTAAGATGAGATCATATATTATACATTAATCAAACATATTCTGACCTCATCAAATGACTATTTTGAACTCAAAAGAAAACATCGCCTTAGTAAGTGACATTTCTATAGAAGATTGTGAAGAGACCTATGATTACCATGAAGGCCACACATCCACTAATTTTCATTATCCTTTATCCAAGATTATATCCCTTGAAAACCTGAATATTTTTCACATTTTACAACCTCACACTTTTCCCTTGAATTCTTTTATTGTTGATATAAAACTTTTTATTTTGAAAGATACTAAACAAGTAACTGTTGAGGTAGAAAAACAATTGACCATTGGTAATAATTTATGAGACAGCCAAGAGACTAGGGTCATTGATATATTGAGGAATCATTTGAAATATTTTTCTCAGGATTATAATGACATGAAAGGGATTCATCCAAGCATTTGTAGCAATCATATTTACACTGAGGATGTCAAACCAATTAGAAAACCACAAAGAAGAATTAATCTAGCACTTCATGACATTGTCAAGAATGAAATAGATAAATTGTTGAAGGTAGGATTCATCTATCCAATATCTGATAGTCAGTGGGTATCACTACTTGTTATAGTTCCCAATAAAAATCATAAGTGAATAATTTGCATAGATTACATGGAGCTTAATAAATCCACTAAGAAAGATTACTTTCCCCTACCCTTTATCGATTAGATTTTGGACAATTTGATAGGTAAGAAATACTCCTCCTTTTTGGATGGATTCAATGAATATAACCAAATTAGTATAAAACCTGATGATCAAGATAAAACCAAATTCACGTGTCCCTTGGGTACATTTACATACAAAGTTCTACCATTTAGAATTTGTAATGCACCTGCCACCTTTCAAAGAGTAGTTTTAGCTATCTTTGCAAATCTCACCAATGACTATGTTGAAGTTTATATAGATGATTTTACTATCCATGGGTCTACTTTTGAAGAATCTTTGAGTAATCTTGAGATAATGTTAACTAGATGTGAGTAAAACCAAATCTCCTTAAGTCATGAAAATTTTGCAATAATGGTTGATCAGGGAGTTATCTTGGGTCTTCATATTTATGCTAAGGGTATCTAAGTTGATCCTAAGAAGATATAGGTAATTACTAAGTTTCCCACTCCAAAAAATTAGACAGATATCAAAAGTTTCCTTAGACATGCAGGATATTACAGATGATTCAGAAAATATTTTAGTAAGATTTTTGCACTAATGTTCTTTCTATTGGAAAAATACTATGTTTTATAATTGTCTCCTCAATGTCAACAAACTTTTGAACTTATAAAGGAGAAATTGACCACTACCCCGATTTTGAAAGGACCCAATTAGGGCCAGCCTTTTCATATTCACACTAATGCTTCTAACACAATAATGGGATCTGATCTTAGAAAGATGGATGAGCAAGATCAAATGTATGCCATATATTTTATCAGAAAAATTCTGAACCCCATAGAGAGAAACTACACCAATATGGAAAAGGAATTTCTACTAGTTGTTTACTCTCTAAATAAATTTAGACACTACATTACTGGATATAAAATATTTTTGTATACAGACCATTCAGCCATAAGATATTTAATGAAAAAACAAATAGTAGGGGGCAAAATTATTAGGTTGTTACTTCTTTTGCAAGAATTTAACTTGACTATTATTGATAAGCCTAGAAAATCCAATGTTGTTGTTGAGTTCCTTTCAAGATTGAATGTTTTAAGAGAAGAGGAGTAAGTTCAAGATCACTTTCTAGGTGAGCATTTGTTTGTAATATCATCAGGCCATTCTTGGTTTGTTGATCTTTCCAATTATCTAACTACAGGGAAGTTTCTAGCTTACTTTACTAGTAAAGAAAACAAAAAATTAATCAAAAATAGTGTTACATATAAATGGTGCAATGGAATTTTGTTTAAATGTTGTTATGACATGATTGTTCACAGGTGTTTTCGATAGGATGAAGTGTATGACATACTGAGAGCATGTCATGATGAACCTAGAGGAGGGCACTACTCATTAAAGAGGAAAATTCACAAGGTCCTTAGAGTTGGGTACTACTGGCCTTCACTCCACAAAGTTGTCAAGAGATATGTATGGAAATGTGATGCATGTCAGAGAATGGGGAAGCCTACTTTGTCTTCTGAGATGCCCCTCAATCCTCAGCTGGTCTTAGGGTTGTTTGAGAAATGGAGAATTGACTTCATTAGGCCTTTCGAACCCCTATCCTATAGAAAAGAGTACTTGCTGGTGAGCACTGAATATGTTACAAAATGGGTCGATGTTTTAAGAACTGACATCTGCCAATGAAGATGGTTCAGCCAACTTTTTTTACAACAAGATTATTTTGAGGTTTAGAGCTCCTAGAGCTAATGTATCTAATCAAGTACCTCAATTCATGGCAAGCATGATTGAAGCCTTCCTAAATATTTACCAAATGAAGCATAGGAAATCATCACCATACCACCCCCAGTCTAATGGGTAGGTGGAATTCACAAACAGAGAGATGGAGAACATCTTGACTAAAGTTTTCAATGATGATAGGAAGAATTGGGTGCCAAGACTACCTAAAGTAGTATGGGTATACATCACAAATTGGAAAACCACCACTGGTTTCTTCCCTTATGAACTAGTATATGGGAAGAAGCCATTTATCCCATTATAATTTGAATTACAAACCTAGAGCACAACACTGAAGATCAGAATTGTGTTGGACGAAGTTCAACATGAAATATTTATGCACTTGAATGAACTTGATGAGATGTGGATCGAGGAACAAAAAAAAACTAAAATCCTTCAACAAAAAGGAAATCCTAGCATGATGCTCATATCAAGACTGGAAGGTTCAATGAAGGAGATTGGGTCTTACTGTTTGACTCAAAATATTAGCAATTCAAAGGAAAATTGAGAACAAGATGGTTGGGACCCTATAAAATTAAAATGAGTCATAATAATGGATCTGTGAGATGGTTGTTGTATATATATCCCCCCGGGTAAATATAGACAAACAACGGAAGAATATGGAAATCAAAGAAACTTAAACCCCGACATTTATTGCGTCACCCATGGCACAGGTAAGAAGATGTCGACATTCAAAAAGTCACACCCATAGTGTAGGTTAAGGGCACAGGAAAAAGGATGTCAACATGAAAATAGTTGCACCCATGGCACAGGTTAAGGGTGCAGGTAAAAGGATGTCAACATGAAAATGGATGCGCCCATAGCGTAGGTAAGAAGATGTTGACATTCAAAAAGTCACGACCATGGTGCAGGTTAAGGGTGCAGGAAAAAGGATGTCGACATGCAAAAAGTCACACCCACGGTGTAGGTTAAGGGTGCAGATAAAAGGATGTCGAAATGAAAATGGATGTGCCCATGGCGCAGGTAAGAAGATGTCGACATGCAAAAAGTCGCGCCCATGGCGCAGGTTAAGGGTACAGGTAAAAGGATGTCAACATGAAAATGGATGCACCCATGGTGCAGGTAAGAAGATGTCGACATGAAAATATTCGCGCCCATGGCACAGGTTAAGGGCACAGGTAAAAGGTTGTTGACATGAAAATGGATGCGGCCATGGCGCAGGTAAGAAGATGTCGACATGCAAAAAGATGCGCCCATGGTGCGGGTTGGAGGCACAAAGCACAAAGTGTCGACATGGAATTTTCAGTACCTATGGTGCACGTAAGAGTATGTTGACATAAGGATGGATGTGCCGAGGTGTAATATTTAGAGCATTGACACCCTGACAGGAAACAAACCCTGGCGTAGATATTCAGATGGCCATAACTTTTCACAGGGAGCTCGGATTCATGCAAGGTTAGACTTTTCGGAAATCTTACGAGGTCCTCTATCCAACTATGACTAGATATATTTAATTGGGTGAGAACAAGTTCTTCAAAAATTCAAAATACAATTCACCATTTTTTGGGTTTGCTAAGGTCCTCACCTACTGCCATAATGAGATGAATTAAATGCAACTTGGAGGTGGTTAGGGTAGATTTGAAATTCCTCTCTCTTTTCTCTCTCATTCTTCCTATAAATTGTAAGGAGGGGCTTCTTTCTAAAGGTTGAACATTCTTGTTTTGCCCCTCCCTTCTTCTCTTTGGCAGGTGAATTTGTGGAGTTCAAACCTCCCATTTAAAACTGTAATGCAACTTTGCCTCTTGGCATTTTGTAGTGTATTGTGTCAATCTTTGGAGTAAATAATGCATGTCTGTGGATGATTCTCAACCATATCTATGTTCATTTGCATCCTCTTAATCTCTCACTACAAATCTAGTTATCTGCACATGATCTTACATTGCATTTTAATGGTTTGTGTTTATTGGCAAGATAGGTGTTTCTTCATTCCTCGGTGCATCACCTTTGTTAGTTTAGGTTTATTTTTATGCATCTTCTTACCCTGTCTCCTTAGCAAGTTAGATTAGGTTTTTAGAGTAAACCCTCTGCATTTTTATGTGTGCATCTGAACAAAGGAATAGGAACCGGCCTTCATCCAGAGAGCTTTCCTGATTCACAAGGTCCCACACTTGGGAAAAGCTCCATGTTATGCAATCGCACTGAGAGTCTCAACCCATTGAGTTGCAGACATTCAGGGGTGCTGTGATTCACCATCAACAATGGTTTCTAATCGATGGTGACAAGGAATTTTTTGGTGAATGGGCATAGACTAATGGTGTATCAAAATCCCTAGGATAAGGAAACTTTCACTAAGGACATACTGTTGTGTGAAGAATTTGATTCATTGGAATACTGTAGCTCTTCCCGCCATGAGTAGTTGGCTAGGAAAATTTAAATAAAGGAAGAATATCATAGTTTTGATCCTCTTCCCCCTATATCTAAAAATACAAAAATATTTTTGTTTTTGCATACAAATAAAGGTTAGAGATGTCAATTATCATTTAAAATCCAAAGGTAGAGCACCAACAATGAGGAGAATGATGAGCTGGTAAGGTGACGTGAACTCACTTCTTGCTATAGATATTAACTATTTTTTAGAAATTCCTAACGTATTTATTAAAACGTAAAATCAAATCTCATGGAGTAAAGGGGGGGGATAAGGAGTAATAATGAATGAGTAAGGCATGATTCACCTTTCTTGAGAAATGAAAAATGGCACGAGTAGTCATAATGGCAGTATGAGAACTATGTGAAGAAATTAAAACCTTGCCACCTCAATTGGTATCATCAGTCTTTTTCATCATCATTAAGTGTTGACTTAATGTCATTATAAACTCAAAGTGTAGTTCAAAAATCCGTTATTGACATTACATGCAAGTATTATAGCTCTCTCATAAAACCAACGCCATTTTTTTTGTAACTTCACTCTAACCAGTTTTTGTTATGGGTCAAAAGAAGAAATTAGAATCAAAATTGGTGGATTCACTGCTACAGAATGTCTTCATCTCCCAAGTCTTCCATGATATAGGTTGGTTAGATTTTATTCACAAATTTGAGGGATTTGATAAGGATTTAGTTAGACGATTTATATTGAATTTCGAGTAAACTTGCTCTCACATAGAGGGAAAAGAATTGAAATAGTTTCCACAATCTCTGGTCTCCCATATTTTGGGCTTAACATTGTATCTAACTCCCCACTTAAGGATTTGATATCTCTATTTCTAGAGGAAGGGGAATATTTTCCTAAGATAAGCATTAATTCCCATGGAATTCAAAAGGGAATTGGGAGGGAGAGTTTTCCAAAACATTGGAAATAAATGGCTACTTGGGTGAATAGGTATTTTATTTGTGATGGAAAACCATCAGAATTAGGGGGTGAAATATTGAAAATTATAACTCATTTGAAGAAGGTCCAGACAAACCCTAAACTTAAGGTGAATCTCTCTGAGTACCTTGCAGATGTTGTCATCAAGGTAGGCTAGAAATATAAAAGTGGAGGAGGTAATGTTTCCATCAAGAATGTGGGTCTTATTTAGCTAATTTGCACACATCAAGATGTTTATAGACCCAAGAGGAAGGTAGAGAGGACAATTGTAGGGGATATTTCTAAGTAGAAGGAAATCAAAAGGGATCTTACACCATCTTCTTTAGAGCTTCCTCTCAGTTATTAACCAGAGCTTCAATCGATTCCTCAGCCTTCCAATGTGGTTATAGAAGAATCTGGAGGTGAGGAAGAGCAACCATCTATGCCTCAAATTTCTAAAGAAAATATTACCCTGTCAACTCCTTCTGTTATTTCGTTAAGACCAAGAAGGTTTTTTTCCTCAAGAAAAAATGAAGTTTCTTGGCCTACATTATCTAATGAAGGTTCAACCCTAATTTTGGAAGATTTTTTACAAATTTGGTACTTCTTCTACTCTTTGTGAGAAATTGAAAGATGGTGAGTTCAAAACAACTATTCCTAGAGATAAAATCCATGTTATTGAGGTGTTGGAAGTTCCTGTGGAATTTAAAAAACATATTCCCATAGCTTTGGAAATATGGACACCCTTTGGAAATCATGCCAAGAATATTTTCATACCAATATTACCAATATATTCCTGCAGCTTCAGAAATGTGGAATTTAATGAAGATTGACACATTTTTACCAATCTCATCTTGATAATATAACTATCTAAAATATTTCTTCATGGGAACATCATTATGGTGGGTATGAAAACCAAAAGTTATGGCCTCTTGATTAAAAATATTTGTTTGTTGTTCCCACACAATTTCATTCATCACTAATGAATGAAAGGATTTAAATTAAAACTCTCCTAATGACAATATAATAAATAAATCAAGAACATTTGTAACCAACATATTATGGAGATCAAATTCACATAAGAAATTTTGTACTTCAGGAGTACATCCTTTATAAATCTCCAAAAATGTCTTCCCATTTGGAGCCTCATAAGTTTCCCCACAAAAAGTTATCTATAACTTCTAGGAATAAAATTGTTCTTGAAGAAAGAAACTATAGACAGAAGATGGTTTTCTACAGGCTAAAATTTTGCAAGCCAAAGGACAAACAATTTCAACAATTGTTTCCAATTTCTTCTTGGTATTGGTAATTGACTTAGCCTCATCTTTAAGTTTCCTATTTTCTTTGACCAAATCTTTATTTCTAAGGGATAGTTGGGCATAATGAGAGGAAAAATCATTCCATTCTTGTAAACTAATATTCCTTTGCCTCTTTAAACTATCAACTTCTAATTTTAAAGAAATTATTTCTTTAACTTTCTCCACAATTCTTTGTACAAATTCATTTTTCATAGACAGATGGGTTTTTTCCATACCTTTCAATTTCTCCCACAAAGTGTCAATTTAATTTTGGTATTTCCTTATAAACTCATCTCTTTGTGAGTTTATACATCCAACTTGTCAGTTGGTAGCTCCTATTCTCTCTATATATGAAAATTTTGCTCATAAGATGATGTTAGGTACTTAAAAAATATATTCCTATAGCTTTGGAAATATTGGTAAAATGTGTCGAGGAATTTGAAATTTATTGCTAGCAGAACTTTGGTGAGGTTATGGTAGCCTGTGATAAGATATGGGATACTTTGAGTTTGCCATTAAAAAGAAGAGAAGTGATTTCCCCACAAAATCTCAGTTGGAGTATGTGCAGAGGAGATGCACTTGTAGAAATTATTTGACAACTAAAAGAGAAGATAACTAATGAATATAGAAAGGAATGGATTGGTATGCAACTTAGTCCTCCCATGGTATTGAGCCCCATGACCACTTGGAAGAATAATGCTCCAAAATTACATGACAATTTTAAGTCCTGGGTTGAGGTTATGTTCGAAACCCAAGGATACAAGGGTATAAGAAAATAGTATGCAGACCAATTTGAGGAATATGATATGGCACAACAGCTTGGTCAAAGTTTAGGACAAAGATTATTTTTTACGAGGACATCCAAAAGGTAAAGTGCATGGGAGATGATCAGTCCATGAATTGGCTTGTTATAGCATCTACATAACTATAAAATTTTCTCCTGTTATCAAAAAATTACAACACCCTCTGATTTTTCATGAACCTATGAATGAGAAATTAGTGTAACTAGGTAGCATGGGATTGTATCAAGGTGTGGTATCTCTACGAATGAGACAAACCTCTAGAGAAGGATGGTTCCTCTACATATTCTAATGCTAAAACTACTCCTATGAAGGGAAATTTAACTATTATAAGACTAACCTAGATTTCTAAGGGACCAGGGAAGAGAGAGATGCATAAGATGAAAATCCTAAACTAAGGGAGGTGATAGCACCAAGAAAATGAGCTGGAGATATCCTTAATGAGTGAAAATGGAAGAAAATGAGGTACACAAGGGCACGAAGTGCCAAAGTTCAAAGAACACATTCAAACCTCCAATTTCATGGAACACAACAAATTTAAATCATGTAAAATAATATAACATGCACAATATACCTAAAAATGCAATGAAAGGTAAAGGAGGAAACACAAATTGAGCTAGGGAAAGAAAATTCACAAAACACCAATTTTATTTATTAAAATGATGCGCAAGGCTAAAATCCTTTACAAGATGCATAAATTTAAGGCTCGTGGCTCACAAAATTGCTGGAACAATTTTAATAGAGTTCCTTTACAATCCAGAATCTCTCCCCTACAAATGAGGAAAATTTTCATATATATAGAGAACAGGAGCTACAACTTGATAACCTTCATTAAATTCTTGTACAAAGGTATGGGAAATCATGCCAGTTCACTTTCCAATAGTAATTTTCTTGCACGGTGAATAAGGGTCCCATACCTCATTAAACCAAGTGCTGAGCTAATTTGTATGATGCCATTAATGTTTAGTCTGTAACTGTCATCCTTTGTTGATGCCTGACAATAACAAAAGGGTTCACTACAAATAAGGGGATGGGTTATCACATGACAGGAAGAAACTTTGTTGTATGATAGTAAGGGGAAGTTGACGTGTGATAAGAGGGAATGATTTTTTACGTAAAATAAGGGGAGATGACATGGGTAGGAGGGATGGTGCGTAACAAAGAGGGAGAGTTGTCACACGACAACAAAACAATGTTATGGCATGACAAGAAGGTGGTGGTAAGGCACATCAGAAAAATATCATTGACATGTGACAACAAGGTGATTGGTGTGTGAGAAAAAGGAATTTAACACCTGATAGGAAGATGAGGCTCTAAATATTCACCGTGGCGAGCCAACCTTCTACATAACCTGACTTTCTATACAACTTGTATTATCTCAATTTTGACTTGTGATCCATCCTGAGCTGTCTTTATCTTCTAATACCCTGGGTTGAAGTTGACGGCCTCCCACACATCCCATAAATTGAATGGATAATTACATTTATGAGTTAACCAAATTAACCAAGGGGGGTGAATTTTGAATAACAATTGGTAATCTCTCAGCGACATCTACCTGCTAGATGTGTGACCAATGGCTTTAAAGCATCTATTGGGCATAGACTCATCCTGAAACTCTAAAATATATCTAAACCTTGAAAACTCATCCCTAAATCCATATGGACCCCTAAATGAACCTTTCATTACTTGGGATGGAATTGATTGTTCCTACGGAACCTTTCTTGGGACTTGAAATTGCAACAACGATGAAACATGACTATGTACAAATAACAAAATCATACATATTCCAAATGGAACATGCAAAGAGTCCACAAAAACTTATTACAAAATAAATATAAACAATAACGGGGAAAATTTCTACAAGCACTTGAAGGAAATGAACTAATATAGTATTTACAAGGAAGATACCTTACTTTAGTAACAATTCTTGAGATAGATTCCATTGACTAGAATCTACAATTCTTCTCCATCCAACTTAGATAGCTAGAAAGCATTGTTACTCTTGCACTCAGTGACCATATAGGGACCACTCCATATTGCATCAAATTTAGAATGTTTTCCTGGTTTTTCCCGGTCTGCATCCCACTTTAGCACTAAGTCTCCCTCTTGGAATGTCCTTTCTTCAACCTTCTTGTAGAAGCTTTGCTTGATCAATGCTTTATCTTTATCCATGGTTTGCATTATGTTTTCTCTTGTTTATTTTGATTCCATGAGTTCCACATACCTGACCTCCATAGGTTTGAACTCAACTAATTCCAGCCACTTGAGAAGTTCTAGCATTGACAGTTCACATGATATGGTCATCCTTGCCTCCCTTCCATAGACTAACTTATATGGAGAGTTTCTTGTTGACCTGTTTGGTGTTATCCTATCAGCCCACAAGGCTGATTTGAGTTTGGTATGCCATGTCCTCTAATTTTCATCAATATTCCTCTTGATAATTCTTAGAAAGTTCTTGTTTGTGGACTCTGCTTACCCATTACCATGGGGGTAGTAGTTGGATGAGGTGTTAAGATATATGCCATTCTTGACAACCCACTCAGTGATATTTGTGCCAAAAAATTATAGGACATTGTATAATATGATAGTGGCAGGTACACCAAACCTTGTTACTATCCCCTAAAAGATGTCAAGTATGGTAGACTTATTTTCCTCCTTGAGTGCTATTGCTTGGATCCACTTGTTGAAGTAATATGTTTTCAATATAATACACTTGTGGCTCTGGCTTGAGTTCATATTGATGACCCCAATGAAATCCAACCCCCATTGCATGAATGATTGGTCAACCGAGATTGGGTGCAATGGCAGTGTTGTTAGTTTCTCTTTACTTGTGAACAATGCACATTTATTACATCTTTTAATATGTGCGTAGCACTCACTAAACAGTCTAGGAAAATAGTAACCAACTTTCATGATCTTGAGAGTTATTACTCATGGAGAAAAGTGGTCTCATGCCTCTCCATCATGGAACTCCTACAACACTTTCTCATCCTGAATTCTTGGCACACACCTTAGGAGAAATCCATTTAGATCCTTCTTGAACAAGATGACATCAATAAGAGCATACAAAATGGATTGGAATCTGAAGTAACTTATTTTGGACTTACTCAAACCTTAAGGGCTTTGACGTATTTGGAGGAAGTGTATTTTATTTCAGGTACAACAATGAGGGGATCACCACCTGTTGCTTGTCCTTAATCATCTTGTAACACCAAAATAAATTCTTCTTCATTTCTCAACTCAGTATGTTGACTTAAAACTAGTTGTTAACAACCCTTTCCCCTAACCAGCTTGGTTACGTTGATATCAATATCATACTCCATCACACGAGCGATCTATCCTTCTCGTTTCTCATTCAAATCTTCCTTTAGGAGGAAGTCTTTAACCATGACATGAGACAACAATAGCTGAATCTTATTGTTTGAGACCAAGCGCCTAAAAATTTTTAGGCTTCTAATCATAGTGAGGACATTATTTTCAATGAAATAATATCTTACCTCATAATCTTTAAGTCACTGGCTGAAGAATACAATAGACTACTCCAATACTTATTAATTAAATTGTACTAGTATGGCGTATATTGCATTTGTGCCACTAAAAGCATATAGAGTAAAGTCCTTTGAAAAATATGGATTTATGAGGGTTGAAGCATGTGCAATGGAACGATTTATAACTTAAAATATTTATTTTCCTTTGAAAATCCATTTGAAATCCATATTCTTCCTCAACATCAATGTTAGTGGCTTGACAAGGGTAGAAAAGTTAGGAACAAACCTCCTAACAAAATTAATTTCTCCAAAAATGTTTAGAGATCCTTCTTGTGATTTGGAAATGGTAGAGCATGGATAGCCTCCACCCATTTTGGTTCAATTTCCAATCCCTCCTTAAACGCTATGTGGCCTAAGATCTTTCCTTCATGAGCTAGGAATATATACTTTTTGGGATTCAAGGAAACTCCAAATCTCCTTCATCTTTGAAACAATTGTTTGAGGTGAAAGAGGTGACTTTCTGCATTCTTGGAGAATATAGTAATGTCATCTAAGTACACAAGAACTATCTTATTTATCACCCCCTTAAATGCCATGTACATATCTCTCTGAAATGTAGCTTTGGTGTTTGACAAGCCAAATGGAATTTTCTTATTGGTGTACGTGCCCTACATTGTGGTGAAGGTTTTCTTAAACTAATCTTCCTCCTTCACCATAATTTGATTGTAACCTGAGTATCCATCAACTAATGAGAACCTTTCAAAATTGGCTACCACCTACAAGATTTGCTCCATAGAAGGAAGCAAATAGTGGTATTTGAGAGATACTCTATTCAAATCTCAAAAGTATACACACAACCTGATTTATTCATTTCTTTTCTTGACCAACACCATATTTGTAAACCAACTTAAGTGCTTGATAAGAAAAATGATGCTTGCCTCAAAGATCTTGTTCAATTATTTCTTCATGAGAGGTTTAATGTGAGGATTTACTAGTCTTTCTTTCTGTCTAATAGAATTGGCTTCCAAATCAAATTCAATAGTATGTCATGCCAATTTAGGATTAAATCCCCTTAGGTCCATGTAGCTTAGAGAAAATACATCCATGAATTATTGGCAAAGTTGTATGAAATCATATTTCTCTTGATAAGTACTCACCTTGCCAATTTGGAGTACTTTACCCTCTCCAATCGAAATAGGCTCTGAATATTCCCCTTTGACCTAAATATTTTTCATTCTCTTTCTGAAACTGGTCATTAGGATTGAAGATTGAATCAAGTGTCACTAAGCCCTTTGGCAACATATTCATTCTCAACTGGACCACTTGATCGCCATACTACTGCTCCAATCTGTACTGTTTTCTTAGGAGAACTCGATTCCTTCTTAAAGAAAATTTATGATTTGCTGATGAATTTCAAATACTTTCCATCTTGTATTGTTATCTGGAACAGTCGACCTTGTAATCACCATAATATGAGGTTGATTTTTATCTCTCTTGAGACTCTCAATAGCATCAAATGTTGCCCCAATTGCTGCAAGCATGTCTACTACCTCATTATTCTTCCTTGGTATGGCCTCACTGTTGAATGCTTCAAATTATTCGATGAGATCCCATACCCAATTCTTGTATCTCTTTAGCATATTTTTTTGGCAGCATTCAACCCTCTAACTTGGTTTACTATCAACTCAATGTCCCTAAAAACTTGTGAATTCTTAATACATTTTTTCTTTCCCAATGCAATCTATGGATTAGAGCTTCATATTCAGCTATGTTATTTGAACAAGTAAACTAAAAACATAAATTTGAGTAGTATTTTATACCTTTTAGTGACACAAATATTGCTCCTCCTCCAACACCTTGTATACTCCTCGAGCCATCAAAGATTAGCTATCATAATTCATTATCATCCTTCTTATCCAATTTGGTGATGCTAGGGAGAGGTGGATTCTCCTCATGTATGCATAAACATCAAACTCAGCTTCTTTCACCTCTTTGAATGGATTAAAATCATGTATTTTTTCACCCATTCATCTAATGTCAATTCTAGAATGCCCCAAACTTTTGTATCTTCTTCTAGAGTGTTTAGGAAATCTTCATGATCAAAAGTTAAGCAGTTGGCATTGATCAGGCTTGGCACATGAGGCTCAATGTGGAAGTTTGCAATTGGTTCCAACCTGATTGTAGCTTTGGCCCCATATCTTGTTCTAAAAAATCATGTGTTAATAATATGTAGATAAGTACCCACCAATCATAGCAGTAAAGTCCCTTGACAAAAAAATGCAAAGAGTGGTGGCAAGTCAATCATTGTTACATCTTGAAAAACTATGATATTGGGGTATGCATGCAGTGTAAGGCTCAATCCTTTAATTATTCCAACAGTTGTCACTGTTTTCCTATCCAATTGTACTACATATTTATCTAAATGTCTTCATACTTAATACCTAGTTGATCAACAATCTGATTGGGCATCACCGAACTACTTTCTCCTGAATCAATCATGCATTTGTGTACAATATTGTTTCAACTAATCAGATATATATAGAATAGAGGGGGCTTCATATTTTTACCTAACTGACCTCCTTAAACTCCTTCTTGCTAATGTGCATTAGTAAGCACCTTCTCTTGATCCTTGTATGACTCTTCTAATGCTAAGAAATTTTCCATGGCTGCTTGTATTAAATCTCGTTGGCCCAGAATTTTCAATGATTCCCACATGGAAATTCTTACATTAGTCTTTTTTGTTTGATCAATATTGTTAAAAGGGGATGGGTTCTCTTTTTTCTTCCCCTTACTTGGCACAAATTTCTCTTTCGCATGGGTTGTTACAACTGGTACCTGAGTTATCTTAGAAGGTGCTTTGGGATGATTTTGAACACTTGGAGATGTACTTGGATTTCTAACTCTATGTAGGGTGACAACAAGTGGAGGAAACTTGGGTTAGATGTTTTTTCGTTAGATATATTCCTTTTTTGGACCTTGTGTTAGCTGTCATACCTTGAGAAGGAGCTTGGTTTATTCCACATAAATCCTCAACCTTTCAATTTACAAGGGTAGTTTCACTTAGAGGTGCTTATTGAGTAGCTTCCTGCCACAAAATTTCTTCTTGATTTGTCTCTTAATGCATACCAACCGTTTCCACCATCAACGTTTGATTCAGAGCACCATTGAAACATGTTGCATGATTGTGAGGTTGATTTCATGGAAAATAACATATATAATCTTATTCCATGTTGTTTTGGATTGTAATCAAGGCTTGGGATGTTGAAAGTGTATTAGGACTGTATGGATGAAATGGCCTAGTAGCTAGGGTTTGTCCTTGATTCTTGTTTTTTTACTTGTATAGGAGGTCTATTAGGCTGATATGGAGGCCTACTTAGTTGGGCTTAAGGTTGGAAAGGTCTGAATTTTTTGGCATGCTAACTCTTGAGAGTCGCCAATTCATTCCCTAGGTTCTATAATTTCTTCATAACTTCTTGGAGTTCAGTTGAGGTACTAGAAGAAGAGGTGGAATCCTCATTAGAATTCTGATTTTTTAGAGTAGGGATAGGGGTTATTTTAGGTGTTTGACTAGGGCTTAGATTCCCCATGCCTGGATAGAGAGGAATATGTCACCTAGGCACAAGTTTATCAGCTTGAATTAAGTAATTCTCAGCTCTAATGGCTATAACATAAGCCCCTGGTAAGGTTATCCCTCCCATGGATTGTATCATAACAGATATATCAAAATTTAAAGCTTTAAGGAAATAGAGAAATGCACCTTCACCAGCTGGTCTCACAAAAATTGCGATCCTATCCCATGTCCTTTGCAATCTAAAATTGAAGTCAGCCATCTACTCATTTTTTGTTCTCTTAATTGTATTCAGTTGCTCTAATAGAGACAATTTGTCTGCCTTTTCTCTGAACTGGCTAGATAGAGCTATACACAATTAATCCCAATTTTGGATTTACCTTGCTCCTAATATTTTGAACCACTATAAAGATTTTCCTTTGAGAGAAGAGGTGAGAATTTTCACTGCCACATTCATTTCAATAATCTCATGTATGGTACAAACATTCACAATGTTCTGAATGTGATCAATTGGTGTCATGTGATTATCTCCATTGAAGAATGGAATATTCTTTGAATATGCCATTGGAACTGGATTCTGTGCATTGAGGGCAAGTGGACTGCTTCCCATGAAATTTTCAAACGGATTTTGTGGTCCTTGTGGTTTTTTTTGATGTGCCATCTTGATTGGTCAAAGAAACCTGGTTGATTGAATGAAAGTCCTACCAGGTGGAGGTGTAGACAAATTTCTATTTGGTGGAGATAGAGACCTCTGGGCTCTTCTCCCTCTTCTCCCTCTACCTAGAGATAGTTGCAGGTACTCAAAAACACCTTCTTCTCTAGTTCTAGACCATGTTTGAATTATTCTCATGAATTGAGACACACTTGGGATGCTTAAACCACTGTAATATTCCCTTTGGAGTCACCATATGTGCTATTACAAAACCTCTAAGGTTTTAAATTAAAACAAGAACACACCAATATTGATGCAATAAGAAAGAAGACTTCTTGGTCCTACCAAGCGTACTAGAACTATCATCACCAAATTACAATACCCTCTGATTTTTCATGAACCTATGAATGAGAAATCAGTGTAATTGAGTAGCATGTGATTTTTTCAAGGTGTGGGACCTCTATGAATGAGACAAACATCTAGAGAAGGTTGGTTCCTCTACCTATTATAATGCTAAAACTACTCCTAGGAAGGGAAATACAACCATTCTAACACTAACCTAGATTTCCAAGGGACCAGGGAAGAGAGAAATGCATAAGATGATAATCCTAAACTAATGGAGGTGATAACACCAAGAAAAGGGGCTAGAGATATCCTTAATTTGTGAAAAAGGAAGAAAATGAGGTAGAACCGGGTAGACAAAGGTTCCATAGTTCAAATAACACATTCAAATCTCCAATTTCATACAACAAAATGAATTTAAATCATGTAAAAGAATATAACATGCACAATATACCTAAAAATGCAATGAAAGGAAAAGGAGGCAACACAACTAGAGATAGGGAACTAAAAGCCACAAAACACAAATTTTATTGCTTAAAATGATGCATAATCCATTAAAATACAAGCACAAGGAAAAAATCCTTTACAAGACGCATAAATTCGAGGCATGTGGCACACAAAAGTGTTGGAATAATTTTGACAGAGTTCCTTTACAAACTAGAATCTCTCCCCTACAAATGAGGCAAAATTTCATATACATAGAGAAGGGAGCTACTAACTGATAGTATTCAATAAATGCATATACAGAGGTATGGGAAATCATATCGGTTCACTTTCATATAGTAATTTTCTTACATAATAAACAAGGGTGCCATACCTCATTAAACCGATTGTTGAGATACTTTATACTATATCATTAATTCCCAATCCGTAGTTGACATTCCTTTCTGACACCTGACAGGAACCACCAACTGACACCTAATAAGAATGGAAGGAGTTACCACCAACAAGTGGAGGGGTCATCGCATGACAAAAAGGGGATAACACGTAACAAGAGGGAATTCTATCATGGGAAAATGAAGGGAACATGACATGGGAAGGAGGGATGACACGTGAAAAAAGGGAGAGTTTTCGCATAACAACAAAAAATGTTGTCACACGATAAGAAGGGGATGGTGACACGCATCAGAAAAAGGAAGTTGATGTATGACAGTAAGGTAATTGACATACAACATAAAGGTGGTTGATGTACGAAAAGAAGATGAGGCTCCAAACCATCACATTTTCTACCAATGTAAGGTAAGATGAGGTTGATAAGGAACACTTTCTACCAATGTCGGTTGTTACAACCAAGAAGATTGAGTCTTTTGCCACTACAAAATTTTGGAAGATTTACTCATAACAATGTACAAACGTGGACCCTTGTTTTTACCAGAATTGTAGGGTGTCATGGAATCTTTATGAGGTTATTATTAGATAATTTATTACCTATGCCCATGGCACTTGTTTTACTTAGTCGTGTCTATAAGACACACACTTGAACTATTATTTTGAGAGTTAGAGCTTTTTGATACAATATTATATCAGTTGATAGTTATTTTCAGTTTCCATGTATGCGATGAACTTGTTTGGATCAATATAATCTATGATATTTTGAGTATTTATTCATGTATAGAGCCTCAATTCTGAAGGAGATCAAGGGCCCACACGACTGAGGAGATTGGAGGATTGGTATTTCATACATGATCTTCATATTTTTTAAGTTGTTGAGTTTTAGTTTCAATATCTTTGTTTGATTGATTAGTTGAATGCAATCTTGTATTTCCTTGTTTTAGAATATTTACGTACATTTATTTCCTTTGAGAACATATTTCAATTGATCAAGAATTTCCTTTTAAAATAATTTCATTCTAAAAATGTTAATTTTGTAGATTAAACACACTTCTTATATTCTATTTTCCATTTAAGTAGCTTAAGATTGTATTTGCTTTCTATAGCTAAGTAGTGTAGAATAGGAATCGATAGTAAACAACCCCACACCCACCTAACAATAGAACCACCCTAGTATTGAGTTTCATATTACCTCTCTGCATACATCCTTGAACACAACCCCAGTTTATAATGACATCAATGTTTGAAAATTTTGATTAAATGATTGGAAGTTACAATGACCCATCACCTTGTACAAGCACTTTCCACAGGTTTTCTAGAGTATTCTTGTGTGATCCCTGACCGAATGGCCACCCATAAATTTAGGATAGTTTAAATTCAATAATGGGAGCTATTATCCAAAATTCACCCCCCAGGGTAAATTTGATAACATGCATCAGAATACTCAAGTCCCAGGTAAATAGATTGATTCAAGGAAAAAAATCATGTTTCTAGGGTCCCCTCGGATTTTTCCTAACTCTCCTGTCCAAGAAGAAAGGAGCAAGTTCTAAGAAAAGGTGAAAAAGTTGCAAAAAAAAAGCTTGGGCTAGAAAAAATCATGAAAATTGGCTAAGTCCTGGTCCAGGCGGCCCTTGGGACAGTTGAGACGTTAGGGTGCGAACTGACTGAAAAACCTCCAGGCGGCCCAGGTAGCACTTGGAATAGTTGGACCGTGTGGACGCGCGGGACGCAGAAAGCCGATCCGGCTGAAGGTGAGAAAATCGACTAACTGCTGAGCGGCATAGTTGGGACATCTGGGCCGTGAGGATGTAAAGGATACAAACCACCCAGATTGGCCAAAACAAAGAAATTTAGCACTGGGACAGTCGGGCCAGAAGTACGCAGTGGACGCGGGGAGCCGAAGGAGCCGATAGCCAATCAAATCACGCCATGTGTCATCGGCCGAATGAGGGACAGGGAAGCCCGAATCAGGCAGATCAGAGGAATTTGTACCAGACAGTTTGGGACAACTGGGCCAAAGGGACGCGAGGGACGTGAAAAGTCGGTAGGCCCGTGGACGAATCAGGAAACGCCACGTGTCACAAGGGAAAATGTCCAAAATTTCAAAGGGCAAGGTTTGAAGCGTTGGCCCCAGCCAATAAAAAGAGGACACGTGTCTTATGGAGCAGGGAGGTGTGGAGCTTGGGGAAACTTTGAAGATTTTGCAAAAGTCTTGGTCCAAAATATTAAAAGACAAGGATTTCCCCGTGCCCCGTCCTCTAATTAGGAAACGCCACGTGTCCCAAGTGGTGAGAGCACGGGGAAAAAATGGAAAATTTCCCAAAAGTTATGAAAAGTCAAAATTTTCAAAGGAAAGCCCGCAGAAAGGTGGAGGAGAGAGAATTTCTCAGTGAACCAGCACCTGACACATGTCATCCAAGTGGCAGAGCGTGGGAAAAAATTCAAATATCCGTTTTGGCCTGTTTTGTGCCCTATATCTCCAGATCATCATATCTTTTGATCCACAGCTCGGATTTGCACGTTCTTTATATCATTGGAAAGCTTATGAAATTATCTTCAGGATTCCATGGTCAATATCTAATTTTGGTTTATTTTGGAGAGAGAAAATGCAAGAAATGGCTCTGACGCGTGTTCATGGCCAGAAGTGACATTTCAGTGACCAAATTTAATATAGAATGGGTCGCATTCTCCTCCAATTCGGTCAAAAATGATAGGGTATGGGTTTGTAAGGTTCCCCATGCCATTTTAATGCATTTACAGTCAATGAGGAATGGGCTCCCACGTTTTGTATGTTTTCTCTCTCATGGGCTCAACCCATGCATTGTAAAAAGCCAGATTTGGCTCATATTTTATAGGTTGTTCATCTTTTCAGCTCGGACCTCCCTTCTTTTCTTCTCTAGGGTTGAAAATGGAGTTCGAACCTCCTCCCTTGCTCTGTAATGGTGTTTTTTCCTTTTACTATTGAAATGATGTTCTGTGCAAACTTCTGAAGCAACAAAAATTTGTTTTGTGATGCATCTGTCCATCCTTTCCATTTTTCGCTTGTTCTCTTCTTGCCTCTCTTCATTGCAGGTATTTGTGCATGTTTGAATGTTCATTGTAGGTTTAGAGCTATGTTCATGGAGTTTTTGGACATTTTCTGTGTGAAATCTATCCTTGGGCCTATGATGCATCTGTCCATCCTTCCCATTGCTCACCTCTCCTTGTTCCATGGCAGTTTTGATAGATGTTCAACATTCTCCTTCTCTGGTGTATCACCGTTTTAGTGTAGGCTTTTGTTGTTTTTCCCTTTCTCTCTCTCTCTCTCTCTGTCTCCTTGGCATGGTTAGATTAGGTTTAGATTAGCTTGCCTACACTGGAATAGCTTGTGGCAGGTAGTTTAGGAGCAGAACCCAGCCTTCTCTGGAGATTCCTTTCTCATTTCTGCAAGTCCCACACTTGGAGAAAGGTTTCAATGTTGTGCAATCACACTGGATGCTAGAATGATCAACCGAGAAATCTGATCACCATCCAGGGGTGCTATGATTTTGCATCAATAGGAGCCTCTTGATACATAAGAAGTAAGGGCTTATCCCTATGAAATTTGGTGGAAATAAACTATTTTCCCACAAGACAAATTATTTCAAAACATGTTTCTTAAGTTTATTTACATCAGCATTGAATTTGAATGTTATTTCACTTTGGTATATTTTAAAAAAAAAATCATTTAGATATGGAAAATTGGATAAATATGAGTTAAAATATATGAATATACATATATTTATATAAATTAAATCCAAAGAATCACATATGTGATGCATTATATATATAGTATGTTTTAGAGCATGATATTTTTACAAGCCACCCCATAATAAGAAAATAGTTTCAGGTTTTAATATAAAACAAAACATAAATAAAGGGAATTCTATATTTTTTGTTAAAATCCCTTTAAACATTTTTTCATGTATTTTTACATTTTTATTTTTGCGTGCGTGCATTTGTGTGTGTGTGTGTGTGTGTGTGTGTGTGTGTGTGTGTGTGTGTGTGAGAGAGAGAGAGAGAGAGAGAGAGAGAGAGAGAGAGAGAGAGAGAGAGAGAGAGAGAGAGAGAGAGAGAGAGAGAGTATATATTTGGATAAGAGAATTTATATTTCATTCTTTTAAGAATATAGATATTCTATTTCAGAGAGATAGAAGGCTTGTAGGAGGAATTATTACAAAGAATATTAGTCCAATATACATTTCGAAATCACAATTTTAGAGTTTTAAGATTAATTAAATTTTGGTATATAAGATTATGTTACAAATATATTTTTTGGAATAAATATATCAGCCTCAGAAAAATTATTTTCACTATGAACCAAGGGATTTCAAAATGTGAAAAAAATCAATTAAATCCATGAGAGAGGGAGAGTATCTTAAATTTTTATTTTTTTTTCTGAAAATCAAATAGACATGGATTAAATTCACCAAACCATCCATTTCATGAAATATTTGTGTGTGTGTGTGTGTGTGTGTGTGTGTGTGTGTGTGTGTGTGTGTGTGTGTGTGTGTGTGTGTGTGTGTGTGTGTGTGTGTGTGTGTGTGTGTGTGTGTGTGTGTGTGTGTGTGTGTGTGTGTTTTGGGGTGTGCATGTATAGTTACATGTTATCATAGTAAGAAAAATACTTTTCTTTTTATTATAAAATTCATAAGAAATTTTGGTTTTCAACCATTCAAGAGAATAAGAACTACAACTATTCATTTAAATTATCAATTCAAAACATTACATCTTAACCACCTATATCCAACATCATTTATTTAGTTTTAATCCATAATATAGCTCTCAAATAAATGAAGAATAAGAGGACACAAAAATAGCATTTAACTTTCTAATCTCACTAACAATTAATCCTTAAGATTTCTCATTTCCTTTTAAATAATTAAGCCTTTCAAGAAAAATGAAATACAACCATTAACAATTAAAATGAATGTATACAAGCCTCTGTAAAATAGGGAATAACACACCAAAATTTACAACTTTTCCATCTTAAGCTTATCTTTTAAGACATAATTTTCTTTGGAAATCTCTAAGCTTTCGACAAATCTTCACATGCCATTGTTTCCCACCCAACCAATAGGCGTCATTATATGCCCAAAAATAATCCACAAGCATACTAGCCTCCCTCCAAGCCCATGGAAGAGAAGAGATGCTTCTCAAGATTACATAAGGGATTTCACACACTCAAAAAAACATTCAAAACACAAACCCACAAAAACTAAAATCAAGGAAAGAAAAATGAGAAGAATCATTCTCCATTTTTTGTGTCATATGGAGAGGGTAGAAACCATATAAAGCATTATATACTTAGAATTTTTAGATGCAATATAAAAATAATAATCAATCATCTAAAGCCACTTATACCTCCATGAAATCATATATCTCTCAAGCTCGTCCTTGTTAAGGATTTTCAAGCAGACCCCCTTCTTCAATTCCCTAATTCAAGGATGGGAGTAGCTCCTTCCATCATACCAAGGAGGCTCACACTCCATTATAGAAGAGAGAAATTATCTATGTATGAAAACTCTCATTTCCCTCACTATGTCCATTAATCCTGAACTAAATAGGTGAGGATGGACAAAACAAATTAAAAAAAAAATTAACCTCCAAAAGTGACACAAGTTTTACAACATACAATCAAAATTCAAAGGGATTTCCATGATAGAAAACCCACAAGAAAACCCAAAAAAACTACAAGATTTCCAAGCTCCAATCCAACCCAAAGAAAGTCCAAAATAAATATCCAAGTAACACTAAGCTCTCCAAATTAAAAATTTAGAATAATATCCAAGAAAAATATAACCCCAATCCCTCCAAATTTGGAGGATAAATAATAAAAACCTATCAACAAACAAACCAATGGGAAGAGGCATAAGTGGAATCTAGTCACCATCCGACTAGATTCTATATCACTCCTCTCACCCTAAACCCAAATCAGCATGAATGTAGAAATCAAGTGAATTCCCCAAACTCATGGTACATCATTCACCCACTTAAGGTCAGTCCACTCACCTCAAGTGAACTTGGAAAACATAAAAACCATAATGGAAAAAGAGCTGAGTAAAATCTCAAAGGAAAGAAGTAATGCTCCCTTTGAAGGGATTCCTACCCTATTCATGGGTATAGCTTGGGGGGATTTTCAAGGTAATAATATCCTTTTCAAATATTTTCACACTTCCCAAAAATACCATTCTTCCCAAAGCCAAATTTGGGTGAATCAATTTCTTAGGAAGAGTGTAACCTCCTCCTAAGCATGAATAACTAAAACCAAATGCAAAATTAGGCAAGTTAAATGAACATTAAACTTAAATAAAGGCGTTTTAGTGGATTTTAGTGTTCAATCTTACTGTATGAAATAAAAACACCAAAACTCAATACATGGTAGGGTTTAACAATACATGTTTAGATGATGATAAGAACAAGTAGATCCAACGAGCACAAGGGATTATTTATTCTCATGAACTAAAAACCTACACACAAATAGATACTTGAAAAGGGGTGGATTAGACAAATATGGGGTGAATTACTTAGAAAAAAAATCCCAAGAATCCAAAGGGTTTCCTTTGATGGGTTTCAATTCACTTTGAGACATTTAAGTGACAAATATTGAAGCATATAATGTAACAAGATTTATGATATCTATATAATAAAATGACAAAGTAGATCAACCTTCCATAGGGATAGGAAGATCTTGTTATGTGTAATAGATGGCGCATGAAAGGTCTTTGGAATGATAAAGATCTTTGAAGTAATTCACCCAATCCTTCTCAGCAGAATCTTGTTGTTATCAGATGATCTCCAGTTGATCCTCAATATCATCCAAATTTGGTATCAAGACAATGACACAGGGACTCAACTCTTGTGTAATTTCAAAATGATCTCAAAAAAAGGGTTGGGAAATGATCAAGAAATCATAAATTCTCGTGATTGGATGTTCTTCACTAGGAATATTCATCTATAGATAGAGGTCACTTGAAACACAAAGATTAACAGAAAATAGATTATAAAATAGATTGAAAAACATGCAATATGTGACTAAAGGGATTAAAAACAGGAATATCTTGCAATTTAGGGGAATTACTGGTGATTATTTTATAACTAGATGATTTGAATAAAATGTAAATTTATACTTTGAATATGTGATTAATGAATAATTTTTTTTTTAAAATGATACATAGACAAAAGGGGATGGAAGAAGGAAACAATACCTTGTGTATAAAAAATGGAAGTGATAAATGATTTAAAGAGGCCTTATGATGGTGGGGGTCCTCCAAGGTATTGGTGTGGCTCTACAGGGTGATAAGATGTCATGAATAAGGTCGTTTCAGTCTCTATAATGTCAGATATTTGATATTTGATACAATATCCGAGGATCCCCATTCAAAGAATATAGTGAGGTTTTTATAGAATCGTTGGTGCTTTTGGGAATCACTTATGATCTGGAATAAGTGGGGAGAACCCAAATAAAAAATGGTTGAAGCCAGATCTAAATCTGTAATTTTTGGGTTGGGGGTTATAATAGATGGGTAAGATTGTGTTAGGGAGGTTGGGAGGTTATAGGGTTGACCTTAGTAGGATAAAATGTGTTTAGGAGATTTAGGAGGTTTTCAGGCAGAGAAGATGAGTATTTATGGGAATAAAAAAATACTATGGAGGTAAAATATGATTCAAGGAATTCTGGTAATTGGGTACAGTGGAAAATATGAATATGAGAGGTGAGGGTAGGTCCCTAGGGGTGCTGAAAATTAGTGTCTACATTTTCCTCATTTTATCGAGTAGTTTTTAAGCATGGGTTGTGAGCCAAAATCTAATATGAGGATGCCCCATTTTTTGGTGAGGAATTATGACCAACAAAGTGGGTCATTAGATTGAAAATATTTTGTGTAAGTGTGAATTTTTGATGATTTTGTTAAGGATTTTCTATTTCCTTGCTAAATTGTGAAATGACCATGCAAAAAGGGGGTGTGTACCAAAAATTGGTAGTGACCTTGTCAAAAAATGGTAGGGGACATTTTATGTCCTCCGAGGGTGACAGAAGTTTTGGTACCCTATAGATAATTTTTGTGGAAAGATGAATACGGGGAGAGGGGCCAAAGGGAACTCTAATGTCAATGTGCAGAGCCATGGGATCGTTAAATGGGTCAAAGGCATACATCGTAGATATGGTAAAAATTAGTTTTTTGACAAGTTATGTGTGTCAAACAAGGGATCTTTATATATATGACACAAATTACTGGTGATTTATGAAATCCCAGGTAACTATCCAGGATAATTGGAAATCCAATAGGTAGGAAACATTTGATATAAATACCCCATGAGGGTTCATTTTATACCATTCCAACTCTGATAGAAAACATCATTTTGTTTTGCTTTTCCATATTTCTAGTATTTTAAGAGTGATGGAGGTAGCCCTAGGTGGTCAGAGATGTCAGAGACCTACCCCTTACAAAGGTAAGTGGATTTTTTTGAGTTTTGATTTTTTTTGTTTTTGTTTTTGTTTTTAATTAATATTATATCGATCGTGAGGAAATCACCTATGAATTTTTATGAAATCACTAGAAATTCTTTATAATTGTTAGTGATTAGTGAAGATTTTTAGAGATTCTATAGAGTCACTGGAAATTCCATATTGTTTATAAGATCAAGCCTTGTTTTAAAGTTTTTTATTGATTTTGATGGGTTTTTATCTAATAGTTTTTTGTTTTTGTCATGAATGTAGGCAAGTGATCAGTTGATGACATGGGATCTGAACAAGAGGTTTTTAGATAGTATGGAAGAAGTTGTCAGAGGATGAATTGGGTCATTTGGAGGAGGTTGGTCTTGGAGGAATGTGTCACTATAGGTGCATCCTAAAAGATATGGGGCTATTATTGGAGTTTCTTGAGCAATGGGATCACATCACTGGGACTGTTTGGTTTCTGAAGGGTGATATGAAATTCACCTTTGAGGATATTCAGAGGATCCTACAATTAATAGTTCAAAGGGAGTGGGTGTATGTGATAGATGAGGTGAGAAGGGTTTCTTCTATGTATCATCTTTATGGTGATGATTCCCTAGATGTTGTATACTCGTTTGGAAATTTTCATATGGTCCATTTTTTACTAATTATGACGAAGGTCGGTCCCTTATGACTATGTTGATGTTCAAAATCATTTGTTATGCCTAACTAAATTGTGGTGGTAGTTGATATGTTGGAGTATAAGAAAGTGTTTTATTAGGATCCGTCCTTACTATCTCAGACATACAGGGAGTTGTGGGCCTAGAGAATAGGGAGGAGGTTTGGATTTGATGTGGGATTCCTATTAGAGTGTTGGGATTACAATCATATAGTAGTTGCTTGGGTGAGAGGGTTACCATGGGCCATATTGACCAACATGTGCTATAGTGTTTGTTTTATGAGGTGGAGGTCATATTTTGGGGCTACATGACTAGTGAGAGGAGAGGAGAATTATATGAAGATCCTAGAAGGCTTATAGGAAAGAGATGTGTTATGGACACCATACATAAGTTTTTAAGTGTGGACATGGGTAGAGGTGAGGATAAGGGATACTCAATAGGAGACAAAGGTACAGGGTGAGTGAGTTGATCATTAGGAGTTGGTCATATTTATTCACATCAAGAAAAATTATTTTATAGTACATGATGTACTTGGGGCACCTATTAGATACAAGTAGGATAATGGATGTGGCACTACCAGAGGTTAGGGAGTCATTTTTTATGGTAGTGAGAAGGTAGTGAGCATTAGGGTGGATGCATATGGGTTGAGGTGGGTGTAGATGTTAATAACATGATAGAGGCATATGTTGTATAGTGTAGGGCCAGGGAGATGGTTTTAACATATGGTTACAAGCTCATGTAGAGGATCACTAGGAGTGTGTTGATGGGGAGGACGAGGGAGTAGATCTACTAGAGGTGATAATGGAAAGTCTAGATGCTAAGAGGGTCGTATCTGTAATAGAGAGAGCCAATTTTATTGTAGAGTGAGATGATGCTATAGGGGCTTGAGATAACATGACTCTGGATCATGACATGGTTACTATAAAGAGAGATGGGATGAGTCAGCAAATTACGACCATATAGGGATATCACACTCAGGATATAACATATAGGGATAATTATTTTATTGAGAGGTAGACATTACAATAGAATTTCATGGTGATGTTGAGATTAGTATAAGGGAAAAAGCTCCAGGAATTCTTGGCACTAGCTAGTGAGCAGATGGGGCCACCTCCTAGTGTGACCATAGCTCAGTATCAAGCTCTAGGAGATGAGCTAGAGTATTATGAGAGGATATTTAGATGAAGGATTCCAAATGATCCTCAGTATGGTGATTACATGGCTCATTAGCGATAGGATTGATCAAGGAGCACAAAAAGCGTGATTCCACCATAGAGGGGTCCTTATGAGGGACATGTTAGGGACCTTGATGGAGATCAAAGGAGTAGTACTAGAGTGACTATTCATTTTTTGAGCTTGCAGTTCACTACATATTTGTATGCCTTTATGAGATATTTTGTTAATGTATGTGGATTTGATGTATGAGGGTTTTAGATTGCAATGTCCCCTTTCCTTTGTCGAGGACCTAAGAGCTAAATTTTAGTCTTCGCTTTGGTCATACCCAAGGGGCCAAAGACTCTGGAGGCTATTGGGTATGGATGATTGTTACCACCTTTCTTATTTGTTATAATTTTGCATTGACATGAGTTTAAAAGGCTTGGCAGGACTAGATGTTATGTTTTTTCGTTAAGGGGTGGAACCTCATAACACTTTAATGTTATATCTTCATTGGGGTGACTTATGGTACTTTATTATTCTATTTCTTTGTTTATGTGACTTATGCTACTTTAATATTCTATTCCTTTGATGGGGTTACTTAAGTAACTTTTAGTCCCACATGGAGCTCTCAACTTTGAAAAATGTAATGAAAAGCTATAAAAGGAGGTTTAGGGGAGTAATAGAGCTCATTCTTGCATTCACACTTATGATTTTCATTGAGTAACTGCTGATTGATTTTTCTATCTTGTGGAGTGAGATCCCACAAGAACCTTAGCTTTGGTGGTGAGAGATCCATTACTAGCTAGCATGGCATTATTTGGTGGTGGAAGATCAACCCTAGCTTGTCAATTTGTAACTAATTCAGGGATGATTTTAAGAGATCAATTTTAGAGTTTTTAGATAAGGGTTTTGGAGGATTTTTGGTGGAGAAAAATCGAGGGTTCCCGGATCTTTTTTATTGCAGCAATTAGATCAGGTTTGGGCACCATTTCTGGAGGAATTTTGGGGGGATTTTGGTCTCTTTTCAGGTGAAGCAACCAATTCCGGGACTTTACAGTGGTTTTTGGAGGGTTTTCAGAGTGCTTTTTCCAAGTCTCGTGATTAGGATTTCATTCATATTATGAATATATGTTATTTCCAAATTTTCATTATTTTATCATAAGTATTTGAGAAGATATGAATTTTTGAGGTTTTTTAGCTATCTAGGGTATTTTATAATTTTCTGGTAGTCATATATGATTCAAAAAATTCCAAAAATATTGTTCTAGTGTTCTTTATTATTATAGAAATATTATTGTAAATTTTCATGTGGTTTGGGAAATTATTTTAAGAAATATAAATACAAATCATTTCACTTCCCTAGTTAGGTATTTACTGCAGAAAATTAGATTTTCTTATGTATGCAATTTATCTATATTTTGTGTACTGTTTAGTCATAACCAACAAGGTATAATTAATTGGTATCATATTATTTGTTCCTTTAGCATGTTCGGTTGAAGGATGGGAGACAGAGACAATGATGACATGAGTTTAGACTTGATGAAAAAAATATTCACTAATACGATGAAGCAATAGGAAACTACTAATCTCTATTTGAGTCATCTCATAAAGATATTAGCACATGGAAGACTTGAGAATCGTATAGAGAGAGGGGGAAATAGTAATAGGGGACACTCAACTCAAAGAGGTGAAAACGAAAATCTAGGGTAGTGGTCTCCCCACTCTTCTACCAATCCGTTGGGACTCCACAAACCTTCTTTTTTGAAGGATCCAAAAGTTTCACAAGTAAGACAACCAACAAATGATTTGGTTGAGGAGTTTTTCTTGGAAAGTTACAAATCATTGAGAGAGGGATTCAGGGATGATATTCCTTTCACAACGTACTACATAATGAATATTGGTAGAAAACCCAAGAGAGATCATCGGCTATAGGTACCTGAGTTACAGAGGAGATTGGGACAAATCTCCATTCCACACATGGATGGTTCTAAGAAGTGTACCAAGTATTCCTAGATTTAGAAGTTGAAGACCTAAGTTGACTTAAATCCCATGCGTGAAGGGGATGTAATTAAGTTTTCCATCCTACATCTTGAGGTAGATTCACATGACTGGTGGCATCATGGACTAATTGCACATGGGTACATACATATTGATACTTATGCAGAGTTCACATAAAGGTTGATGAGAAGATTTTACAGGAGGGACCATGAGAGGTATTTTAGGGAGTTGACTCACTTGAGAAAGATAGGTTCCTTACATTAGTACATTACAGATTTTTAGAGATTATCAGTCAGGGTACCTAATGCTTTGGGGATGAGGTTGACCTCATTTTTCACAGTAGGTTTGACAGATGCTCTAGCTAGATTTGTGAAGGCATTTGAGCTTTCTTATTTACATGAGGCTATTAGTATAGCATGTTATTTTGAGTTATCCAATCCAAAGTCAAGGTTCTCACTTTGCATATAACCTAAGGTACCTCCATCTAGACCCGATGTCTCACAACCAAACGTGCCTCCACCTAGGCAAGATGCAATGAATAAACCATTCATATCTAGAGAGAACAGAGATGAGTTGAGGTGGAAGAAAATATGTTTCGATTGCTTCACACCTTGGGTTCTAGGACATGATTGCAGAGGTAGAGGGAAGGCCCAATTCGTATATTTTTTAGAGGAGAGTGATTTTGATGAGGAAGATACATAGGGATTTGAGGATGGAAATGGAGAGGCATTATATAGTGTAGGGTTAAAGAAGGAGGATAAGAATTTCCCCCAGGAGACTATTTATACTTTTTCTAGTACTTCAAGGTACAAGAAATTCAGAGTTATAGGAGTTTTATAGGGTCAGTGAGTAGTGGTACTAATTGATAGTGGGGCAACCCGCAACTTTATTGATGCGTCATTGGTTGAGATGCGAGGATTGCAAGTAGAGGATTTTGAGGGCTTCAACATGGTTATATCCAATGGAGATTCTATGAGATGCACACAACGAGTTCCATAGTTGAGCATCATGATGGGTAACTATTCCCTTAGGGTATTCTAAACTAACTTTTAAATGATGGAGCAAAATTTTAATTATGAAGGGAGGAATGTGACTTTGAGAGGTTTATCTACATATGCAACCAGGGTTGTGATAGCTAAGCAGATTGAGAGGATTCATAGGAACAATGGGGTTTATTAGGAAGTACAGTTCTTGGTTTTGACCAAGAAGGCAGAGGATGAACAACCAGAGAAGTACGTGGATATCTAGGGTCTATTGCATAGGCATAGTGTAGTTTTTGGTGACATACCTCTAGGTGTACCTCTGGATAGGGGATAAACATGTGATTGAGCTTGAGGACATTAGACCTGTGGTTACTAATCCTTATTATCACCCCAAACGGTTTAATGATGAGATTGAGAGGATTATCCATGAGCTCATTGATATGGGGCATATCATACCTAGTTCCATTCCTTTTCCTTCTTCAGTGGTGTGGTGAAGAAAAAGGATGGAACCATGCATAAGTGCATAGATTACCGTTCCTTAAACAAGAAGACAATAAAAAATAAGTATCCATTGCCACACATTGATGAGTTACTAGATGAACTATAGGGGACAATCTATTTTTATAAAATAGATTTGTGATCTAGATATCACAAGATTAAGGTTAGAGATTAGGATGTGCATAAGACAACTTTCAAGTGTCATTATGGTCACTTTGAGTTTCTATTGATTCTGTTCAGGTTGTCCAACGCACCAGTGAATTTCTTGTCTTGTATGAACCATATGTTAAACCTCCACTTTTGGAAGTTTGTATTGGTTTTATTTGATGACATATTGGTCTACAACAGGACTTGGGAGGATCACATGAGGCACCTTGATGAGATCTTGAAGATATTGAAAGCTAATTCACTATATGTGAAAGATTCTAAGTGTGAGTTTAGCATGACAGAGCTATTATATTTGGGATATGTGATTGGTGGAGGGGTACTAAAGGTTGATAGGGAGAAGATACAAGACATTTTAGATTGACCATCACCCATGACATTGACATAGTTGAGAGGATTCTTGGGACTATCTACATACTATAGGAGATTTGAGAATAAATTCTCTCGGTTAACTACTCCATTGACATATTCGACCAAGAAGGGGGCTTTCTCTTGGTCTGAAGCAACACAAAATGTTTTTGACCGCCTCAAGGGGGTGATGACCTCATGTCCCATTCTTGCATTTCCATATTTCTCTCACCCATTTGTACTTGAGTGTGATGCATCATGAGAGGGTATTGGATGAGTTCATATGTAGGATAGGCACCCCATTGCTTATGAGAGTCATAAATTGATCCATGTAGAGAAAGGGTACTCAATTTATGACAAGGAGATGTTGGCCATTATGCATTCCTTTTCCAAATTCAAATAGTAGCTTTTGGGTAGAAAATTCATGGTTCACACAGATCAAAAAAACTCAAGGTTCTTCTTGGGGTAGAAGGATCTCAATGATCATCATTAGATATGGGTGAACAAGGTAAAAACCTACAACTTCAACATAGAGTACACCAAAGTTAAGAACAATTTTTTTTATCATGCTTTATCTAGGAGACATTACCTTACCTCTATGCTTAGTTCTATTTCTAAGATTTTAGTACATTAGAAGGCTCACATACTTGTTGATTATTCAAAAAATCAGTTTCCATGTGAGATCATGGATGGTATTATACAATATGACATGTACAATGTCTTGGATGATTTCATATATTACAAGGATAGGATTTTCCTTGTACCAAGGTCCAAGATGACGGAGAAAATATTTAGAGGAGTGCATGATACACCATTAACTAGGCATCTTGGATATTTTAAGACATATAAGTACATCAGAGAGAGATTTACATGGAAGGGAATGAAATATGATGTCCTTAATCACATCAGAGAGTGCATGGTTTACCAGCAAACCAAGGCTGAGCATTCATTTTCAATAGGATTACTTTAGCCTCTTCCTATTCCCAAGTAGAAATGGGAGAGTATATCCATGGATTTCATCTCACAAATACCCTCAGTACATGGGCATGATTGCATATATGTGGTAGTTGATCAATTTACCAAGTATTCTCATTTCGTTTCTCTTCCCAAGGGCATGATGCACCATATGTGGCTCAAGTATTTTATAAAGGTGTTTTTAGGCTCCATGGCTTGCCTAAAAATATTTTCAGCGATAAGGATAAGATCTAAATGAGAACCTTTTGGAAAGAGATATTTAGACTTTCTAGTACTGAGTTGACTCCTAGCACTAGCTACCATCCATAAACTGATGGATAGATAGAGATAGTTAATAAGTGGATAGAGGGATATTTGCGTTGTGACATGTCATAAATGTGCATGGATTAGATGGTTACACATGGGTGAGTATTGCTATAACACCACCTATCATATGAGAATCAACATGAATCCCTTTCGAGATTTGTACAGGTATGATGCTATGTCATTTACAGATTTGGTCTTATCAAATAGCATAGATCCCAAAGCTTATGATTGGTTACAGGAGAACCAAGATATTATGAAATATCTCAAGGAGAACCTTCAGAAGGCACAAAATCAGTAGAATATGTATGCAGATAGGCACATAGTATAGAGGTCCTTTGTGGTGGGACATTTAGTCTTCCTACGCTTGCAGCCATATAGGCAGTCTTCACTTAAGAAGGGTGTAGAGAAGCTGAATTTTCCAAATCACAACAAGATACATAATGTATTTCATGTTTTGTGCCTTAAGAGGGCACTTGGGAAACATATTGTAGCTTATACAGAGTTTCCACCATTAGATGAGGAGGGGAAGATGGTTTTAGATCTAAAATCTACTGTTGATGTGAGATAGAGGAGACTAAGGTGAAGAGTGATCACATATTACTTAGTGCGGTGGAGAAGATTGCCACTTGAGGATGCTACTTGGGAGGGAGATCAAATTTTCCTAGTTTGTATTTTCTTGGGGACAAGAAAATTGTAGGAAGGGAGGACTGTAATGTCCCCTTTCCTTTAATGGGGACCTAAGGGCTAAATTTTAGTCTTATCCTTGGTCATAGCCAAGGGGCTAAAGACTCTGGAGGCTGTTGGGTATGGATTATTATTACCACCTTACTTATTTGTTGTAATTTTGCATTGACATGAGTTTAAGTGGATTGATGGGACTAGATGTTATGTTTTTTCGTTAAAGGGGGGACCTCATAACACTTTAATAGTACTTGATTATTCTATTTCATTTTTGGGGTGATTTATGGTAATTTCTTATGCTATTTCTTCATCAGGGTCACTTAATTCATTTTTAGTCCCACATAGAGCTATCTACTTGGAAAAAGGTAACGAAAAGTTATAAAACAAGGTTTTTGGGAGTGATGGAGCTCATTATTGCATACACACTTATGATTTCCATTGAGCAAATATTAATTGATTTTTCTAGCTTGTGGAGTAAGATCCCATAGAAACCCTAGCTTCGGTGGTGAGAGATTCATTCCTAGCTAGCAAGGCATTCTTTGGTGGTGAAAGATTCACTCTAGCTTGTCAATTTGGAACTAATTCAAGGATGATTTTCAGAGAAGGGTTTTGGATAAATTTTGGGATTTTGTGGAGAAAAATTGAGAGTTTCTGGATCTGTTTTATTGTATTGATTAGAGCAAGTTTGGGCACCATTTCTTGAGGAATTTTTTAGGGTTTTTGGTCTCTTTTTAGGTGGAGAGACCCATTTTGGGATTTTGTAGTGGTTTTTGGAGGGTTTTCAGAGTGCTTTTTCTAGGTATGGTAATTGGTATTTCATTCATATTATTAATATATGTTATTTCCGAAATTTTATAATTTTATCATAAGTATTTGAGATGTGAATTTTTGAAGTTTTCTAGATGTCTAGGGTTTTCTGTAATTTTCTTGCAGTTGTATATGATTTGAAAAAATCCAAAAGCATTGTTCTAGTTTTATTTATTATCATATCAAGATTCCTACAAATTTTCATGTGTTTTGAGAAAGTATTTTTGGAAATATAAATAAAAAATCAATTCACTGCCCTAGCTGGGTATTTACTATAGAAAATCAGACTTTCTTTTTGCTGCAAATTATCGATTTTTTTGTACTTTTGTGTGGTATCCCACAAGGGATATTTTGTATATCTATTGATGATTTACATGAATGTAATTTGTGTGTGTGTGTGTGTGTGTGTGGGATTTAAGTTATGTTTGACCTTTATTATGATTTTATGTGGTGTGATATGGAAACATCTGAAATGTATGAAGATATGTACATGTTATGAGTTGTTATATATGTGGTTTTGATTATTCTAGATATGGTTATGAAAAATGATGATCTTATTTTATTGTCATGCACTCTATGATGGTTAAGAACATGTCATGGGATGTTTTATTCTATATTATTCTTAGCGTATATATTGTATAAAGGTAAGTTTATAATGTGTATGACACTGCATGTGCAACCTTATAATCAATTCTAACATATAGACCACAATAAATAGTCATACAAGGATTGTGGATGCATATGTGGCATTTATATTTACCCTTTTTTATATGGGAAAGATTTATTAGCATGTATGGGGAATGGGTCCTTTCTTATGGTTCCTCAATTCTTCCCAACATTATTGTATAGTGTAAGCTAATTGATGTGGGAAGCTTGTGTCTTATAGAAAATTTGATCCATGCGGGAAAATTTCCTGGGATGGTTACTTTTTTATTTTATTCGAATATGAGGTTTGATCGATGCATGAAGCCCTTTTCTTTTTGATATGAGGGTTAATCAATGTGGGAAGAAACTTTTTTTTGCCATGTATATACTTAAATTAAGTAGCCATCCTTCAATGAAATGGTCTCCAATTTTGTTGACTTTTGATTTATGGTAGCCAACCTTTGAGGGAGTGATGTATAGTTTTATTTGAGATATTTTGAGAACTGTGCTCACTGATGTAAATTTTATTATTGATAGTCATAATTCGAGTGATTGATCTATTTTTGGATAATAGCCATCCCATAAATAATTTTTTTTTTTTGAGATAAAGGCGAGCCTAGGAGACCATTTGGAAGGGAAAATGTAAATATCCAAGCTACACATATCTCCTTAGTATGTCATCAATTAGGTAGATAGAGATGTAGTTATGGGAGTAAATATTACCAGGTTCACTAACTATGACCAAGGGATATTTTCCATGTGGAATATGCTATGATTATATCTGTGGTGCTCATATTTAAGTTCATAATTAGTATGCTGACAGGAAACCACATGATAAATAGGCTCATACAGGGAAACCTTAATTTGATTAAGATCATGTGAGTTGGAATTTTAATAGTAAAACAAATGTAAGTGTAAGAAATTAATAGGTTCCTTTTCAAGTTTACCATCAATGGAAGCTAAATGATAAGATATAGACCCATATTTATGAGTAATAATATATGGTCCAAGCCATTTTGGAGAAAAATTCCCACCTTTTCTTTTCTCCATGTTTGTGACATGTTGATTTTGTTTGAGGACAAGATCACCAACATTAAGGTCATGTTATTTGATTTGTTTGTTATATGCTCTTTTGATTCATTCTTGATAAACTTTGATATGTTTGAGGGAATTTAGTCAACGTCCATCTAACAATACTAGTTGTGATAGGTGTTCTTGACAATAATCCTCATCAGAGATGAGATCCCAAAAAGAGATGTGGAGAAATGGAACCTGTAATTTGAAGGGAAGAATAGATTCATTGTTGTATACTAAGGAGAAAGGAATAAAATCTGTAGGGATTCAAATAATAGTCTGATAGGCCCATAATGCAAATGGTATTTGAATGTGTCAATGTTTGCCATCCTAATCAATAGTTTTGGGAAGGATATCTTAAGGGTTTTATTGGACGCTTCAGCTTGACCATTAGCTTGTGGATAGGAAGGTTTGGAAAAGTTGAGTTTTATGTTGTAATTGTCACAATTTTTTGAACTTTCTTATTTTTGAATGATTTACCATTATCTATTATGATTTTGTGAGGGATGCTAAAGGGATAGATAATGTGATCATGGACGATTTCAGTGATTTTATCTGCATTAGTGGAGATAAGAGTGATTTATTCTACCCATTTTTTAAAGTATTAGTTTATTTTGATGATGTAATTATATTGTTGTAATGAACGAGGGTTAATGAGGAAAATTAGGTCAAGTCCCCATTGTCAAAATGGAAAAAAATCTTGAGTTGGTTAGAGAGTGTAACTAGGTACGTGTGTAATATTGGAGTGTTGTTGACATTTTATGCCCTTATTGACATAGTCACTACAATCTCAATTAAGCATAGCTCAATAGTATCCCATCCATAGGATCCATTTACAAATAACTAAACTGTTAAACTACCCACCACATATTCCATCGTGGAATTATTAGATATTTATATGAGCCTCTAGATATTTAAGACACCGGAGGAGGAGGCCATTAAACCCTCTTTTATAAAATATTCCCCCTATTATGAAATAGTAGTATGCACGTTGTTGAAAATATATTTTACCATTTAAAGATAGATCTGAAGGTATTTTGTTTGTGGAAAAATAGTCTTATGCTAGAGTGTACCAAACATCATATTGGATATATTTTATATGATTGATGGTTGGAAGATAAGTATTTGTATAATATGGTTGATAAATGTTTTGTATGATGACAAAGATTTTAGAATCATCTGGTGATAAATGAATAAGAGATGCGAGGGAAGTCATGTTATCCATGCATTTATTAGATAAACAAGAGGTAGTTTGGATTTCATAATGATCAAAGAGCCTGAGGAGGTCTTCGACGATGGATTTATATTTTTATGAGATCTGGTTTTTAAATTTATATGCTCCTTTGATTTGATTGATGAGGAGATAAGAATCCCCATATATTTCAAGGATTTGATCACCCACAAATGTGGCAGTCTGAAGTCCATGATGAGGCCTTGGTATTATGCCATGTTGTTTTTGTAATTGAAGTTTATTTTGAAGGATAGAAAAATAGGGGCATCCCAAGGGGTTATTGTGTCTATTCCAACACCCCCCTTTATCTTAATTTAGATCTGTTAAAAAAAGGTCATTTTGAGAGGGGTTTTATCGTGATCAGGGGTGTTGATAGATTTAGTAGGAAAATGTTCACAAGGTAAATTATTGATGGGAAGGGGTACTTCAGTGAGCTGGTCAACAATGACCAACCACTTGATGGAGTTTTAGGAGATAAATTCAATGTCAATCACTATTATGAGCATGATCCATCTGGTTATGTGATTGTTGTGATATGGTTTAGATTGCATATATATCAATGGATTAAAATTTTTGACTACATAGGTTTTTTGATTAAGAATAATAGAGTTTGGAAGTTACAAAGTACACGACACACAATAATGTTTCTACTTCAGAATAAAGGGTTTCATAATCATGAAAGGTGTTGTTAATGTAATAGATGGCTTTCTTTATACCTTGTTCGTATTGATGTGCTATCATGGCTCATAGGGCATGACTAGTAGAAGAGATATATAAATAGAAGAGCCACCCCTCATATGGAGGTGTGAGTATTGGTGGTGGTAAGAGATTATTAGAGGGATTCAAAAGACTGTTAACAGTCATCATCCCACTTAGAGTGGATGTATTTCCTTAGAAGGTGATGAAAGGGTTGACAATGATATGATAGTTGAGAGATAAAGTGACTGATAGAATGAAATTTCCCTCGAAGGCTAGGGAGTTGTCTAAAATTAGATATAAAAGGAATTTCAATAATGTCATTGACCTTGGAAAGTTCAACTTCAATTCCCCTAATAGATACTATGAATCCTATGATTTTTCATGTGAGAACTCCAAATACACATTTAGATTAATTAAGATGGAGAAGGAACTATAGTAGACGTGTAAAGATCATGTCGATGACAGAAAGATGGTCTTTTCTATGTTTTTATTTTCCTAAGATATCATCTAGGTAGTCTTCTATGGTTTTTTGGATGAGGTTGTGAAATATGTATGTCAAAAACATTATAAGTAGTTTTTGCATTTTTCAGACCAAACAAAATTAGTTTATAGCAAAAGGTTCCCCACGTGGTGTTAAAGGATCTCTTATGTTGATCTTTAGGTATCATGAGGATTTTATTATAATTAGAGAAACTATCCATAAGAGATAACATTTCGTGACTATATATTAGACTAATGAGTTAATCAATGCTAGGTAGGGGAAATCATCTTTTAGGAAAATGAGTTTAAAGTCCCAAAATTCCATATAGATGCATAATTTCCCAATGGATTTAGTGATGGATACGATATTGGAAACCCATTGGGGATAATCGATAGGTAGTATGAAATTAGATTAAATAAGGCATTGGAGTTCTTCTTTAACTAATGATGTGATGTGAGGATGCATCCTACAAAGCTTTTTTTGATCATCTTAGCATCTGAGATAGTGATGATATTTTGGATAACGATGTTAGGGTCTATACCAGGAATAACATTGTAAGATCATGTAAAAGCTTGATTGTTCCTGGATAAGAATGTAGTGAATTCTTAGAGTTCATGCAGGTCTAAATCTTGGCTGATTTTGAAAATGTGAAGTTCTTATGATGTGTTGATATTATCATCGATGGTAGATTGGTTGAGAATCATAGATGTGTTAGGGGGTAAATTTTTTTTAATACCCTGATCCTCAACACCCATAGAGGTTAAGATAGTGGCGTTATTATGACAACTAAGAACATCGATATTAGGGGAATCCTCCTTTATTATGTGAGTTAGTATTAAGGGAAAAGTAGTGAGGCCATAAATTACCATTATTTTGTCTTTCCAAATTACCTTTGAAAGTGGATTTAAATTTAATCTAAGAACTTATAGTTTTCTTAAGATAGATTATAGGATATATATATATATATATCTTGTTCATTCTTTAGAAATCTTTTGTTATCTATTTTGTTGACTAATCCTATTGATTATTTGGGAAAAGATGCAAAATCTTGTGTATGCAGGACATAAAGAAAAGATAATGATAGTATTTGGAAAATTGTAATTGATCATGGATGGTATATCTAAATTAAAATCTAATTTTGTATTCAGATTCCTCTAGAAAAATTATGTAAGTTCAAAAAAATTATCATCTCAATCTGAGATCGTATGCAAAAGTTATAGTTATTTTAAGTTAGCTTCATAACTCATAGAGTTAGTTCTGGAACTTACAAGCTTAGTTCCAAAACTTGCAGAGTTAGTTCCAGAACTCACAGGCTTAGTTCCAAAACTTGTAGATTTTGAAATTTTTTGAGGAATTGTGAAAGATCAAAGAATCCAATGGAAAATATGAGAGATGTTTTTGTTCATATAAATTGTATTAACAAAAACCTCATTCAGATTCTCTACATGTATTACCAATAAAGAGATATCTAACTTTTAGTGAGCTGTAGTCCGAGGAAAAGTGTATGAGATGAGTGCTAAAAGTTCCATAAAAAGAAACAGAAAAGTAAAATAGAAAATATGAGAGAGATTTTTGTTCATAGAAATGTGTTTAAATAAAAAATCATTTATATTTAATAATGGTTTTACCAATGAAAAGATATCTAACTTTTAGTGAGTTGCAGTACGAGGAAAAGTGTATCAGATGAGCACTAAAAGTTCCATAAATAGAAACAGAAAAGTCAAATGGAAAATCTGAGAGAGGTTTTTGTTCATAGAAATGTTTTTAACAAAAATCTCATTCAGATTTGTAACAATTTTTACCAATGAATATAAATCTAACTTTTAATGAACTACAATCTAAGAAAAAAGCGTATTAGAGAAGCGTCAAAAGTTCTACAGTTAAAAAAAACAAAGTCAAATGGAAAATCCGAGAAAGGTATTTGGGAAAAATCATATTTTGAGGAAAATCCTTCTTCCAATAATGTAGAGGAATAAAATCATTATGATTCTTGTTACCGAAAAGAAAGGAGAAGATTTGGGAGAAAATCTTCCTAAAATAAGTGAGATAAGACTTTGACTCCAATAATATATCTCTCTCCATATTTTGTGGAGATGGAGATCTTAGTTGTTAGGATTAGAATAAAGATAATATCATATTGTATCTCCCAAAATAAGGAGTTGGTTGGATGCATAAATTATAAATGCAACCTTCCACACTTAGATATGTAATTCTTTTTCTCCCAAGAAATAAAGACATGTTCTTTCTTTCCAATCTTTTGAAGTAAAGTTATTATGCAAGTTCTAAATTAAAAGTATGAATTAATTTCTCTTCCAAGGAATGAGCTGGCCACTCATTCCAAGGAAGATGGATCACTGTGTTAATGTTTGTTTCTTTATTTCTATAGTTTTCCTTTTGTTGTAAACTTTTGATTTCATGTTATGTGATCCTTCTTCAGTACAATTTTTGTTGTGAACCTACACATGTCTTTTTATCTTTTAGTTATTTTTAATTCAGAAATTTCATTTATGTAAGTTTCATTTCTTTCATGCAACATTTATTTATGAAAGTGTGATTTCCTTTATGCAAGCATGTTTACATTTCTACAAGTGTGATTTATTTTATACAGGTTTGGTTTGTGTTTAAAGGAGTTTCTTTCCAAGATATTCTTCTCTTAATGCATACATCCTTCAGACACCAACCCAGATTGACATTATTAATGGTGAGGATTGACGACCCTCATCAAAAAGATACAATCTTACCATTAGACTGGTAAGTAATTGGTCCTAATGTGATAATATTAACTATTTTTTTTTGGAAAGGATGGATACAATATCATCATTATCAAAGGATGGGTCTAATAATGGTAATGGGTATGGTTTAGATTCTTATGTTGGTGGTGATGGATTTGAAGAAAATGCTTTGAAGCCAAGGCCATGTTTTTTATGAGGCTTCCTTAATTATTCAAAGGGTAAATTGTGTGGAATTTTTTCATACCTACCAAGAACAAAGCCTTTCCAAGCATAGTGGTGAAGGTAAGTTTGAGAAAAATGAGGCTTGTTTGGGAATGAAAATTTTGGTGAAAACGGATGAGCTTGTGGTTGATTATCAAGAAGAGAGGAGGAGTGATCAATGCCTCCCTACACAAGTTGTGTTCGATGGAGTGGGCAACCAAAGGAATTATTTTTTCCCATGTTAGGTTCATAAAATGGTTATTTTTTAGGTATCCCGTATGTTTTAGCTGTATGGAGTGCATTGAGAGTTAGTAGTCAATATTCCCCCAATGAGAGATGTTGAATCCATTTTTTGAATGATTTATTATCTGAAAATTTGGATGTGGGTATAGAAAAGCTCATAGATGCTTGGTTCTAAGATGTGTAGTTTTGTAAAGGAAGTGGCATGTCATTGGGACTATAGGTCATATGATAGGATTTAAATGGATTGGGATCAATAGGAACCATAGAGTTATTACCTTCATGATCATACTTTATATACTAATGCAAGGTATATGGGACAAAACACATTGTGGATATAAGGATGGCCTAGTAATATGTTGTATTGGAATTATCCTTCTACAAGATAGAAGAGTTCATGGATGATTTTGACACCTATTTTGATAGGCAATATAATTGTACCTAAGGTGTGACTGACAATATCATTAAAGGTGCCTTAGACAATGGGTGACTGAGTGACAATGGTATCAGGTAATTAGATTTTTTTGAAGGAATTATATGAGATTATATTAATACTAGTTCCATATCCAATCATAAATATTTTAACCATAGTATCGTTGATATGGGTGGTGAAAAATAGGGGGAGCTCATGATCTTCAAGTTGTAGTGATACAATATTGGAATCATAAAATGTGATGGATGTATACATATTAAGGGCACCACTAAGGTTGGAAAATGGTTGGGTCTCATCTAATGTTACCGTGATGGCTTCAAGGGATTCTATCACAGCTTTTCAATATTGTGGGGAGTTTTGGATAATTTCGTAAAGGGACATCTTTACAGGTGTTTGATGCAATTGTTTTAGAACATTATTTTGTAAAAATGTTGTGCATTGAGTGTGGGGTGTCGTAAGGATGGAGACCTTGACTTTAGGAGATGAAGGATTGGGTGCTTCAGGGAGAGTGATGGGGATAGATGTTTTAGGCTTATTTTGGTTTTTGGATTTCAAATCTTGGGTGCAAGATCTCGTGACTATAAAGCTGAATTCAATTTGGAAGAATTAGGGTTACTAGAAGAGGCCATGTATTTGTTGGCTAAATTACTTAAGGGTAATTTGAGATTGTCAAATTTAATGATAGGTTTGTTTTGGTGGCTTGATATTTTAGTTATGGACTTGAAAGGTGGAGGAGGATGGTTTTTTTTTTCCTAGAGGATTCCCTTGTTAAAAATATTTTGGATCATGGTGTGGAGTGTTTTACAGTCCTCTGTATAATGTCCTGGTATTTGATGATAAGTGAAAACTACCTCATAGATGTACCAAGAATGTTTCCAACCCTAGGGATCGGAGGGCTTGATTGGTGGTAATACTATAGTTGATTATTGTATGATTTGTTTAAGGATTTTAATATAATATCTTGATGGGTATTTCTAAGATGATAACGAGGGTGTATTTCTAAGATGATAATGAGACTGTATTTTTTATGATTTAGATGAATGAGACACTTGAGGTGTGTCTCTTGCGTCACATTTAGGTGTAGGTTTGAGGGTAGAGTTATATTATAAGATGGTGACTGTTAGTTTTGATGACAAATGTGGTCCTAGAATAGAGGGTGGGGATGTTATGTCTTGTGGTATGTTTATCCAAGGTCTTGTGAGAGTTCTAACTTTTTGTGTGTATGTATATTTAGTTTTTTAATAGGACTACTAAGGTTTTTAATTTGATTATGCGAGATCTTGTCTTTGGAAGGGTTGTTTACGATTTCAATAATGAATCACTTTCCTTGTAAAATCAAAGGTATAATATCAGGAATATTTGTGTAAGTAGATATAGTAGGTTTTGGAAGTTTTGACATAGGCAGGTACAAGGTCTCCATAGTAAGGAGATCTAAAGAGTCTAATTTTTTATACTTTATTTCATTCACAAAAGCACATGGTATGGTAGGTGTAGGTGAGAGCTGGTTGACGGTTTTGATGATATGATAGGTAGAATTTTGAGCCCCTATTGCATTAGCTTGATTATTAGTTAGGAGATTGTTTGGAAAAGGTTGTTTGACCATGTCTATGGTCTGATTGCGAGGTACATTCATATTCTAAAGTTGTATCTCACCTCAATTGATGAGATCTTAGATGACATTTCTAAAAGAGTAACATCTCTCAATGTCATGTCCCCAAACCTGGTGATATTAGCAATAGTATTCACCCCTATACCATGATGGTTTAGGGTCAAATTTTTTGGGCCTTGAAATTGACTACGTCTCAAGGAAGAATTCAACATGCACAAGAGGTAGTAAAGAAGGAAGGCACTTGGGAAAAATTGTGCAAGGGAAAGGTGCGCGGTATAAGAGGTTGGTACATGCGGGAGCAAGATGGTTTAGGGACTTAGCCATATTTTGAAGGAGTTATCGTAGAGAAACACGTGAAAGGCCCAAGTAGGCATTCTAAATGGAAAAGGTGCCAGCTTAGATCTTTGGAGGTCAATAAAATAATATTCCACATAAGGGATATTCCTAGAATGATCATTACATGTAGTGGAGGAATTTGTAAGTTGGCATAGGAATTTGACCATGGAGGACCACACTTCCACTTAGCATGTGATCTTCTCATGAAGGAAACCAAGGCAGTGCATCCAGATCCTATTTAAAGGAGTTTTTGGGTCCAAAATGAAGAGAGAGGAGAGTGAGAATGAAGTGCTGGGGAAATGAAGGGTTAAGGAGGGTTTTAGGTAGTGACAAAGTGCTATAGAAATGCTTTCAAGAAGGGGTTTTAAGCATATTAGGCATGGATTTGGGGATGAAAAAGGGTTGTAATGGGTATAATAGCTAAGAAATCTCTCTCTGTAGAGTATTTTGTAGGGTTTAAGATAATATCCCTTGATGTATTCGGTCTGTATGACCCTCATGATGTAATGGAGCCATTCTAAATGTTTATAAATCAATATATGGTGTGTGAGTTTGGTTATTCATTCTCAAAAGTGTAAGACCTTATGTTCTTCATATAATTCTGAGTCAGATCTAGTTTCATTATGCTTATTTACAATGTTTGTTTCCATTTATGATGCATTTTTGCATGGATCTATTGTCTTTATATTCTATTTTTGAGTGAATGTGTATGTTTCCATTTTTGTAACTTGTTCTCCATCAATGGTGGACCATTATCACAAATCTCACATAAAGGAGAGGCTTGGTACCCACGCGCGCCTTGGGTGAGCACCTAGTTCATACTGAATGATAGGCCAACACGCTTGGGGTAGAAATAAGGTATATGAAGAAATGATTACAAAATTCATTGATGGGTCATATGGGAGAGAGTTTTATCATGCAAGATGCAATGATTTTTTCAAAAATATAGCTATAAGACTCCCCTAGTGCTATGATTTTTACCATTAAAGGAGTGAGTGGCCCTTAGACATAGTTTTCAAGACAATTTCATTCGTTAAACCCTTGGATTTTTCATTGTTGGAAGAGGTTTTAAAGAGTCATGTTTGGATTTTTTAGATCGTAATTTAACATTACCATCCTCAAGGTTTCAGAGTTAAAACTTTTGGGCCATAGTAAATGCATCATCGAATGTTTGAAATGATTGGATCTAAATGGTATATGATAAAAGCTTCATGCAAGATCAATTGAAAAACTCGATCAAATCTGTTTGGGTAGAGAAAAAGATAATTGATTTATAATTCCCTACCATCTGGTGTAAAAATCAGCAACATATTCATCCTTGAATTGTTTTATAGTGTATAAATTAGTTATAGATATCTTACGCATGATATTGATAGATAATTTTTTTGAGAATAGTTGTAATAATTGTGTAAATGAATAAAAGGAACGTTGAGGAATTTTTTGATACCAGTCAAGAGTAGCCCAATTAATGATATCAGGAATGTCCTTAGCATAAGATCCTGATCATGAGTTATAAGATATAAAACGTGATGAAAGGACCAAATGTATTGTTGTGGATCTTCCTTACTACAAAATTTGATAAACTGCAAAATTTTCTAGTGAGGAGGATAGGGTTTAAAAGGTACATATGGGTTGATGGGATCATTACAGATTTTCTCATAATAAAATGTGTTTTTAGGTCCCATGGTGGCAACTTTAAGACTCTCGATTCTACTTATAAATTCTTGTATGGGATCATTTTAAGGGGGATAGATGTTTGAGGGGTTAGCTTGATTATAGATTAGGGGGTTTGGTTGTTGATATGGGTGATACGGTAGGAGGGGATTTTGAAAATAAGGAATGTTCCAGAGTATGTTGCAAGATTGTTAAAATTAATGGTTGCGAGGAAAATTGAATATGTTTTTTAAGGTTGAGGGATGGAAGTGTTGAGGAAATTTTTTTATGATTGCATGGTATATTGTGAGGATATATAATTGTATTGTGGGACACTTATAATAGATGTTGTTTTTGAGAGTGTAAGAGCACTAGTAATGGAACTTGTGTTAACAAGTGGCAAATAGGTGGGAATATATATGACTAGATTTTGGACTACAGATGTATATTTTTTTAATATAATAGGTTGAGGTGTGATCAGCAGTGATGTATAATGAGATACATTGCAAAAACCTTTCATGGGAGGAAAAGCCATGGAGGTTGTATGACCAACTATAACTAGTGAGGTTATTGTGTGAGCTTGAGTGCTATGAGGGCTAGATGAGGATGTGGATGGTAAGGGTCCTTATTGACTAGACATATTTTGTGATGAGACATTGTTGAGTTCAAAACTAGCTATGGGAGAGGATGACATAGATCTTAATGTTCCTATATTACTAGTAGTAGGATAAGGATAAATTTTCTCAAAAACTAGATGATAAGAGGGATCGATAAACCTAGAGTGATCGAAGGTGATAGTGGTGATAGCTAATCAAGGATTTGGACTATAATGGGCAAGGAAGATAGCTTGGGAAGTAATATAACTACTAAGGGAAACTAGGTTATAGTCCAGAAGTTCTTCAAATATAGGATCTCCATTGTGTAAGGCATGTTGAATGGATCCATTAAAACTTTTGAATGTATATGATTTTATGTTGGGGGAGTGTGGAGGCTCTTGATTTGATTTAGGATAGTGTTACAATGGGTTTGACATGTTTGTCATATTCTAAATATGAGATTGTTGTCTGGTCAAGACCATAAAACAAAAATAAAATAAGATAGAAATATATTTAATCAAGAATCAAGTCACACAATCAGCAAGATATTTTTATTATCTTGACTAAGTTGAACTCATAGTCGATGATCTGAAAACGGGTGATTATTAAATGGTAACACTTTTAATCAGGTTCAGTTAGGATTAGTTAAATCTAATCAACTTCAGAAAAGAGTCTTTCATCACCAATCCGGAACTATGATAATTCTTCACCGGGAACTCCTCGTGCTATGATTATTTACTAATGCACAGCCTTTAGTTTGGTGGATGTAATCTAGAAACAAAACAACAACATAACACAAAAATACCATTGACTATGATAAGACGAAATGATGACAAATCTGAAATATCAAAGTAAATTATAATATTAACATGAAATTGTTACAATCTCACCCATGAGGTACTTCAACAAGACTATGGGAGAAACTTTACAATTACACCTCTCGATGACTTCTTCAACACACCTTTAACTGATGGCTTCCTTTGCACACTTCCTACAATATTTCTCACTACTTCTTTCTATGCTAAATGAGGGGGGTGGCCTCTCTATTTATAGAACTTCCAGGCTTATCCATCCTATCTCTAAGATAGGATAAGAAATCCACTCTGACGAATCATATTCCATACCTTAACTCTTATCTGTACATGTAAGCTTATCTCTTAAGATAAGATAAACCTTATCATTTTACATGGGTTTCACATTTTTAGACTTTTTACAAATAAAATACACAAAATATTTATGACCTCACTCCTTGTCCTTATTACCAATATAATATTTCTAATTCCTAATCATGTAAACCCTACTTCTCTAATTACCCAAACTTTGACATTTTAACATTACCGGACCACTTATGACAAATATTTACTTTTTACAACATTCCTATTGTACTTTGACTGTTACCATACTCCACATTATTGGTGACACCGTACTGATTGCGCCGTTATCTTCTATCAGACGCTACTACTAACTATACTTAACAACATCTTATTCCTAATACATACATTAATGAAATAGAAATTATGGAGGAAAATTTTTGTGTCGACATCTTCCCCTTTCCTAGCTTCTACTCCGTCCTCGGAGTAGACTATTCTAGTGCTTGGAAAATCTTCAACTTGTTGTGGTTGACCCATTTCGTAATGGGAGTGCCATCCAATTCCTCCAGTCGGTACGTACCATTTTCATGCACAACTGCTATTTTGTAGGGCCCCATCCATTTTGGAAGAAATTTTCTCTGTCTTCTTTTTTTGTATCTGGAATCATATACTAGAACCAAGTCATTCACATGAAATGGAGACCACTGAATCTTTTGATCAAAGTACTCCTGCTTCATTTTCTTCTTATGGCTTGTATCCTTTGCTATTTCCCTCATTTCCTCTAGCAAATGAAGATGTACCAACCTTTCTTTTACTGAATCACTTTCATCCATCCTTTCATTTTTCATAACTCTCACAGTGGGAGTATCAAACTCAATAGGAAGAATTGGATCAATGCCATAGGCCAACTAAAATGGGGAGTATCATGTTGCTGACTTTGATGTTGCCCTATATGCCCATAATGCTGCATGAATCCTCTTATCCCATTTATGTACCTGCAAGGCTGCATCTTTTGCTAGAATTTGACACAACACAAAATTGGTTCGTTCCACCTGTCCATTTGTACTTGGCTTGTATGTTGTTGCCTTCCTGTGCTTAATAGAAAATTTATTGACTAGGGCTTCTACTACCTCATTAATGAAGTGGCTTCCTTGATCTGTTACAATTTCTAATGGACAACCAAATCTAGTGACAATACGTTCATATATGAACCTTGCCACTTCATCCATAGAAGTTGTCTTCAATGGTCTAGCTTCAACCCACTTGGTTAAATAATTTGTGGCAACTACAATATACTTATTTTGGTGTGATGTAGTTGGAAGTGGACCTACAATGTCTATTCCCCACTTTTCAAAGGGACCAAGGGGAATAATAGGACATAATGGAGCTGATGAAGTCTTACGGTTACCATGTGTTTGACAAATATCACATGCCTTACAATAATTATAACAATATTTAAAAAGAGTGGGCCAGTGATAACCTGCATCCAAGATCCTTCTTGCTGTAAGTTGTCCAAAGAAGTGCCCTCCACATGTACCATTGTGGAATTCTTCTAGCATTTCCTTCCCTTGATCACGTCCAACTGCCCTCTTGTACTGTCCATCAGGTCCTATTCGAAATAATACTCCATGCAGAATAGAATATGGACGAGTAGCTTGAGTAATCTTTCTCTTAGTCTTTGCATTGGCACCATCAAGAAACTTGAATTCATTCAGATAATTCCAAATATCTATGTATTCACTAGGGATTGTGTCAAGGGAGAACAATGCTGCATCGGTAAAATCATCATCATCACAAGATGATCCTAAACCATCATAGGCTCGAGAGAGTGCATCTGCATTGACATGCTTCTTTCCTGGCCTATCTATAATATCAAATTCAAATTCTTGTAGCAAAATTATCCATCTTGCTATCCTCCCTGATGGGTTAGGCTTATTGACAATATATTTCAGAGCCTGATGATCTGTTACAACTATAAATTTCTGCCCTAGCAAGTAATTTCTAAACTTCTTTACAGCCAAAATGATAGCCAGAGCCTCTTTTTCAGTTACAGTATAGTTTACCTCAGCACTGCTCATTTGTCTGCTCCCAAAGTAAATTGGATGTTCATTCCCATTTTCATCCTTTTGGCTCAAAGTACTTCCTAGTGATGTATCTGAGGCATAGGTGTACACAATGAATGCCTTGCTCTAATCTGGATTCTTCAAAACATGGCCTAAAAATGATCTCAATTTACTTCTATTCATAGGAAATGGTAAATCTTTGATTTTTGAAACTTTATCAGGATCAGTACCAATACCATCTCTGGATACAACATGCCCTAACAAAACACCTTTAGAACATCCAAAGACACACTTTGTAGGGTTTAGTGAGGCTTGTGCTTCATCTAATCTTTGAAATGTTGTCTCCATCTGGTGCAGGTGGTCCAACTTGCTCCCATAGATGCAAAAATCATCCAGAAATACTTTGATGAAGGTCCCAATGTAGGGTTCGAACACCCTATTAATCAAACGCTGGAATGTTGCTGGAGCATTACACAATCCAAAAGGCATAACTCTATAGGAAAACGTTCCCCAAGGAGTGGTGAACGTGGTCTTCAGCTGATCTTTCTCTATTATACGAACTTGGTTGTAGCCGCTATATCCATCAGCAAAACTATAGCACTCCTGGCCAACTACTTCGTCCAAGATCTGATCTGAAAATGAAAGAGGGTAATGATCCTTCTTTGTTGCCTTATTGAGCTTCCTGTAATCAACACAAATGTGTAGCTTCTCATTCTTTTTTATTGAGATCACAATGGGAGAAACCCATTCTGAATTATCCACAGCAAATATGAATCCTGCATCAAGCAACTTATCTATTTCTTCTTTTACAGTCTTGGAAAAATTAGGATTCATTCTATATGGCATTTGCTTTATGGGCTTAGCACCATCTACCAGCTCAATAGAATGTTCTACCCAACTTACTTGATGGAGTTCCTTGTAATCAAAAGTGAATAGGTGTATGTACCTTTGAAAGAGCTGGAGGTAGGATTCCTTCTCACTCTCAATCACAGCATCACCAATCTTTATTTGTTGGAGACGATCATCAACTTCTTCTTCAGATAATTTTATGGGGTCATGAGTTGGTGTGACTGGAAGGATATCCATGACTGAAACATCCACCTCACTTTTCTCATCTTCAGTGTCCACTTCACTGGTACTAGATTAATCAGAGGATGTCCAATCATCAATTTCATCACTTGAATCCACAGGTTCTGCCTTATGATGTCAAGGGATCACATTTATCTTCACCCTCTCTCTACCACATCCAAGTGTCATGAAACATTCATTCCAGTAGTTTCTTGCATGAAATCTCCTTAGCCATGGTCTTCCCAGCAGCATTGGGTACGCAACAGTACCATTTTTCATCACCTGAAAGTCTACCACACATACAACACCCATAACAGATATTGCCACATTTGAAACTACACCTTCTGGTTTAGTTTTTCCCTTATTTAATGACCTTAACATAAGTGTTGAAGGGCGATCAATTTTTAAACCCAACATATTCATTACAGACTCGGTCATTACATTAACTGCAGCACCTCCATCAACTAAGACATCATGAATTGAAATACCATTACATAATACCTTAGCTTTTGGAGCATAGGGATCTGCCTCTACCTCCAAAACAGGGACCTCAACCTCCTTGCTTCTTCGAGCATTGAGTCCACCTCGCAACTCCCGCCTCTTCTCAGAAGACATAGCCAAGAGTTGACCATATGTAATATTTACAGGCCTTTTGGACAGATCTTCCAAGATGGAGTATTGTCCTTGCCCCTGTGAAATCAGAAAGTCCTGCACACCCAACTTTCTTCTCCTATGTTTCTTACTAGTTTCTCCTTTCATCTTCTTAGGATCAGTTCCATCTTGATTATCTTTTTCTTTCTTTCTTTTTGTTACAAACACATCTACTTCATTATTTCTACTCTTATCTACTACATCAAGAGAATTCACAGGTGCTTTTCCTTTATCATTATCTCTTGTACCAGATGTAGAAGCTCTATCTGGACAATTATACTTATAATGACCCTTTTTATAACAACCATAATAAACAACTTCAGAAATATTTCTTTTTGGACCTCTATCTCCTCCCTAAGAACTAAATTCCTTTCCTTGAAGAAGATTAATAGTTAACTGGCCCATCTTTCTGAGCAGATCTTCATACTCAGTAGATGTACTAGGAGAAATATTTGTGCTCACCGGGAGTGGTTGTGGATTCTGGACCAAAGGTGCTGGTGTAGGCTCTACTTTAACAACAATTTCTTTGGGCTCCTCTTCCATGCTTTCTTCTTGCCTTCTTACAATCTCCTTTACTTGTTCAATGGTAGCTGGGTGGTCATACTTCACTCGTTGTCTGATCTCCGGCTTCATCCCAAGAATGAAGTGCTTACAAAGGAGATTATCCATGCCAATTCATCAACCCATCCGCTAGTCCTTCCTTCCGGATCTGGGCATCGAGCTTCCTCCTTAGCTCTAGAACACGAGCATGATAATCCCTTATCTTCTCCTTCTCTCCTTGGGATAGCTTTGTGATCTCGATCATGAGATCTGCATATTTCTGTTGTTCACCAAATTCTTCAAGAAAACTTTCAGTTAATAAATCCCATGAATTTTTCACATTATCACCTAGTGTTTCAAACCACCTAAGTGCTGAACCATCCAAAAAGGTAGGAAAAAATTCAGTCCATTGTTCCCTTCTTATAAGGCCATTACAAATACAAGATCGCTTAAACTCTTGAACGAAAGAAGAAGCATCTTCATTAGATTGAGCTGAAAAAACAGGAATCTTTCCCATTTTCAAAAGTAACCACCGTGAAATACCAACCCACAAGTACAATCAACAAGACTTATGTGCTACAAATAATTGGAATCGCTATAGAAATGACCATGGTAAAACTATGGTAAAACTTGACTTACTGCGCGGTAAAAACTAACTTTACTGTGGTAAACACTATTCACGGTAAAAAGTGAAGTTACTGCGGTAAATACTATTCACGATAAAAAGTGACTTTACTGTGATAAATACTATTCACAGCAAAAATGACTTTATCATGGTAACTACTATTCACGGTAAAAATGACTTTACCATGGTCACTACTATGCACAGTAAAAACAAGGTTACCCTCCAATTGATTTTTGACTTAGTGGGAATATCTCTCCAGAAAATCCACCAACGAGGAATGGTCCCGGCAACGGAACCAAAATGTCATCACCAATCTGGCACTATGATAATTCTTCACCGGGAACTCCTCGTGCTATGATTATTTACTAATGCACAGCCTTTAGTTTGGTGGATGTAATATGGAAACAAAACAACAACATAACACAAAAATACCATTGACTATGATAAGACGGAATGATGAAAAATCTGAAATATCAAAGTAAATTATAACATTAACATGAAATTGTTACAATCTCACCCATGAGGTACTTCAACAAGACTATGGGAGAAACTTTACAATTACACCTCTTGATGGCTTCTTCAACACACCTTTAACTGATGGCTTCCTTGGCACACTTCCTACAATATTTCTCACTACTTCTTTCTATGCTAAATGAGGGGGGTGGCCTCTCTATTTATAGAACTTCCAGACTTATCCATCTTATCTCTAAGATAGGATAAGAAATCAACTTTGACGAATCATATTCCATACCTTAACTCTTATCTATACATGTAAGCTTATCTCTTAAGATAAGATAAACCTTATCATTTTACATGGGTTCCACATTTTTAGACTTTTTACAAATAAAATACACAAAATATTTATGACCTCACTCCTTTTCCTTATTACCAATATAATATTTCTAATTCCTAATCATGTAAACCCTACTTCTCTAATTACCCAAACTTTGACATTTTAACATTACCGGACCACTTACGAAAAATATTTACTTTTTACAACATTCCTATTGTACTTTGACTGTTACCGTACTGACGGCGCCATTATCTTCTATCAGACGCTACTACTAATTATACTTAACAACATCTTATTCCTAATACATACATTAATGAAATAGAAATTATGGAGGAAAATTTTAGGGTCGACAAGTCCTTGATATACCTAAGAGTATGAGAATCTGAAATGTGTATTGGTGTTATTACAATGTGTGGTATTGGGGCCTACCCCCTCACATCACGGTCCCACAACGATAAGGGTGTCAGGTGCTTAGCCATATACCACCCAGCAATTATTTATAATCTATTAGAACACCAAGTTAGCTTCCCCCATGGTGATGAAATCCAAGTAGGTAGAATTATAAGGAAGTGTTTAGAATGCATGTTTTTTTGTAATGTGATTGGATATGTGTGAGGTGAAGTAGTGAATGCATAGTTTTAAACCATGTTTAAGCTAGATGAGCATACAAGAATGAAGATTCTTTTTAACACCCATAAGAAAAATTTATTTCAATGAGGACAAAGAAAACAAGATGTAATGCTGAAAGGGGATTGAAAACAAAAGGAAATGTGTACCTTTGTTCAATAAATGCTCTTTTTAAATTATTTTATGCATTTTTTAGAAATCCAGAAGAGGAATCCAAATAAAAAAGTTAGTTTTTATGACAAGAAATAGATTTTACTATGAAAATGTAAAATTTGATTAAAAAATGGACTAGGGTACCACTGAGCATGCTAGAATGTTTTAGAGGATTTTAGATGTGGATATGTAGATCCAATGGGTGCAAGGGATTATTTCTTCCCGTGAATTTAAATACTTACACATGAATATATAATTGATGAGGGGTGGATTAGATAAATATGGGTCGAATTACTTGGCAAAATTCTAATCCCAAGAATCCAAATGGCTTCCTTTGATATGTGTCAATTCGCTTTGAGATAATTCAGTGTACAATGTAACCAGAGTTATTATATCTACATAATAAAATGATAAATAAGATAAACCTTCCATAAGGATAGAAATATCTCATTTTGTTTAATACATGGCCCAGGTAAGGTCTATAGCACGATAAAGCTCTTCAAAGTACTTGACCCACTCCTTCTTGAGCGTGTTGTTCTTCTCATATGATCTCTAGATAATCCTCAATTTATTATGGATTCACTGTAAATATGATGGCACAACAACTCAAATCATGTGCAATGTCAGACTAGTCCCATACAAAGGGTTGGGAGATAATCAGGAGATCTTAAATTCTCATGATTGGATGTGTTTCACCTATAATGGTCATCTGTAGAAAGAGGACACTTAAAAAATACATATTAGCAGAAGACATATTATAAAATGGATTGAAAACATGCACTATGTGACTTAAGGGCTTAGAAATAGGAATCGCTAGTGCTTCATGTTAGGAATATCTATTTTGTAGTGTGAACATAGAATATTATGTGAGTGATTATATTATCTAGGATAATATAATATGTGTTGTAATAATTAATTACATTATTGTAAATGTAATTATGAGTGGGTGAGTAAATGTTGTTATGAGTTGTTGAGTGAAACAACTCATAAAGAATATTTTTTTTGTGAGAAAACAAAATACTCGCCTAAAATAACATGGAGTTGTTGTAGGAGTTGTGTGTGGAGATATTTATGGAGATTAGATCTATCCTTAAATATAGGCACAACCTCTCCTATATAAATGGGTGTAATACTTCCTATGTAATAACAAGAATGAAGAGTAATATGTTTTGTATTTTAATTAATTCAATTCTGATATTAAATTTACACCCACCCTAACCAGAGCAAACCCTGACTGTGGACCTAATTTCAGTGTTTTCTTGAGCCCACACCCACCCCGTCCCAACCAATAGACTCATACCGAGCTTGAGTCCAGAAATGGGTCCTTCTCCCCATGATTTTGAACCTGCTGACCCAAGTGTTCCCCTCGATCCCAAAAAAAGCCCATTTCAGCAGAACCCAGATCCTGTATCTTTGAAGACCCTATGCCTTTCACCCCTACTACAGCTCATCCTAAACCCCCGGCCGGACCCTATCACACCCGGATCCTACTGATCCATGCAGTCATCCCCGACCTCCCCCAATTCGCCCTTCTTGCGAGCTCCAGTGCTAAGTTGACCTCCGCTCCCTCCCGAGGTTCACCCTCTGTGATCTCCCTGGGTGCTCCTTTCCCTCTAACGCTACGCCAACCCAATTTGCACAACCCAATTTTCTATTCCATCCATAGTCTCGATCGAGTCCATCTCCTCATAACTTGCATCAGAGTTAACCTATGACATAACCCTACACAAGAAGTAATGTATCAACCATAACAAAGCAAAATACATGCCTGTAAGTAACCTAAGCTTTACACCTAGCTTAATTTTAGGGTTTCTCCACTTTTGAATATTTGGTTAGAATTTAAGTTTATAACTTAGGCTGTAATGAAATCGTATGTGACATTTTATTCTTGAACTGTAAAAAGAGGGATAAACTTCCACTGTGTTTAATTTAATTAAGTTTAAATTAAATTCCTCTTCATTAGTTTAAGATTAAGACTGACTTAGCTTGAATTTTTTTACTCTAAAGATTAGGAACTTTCTTGTCCTAGTGATTAGGAATTAATTAATGGTAAATAGTTCACTTGTTGGAGGAAGGAGGACTTAGGACCTTCCTCTCATTAATTTTTCAACAACAAGGTTGCAGTTGAATATGGACTAATTGTGCAACTTTAGCTTGTGTAGGTGTGTATTGGGCATTCTTGGGGGTGAATTTATTGTTCACGTTTTCAGCGTTCTTGTAAACATATTAATCATTTTTACTTATTAGACTCACATTAGTTCATGAGTGTAGTATTTGGTGTGGACCGTTTGTCATCATTGCTTGACTCAGTTTACAGTGGAGGCTAATCTACGAAACGATCCACATGTATGTCGTACTTTCCATGCTGACTGTCATAAGCAATCGGTGGAAGGTACTTCGTTGGAATGTGATCGTTTCTATGAAGTTTTTCGGGAATTAACGATCTTGTTTTCTCATTAATCAAACCTAGCTCCAGTAGCATATGGCTACTCCGACAAGTTTGTAATGTTATAAATGAGCTCTTACCCCATGTTCAGAGTAATGTGAGCTGAATGCTTAGGAATATCTGTGTTGTCCTCTCTACCTCAGGAATATTATGTGAGTAACTCTTGTATTATCATGACCCGATAATACTAGATGTGTTGTAATAATTAATTACATTATTATCTACATGTAATTCCTCGATCGTGTGGTAAGTAAACTATTGTTATGAGTTGTTCAAGTAAAATAATCATTCAACAATATTATTTTTGTGAGAAAAGGCAAAATCTCACATAAAATAACATGGAGTTGTTGTAGGAGTTGCTGTGTAGATATATTTATAGGAGATTGACTCATCCTTAAATATAGGAACCACTTCTCCTATATAAATGGGTGTAATAATTCCTTTGTAATAGGAAGAATGAAGAGTAATATTTTGAATTTAATTCATGCAAACCTATGATATTAGAGTCATTATATATCCTTCATTTGGCTACCAGAGCAGGTGCTGATGTGCAAAATTTGAGAAAGATCTTCTTGATCAAATGTGTCTCAAAGGGGGTAATAGCTTATATATTTTGTTTCCAGATTTGGGTTTTTCTACTAATTTTGCATCGCAGAACGCTCGGGCATACCACTGACACCTAGTTGAAAGAGAATGACAGCTAGGAAGCCACACACTGTCTTTTTGCCAAGAAATATGTAGAGTCCAAAATAAACCAATCAAATTCAAAATACTCTATTTTTCTTTCTTTCTGAAAGTTTCCTTTCTTTTTGTAGTAATGTTCCACACTCTCGTTTCTATCACTTTCACATGGCTTTCTTGGATTTTTTTCCAAAGGTATTCCTTGTTTGGATTTATCTTTCAGTATCTTTTTCAATCTTTCTAAATACTCCTATATATTAGAAGGAGTCTTCTCCACATCTCCTTGATCACTACCCCAAATACTCCTTATTATGAAGAAGTTCCTTTATAATTCGTAATGAAGGCAAGTACTTGCCAGATCTAAGAAAAGGGAAGGCCCATACCATTGATAAATCAACTTTTACATAGCGTCAAATCGCGGATGATATTTCCTGTAATGATTCTGGGACATGTAGCCTTGCACTAGTCATCCGCGAGGGAGAAAGACCTACTTGATGATCCTCTTAGATCAATATGCGTCATTATTGGTTCATCATGTTTTCTTCATTGGGATTGTCTTCTTCTAAAGATCGTCGTCATCGTTTTCTTCTTCATCGTCAGTAATCAGCAATTCTTACTGGTCAACCTCAGTCTCCATCTTCTGAATTATACTCATTATGACGGGCAATCATGTACATCCATAAACCTTGTTTTTGCCTTCTCCATCGCCAAGGTCGCAGATCGACATCTGGCAATGTTCTATATCCACGGCAGTGCATCCATTCTCGTTTACCAAAAAGGGGGTGAATCTGTTGTTGCTTATTTTGATCTTAATGTCTTCCCATAGACTAACAATAGTTCATGAGTGCCATATTTGGTCCCCGCAGATCACAAATTATCTTGACTCCCACCGATTACATTGCAAACTAATCTACGTACACACTTCCCCATAATATATAGGATGCCAGATCTCCTCTAACTTATAGATTTTTTTCCCTGCTAAATTTCACTTCGTTGGAAGCTGATTAATATCGTTGGCAGTAAATTCATACGACATGAGAGTGTTCATTAATTGTAAAAATAAAAACTAGCAATGGCTAATCCGACAAGTTTGATGTTTCCAGGAGCAAATACCCCATGTTCATAGATTAAGGGGGTGAATCTTAGGAAGATTTGCCTATACTTATAGTATGAACATAGAATATCATGTGAGTGACTAAATTATCGAATGGGAGCATTTTAATGTGTTGTACATAATATAATTACATAATTTTAACATAATAATAATGACTGGGTGAGTAAATACTGATTAACTAAGTTCTTTAGTATCAATTAACTAATTAACAATTATTAGTATGGTGAGAAACTATTATTTTTGCGCATAGAATAGGTACATAGAATATTTTTTCGGAGTTAGTGTCTAGATATATTAATGGAGATATGACTCTCCTGCAAAATTCATCATGCACGCGATACCAACAGTATCCCCTATATATATGGGTATAATACTTGATATTCGTACCTTTGCGAAGAATGACTAGAGTAACACCTTTTGACATTTAATTTATCCAATCGTCGTTGGACTATAACTCACTTTCAATTCAAATATAATCACTTATTTGATCATAAGGGAATAACTTTTAGGATTGTTAGTAGTAATTATCTTAATTTCAATAAATTTGATATTTATTTGACCTTTACTATGTGATTTTTTGATTGGCATAAATAAGTAAATAAAAAATGTGTAGATATTCTAGGGGATGATCGTAGAATTTTAGAGCTCTTTTTATAATGCAAAATTCGAGTGATGGATGATGCAAGGAGGACTTATAATGGTGATGGTCCTCCAACAGCTTAGTGGAAAATTTGGGGAGAAGTTAACAGATGTTATGATCAACTGTCCAATCTTAGTCTCCAGAAGGTCATAATGAAAACGTCGACTAAGTCCAAGGAGTCCCAATTCACACGTGGATTTGTGGAAGTTTTTCATGAAACCTATGCTAGCAATCCGAAAGGAGTTGAAGGGAAGATGGTTGCAACGAATTGAATGCATTCCCCTTGGGTTAAGGGGAAGGATAATTTTTGGATAAAAAATGTGGTATTTTTTTTTCTTCAGTACAGGGTTGGGCCTGTAGACACCCCAAAATGGGTTTACACAGGTACTTCCGAGATACTATGGGGAGAGTAATTGAGTCCCAATTCACTGGGAGTAAACTCATATTCCCTTTGGGATTGATTAATCATGATTTAGCGATTGATGGGACGTTGGGTATCACCCCTTAGAAATATGAATATGAAAGGTAGTCCATAGGTCACACTTTAGCTAATGTTAATTAACATGAGTATCTAAACAAGGTAATTAGGATTAATTATGTTGCACATTGTAGCTAATTAAATTAGTTAAACATGGTTAATACCAACTATATAAATCACACTAAAATCACCATAAGAAATTCCAAAATAAGCACTAGGTGAATTAATCAACCACACCAAATAAAAATATAAAAGATCAAAATGCCACAAGGCTAAAAATAAAACCTGCCAAACATGATGACAAATAAAAGGGAGGTATTGGCCAAAAGTCAATTGTGCCAATCAAGAGAGAAATCTCCTGAAACCCACATTTGTTATCCCTATAATCTTCCCACTCAAGGAAAATGAAGCATATCTTCCTAGTAAAATATAACTAATGAACAAAACATCCAAGCATATCAATCAAACCGATCACGACATAATGTAAACAACATAAATGTAATACAAGAGGTGCGTTTATCCCCAAAACAAGCTACGCACAATACAAATCATCGATATTCTATCATGAACATCAAATAAATGTAAACCATATATAACCAAATCAACATGAAATAATACTAATCTCATAATCTCCATACGGACCAAAGTATTAAACAATAATCACACATCCTACCGGCAAGTTAGTGATAAACAAAATATGATGTAAATATGTAATGTCAACAACTATTCATACATCCTATCCATAAGTTAGTAAAGACCAAAATAGACATCATATATTCATCATAGACTAAACATCATGTATTTGAGAGATAACAAAATAGTATTATAATCTCAATCACCAACATGAAGATCAAAATATAAGATAGTCAAATCTAGAATATAGTGTCAAAAGAGGTGGGCACTATAGTAGTAAAAATTGAGATAAATAATTTAGAAAAATAATATTTTGATAAACATATTGTTCACAGAAATAGGATATTTTGATCAATTTTATGATCCACCTTAAATCAATTTCCATAATTTTTCATATAAGTTAAGCAAGTAGAGTGATTTTATATATTTATCCAACTTAAAGAAAATAGAAAAATTTGTATGATGGGCTAGAAATGTAAAATATTGAAGAATTATGATTACAACAAAAATCCAATAATAGAGAATCAATATAATGAAAAAATACGTGAAACATGAAAGTTAAAAAGAGAACAAGAAATGCATGAATATCTCCATGTTTAGTAAGTTATCCAAGATCAATAATATCACCAAAATGAAGAAGTTTCCAAGCTTAATAAGGTCAAGAGGATATCTAAGATCAATAAGTTGTAAGAGATCATGAAAAAATAATAAAATATGAAGAAGAAAAATAAATGGAGTTAAAAGAGGAATAAGATAAAGAAATGGAGGTAACATATGATGGAGGAGAAATAGATGTAGAAGAGGAATAATAAGAATAAATGGAGGTAACATAGGGATAAGAAGAAGATATGAAGGTAGAAGAGGAAGAGGAAGAATGGTTATATCCACATCAAGGATTACTGAACTTGCATTATATGGAGGATATGGATGAACAATGTGTTTTTGCTAACATAAAAGAAAATGACATCATTATTGTAAATACCTTTCAATAATTAGTGAAGAAATATATTAAAAAACAATTCCCAATAATATATTATTATTAAAGCTTAACTAGTAGCATGACTATTTTTACACAGAGATATGGTACTATTTTTAGTTACTAGGAGTTGATTCGAAATAGGCCAATAACAAGAAAGATTCTATGGTAAAAAAAATGTACATGATTCTATAAATGTTAATTTTAATTTATTATTTAGGAAATACCTTCATACAATAGGTAGATATATTTTGACTACTTTACTACTTTTGGTAACAACCAAAAAGAGAAAGATCAAAGAAATTGTAAATGCTTTATTAAATGTAGAAGAAATATGTCGAGTTATGTGAAAAATAAGGTTAAATTAGATAATAGTATGGAAGGTAATTATGCATTGATATGAAATAATCCTTGAAAAAATAAAGATTCTAATGATATAATGGCATGTGCATAGAAATGTGGGACCAAAAAGTGGACAAAAACACGTTTTAATGGCATTTTGAAAGAAACTTGCTTACATTATGGCTCAATCATGTTATGATGTTATCAATCCATGATAGAAGTGTATTATGGCTTATTAATTCGAATCCATAATTTGTTCATGTTATAAAGTGAGCACATTTTCTTACTATGCAAAAATACTTTTTCTTTGAGAAATTAACAAGAGCGTGTTATAATTCTTGTGTGTTATCACACAAATGCATTTTGTTTTATTTATCTTGGATATCTAATCCCAAGGGTTGGACTATTTATTCGATGATTGAATCCATGTTTTGTGAAAAAAATATAATACTATAAATTGCACACCCAATTTCCTCATGTGCTTAAGACATTATTATAATAAAAACATGAATGAAATTTCAAGGGATCTCTTAAATTTGTTTCAATGTATTTATTTCTTAAATCTGAATAATTTAATGTTTTAGTCCTTCGTTTATTTAAGTAATGTCTTCATTTTTTGCCAAAACATGTGTATTGTTTTTCTATGTAATGTTTATACTCTCATCCAAATTTCAAATACACTACATTGATATGATCTATGCTCCCTTTACACACTTTTTAAAAATTATTTTTGATTATTTTTCTAAAAATTTGGGGGGTGTACACATGGCTATTTTATTTTTGGGATGCGTTCACTTTGAAAATTTATTAAAAATAATATATTCATAAAAAAATAGGAAAACATGGGTGGACCTAATACATGATTTTAGGTAAGTTTATATAGAAGGGATTTATGAAATATATTACAAAAAATGTGGGCAGGGGGTGCACACCGGACACTATGTTATATTATTGACAAAAAAAATAGGACCACTTTGTGTGCATGCCTCATTTAACCCTATTAATATCAACCATTTAAAAAATGTTTAGAAACTAGATTCTGAGCACTAAAATTCTTATTCTTCTCAAATTATCAATTTTGAGTATAAGTATATGACAAATTCCTTGTTGAAGTTAATCTTTTCCTAATTTCAAGAAAATAGTGGCCACTTTTGACCCCTTTTAGTCCTATATTTCCATGTACAATACTATAATATATATTGTTGTTGATCTTTGGAAAACACAGTAATTTATTATAATTCTAAGTATTCTTTAAAGATTAGGGATGACCTAGGTCATTTAAACAAATAACATCTAAAACATTTTTGGATATAACAAAAATGAATTTTATAGAAATTTAAAATCAAAGCAATCAAACATAAACATTGGGCAATGCACATTTGAGAATTCAAAGCCACCATGTGTAAGGATAAATAGAATCCAAGACACATTTTATTTTCATAATCATATAGAGTTTGACCTACATATTTCCAAATTTTAAATATTTAGGGATAAAATGGAAGTAGATAATATGCCCCCTCTACTTACAATTTAAGTTGTTATCTTTATTCCTTGTTAGAATATGGATGATGCAAGTGAATTTAATATTGATTGCATCAAATGGGATTACACAGAATGTGTACATTTATTAAATATCCAAGAAGACATGTACAATAAATAAAATACCAAAAATATATGTGGAAGAGGTTTGAGTATGAAATTTATACTACACTTGAAATAAATCAAGAAATATTTCCCTAATACAATACAAAATTGTGATTTCATTGCCAAGTTTCAATATATATATATATATATATATATTATATATATATATATGGTCATGGTTCAAGTTGGAAATCTTCATAATTTTGTAAATCTAATAATTTTTTCCTTGTTTATATCTTTTCAATGCTAATCTTTTCTGATAGTTATATTTTTAGTAAAAATATATATATACATATACAACACTAACATTTATATTATTTGGCCATGATGGTGCATGTATTTTATAGGCATGCAAAACAATATTTTGATGGCACGACCCAAAGTATAATTCAAAATTTAGTTGTTATGAAAGAGGTTCATATTTATATCAGTGATGATACAAGAAATCGTAGATTTTAATTAGTTCATTATTTCAAAATTTTATTTAAGTTTCTTCAAGAGCAACATATCAATTTTAGTGAACATTTGGTGTGGTTAGATGGATGTGCAAGCTAGTTGAAGTCATCAAAATCATTTAACTAGTTATTTCATATGAATCGTAAGCATAGTGTATGACATTTTTAGAATTTTTTTCAATATTGGACATGGAAAGGGGAGCATGATGGTGTATGTGCTTGTACCAAGCATTCAATTTGACTTAAACATCTCAAATATGAAGTATTTTTACTTCGTAATTCATGTTAAGTTATCAATTGGTACAAATCACGATTTGGTGTTGTTGAATAAAGAATATCTCTAAAATATCCCACAAGATTTTTTTGGGAAGTATAAGGTGTTTAATTCTACCAAAATACTTGTTCCTTATTACCTATTTTTTCAATATCATGAAAACATTTACAATTTGCTTTAAATATCTATTGACTTCTCATGGGAATACAATTGTAGAATTATTTTTGGTGTGAGTAATTTTTATCAAGTGATCATTATAACTCAAAATATCCCATAAATATCTTTCTCAACCACTTCTACAGGAATTGCATGGTTTGTTTCCCCCATTATCTTTTGAACTCTCTTGAGCACTCCATTTTGGAGTTTCAAAACCATACCCGGGCGGTTCCTTTGCACCATGGGCTTATTTTGCTGCTGCATAAATTTTGTCTTCTTTGGTATCCTGGTCTTCCTTCCTCCCCTAGCTCAGTTCCCCCTCTACCGGGTTATGCTACTGCTAGCCCCATTTCTCCACCCTCTGCCCCCGCCACCGCTACTGTCACCTCCTTGCCAGCCATCCAGACTTCATCTTCCATTCCCCCTACTGCTGCCCCCACCCCCCCCTTCGCTTCCACCTCGGCCAAGCCGGTCACCAGGTCCTCTAGAAGGCTTAACCTCGATACTCTTACTATGGGGAAGGGTCCTCATGAAATTGAAATTTCACATGACCTCTTGAATATTAATAGTGCTAGTCCCTGAGATGTGCATATGGAGAGCTCTACAAAAAGGTTGGAAGCCTTAGAAGCTGATATGAAGCTGTTGAAGAATGAGGTTAAGAACTTGGCAAAACAGAAAGGTAAGAGGAAGAAGGAGGATTAAGTGATTATTGATAACAGCCAGATTGAAGATATTTACAAGAAGCTGAACTCCTTAGACTCCTATTTAGGGAAGGCCAAAACTCAGCATGATTACAATATGGCCATTTTTAGTGCAATTGAGGAGTTCATTGAGCAGCATGTCCGAAGTGTCTCCAATCTCAGCAGAGTTCCAGCAACGCTTTGGGGCACTGATAAGGAAAGTAAAAGGACCATTGATCAGCTAGATAAGACTGATGCTGCCCACATGACAACTTTGGGAATGTTCAAATCCTAGAAGAACATCAAAGCCAGCATCGACAAAGCTGCCAAGAAATAGTTGTAGATGCTTTACCTGCTCTTGTTTGTTTTTTTGCTATTTTTTTGCGGTCTTTTTGCTGCTTTTTTGCTGATTTTTTGTTGTTTTGTCTTGATGGGGTAGCTATTTTTTAGCTACTTTGGGCTTCATTGTCACACTTGGATTCTGATCCTTCTTTTTCTAGTTTTAATTCCTATTCTGGCTCCTAGGCCTTCTTTTGTACACAAGGGTATAGTCCCTTTCAAAAAACTATTTGCCAATAATAAAAAAAATATCCCATAAATATTTAAATTTAGTGTTTTTTCATGTTTTTTTATCATTACATACATGGCAATGAAAATATAATTCTTTTTTAGAGAATTACTACAATATATGTATGTGATTGGAGTCACAAATCAATTGAAGTGACATCTCTTTTTGAAGATGATGTTGAGCTACATGATCCTATTTTATCTCTTGATTATGATCAATTAACTAGAATTTTTGGAGAATGTATTGTAACTCTATATTTTAATTTAAATGTTATAAAGTATTACTGTGATACAAATTTTGTTTTTTTAGTGTACATGCAATGGGTAGTTTTTTTTTATGTATTTTTCTTGTGCAAGATATATTTTCACTGTTATTATAGAGGAAAAAATGAAGAAAATTTTAGCTATTATTTATTAAGATGTACAAAAGTGAAGTCAAAGTTACCATTGTTACGAATTATGATTGAAATTTATATTGTACTTGATCACTTTTGATGAAGGGTATTTACTTGGAGCAAGTAAATGAGGAGAGAAATGGTTCAATTATTCTTATAAATTATATGATGCATATAAAGGTTCTCCAATACAACCACCTTATCATTGCTTTCTTTTTATTCACTTGATTCCAATACTAAATCATGGTAAGAAATAAAATGGAAGATAAATTTGGATGGCCATGAGAGGATGTTAGGTAATATTAGGACAAACAAGATCCTAATGCCCTTCATAATGTTATTTATATTCAGTTGCATATCATTTTTTATTGACTCTATTGAATCTCTATTCACTTCGGATATTTTGGGGACTCATCATAAATACAGTAATAATGAATAAATTGACAAGTTCAATTGAATATATATTGGTTATTTCAATGATGCATCTAATATATTTATAAGTATGATCTTATAATCTCCATATTTACCTCCTTTTTATAATTTCACAACTATTAACCTTTTTCTCATTATAACCTCTTTAAAAAACTACAATGAACTTCCAAAATTGATCAATAATAATTATGTATATATGATTAACATTCTTGATCATCTTGGATCATTGTGTCTACATGCTTCACATTGTTGTGTGTGTGGATATCATTTTGAAATCTAAACACTAAGATTACTATGGGATATCTCACCATTACATGTTACCTCTGAGAATTCCCATGTGGCCTCATTAATAGGTTTGTTACAAGAATCAAAATAATGAATTTCATCACCTTCATCCAACCAAGGATCTCCTCTAAAGGTGTCAATATGAAATGGCATCATGTTGTGTTTCCTTTAACATTACTTAAATGTCATCATTAATGTATTTCTCATTGAAATTGAATCATATTTTTTTACCTTCTAAAATTTTTGAATTGCATAAAAAATAGGCTCTTTTGTGAAATAGCATTGACTTCAACTATCTCTTATATGACTGTAAAGGGTCTCATAAATTTATTTCTAAGTGAAAAGTAATCAATTATTATTAGATTTTAGATTCCTCCAAGTCCGTAATTAGCAATATTTTATATTTAAAATGGATTTTCTTTGTGTTGGTTTTGAGATTAATTTAAAATTTTCATATTAGTTTTATTTTTGGAATGGAATTTTTGTTTATCCACCCAAATCTTGTTTGGATTTATCTCCAATATAAAAAAAAAATGCTTCAAAAATATTTAACTTGGTGAAATTCATTATTTACTTAACTACATTATCAATGTTAGGGGTTCATTAATCAATACCTCTTAGAAAAATGTCTTTATGTATTGGAAAAGTGACCACTTTTCATGTTCTCTTGTAGATTATCCAATGGCCTCTTTATTAAGGGTCTTATTGAAATTATATCATTTCTTTATATTTCTATTATTCCTTTAATGGCCATATTGTTAGATGTTTTGATGAGGATTAATATTTGTGTGTTGGTTTCAAAATTATCCAATGACTCTTTTATCAAGTATATTTTGACAATTTCACTTATGTGTATTGATTCTAATATCCCTTCCAGTGTATCTTTATTAGGTGTCTTGGTAAAATTACATCATTGGTTATTATCTCCAATATTTATTTAATAACCTCATTAATTGGTTTTTAGGTCAAGTGGAATCATGTTGTGGTTACCTTGATATTATTCCAATGGCCTCATTATTTTTTAAATTATTGAATTATAATTTTTTATGTTACCTATAATATTTCTTTAATGACCTCATTAATAAAATGCACCTTGTTTAGTTGGTATTGCCTTGTGTTATCTATTGAATTTTACTAATGACCTCTTTAGAAGGTATATTTAAAAATTGGAATTGATGTATTTTGAAATATTAAATTTCTCCAAAGAAATCATTAATATATGTTTTGATGAAATGAAATTGTTGGGTGTTATTTTTGAGATTATTACAATATAAAAATTCTATGTATCTTGATAAAAGTGCATTATTTCCTAGTTCCCCCAAAAATTACTTCAATTCCCTTATTTATAAGTGTTTTTGTGAAATAATATCATTGATTTATCTTTAACGTTACATTAAATTCCTATTTAATAGGTACCTCATTGCAATGGTTGAAGTGTGATATCTCTGATATTACTTCAATGACATCATTATCAGGTGTCTTATTGAAATGACATCATCTTTTCTTTGTTTTTAGATTGCACCATTAGCCTTATTATTAGTTCACTTATCGAAATGGAATCATGTGTTATCTGTAATATTAAGTTCACATGGCATAATCAAAATTGTTATTTCTCATGGTATCGTTGTGTGTTTGTTGCAAGACTCCACTATGGTAAGACATTAAGATGTGAAATTATATTATTAAATATGCCCCCTAGGATAATTATTGAATTTTTCAACAACCTTCATGTATGTTTTACTGCCACCTATAGCCAAATTTATTTTATTCTTGGAGATGATCACATGATAGAATGATATTGTAACATGTGATAAGGATTGTACAAGTTAAACAAAACTTGTGAAGGCATGAAAATATGAGATTGTAACATGTCAAAAATATTGACAAGCTTAGGAATCTTTGGTTCATTCTAAAAAAAATGATTTTTGAGTGTGCCTACACCAAAGAATCCAACTAATTTCTTGGTGAGGAACTTACCAAATTCATTTACGAAACCTCACATTTGGATTATGTTTACACAAAAGCATTAAGTAGGTTCCCTTACAATACACTTACAAAATGTTGTTAAATTCGCTTGGTTGCAATGCACCAACGAACTAACCAATATGTTTTTCAATAAAAATCAAGGTGTCCTTGATCAAATAGGATTTTTCTAAAATATTTCTTTTTATTTGTGTTCTTTGAAGATTGGTAGTTCTCTTTCTTAGTTATGTTTTATTCTTGAATGTTCAATACAACTCTATTTTTCTAGTTTTATAAAAATTTGGTAGTTATTAGATCTTCAAAAAACACACACTAACCATGAATAATCATTCATATTATGAATCAAAAACTAATTACCATATAAAAATAAGTATACAAATGTCCATCTAAAATAAATACAAAGATGCCCATCTCACATGAGTTTAAAAAATCATCTTGTTTAAGCAAAAAGTTATCCATCTCAAATAAGAAATTTAATTATGCCTTGAATAAGTACAAAAATATACATATAAAATAAGTACCAAAATACACCATCTCATAGGAGTACAAAAATAAATAGTCCCAAATGAGTAAACAAATATACTATCTCAAATGGTTACAAAAAAACCATCTCCAATAAACATATAACTACTAGATGTCTCAATGTGGAGAGTAAAAGGTTTAGTACGTTTCCATATAAATCTACATGAACACCAAATCTATCTGATCTCATAAAGGACACCCTCCTCTCACCCTATGGCTTCAATATAAAGTTTGAAACATAATTTCATATATTATTATTATATTTTATATAAAAAATTAATGTTAAAATAATATTATAAGTTGACACATTATGTTTGTATGGCTAAACACATATACATATATGCCATGTAATCCCTACATATGGGTTTTGTCCTATGTCATTGAGCCATAGGAAACGTGTAAAGTCCTCAACACATCTCGCATTCCAGAAGACGTGTAAAAATATAGATACTCTAGGATAAATTATATAAAACAAAATTAAATATAACTCATATAAATGATTTTAATATAAACTCTATTTTAATATATTAATTGTAAATACAAAATACATAATTTGAAAATCATATAACATTATCATATAATGAAAATTAGTAGGAGTAGGCTTGATGAATTGCATCTTCCTTGGTCTATGACACTAGAATAATATCTAATCTAATAGTACAAACAATATCCTAGTATAAAACATATCGCAAACCACGAAAATTAGTACAAATTGACAAAAATAATATAATATTTTAAATAAAAGTAAATAATATTTATTTATGAATAGTTAAACATACTTCAAATCCTCCAAGGATAGAACTAGGTATCTCCCCGATATATCCCTCTATAAAATATCTCGAATAAAAGAATAAATGATGCCTCAAATCACTCAAATCATTTGATATACCAATTATTACACCTAATTGATGGGGATGTTATATTCAAAACCAAAAATAGATTGGGCCTTCATGTAATCAAGAAGTAGTTAATGAGAAACACTACACAATATTGATTTTCCCTTAATCAAATTAATTGTTGAGTATGGAGCTTAATTACTTCACAATAAACTTGAAATTACATGTTACTGGTTTTGACAGTGACCAACATTAGTCAGGGGATGATGAGAATCGGTCAGGGTATGAATGGCATCGGTCAGAGTATAACCGACATCAATGAGGACATGACCAGGATCGGTCAGGCAAGGACTGACATCGGTCACCTGTGTGACGGTGCTTTTTTTCTTTAACGAGAAATAGAATAAATATCTTTCTTTACAGATTATTTATTGATTGTAAAAGCATAGTTGGTTTCCCATAATAGATATATATGCATGTATGCATTATATGAGGAAAAGAGAGAATAAAATAGTAATTATTTGCATGTAAGTTTTCTTGGTGAGAAAGAAAGAATAGCTAAGTGAGGGAAAATCATTGAACATCCTGTGAGGTTTTGGAAGATAGCAGATCTTCATTGTATTTCCTCTGTAAAGTACTGAATAATATTATTGGTTGTTTCTTGGTGGATGTAGCCCGCACTGAGTGAACCATGTTAAATCTGGTTTTATCTTTCTATTATTTTATTTCATCTTTTGGTTATTTCCACATTCATTGCTTTTATGATTTATCTAATTATAGATCTGTGCAACATTGTTATATGGTTTAACCCCAAAAATTGGTATCAAAGCTTTGTTTAGAAGTTTTGTGTGTTGAAAGGATTTACTCATAGAGGGTTTTTTTATTAAGTGGGAGCAGAGCAATGGCAGAATATAGTAAATACCGAGTAGAGAAATTTGACATTTCATAATTATCAACTATGAAGATGCAGGTGGAGGATGATTTATATCAGAAAGATCTATACTTACCGTTAGATGAGCATGGACAACCGAACATGATGACTAATGAAGAATGGAAGGTTCTTGATAGAAAGGCTATTAGATCTATAATATTGAGCCTAGAAGCATCGATGGCTTCAAATTTTACAGATGTAAAAACCATGGTAGAGTTGATGAAATCTTTAGAAAATATGTATGAAACTCCTAGTGCTTTGGATAAAGTTTATTTGATGAAAAAATTGTTTAATTATAAGATGTAAGAAGGTGGATCTGTACCTAATCATTTGAATGATTTCTGGTCTGTTGTAAATCAATTAAAATTGGTAGAAATTTTGTTGGATGATGAAGTGAAAGAAATTTTATTCTTATGCTCTTTTTTACATATTTGGGATAACTTGTTGATGGTTGTTAGTAATACAACAACTTCTTATAAAGGTTATAAGTTTTATGATGTGGTTAGTGTAATCCTTAATGAGGAAATACGCAGGAAAAGATCAGAAGAAGCATCATCTGGAAACACTTTAACTGTAGAAAGCAAGGGAAGATCTAAGGAGAGATCAAATTCAAGACATGGTAGATCTAGATCCAGGTAAAGAGATTTACTTTTTTGGAATTGTGGAAAGAGAGGACATGTAAAGAAGGAGTGTTGGTCTTAGGAAAAAAAATGAGAATACATCAAACAAAGGTAAAGAGGAAAACATTGCAAGTGAGGTAAAGCAAGATGCTCTTATTCTCTCCTTGGATAATAAATTAGAAGCATTAGTTTTAGATTGTGGAGCTTCTTTCCATGCTACCCCTAATAAGGGTTCTTTTAGAATTTATGTTTAGGGTGATTTTGGAGACATTATTTAGGATATGATGAGCCATGCAATATTACTGGTAAAGGTGATGTTTATCTAAAGTTGCAAAATTTAAATCCATGGGTATTGAAGGATGTGAGGCATGTGCCAAGCCTCAAGAGAAATCTAATATCTGCAGGGAAACTAGGTGAATATGGATGCGTGGTTACATTCACAGCTGACTCTTGGAAGGTTAAACCAAGGAATATCTTTTTCAAGAGGTAAGAAGGTAGGACATTTATATTTTTCTACTTGTGTTACTGATTCCTTTTATGTGTTATCTACTACAGATTCAGATGTAACCATGTGGCATAATCAGCTAGGCCATATGGGTGAAAAAGGAATGTAGATCTTAAAGGCTAAGGGTAAGCTATTAGATTTGAAACAATTAGACCTTGAATTTTGTGAGCATTGCATATTTGTAATTTGAAGAGAGTGATATTTCTCAAGGTTGGGTCAAAAAAGAAGAAGCATAAATTGGAGCTTGTACACTCATATGTGTGGGGACCAACCTAGGTAGCTTCAATTGGAGGATCCCAATATTATGTGAATTTCATTGATGATGCCACAAGAAAGGTATGGATTTATTGTATTAAGTGTAAATATGATGTATTTGAAACTTTTAGGTGGAAATCCCTTATATAAAATGAAAGAAACTTAAAATGGTGTTGAGTACTGTAGCAAGGTTTTCAATGATTATTGTTCTGTGAATGAAATATGAAGAGAAAGAATGGTTCCAAGAACTCCACAGGAGAATGGATTTGTAGAAATAATAAACAAGACAATCATGGAACATGCTATAAGCATGAGGATACATGTCAGCCTGCCTTTGAAATTTTGGACAAAATTTATGGATACAGTATTGTACTTGATCAACCATGGACCTTCAACATCACTGTATGGTGGAATACCAAAAGAAGCTGGGTCTGGGAAAGAGGTAGATTTTTCTTTTCTTAGAGTTTTTGGCTCAGAATATTTTTTGCATGTTGATATATAAAATAGGAGGAAGTTGGATGCTAAATCTAAGATATGCACTTTCATTAGTTATGGCTCTAGTGATTTTAGATATTGATTTTGGGATTTAGAAGATTATAAGATTGTTAGGAGTTGTGATGTTGATTGGAATGAAAAAAGAATGTATAGGGATCAGGTTTTAGTGCCTAAACATGAACAATTTGAGGATATTTTGAAGGAAAATCAACTTTCAGACCTAACGTAGACATCCATAGACACTGACATTGGTTCTATAGAATCCAATATCAGTCAAGCTAACGGGCATCAGTAGATAAGATCAGGTTCAGAAAAGAAATATATCAGAACTGGCATCGATACTCCTAGAACCAATGTTGGTAAGGAAACTGCAATCGGTCGGCAGACAGAGGAACTATGGTCTATTATAGAACCACGGTCAGTTACAGGTGACCGGCGTCGGTTACTGACATAGATTGACATGAATGTGCAACAGGCACAGAATGAGCCCGGGGCACCTCAAATCTTAGTAAGAATGTCAAAATGGTAAGTAGACCTCTAGAGAGATTTACACCTTCCTTTTCTTATTTATTATTGACTAATAGTGGTGAACTAGAAATATTTTAAGAAATAATGTAGGTAGACACCCACGAGAACTGGGAGCATGGCATGGATGAGGAGATGGACTCCTTGGAGCAAAATCAGACATGGGATTTGGTCAAGTTTCCAACAAGTAAGAAAACACTAGAAAAAATTGGTTTACAGAATCAAGGAAGAAGATGGTGGACTAAAAAGGTACAAGGAGAGGCTTGTGGTAAAGGGATTTGAACAGAAATCAGGTATTGAATTTGATGATATTTTTTCTCCTATAGTTAAGATGACTTCTATTCGTATTGTTCTAAGTTTGGTTGCAATAGAAGATTTGCATTTAGAACAGCTTGATGTTAAGATGTATTTTCTTCATGGTGATTTGGAGGAAGAAATTTATATGTATCAATCGCTTGGTTACGAAGTCAAGGGTAAGGAGAAACTTGTGTGTAAACTGAAAAAGATCTTATATGGGCTCAAGAAAGCTCCAAGGCAATGGTATTTGAGATTTGATAGTTTTATTCATGAGCATGGTTATATGAGATGTGAATTTTACCATTGTGTTTATTTTAAGAATCTTGCAAATGGGAGTTATGTTATTTTGTTACTGTATGTGGATGATATGGCGATTGCATGATCTAGTATGCACGACATTGGTAAACTTAAAGAAAGGTTAGCTTACACATTTGCAATGAAGGATTTAGGAGCTGAAAAATAAAATCCTTGGCATGAAAATTAAACATGATAGAAAAAACAAGAAGTTGTATTTGTCTCAGAAGGCCTATATCAATAAGGAATTGGAAAGGTCTAATATGCACAATTCAAACCCTGTTAGTACACTTCTAGATGGACATTTCAAATTGAGAAAAGATCAGTGTCCTTCATCACACAAGGAGGATGAGTACATATCACATGTTCCTATGCTTCAACAGTAGGAAGTCTTATGTATGCCATGGTTTTTACTAGACCAGACATTGCACAAGTAGTGGGAGTTGTGAGCAGGTTTATGGCTAATCCAGGTAAAGAACATTGGAAAGCAGTTCAATGGATTCTCAGGAATTTAAAAAATATTTCTGACATGGATTTATGCTATGGAGGGTCAGATACTTCTTTACACGGCTATGTTGATTCAGATATGGATGGATATTTGGATGGAAGGAGGAGCACCACTAGATATGTTTTCACAATAGGTGGAACGAAAGTTAGTTGGATTTCAATATTGCATAAAATTGTGTCTTTATGTACTACATAGGAAGGGTATGTTGTAGCTACAAAAGCTAGCAAGGAAATGATATGGATGAGCAGGTTCATGAAAAAGTTGGGAAGGAGAAAGAGGATTGCATATTATAAATTGATATTCAGAGAACGATTCATTTGGAAAATAACTCAACATTTCATTCACAAAAAAAAAAAACATTCAGTTGAGGTATCACTTCATATGACAGGTGTTGGAAAATGGGTAGCTAAAGTTAGAGAAAATCCATACAGATGAGAACCCTACGGATATGTTAACAAAGCCATTGGTAAGGGAGAAGTTGGAGCTTCACTCCACTTTTGTTGGTCATCAATTTTGAAACTTGAAGTGCAAGAAATGGGCCAAGGAAAAGGAACCAAAGATGGTGATGCATAGTATAGTGCAGCAATTGATCTCCAAGTGGGAGATTGTTGAGTATGGAGCTTAATTGCTTCACAAGAAACTCACTTTTACATGTTAAAGGTTTTGACAGTGACCAACATCAGTCAAGGGATGACCAACATTGGTTAGGGTCTGACCGAAATCGATTAGGGTATAACCGTAATCGGTCAGGACATGATTGGCATCGGTCAGGCAAGGACCGACATCAGTCACATGTGTGATGGTGCTTTTGTCCTTTAACAAGAAATAGAATATATCTCTTTCTTTAAATATTATTTATTGATTGTAAAAGCATAGTTAGTTTCCCATAATAGATTTATACGCATGTATGCATTATATGAGGAAAAGAGAGAAGAAAATATTAAATGTTTTCATGTAAGTTTTCTTGGTGAGCAAGAAAGAGTAGCTGTGTGAGGGAAAAGCATTGAACATCCTATGAGGTGTTGGAAGATAACATATCTTCATTATATTTACTTTTTAAATCACTGAATAATATTATTGGTCTTTTCTTTGTGGACGTAGCCCACATTGGGTGAAACACGTTAAATCTGGTGTTATCTTTCTCTTGTTTTATTTCATCTTCTGGTTATTTATGCATTCATTACTTTTATACTTTATCTAATTATAGATCTATGCAACATTGTTATATGGTTTAACACCAACATTAATGTCATCAACTTGTATATATCCTAAATTTACAAATTAGTACATCATATCATCTGATACGCCATGGGTAATAGAATGTCAATTAATGTAATGATTACTAAAATATCCCCTAAGAATATAAGGAGATATTTTGCACACATGTGGCCACATTAGACACACCCTCTAATAAACTCACATTGTTCTCAACAACTATAGATTAAGCCACCTCCTCAAAATTGGGTGTAAAAACCTCCAAATGTGAACCTAGTAATCACCTCTTATTATCATGAGGTGGCCTATTAGGATTTTGAAAGCTATCAACTAATTGGACCTTTCTAGGACCTCCACATTTGGGAATACTATTATAATAAAATGACTCTCCTAATTTTAGCTCTTCATATAGTTATTTAAAAAAATATAGTAATATTGTATCTTTACTCAGCCACATGCCATGGGAAACTATCAATGAGGATAAATTAAATGTGCCATTAGTGGGTCCTAACAAGAATTCATATAATATGTTTTAACTCACATTTGTACATCAATTTTTGGAAATAAAAGCTAAACATCCTTTGTTTGCACAAGTTTATTCACATCCTCTGAAGAGAATGACCCTTTAACATTATTATCTAATGAAAAATACAAAATATTCAAATTCACCTTATCATATGGGTTATATCCTTCGATATGTTGAATTATACGCTCTAATTCATTTTTAATTCCCAATAAATTTTCACAATGAAAAAATGAAGAATTTTCCAAGGACTGATCTAAACTATGTAATTGTATCATTATAATTTTTTTAGTTAAACCTCCCTTCCTCCTTCCCTGATAGCCCTTTGTAATTAAACATATTAATGATAATATAATATAATATAATTATTGTATAATTTAACATTTAATTTTTTAAGAAAAAAGTCGTATATATAGTATATAAATTTACATTTATAAATAAAAATTACAATCTAATAAGAATAATAAAATTTGTTAAAATCAAATGTACACTTTGATAACAAATTGTAACAAACAGAGTTAATTATTACACAAATTTACACTTATTAATATTTTCCACTTGGTAGATTATTAACAATAATAAAATTAATATTTAACAATAAAATACAAGTAATCACTTAGTAACTAGTAACAAACAATACTAACCAAACAATTACATTATTATACACATTTATATTCTACAACCGTTAATTATAATAAAAAATACTATTTATACTTTTAAAAATATATTACAATTTTCACCAAATTCAAAACACTTGTCTCTTTGGAGTACAATAATCTCTTCAAATCTTCTTTTTCAAAGTACTACTTCAAAAAACAAAAGCTTTTTGGTAACATAAAATTAAACCTACAAATAGAGGTAGACTCTCTTTTAGTTACAAAACTTCCTTTTTGTACGCCATTACCCTAATGTTGCTTCTTCATATTACAAACCTACATAAAAATTACAAATCCCACTTTAGGTATGAACCTATAATGAAAAAATATCTTAGACATATAATGCAATGACCTTATGAAAAATATGCCAAACCCAACATCAAAACATAAATCATTTTATTTATTATGTTTTTCTTTATGCTAAAATGAGCCATTTTTCTGTTTCTGGTAAAATGAAACCTTTACCATAAGGTTAAGGGAACAATATTTACTACATGGTTAAGTGAATTGTGTCACTTGCTATGATGAAATGAACTCTATTATTTGTATATCATGAAGCAAACAAAGCATCATTTTATACAGAACTACAAAAAATCCAATTCATTCAACTATGAAAAGATAGAGATTATTGCATCAACTACATAAGGGTATTTTACATACCTAATTCCCACCATGAACTAATTCCAACCATAAAATCTAACCCCAACTCAACATCAAACCACTAGCACCAATGTCAATGCTACCCAATAAGGGTTTGAATAAGGATTAGTTTTACTAGAAGTAGTATAAGGGATTAATTTACCATTATACAAGATAAGAATCAATTTACCATAAAACAAAATAACAACTTAATTTACCATAAAATAGAATTAATTTATCGAAAATAGAAAACCATGTATAGTACCAAAAATATAAAATAGTTTTTTTTACCATAAACAACAAATAGTTCATTTACCATAAATAGAAAATAAGTATTTTACAAGAAACATGAAAAATTGTTTAACAAGAAATGGGAAAATTATATTTCATTTTATAAGAAATAAAAAAAAATCATTTTACAATAAACAAAAAACAATTCATTTTACAAGAAATGGAAAACAAATCGTATTACTAAAAACATAGTACAATTTAATAGAAAATGGTTCATTTTACTGAAAACAAAAAAGGGTTTGCTTCACAGAAAAAAGAAAAGGGTTGATTTCACCAAAAATAGAAAAGTGTTCTTTTTACCAAAACTAGAAAAGGGTTCATTCTGCTAAAATATAAAAGGATTCATTTTGTTGAAAATAGAAAAATGTTCATTTTAATTTTAAAAAAAGGCGTTTATTTATCTAAAAATAGAAAAGGGTACATTTCACCGAAAATAGAAAAGGGTTCATTCCTTAGAAAAATAGAAAAGGGTATATTTCAATTGAAATGGAAAAGGGTTCATCTTACTTGAAACGGATGAATATTCATTTGACCAAGAAAAAATTGTTTCACCAGAAACAAAAATCCTAGAAACAAGAAAAAGTTCACTTTCTTTGAAAAATACAGAATTATTATTTTTATTAAACCAAAAAATTGTCTAAACAAGATATGCATACATGTATTTTATCACCAAAACCCCAAAAACCCACCAAGAAAATCCACAAAACCCATCAAAAAATAATGCTCGCCAAAGAAATAAAAAACCAACAAGTAATATACAAACAAAATAACAATTCATTTTACCATAAATAATAAAAAGTTTGTTTAACTCTTAACATAAGTTTATGTTTATGTTTAAATAGAAACATATAAAAAATAATGCCTAAAATGGTTGTGCATGATTGTAATGTTCACCAAATCCCTCCAAACAACAATGCCCTATAAAGCCACTAAGCTATCCAAACAAAAATGCCTACCAAACACCCCAAACTATGTCACCATATGGAAAATTTTATGGTGATGATCTTTATTTTATATAAACAAATGTTATGGTCATACTAAGTTACACCCTTAAGAAGATACGTTTGTAAGTGTTATGAACATAAATTCTTATGGTCATAAGTGTTATGACCATAACATTTTTTTGCCATGTATACAGTATGTTACGACTGTAACACTTATGGTTGTAAAAATCCCACCACATATGTTATAGTCATAACACTTACAAGTGTAACTTCTTATAGTCATAACTATTATTTTTGTAACCTTAGAACATTACCAAAAAACATGCCAAATCTCATAAAATGGCCACATCTTTGTGCACTCACCTTAATTCTTCTAATTTTATGATTAAATGAGAAGAAAACTAACTATAGCATTAATGTGTCTCCTGTTATGGTTCTAGCTAATATCATGGTAGACACACATGTATTGGTTTGTATCCACTCTTCATATGGGTTTTCAAATAACTTAATATGAAAAAGAGATCATTCAACTACCATTAAAATAGATTATGAGATCCCCCTATGTTCGTGGAAGATATGCAAGGACCTATAGGTTCATTTATTTTTATTTCTGAAACCTTGTTTCGAATTGGAAGTTGGGGGTAGTGGGTTCCCATAAGCATCTAAAGGCAACGAAGGTGTAAAATATTTATTAATATGTAGTATAATAATTTTTTGAGGATAATATGTAATCTCCAATATTTTTTTCTTCATCTAGATTATGTTGTTAGCAAGTATTCACATACAAACCATTTGATCCAATAGCTTGATAATCAAAATATTTTTGTCAAGTGAATTTTTTGGCTAGTAGTGTAAGGAAGATTGCTTCCATTGTTGGTTTTATTGCTAGGAGGATTATTACAAATATTTAAAGAATCAATATTATGAAGGTTTAGGATTATTTTAAGGGCATTATTTCCATGATATCTCTTGTTTGAGCCATCCTTATTAGGAATAAAAAATATATTGTGGTCCAAGTCCTTCAAGATAGGCTCAAGATCTATTCATTTAGTTTGAACTAGATAACATTGTATTTTTATCATAGGTTGAGATTTTGAGAAACTTCACCATGAATTATTTCCTTTAATGGTGGGCATGGGAGGGAGATAGGAATAACCCACATAAAAACTAAATGGTTTAAATATTTTTAATAAAATCCTAATGGAGACATATCGTTAGTGATGATGATAAGATTATGAGATAAATGAGGGAAAATAAAAAATATTAAGGAGATAAACTATGATAAAGTAATAGATAATAATGAATGCTAAAAATGAATCATTCAATAGTAGAGTGATAATATTGTCGACTTAACTAGAATATATGTGGGCTAAGAAGGTAAATATAATTACCCACTTTTGCTTCTTAATAATATAGATTTATGATATATATATAAGACCATTTTAGGGCCAATACACATGAGGCAAATGAGTCTTGGATACAGAATATGATAATTACTCTCTATCAAATGAATATGGCTTCAAATCCTAAGTCTAGGATAGATGGTGGAGTCTTACTAGGTTGAAGGATTTAAAAATAAACAAAGGGGGGATGAATGCATGTCAAGGATCTAAATTAGGGTTAGAAAAACTAGATGGAAGAAAAAGGAAAGGGCTAATATTAATAACAATCTAAGAGAAATTTATAATAAGATACTATGGGTAAGTGCATAGAAATGGGAGACCAAAAGGGGGTAAAAAAGAGACACTTTATCCTGAAATCAGTGAAACTTGAACTTCATCGAATAATTTGGCATGCCTATGCTATAAATTTGACAAAGTGATAAGAGTAAGTTCTGTAGAGCTCAAAATCTAATTTCTAAACTACTAATATTTTTTAAATGGTTGAGATTAAGAGGGTCAAATGTCATGTGCACACAATGTCTATTTTTGTGTCAAAAAGATAAGAACCTATTATGTGTGTGTACCCCCATTTCTTGAGTTTTATAAAAAAAATCCTAATCCCTTTGGTAGAAAGTTAACTAAGACCATGTACGAGGTCCCATTATTTTTTCATATTTTTTCGATGAATTCATAATTATTTATTAATTTTCAAAGTGCACATATCTTGAGAATGAAATATTTTTGTGTGTACCCCCATAACTTTGAGAAAAAAATCATTTATTTTTTAATTTTTTGAGTGCGTGTAGAATGGAGTTTAGAAAAAATGATTTTTTTTTTTAAAATGGATGAAAAAATCATAAATTGTGCACCAAAATGTATGCATAGGTTTTTGCAAGAAAACAAGGCACTAGTAAAAGAAAATATGGATGAAAGCCTGAAACTAATCAGATTTTAGAAAAAATAATATCATCATCAAGATAAATCGAGATTGACATCGTAGTAGAATTTAATTTTTAATATTATGTATTAATGCATAAGATATTTGGGTGCACACGTGAAATTTTGATGTTTTTTTTGTCAAACACGGTTTTAATCACACAAAAATAGTCCAAACCTTTGGTTTGGTAATCCGAGGAAAATCCAAGCCTATGGATTAGGAATTTCAAACTCAAAAAAAGGTGAAACATGAGTGCATTATAACATGCTCGCGTTTAAATGTGTTATGTGGTATATGTGTTTGTGGCATGCTTTTATTTACAAATATAAGATGTTATGGTCACTTTGCACCTTATGGAACTAGTCTCACATCTCCATCTGTCACGGTTTAGAAGATAGATTTTCAGATTCTAATTTGGTTAGTACATAGGTATTTTTTAGATTTCAGCATTCAACATTCAAGCTTTTAGGGTTTAAATTATACAATCGATATTTTTTTTATGAAAGAAAATAGTCATTGTTTAGGTTTTTGGGCCTTTTGGATTGGTTATTGACATTTGTAGGAGTATTTAGGAAGATTTAGGAAATGTTTACTCATTCAAGGGAAATATTCTCAACAACGAGTTTTCTAGGTGCAGGGAATAAACACTCTAATAGTGAAATTTGACTTCTTCGGATGATTTTGGGAGCTTCGTAAGGAGTTAGGAGGAAAATAAATAGGTACTCGAAAGATATGTGAATCCTATACATCCTGGTAACATTAAGTTTTCTCTTATACTTGAAGGTTTCATGAATAATTTCAAGATAGTGTAGCTACCCCTTTCGGCTCCACATAAAAATGGACCTAAATTTGTAAGCACTAAAGATATGATCACCACATGGTGATATTTTAATATTTATAAACGTTGATAAGTACCTATGGGAATGGATACTATCATAAATAGAATATTATTTATCATGGGTAAGGATATCATGAGGATGGGATGAATTTTTGTGAGTTGAAAACACCTTCCTAACACCCTAAACCATAAACTTAAACCTTGAACCCTGAACCCTAAGACCTAAACCCTAAACCCTAAACAATCAACCCTTAACCCTGAGCCCTAAACCCTAAACCATCAATCTTTAGCCCGGAGCCATAAACCCTAAACCTCTAAACTGTGAACCCTAAACCCTATGCCCTAAAACCTAAAACCTAAACCATAGACCCTAAACTCTAAACACTAAAACCTTAGTTGTTTAAACCTAAACCCTAAACCTTAAACATTCAACCCATAGCCCTAAGCCCTAAGATCTAAATCCTAAACCATGAGCCTGAAATGCTAAACCATAAAACCTAAACTCTAAACCCTAAACATTAAACCCTAAACCCTCAACATTGAATCCTAAACCATAAACCCTAAATCCTAAATAATAAACCCTAAATCCTGAACACTAAATCCTAAACCATAATCTTTGAATAGTTCTGAGCTAATCAAACACCTTCTAGGATAGTTTAAGAAATATATTAAACATCTAGAGGTGATGTAGAGAATATTAGAATTATTGGAGGTAATTTAGGAATATTTAGGAATATTGTTTAGGGCTTAGGGTTTAGGGTTTAGAGTTTAGGGCTCATGGTTTAGGGTTTAGGGTTTAGGCCTCACTGTTTAGGGTTTATGGTTTAGTTTTTATGGTGGTAAAAATAGGGTTTAGGGTTTAGGGATCAAGGTTTTGAGTTAAGGTTTTATGGTTGAGGATTTAGAGTTTAGGGTTTAGGGTTTTGGATTTAGGGTTTAGGGATTAGGATTTAGGGTTTAGTGTTTAGGGTTCATGGTGGTAAAAATAGGGTTTAGGGTTTAGGGTTTAGGATTAGGGCTCAGGTTTTATGGATCAGGGTTTATATTTAAGGGTTTAGGGTTTATGGTTCAGGGTTTAGGGTTTGGGGTTTTGGGTTTAGGATTTAGGTTTTAGGGTTTCGGTCACTAGATTTAAGGTTTTTGATTTAGGGTTTAGGGAACGGGATTTAGGGTTTAGGGTTGAGGGATAAGGGTTTAGGATTTAGGTTTTAGGGTTGATAGCTTAGGGTTTAATTTTTAAGGCTTAGGGTTTAGGGCTTATGGTTTTGGGTTTTGAGTTTAGGGTTTATAATTTAGGTTTTAGGGTTTATGGTTTGTGGCTTATGGCTTTGGGTTAAGGGTTTAGGGTTCACGGTGGTAAAAATAGGGTTTAGGATTTAGTGTTTAGGTTTTTGGGTTCAAGGTTTAGGATTTATGGTTTAGAGATTATGGCTTAGGGCTTAGGTGTAGGATCAGATGATACCTTTCGAGGTGTAGCTCCCCTCTTGAGGATCATATTCATCTTCAATGTATCATCGTCGAAGAGGGTAGTTCCCCTATCAAATTTGTTACTCAGTTTAACATGGAAGATAAGTAAATCAAATGACCAATGGAGAATCAGATTTTATTGGTAATTAGTATTAAGTATCAACAAGACTAATATGGCTTCCAACTACTCGACTAGGAGGGCATCACAATATTAGGACCATATTTCCTAGTCTCATGCCGAGAACCATCATTGAGTATACTTGTGCAAAATAAACATAGTGATTGGGGTATGGATAAGAACACAGAGGAGTTATTCATATCCTAGTAAATATTTTTTGTTTAGTTCTTAATGGTATTCATTTGGCCTATGGCTTAGTGACCTTCCATTCATTGATAATTCCTTCTATGATAAACCCATGGATGCTTTCAAAAGTGCCTCAGATTAGATAGGGGTAATCATCAAGCCTAGTGAAGGGTGTGATCTGATGTGTAAAAACTATACACTCACAAGGACCACTCCTTCTTTGAAATTCCATGTTTTTTCTTAGTAAATATGTCTCCTTATATCTAAGGATCAAGGACTATTGGGGTCTCTGGAAGGATTAGAAATTCGGGAATCATCGAGTGTCTGAATTAGAATGTCATTGCATCTGGAGAAACATTCTCAAACATTGGAGTAATGCATCTTGGAAAATAAAATTGAACCTCAGAAATCCTCTCAAATTTCTATTCTAGGTTGTATTCCTAGTCCTGTAGTGGGTTTCAACAAAAAAACTGAAAACAAATTTAACTATAATTACTTACAAAATACATTCCTTCACTTCGATCTTATCTTTATAAATGTAATTCGGCTTTCCAAGTTCTCCATATTTTCCAAATTTGGGGTGAATTGACATTTTGGACCTTTAAAGGCATGAAGAAAATGGAAAGTTCATTTCCTCTAACCTTTCTTGGAGTGAATTTAAACAAATTGAAATTTGGAATTTGGAGGTGGCATGTGGTAGACATCGATTGTCCTACCACCGATTTTGAGTGACAAAAATTCTAACATGAACCTTAAACCCTAAAACCTAAACCCTAATCCCTAAACCATAAAACTTAAACCCTAAACCCTGAACCCTAAAACCTAAACCCTAAACCCTAAATCATCAACCCTTAACCCTAAGCCCTAAACCATAAACCCTAAATTGTGAACCCTAAGCCCTAAACCCTAAAACCTCAACCCTAAATACTAAAACCTAAACCCTAATTACAAAAATTTAATCCCTAAACCTTGAACCCTGAAACTTGAGACCTATACCCTAAACACTCAACCTTAATCCCTAAGCCCTAAACCTTAAACCCTAAACCCTAAACCTTGAACCCTAAACATGAGCCCTAAACCTTAAACCCTAAGCCCTAAACCTTGAACCCTAGATGCTAAACCCTAAATTTTAAACCTTGAACACTAAAAATATGTGTTCGAAATAATTATAAAAAAAGATACTAATGAGAATGATTGAAATTGGTAAAAAAAATGAAGGGGGGAAATTTTAGATATCCAAGAAAACTTTGGTACAACCATTTTTTAAGCAACCCCTTCCCTGCAGGAAGCTTGCACAAAGAAATGTTACCCAATACGACTATCTTCTTTTTCCCATTGCATGGGAATTATTTCATTGTTGTAATGTTATATGTCTTACCCATTCTTATTAGTATTGACAGAGAGTATTCAACTGAAAAGGGTTCATCTGCTTCATAGGCATAACTTTCAAAGAGAGTCATCACAATTTGATGTCTTTCATCTGCTGATATTTTGAAGGAGGGAAATGATAGATATCCAAGATTAATTTGGTAAAAATAAATGTTACCCAATATAGCTATCTCCTTTTTTTATATCTTGTGAAATATTTAGAGCTCCAAGAGTGTTATAAATTGAGAATAACAAGTCTAGTTGTATTTTTGGGTCTGACTGATTAGGATACCACTTCAAATTTGATCATATTTTATGCTCTTTTGAATAATTCTTTCATTTTTTATAGTTTAGACTCTGATAGTGAACATCTATGTTGCAACAACCATATCTATCATGAGAAATGTGAAGTTTCTGGAATATGCATAATCCTTACCGAGTTATTAAGAAAAACCATAAATTTTCAAGAAAGAAGAGGTTCTTGTGAATATGAACATGTATCAAAGTGAATCATGACTGTGAATATGAGAATGTGGATATTTTTTCCATCTTCTAATGGGTTATCCTATTTTTCATAATACCATACATGGAAATATAAGAAATGTGAAATTTGTTTCAGAGTGTGAAGAAATTGACATTTAATGACGCAAGTATATGTGGGGAGAAACATGTTTGGCAAAGATGTGTAATATACAAGGTTTTTCGATCCTTATAGTGCAGAAGATCAAGAGTAGTTTTCACTTTGTAATCATTACATTAGACTGAAGATCAAGTATAGAATATCAATACCATTAGAGTGTTTCTTCCCTAAACACTAAACCATAAATTATAAACCCTAACCCCTGATCCCTAAACCATAAATCATGGAACCCAAACCTTTAACCCTAAAACCTAAGGTCTTAAACCCTAGGCTCTAAACCATAAACCCTAAACCCTAAACATTAATCCCTTAACCCTAAACCTAAACCTTAAATCCTAGGCTCTAAACCCTAAATCGTAAACCCTAAACCCTAAACATTGAGCCCTTAACCGTAAACCATGAAAACTAAACCCTAAACCCTAAACCCTAAACCCTAAAACCTAAACCCTAAACCATGAACATTGATCCCTAAGTTCCCTAAAGCATAAACCTTAAACCCTCAACCCTTAACCCTTAACCATGCAACATTACCAATAAAGGAGTTTGTACTAGTATTTTGGTTAGATGATGGTCGACTCTCGAGGATCATATTTAGTGTATTGTCATCAAAGAGGGAAGCTCCCCTGTCAAATTGGTTATTCAGTAGGACGTGGAAGATGAGAAAAACAAATGAAATATGGAGAATTATATTTCATCGGTAATTAGTACTAAGTATCAACAAGACTAATATGGCTTCCGACTACTTGACTAGGAGGCTATGAAAATATTAGGACCATATTTCCTAGTCTCACGCCTAGAATCATCATTGAGTGTACTTATACAAAATAAGTATAACAACATGTGAATGGCTAAGAACATGGAGGGGTTATCAATCCCCTAGTAAATATTTTTTGTTTAGTTCTGAATGGGAGTCAGCTAGCCTATGGCTTGGTGAAATTTTATTCATTTATAATTCCTTCTGTGATAAACCCATGGAATTTTTCAAAATGGCCTTCAAAAAGATAGGGGTATTCATCAATCCTAGTAAAGGTAGTGATGTGATTTCCAAACAACTTGAAATGCATACAGATTTAAAGGTCATAACAAAAATTTACAAATATCTCTATCGCTATAAAGGGAAGTCAAGTAATGGTGTCTCCATGTATCCAAATATTAAGGAATATTCGAGTCAATGGCAGGATTGGACATTCAAGAATCATTGAATTTTCTGAATCAGAATGTCGTTGCATCTAGAGAAACATTCTCAAACATTGGACTAATGCATCTTGGAAAATAAAATTGAACCTCAGAAATCATCTCAAATTACCACTCTAGGTCATTTTCTTGGTCATGTTTCTATTTTGAGTTCTGGTTCTGGTTGTGGTCATCAAATATGGAAGTTTTAGAAAAGGAATCCACACTTGAATAGTTATTCCCATTTAGATTGTTGGAAATTCCAATGATAGTGGCAGTTCTTGTGGAATTCGGTTGGTGGAAGGTTGGGTTATGCCCTTGTTGGTTTTTTCTCATTGCATCATTGGTAACCTTTCTAGTATTATCAAAGAGAAGTCCCCATGCTTATGTGATAATTTTAAAATATCCCTCGGTTCCTGGAAACTTGTTTTTATCAGGATGAAATAGCAAGACTAGTTTTAGCGGGTATTAACAGAAAAAATAAAATAATTTTGATTGGAATTACTTATAAAATACATTCCTTTACTTTGAATTTATCTTTATAAATGCAATTCGGCATTCCAAGTTTTTCATATTTTCCAAATTTGGGTCGAATTGACATTATGGACCTCTAAAAGCATGAAGAAAATGGTGAGTTCATTCCCCCCAACCTTTCTTAAAGTGAATTTAAATGAAATGAAATTTGGAATGTGGAGGTGGCACACGGTAGACATTGATTGTCCTGCCACATATTTAATTATTGATGATTAATTGTTATTAGTTGGATTTATTTGCCATTATTATGATAAGTGCATTTTTTATATTGTTAAATCACTGTCAGGTTTATTCATGAGAATACAATTATTATTTTGGAACGGTTGATGCAACTCCTTAAAGCCTCCCATAATTATGAATACCTCTCCTATGGAACCCCATACAAGTGGATATATCTTAACCTAACTTGTCATACCTCCTTGAGATTTGACAATGGTGTTTAGGGATGAATTTATCTTGCGTGAAGGGTTTATAGTGTAGACAAACCAAGAAGTGACCAACAAATGTTGCTCTTGTGCAATGTAAGGGAAATTTTGGTAAAGGCAAGTGAGAGGAGTCTTTAGATGAATGTTGAGCAACTAGATGAGTTAAATAGGTGGTTTAGTTGTCTAAGAACATGATGGAATCCTAAAAATCCTACAAATATCAATAACCAGTCCAAAAGGCCCCAAAACCTAAACAATTCCTATATTCTTTCACAAAACATATATCGATTGTATAATTTAAACCATAAAAGCTTGAAGGCTTGAATGCTGAAATCCTTAAAAAATTACCTATGTAATGACTAGATTAGAATCTGAGAAAACTATCTTATAAACCATTACAGGTGGAGTTGTGAGACTAGTTCTATAAGGTGCTGAGTTGCCCCTAACATCTTAAATTTACTAAAATAAATTTAAAGTATAATTTTGAAATTTATAATTATATAAATAATAATATTTCTTATACTTAAACTTTTAAAGTTTTGTACATAGAAGCATGCCTCAACCAAATATACCACATAGCACATAGGAATGTGGGCGCGTTACAATGCATTCGCGTTATAACATGAGCACGTTATAGTGTGCTCGCATTTTAGGCTTGGTAACAACCAAACCTAATAAATCAGAATGCGCTCGCGCTTTAACCAAATGCACTCACATTTTTCTTAAAATTGGATTTGTGTTCATTTTTTGGCCCCTCATATCTATGCATAGGCCCCTATATCTCAGTCTAGAACCGATTTATCCTTAATTGAATTTTATGATATATAGGTTTCAAAGGGGTTTGTAATAGGTTGTATATTCATATTTATTAATTAAATATTCAACATGTAAATCACAATATACCTCCAAGAAATAAATGATGAAAAATATAAGATATCATTAATCAAATAACAATAATGGAGTTTACTTAGTGGATATAGAGGTGTAGAAGACAATTTGGATGTGTAGACTAACTGTGGAGATTGATGAAAACCTAGAAATTATTTGTTCTTGAATATGCATCTAGAAAATACAAGCGCATAGGACCATATAGGTTCTGAGTGAATTGGAGTATGATTTTATCCTTTATACATTTTTGTATACCTTTGTACTAGGGTATTGTAGATACCCATAGTTTGATCAAAGCAACATTATTTCTAACATTGCACTGGTTATTATATTCCCTACAAATTGTCGACACTTCATCAATTAGGGTTATTTTCCCTTCAAAACCTCTTAATTGATTTATACACATTGATTAAGCCTTCTTATCTTGCAGTTGACTAATGGATCTTCTCATTATCTAACTCCCACTTCCAAAACTTCTAAAATTTATCCAAACCCCCTTTTGATTCTCCCAGAAAGCTTCCTAATCCTATTTGGGACCCCTAATTAATCCTAAGAGATTAATTAGTCTTTAAACCTAGTCAAAATTTTCTTTGACTTGATAAAAGTGATTTTTGGACTTACCTTTTTGTCCCACATGCACCCAAATCATTCCATTCTTGTAAACAGAAACCTATAAATACAAGCATACCCCTCCCCCTATTTTTTAAGACCACTCCTTTATTAGACTAGCTTAGGCCATTTCTAGATTTTAGTAGTTTTCATTGTTATTTGAGCTATTCACTTTACTATTGCATCTTTCACTCAAAGCATTGGGTAAATAGAGAAACTCAATTACCTTGTAGCCATTAATGGGGATACTTTATTCTCAATATTCTTGAGGATCAAACAAGCATAACTAATTGCTAGGATCTTTAATAGGTTTATCTTTCATAGAATTCATGGAGTAGAAAGATATCTAGATATGTTAGGGTTTGAATGTTTATTTCAATTTTATATGTGCATGCAAAGAAATATTTTCTTTCTTAGCTCTAGCCTAATGGTTCATTGTTGAAGTTTGAAATATTTTAATCTTTCTTAAGTGTTCTAAGCTTCATCCCATAGCTACAATAACTTACACATGAATACATATGACACGCCCAGTGGGACAAACCACATAGTCCATTAGAAGTTGTTTAAATTTTTTCACTTACATGCTTTTTATAACCATTTCCATATTTTTTTTAGGGAAAACTAGTTTTTCCAATCATTTGGTAAACTTATATGTGTTAAATCTCCCTTTGGCTTATGAATTTAATGAGTGTATGTTAGGAAATCATTTAAAGGACTAAATTAGGACCTATTGACATTTTTAGATTTCTAGTCCTCGTCTAATTTGATGGTTTTTCAGGGCCGCACACAGGCATTAGAGAGGGGTGCGTACGAATGAAAAAGGACATGAACATGTTGGAAAGCCCGTGCACATGTCAAAAAGAGAGTGTACACATTACACTTGCTCGCGTACTTACAAAGCAGTGTTCTTGACCCTATCAACTAAACTAGAGTCGTGCACTTGTCCAAACCTATGCGCATATACTAAAAATTCCGCGCACACATCATTTTGGATGCACAAGCATAAAGACCCTATGTCATTTCCATAGACCTGCGTACATATCCTAAAGGGCGTGCACATACCAAAATCCATGTGTACACACCAAGAAGGGTGCATAGGCATTCACTATCATAATTTATTTTTTAAAAAATTTGCATGATTTGATATTCAGGGTTTTTCTGACATTCTTGCAGGTTTTTAACAGTGGTTTGTAGGTTCTTTTTTATTATTTGTTTTATACTAACTTGATTTGACGTGTTTTCATTTTTTTTACTTTCTTATGCTTTCAAAACACTTTAATTAAGTTTCTAAATGGGAAAGAACTTCAAAGTTGGCTAAAAATAATTGTACTTATTACAATTTGATTAATGATTTTCCATTGTTAAAATTTTAGTGAGGTTTCGTGTTGCGTATGCTCTTTCCTTACATCTTAGGATGATCTTGGAAATTAGAAACAATGTGATCTCTCCTCTATATGATGCATTGACCACTTGGAAAATTTATAGTCATTTGTATATATGACCAAAATCCTGCTTGGGAAAGAATCAGGATCAAAACAATACTAACGTGTGTGATGTAGGTTGTCAATCGGTGTGCGACAAAAACCACAATAAGTCTAAAAAGATTAAAAAACACACCACATTCAACACATTGTATATACAGGTTTGGAAAAAGGGTAAGTCCCTATCTTCTTAACTAGAACGTAACATGTTTGTCATAATTCCGTAAGCTACAACAATGGGGTGGTTCTAAGAAGCCTAAAGTAGTCCACTGTTGAGTAACCTCGTGGACGAAACAGGAAGCGTCTCACTTTAACCACTTGACTAGTATTATCTTTGTGAGTTAGCACTAAAAAATTATCCATTGCGACCCCAGGGAAAGATACAAGTGAACGCATTCATTGGACAACATATTTGAAGGGGGTAAAGTAAAACCGATATACTCTAAGATTAGTCATTATGAATTTCTTGGTAAATCGAGCTCACATAGGGTGTTTGTGGTACCTAGTTAAGTGATCTACATAGGGATACATTTCTTCAAGAGGCCAACTTATGTTATTCCAAATCATCAAGTAAGGATCCATTACAAAACACTAACTTCTTTGGAGTCAAAACCTTGTTTTACGAACAAGAGGAGATTCCCTCAAATTTAGGGTCCAGTGATATTCATCACAAAAATTGCAACATATCACTTTTTCTTAGGTCTTCACTTTCCCTAAGGCAAGGTGAAACTCTGCCAAAGTTATACTAGCTTGTTTCACCATCACTTGGTCTATTCCTTTGCATTCTTGTTGCCCATTCGGGACAAGATACTGCATGTTTCACGAGTGTTATCAATAGATAGTGTTCACCAATTTATTATCCATTTATGCTCATCCATGTTTGCAGATGAGTTGTTAAATATCTAAAGTGGGTGGGTATGTTTTTATATCTTAGTAACCACTTGATCTTGATTTAAAAATCATCATCATAGTTAGGATTTCGTCATCATTTGATCCCCTTAGACGTGTTACCTTGTTTGCATTGTCTGAACACAATTAAGATACTTACGTCACGTTTCTCATAAATGTGATCCAAGTGTCTGCATTGTGGAGATACGTTTCCCACATTTTAGGACTTCCTTAGTATACTTTGACTTAGTTTGACTTCAAACATTGTTCAAAATCTTAAAGAGTTTTGCTTACTTTGTTTGTGTTGTTTCGATACCACTTTGGCACTAATATCTCGCTTCTCTACTAAACTTGATTAACATGTCCAATTGGAGTGGTTATGTGGTATTTGTAATCCTCACCCTTTAACGTTTTTTGCCTTTTTGGTTGTTAAATTCATCGTAGTATCCTTTGATTAGGAATCACATTTACGCTTTGTCAATACTCACGCCTTGTTCATTTTGGACTTGAGCTAATCATTAACATAGAATTGGCCATCTAGCGTCAAGACTATCATTAAAGAAAAAAGGTATAAACACTTTAATCAATTGATTGGTTACTTGCATTTACACGGTTTGTTCCTTGTATGATTGAGATTACATATACTTTTACCTAGGACAAATCATTTAATCCTTGATTCCTTTTGTCATATCATTATGTAGAAATAGAAACTAAACCACCTCAAGACATCTAGGTGAGATAAATTATGTTACACTTAGGTTGATTATAACTTAGTCAAATATAGATAAGCATCGTGTAGAAAAATTACCCATGCCACCTATCACAAGGATGACGGCTAGAATAATGGAATGTGAAGCAAAGATGAAACCCTTCGGTGTTAATAACGCTCTATGGAACAATCTGTTTAATGGTATGAACATAAACCCTCATTTTTCTAAAGTAAATAGAATATAGGAAAGTAACGTGGCCCATAGCAAGAAATATCAATATGAGGAGTTATGTCCCTACCTTTTCAATAGAGACATGTTATGAGTTTCGTTCCCTATAAACTTTGATACACCTAAGTTTGATAAATATAAAGGTAAGGGTGATCTTCGTGATCGTATAAAATACTTCTACATGGATTTCTAGGAAGTTACATTTAACGATAACTACCTTATTCATTTATTTCTTCACTGTTTGGAGGGACAAACACTGGAATGGTTCGTACGCATACCCAAAGGAACAATCACTACATGGCCCGCATTAGCTAAAACGTTTATGTGAAACTTCTCCTTCAACATGGAGAGTGATATAACCATGTTATAATTATGTACTGCAAAGTAGATACCTAATGAATCCTTCGTCAGTTTCCTATAATGGTGGCACGGTTTGGCTAGCCATTTTCCCTGTAATGTCCCTAAAAAATATATGGTTAGCATCTATGTACCTTATCTAAACCCATACATAGCCTTTCATTTACAAACGCATTGTATCTCTAACTTTGAATAGGTTTTAGAGAAGGGAAGTACCATTGAAAAGGATTTAATCATAAAAGGGACTATTAAACCCTTCTCCAAGGAGAAGCATATTAAATTAAAAACTATAGATAAGCCTAAATTATTTAAACAAAACAATAATTTCGTAGGAGATGACATCACTGATTCCAAAAGATTCTAGGTTTCCTAGAGTGGCCCTCTTCTAAAACTCATGCAAGGACCTCGTCGAGACAAAGGTAGAGCCCCAAAATGAAAAATTCATGCCTCTAACTGAACCATTGTATGTAATTTTAAAATACTTAGATACAGTGAACATGTTCACCTATCCTCCATCCACACTATCCTTCCCTAAAGATGCACTTAAACTAGGATGGTATAAAGAGCATGAGTACTGTGACTTTCATCATTTTAAAGGACATAAGACTAACATGTGTATGATGTTACTACTATATAAAGGACCTTATTGAAGAAGGTAAGATTGAGGTAGATTCACCTGAATCTGGGGAAGGTCCTAACACAAAAATGGGGATATTCAAACAAACCTTCCCTAACCATAAGAATCAAGGGAAAAAAAAGCTAGATCAAGGAGAGTCATCTAATAATTATAGAACTACAAATTATGTGTATACCTCTACAGATAATCCTTTTGATTCCCTTATAGTTTGTATATAATCATCTGATGAACAATTAAACACCATTAGAATATTAGGTGATAGTAGCGCCATAGGAACGCAATGTACATGTTTAGTAATCTCCAAACCTACTCAATATATCCCTTAGGAAACACATTATGACTTGTTGGACCAGTTATAGAAGACCACTACTAAGATCTCAATCTTAGATCTTCTAAAAATCTTGAACAGTCATAAGGACATATTGTATAAAACCCTTCAGGGGTCTGGAATATCCATAGACATAGATCTCGCAAATCTCTAAGAAATGGTCATAAACCTTTCTTCTAGTGCATCTATTTCATTTGACCATAATGAGAAATCACATAACAAACCTAGTAATAATATTCCATTATATATAGAAGTATTTTTTACTCGTCATAAAGTCAAAAGATTTCTTGTAGACAATGGATCCAGTTTGAATATCTTCACTTTGAAGCTTGTCAAGAAACTGGGTCGCACAAAAGTAGACTTGGATCCTAATACCATCAACATCACAACATATGATAATGAGGACCGTGAGATGGACAGAACCAAAATGATACCTATAGAGATAGGGCCTTCTTATCATGATAAAAAGTTTCAGGTTCTTTATTTAGGCCTCTTATAGAACATTCTCTTAGGACACCCATAGATTCATGCCATGAAGGCCATTCCTTCAACTTATCATCAATGTATAGAGTTTCCTCATGAAGGACATACAATCACCATTATGGGTGACCATGAATAATTTACACATTATAGAGCGTTGTATAGTTTCTCACGTGTAGTGTATGAGTGTCCTTCTGTAGATATTGTGGTTCCATTACAAATGAAAGCTATGAAGGATCGTGTAGATCCGGATACATTGACAACATGTAATCAAATTTTTCCTGCATTGGTTAATCCCTTTACTTCATGGGAAGTAACGTTTGGGAAATATGGTCCAAAGGATAAATTCAATCTTGAACAAGCCCTATTGGTATCTGATCTTTCAGTGTCACCCAAGACACGTGGCATACCATATTTCCATGGCAGAAACACTCAGGCTAGTTTCCCTAAGCCCTTTAAAAGGTTTTCTCTTACTGGTCTTGTTGGTCTGAAAATCTGTCGCCTGGATAGATCTATGGATAGACGAGCCAACAGTGTGCAGGGCTTAGCCCCTCTTTGAGTCAGCAAAGTGAAACTGGTTTATTGCTATTCTACTAGCAGGAATCTATGCAAGTCTCACAGATTCTGCCTTCGGGGGTTTGGGATCTCATCCCAGTAGAGTGTTTCAGGCTGCGAAAAGAAAGGAATGAAAGAGGGAAAAGAGAAAGAACAGATCCGAAGGAAGAAAAGAAATGAATTCCAAAGCAGAAAGGTCAGAAGATTTATGTTTTTGGGTTGGTAGTAAACAGAGCCAAACCTACTTACATAAATAAACAAAGCAATACTGATGAGCAAATGACAGAAAAGTAGATATGAATCCAACAGATTAAACACATACAGATCTAACGTAAGGAAGATCTAATGCATAACACAACTATTGAGCACAAAGTCTTAATATTTGTATTACTGTTTTCTTCTGTTACAAGAAAGCTCAAAGTCTTTCTCTCCTCACTTCTATTTTCATCTAAAAAATGTTCACCCTCCCAATACAACAAGTATTCCAGTATTTATAGAAGAGAGGAGAAGAAAAGCAAAAAGGAGCCAACAAATATTTACAAAGATATTTACAAAATATCTAAAAGTCATGTTGACTTTTGACAACTTGATGGATGACATCATCCCATGATGCAACATGGATGATGTCATCATTTGTGCCAACACACTTTAGACATTTCAACAAGAAAGTCGGAGAATAGAGAGAAGAAGAAGAAGAAGAAGAAGAAGAAGAAGAAGAAGAAGAAGAAAAGAAGCAGCTACTCGTCATCGTCGTCCTGCGGCCGAAAGGGGGTTGCCTACTTCTGATGCTGCTCAGGAGATGATATGTGGAACTGAGCGCGGTATTCCAAAATATTGTTAATCATGGGCCCAAATTGATCTTGTGATGGATCCTTGTGTCGTTTGCTGATTGCTTCGCAAGTCTCCCGCTCGCTTATGAGCTTTTCTGGGAGTTTAGAATAATCTTTCTCCGCCTCGATGAGGAACCTGATGAAGTCCCTATAGGCCAGCAAGTTGTTGATAGATTCAGTGTCAAATGTGACCTCTGGCACAGTTCCTTGAGAAGCGATCTCCTTGAAGATCCGGATAGTTTCATCAGCTGATCTCATGGTAAAGGAAGGAGTGAGCAGCCCTGGAGACATGTTAAGAATAATTCGCTCCATTTGATGCATCGCATCCAGGGCATCTTCCTTCACCTTGTCTATCTTTTCCAGAACAAATTCCAGCTGATCTATCTGATAGTCCAGAGTGGACATGGTTTTGTTGAGGGCCCTTGGATGGCCGAAAACTCCGAACTTGACCAGATCTTCGACTGAACAGTCGAACATTTGTTGAAAGGTCTCATGTTGGAGTCTAGCATGATCTAGCTCTTCTGATATGGGACCCGCTAATACTTGGAGTTCCTTGTTCGCCTTTTTGATGTTTAGATATGAATTGACATACTCGGCGATCACTCTTTCACTATCCTTGAGGATCTGGCTCCTCCAAGCAGAAACGGCCATACCCTGCTCGCCGATCTTTGAATATTCATTGATTTTCTCCTGCCTGAAAGCTCAGAAGTCTCAGCGGCAGTCGTGGGAGGTGCACTACCCATCTTCTGTAAGGCTTGAAGCAGATATTTGTTCTGCTCCTTCAGTAGCCTCTTCTCTTCTTTTATTCCTTGAAGCTTTTTGCAGAGGGCATCGACTGCGGAAAGAGCTTCCCCCTGGAGACTTTCAGAAGACGTCCCCATTGTGACTTGAGTCACAGTAAAATCTGTCGGAGATAGATCTTTTTTCTCCTTGAGGGGATCAGGGTATGCTATTTCCATAACTCTCTCACCCACATCACTTTGAGAGAAGCATGCTACAGGCTTTTGCTTCTTTGCCCCTTTTGCTTCTTTTGCTGGAATCACTGAAAAGTCCATCGGAGCGATGGGAACTTTCCTCTTTTGTTGGCTCAGCTGCTGAGAGATCCAGGCTGGTCCCATAGAAGGACTAGAGACAGAGGAGGAGGGAGCAATAGTAGAAGAGGGGAAAAACATGGAGACACGCGGCGGTGGCATTGAAAGCATAGCCGAAGAAGTGTCCATGAGAGGAAGGGAAACCGTAGCTACAGAAGAAAAAGGAAGGGAAGGGAGCCCGGAAATGAGGGAAGAAATGGAAGAAGATAAATCAGCGAGGGAAGAGAAGATAGACGAAGAGGCAGGGGAAAGAGTAGAAGAAGAGGCGGAGGACATGACCAAAGGGATGGTCACCTGAGTCACTTGAGGAGGAGAAGGAAGAGAAGAAGAAGGGATAGAAGGGACTTCTGTGGTTGTAGCAATGCCGACATCCTGAGTGGATGGCGTATGGGACTATCCTCCGCTGCTTCTTTCTCTGGAAAATCCAGAGTTATTACCTGTTCTGGCGCTGTGGAAGGAGGACTTCCAGGGGCTTCTTCTTGAATTAAGCTAGGTTCACCTTCCGCACCTTTGCCTTTTAGCTGCTTCTTGGACCTTGGAGGTGCGTTGCCCAATGGGGAGGTTGTGAAATCTACCCCGAGGTAGATCAACCCGTTCATGCGGCACCAGTGCTCTGTTCTGCGCATAGTCTCCTTAACCCTCTGCTCAATTGTTTGAGGATCCTTGCTTCTGTCAATGGCCGGGAAGGGCCAATCATCCCCTTCCGTTTCATTATACACCTTGTCTACTTCATCTTCCATCATTTGGAAGCATTTGGGGACAATGGCCACTCCGTATTGGATAATTTCTGCCAATGCTAAGCGAGAATGATCCTTTCTTCTGCGTTCCACCTTGTGGATGACGTCAATGTAAATATCCTCAATTTGAGGGACATGGATCGGATCAAGCTTAACCCTTGGCAGGCAGCTCCTTGGGTCAAAGGTAGGCCTGGCTGGGAAGTCATGTTTCAAATTGAGCAACTCCAGCTCTGCGAACATTTCCTTCACCTTGTGATGGGAGGAGCATGTGTACCGGCCCATTGTGAGGGGGAAAGGAGTTCCGCCCTTCTTTCTTTTGAGGCATTTCTCATGGTATGTGACCAGCTGCCTTGATAACTCTAGTAGAATCAGCTTAGGTCCAGCATACCTCGGTAGCCTGGTTGGCTCGCCCAAGAAGTTGACCGTCCTCAGATAGGTAAATGTGGGAAACTGGGTGAACAGGGCCCCCCACTTCTCCATGGTTGACACAATGTTTTTGGTCGTGCGACCATGAGTTAGATTTGGCCTCAACAAGAAAATGATGTGATAGAAGAAAGAATCGTTAATTTTGGCGAATTGGGGGATGCTATTCTCCAGCCTTAGTTCTGGATAATATTCATATATTTTGACCTGAGGCCAAACTCCACTTCGGTTTAGCCCTAGATAATCCCTCTCCGACGGTGCAGCGTAGACTATGTCGGAGTTCATATGGAACACTCCCGTTGTGGCGAATTGTTGTAGCTGCTCGGAGATGGTGCTGCTTATTATTTCTCCCCAGCAAAATCGCTACTCAGGAACATTCTTATTCATTGTTTCCAAGTACCTCAGCATCCATTTATGGAAGTAGTGGGCGTCAGAAAGCCTGAAGACCCTGCTCAGGAAAGTAATAGTATCGTTGAGCTCTTCTGAGAAGTCACTGCAGTGGATGATTTGGGGCCACCGGGTTACCACCTTCTTGTTCTTTAAGTAGACTTCGTTCATTAGTTGCATGCATTGGTCTTCATTGTCTTCCCAGGCTTTGATGCACTCTTCTTGGCTGACGGCCACAAAGTGCCGGTGGTGAGGGATGCCGAGCATTATCTCAAAATAACGGGCAGTGAGGTTTATGACTACCTCGCCCTTGCTGTTTTCGACACATCTTGTGTCCTTTTTGTAAGATTGTGCAATCACCATCATGAATTCATTGTTGACGGCACTGACGGGGATTCCTCCAGCGAAATGCAGGGCACTGCCTATTAATTTGTCCATCCACAGACTTCTTGTAACCTTTTGAGTCCTAACCCAGAATTCTTCCATGTCAATGTGACCCAACTCTGAGTCCCTAACATCCATACTGCATTCAGCCTGTGATTTGAGCATCCTGACCCTTTGATACTTGTACTTCATCTCTTCCTCTGTAAGCTTAGCCTTTCCTCTTGGTTTGGTGGGTCTCTTGCTGGATGTAGACATATGTTCTTTTGAACTCAGTTGCTGATCTGCATGAAGAAGAAGCAAGACCCAATCCAAAAAGGTTGAATTAGCCATTTGATCTTCCATCGGAATGTTAGCAGAAGAAAGAGTTAGAGATTTTAAGGCTCAGGGCGCAGGGCGCATGAAAACTGCAGCTAACAGGGCTAAATAGATAGGGCGCATAGAAAAGGAGAGTTGCAGAGGTTAAATTGGGCGCATGGCGCATGGATACTGCATATTGCATTTGATATAGGGTGCATGAGAAGTGCGTGTTACATTGGGACAGGATGCACCCAAGGGAATATGGCGCAGTGCACGAAAAACTCACACAACATGGTGTTATTGCAATTGGGGATGCACGTGCGCCTTTATAGCTTCATAGTTAGCGCGGAAAAAACTTTTGTTGCATGGAAGCTGGGTTCGCCATGGGGGCATTGAAAAGGGATGCAACATGGACGAATGGTGCGCCATTGGGGCGCAGTTTCAGCACTTGTAGCACGTGGAAAAGGTGCGCCTTGAGGGCGCATGACCTCATGATGTAGCAGGCCGAAAGGGTGCGCCATTGGCGCGGATTTTGCTCTTGTAACAGGGCGGGTAGATGCGCCATGGGGGCGCAACTGTTCTTAGTGTTGCATGGGTGACAGACGTGCCAAGGAGAAAAACAGAAAACCAAACTCTTAAAGGGGGTTATACATGATTCTTAGATTTCTTCTCCTCTTTGTTTTTTAACATGCTCAGTGGGCAAACGAAATGGTTAAAACCAAGAGGATTACAACCACAGTTTCAAGAAAATGACCTTCTCCAATAGATCTGGAAAGAGGAAGGATAGCATGGGGGGCAGATAGCAAACGAAGGAGGCTAGGCCAACACATTTATATATAAACAACCTCCCAACAAGCAAGAACCAAACCAGGAACACACCAGGAACTGAAAGCACAAAAAGCACAAGAGAGAAATAACACCTCTTACCTGGATATATAGCAAAAGTTGCAACGGGTCCACAGGATGATGAAAAGGACGGAGCAGAGGCTGACAAGTTTAGAACGATCACGTGCTCAACAAAAGTGAAAATGACATTTGGGAGCGCACTCACATATATATAGAAAAACTGGTCATAAATGTGCCAACCACTTTTTCAAAGGCACATGAGATTTGTTGTCGACAGGAGAAAGCGTGCGCCCTTTGGCGCACGAGAGTATTTGACAACAAGAGACGAAGTGTGCCTTTGCACGCCAAAAGCATTGTCGACATGAAGTTATGTGCTCCCTTTGGCGCACCAAAAAGTGGAGCAACAAAAGTTGTGTCAACAATAAGGCGCATGCGCATTGGCGCACACAAAAGAGACTCAACATCCTTTGGCGCACCGAAAGATGTGTTAACATGGAAAACCATGCGCCAAAGGCTTTTAAGGGGGCGCATCAAAAGCTAGTGTTACAAGGATATTTCATGCGCCCAGCCAAAAGAAGGCTCAGAAAGACTAAGTTCGAAAACTAGATTTCCCGGGAAGGGATTTTATAACGTTTCGAACGCAAGGGATCCCTAACGAGGGATTGAAACAAAATTTTCGGTATGGTTATCGGTAAAATTGCCCTTGTCAATTTCACGGGATAACAGCTGGCTCTTTCTGGGGACTATCCCTGAACGAACTCAGGGGTAGAGAATCCCAGATCACTTGTGCCTATCCATTGGGTAACAGAGTCAAAAACAAAGGGGGACCGGAGGGAGAACAAAGGAAACACACAACAAACCGAAAGCAAACACACAACAAAAAGCAAATTGTACAAAGAAGAGAGCAAGCTCTACTTCCTGAAGATCTTCAGATGCTGACCCGCTATAAGGAAGCGAGAGTTCAGTTCAATCCAGATATGAGAGATAGAAGCTATTCTCTCCGTTGAGCTACTTGATCTTGAAGGTCCCTCTCCACAGGGAATCAAACTTTCCATGCATGCCCTTTGGTTCTCTTCGCTTGTCCCACAAAAGGATGAGATCTCCCACTTGAAAATCTCTCTGCTTGGCCTTCTTATCAAAAAGCCTCTTAACTTGATTCTGATGTTCAGTGATCCTATCGACCACCTTCACTCTCTTTTCTTCAAGTTTTGCCAGATACATGCTTCTCTTTTCAAGAGAACTTTGGAAAGTTTCATCTTCAATGGCTCGTGCCAAGCGCAGAGCAGGAAGTTCCGCAGAAATGGGAAGCTTAGCATCAATGCCATATAACACTTGAAAAGGCAACATGCCGAGAGATCTCTTGGGAGTAATACGATCCACCCACAAAGCATCATACAAAGACTTGTGCCACATTCGCTGATTTTCATTCTACTAACTTCCGTATGATGGTCACCAAGTTCTTGTTACTGGATTCTGCACTTGACCATTTCCTTGAGGGTAATAATCTGAGGCATGAGCCAAAATTATCCCATATTCATAGAAAAAAACTAATAACTTATTGAGAGGAGAAGTTAGAAGTATTATCAGCAATGATTTTGTTTGGAACACCGAACCTCACAATGATATTTTCTTTAATGAAATTACAAACCACCTCAGACGTGGCATGTTTGACAGGTATGGCTTCCACCCACTTGGTGAAGTAATCCGTTGCTATAAGGACATAGCTATGTCCAGCACTCGATTGAGGATTGAGTGTGCCAATAAAATCAATTCCCCATTACCTGAATGGTTCATTGATAATGACCGGCCTTAGGGGAAAGGCAGCCAACTTGGGCTTGCCGATAAATTATTAGCAGGGTTCACATTTTGGCACCCAGGTGGCTGTATCTTGAAAGAGCATTGGCCAATAGTACCTAGCCCGAATGATCTTGTGTGTAGTCACGGAGGAAGAAAAATGTCCTCCACAGGATGAATTGTGAAAAATTTCCAGTAGTTTTACTTGCTAGGGCTTGTCAACACATCGCAAAAAGATGCCATCTATCCCACGTTTATATAAACTGTCATCCCAAATGACATATTTAGCCGCTCTGAGCTTTATAGTGCGCTTCTCCTTTAAAGTTAGGTGCATCGGGCATTCGCCGTAGGTAAGGAAGAAAGCGATGTCGGAGTACCACTCATCACTGGTTGCAACAAATAGAACTAGAGGCAAAGAATCAGGCTCTCCCTGCCGGTCCCTAGCGCTTCTTCGGTATAGTCACCCCTTTCATCAGGGTTTTCTGAATCTTTATTTTCAGCCATTAGCTGACACAGGCCCTTGCCCCTTACTAGCTTGGTTGGTTTAATATCCAGGTCATACTCCTGGACCTTTGTGATCCAATTCCCTCTCAAACTTCCTAACTCCTGCTGAGTTAGAATTGATTTAACTGCCGTGTCAGGGACCAACACCACCGTATTCGAGTTTAGAATGTAATACCTGAAATTCTTCACTGCTTTGACAACGACAAAGGCATGCTTTTCTAGCTGAGTCATCTTCAGTTTGTGAGGCTTTGAGAGGAGAACTCATGAATGCGATTGGAGACTCAACATCCTTTGAATTCTTTTGCATTAAGATTGCAGACACAGTATGCTCAGATGCATAAGTATACATGATGAAGTCTTTGGAGAAATCGGGACATACCAGGACTAGTGCATGAGCAACAGAAGCTTTTATTTCTTCAAATGACCTTTTACCCTCCTCACTCCATCTAAAATTTGGTGACCCCTTCATCATGTTCAATATGTGATGGGTCTTTTCGACAAAGTCAGGGACAAAACGCCTGAGAAAGTTCACCTTTCCAAAGAAAGAATGAACACCAGTCTTGCTTGTAGGCAGAGTAAGGCTTTGAATGGCCTTAACTCTTTCGGCATCTATCTTTGTCCCTTCTTTTCTAACCACATGCCCTAGCAAATTCCCTTCCGTGACTCCAAAAACAGAATTTTTTGGGTTTAGGGAAATCCCATGTTCTCAGCACCTGGCCAACACTTGCTCCAAGTGATCACAGTGATCGCTTCGTTGTTTGGAGAACACAGTCAGGTCATCTAGGTAAACCACGATGACTTTTCCCATCATACCTTTGAATGCAAAGTCCATGGCCTGCTGAAAAGTGGCACCAGCATTAGTTAGGCCGAAAGGCATCCTGCTGTAGGCAAATGTACCCCAGGGAGTAGTGAATGCTGTGTTAAACTGATCTTTAGGTGAAACTTCAATCTGATTGTAACCTGAAAAACCGTCAAGCATGGAAAACATCTCTAATCCAGTCACTGCTTGTAGAACTTGATCCATTATCGGAAGAGGGTAATTGTCTTTCAGCGAAGCTTGATTCAAGTTTTGAAAGTCTACGCAGATGCGTATTTCACCATTTTTCTTGCGCACCGGCACAATATTTGCTACCCAAGTACTGTGATAGATAGGGAAGATGATCCTTGCGTCTAGCATCTTCTGAATTTCAGCCTGGATGGTACCTAAAATCTTGGGATTATAGTGCCTCTGCTTCTGGCGGAAGGCTTTGGCATCGTCTTTCAATGGAATATCATGTTGAACGTCCTTTGGCTTGAAGGACTTTAAATCGGCATAAGACCATGCCAATACATCCATATATTTTTTCAGCAACTTGAAAAATTTTCACTTTTCTTCTGGCGTGTAACATTTACCGATGTTCACAAATTGTGGATGTGCCTCCGAACTAATTGACTGGTTCGGTCTCTGGGGATGAGTCAGGATCATCCCGCCTCTTCTTTTTTACAAAATGGTCATGCCTGTCGAACAGGCGTTCCAGAGAAACCAGGCCCTTTGGAATTTTATTTCCCTTGAGCTGACATATGCCATCGATACCTTCAGATTCATTTCCTTGGTCGGTGACTGACTCACGGCAAGTGGAAGTAGACCCTTCAAAGTGCAATTCTTTAAAATTTTCTACCTTCTCCAGAAAGGCAATGAGTTGATTATCATCATTGAACACCTGCCAATGCTGAGAGTTGTCCGGCACGCTCGGGCGGAAAACCACCTCAATGGTGTACTTGTTTGTTTTCAAACCTAGATGTGGGAGCATGAGAGATGCTGAAACAGCCAATGAATCAGCCATGTCATTTAGGGCTCTTGGAATTACTCCTATTGAAAAGGCATCAAATTCTTCGATGCTGTCCCATACTGTGTTACGATAGTGCCTGAGCCTTTCATTTTTCACTTGGTAAATCCTTTTGACCTGATTTATAACTAGCTTAGCATCACCTTGTACTTTTAGATTTTTTTATTCCTCTTTCTTTTGCGGCTTGCATACCGAGTAAGAGAGATTCATACTCAGTAGTATTGTTGGTGTTGAAAAACTACAATTTGAAAGAGAGGGGAATGACTTCTTCCTCAGGAGATATCAACACGACCCCAGCGCCACATCCACTAGTTGCACAGCTCCCATCAAATTACAATGTCTAGATCTTATTAAGATATCCTTCCTGAACGAGAACAGCCCCTGTTTTATCCGTCTCAATAGATAAGAAGTAATTCCCAATCCCTGATGATTCAAAAAGGATTTGAGCTTTGGGGTCTTTAGAGCTGGTAACCAAGTATTTCTTTTGTGATTCCGGCTCCAAAGTCTGCATTACGCCTTTGAATGGAATTCTAGCTTTGGACCAGTCCATATGAATTTCTCCACCAACTTCACTGTAAAAACTTCTTCCCAGCAATATTCCATATGCTGCCAGAATGTCAGCAACGAGGATTGTCATTTTTACTCTTTTATCCAGGGAAAGCCGCAAATGCAAATTGTGCGTCTTTGATTTGGCCAACCAACAGAACTTGCTTAGTTTCCAAAGAATAACATCGGCCGAAAGACTTGGTAAGAGTGAGGCCCAAAGCATGGGCAACTTTTGTTGGCATGACATTATCAGAAGCCCTGGAATCAATTATGCAGTTACTCAGCTTGTGTCCATTGATCAGAAGAGAGAGATAGAAAGGCTCTATCTTGCCTGACGCAGATGTTGAAGCAACATTTATATGGGATTCAGGGGGAGCGGAAAGGATTCCTTTTGGGGAAACCTGATTAGATATAACAACTTGACTTTGGATATACTTAGTCAATCTTAGAAGTTGTTCAGGGTTTGACTGAAGATACTCAGCTTCAGACATTTGAATCTTGGTCCTTTTTGCATGATCTATAATATCAAATGCGGCCAAGGGTTGTGTTGGTAAAGGAATGAGTCCCTCACCTTGCGATGATGGAATAGGATTGGTGGTCTTAGTAGGAATGTGAGAGGAATTATTTGGAGGAGAGATAGGGGGAAAAGATTTCTTTGTAAAAGATTTTCCAGGGAGTTGAGTAGGAAGAGGATTATCTCTTTTAGCAATGATCAGAGGCGCATTTGACATGGCCTTCTCCTACTGGACATGGGCAGCAACTTCCACTTCTTTTCCTTACGAGCGAGTAAAAACAGCGTATCACTACCCGCTTGCATAGCCTTGAGTACTCTCCTCTTCATCAGATTCTTCCTCATCAAATTCCATGTACCCGATAGTAGAGTTGCCAATCGGTTCACCAACATCTTGATCATCTTCGCCTTGAGACGAAGGTTCTTCATAATACTGCTCTTCTTCTTCAATCTCGGCCAGAGCATTGACTGGAGGGGCCTCAAGTGCCAACCGCGGAGCAGCTGTAGGTAAGCGCGGTCTTTGTGAAACATTGTTAGGAACGAAATTCCTCCACAGAATATCCCGGTATGAGGAACTGGGAGAGGCCTGGGCCAACTGCTTCTTCAATGCAAACAAATCGTTCACCATCTTTTGGAATGCTAGATCAGACGAAGTGATGGGTGAAGGGCCCAAAGATTTAGTCTTGGCTGATTCCTTTTTTAATTCGCCGGATATTATCAGATTATCTTCTATGCAAATGGCAGCGGCTTGGGTGAAAACCAAGGGTGGCGAACTCGTTCCTGAAGGAGCAGGAAACTAACTTTCGAGCTCATAGCGTTTACGAAGAAACACTTTTGATTTTCCAGCGTTGGAAGCATGGAAACAGGGACACGGTTGATTAGTGCATTGAACTGGGTGACAAAATCGCGCATGGTCTCATTCACCTCCTTCTTCAGGTGAGTGATTTGTGATAATAATGCAAATGCATCCTCTGAAGGCTTGTACCTATCTTCAAAAGCATCTCGCAAGGTGGCCCAACTGGTGATAGATCCGGCCGGAAAATGCTGAAACCATTCACCTGCAGGTCCTTATAGGGTTTCCAGAAAAAGGTAAACCGACACATCTTCGTGGGTCACATCCAAAATACTGCATGACATGATGAATGCAGATATGTGGGAATCCGTGCTTTGATTTCCACTCCCGTCGAATCTAGGAAAATTCTTTCAATTTCCATGAGGGAGCGCGTGAACTGGATGTGGTAAAGCCAAAGGACTCATCGCGTTTCCCCATGGTACCTCCATCTGAAAATCCGGAAAGAGAACACGAGTTGGAATTGTAGTTCCGTTGAGTAGCAAGGCACTACAAAGGGATGTGGATGCCCCCTGCAAAAGACTTTTTCTTCGTGAAGGTGAGACACTCCTGGATGACCGGCTAGCCGAGCTTAGTGCTGAAAAACGCACCGGTGTTACGCTAAAATTGTGCCTTTGAAGCAGATCAAAAGTAGGATCAGCTTCTCCATGGGCTCGCCTGCTGCACATAAAAGGTTCACTCACCAGTGTTCCTTCCAAATCTGCAATGTTATGGTGCAGATTTAAACTTTCTTTTTTGTTGTACTTGCTGATTTTCTAGTTTTTTTGTCAAAAACCAGCAGTAGGCACTTTTCTAGATATTTAAAAACTATCCTCTTCAGAAAACCGATTGCGGTTAAATGAAAAATTACAACGAGGATAAGACAGTAGGGAAGATTAGTAAGCTAATTTTCTGATCTGATTTTAACTTTTTTAGAGGGTTTCAAACTTTTTTGCAAACAGTCAAAAACTCAGATCTATGGAAAAATACTGATTTTTTCAAAAACTCAGTGAACTAAAGATCTTTAACTGGACCAGATCTATGACTCTCAGAAGAAAAATTTTCAATTTGAGCACTTTCGCAAATTTTTGGATTTTTAACAAAAAGTTCAGATTTGCAAATAGGCAGCAATCTTTTGATTTTTTCTGATTTTTATATCTTACTACCCTCATAGATCTGATAGATCTATTCGTTCCCTAGAGGAGTCACCAAAAATTGTTGGTCTGAAAATCTGTCGCCTGGACAGATCTATGGATAGACGAGCCAACAGTGTGCAAGGCTTAGCCCCTCTTTGAGTCAGCAAAGTGAACCTGGTTTATTGCTATTCTACTAGCAGGAATCTATGCAAGTCTCACAGATTCTGCCTTCGGGGGTTTGGGATCTCATCCCAGTAGAGTGTTTCAGGCTGTGAAAAGAAAGGAATGAAAGAGGGGAAAGAGAAAGAACAGATCCGAAGGAAGAAAAGAAATGAATTCCAAAGCAGAAAGGTCAGAAGATTTATGTTTTTGGGTTGGTAGTAAATAGAGCCAAACCTACTTACATAAATAAACAAAGCAATAATGATGAGCAAATGACAGAAAAGTAGATATGAATCCAACAGATTAAACACATACAGATCTAACGTAAGGAAGATCTAATGCATAACACAACTATTGAGCACAAAGTCTTAATATTTGTATTACTGTTTTCTTCTGTTACAAGAAATCTCAAAGTCTTTCTCTCCTCACTTCTATTTTCATCTAAAAAATGTTCACCCTCCCAATACAACAAGTATTCCAGTATTTATAGAAGAGAGGAGAAGAAAAGCAAAAAGGAGCTAACAAATATTTACAAAGATATTTACAAAATATCTAAAAGTCGTGTTGACTTTTGACAACTTGATGGATGACATCATCCCATGATGCAACATGGATGATGTCATCATTTGTGCCAACACACTTTAGACATTTCAACAAGAAAGTCGGAGAAAAGAGAGAAGAAGAAGAAGAAGAAGAAGAAGAAGAAAAGAAGCAGCTACTCGTCATCGTCATCCTGCGGCGGAAAGGGGGTTGCCTGCTTCTGATGCTACTCAGGAGATGATATGTGGAACTGAGCGCGGTATTCCAAAAACTTGTTAATCATGGGCCCAAATTGATCTTGCGATGGATCCTTGTGCCGTTCGCTGATTGCTTCGCAAGTCTCCCGCTCGCTTATGAGCTTTTCTGGGAGTTTAGAATAATCTTTCTCCGCCTCGATGAGGAACCCGATGAAGTCCCTACAGGCCAGCAGGTTGTTGATAGATTCAGTGTCAAATGTGACCTCTGGCCAAGTTCCTTGAGAAGCAATCTCCTTGAAGATCCGGATAGTTTCATCAGCTGATCTCATGGTAAAGGAAGGAGTGAGCAGCCCCGGAGACATGTTAAGAATAATTCACTCCATTTGATGCATCGCATCCAGGGCCTCTTCCTTCACCTTGTCTATCTTTTCTAGAACAAATTCCAGCTGATCTATCCGATAGTCCAGAGTGGACATGGTTTTGTTGAGGGCCCTTGGATGGCCGAAAACTCCAAACTTGACCAGATCTTCGACTGAACAGTCGAACATTTGTTGAAAGGTCTCATGTTGGAGTCTAGCATGATCTAGCTCTTCTGATATGGGACCCGCTAATACTTGGAGTTCCTTGTTCACCTTTTTAATGTTTAGATATGAATTGACATACTCAGCGATCACTCTTTCACTATCCTTGAGGATTTGGCTCCTCCAAGCAGAAACGGCCATACCCTGCTCGCCGATCTTTGAATATTCATTGATTTTCTCCTAGCTGAGAAGCTCAGAAGTCTCGGCGGCAGTCATGGGAGGTGCACTACCCACCTTCTGTAAGGCTTGAAGTAGATATTTGTTCTGCTCCTTCAGTAGCCTCTTCTCTTCTTTTATTCCTTGAAGCTTTTTGCAGAGGGCATCAACTGCGGAAAGAGCTTCCCCCTGGAGACTTTCAGAAGACGTCCCCATTGTGACTTGAGTCACAGTAAAATTTGTCGGAGACAGATCTTTTTTCTCCTTGAGGGGATCAGGGTATGCTATTTCCATAACTCTCTCACCCGCAGCACTTTGAGAGAAGCGTGTTACAGGCTTTTGCTTCTTTGCCCCTTTGGCTGGAATCACTAAAAAGTCCATCGGAGCGATGGGAACTTTCCTCTTTTACTGGCTTAGCTGCTGAGAGATCCAGGCTGGTCCCATAGAAGAAGGACCAGAGACAGAGGAGGAGGGAACAACAGTAGAAGAGGGGAAAAACGTGGAGACACGTGGCGGTGTCATTGAAAGCATAGCCAAAGAAGTGTCCACGGGAGGAAGGGAAACCACAGCTGCAGAAGACAAAGGAAGGGAAGAGAGCCCAGAAATGAGGGAAGAAATGGAAGAAGATAAATCAGCGAGGGAAGAGAAGATAGACAAAGAGGCAGGGGAAAGAGTAGAAGAAGAGGCGGAGGACATGACCAAAGGGATGGTCACCTGAGTCACTCGAGGAGGGGAAGGAAGAGAAGAAGAAGGGACAGAAGGGACCTCTGTGGTTGTAGCAATGCTGACATCCTGAGTGGATGGGCGTATGGGACTATCCTCCGCCGCTTCTTTCTCTGTCGAATCCAGAGTTATTACCTACTCTGGCGCTGTGAAAGGAGGACTTCTAGGGGCATACTTCCTGAATGGTGCTAGGTTCACCTTCTGCACCTTTGCCTTTTAGCTGCTTCTTGGACCTTGGAGGCACATTGCCCAATGGGGAGGTTGTGAAATCTACCCTGAGGTAGATCAACCCGTTCATGTTGCACCAGTGCTCTGTTCTGCGCATAGTATCCTTGACCCTCTCCTCAATTATTTGAGGAGCCTTGCTTCTGTCAATGGCCGGGAAGGGCCAATCATCCCCTTCTGTGTCATTATACACCTTGTCTACTTCATCTTCCATAGTTTGGAAGCCTTTGGGGACAATGGCCACTCCGTATTGGATAATTTCTGCCAATGCTAAGCGAGAATGATCCTTTCTTCTGAGTTCCACCTCGTGGATGACGTCAATGTAAGTATCCTCAATTTGAGGGACATGGATCGGATCAAGCTTAGCCCTTGGCAGACAGCTCCTTGGGTCAAAGGTAGGCCTGGCTAGGAAGTCATGTTTCAAATTAAGCAACTCCAGCTCTGCGAACATTTCCTTCGCCTTGTGATGGGAGGAGCATGTGTACCGGCCCATTATGAGGGGGAAAGGAGTTCTTCCCTTCTTTCTTTTGAGGCATTTCTCATGGTATGTGACCAGCTGCCTTGATAACTCTAGTAGAATCAGCTTAGGTCAAGCATACCTCGGTAGCCTGGTTGGCTCACCCAAGAAGTTGACCAACCCTCAGATAGGTAAATGTGGGAAACTGGGTGAACAGGGCCCCCCACGTCTCCATGGTTGACACAATGTTTTTGGTCGTGCGACCATGAGTTAGATTTGGCCTCAACAGGCAAATGATGTGATAGAAGAAAGCATCGTTAATTTTGGTGAATTGGGGGATGCTATTCTCCAGCCTTAGTTCTGGATAATATTCATATATTTTGACCTTAAGGCCAAACTCCACTTCAGTTTAGCCTTGGATAATCCCTCTCTGACGCTGCAGCGTAGACTACGTAGGAGTTCATATGGAACACTCCCGTTGTGGCGAATTGTTGTAGCTACTCGGAGATGGTGCTGCTTATTATTTCTCCACAGTAAAAGCGCTACTCAGGCACATTCTTATTCATTGTTTCCAAGTACCTCAACATCCATTTATGGAAGTAGTGGGCATCAGAAAGCCCGAAGACCCTGCTCAGGAAAGTAATAGTATCACTGAGCTCTTCTGAGAAGTCACTACGGTGGATGATTTGGGGCCATCGGCTTACCACCTTCTTGTTCTTTAAGCAGACTTCGTTCATTAGTTGCATGCATTGGTATTCATTGTCTTCCCAGGCTTTGATGCACTCTTCTTGGCTGACGGCCACAAAGTGCCGATGGTGAGGGATGCCGAGCATTATCTCAAAATAACGGGCAGTGAGGTTTATGACCACCTCGCCCTTACTGTTTTTGACACATCTTGTGTCCTTGTTGTAAGATTGTGCAATCACCATCATGAATTCATTGTTGACAGGCACTGACGGGGATTCCTCCGGTGAAATGTAGGGCACTGCCTATTAATTTGTCCATCCACGGACTTCTTGTAACCTTCTGAGTCCTAACCCAGAATTCTTCCATGTCAATGTGACCCCAACTCTGAGTCCCTAACATCCATACTGCATTCAACCTGTGATTCCGGCATCCTAACCCTTTGATATTTGTACTTCATCTCTTCCTCTGTAAGCTTAGCCTTTCCTCTTGGTTTGGTGGGTCTCTTGCTGGATGTAGACATATGTTCTTTTGAACTCAGTTGCTGATCTGCATGAAGAAGAAGCGAGACCCAATCCAAAAAGGTTGAATTAACCATTTGATCTTCCATCGGAATGTTAGCAGAAGAAAGAGTTAGAGATTTTAAGGCTCAGGGCGCAGGGCGCATGAAAACTGCAGCTAACAGGGCTAAATAGATAGGGCGCATAGAAAAGGAGTGCTGCAGAGGTTAAATTGGGTGCATGGCACATGGATACTGCATATTGCATTTGATATAGGGTGCATGAGAAGCACGTGTTACATTGGGACAGGATGCGCCCAAGGGAATATGGCGTGGCGCATGAAAAACTCACACAACATGGTGTTATTGCAATCGGGGATGCACCTGCACCTTTATAGCTTCATACTTAGCGCGGAAAAAACTTTTGTTGCATGGAAGCTGGGTGCGCCATGGGGGCATGGAAAAGGGATGCAACATGGGCGGATGGTGCGCCATTGGGGCACAGTTTCAGCACTTGTAGCACGCGGAAAATGCGCGCCTTGAGGGCGCATGAGCTCATGATGCAGCAGGCCGAAAGGGTGCGCCATTGGCATGGATTTTGCTCTTGTAACAGGGTGGGTAGATGCGCCATGGGGGCGCAACTGTTCTTAGTGTTGCAGGGGTGACAGACGCGCCAAGGAGAAAAACAGAAAACCAAACTCTTAAAGGGGGTTATACATGATTCTTAGATTTCTTCTCCTCTTCATTTTTTAACATGCTTAGTGGGCAAACGAAATGGTTAAAACCAAGAGTATTACAACCATGGTTTCAAGAAAATGACCTTCTCCAGCAGATCTGGAAAGAGGAAGGATAGCATGGGGGGCAGACAGCAAACGGAGGAGGCTAGGCCAACACATTTATATATAAACAACCGTCTAACAAGCAAGAACCACACCAGGAACTGAAAGCACAAAACGCACAAGAGAGAAATAACACCTCTTACCTGGATATATAGCAAAAGTTGCAACGGGTCCATAGGATGATGAAAACGATGGAGCAGAGGCTGACAAGTTCAGAATGATCACGTGCTCAACAAAAGTGAAAATGACATTTGGGAGCGCACTCACATATATATAGAAAAACTGGTCATAAATGTGCCAACCACTTTTTCAAAGGCACATGAGATTTGTTGTCGACAGGAGAAAGCGTGCGCCCTTTGGCGCATGAGAGTATTTGACAACAAGAGACGAAGTGTGCCTTTGCGCACCAAAAGCATTGTCGACATGAAGTTATGTGCGCCCTTTGGCGCACCAAAAAGCGGAGCAACAAAAGTTGTGTCAACAATAAGGCGCATGCGCATTGGCGCACGCAAAAGAGACTCAACATCCTTTGGCGCACCGAAAGATGTGTTAACATGGAAAACCATGCGCCAAAGGCTTTTAAGGGGGCGCATCAAAAGCTAGTGTTACAAGGATATTTCATGCACCCAGCCAAAAGAAGGCTTAGAAAGACTAAGTTCGAAAACTATGATGGTAGTAAGATATTTCATGCACCCAGCCAAAAAGAAGGCTTAGAAAGACTAAGATAAATTTTCGGTATGGTTATCAGTAAAATTACCCTTGTCAATTTCACAGGATAACAGGTCTCTTGTCAGATGAGAAAATTCTAGATACGCCTACTAGTTGGGTACGTGAAGGAACTATGGCTTCATGTCACCAAGATCCCCATTTTATCAAAGCATGTCACACGATGCAAGTCATGGGGTATTAAGGAGTTAGATGCAGCCTAGATGCACAAGGTATATTAGAACCTATTCCACTTCCCCCACAGAAGTATAATAAGCATGGCCTTAGTATTCAACCTAATAGAGCTCTACTTGCATAAATAAACAACACCTCCTCTAAACGTGAGGATGACTCATCTAATCTAGAAATTGACACATATTCCCAGTATAGCCTATAAGAGGATTTTGCCTCTACTAACCTATTTCCAAATTATTCCATCATTAACCTTTCTAAAACAAAACCCCAAGCTGATTCTTAATTTACCCTGGTATATCCTGACCTAATTGATTGGGATCGACAACTTCACCTGTTGATCAATATCTTTGAAAATGATGAGGAAATTAAAGAGTTCATCATAATAAGGGATATCATTCCAATAGGTGATCACAAAAAGAGCTTCTCCATTGATCTAGATACATGTGCATATTTTTGGGAGGAGGCAGAGATGTGTGGTCAACTGAATATCAAAAGCATTGAGGGAAAAAATACTAGTAAGAAGACTCAATAAAAGAAAAAGACCAAAACACATAGTGAAAACCTCTTTGAGGCACTTGTAGAAAAACAATTGGAAAAATAAATGGAAAAAATAGTTAACCTACTCGAAGGTGATGATCTCTCTGAACCACTTGTGGAAGTGGATCTAACTCTTCCTCCTGATCCTACATGGATGGAGGATGCATCGAAAATGTTGGTTAAAGAGACAATCAGTGTCAATATTGGGACAGAAGAAGAACCTAAGATTATAAAGCTCAGAGCTTCACTCTCAGTACAAGAACAAAATATCCTTGTAGCACTATTACGAGAGTATGTGGATATATTTTCATGGTCATATATGGCTATTCCTAGATTGGACCCAGTGTTGGTTTGCACACAACCTTGTTGTACACCCAAATGCCAAACCTATCAAACAAAAATTGAGAAAGATACATCCACAAATTGCATTACTTTTCAAAGAGGAACTGGAAATATTATTAGTAGTAGGGTTCATCAAAACTTTTGACTATTCAGACTCAATATCTAATGTATTCCCAATTCAAAAGAAACTAGTTGGTATCAAAATATGTACCGACTTCTGGGACATCAAAAAATCATGTCCGAAGGATGACTTCCCCTTGCCAAAAATCGAACTGATTGTTGATTTGACTGTTGGTTATGCGATATTATATTTAATGGATGGATTCTCAGATTATAACCAACTCAATATCATCAAGGAATATCCACACAAGACCACTTTAATTACCCCTTTGGGGACATTTTGCTATTAGGTCATGCCTTTTGGTCTCAAGAATGTTGGCATGGCATATCAGTGAGCCATGACTGTTATTTTCCATGACATGATAATGATATCATGGAATATTATGTGGATGATATATTAGTAAAATAAAAAATTAGATAAGAGCATCCTGAAGTGTTGAGGCGTATCTTTCAACGCCTCTAAGATTATAAGGTTCAGTTGAATCCCAAGAAGTGCGCATTTGGTGTACAATCAGGAAAATTATTGGGTTTCATTATTTCAAAAAGGGGTATTGAGGTAGATCCCACTAAGGTTGTAGCTATAACAAATATGCCTCCACTGAAAAACCTTAAGAAACTAAGAAGTCTACAAGGGAAAATTTAGGCAATCTGTCGATTTATATTACATCTTTTAGATAAATGTCATCGTTTAATGCATATATTGAAGAAAGATGTTATATTTACATAGGGAGCAGATTTCCAAAAGGTCTTTGCATTATTCAAACAATATCTAACAAGTCCACATGTTCTAATGCTTCCTACCCCAGACAAACCCTTGTTGTTATATATTTCAGCTACTCAATTTCCTATTGGTGCACCGCTTTCCCAATATGACCTAAGCCATAAAGAATGATTGGTTTATTACTTAATTTGTACCCACATTGCCTATGATTTAAATTACCCTCTGATTGAGAAATCTTGCCTATCCATAGTTTTCACCGTTTAAAAACTCAGCCACTACTTGCTAAATAATAAAACCAAGTTGATATCCAAGGTTGACCCTTTAAATTACCTCTTATCTAAACCTGCCTTGATAGGATGGATGGCTAATTTGATCATCCTCCTTAGTGAGTTTGACATTGAGTTTGTAAATCAGAATTCCCTTAAGGGACAGGTGCTTTCAAATCAGCTGGCCAAATCTCCCTTACCAGAAATGGAACCATTGTTTATGGATCTTCCAAATGCATCCATGATGTACATAGAATAATCTATTATGTGGCAAGTCCACTTTGATAGTACATTCACCTATCATGGTTCAGGAGTAGGAGTGGTACTCATCACCCCTACTAGAGAGATAATCCCACAGGCCTTTCATCTGGGATTCTCCTACACAAATAAAATTGTGTAATATGAGACACTCATCGTCGAGTTGAAGTTGTCCATCTGATGAAATATCAGATAGTTACTAGTCATTGGTGATTCACAGTTGATTATCAGACAGGTCAATGATGAAGACAAGGTCAAAGATGAGAAGCTTAGTCCCTATAATAAGTTAGTGGAAACCCTGAAAGAATATTTTGTTTAAATCACTTTTGAATAAAGACCAAGATCTCATAATAAATTAGTAGATGCGATGGCTACGATTGGATCTCTATTTCACATACCACCACAGGAAAATAATATGCCATTCTTTTTTGAACATCTACGAATTTCTACGTATGACATGCTTGAATTTTGTTTGGCATGTGAAGTTGCTGGTCCTTTCTCCACCTAGTATGACCCCATTTATAACTATTACAGGATGACAGTTTTCCCCCTAATATCACCCATACCAAGAAAAAGACCCTTATTCTCTGTATAGCCCGATACACCCTCTATCATCATCGCTATAATGGAAATCTACTTTGTTTATTGGATTCAATTGAGTCAATAAAAATGCTTAAAGAAGTGCACAAAGGCATGTGTGGAGAAAACACAAGTGGAATGGTCCTTGCAAGAAGCTATTGAGAGTGGGTTAATATTGGCCCATAATGGAAACAAAGTGTTGTAATCATGTACAAAAATGTGAACTCTACCAAAAATAGGGCAGCTTGCTACATGCACCGGAACAAGATTTGCAGCCCATCACAACACCTTGACTGCTTTCCAAATGGGAAATTGATCCCATAGGGAAGCTCACTCTAACTTCCTCAGATGGCCACACCCCTATCATTACAACCACTGAGTACTTCACCAAATGGGTAGAGGATGTACCTCTAACTTATGTCAATGGTGAATAGATTTAACAGTTTATCATGAACCACCACATTTTCCGTTACGACATCCCCTCCACCATTGCCGTAGAAAATGGAAAATACTTTAAGAACAAGATGGTTAAAGTGTTATACCAACACTTCCAAATCCATCTTAAATGTTCTACTCCATATTACCCTCAAGGTAATGGAAAACAAAAGGCCACAAATAAAACCCTTGTTTGAATCACGGAGAAAATGGTTAGAAAAATAGACTATAATTAGCACCTTCATATTCATCTTTCCCTTTAGGCCTATCGAACCTCCATTCGCATTCCTACTGGTGCCACTTTGTATTCACTAGTCAATGGCACTAAGGCCATTATAACCCTAGAAATTGAGCTTACCTTCCTGATAATATATCTTCAGTATTATCTAAACAAGGAAAAAGACTACAGAGTTTCTTTCCTAGAAGGATTGGAGCTACTGGATGAGAAAATAATAAGAGCCCTTGATCATTTAAAAGTTTATCAGAACTGGGCTTCACGAGGATATAACAAACAGATCATACCTCATCAATTTGAAGTAGCTAATCTCATTTTGAAAGAGAATCAAAGAAAATTTGTTAAGGACAAAGAAAATAAGGGAAAATTTGAGGCTAACTGGTTAGAACCTTATGTGATCCGTAACACCTTTAACAAACTGTTATATTTCTTTTTGCATTACAAACATTGTCATGTGATTTTCTTAAATGAGGTGTGTTTCCTTGATTGCTAAAAATCATGCTTGTTATGGATAAATCATCTCTGCTTTTAGATTCACTGGACTAAAATGATATGGCTCTCAAGAATCCATTTTCACTTCTTATAGATAAGTTGCAATCATATTTTTAGAGTTGCAAACTTATCTCTTGTACTGACTCATCCTTGGATCAATTTCAGTTATCCAAGGAATGTTTTAAATCTTCTTAACAGACTGAATGGTAAATTCACATTCATTGGTTGAGAGATATAGCAGAATAAACCTTGTATGTTACAATTTCTTTGGAGTTGAGTGATCATTCCTTCATTTTGTTTTATGTTGTGCTTGGGTCTTTGGGATTGATCTTTGCAGGGTGCTTAATGGTGTTAAGGGAAATAGAAACCTGCTTCAGGATTCTTGAGAAAGAGAAAATATAAATGTGTCCTATATCTAATAAGGTTTGTCCTAATGAGATTTGAGACTCAGGTAAGTTTTCCTAACTCTTTCTATGCCACTCTACGTGGGATGACAACCTAACCTAAGTTGTTAATACTAAATTAGTATGAATGGAAATAACCTAAGGGATGCTAAGTTATTTCTAACCTATTTCCTACACTATTTGATTAAGCTATGTTATAACTTAAGGTGGCATTCTATTTGAAGGTTATATTCTAAGGTTATACTTTTAAATTAACCTAAGATCTAACCTAAGCAAATTATATCTATCCTAAGCTAATGGGGTATGAAAGGGAACCTATGGGTCGATTGGTAAGTGGGAGCTAAGCGGCGGTTCCCAAGCTATTAATGAGATGTGATTTTGATTTAATAGGGAAGAGTATTGCTAGACTTGGTAATTACATGGAAATTTAATGGAACCTACGTGGAGGCATCAATAATTTTGGAAATGCATGTTGAAGTTAAATTTGGTCTCGCCAACTTTGGATGGCAAGGAGAGATAGGCAGGAATATGCAATTTAATTTCATTAATTTGCCTCAGTCTTGTTGAGTAAACCATCTTGGAAGGCATGTTGGTGGATTTCTTGGGGGTTGTTTTGTTTTTGCATGCTTCACGATTTTTTCTCTGCATGGAGCTATCTAGTTCTTCGAACCAGCAGTTTGATCTACACTTTGTAGCTATTTTTTAATTTCTCTTATCTATTTTTGATTTGAGGAAAGTATATAAGGAATTATGGAAAAAGATTATTGTTGGTTGATCTTGCTTGGAGAAGAAAAAGTGTTGGAAGCTCAATTGGAAGTCTCCTTCGAATTGTTAGAGGCACTATTAGGCATGATAGGCTCTACCCATTAAGATTTCTTGCTTTCTTCTAAATGATACATTAAAAAAATTCTGCTCACTTGGGATATATTTTTGCATGATGTGTTTCATTATTTACTTGCATGCTTTCATGAAATCTATGTGGGTTTTGGAATGTGAATCCTTTGCTGTTAATGGTAGTTTTTGGGAACTTTCTCTGTACTAGTGATTAGTGGTATTCCTGTGAATTTGTATTAAAGATCTGAAATTTGTATTGAAGCTCTATAACTTGTACTTTAAGCTTTGAAATTTGTATTTGAAGCTCTGTAGCTCATATTTGAATATTTTTTTCTTGCATTTGAGACTAATGTTGAATGAACTGGCATATTACTTGTTTGGTTATGAATCTATGTTTAGTCTTGTGTTTCGTTGAGCTTATAGTGGAGCTTTGTGATTTTCTTTGAGATTTTAATGGGACTTCGTGTAGTTATAGATTGAGCTGGAACTTGGTATAAATATGAAATTTTGGTTGAACCTTTGTATTCAACAGATATACTTGTATTCAGTTCTTGCGAATGCTAAACTTATTGTTGAGTTGTTGAGTTTTGATCGATACTTACGCTTTGAACTGGAGTTTTATTCTTCTTTATGGAGTTAAAAATTCTTGAACCTGTAATAGAGCATTGGTGTATATTATGAGCTTGTATTTAGGGCCTTGGGTTTGTTTTAGGCTCGTATTTGATTTTTTGTTTTTCTGAGCCTATGTTAGAGCCTTGTGGGGTTTTGAACTTATGTTCTAAGCTTGTATTTGACACTGTACAAGTATTCCATTATTGTGAAGTTTTTAACTCATGTTGGAATTGACGTGCTGATTTTTTACTTGTAATGTGTGTTGGGTTTTGTTGGTTTTAAGGAGTTGTAAAGTATAAATCCATATTTGGATTGTTTGTTCGATAATGTCTTGAGAGTTTTGTTATGGTCAGAAGTAGACTATTTAACTTCTTATCGGAACTATTGTGGTACTTCTATTTTGGAGACTGTACCACCCTCTTCGAGCATGATAGGGCATGTGAAAATGAAGTGTTTTCCTTTTCTTCTCTGCCCTGAGCGAACCTGTGACTTGTGGAAGGCTTGACTGTTGTTGTAAAAGTATTAAGGAATTGGAATTATATCTTGTTATGGGTATTGATGATTTTAGTTCAGTTGGAATAGTCAAGCAGTGTTTAAAAGGGTTTATGGAATGTATTATTTACTTTCCTTCTTGTTTTTGATGTTGAACAAATACTTCTCTGTCATAAGCCTTTAACTAGAACTTGAGAGGCTTGTGGTGATTATGTTCAGTCGAGTTGGAAGAAGTTTGGGACAATGCTTGTCTTAAATGAATTCTTTAGTTTTATTACTCTCTTCTAATCTTTCATCTGATTCATGGGACTTAATAGAATGTTGAATATAAACCTATTATATTGTGTTGTATGGAGTACAGTATCACTGATCTGAATGCTTGGTAATGTTTCTCTTATTTGGGATCATGAACTGCTTTCTCATTTGCATTTTGTTGTTGATGATTTATAATGGGAATTCATTCTTTGAGTCATGAGATGTATTGACCCTTGTAATATTTTGTGATAGGAGGATTTATACTCCCTTATGGTTTCATTGATTAAACCTCCAAGTTGTAAAAAAAGAATTGAATTTGCTCTCTCGGGGACAATTACTGTTAGGGACTGTACTGTGAAGTTCATTCTGAGTTTTGAATTGAACTTAAGTTTGGTGAATGGAAATAGGTAACCAGTTGTAATATTTGTGACAGAAACTTGTAGTGTGCATTCGTTGACTGTGCATTCTGTTTTCGGTTCTCTTTTGGGAACTAGTTAAAGAATTTATAAGCTTGAATTAGATAAGGGATTTCATTTCATAGTATAAATGAAATGAATTATGGATTGGGTCCTTTTCTATTTGAGATCCTTTTTCTATTGACTGTATGAGTTCATTGACTGAACTTCTCTGTAATTAACTCTCTTTTGAGATGGAAACTTCTTGGATGGTTTAGATAAGAGATTTAAACTATTGAGTCTAGTTGGGATTTGTGGACAGTCTAGTTTTAGACCTTTGAATTATATCTACTAACATATAGAAATTAGTAGGACTCTCAGTTAGACTATTTTGTTTCCTAATATTCTTGGATTGAATTGGGGTTCTTGTTTAGCTATTGTCTCATTATTTATGGACTCCTCTATGGTTATATTTGGACTGAGGTAGTGTTGTGTGTTCTAAACTTGATTCTATCCTTAAGATGATGTGTGTAGAGGGAATAAGTATGCATTGATTCTCTTCTTTTGTTTATATGGAAAGATGAAGCATATTAATATGAGCTATGTTGTAACTAACCTATTTTGCTGCTTGGGAAAGTTAAATGTGTATTCTATTCTTATGGAATTATGAAACAATTGGATGACAAGAATTTTGTCTATTTTGAAATAATTGATAGGATCAATTAAACCATATGATATAAATGTAGGCGTTGCAGATTATATTATGTTCTTTTCTTAAAATTGAATTCATACTCTTGTATGGTACTTATTTTCTGGATGTTATTACTTATGATTGTTTGTATGATGTATGTTAATTGTTTCATTAAAGAAGAGTTATTTAATGGAACAATCAGTGGAATGTACTTTAATTTAATTCTTATTGCTTATCATGCTCAGTTCATTGAACTAACATGTGCTAGCAATTTTTGCAGATGGACATCGTAAGTGATAAAAGAAGACAAGAAATTTTATGATGCATTGAATTATTTAATTTGGGATATTACGTAAAGAGTTCGAATCATTCTTGATATGTATTGGAAAAGAAAAGTGTTGTTCTTTTAAGATCTTAATTATGATTGACATGCAGAATTTCTGAATTGCATTGTCTTGTAAATGTATATTTTAAATCATGAATTGAAAGGTTTTGTGTTTGACTCAAATTTGAGATGTGAATTCCTTGGTACTTGAATGCCGGAATTAATAGTGATATCTTGGCAGTACTTCTTATATCTGTTTGTATACTATTTCTATTATCATATATCGAGTTGAATTAAGGAGATATTATAATCTCCCTTATTATAATGAATTTGTTAAATTACAAAAGATGTCATTCTTTAACTGCACAACCATAGTTTAATAATGAAATATGCTTGGGACATACAATTAAACTATATGAGTAACAAATGATAAAAAGGTTATGTTAAAACCTAACATTTAATTAGGTAGAGGAAGACTCTTCCTCTCCCAAAGAATGAAAGATAAGATGAATAGTGGTTATGATCCTTAACCTTTATAACTTTGTTTTATAAAGTAAACAGTAGTTGAATCTAGGTGAATGTCACACTTGATTTGGACAGCTAAGTTGTATTAGGAATTAAACGTTGATGTTTGGTGTCCTGTTTTTGGGATAATTGCTTCTTATGCCAAGTTAATGAACAATAATGCAACAAGGATTAATGAAGTTCTCCTTATCTAATTAAGATAAGTATGGGTAAAGAACTTAATAAATGTTGGAATTAGGGTTAGGCATGGTTGTTGTAATCTGAATCTTAACCCAATTTAATTATGATTAATGACCACTAAGGGGGTATGTACATCTTGATGAATCAGTTCTAATGGATGTTGGCACATGCCAACTGTAAGACTATACCCTTGAGAATTCCTGGGACTTGTTGAGGATACAGTGTTATAGTTGACATGTGGCAACACCCTTCCATATTTGTTCATCTAGATTTACGCACATCTGGACTTGAACTTAGTTTCTCTCTAGGTCAAGTTAGTAGCATGTTTAGGATAGGTGGTAGCTTTCAATGACTCAGGGTACCTCGGCACATCTGGTTGACTTAGGTCAACCGAGTATGCCCATATACCCTAAGTCATCATGAGCGTCTTCCTATAATAGATTATGTTTCTAACTCGAGCTAGGGTTAAACCTTAGGCAAGTGGACCGATGGTAGTCAGTAAAGACCATTCTATATAACAAAAGACTGAGGTGAAGGATGTATTCTAGAATGACGAGTATGCCATCTAGGAATAGTAACATGAACAGTATGTTGAAAATATTTGGCCAAAGTATCGCAAGCTACTGGTTGTGTTGTCCTATGTCACCTAGTGTAAAGCAACGTGATGTCAGATGAATATTGGTAACAAATACTCAGATAGGTTCTTTAAACAGATCACTCAATACCTAGAATAGGGTAGGAGAACTGTTGTCAAAATTTCACCCCCCAGGGTAAATTTCGATAACATGCATCAGAGTTTTACAGTTCCAGGCAAGTAGATTGGAACAGGAAAAATCATGAAAAATGGCTAAGTCCTAGTCCTAGGAGCAGTCGGGACCTTTGGGACATCTAGGCGCGGATCGGCCGAAAATCCTCCAGGCGGCCCGTGAAGCAAAAGGACATCTAGGCCATAGGTACTCGCGGGACGCGAAATGCCCGAATCGGCCGAAAGAAGGAAAAATTTTCCCAAGTCTTCATCCGGGACAAACGGGACACAAGTACGCGAATCGGCCGGATCGGGCGAACCGGAAGAATTTGTCCCACGAAGCACTGGGACATTTGGGACAAATGGACGCGAACCGGCCAGTTTGGGTGAAACAAAGAAAGTTCGTACTGGGACATCTAGGCCACAGGAACGCGAGGGACGCGGATAGCTGAAAAAGCCAAGAGCCAATCAGATTGCGCCACGTGTCATCGGCAACTGAGGGACGAGGAAGCCCATTTTGGGTGGATCGGAGGTTTTTGTCCCAAACAGTTTGGGACATCCGGGACATAAAGACGTGAAGGGCGCGAAAAGCCGGAAAACCCGCAGACCAATCAAATCACGACACGTGTCACAAGGGAGATAGTCCAAAAGTCAAAGGGCGAGGTTTCAAGCACTGACCCGAACCAATGAAATAGCGCCACGTGTCCAGGTTTAAGGGGCCCACAAGGAAATTTCAAAAGGAAACCCCGCGAAAGGCAGAGGAGAGAGAATTGCTCATCCAATCAGCACGTGCCACGTGTCACCCAGGTGGCAGAGCGCGGGAAAGTTTCAAAACATGTTTTGGCCCGTTTTTTCCCTAAATCTTCAGATCCCCATAACTTTCGATCCAGAGCTCGGATTGGCACGTTATTTATATCAATAGAAAGCTGGTAAAATTCTCTACATGATTCTGGGGTCAATCTTGCATTTTGGTTCAGTTTGGAGAGATAAAATAAAGAAATGCCTCTAGCATGAAATAACAAGCAGAAGTAATGCTTCAACAAACAACTTTAATGCAGCAGACAGTTCGCCGCTTCTGTTAGACAGCCCACCATTTTGCCAGGATCCGCCACTTCTGCCATAATGAGATGAATGGAATGCAACCTGGAGGTGGTTGGGGTAGATTTGGCTTTCCTCTCTCTTTTCCCTCTCTCATTCTTTCTATATATTGTAAAGAGGAGCTTCTTTTGGGAGGTCGAACATTTTTCTGTTTTGCCTCTCCCTTCTTCTCCTCGGGTGAATTTGTGGATTTTGAACCTCTCATTTGAACTGTAATACTATTCTGCCTCATGGCATTCTGTAGTGTATTGTATCAATCTTTGGAGCAAGTAATGCATGTCTGTGGATGATTCTCATCCCTCTCTGTGTTCATTTTTGCATCCTCCTGGTCTTTCACTGCAGGTTTTTTCATCTGTGCATGATCTTATATCACATTCAAATGGTCTGTGTTCACTGGCAAAATAGGTGTTCTTCATTCCTCGGTGCATCACCTCTATTAGCTTAGATTTATTTTATGCAGCTTCTTACCTTGTCTCCTTGGCAGAATTAGATTAGGTTTTGAGAAAACCCTCTGCATATTTCATGTGCATCTGAACAAAGGAATAGGAACCAGCCTTCTCTGGAGAATTCTTTCTCATTTTTCAAGTCCCACACTTAGAGAAAGGATTCAATGTTATGCAATCACACTGGATGCCAAAGTGATCAACCTAGAAACCTGATCTGCATCCAGGGGTGCTGTGATTTTGCATCAACAGTTTTGGCACGCCCGGTGGGACCTAGAGGTCTCATTTTTATTGCAGCAAAGTTGATATGCATCTGCTACAATTTTCTTGCTTGAAAAGAGCTATTATTCGCATATCTAGCGACTCCAAAAGGAAGATCAACTAGTTTCAGCAGTGTAGGCCTGAGAGCTTATGAGAAGAATCACAAGGTCAAGAGTTGGAGAAGAGGAAGTGTTGTTTGAATACTTGCAATTATCTCCAAGAAGAAGGCCAAGAGGAAGAAGGATTCAAAGGTCTCCATCTCCCCCAAACAAAACTCTCTCAACTCCTCCACCTGCTCGACCTTTCATTTAGTATTCAAAGGTTCTCAGGCCAATCAGAATGGCGCAACCACTAAATCCCTTTGTCAATTTCATTGGCAGCAGCCCACTCACCCTCAATGCACAGAATCCAGTTCCAATTACAGCATTAAAGAACATTCCATTTTTTACTGGAGAAAATCATACCACTCCTGGTGATCATGTAAAAGACATTGCTAACGTCTGTGCAATCCATGAGATAAATGAAATGGATGTAGCTGTCAAATTTCTGGCGTCTTCATTCAAGGGGAAAGCATTGCAATGGTTTAGGAGCCTTGGAGTTGGCTCTATCACAAACTGGAATCAGTTGTGTATTGCACTTCATGAGTAGTTTGGAGAAAAGGGAGACAATTTGTCTCTACTAGAACAATTGACAACTATCAAGAGAGCCCCCAACGAGCAGCTGACTGATTTCAACTTCAGATTTCAAAGGTCTTGGGATAGGATTCCAGTGGCAGTCAGGCCAACAGCAGAAGGTGCTTTTCTATACTATCTTAAAGCTTTGAATTCTGATATTTCTATGTTAATTCAATCTATGGGAGGCACAACCTTACCTGCTACTTATAGCATTGCCATTAGAGCCGAAAACTATCTTATCCAAGCTGGTAAATTGGCTCCTAGGCCTCTAATGCCATTATATCCAAGTTTAGAGAGCCCAAGTGCTAGTCAAGCACCTCTCTTAGCTCCTATTCCCACTCCTAGAAATCAGAGTTCAAATGAAGCTTCCACTTCATCTCCAAGTTCCCCAAATGAGCTTCAAGAGGTCATGAAGCAATTGCAAAATCTAGGCAATGAGCTGGTCACTCTCAAAAGACAGCAGGCTCAACCTTTTAGACCTTCGTATCAGCCTCAAGCTCAACCTAATAGGCAGCCAAATCAGCCTCAAAGGCCACCTAATCTAGCTGCAAATATGAATCAAACAAGGCCTCCTGTCAATAGACCATTCCAGCCCTATAATCCAAATGCCATATCTGCCTCTAGGGCATTAGTACCAGCACAAAACAACATTGCCCAGGAGTATGATTGGTTTAAATCACATAGTATCTCATCAAAAGTATTTTTATCATCTATTGCTACCTCATACATGATAATATGAAAAAACAAAGAAATAAAACAACTTATCAAAGCATATGATGTCATGTAAACAATGTTATATCATATATCTTAAACAATTACATGTAATACATCATCAAAATCCATCAGAATATATACATAAGAAGTAAATCATACATCAACCATATCATGATCATCATCATAAGTCATATAAATGCATGAAAAATAAAACATTAAATGTTCATCACATGTATATAATGTATGTCTCAAAAGATATACATCATCGATACAAAATATGCCATCAATGACATGAATCAAATAAGCCTTCATCAAGAGGCATAATACAAAATATATACATCATTGATACAAAATTTACCATCAAGGGCATGAATAAAATTGGGGCTTCATAAGAGGCATACATATGATACATACATCTATCAGTATACAATAACTAAAGTGAGTTATTCACGACTCTCGCCCTCTCCTAGAATACCTGGCCTAGGGCCTGGAGGAGGAGGTTGTTGCTGATGAGATGGTTTTGCTGAAGCTATAAAAATTTATTGTACTATGGGATGCTATATTGATCTAGCTGATAGAGAGGTCTGTTATAACTTGGATCTATACCTTCTCACATCTAACTGATCAAAGGGAGTAATCCTTTGGTCATATGAAACTACCTTGTGATATACAACCTTGTAATAGGAGGCCTCTCTACTAGCTCTCATGATATATGATATCATATCCACCATCCCAACTATTGAGGAGGCCCGAACTAGAGCAGCACACTCTCTTGTAACCCTGGCCACTTCATCCTCTCTTCGTAATAATGGTCAGCACATGTGCCTAGGCCTAGTCCCTCTGAGTGGTCACCTACTAAATTTGGGATGTAGACTGCTCCCACATGCTCATAACCTATGCCATCTACTAAATCTATTAAAACCAAGTGGTACCATCTCCACCACCTCCCTGACTATCCTGGGCTCTAGCCTAGTCTTGCTCTAAGGTGACGGCCTATAGTTGTGCCCTGGCCTGATCTCTCTCAGCCGTTACCTCGAGCTGAATGGTTACGACCTACTGTAACTATTTTTGTAACATATTTATTTATCCTCCATCATCTCCACCTCCTCTACCTCTTAGCAGAGTATGTGGCAAGCTAAGAACCATCCCCTTTTGTAGTAATGCTCCTGGAGGAGGACCATGTGGTGCTACTCTCTACACTGGCACTTACTATAAATGAACATGTACTCCAATTGCTATACCCATTCGGTGCATATGTATCTAAAAAAATATAGAAATTTACCTTTGTCCCTTGCCATCTTCCTGTTGTTGTAAGGATGGAGGATCTTGTACACCACCTCCATCATGATGTTAGCCATCAAACCCATCATCTTCATCATCGTCATCACCCTCATCATCATTTTATTCCTCAGGAGGAGTCCTAACTCCGGTATCCCATGAATCATGTGGAATGGTAAGGCAGCATGGTAAAACTGTAATAAACCATGGGGCATACTCATATGTAACTCTGAGGTCTCTAATCTGTCTCAAAGGGACCCATACCTATGGAACCATTCCATCAAGACTAGCTCAAGCTTGATCTGGCTGAATAGGAAGCCCCATTTTAAATCTCTCAGCATATCTATGTGCATACCACACGTATGGACCCAATACATCCTGTAATATGCTAAACTATCTCTGACATTGGTATACCCTATAAAAATCTGTAATATATCCCTGACTTCCAATAAAAAATGATCAACCAAGGCTATGTTGAGCTCATCTCCATCCTCATCCCACTGCTAATTTTGGTAGGGCCTCCATACTATCATATGTTGCACAATGGCATAAAAATGCATGCGATAATAATAAATATTACCTATATGCCCATGGATATCATCTCCAATGGAGACCCATCCCATGACTAAATACTCCTCTGGATCCCAAACTCAAAGAACATCTGTACGGAGACCAATAGCTATGTGGTCCCACACCCATATCTGTAGTAGCGTGGCAGGACCCATGGTCTTCTAACCGTGGTATATGATAAGATGTAAATCCTAGTATAAATGTGCCAATATCCACTGGCCCCAATAGTATTGCTCACCCTGAAATAACCCTCATATAATGCTAATGAGGCCCAACGGAAATGAAGAACCTATCTTGTTAGTGAGAAAAAATCCACTAATAATAGCCATCCAATATACCAACATGCAGTGAAAGCTCAGAATTGTGATGCATCAATGTAAGTAAATTGTCGTACCTCAATCAGGTATATCATCACGTCCAAATACCTCAATAAATCAGTCAAGAAGCATGGCATCAGAACTAGTATACTCAGTCAACTTTCCTCTCATATGTACACATAGAATGCACCAAATATCCTCCAAGGTAACTATCATCTCTCCTGTGGGAAGCCAAAATTATTGGCTCTCACTATGCCATCTCTCTACTAAATTTGTATGTATCACATGATCTAGGGTAATCAGTGGCATCCTAGCTACATAGGATAACCCCAGTCACCTCCAGCAATATGTCCATCATTTGTCTCTCACGTCAATAGAATCTCACCTCTATGGACATGAGACGGTTGTGTTCAATGAAAAGTTGTAAAAGCCATGGATTTGGAGTAAGAATCTCTAAAGAAACCCCAAAGGATTTTAACAATATAATCAATGGACCATGTGATAAGAAATGAGCAAGGGTTTCTTCTTTGCATACATTAGTTTGAAGTAAACAAGAAAACTAAGCAAATGAAGCTAACCTCTATTCTTTGAAAGCTTGAAATAATGAACCTAAGAGGATCTAAGCATTCAGTTTTGTGTTTTAAGAGAAAGAGATCTCCCATTAATGGCTTTAACGCCAATGGATCTTCCCTTTTACTCCATATTGGTGCTATGAAATACAAAAGCAAATGCTACTAGCTCAATGGAAGAAGATGAAATACAATCGAAAGCCTAAACAAAATACTATAATCTATGCTAGGAAGAAGAGAGAATTCTTTGAAAATGAGGGAGAGGGTATAGCCCTATTTATAGTTTTCTATTTGGGAAAATGGGAGATTTGGGTGCATGTGGGACAAATTCTAAATTCCAAAAAGCACTTTTAGTAAGTCAAAGTGTGTTTTGACTATGTTTAGGGTAATTAACCTAGGTTAGACTAATTAATCCCGTTTAGAGAGTAATTAGGGTTTCAGAAGGGTTCCGGAGGGGTTCTGGAAGGTCTAATCAATCCAATGAAATGGATTGATAGTCTAGGGAGCTAAAAGAAGCAAACTAGAAAGGAATAAGAAGCTAATGTAGTCAGAACAAGTCTATGACGGCCTGTTTAAGTGGTTTATAAGAGGAAATATGACCAAAAAGATGTCGTGAGGAGGGAGTTATAAAGATATAACTGGCAGTGTGCCGTCAATTTACAAAGGGAAGAATAGGGGGTGCAATATTAGGAATAATAGTGCATTGATCAAAGTACAGGTGTCTACAAAGAAAGTAGACAAATGTAAACAAGTAGAAATTTTTTAAAAGGGTAGAAGAAAAATTAATAAGATGAAGGATGATGAATGCCCCCTCGAGTGTCGATGGGGTGACGAAGAAACTCAATCGACGATAAAAAAAGAGAACAATAGAAAGAAAAGGGCACAAAGAAGATGAGAAACTAGAAGAAAAAGGGATATTGAGCTATCTGCAAATCAATTGCTAACAATATTTAATCATCATAATTCTTAGAAGCCTCTTCATGGGTCCTTATTAAAATGCGAGGATGCGACGAAATCGTAAAATGACATGAAAAGCCAAGATACAAATAACCATCTTGTGCTAAAAATGGCCAACTCCATTTAACATACATGAATGCAATGCAATACGAGAAAAAAACAAAATCACCTAACAGGGAAATAAGTACAATCACACACACTTAAACCAACAACGTTCAAGATAGTTGCAGAAATATTTTATTATCAAGATGAAGTCCCAAATGTTCTGATAAATGACAAGGGTGAAGAATGATGCCCCAAGAAAGGTGTATTATGCAAGGGGGAAGACGGAGGACACTTGGGTCCCATGAAAAAGCAATGTGCATGATGAAAACAATATTAGGCAATTGATAGTGCCCTAGAGTACAGACGAAGTAAGAAACATAGCTTGTGTAGGTGATTGAAGATTTAGATCATGCACGAGTCATTGTTTCAAAATATTTGAAAACATCAACAAGATCTGGGATGAGTGCCATGCAATAGACACAGATTTCAGTCGTAGATGATCGATTTAACCGATTTTGAGCCATTTTCGAAGTATTTTAATGTTTTTGGTTTTTGTAAATGGTTTTGACTAATTTTTTAATTTTTATTTTTGAATTTTTTTGAATTTTTTAATTTTTGAATTTTTTGAATATTTAAATTTTTTGAATTTTTGATCAGTCAAAATAATTTCAAAAGATCTAAGATCTTCTAAAAGTACGCACATGGGTGATAGTGGGAAGGTAGGGCTGTCAGAAAACCGGAATATATTCCCACAAGAAGAAATATGGGTCGAGAATAATTTATTTAAAATAAATTAATAAATAATTATCACAACGGGGGAAAATAGATGAAAAATAGAGGAAAAGGTGGGAAAAGGCGCCTGAAAGGTTCGTAAATTATTTCATTGTGACGGAGAAGTGACCATAGGGTGGCACGAAGTGCCCCAGCATGTGAAAATTAGTAAAAATAATTATCAAAGTGAATAAAAGAAGGTTAGAATGATCAAGGTAGAGGAAACATGCCCTAGGTGCATCGCGACAGGTTAATATACCCACCTGGGGTTGGTAAAACAATCACGACCAATTCATTTCTACCAGAGGTCTTGCAAATTTTTACTGCGAGTGAGAGTGATAGCCCTGTAGTGAGATGGAAAGAATACCGAGCAAGAGGAGATGCGCAGATCACATCCGAGAGTTCATGTGGGACCTATTGGATGGACCTTACATGAGTGTCCTATCCTTCCTAGTCAATTTACACATTTATTATACTTTTAGGGCTTTACTAGGGTACATAGGAGCAATTTTCATGCATACGCATGGGCGTATGCGTCGGTTTGATGGGTATGTGCATGCCTATGGGTAAAAACGGAGAGGGACACGTACGCGTACATGTCAAAACAGACAAGGACACATATGCACATCTGTCAGAAAAGTGGATACATGCACGCATACCCATTGGGAGGGAAACCAGGGTTAGAGGGGTGCATCTATGTCATATGGGGTCAGAACAGATAGGTGCATGCGTGCGCCTAAAGTTAGGTGCACAGGCATCACATTGGGCACGTATGCGTTCTGTGTGGCCTGTGGTGAAGGGAGAAAATATCATGGGCATATATGCGTCGACGAGTGCACGTACGCGTCAGCAAGGGTGCATAGGTGCCAAAAGAGGCATGTAGGCACTAGGAAGAAGGGGGAAAAATAACCGGCAAGTAAAATAGCCAAGTATAGAAAAAAATAGGAGCCTAGACTTAGAAGAAAAGAATAATTAGTAAGTTAGATGATTTTAATGAAGTATTTTTCCTTAGAAAAATAGATGAAAATAAGTAAGTACCTAACACATGTGTTGATTTTGCAGCGTATTTTACCTGTCCTTCAGAATCGTGAGTGCTATGGTTGATTAGCAGTGATAGAGGCACAGTTTGATCAGGACAATAGAGTGACCCTGGACAGCCTCTTATATGTGACATGATTGACTCATGTGGCCGAGATGCCACAGATTACATTGGACCATGTCCTCTTGATAGCCATAGTAGAGCGATGGCACAAGGAGAGTCAATGATTTCACCTCCTGACCAGGGAGATTACCATTATACTGGAGGACATAAGGTGCATTATGCGGGTCCTGATTCATGGGCAGCTTATTGAGACTACGAGATGCTGGACCGACATTCAATACTATGTTGTAGAGTTATTTGGTGTCCCGATGATACCACGGTACGAGATGTCTATTAGATTATCACGATGCATTGATGATCCTGAGCTAGACCGAGTAGTGGTCTACATGATGACCTTTGTCAGTGGAGTCTTGCTCCCTGACAATATTGGTGCTTCATTTCCGCTCAGACTCCTTGGAGTGATTCACGGTTTGGTGGAGGGAGAGACCTACTGCTAGGGTTAGTGTATTTTAGCACATCTATACTAGGACCTTCGTTTGATTACCTACTACCGTCAGAAGACAATAGGACCCACTCGTTTGCTGTAGATTTGGGTGTGGAACCATATTGCAATTGGTCGTCTTTTAGGTGTTTTGAGGGTTTGGGCTCCCGAGGATCCTTCTACGATGGGTTGGGTCCTAGAAGGGGATGATGTGTGACCTTACATGGGATATGCTTATCACCATCAGCATGAGCTAGATGAGCTATGACAGATTTCCATGGTTTGGAGACCCTACAGACACTTCTAGTGGCCCGAGGATAGTTTAGAGCTCGGCACTGCCACCATAGAGCACTTTATCTTAGGAAATCGTAACTATATGTGAGAGTTATACAGGGTGGATTGGTGATAGAGGTAGTTAGGCATTACCTAGGATGTTCATAGGCCAGATAGATAGTATGCTCGCAGGGCCCAGGAGCATTTTGATATGGGTCCACAGACTGCTCGTGATAGAGCACTGGCTATTTTTCAATAGGTGGTACCTGCTATGTGGGTGCCACTGAGACAGATTAGAGATCTGGGCACTACACCTGAGTATGGGCCATGGTATCATGGTTTGCTTCCATGATGTTTGACTATTTCTAGGGCAGCATATAACATCGGCGTGAGAGCCCCTCAAGTGGGACCCCCTACTGGTGACGACAGTGGAGCTATTGGTGGAGCTGATAGTGATGATGATGATGATGATGATGATGATGATGACGATGGTGGGCCCGACACACCCAGTTATGTTAGGGGTAGGAGATAGGGTCCAACATTACAGAAACCTCAGGGACAAGGTCCTAGGCCTAGGTCAAGATAGGTTTACAAGGTAGTTGATATAGAGTTTCCCCCAGTAGGCATTCCAGCAGGGATCTACATCCCTCTCCAGTAGGTAATTCCAGAGTAGGGCCCTCCACCTAATGTTCCAGAGGGTGGTGGTGGAAAGTTGGCTGCCCTTCAACATCAGTTATAGGCAATGATTGTTGTGCAGCTACAGGTGGATGGAGAGAGAGATACAACTAGGGAATGGGTACAGGCCCTTACAGCAAAGTGAGATCATGCACATACTCAGGTGAATAGTCTAACAAATGAGAGAGATTGGGTCAAAGCACAGGCCACCCAGGGTAGTAACAACACTCTATGACAGATTTGGATTCATGAGATGGCTACACAGGGGCTTAGATACTAAGCATTTTACACCAGTATCAGACTCAAGTACAGATGGTTGTTGAATAGAGAGACCATGCATAGGCACAATCACAGGGTTACATTACATAGAGGGATCAGGACCGGGCCCAGGGGTAGGCTATCACTATAGATAGAGATCGAGAATTTTCTACCTCTAGACAGGCTCAGGCTGACATATGGTAGGTTGATAGGTGAGTGAGATGCTTTCTCTTACAGGAAGCTATCACTTACCTGGCGAAAATGTTGATTTGATAAGTGATGCTCATGAGATTCTGGTGGTGAGGCCTTATACTATAGGACTGCTTACTTCAGGGCAGTCCCAACAGAGCAACAAGGTTGTGCCTTTTGAGCAGTCAGATGAGAGCACGACATGCTCTAGATCATGATGATCAGGCCGTTTAGTTAGATCCAGTTTGGTAGCCCATTGCATCACGGCTGGCTAGACATCAGCTAGCCAGACAAATAGTAGGGTGGTACCCTTAGTGCTAGGTCTATCACATCCACCACTCTTCCGTTGACTAGGTCATGGACCTAGGAGCCCTGACGAGGGTGAGAGCTGTGGTTGAGCTCCTTATCACTCTTTGTATAGATGTATTATGTACATGCCTCTTATGAAGGACGATTTTGATGTATAGTTATATGTACCATTGTTTTGATGATGTCTCTTGATGAAGAATTGATTCTTTTTTATATATGCCCCTTTTAGATGGCATATTATATCGATGATGTATATTCTTGAGCACTGACTTGGACAGTTATACATGTATTATATGGACATTTTGATATACTATATTGTGATTTATGCTTTTGTACGAGCATTGATTATAATGTATGATTGCCTCTTTTCTCTATGTATGTGACATACCTTAGATTTAGAAATGTGTATGTTTCATGTTTTCATATTGATGATGTATTTACAGCTAACACCACATGTTTTTTTTAGATTTATGAGATGTTTTTGAGTTTTTATTCTAGCACTTGGGATGATACTAGATGATATTGGTGTGGGGGGGGATAGATTTTTGATTATGCACAACCCCCTCTTGCCCCCATTGATGATACGATATGTGATGATTAGCTTGGCATGCATGCATGATGTAATACTTAGAATTTTTGTATATATATGATGTAGTGAATGATGTTAGAAATGTGATGAAATGATAGATGATAGATGTGATAACAAACAACTGTGCAAAAACACACAAGAAAACAGTTAACAAAGCTAAAAAATTATACACATACAAATAATTCACAACAAAATACAACTAAACAAACACATGTAAATGCTAGCAAGAGATTAAAAATGGTACCCAATCTAAGCAAGTAAAATGACATTCTAATAGATGCACATAACAAACAAAGAAACCTGCAACAATTTTTTACAAGTATGAGAGTTCATAAATGAATGCAATGCAATACACAATTAAATTAAACAAGACTTCAATATAATGTAGGCAAATAAACTATTCAAAGAACAAACAATTCAAGAGGCTAAGTACATCAAGACTATAAAAAGCAACAACTAAAAAGAAATCTAAATACTTACTTTTTTTTTGCGGGGACAACATTTAGCGTATTTTCTAATGTTTTTGGGTTTATCTCGAAATGATAAAATTTTCAAAGCTACGGTCTTTCATTGTTGTCTAGGTTTCCCTAAGATAACGTTGTGAAATGAAATGTAGCTTTATCCCTTAAAAGAGAAATTTTACTAGATGTTTCGGTCTTTTGTGTATCCTTTTTCCAAATGCTTTTGTATTTTTCCAAGGTCATGTTCTGAAAGTAATGGTACAAGAACAAAGAAGCGTGGATGCCCCCAGCGTTATGTGGGAATATACAAAAGACAAGAATGCCATGCACGTGTATGTATGAGAAGGTGATCAATGGTCCATGTGCATGCTCCAACATCAGATGGGAGTATACAAAGGTAATGTCTTTCATGCAGATAGTAAGAGCAAATGAGCCAGATCATAGTATGACAAAGGGGGCTCTAGTAGGGTCCCTTAGGCCTAGCAGAAGGAAGTCATATCTAGAAAGTGGTGATGATTACCCATTCTACTGTAGGAGTAACTTGTGTCTGGTGAATCTTCCTTGAGCACCAAAAACTGGTTTTCACTCAAAGACCTGCCCACCTGCACCACAATTGTGTGGTTTTTCACATGTGGATGACCTGCTTTTTTCTTTACTATTTTATCAATTTTTCCATTTTTTTTTGCTTGTTTTTTCTTTGTTTTTCTATTTTTTAGTTCTTATCTGATATTCTTGCGTCATGCTTAAGCATAGAACCACTTGAGGTGCATGGCATTCATAGGTTCTGGAAGCTCTTCACCATCTGAATATGCAACTCTTATAGGCTCTTGATCCATGTTTTGCAATTACTACATAAGGACCTTAGCCAGCTAGCCTCAAACTTTCCTTTCTTTTCTCTTTCTTTGACAGTGTTCTTTCTGATTTTCTTTTAAAATTAGATCCTCCTACATCAAATTACCTGATGAATGATGTGTTTGTTGTAGCCCCTGGACACTCTGTTCTGATATACTTTTAGGTGATTGAGCGCTCTAATACGGCTTTTCATCTAATAGTTCTAACTTTGCCATGCAAGTGACTCTGTAGTTCTCGTCTTTATCAAGATAGCCTCTGAGAGATATTCTCAGGGAAGGAAAGCTCCACTTCCAGAGGTATGATGGCTTCAGTGCCATAGAAAAGTGAATATGAGGTTCGCACCAGTAGGAGTGTGAGATGGAAGTATGATAGGCTCAAAGGGCGGGATATATCTATAGGTGCCAATTACGGCTAGATTTTACTGACCATTTTCTCCATAATTCGGTACAAGGGTTTTATTAGTGGCTTCTTCCTGTCCATTACCTTAGGATTAATAGGGCATTGACTACTTGAGTTGGATATGGAAGCGTTGATACAAGGTTTTAACCATCTTTTTTTTTAAAGATTTACCATTATCAGTGACAATGGCTGATGGGATCTCGTAGTGGCATATGAGATGGTTCATGATGAATTTTGAAATTATGTGCACCGGTGAAATAGGTAAGAGGGAGAGCCTCTACCCATTTAGTAAAATTATTTGGTGGCAGTGATAATGTGAGTATGACAATCTGAAGAAGAAGTATGGAGCTTCCCTATGAGATCTAGGCCCCCTATTTAGAGAATGGCCAAGGCGTTACAATAGGCTGTAAGGCCTGTGCTAGTGCATGTGTCAAGTTTCCTATATTTTTGGCATAGTTCACACTGCTTTACAAAATTGCAGCAATCTGATTCCATGGTAGGCCAATAATAGCCTACTTTTAATAGCTTCTTAGCTAAGACTATGCCGCTGGTGTGTGCTCTTACAAATACCACCATGTACTTCCTTAATGGCAGTAGATAGAATCAGGAACATCCAAACATCGAAGCAAATTCTCGTCGTAGCCACAACGATAAAGGGTTCCTCCTAGGAGGGTATAATGGGCTATGCTGGCGGATAAGGGCTTTCTTTTTAAAATGAGTGGATGTCTGGATGGAAAAGTGCTAGCTTGTAGGTATCAAAAAATTGGATCATACCAAGGGGATTAAGTGACCAACAACTTCACATTCTTAACATTACTTCCGGCATATCATATGCAAGACACTTGTAAATTCTCTACGAAGAAAGGCATCTTACTTTCTTGAGGGGGAATGCGCAATAGAGATCCAATAGTAGCCATAGCATCCTTGCGGATCTATTGTGTGACCTTGGTTTTTGCTCAAATATGACCTGTGTGAAATATTCCTTCAAGGTTTCAACCATCTTTTTATATGGAACAAGCTTCTCATCTTTAACCTTTGTACTCATCATTAACATAGTTTAATGATGAGTTGAGAATCTCCAATGACTCGTAGTTGTCGGATGATTCCAAGTATTAGCTATCTTGAGGCTTGTGATGAGTGCCTCATACTCTGTAATATTATTTGTGCACGAGAATCCCAACTGGAATGCTCGTGGTATGACATCACTGGTTGGAGTGATGAGGACCACTCCTGCTCTGGATCTATGGAAAGGTGAAAGGTCCATCAAAATAGACCCTGCCATTCTACGGATTCTTCAATATACATCATAGATGCATCTGGTAGATCTAAGTACAATGGTTCCATCCCTAGGAGAGGAGCACTTTCTGCTAACTGATCAGCTGGTACCTGTCCTTTTAAAAACTTTTGATTCACAAAATCGATATCAAATTCACTCAGGAGAATGATCCAATTAGCCATTTGGCCTATTTAGGGCAGGGTTTAGATAAAAGGTACTTGAGAGGGTCAACTTTGGATATGAGTTTGGTTTTTATTTTTCAGGAGATAATGGAGAAGATTTTGGAATGTGAAGACAACTGCCAAGAAAGCCTTTTTTATTTGGGAGATAATTCAACTCGTATGCGATCAAGGTGCGGCTGAGATAGTAAACTTCTCTCTCTCTTTATGGTCTAAGTTGTTTTGGTCAAGCAATGCACCAATGGAAAACTAGGGTTGCTGGAAATGTATAAGAGGAGAGGTTCACCTGGGGTAGGTGGCATGAGTACATGATGGGCTAGCCAAGTACTATCTGAGTAGCGCACATGCCTTCTGACAGTCAGGTCCCCAATTGAATGTGACATATTTCTTAAGACAAATGAGTAAAAGGGGTGACACTTATCCGCAAGAAAATGAGTAAAGGGGTGACACTTATCCGCAAGTTGTGAAATGAAGCGAAAGATTGCCTGAATTTTTCCCTTGTAGAATCCTTAGTTGCTTGAGAGTGGTAGGTGGTGGCATTTGTGTGATAGCAGTAACCTTTGCAGGGTCCACTTCAATCCCTCTTTTTGAAACAATGAAACCTAGGAGCTTTCCTGATACAAGATCACCAAAGACACATTTCTTAGAGTTCAAGGTGAACCTCATAGTCTCCTAGATGTTGAAAAATACACCTCAATACTTCAGGGTGTTCTTTTCTACTCTTGGATTTTTCTAGGATGTCATCAACATAGTCTTCCATGATGTCACTTATCATATCATGGAAGATAACTGTCATGGGCCTACGTTGATAAGTAGCCCCAGAGTTCTATGAGGTTGAAAGGCAATGAATTTGTAGCAAAACATGTTTCCCAAGGGGTGATGAATGTTGTTTTATGATGATATTCTTCTACAATCCATATCTGATTATAACCTAAAAAGCCATCCATTAAGGACAACATTTCATAAACCAGCTAGTGGAATTGGACTATCATGTCAATGTTAGGTAGGGAAAAGTCATCCTTTAGGACACGCCTTGTTAATGTCAGGAAATTAGGTGTAGATTCTTATGCCAATAGAATTATTATGTACTGGGACTATGTTAGAGATCCATTCTGAATAGTCAATAGGTTTAATAAAAATCAGCTAGCTAACAGCTTTTCTAATTCTTCTTTGACCAGGAGCGTGACCTTATGATGCATCTTTCTCAACTTTTTCTTGATTGGTTTGGCATCTAGGTACACAACGAGGTTGTGCACAACTAGCTCTGGGTCCAATCCAGGCATATCTGCATATGTCCATACAAATATGTCCACGTATTATTTTAAGAGATCTAAAAATATATTTTGTTCCTGAGATGAAGAATGAAGCCCCCAACTTTATTATTCTAGGTTGCTCCTATGAGCCAATGTTGACATTGATTGTATACTCAACTAAGCATTTTAGAAGTATCTTCCATCCCATGTAGGATTAGGGGGAAGAGTAAGATCGACCTCCTGCGGTAAGTTCATGATCATCTTTAAATGGATAAATCACTTCATCTTTAGACTCTTTGTTCTGTTTATCTATGAGTTTTTCAAAGAGTTTGTCACTGTGAGATTTCTATTTATCCTTTTTGCCAAGTTTCTCAGAAGTGGTTGTACCTTTATGTTAGTGTACCTTCTTATTCAAACGTCCACACATCTCTGCTTCTTCCCCAGAGTACGCAAAGGTGTCTTACACTTGAATCAGCCCTATCACCTTTCTTGTGGTCCCTAGCTTGGAATAGGTGTAACCTAAGTCCCATGAACTCTGTAAATAGCCTACATAATTGTGTCAAGTTAGAAATCTTAGGGGCATGTGAAGTTTTTGATCCCCTATCTAGTAAGTTTAGGAGTTATACTTAAGGGCTACTTGATATTTGTTTAAGTGGGATGGATTCGGATAAGGTAAGGATCAATGGATTTGGGAATAGGCTCGTGGACTTCAAGATCCTCGTAGAGGATACATCTTTCTTATTGAATATATGTCGCTAGTCAGAATGAGATGAAATGTCCTCAGCGTTCATGGATTATGAGGTGGCGTCATTCTCAGAGGGTAGAGCGTATATGAGGCTCTTTATCCCAAGGCCATGTTTATCAGATCTTAAAATGAGGTGATGGGAATAGGCATCTAAGCTGGCAACTTGTGATTAATGCCACATATAATTCCTTTCATGGTATTAGAGCCATAGATGATGTAGACATCCATGCGGTGAAGTTTTAATTTGCACTGCAATGGTGCTTGATTGCATGAAGCCATGGTGCCTTTTGGCAATCTGCTAGTAGGATCCTCTAACATTTTCTCCTCAGCATAGCAGACCACTAAGGAAAATTTTTTTCCAGTGGTTTAGGACCATTGGATTTGCGAAGGTGCTCTTGAACCCTAAAAATCAAGGCTGTACCCCTTGTCCATGGGGGATACTAATAAGTATGATAGTAACAAATCATGTTCAAGATTAAATGGCTCACTTGGGCACATATTTTGCTGACGTTGCCATCCCATTATGTACAGAGATATGGGTTGACTCAATGAAGGAAATATCATCTGGTTGTAAGGCATTTCGAGGGACTCTGAATCTATCCATTTTTTCATAGCTTTTGTTTATAGGGGACAACTACATCTGCCAGAAGGACACTCATAAAGCTATTTGCAAGAAAAACTTTGCAATGCCCTATAATGTGTGAATGGTTCTGGGTGCATCATTTTATCCATTGGATATACCACCGTGTACCTTCCGGATGACATAACTTTTATGCACTAGATGGATTTCAGTCGTGGATGTAGTCAAATTATCAAGGCATGGATCCAGATGGGCACCCCATGGGTGCATTCTTATATGGAAGGTCCAAGTCAAGGACATGGAAGCGTGTACCTGTCGTGACACATTGGGCCTATTGGTGCTCAAAAACAGTCTTGCCCCATTTTGGTCCATTAAAAATCTAGTCAATTTATGGCACTCTACCATAAATTATCTACCCAATGTTGTGCCTGAAAAGTCTCTGCCTATCCTTTTGTTGCCGTAATCGTGTACCATTCCTGGACGTTGAGGATTTACGTATTGGATCCATGGTTAGGTTTTGGGCGCAGGATTGTTATCTCTGTTTATCTGCAAAGGGTCATGTAATCGTGGGTCATCCTATTCTCTGTTACCCTCTAAACACTTGAGGTCTCCTATTCTTGTCCACTTTCCACAAGATCAGGATTTACTATCCTATGTCATTTTAATCCCTAAATACCTTGTAGAGCTAATAACTGAATGGATCCGTAGCTTGGAGGAATGTGATCTTAAGCCTTGTAACATTGTCTAAATTTTCGAGATCTATCGCATTGGAGAAAATTTCATCTCACATAGCTCAAATGTAAAAGGTACATTTTTCTCCATTTTACGGTTTACATGGGCATTTCAATCCTAAAGTGCCAAATTTACGGGAGGGTCCTGTGCATCAACTTGTGAAACATAGCCTCTTTTGGTTGGAAGCGGCTCGGTGGGGTACCTTCAAAATCTTATGAATCACCTACATTCTTGAAAACCTATCTACATGGAAGAACGTACGCTACATTTGAAGATTTCTATTGTTTGGTTGGCCTTGGAGTTTGCACCAGGATTTTCGACACGTTTTTGGCAGGTATTCCCAGTCACTTTTCTGGGGACTTAGATTAAATTTTTATGCATCCCAGTACTAGTTTGGCAGTGTTCGAGTAGACACATGGTGAGCCCCACACTCATTCAGATATGTGGTGTCCGCTTTGGACACCATTTTGAAATATGTGCCATGAAGACACGTGTTGAGGCTTCTTCTTCATGGGTTCTTGCCCATTACCTTGTTACCTTGGCTTTTTCATAAGATTTTGAGAGGCTTGGGACACCTATGGATTTGGACCGCGCATGTCCTTGCCTTGACTATTCCTATGATTTTTGTTTTAAAGAAGTGCCAAGAGGCACACTTGTTCGTAGTAGTCTGCTCACTTATGCATTTGGTCTTGGAATTTTCAATTTTCGACATCAGGAGATTGCCTCAGACTCCTTGACACATGGCGCCTATCTGCTGAGATTTAAGCCCAGAGTGTCAAACAAATTTTTGAGTCATATGATCGAGCAGTGGATTTAGACCATAGTGTGCAGCCACGCTTCATTCAGCATTGTATCAAGCTTTTGGGGCCCATCTTCAAGATGCACCATCTATGACACGTGGCAAGATTTGAAAAGCTCAAAAGGCGGGGAAGCTATTACCAGTTGGGGGTAACTTGGAGTGTCCATTTTCCTCCTAAAGGATTACAATATCAAAATGGGTACCTCATCAAGACCTTGATTCTAGAGAAGGGTCAAGGTTGGATTTCCACCCACCTAAGCTATGCAAAGGGGCGGGGAAGTTAGACCATCGGAGGAAACTTGGATTTTTTATCCTCTTGTCACCAAAAGGATTAAAGCATCAAAATGGCCCACAAACCCGACAGAGAATTAGTCCCTACACTTGTTACCCCGGTCAATTTGCTGGAGGTGTGGACTAGTTGAGTGGAAATTTGGAAAATTTTCCTTTTGTGGAGAAAAGAGTTAAAAGTGTACAATATCAGTTAGTGTGAGTTCCATTGGGACCCACATCAGAGGCTAGAAGTGGAAGGGCAGAGTTGTAGGGGAAACTTGAAAATTTTTCCTTTTTCCAAAAAATAGGTAAAATAGTAGAATTTGGCCGTGGTTCCTCTGGGACCCACCTTAGGACACATGTCAGGCTCATATTCTCAAGGAAACTCAAGGTGTAGAGAAACAATGTGAAAATTTTACTTTTTTCCAAATAGTTGCAAAAGGAAAAAGGGAACCTTTAGGCCCGTTTTAAAATGGATCTCCCACGTAGACGGTCCAAATTCCAATTAGAAATTAATAGAAGTTGTGCATATGTCATCGTATTTTTCCACCATTTTCACTCCAAGGCTCCTGGGGATGCATATTCTTATGGTTTTTTTTATCACCTATCTTGGAGTCTCCTGATACATACAAATGAAGAGGTAACATTAATATGGTAGACTAGGTTTGAAACATGGGCTAAGGTATGTAATACATACTCTCATAGGATTAAATGACTGCAATTTGATGTGTCAGATTGCATATTTAATTTTTCTTTCCTCGGCACGTGAAAGATCTATTGATATCTTGGTTTGGTGAGGAAAATCTGGGGATGTCTTTTACCATTAAGATGAGATCTAACCTTTGGACTCAGCAGCAGGTTGTAGACATCTTTATGAAGCCTTTTGCATCACCTCGCTACCTTGAGTTGCGTGGAATGCTTGGAGTTTTGGAAGTTGTTCTTGGGAGGTGTTCGTGAGAACATCTTCCTTCTTCTTCTTCTTCTTCTTCTGTTTGTCTATGAGTTTATCAAAGAGTTGGTCACTATGTGATTTTTGTTTATCCTTTTTTCTAGGTTTCTCAGAAGTGATTGTACATTTATTTACAACTTTACTATTCAATCGTCCACACATCTCTACTTTTCCCCCGAAGTAGGCACCGATTTAATTGAATCTTAAATCCTTTTTTGTGGTCTCTAGCTGGAATAAAATCCCTAAGTCCCATGAAATATGTGAATGCCTCATCATTTTCAAAGAAATCTAGGGGAACGTGAAGTTGTTGATCCCAATCTATGAGTTCAGGATATACAAGGGCTACTGGATATTTTTTTAAGGGAATTATCTCGGATAAGGTAAGGGCTGACGAATTTGGGAATAGGCTCATGGAGGAAAGATCCTCATAGAGGCTATATTGGGAATCTGTGTCACTATCAGAATGAGATGAAATTTCCTCACGTTCAGAAGAGGTGGCGTCATTCTCAGAAGGTACAGCGTTATGAGGCTTTATCCCAAGGCCATGTTTATCAGACTTAAAATGAGGTATGTGAATAGGCTCTAACCATCCTTGTGCATTAATGCCACATCCAAACCCATTATAGCCCATGACAAAAATCATGCAGGGACCTTTGATGTACTTAAGTGTTTGATTCCATGAAGCCATGGTGCCTTCTAGAACTCTGCTCATAGGATCTTCTAACATTTTCTCCTCAGATGGGAGACCGCTATGGACAAATTTTTCCAACAGTTTAGGGAATTGATCACAAGTGCTCTTGAACTGGAAATAAGGCTTACCCCTTGTCCTAGGGGATACTGATAAGTCTGATATCAACAGAGCCTGTTCAAGAGTAAAGGGCTTGTCTGGGCCATATTTTACAGATGTTGCCTCCCATGAAGCAAAGGGGTTGACCAATGAAGGAAATTGTTGATTGCAAGGCGTGAGGGACTCTGGATATATCTGTTTTTTCATAGCTTATGTCTGTAAGGGGACAACTACATCTGCAAAAGGACATTCATAAGTGGCACAAGAAAAACTATGCAATGCCCTACAATGTGTGATGGCTCTAGGTCAGCGAAAATGGTAACCACCTAACCTTCATGACATAACACTATACACTGATGAAAAGTTGATGGAATAGCTTGCATGGCATGGATCCATGGGTGCCTCAGGAGCATGTTGTATGAAAGGTCCAAGTCAAGAACATGGAACATTATGTCATGACACATTGGCCCTACCACCATTAGAACCACCATAGTCCCCGTTGATTCTCTTTCTTCATTGTCATAAGCCGTGATTGTGATAGTCTTAGCTCCCAGCTCTATTTCTGAATGGCCTAGCTACTTAACCAGCTTCAAAGTGCAAATATTTAGACCTAATCCACCATCTACAAGTACTCTCTTCATCTTGTGACGGGTATACAAGGGTAATTTATGTTTTGGGTTGTTATGTGGGATTGCAATATGCTCAAAAGTAATATGATCATTGGCATCTAAACGTGTAATCTTAGCTTGAAGATTTGTTGGGTCTACATCTGTGGAAACCCTTGATTTTTTCAAATTTTTATACAATATGCTCTTATGGGCATTAGAGATCTTGAGGAGATTGAGAACAGATATCCTAGCAAGTGTTTTCTCTAACTATTCTATTAAATTATATTGACCTTCCTGAGGAATAGGTACAGGATCTGGTATGACTAAGCAAACACGTCTTGTCCCTACTACACGGCTCTTCTCTAAAATCTTGATGGTGTTGATCTGTTCATTAGATGAGCTAATACATCCAATGAGGGAATCATAAGAACTATCATTTGTAGCGTAAACATAGGCAGCAGTCCTATAGTCGTTGGAGGTTTTCCCTTTATTTGGTAAACATACCCATTTTTTCAATTGGGCCTTTCCTGAATTCAGGGGGAGAATCCACAGTGATATTTCCTTCCTCGATGAGGTCTTGTATATAATGGCGCAGTCTTAAACACCTATCTATTTTGTGTATTTTAACATGGTGGAAGTTGTAATAGTCATGATCTTTGAACCAAACTGGCTTTGGAGCATCCTCCGGGTATGGTACCATTGTACTGGGATATTCCACCATTTTTGCACCATCCAATTGTTTCAAGATGGTAGATAAGGACTCCATTAAGGATGTAAATGTACATTTTGTGGGCACTTTGGGACAAGGTCCTTACGAAAGCTTTAAAAGTAGGCTTGTCTACATGGCTTGGACTCTCTTGGAGTTCATAATGCCATCACCAACAACATGTTTATTCTTATTGAAGAATTTAGGTTTGTCTATGGATTTGGCTTCATGTTTGTTCTTAACAAAAAATTTAAGCATTCCCTTGGCAATGAGGGCTTTCTCAATTTGACTGCCTTTCTCTATGACTTCTTCAAAGTTTGAGCCACAATGCATTTGTAAGTGAAAGGCTATTTCAGGATTTAAGTTAGGAACAAATATACTCAGTAACTATTTTTCTAGTAATGCACAAAGAAAACATCTGGATAATCCATGCCATCGTTGTAAAAATCCTGTAAATGTCTCATTGGGTTTTTGTTTTGTATTGCATAGATCATTCATTGTGATGTCACTTTCCATATTATAGGAGTAATTCCTTACAAATTTTTCTACTAATGCGGGCCACATTGTAATGGAGCCCTTGGGTATGCTATAGAACCATTCCAATCCCACATCCCCTAGGCTGCGAGGAAAAGGTCGTATTAAGAAATTATCACTATATGTGACCTCTTGGCAAGCCATGTAAAATTATTTTATATGATCATGAGGATCACTTTTGCACTTATACTTATCAAAATTTGGGAATGGTAAAGTGTTTTGGGAAATGTTTTTGTAACATGTCCTTGTCAAAGGGGAAAGGGCATAGTTCTTCATACGAATATTTCTTATTTTGGCCTACATTTCCCTCGTGTAATGTAGTAAGTGTATCTTTCATAGATTTTAACTCTTCCTGAATGAGTTGCTCATAAGTGGGTGACATTGGTCTTTGTACCTGAGTCACCTTTATTGTATAATCTGTGTGTGGATCAAATTGAAACTTGTTAAGTTTGTTTTTTTCTTTGTCTTTGTATATGTTTCTTCTAGAAGAGCCTAGGTTTGCTAGTTTCTAGCTCAACTTCAAGATATGTTTTTGGAGGCTCTCCTCCTCAACCAAGGGGTCCTCTTCTTCATCAAATTTCAAAGGAGGGGAAGCCTTACACTCAACTTTCACTTTACGTCAAGCTTTATAGTGAGGTTTTTGTGATGGTTCTCCTTCAACAAAGGCCTTATGTTTCCCAGAAGTGGAAGCGTATCCCACATCGAAAGGGTTATCTATGTCTAAGATGAATCTTCATTCTCCTAGGTTAGGATTAATGACCTTTGTTTCTTATTTGTGCTCATGTAGAATTTTATCTCCTGATGCTAAGACTCTTGTGAGTACTTGATCTTTATTATAATATAGGAGTTCATCAAATCTATTTAGGTCTAACCTCTGTTGTTCTCTGGAAGAGCTGGAATCTTCTCCATTATGGTCAATTAATGCCTCTGTATCTTTGACTTGAGAAAAGAGAGGTGCTAAATTATTACCACTAAATGGGAAGGTTTCGAAAGGGTTTTCTCCTACATCATGCTCGTTTGATTTGGTTATCATTTTTATGATTTTAGGCTTTACCAACAGACGTTTGTATGCAGCTAGCGTGACCCCTAAGTGTATGGTATTTGCAATCCACCCAATATAATGTTTGAAATATACCACAGTGTATCATAAATGTAGTGTTATGCAGTCATTTTATCAAGGAACACTCATATACACACCTAAATGTAATGATCACTCAATTTGTTGTTACCAAGCCTATGCCCTAAAAATAGATAGCGAAACTACAATATAAATATGTAGGTCAAATAAGAACCCTAACAAGGACTAAGCATTAATGTGATGTTGTCACGGTCCCTTGAAAAGCTATACTTAAAACTATTTTAATGCTGAAGAAAACCAAACCTTCTAAAAAATGGAAGTCACGAATAGACATAGCATAACAACGTCACCGTGATACATTAACCAAGAAAGCAAGATGTTAGGACCATGATGACCTTATTACAACACATATAAGGTGTTATTGACACTTTTCAAGAAGACTTAGATGATGTCAAAATTGAAACCAAATGATAAGTATAATAAGGAGTTTCAAATCGTGTGAGCAACATAACCACGTAATAAAGTGACTTATACCATTTTCTCAAAGAAATGATAATATGATGAAAGTACCAAGATTGTGCATCTAGGATGTGAACAAAACTATCAACTCAAGAAGAGATGAGAGATGAGTCAGACCTATAGTAGTGAAGACAATCTTGAAATCAAGATGGGAGGACCTTTATCAAAGATATGAAAAACGTACTTATGCACTTTAGATGTTTAACAACCCAGCCGCAAACATGGATGGGCGTAAATGGAAAAAATAGTGGCGATCACTATCTATGATAAAGAATGTGTAAGGTATGCATCTTTCTCACCCCAAAAAATTGGGTGGTGAGAATGCAAGGGTGTAGATCAAAAGCTGAAAACAAACCAAGTGCCACTTAGGTAGATTTTCACCTCGTCCGAAGACAAGAGTAAACTAAGCGAAAGTGGGACATAGTTTAGTTTCATGGTGAAAGACACTTAGATCAAACTCACAAGGTTTCTTTTCCTTGTTTGAAAAACAAGGTTCAGATTCCAGATGATTTGTCACCTTGTGATGGCTTGACACAACAATGGACTATTAAAGTGGGCTTTAAGATAGAATGGCCTTCCTAATAAGTTCTCTCAACTAGGTGTTACAAATTTTTCTTAAGCGAGCGTGATTTACCCAAATAGTCTTGTACATACCCAAAATTTTAAGGTACTATACTGCCCGAAAGATGTTACACATACCCCAATGATGATACATGTCTACTTGCAAGGTGTTCAGAATCCAAAAAAGCTTGCCAAGTATACGTTTGTAACCCATATGCCTCACCGAGCCTTCGCGTACTTTGTTCTTCCCTCTGCCCCCTTTTTTTCTTGCATTTTGGTCTTAAGTGATGAGACCGCCACCATACCTGGGTGGTGGTCTCGTAACCGCTGCCCTGCACAGGGTGGTGGTCCTATGCGCATTTTCCAGAAAGTTCCAACGATCGCGTCAAACGTAAAATTTCAATTTCTATCCACATTTTTTAGTTACTTTGCTTTGCTTTTATGTTTTGGCCACCCTATGAATAGTGTTTTCACTTTGTTTAATGGTAAAAGAGTTCCATTCCAAGTTACCTTCTAGTGAATGCATTTGCTATAAATAGCTAGCTTGTTTTCAAACAAAAGGCCCCACTCCTTCTCTATTGAATCATTTAGTCTTTTGAGTTTCTTGCTTAGAATTCCAATAGTTTCATGTTTTGCATCCATTGTTGGTCTTCCTTTGCTATTTAGAGGTCATTTGATCTTCTTGTTTCAATCTTGCTTCATTGTTGTTCCATGCAAACTAGTTTAGAGTAAGGTAGTTTCATTCTTAGATTGGAATCCATTTAGAGTTACAGGTTTTGTTTAGTGACAAAAGATAGTTTCTAGAACTCTCGGCACATTTTTGTTGTATTCCCACAATAAATCCCGCTAGGAATTGCATAGTCAAGCTTTGTTCACTTGCACTATCTCTCTCTTACTCGCATTATATTCGGTCTATATCCAAAGTTGTCATTGTTCGAATACCTTATTCTGTTGATGCTATCATATACATGCTTTTTTGGATTCATGAGAACATGAAGGAATGAGGAGATCACACTGAGGGGATGAAATCACACATAGCTAGATTTACAACTGTTCTGCAAACTCCAGGTTTCAGCTATCAAAGTTCTAGTTACAACGTATCAAATAGAGTAGTAAATTATTTTATTTCAGTCAAAGCTCGCTCTCGATATTGCCAAGGAAGCTGTGGGGATTGATAGTTTCTAAGAAACTATGATTCATTCCTCACTTCTGAGGTAGGATTGAGAGTCTTTCAATTAAAAACAATTAGTTGCTTAGATATTTAGGATAAATTCACAATTACACAAGCAAATAGCTACACTAGGATACTTTGTTTGTTTTGATTCTGTTACTAGATTATTTTCCATTTTCTAAATATATTAGAATAGCTTCTCTTTTAAATTCGTTAAAATAATTCACCAAAAATACAAAAATAAAAGAATACATGCATAGTGTAGATACATCTTTCATAATTAGTTTATTAGTTTTAGTTAAAAGTTGAATTGTTTTGCATGACAATCATGGGACCTAGAGAGCCCAGAGAATACATATTTGAACCAATAGTGCCTTAACCAAATCTCCCCACAACACTAGATGATATAGATCAAGACCTTAGGATACAGGTCTTTCGAGAAACGGTAAACCTACGAGCAATTAGTGAACAACTGAGAGAGTTAAATATTGAAGACGACAAGGCATACACATTTTGGTCAAATAATCCTAACTATAGATTGCCTTGATAGGGAATCCATATGACTGTACAATGACTTGGAAGAGAACAAGTATTTAGTTGCGATCCTTTAGTTCCACAACCTAACATAGGAGACATCCTCATTGACATAGATACTAGCTTACGCATTCAAGTTGTCAAAACACCTGTAAGGTATTCTGAGAAAATTACATAACTTCTAGTTCTAAAAATAGAGGATGAAAAGGTGTATGATTATTGGATAATCGGAAGGAGAGATTAACTCTTCACATGACCATAGGAGGTATGACACAACCACAAACTTACGGTTGTGATCCACAAGTCCCACAACCCAACGGGCCTATTGATTGATCAGACGTTGATGTTGGTTTACGGACACTAGTATTTAGGTCCTCACTGCTCCCACCAGACATCATTACACAATTCTCCTTATTAAACGTAACAGCCAATCAAGCTAAGGATTTCTAGACTAGACCAGAGAATAAACCATAAAACCCCAGAGAATCAACTACACCTCCCATCACCATTTTCATGACCTTGTCTGGAAATATACATGAAGCACCTACAAGTCACTTCCCACGTATCCAACAGCCAATAAACAGGATCTCGACAAAGCTCAACATTGATTGGAGCCTCTAAACAACTATTATATTTGAATAATCCATTATACCAATTTAGGTTAGGAGAGCCTTCTTCACCTTAGATTCATAGATTCCATCATTACATATTGAGGATATAAGATTATCCAACTAGTTTTTCTGTATCCATATATATTCCACATTCACCGGCCATCTCGGCACGACCTCGGGAGGTTTGGTATGAGGAAGAGTTACTTGTAGATTCTTATGCTCGCATGTCACTTTTCCATCGTACAAGTCCCTTACCTATATTGGGAGTATCTTGGATTTACTTTACTCCCTTCGAGCACAAAGGGCAACTAGTGCGTCCATGTGTGCTCTCCTTGGGGTCACCATACAGACAACCGGTAACTCTATCTCACAAGGCGTACTAGTCAACTAGGTAAGTGGAGCACTTCCTGTTTCATCCACAAGGTTACATGGTGGTGAATTAATTTAGGGTTCCTTGAGCCACCCCCATTTTGTAGCTTATGGTGTTATGCCAAAGGGGTTATGTTCTAGTTAAGAAGATAGGGATGTACCCTTTTCTGAAACCTGCAATACATTGTGTTGAATATGGTGTGTTTTTTATCTTGCTTAACTTAATGTGGTTTTAAGTTGCACATCATTTGGCAACCTGTGAGAACATGTGTATTAGAATTTTGTGTTTTTTTGTTCGACACATTTCTTTGACAAGTATTTTGGGTCCTGTAGACAACAAGTTTTACTAATTTTCTAGTTCGTATATTAATGTCAAGAAAGAGAAATTTACACTTTGCTTTTGATTCCTAAGATCACTAAAAGGCATGAAGGAAGAGAATACACAATGTGAACAAGTCCTTCCAAAATCATATGAAAGTTTACTTTGTCCTTTATAAAATAAGTGTTATTGAGCGTTTGATATAAGTTTGGTATAAGCGTTTCTGATATCCAAGGTCACTTTTTAAGGCACGAGGAGAGAGCATACGCACTTTTACAAATTCATTTTTAGGCTAAAAACCAAAACATCACTTAACTATAAAACTGAGAGTTCAAAGAAGAACTCTATTTTTAACTTGTTAGTCTTAGAAATTTTGCAGAAAAGACTAGAAAAATAGATTTTGTAGATTATAGAAAAATTTCCAATCTTTACACAGACACCTGCGCGCTCAAACGGGCACTAGCGCTCTCAAACCCATGGGTACGTACCCAACTCAACGTATATGCCTGCAGACGAAAATTAGTGAAATCCACTATATCAAAACACAAACACTTGCACCCAGATAGAGACGTTTGTATATTAACAGGGACACTTAGGTTTTGACAAGTATGCACCCAAGCATAAAATAGAATTTTCAAATTTTTACACAGTCAAACCATTTTATGCTTACACGGCAAGAGAGGCAGATACATGGCCCAGATGATGGAAACGCATGAAAGATAAAAATTTACAAATTTTCACACAGTCAAGCCCTTGACAGACACGCAGCCAAAGAAGTGGATACGCGGCCCAGATGACAGAGACGCGTTCGTGTCCCTGTAGAGATGAAATTTTCAAATGATAAGGACTTTCAAATAGGTACATGCCTATTCTGATGGAGATGCTGAGGTTTCAACATGTACGTGCCCCTTGTTAACACCTACGTACACCCTGCGAAAAACCTACAAAACTCACGGATTTTCAAATTTTCAACAGAAAATAGGTTAATGGTTAGTCAAAGTGTCTTATTTCTATATCAAACCTACAAAACACATGTAAATGAAGGTCATTTATCTAGTGTTAGAAAAAGAAATGAGGAAATAACAAGTGATTTGACCCAAAAATTTGAAAATGAATTTTGAAGAACTCAAAAGACCTCCATTAATGGAGGATGGACATAAGTGTCCCACCAGGTGTGCCAAATATGTTTAATGAAATTTTTTAAAATCCATGGATATGGGGTAAGAATCTCTAAAGAAACCCTAAAGGCTTTTTACAATTTGATCAATGGACCATGTGATAAGAAATGAGCAAGGGTTTCTTCTTTACATACATTAGTTTGAAGTAAACAAGAAAAATAAGCAAATGAAGCTAACCTCTATTCTTTGAAAGCTTGAAATAATGAACCTAAGAGGATCTAAGCATTCAGTTATGTGTTTTAAGAGAAAGAGATCTCCCCATTAATGGATTCAAGTCCAATGGATCTTCCCTTTTACTCCATATTGGTGCTATGAAATACAAAAGCAAATGCTACTAGCTCAATGGAAGAAGATGAAATACAATCGAAAGCCTAAACAAAATACTATAATTTGTGCTTGGAAGAAGAGATAATTCTTTGAAAGTGAGGGAGGGGGTATAGCCCTATTTATAGTTTTCTATTTGGGAAAATGGGAGATTTGGGTGCATGTGGGACAAATGCTAAAGTCCAAAAAGCACTTTTAGTAAGTCAAAGTGTGCTTTGACTATGTTTAGGGAAATTAACCTAGGTTAGACTAATTAATCCCTTTTAGAGAGTAATTAGGGTTTCAGAAGGGTTCTGGAAGGGTTATGGAAGGTCTAATCAATCCAATGAAATGGATTGATAGTCCAGGGAGCTAAAAGAAGTAAACTAGAAAGGAATAAGAAGCTAATGTAGTCATAATGAGGCTATGATGGCCTATTTAAGTGGTTTATAAGAGGAAATACGACCAAAAATATGTCGTGAGGGGGGAGTTAAATAGGTCTAACTGGTAGTGTGCCGTCAATTTGCAAAGGGGAGAATAGGGGGTCCAATATTAGGATAAATAGTGCATTGATCAAACTACAGGTGTCTACAATGCCCATGTCGTTCCCTCACCTGTAGTGATGACAATCATCTCTGCAAAGTAACACGACACATGTTATAACTAATTTTTCTTCTATATTCTACTTATCTTGTCAAAAACTAAGTCAAAATTCATCTTCACTATCCTAGTCATGAAACTAAAATTATTCTAAGTACAGGATCTACTTTCCTCAATTTTTAAACATCATTTCTATCATATTCGCGCCTAGGGCACATACGCTTCATTTTGGACACCGGTGCACCCATGTTTTTGTGTGTTCACACCCCCTAGCTAACCTACCTAACTCACGCATGTGTGTTGTTTATGATGCATGCACATGGGTTTTCTGTGTGCGCTCGCGCACACCCATTCCTTGGCCAGAGGTGTATACACACTAGTTTTTACACCTATGTGTGTGCATATGTGTTTATGACATATGCATGTGCACATACACATAAGTTTTATGTGTATGCACTCCTGCGAATTCTTGCATGCCCATAGGGCATGCACACACAATTTTGATGCCCTAAATACCCTAATAAATTCTATTAAATGCAAAAAATTGACGAGGAAGGATAGAGCACTCACAAATGGTACATCGTCTTCATCCCATACATACTCCATAATGATGTCATCCCACCTTGTATGCCTCTATACTTGTGGCATCTCTTTCGTAGCTCAGAAATCAATCATGGTTAAAAATAGCAAAGGGTCATTATCAAATGAATTACTTGTAATGATTCTACCCCATCAACAGGGGTATATATGATAATTTTTACTTTTTGAGATGCCTTCTTTCCCTCTGTAATGGCTTACATGTGTCATTTTTTTGTCATGATCATTCTAACTTCCTCTATTACCCATTGTGATGATTATTTTTATTAAATAATCATTTTGACCCATTTTCTTCTCCATCTTGGGGAATTTTTCTTTACTTTAGGAAATATTCCATTTTTAAAATTCTTTTGACTAATCAAAAAACCTAAAAATTGCAAAAAAATCAAAATTTTCTTATAAAAAGACGTCAGAAAATTAAAAAATTCACAAAAATTGGTTAAACATTGATACATAGCTGAAATTTGTGTCTCATCCATGCTATTCTTATCATATTTGGCTGAAATTTTCAATTTTTTCTATCACAAATGAATCATAGGTCATCTGGATCTACCTCCCATCAATAAAGCTAGCTTTCTTGTTTTGTCTGTACTATTTTGGCACATGTAAATTGCTCGATATTGTTTCATCTGTACTATTTTGGCACATACAAATTAGGCAATGTTACCTTCATCAAACTCCCTCACATATATCACTTCTTGGAGCATCACTTTTTACCCTTGTCATTTGTCATGAACATTTGGGAACTGAAGCATGATAACAAAACATTTGTGCAACTTTCTTAAACGTTGTTGGTTTGAGTATGTGTGTGTGTACTTGTTTCCCTATTAGGTCAACTTGTTTACTTCTAGTATTGCATTTAATTTTGTATGTTGCATGGAGTTGGTGGTTTAGTAATGGAAATCATTCATGTTATGATTTTTCATGTCATTTTACACCCTTTTTCCTATGCTTATAATATAGACTAATGGTGAATATTTATAGTAATGTGATGACATGTTATTGTTTACTATAAGCATTGGTTCACTGATAGCTCAATATCCATTTTTTTATCATTATTCTCCTCTATCCAATCCCTTTCCCATTCCCTTTCCTTTGCTCACACTATTTATTTCTTCTATCATCTTTTCAATTTTCCATCGAGTTCTTTCATAACCCCATTGACACTCGAGGGGGCATCCATCCAGTTTACTAATTATTCTTCCACCCCTTCAAAATTGTAATTGTTTACACTTGTCTACTTTCTTTGAAGTGGCGTAGCTTACGCCACCCAAAAAATGGGAAAATGTAGACACCGACAATTTGATCAAAGTAATATTATTCCTAACATTGCATTGGTTATTCTGTTCCCTATAAATTTTCAACACTTCATCAATTAGGTTTATTTTCCCTTCAAAACATCTTAATTGATCAATAGACATTGATTAATCCTTCTTATCTTGCAGTTGACCAATGGATCTTATCATTAGCTAATTCTCACTTCCAACACTTCTGAAATATATACAAACCCCCTCTTGATCCTCCCAGAAAGCTTCCTAAGCCTATTTGGGACCCCTAATTAACTGTAAGAGATTAATTAGTCTCTAAACCTAGTAAAATCTTGGTTTGACTTGATAAAAGTGATTTTTGGACTTTTTTTTCCATATGCACCCAAATCATTCCATTCTTTGAAATATAAACCTATAAATACAAGCATACCCCTCCCCCTTTTTATAAAGAACACTCCTCCATTTTTATACTAGCTTAGGCCATTTCTATATTTTAGTATTTTTCATTGTTATTCGAGCTATTTGCTTTACTATTGCATCTTTCACTCAAAGAATTGGGTAAATATAGAGAACCATTAGCCTTATAACCATTAATGGGGAGAATTTACTCTCAAGCTTATTGAGGATCAAACAAGCATAATCTATTGCTAGGATCTTTAATAGGTTTGTCTTTCATATCTTTCATGGAGTAGAGAGATATCTATATATGCTAAGGTTTGAATGATTATTTCAAGTTTATATATGCATGCAAAGAGATAGTTTCTTGATTAGCTCTAATATGATGGTTCATTGTTGAAGTTTGGAAATATTTGAAGCTTTCTTGAGTGTTCTAATCTTCATCCCATATCTACACCAACTTACACATGAATAAAAGTACTATAAATATCGGTGCTCAATGAAAATCTAAGAATGTGCATCACTATCACAAATTAGGGTGCATGCAAATTTTATAATATTTATAATGACCTAAAATGAGTATAACAACCTAGATACCTAAAAAATCATGAAACCATTATATAATAGAAGGATAAATCTATGTGTCCTGAGGTTAGAATGATCATGATGGGAAACCCTTAATAAATCGGTCCAGACGTTGTATTATATCCCCTCTATTTGGAGAAATCCTTGCATATTTCTCCTAGTGCAGGTTTAAGTGTAAATACAACTCTAAGAAAAACCCATAATGTGCCCTCGTGTCTTTTAACACAAAGAGAGTATGTATATTAATAAAAAAAACTAAAATTAACTTTTCATAATTATGTATATAGTGTTATTAAATGGATACTTAGAATAAATGTTGTTTGACCCTTTTTTATTTTGGAAATGTGTAACCTTAGCTTGAACTTGACTATGGATTGCCTCATGGAGAGGTAGGATAGACTCTTTGTTTTAATGGGGTTGTTCAAAACTTATATATATGCAGCTTCTAAGGATGTGATGTTTCTTTATGCAAAAAGAGGAGATTTTAAAAGTGCTTTAGAATGATATATGTAAGAGTGTCTCTTTAAAGTGTGATGTAAGTTCAAATGATGAATTAGAATTCCTTATATAATTTTTTGTGACTACTAAATTATACTAAAGAAGACATATGAGATAGGAAAAAAATCAAAGAAAGATATCAAATTAAGAAAATAGTTATTAAATTAGAAAGGAAAAATTCATATGGGTCGACTCAAGCTATAGTATGCCCTAACTAGGGACTTTACTGCAGGAGCATAGCATAAATTTACATTAACAAAAAGATAGAATAATAATTGTCTCTCTTTGTATCACACTCAATACATTTGGCTACGATTTAGCCATTACAATAGCAAACCAACTTCCTACTAAATAGGAAGGCAAAACAACAAATAACTTGTTAAAGAGAATTGGGTATAACAAACTAACAAATAAAACTAACCTATAACAATTAATTACCATATGGTAGTGATACATATAATTATTTAAATGGAGCACTAAATAATATAAATTCCTAACATATACAATTTTACACGTGTAGTTGATGATAAGTAAGGTACTTGTTATTTTTCTTTGCTTTGTATAAATGTGACCTGGTAAATTGATGAATACATAGATTTTGTAATATATAAATCATGAAATGGAAAGGGGAATATGACACCTAGGCTTAGGATGTGTGCATAAGTCATAATGTATGGATAAATTCAATGCTTTCACTCACAAATCGATATGTCTACATTTTATTCTTGAAAGTGTAAAATTGAAAATTGCATACTTACATGAATAGTTACATGAGTGTGGAAATACATTGTGTATTTTTTGGCATTGTGTGGGATATTTTATTGGTGTTAGCATGCTCCATGATAAAACTAAAAATATATATTGTACATAATTTCTAGAAATAGAAATCAAGTTTGACTCAATTTAAAAACATGAATTTGTAATTTAAATACTTTTGTAACAGCGAAAAGTTCATGAATGTCATGTTCTAGAAAATTTATATATTTATTATTTTCACCACATGATTGAGGGTGATCAATCCCCATCAATGAAAAGGAGATGGCGTATTTTTATGGAGGAGTCAAGTGTCACTAGACTCAACACCTAAAAAATGTACAAAGGACTTATTGCTAATAAGCTAAAATATGAAAGAGTTTTGTAGAGATTTCTATTCAATCCTCTTTCTTCCAACAAGAGAATGAGATCAAAGGTTGCTACAAGGCTTTCCAGACACCATGATTTTCTTTAAACCATATGCCCATATACCACACCTCTATAAAAATATAGGCCTGAATATAAATTAACACTAATTTGAAATTGAATGGATGACCCATTGCCCCACCAGGGCATTCCCATTGTGAGTAACATATTAGCATACATATATACCTTCTAAAGGAGAAAGGGAATGATTATGCCCCTATACCTCATAAGTGTGAAAGTGGACAATTTTGTAGTGCCTAAGAGGAATTGACATTTCACACAATCCATCCAAAGTGTAGTAATTATTTTGTGGACTGAGCCTAGAAATTTAAGAATTTGTACCAAAATCCCCATAGTTTATCCGTAACTATCTAAGAATATATTTTTTGAAAATTTACCTCCAAGATGGAACCATCTCTTTTGGGGCTATAGTGTACCATTGTTTCATCTAGTTCTACATTTTTTTCCATGTATGTACATTATTCATTTTTATATGTTCTTATTTCAATGTATATGTTTCCTATTATGATCCAATTTCTATTGTAAAATATTGTTTGTAAATATTTAAAACCACAGTCAATACCCCTCTTTTGAGGCAAGTGTGATATGTAAGTAGAACACTTGGCTCAAAAGGAATGATATGTATCCATGTTGGAGTTGTTTTTATATTCTACATTAGACAACATGGATGGTGGTGACCACCATGGGTATCTTGTATCTAAAAAACCAAGGGATTGTGTGTGGTAGATACCATGACACACAAGTCAAGTGAAACATTTAACAATAAATATTAGTAACTAAGCAAGCGGAGAGGAAAGAAGTATACATGTAAGTTATTATGTAAGTAAGAATGCATGAATTGAATTAAGGATATTGTATTAAACTAGCACATTATTGAGAAATCATGTAATAAATAAATAAATCAAGGAGGAGCATCGGAAAGCATGGAGGAAAATAAGAATAAAAGTAAGACAAAACATAAATACACAAGAAATGGCACATGAGTTAGTCACACAAGAGACTAAGAAGATTAAGAACATGAGACAACAAATTGTCACACATACAAGAAAACACAAACAATATTATCACATCTTCAAACAAGAGACACCATAGTGTCACACACACATAGAAAACGAACACATGCCACATAAAAGAGTGAAATACATGAGAAATAAAACAAGATAGACAATCAAGTAAGTAAGGTATTAGGTAAGTAATCAAATAGGTGATAAGTGAGTGATAATTTAAATATATATAGATAAGAAAGAGTTATGAAAGATGCATCTATTAGCCATATTAGTATAAAAATTTATAGTATGCATAGGTTAAAGGTAGGGACCAATAATGAAAAAGTGGAAAGTAACTATAATGAAATAGACTACCCTAGAAGAACTCATTCAACTAGGAATGGTCCATGTCAACATCATCATTATGAATCAATTTTGTATGTCCTCCATTAATCTTAACACACCTAGTGTGAGTGCATGTGTGTAAAGAGTATATAACACAATTTTATTAAAGAAATTAATATGATTAATAACATGTATACGATGAATGCTAACATATTTATTCATATGTCAAGTCTTGATTTTTTATTTTTTCCAATATTTGAATGCTTTCATATTTATAGAAAATATACTACGTATAAGAAAGAGAAAAGAAATAAATATCCTATAGAAAGGGGTTAGGCATATGAGAGGAATATTGCATAGATAGAAGGTTCTTTGTTCACACATGTGTATTGTGTACTATAGGATCGGGATAGTCGAATGTGGTCTCAAGATGTATAACATAGTGTAAAATTGAATTTAAAAAAAAAGGAATTAGTTACACATATAATTAGCACAAGTAAATAAGAAATTAAAACATGTAAACCATGAATGATAGGGATATAAAAAGAAAGTTCATTTATGAAAAGAAATGTAGTGGTAATTTCAATTATAACAAGTACCAACATGATAGGTAGGGACATATTAATCATGGGTTGTAAATGATGTGTAAACAACTCATATCCATGGGACTTAGTTATATCACAACACCATATGATAATGGAGAGTTTAATATAGAAACATTGGAAACATTAAGAATGTGCACGGGCTTGTGAAAAATATCACATGTAGATATAATAGGATCTATATGGAAAAGTTTTACAATCACTTAAAAGGGGGAGTATGTTACCCCCAAAGGTATAGCTATAATAGATATAAAAATAATAGGTGTAATGGGAGGTCTAGGAAAAATATTGTGATGGATAGATCTTATAGATGTGTTAATATAAGGTGGAATATGAATCTCACGAGAGATAGATCCTTTAGATGTACCAATAGAAGATACAACAAGAATCAAGTATAAGGGACAAATCCTCTTAATGTACCAATAGAAGGTGAAACAAGAATATCATGAATGATACATACTCTATATGTTTCGATAGGAAGTGAGAATATAGAAATGTTAATTAGGGGTCTAGCACTATATGTAAGATAAATTTAACATCACCAATAGTGGCATGCAAATAATTTGTAACTAGGAAGTAACTATAAGAGCAATATTTTTAACAACATAAGAGTAGAATAATACATTGTAAAATTTTCAATTACACAAAGAATAAGAATTACATTAACATCATAAAGAGTAGAGATAATGTTAGTAAGGACTCAACTCCTAAGGGTACGAAAAGTAATAAGGAATTAAGGGAGACTAACTCCAGGAGGGAAGTAGATGTTGGTATTCAGAGTAATTTGGGGAAGTTGCTTCTTTGAAATAAGAAATTTTAAATGATCCTCCTCTTTTGGAACATTAGGGGTTTGAATAACCCTAGTAAACATATAATCGCTAAGGATCTTAGATTTGAAAATAAACTGGATATTCTCATGCTCCAAGAAACCAAAATGAAAATGGACAGATTTAAAGAGGAGGGAAGACAAAATTGGAAAGAAAGTTACTGGGATGGGTGTAGCTCCTCGGGAGCCTCAGGAGGTGTTGTCACTATGTGGGATCCAAGAATAGTGCATGGTGTTCTGATCCTTTCCTCCCCTAGACATGTGCTAATGAGTTTCACAGAAATCATCTCGAAAAAATCTTGGTTTGTTTCTAACATTTATGCTCCCAATAAACTCAATGAAAGAAGGAATTTCTAGAAGGATCTCTCAAGCTTTATACAATTGTTTAAAGACAAAGATTGGATAGTTAGAGGAGACTTCAATACCCCCCTTTCCTATAGTGAAAAGAAAGGGGGATTGATCTCTTATTATGAAAGTATGGAAGATTTAGCTGACTTCCTGGCCAGTAATAGTCTATTTGATTTAGATTTGAAGGGATCCAAGTCTACTTGGGTTAACAGAAGGAAGGGAAATGATCTCATTCAAATTAGATTAGACAGATTTGTGGTGAGTCATATTTGTATGATCAATCAACTTTATTCTCTAAAAACTCTCCCCAGAATTGGATCGGATCATAATCCCATTCTTCTTGATTTGGGGATGAATCAACCAAAAAATATAGACCTTTCATATTTGAAAAGATGTGGTTAGAACACCCTAATATTTTTTTAAAAATCAAGAATGGTGGGATATTCAGGTTCACGGGGTTGTTAGTTTCAGATTGTGTTTTAAACTGAAGCATATCAAAATTAGCCTTAAAAGATGGAATAAGGAGACTTTTGGAAATATTTTCTAAGAAAAAAGTAGAATTTCTGAAGACTAAAGAAATATTGAGGAACTTATGGAGAACGATGGTCTTAACACTGTTCTCAAGGATCAAGAACAAAAACTCATGTCTGAATACCATGAGATCCTAACTAAAGAAGAGGTGTATTGGAGACAAAAATCTAGGGTTTAATGGATTAAGTAGGGGCATAGGAATACTAAACTCTTCCACTTCTCTACCACTTCCAAAGCTAATATCCTAAAGATTAATGAGGTAAGAAGTGAGAATGGGGAGATCTACACGAATAGTAGGGATATCAATGCCTCTATGATAAATTACTTCAAGGAGATTTTTAAACAGGGGTAGAGCTCGGAGGAGCTATTTCAAAATAAAGTATTATATCTTTTCCAGAATTTTATTACCCCTCTTGAAAATAGAGATATATTAAGGAGTCCCTCAAAGGAGGAAATCCTCTTTGCGATCTTTGATATGGAACCAAATAAATCTCCTGGGTTGGATGGCTTCCCTGCCTTTTTCATTCAAAAATTCTGGGAGGTGATAAAATATGAGGTCATTGAAATGGTCCAAGATTTTTTCAACAATGGTCATCTTTTGAGGAAAATGAATAACACTTTCCTTGTCCTTGTGCCAAAAAATTTCCAGAGCCAAGGAGGTTAAGTATTTCAGACCTATAAGCCTATGCAACACCAACTATAAATTTTTGACTAAAATCATAGCTAGGAGGATTCATATGGTTATTCCTAACTTTATCTCTAGGAATCATGGGACTTTAGTTCCATGAAGGAAAATTACAGATAGCATTATTGTGATTCAAGAAGCCATCAATTCCATTCAAAGCTCTAGAAGATCGGAAATGTTTCTCAAGTTGGATATGCATAAAGCCTTTGATAGGATAACATGGTCTTTCCTCCAGGCCATCCTATTAAAGGTGGGTTTCGATAACTTCCTGGTAAATATGATTATGACCTGCATATCCATTGCTAGTTTCTCAGTTTTGAAGAATGGAAATCTGGAAGGTTTCTTCCAAGTTGGTAGAGGTTTGAGACAAGTTGATCCTCTTTCATCATTCCTTTATGTCATAATGGTTGAATCCTTGAGTAGAATCTATCAAATAGTCATGGTTTCAAATAGTATCTAGGGTATTAAAATCTATAATGGTCTTCCCTCTATCTACCTCAATCATTTTATGGATGATAACTTAATGATGGGTAAGGCCTCTGTCCATGAGGCATCCAATTTTAAGGTGGTTCTTAATGATTTTGAACAAGTTCCAGGACAGATGGTTAATTTCCATAAAAGTGTTTTTTTTTCATTAATGTGGAGAATCAGGTTCTAGCCATATTAGCTCGCATCTTGGGGTGCAGGATTAAGCATTGTCTTGTTTCTTATCTGGGCATGCCCCTGATCCATAAAAATCTTGACTTCATGGTTTGGAATGCTTTGCTGGAAAGAGTTAATAGTAAACTCTTGTCTTAGAAGGGTCTCTTTCTCTCTTAGGTTGGTAATATTCAACTACTCTAAAGCTCCCTTCAAGGCATTACCATTTATGTGATGTCTCTTTTCTTTCTCCCTGCTAAAATTAAGGAAGCCTTAGAGAAAATCCAAAAGATATTCCTTTAGATGGGAGCTGGAGAGAAGAAAAAATTACCTCTTGTGGCCTGGGAAAAATTCACAAAACCAAAGATTTATGGTGGATTGGGGGTTAAAAAATATTTCTTTTATGAATGAGGCCTTAATTTACAAGGTGGGTTGGAGGATTTCTAGAGAGGAAGGTCTTTGGGTGTAAATTATAAAGATGAAATACTTTCAGGAATATAGGAAGAATGGAATCATTTTTTAATCGAAAATAATCTTCCTAGAGGGTCTCCTTTTTGGAATTATTTTGTGGCCTCCAAAGAAATCTTAACCAAAGGTATTATATAGGAGATAGGCAAGGGTTCTAGAATCAGTTCTTTGGTATGAAAATTGGATTGAGGAATTCCCCCTTAGCTAACCTGAGAAATCTTGAAAGGGGTTGCACAGTTCTACAAGGAAACAAGAAAATTTTAGATTTGAGAATTTTGGATCCAGGAAGATTTAGTCAGATGGAAAACCATTTAACCTCCTCCATATTTTGATTGTGACATCCAAACCTTTCAGGGATCTCAATAAGAAATTAGGGGATTTCCAAATCCCCATGTTACTAAAACCAAGGAGGATTCCATCAAATGGAAAGAATAAAGATTCTAGAAGTTTTCTCTGTGAAATCCGCCTACATGTTAAATTTCAAGACTGATTTACACAAGCACTATTTGGGTAAAATCTGGATGAAGGATCTTACCCATAAGGTTAATATATTTTTTCTAGATCACTTCCCAAAATAAAATCTTGACTATGGATAATCTCAAGAAAAGGGGAATGAAGCTTCCTAATAGATGTATCTCTTTGTAGGAAGGAGGAGGAAAGTGTCAACCAAAACCACCTTCATTGTTCCTTCTCCCATGATGTCTTTTCTTCTATTCTGGATCTGTTCAATATCTAATCGAATTTGTCCATTGACGATTGAAGACTGTTGTTTTTAATGGGAGAGTCCCTTCTATTTTCCCATTTTGATCTGGGCCTGGAATATTACTCTCCCTCATTTTTGGGGGGTTTATGGAAGGCCAGGAATGATTGCATCTTCCAGGATTAGAAATCTCTTCTCTTGAAAGTTAGAAGAAAAATTTTGGCTTCCATTAAGGAAAACATTAAACTCTTTACACTCAAAGTTCAAGAAACTTTACCCAAAAAGTTGAGCAGAAATTTCTCTGACAAGTTTTCCCTTGGACCGGTGAAATTGCACAAACCAAAAAATAATTCCAGATGGATTAGGCCTGTGGAAAATGTTGTTAAGTTGAATTTCGATGGAGCTTCAAAAGGTAATTTGGGTCTTACTAGGGGGAGGGGGGAATTTTAAGAAATAGTGAATGATATTGGTTGTGTACTTATGCACGGCTCCATTAGGTCGGCAAAATAAAAACATGGCGGAAGCTAGAGCTCTTCTTTAGGGGGTTTTGTTGGATAAATAAAAAGGCTTCAAGGAACATACTAGATTGAAGGTGATTCTCTCATCATAATTAATGCCCTTAATAATCAGGATTCCATTAATTATTCCATAAGAAATATCCTCAATGATGTTAAGGAAACTTTTAAAAACAATTTTAAGGGTTTCTTATAATCATACTTTGCGTAAAGGGAACAAATATGCAGATATAGATGGGTAATTATAGAGCCATTAGTAATTGATTACAAGATATTTTTGTAAAAATGATGAATTACCCATGAACATTAATGAAACCATTAGTAGAGATAGAGGGCACTAAGTTTTATGATGTTGGCATGAGTGAGCTTCTGAGGCTATGAAAGCTTATTTAATATCTTTTTTTCCACTGATTTCTCTTAGTGTGAAAGGGGTTATGATTTTGAGAAGTGGTAGAAAAAAAAGGAAGTTTAGACTCATGAAGATCAGGGGTGATAGGATTATAGTTGAACCTACTAGCCATAGAGCATTGAAGCTTTTAATTAGCATCTATGTGAAACAAGCTTAAGATTGGGGATTTTAGTTATTTAATAGCCAAATTACATGGTCACAACCCCTACCTGTCAAGGGATTTTGGAAAAGCTTAGAAAGAGGGTAAGTTTGAGGTCATAGGTATGGAAATAGAGGTTTTTGATTCCACCATTACCCTGGTGATGAACATGAAAATCGACGGGCTCAAAAAATTTAAGGACAAAACCTTCACAGAGAACATGAAAATGAGTTGTTCTTCATGGGTAAGGAAAGGTGCTCTTTATTTACGGATGGTATCACCAGGTTGTGTATTCTGAGGAATATGGAGAGATGTGTGCCTTCAAATCATGAAGTATATAACTATGGAAGGAAAATATCAAAAAATATATACCCACCATATGACCCTTCTGAATATGTTCCGCCACAAGGTCATGGTGAGAATCCCTTTCTTCCTGTTTATTTCTTTGACTAAATCTTTGATGGATTTCTAGCAGGAGAAAGATGAGATTCCTTTGCATGAAGGGCTCATCCTTTTGCTATTTGAAAATGGGAAACCTATTCTAAACTATTCTTTGAAAGATACGGTGGAAGAGTATGACCTCACTCGCATGTAATGCCTTACTAAGATGAAGACTTGGGAAATACAAAAATGTGGGGGAGGATTCTCAGGTAAAGAAATGGGTGAGGAAGCTTGTGGGGAAGAGAGAACCTAAATAAAAATGAATTGGGATGGTAATTTAAAGGGTTTCAAGGATTTAAGTAGAAAGGTTTTTAGTACTATAGAGGGTTTGCTTCAAGGTGATGGAGGAAACTAAGGTTGGTCAAAGGGAAACTATGTTGGATGTCATTAATGCTTCTAAGTAAATAGTCTCTTCTTAGGTGAAGTCCAAGCAAAATTTTTCTAGAGCTGGAGTACCAGGTCAAAAAGATGAGTGACGATGTTGGAAGGGATGGAGGAGGGCACTAAAATATGGAACATTAACTTGTGCATCAGTAGCTCTTAGGATGATCTGGAGGAAGATATAAATATCAATGGTGCATTGAGGGTGTCCGAGATCAAAGTACAATCATGATGGGAGCAGTGAAGGATCTCCTAAAAAATTAGCTAGTGTTTACTAGACTGTTGGTAGAATTTTGGCGAACTTCTGTAGTTTTGATGTTTTGGAGACGGTTCTCTTTCTCTTTGTTTTTCTCTCTTTGGTTCAAAGTCATGATATTCAAAGTAATAGTTAAGCATGTTTAACTCCTTTCCTTGTACGTTTTTCTATTTCCTTCTTGTTTGTGGGTTTCTGTTCCTCTTTTTGTAATGGCCCCTGAGAGTCGATCCCTGTTTTTACCTTATCTAATAATTAAAAAAATAAGAATAATATATTTAATGTTATTAGTATATACATTTTCATGTAAAATATTACTAAAGCAAAATCTTTCATGTCCAAAGGCATTAAGAATATGACATATAGCATATTCCTTTATAATATTGTCCATATAAATTATAGAAGTAGATGAAGGATATTCAATTTTATCACTTGTTAGGAAGATAATTGTTTCATTATCCATTTCAAGATAATTGTATGTATCATATAAAGTAGGGAAATCTCTATCATCATGTCCAAAAATATTTTCATTTTTTATAGCATCATCATCACAATTAGAACCATTACTAAAGTGTGTGTCATGTGCAAGCTAAGGACTAGGTGCAATGATTGGGTCTCTAGTAAGGGAAGCATCGAGGGTGAGAGAGGAGTCGTTAGTATTGGAAAATTATGAACAAAAGAGAACTTTAAGATGAGATTTGACATCATATGAGCTTGTATAGAGAAGATTTAGTGTTTATGCCATTAACTAAAAGAATTGGACTTCGAGTATCTGATGTCTTTAGAATATATCTAAGAGGGGTATTTAGGTGTGGGATATGATAGTAAAAATGAGAATTATGCCTAGGGACAAAACAAGGATAATAGACCAAGGATGAGGAGAGTCCCAAGGGAAAAAGGGTTTAAACATAAATAAGGTTTGCCAATTAATGTAACTATATGTACCCAATTTTGAACGTGCTACATTTTTGAAATGATTAAAAATCCCCAATGATGAGGAAATATCTTTTCAATGGTGTTTGATTCCTATTTCACATTTGCAGTATATATTTGTAGCGTAGAATTCTTCTCATGTCCATTTCCAATTGTTTCCTACTTTCCTTTATCATTTTGCATCTTTTCCTTGGCCTTTGTGCTTTAAGTGTAACATCTCCATTTTAGAACAATAGAACAAGAAAATTTTTTATTTTTATTTTATAAATGCTTCCTAGTTCTAAATACATAATTTAGAACTCACAAATCAAAACAACCATTCTTATAACAGATAACCATATGCTGCTGTAATGACTCGGAGTACCTCCGATCTATTCATTCCATGACTCGGTAATCTACCGATCTATTCATGTGTATCAAGAGTTGGCGTTTTTATTTTAACACATCACTCTTGTGGTTCTCTTCCCTAATCTGGGATTCAAAATGCTCTGTCCAAGGAACCTATCTGAATAATTGTTACCATTATTCATCGGCATCTCGTCCCATAGACTAGGTGACATAGGACAAAACAATCAGTAGCTTGCAATACTTTGGCCAAAGATTTGAAACATACTACTTATGTCTAGTATCCCTTGACGGCATACTTGTCAATCTGGAATATGTCCTTTACCCCATTCCTATGTCATGTAGAATGTCTTATACTGACTTCTGTCAGTCTCTTCTGCCCCAAGTTATTCACTCAGGAACGGATTAGTAATATGACAACGTTATAAGGATGCTCCCGAGGACTAGGGATATGCTGACATACTGGGTCAACCCTAGTTAACCCAGTGTGTCAAGATACCCCGAGTCTCCTGGGGCAGCCTTATAACATGACCACGTTCCTAATCAGTCCTAGAGTAAAACTTTTTCGAGTTTAAGGTGTAAATCTTAACGATCAATGCAAAGGGTGTCGCCATGAGTCACCTACATTGTTGTATCTTCGAGAAGATCCTAATCTTCTCCAAGGTACAACCCTACAGTTGACTTGTGCCATCAACCTTCAAATCTGCCTCGAAAATATCTACTCATTTTAAGGTGTTACTTTCGTTGAGTTAAAGTTATACTTAAGACGCTCCTTTAAGGGTAGTCTTTTCCCAACCCCTGGGTTCCACACCTTAGAATTACCTTTCTTAATAAAACCCATTACACAAAGAGAAGTTATTAAGACTTGAGGTCCCATCAAGGAGTTCATTGAAAAACAAAAATCTAAATCAACGAAACTGGACAATAGCTCTTAATCTTCACATAAGGTTGCTAACCATACCCTTTTTGGATTATATCAGTTCTCATATCTGAAATATATCTTACTTATTAGTATTGAGATATAGTGATTAAAAATCCAATTAAACGTTGTCTTGACTTAGATCAAGACTAAGGAGTAATAATTTATTCATCCCGTTTAGCTTCCTGCTGAGGTTTATTTTAACCTTAACTTCTTGAAAGGCAGTGATCTAAATTCCAATTTAGCTTTAGATAGATCATAACAGAACTACTAAACATACACAAGTATTCAGTCACATAATCTTTGCAAAGCTTACTTGGAGGATCCCAAATGTCTCCAAGGTATACAATAATAACAATGTTCTTAGAATCATTCGAACCGAAGAAGTTCAATCCATCAAGATACGAATGCAACTCATACGTAACAAATACCTCATTTCATTCATTTCTAAGCTAATCAAATACATTTTATGCATTCAGCATATTTGATACAATACTCAATAGCAAAAGAACATCTTTCTTCAAGTATTACATTTAGAGAATCAAATTGGAATTTTCATCGTAAAACCAAATTAAACAATCTGAACATCATATCAGATCTACATGTCTTTACCACTTACGGCAACCATCTGCAGAAATTGTCAACACGGGTTAGTTCGGTGAACTGAGCATGATAAGCACTAATTCTTAAAACAATTGCAATCCACCAATTGTTCTCATTAAACAACCTGTTTATATAAAATCATTTCTTCACATTCCAAACTTAAATTGGGCTAATCATCCTATATGTTAGATACTAAGAACATATGAATACAACCATTCTAAAGACAACAAAACTCCTACAAGATTGTTTCTAACAATTTCTCAAAGGCAGTTAAAACATTCAACAAGCTCACTGTCCTAATTCTTTTATCATCATAACACATTTCAATGGTATTGACAAGTATACCCATTTATACAGCAACACACATTTTATACCAGTCTCTCCATACAATACCACAGTTTATTCTTGTTATGCCCATACCGTAGAGATCGCAAAAGGATGCAAGAAGAAAGCACACAAGTTTTCCTGTCTAGGAGAGAGAGAATTTTCCTATTCCACTTATTATATACATCAACATATAAATTACAGTCTAGAAGAAAGAACAGAGTCCATCAGAATCCTAAATCAATAACATTCTGGACTGTACCGACTCCTTTAGATTAATACATATACATTTACGCATGTGACTAAACAGTCGTGATTACAAGAAGAACTACGGTTCCATCTACATCCAAATATAAAAGTCACCTGTAGCTACTAAGTGATTCAAGAGCTTTCGCGCCAAGCAACAGAAAATAGTCCAACCATGAAAGACTCAACAAATCTTTTCCCTATCATATATCAACATGAAAATACCCAACGCCATCACCTAACATGGTACAGCTAAGAGCTCTTTGTTTCAATCAAACTTGAGACGAGATAACATTGAAACAATAACGTTTCCATATGTAAATACAGTGACATTCACACAGAGTCGAAACACAACATACACAGCTTCATTCAACTAATCAAATCCCTACGATTATACAGCAAGGATGTAAATTAGAAGTCATTTTTAAAAATAATAATCACAACAAGGTCTTCACAGAAGCCGAATTCCATATCAATAAATTTCCTCAAAGTTTCATCTAAAGTCTAGCTACTATAAAATATAACAGGGTATCAAACAAAGTTGAGTTGATAAAGAAACCCCATCCCTTAATTCCTCAGAATCAAACTGAACATAACACAACACTATTAAGAAATAGTCAAAATGATATGCATGCTCAGCGAGGACTCAAATCGAGAAACGACCCAACACACAGCATATCATGGACTCCAACAGTGTCAAATCCAACCAGTACTTATAACCAAGGTTTTGATTGAAGTTGAATTCATACGACAACAATTCAAGAATCCTAAAAGTACTCACAGTAGAACTTCTAAAGAAGTTAAAACATAAATTACGTTTCAAGGACTCCATCGAATTCAATAACATTTAGTATTCTTAACAAAACAACAGCATTCATAACCAAGCTTAGACAAAAGTTTGAAATACAAGATACATTTCAAGGACTCTCACTGAGTCACCAACCGTATTCACAACTGAGCTTACACAGAAGTAGAAACACCAGTTACATTTCAAGGACTTCAACAGACTCAAAACCAATGAGTATCCACAACAAGCTTTTGCAAAAGTCAATAACATACCACCCTTTTCAAGGATTCCAACAGTATGCACAAGGAAACTACTACAGAAGTTAAAAACATAAGTTACATTTCAAGGATTCAAAAGGATTCGAAACCAAATAGCATTCTCAACTAAACTTCTACAGAAGTCATAACATACTATCAATTTCAAGAGTTCCAACCATAACATGCTAAAAGTATCCTCTACAAAACTTCAACAGAAGTCGAGACATACGAAACATTACAAAGACTCTCACTGAGTCATTTTCGTATTTAATCCTTACTACTTTCAACAGATTCTAACCCAAAATCACAAACTCAGTAAGGACCTCGACAATAGTCACATTCAAGTAGGATAATCTCAGCAAGCATTCCAACCAGAAGGAACTTAAGTATTCTAGAAAGATTCAACAGGGTTCCACATCTATAATAAAAGCACAGCCGATCTGTACTCGAAATGAAACCAAAAAGAAGAATAATACAGTAACCATTCCAACAAGGTCTTCGAAAAACCCGAGATTCATAATTCCACAGGAAAAGAAGAACCAAAACATTGCTTCAAACCAACTGAACTGAAATCACCTGAACAAAGTTGTTTTAATGAAAGCATTTAGAGTAAAGCAATATTTTTAAAAGTCAGGGCCTATCATGCCTGGTAATGTCACTTTAAAAATCTGAAGAAGATCTCTGAATGAGCTCGATCCTTCTCCTCTTCTTCCATGTTAGATTCAACAACAATAATTTGTTACCCTCATGCCTTATAAACTTTCCTTGACAGAGAAAAGAGCTAGTTATTCTCATAGTTGCCATGCAACACCAAGTAGACTGGTTCGAAGAACCAGTGATCAAACAGAGAGAAAACCGGAGCGTATGGAAAACCAAACAACCAACTAGTTTTCCATTTTGCATGCCTTTCCGAGCAATCCATGCTCAGGAACTGAGTTCATTAATGACATTAACTCCAAAATTCCCACCCAAACTCCATTGCCACCGACCGCCATAGTTGGCGATTGATAAATGCAAACAAAAGACCATTTCCAGATTTGGCGACTCTGCCACGTCGGTCCCAACAGATATTTACAACCTCCACCAAATCCCAAGTCCTTCATACTTATCCATCTCATAAATGCCATAGAAACTACCACCCATGGCTCGCACCCCTTCATAGGTCCCCCTTCATCCATGGTCATTAGTTAGGTTAGAAACATAGGTTAGATCTTTAGGTGATACTTAGTCTAACTTCCTTAGTGCTAGGTCGCTAACCTTAGAACATTTAGCTTATAGTTTAGGGCTAGGTTAGATTAGCACTAATCCAACCCATAGGTTATCGTTTAGGTTTAGGTTATTAACCTTAATAAATCTAGTCTAGGTCTAACAAATAGAATCGTTCAGTATAAGAACCAACAGATATACATTCCCGAAATGGATTCTATCCAGCATTGATAATAAGCTAGCAGTATATATACCATAATTTATTACCTGGCTCAAGGTCTAGACCTTCCTGATATTACGATATCGGGAACCAATTCATTTAACACGATCAACATGAGTTAGACTCCAGAATTGCTTATCCAACACATTCTGACCTTGCACCCTTCGTAAGGTCTATAATTTTTGTTCATCCAGAATAAACTTAAAACATCTCTTGGATCAATGCCACTGATCCAAGGCTGAGTCATAAAGATGGGTAAATCCACAATTCATCCCAAAATCAAATTGAACTCAGGTGCTAAAAATGAAAGAAATAAAAGAGTCCAAGCATATCCTGACTTAGTCAAAGATCTTCAAGAGCAAAGAAGATACAATCAATATCAAGCATGACTTCACAATCAAAGGAACACATCCTTATACAGAAGAAATCATATATCAACACTTGAATGCTCAGGAGGAAGTAACAATAGTTTAGAGTGTTACATTAAGTTACAGAACCGCCTTGATGGCTACATAACCACCAGTCTATCTTTAAGTGGCAGTTGCACAACCATCGGTATATGTAGACCAATGGTTCTGTGCACTTTTTCCCAATCTTTTTTCGTTGTCTTATGAACACCTGTCAACTTCTTTGAACCTTTATTTTGCACATGTTTCTTAACCAACTTAGAAGTTCTTGAGCTCATTTAATGTGTACCATATTCTCCTTCCATTCCTTTTTTTAATTGTGATTTAACTGCCCCTTCTTTGAGAGAGGTGGAAGTTCTTGGTTGTCAAATGGCTTACACCATTTCTCTACCTTTTTCCTATAAGATCCAAGCTTATATCCAAAGTATTGGTTGCAAATTATTGTTTCGAATTACACTGTTATGTTACCCGTAATCCTGCTAAGAAATACACAAGCAGGCTCAGTTCTCTTTCCTTGGTATTCTCTTTCTTGCATTGTTACCAGATTTTTTGTAAGCCATTCCATCTCCAACATTTTTTCTTAACTTCTTCCACATAACCTAGAACAGTTCCCTGGACTCATTTGAACACAAAATTGGAAAATAAGATGAGGGGACAATAGAGTAAAACCAGCACTGCAACTATCACAGTTCTAGATTTCCAGGTTAGAGATGCATTTGGATTCTTAAAGCTTTGTTTGTTTGAGTAGATCTTATTCCATAGTCTATTATAGTATATTAATTCAAAGAATTACAATTACTACAACTTTTCTTTAATTACAAGAAGATTATATTGAAATTTGCTTCCCTACCTATCCCTGTGGATTTGCACGAGAATTTTTTCTGGAAGAGGATTATGAATCTGTTTATTGTTATTGTAATTTCCCTTCATTTTTTTAAACTTCCATAGATCTAGTTGTTTCTACCAGGGAAGTTTCAGGGGAAGAACCACTTTTGATAAGTTTTTCCGTTCTTCCCGTGACTCTGAGGAAAGGATAGAGGAATTTTATTATCCACAAATACAAATTGGAAAAGTAATATTTTAATTAGAATAGATTAGATCCACTCTGCACAAGGAAATAGCCACATCCAGTTGTTTTCTTCTTTAGTTTTGTCAACTTAGTGTAGAAATATTTTTTATTAATTAGAAGAAGTTTTAATTGTTTGTGTGTATTTAATTTGTTTTCCAGTAAACATAAAAAATACAAAAAAAACATTAGATTGTATTAATTAGTTTTCTTTTCTTTTATTCCCTTTATTCAAAACCATCAAAAATAACAAAAACAAATAGATTAGTTATTTCCTTTGTTCAATTAGTTAGCTTTCACTTATTAATTAGTTGTTGGCAACACGTAGATTTAATTAAATTTGAGGAAAGGAATTGAATTGATTTGATTTAAATTTGTTTGTTTCCATTTGTTAAATTAGGAACATAGAGTTAATTATAAAGGAATTAACACATCTCCTCATGTATCCCTACTTGGCTTAGGATTAACCTTTCCATCTTGTGGCTTTCTTTGCGAGATTGTTTGTTTCTTTACTTTAGTATTTTACACATCCCACATGACCATTCAAGTCCCTCAACAACCAATAGACCATGTGTATGATCCCTAAGTCCCACATCCAAACACAGTTGAATTAATTATAGACATTGACATAAGCCTCAGAATCTTGTTTTTCCAAACCACACCCTTCCACCCACGATTATCTTACAGTTAACAGATCTTAACATCAAAGCAGGTAGTGCTTACGAGTTTTAGAAAATTCATCTCAGTCGCAACTAGTTTCCACAATTCACCAATTTTTCCTATTCACATGTTTCCTCCCATACCCCCATGACCTTGTCTAGAGACTTCTATGAGGCAAAAAAAATACAATTCCCCCGCATTCTGCAATTGCTTCAATAGTGTTTGGTGACACTAATATCGATAGAATCCTTCATGTTTCTATTCTCCTCAATCATTCTATATATCCTTCCCAAATGAGGAAAGCATTCATTGCTTTAGACAACAAGATTCCCATAGTGCCTGTTGAGGACATTAGATTTCCTTGATCATTTATTAGCCATTTCCACCCATTTTTTGTACATTTCATGTACTTGCCTTATATAGATTTCACATATCCATCTATCCATTCCATTGCAGCTATCTCGACATGACCTCGAGAGGTCACATGTGCTTAAGATCACATGTTGATTTTAAGACATACAAAATTGGTGAACCTGACATGAAGGACTAGTTTCTTTTTGTTTCCATTTTTTCTTCCTTCTTTTATCCATCCTTCTCATCTCCCATTATTTTTTGGGTATTTATATACCCCCCAAATATGTTGGGTCATGAATGTTGTAGGCCCAAAGTGGATCTTGAGGTGTATTATTACTACATGGGACCTTACTATCTAGGTGGTCTGATAATTACTCATCCAACTTACCATCCCCTCACCCTCCTCCTCCTCAAGGCACAAACAACATTTCATTAGTTAGGGTAAAGGAGATTGATCAACCTACGTATAGCCCACAACTTGGGTTCTCTTGTTCAAACAACATGACATTCACAGGAGAACAATGGTTTAATCTTCAGGTCTTGTCAAGACCACAAATTAGCATGTAATCCAATTCTCTCCCATCTTACCTATTATTAAATGATGAACTCCTGACATGCTTCACTCGAAGTGATGAGTGTCTTAATGTAGTAAACCATTGATTGGACCAGATGCAAGAGTACATTGATGTTATTCTATAGAACAACTCTACTACACCTCCTCCTATAACAGGAAACACATCCAAAGAGGTTTAGACTCCTAAGGATCAATCCATAGTAGGACATCATGTGCCTTTGCTTCCTAACAAGGCTCATAACAAACCCAAGCCAAATGAAACAAAAACTTTGGGTGGTGTTATTTCGACGTTGGGGGATAGAGTTAGGGAACTAGAGCTTTCCCATCCTTCTCATGCTAAACCTTTTATAGGGGAAAGCAAGATCCCCCACTATATGCATAACTATGGTTGCATTCCCTTTGCACCTTCACTTCCTCTGGTTTACATAAGTGTCCCTAACCCTAGTGATCTTCTTATTGGATCGGTCATGTTAGGTATTCCCTTTCACTCTTCGTATGGATATCCCACACAAGTGCCTACCAGAAGTGTGTTCTCAAATACCATCCCAACTAGAAATTTGACGTTCCCTTGTTTTACACCTACTACTCCATACCAAAAAAATGTTCCCTTGTACCTCCACATGTATTTTAAATCACCACAAGGGGACATGTTTTCCTTTCTTGGCTCGTATGCTCATCCTCAGGGGATGCCTTACACCCCTGTAAAATCTTATGTTGCACCATATCACCCTCATATTCCTCCCCCACCTCCCCATAAATATTTTTCCATGGTATATTCTTATGCGTTGGGTATATACACTAAATATCTCAAGGATCCCCTTACCTTTACCATATGAAGCATAATGTTTCCATGAAAACTTCCTGAATTTTCAAAGTTTAAAAGGGAGGGGGATGCAAATCCACATATCAAATCATAAACAAATTCCGTAAGAGAGCTACTCCCATGGGATGCAGTTTTAACTAATATTTTCCACAAGACCCATGAGGGGATTTCTCTCGACTGGTACTACAAGATACCAAAATGCTCGATTCATTCATTCAAGAAACTCATTTCCAAGTTTATAAAGTATTTTTACATGAAAAAACTCTTGCAAACAAGAATTAGGGAATTCCTCCACATCAAGTAAGATCACAATGACTCCACTGCCCACTACATTCAGAGGTGCTGAAAAGTCCTCTACTCCTTGGCAAGTGCTCCCAACATCGATCAAATGGAGATTTGTGACCTATTCCTTCATTCTCTCAATTGAGAAACCAAGGTGTAGGTTCAAAATTTTACTCTTAGGAGCTATGAGGAGGTCTTAGATGGTTCTCTCTGTATTGACCAAACGGTGATTGATACTGGTCACTCCCTCTCAGGGTGATTTAAACTACCGAAATAGTTCAAATAAAAAAAATTAAGGACCCAAATTCCTTAACAAGAACCATGGTACTATGATAGATGGTATCACTGATCAAGCCAGGAAGCCAAATGTCATTATCATAACGTAAAAAATGGAAATAACAACACAAATTCCAGCAATAACAGGAGTAAAAGCTTCACTCCTTTTGTTAATGCAGTTGAATTTAGTCAACTTCCCCCACCTCAGCAGGTCCAGGCCTAGGGCTCGGTTCAATACTCGAACAAGTATCTGAATCAATTCCAAAATAAGTATCAAAACCAAGGCCAAAGGCCTCCAAACTTTAATTATAATAACCAACAATAGAAACTATGGTCCACAAAAAAACCATAATCAAAGACCTCATGACTACGATCCTGATTTGTATTTTTGTTTCTATAGGGTTAGAGGACATGATGCTTGTACATGTTATGATTGCAAAAAATTTATACAATGGTTTTTGGAGGACCAAAGGAAGGTCTTTATTGATATGTTCTTGGATAATACCACAGCACCAACACAAAACACTCACATGGGACCCGTTTCTCCTCATAATTCTACCCTTGGGGTTTATAGAGACCCCCTTATGATACGCCATGAGAACAAAAATCTTAACCCTCATGGAACTAACAAGATATCTCCCGTTGGAAATAATTATCACGAAGCATCTACTTCATCAAATCCTTTGGCAGCTCCTCCTTTAGACAGTCGGAATTAGACCAAGATGATAGGCTTGGTTGAGTTTGAGACTAAACCCAAGGTCAATACAGCAACTCGCACTTACGATTATTCCTCACAATCTCTTCCAATCTACTCCTTAATGTCAGACGATGCACCAATGGCTCCTAAACCAATAGAGGCCTATGATTTAATCACAGATTTTACCAAGACCTTTTCTCACATTTCCTTTTTGGATTTGTTAAATAATTCACCCATGCATCGAGTGGATTTATTAGAATCATTAGGCCTTGGTCACCTAATTCACACCACCCCTCCTCCGGAGGCACAATTTAATCATATATACTTTGATTTCTATCCTCTAAGGTAGCCCGAGATGATTGTGGGGTTTGCATTTGACATTGGAAAGATTCCAACTAATGATGATTTGACACAAAGAGATGACCATGTATTATACCTCAAGGTTTGGATATACAACAACTATGTTAAGAGTGTAATGGTAGATGATAGGGTTGTTGTCAACATAGTCCCTTTCTTGTTTCATCAGAATCTAGACTTTGGAGAAACCAATTTTTCTTCAACACGAAATACACTGAGAGGCTACGATAGTCTCAAGATGAATTCTATTGGAACTATAGTGCTTCAGATTACCCTTGGACCAAAGACTCTCTTGATATATTTTTACATTATAGATAGGGAAACCAACTATAATATGATTCTTGATCAACCCTAAGTTCATAAGATGAAGGTAATCCCTTCCACATTGTTCCAAGAGGTCATATTCTTGCACCTGGGTAAGATTTTCGTAGCCCAGGGTGATCCAAATCTATTTGACATTCATTTGGCCAACCTAAAGAAGAAACTCAAGATTCATATTGAGTTCGACCTCGTGGCCAATCAGTTAAACAAGCCTCAAGGCTTGAAACCTGAATCCCAACTTATCCCTATGACTGATTTGGAAGCCCTTATGGCAATTAAAGGGGTAAATCATGATAAAATAAAAACCTCCATAGTGGAAACTATATCAACAAAAACTACAGCTGAGATAGTTAATATTATGGAGAATTATTTGCCTATCATTCTTCCTTTTAATTCCTTGAGCATATGACATGATATTTGAATTACTACTCTTCTAGATGATGGCTTTGAATAAATTTGCATGGTTGAGGTTTCGGAAGTCAAAGAGGAAGATTTCATGAATGATAAAACTTCTATCTTCCCCAATAAATATTGGACTCTCAAATATGATAGTGTAAAGTACCACTACGGTGTTGGGGTAGGGGTGATCCTTACTTCTCAAGAGGTGAGGGTAATTCATTTTTCCTTTAGTTTAAAATTTGAATGTATAAATAACACCAAAGAGAATTAGGCTCTTATTTTTGGCCTTATCATACCAAGAGAATGGGTGTCAACAATTTTAGAGTTTTGGGTTACTCCCAACTCATCACTAATCAAGTATCGGAAGTTTATGAGACTAGAGCAGAGCATCTACAACTCTACAAGACCATCATTCTTTAGCTTAGCAAGGGTTTTAACTTCATTTCTATCGAAGCCATACCTAGAGATCAGAATCAACTGGTCGATTCCATGGCCACATCTTGCTCACGACTTTTTCCAAACAAGGAATTGAAGGAAACTGATTTTATGGTCTCAATAAGATCTTAACCGTTGGCTCGAAAAATTCTAGCCAACGTAATTTTTGCATATGTTGAGGTCGAGAATTATCCTACTACTTTGGAATACACAAATAATGATAAGGAAATCCTAAAATACCTCAATGCATACACTGATATTCATCTCACGTACCATAAGAAGGGATTCTCTCTCATACATCGCCCTTCCTCCTAATTTGGAGATTGTATGATGGATCCTTCCTCATCAGGGAGTCTTGAGATCTATAAGCTAGAGGAAGGAGAATTAGAAATACATCTAGCCCTATCTGATTTCGAAGAGGGTAAAACCTCTTTAATTGAAGGAACCATAGATATTAATATAGAGATAGAGGAGGATCCTAAGATATTGAAGCTCGGTTATTCTTTAACTGTATATGAGATAGAAGCGCATATGAATGTTCTCAAATAACATTCAAAATTCTTCTCCTTTAGTTACAAGGAAGTGATTGAAATCACTCTTAACGTGGTGGTTCACAACCTCATCATGAAGTTTGAGGCCAAGCTTGTGAAGTAGAAGTCATGACCCATGAATCCAAAGGAGAATTTGATGGTTAAATAAGAAGTAATGAAGCTCCTTTAGGTAGGTTTCATTAAACTAGTGGACTACCCTACACCTAGCCCTGTGTATTGGTGCCTATGTTATAAGGTTTAATGCCTTTTTCCTTAGATTATTGTCATTATTTCAGATTTGAACCTCTGGTTTTGCAAGATTTTCATTTGGCACCTTTGTAGAACTCTTGATGCCTTTGCGACAAACATCAACATTTCTATTTTTCATCGTTGTTTGTGCAAGTTCGGTGTGTATGCTCTGAATTTTAGTGTGTGTGCTATATTTTTTGGCACCTTTACTTACACCTTGACACTTACATTATGCTAATATTGAATTTAATAATTCAGCATTTTTATCATGCCTCTTAGAGCCTTTTCTCTTTATTTCAATGCTCTTGACTGACATATCTATTTTATCTTATTACAACACCTTTTCTGGAATAAAACTTTTCTTTGAGCTAACTAATCTAACTTTGCTTCTAAGTGTTTTTGGTGATTTTTTGCAAGTTTTAACATTAGTTTTTCACAAAATTACTACATAAATAAGGGGAAAATCCATCACTTTTGATACTAATTTTGTGTTTATCTAATTTTTTTGTTTGCATGATTTTTGATTAATTAAATACTACTAACCACTTTGTCTTGCAGCCTGATCAATCAAAGAATACATGGAATATAAGAAAAAACTACTAACCTTTGTGTTGTAGGCTATATATTCGAAGACCCGAAATACTTAATAGTTTGTATGTATTATTTTATATATTTTTTATTTTTTTATATATATCATCTTCGTGTGATTGTTTGTCTCGAGGGTGAAACCATGTATGTTCTCCTCTCGTATCCTAGGATGATCTTGAGGATCAAAAGCTACTAAAATTCCTCTTTTTTTAATTTTTAGGGGTAAAGTGACATGGAAGTGACATCCATGCACTTGCCATAGTACTAGGAATCTTGTAACCATGGGATTCACCTCCACACATGTAAACACACCATGTGTTTAGGTGGGGTATATAAATTCTTGGAGAGTTGTCATTATTGGCTAAGAACTTTCTTGTTTTAAGTACAACGTGAAGTGAGGGGATTTCATGTCATAATACCTAGGCCTCAGACAACATCCTTGCAATACATACTTGGGCCTCACGTACCGTAAGGTACATTGGGGACTCCCCTAGTGAGCTCATATATCCTAGTCTAGGAAACCTTTTGGACACATATCAAGCTATAGTGTAAGGATGTCACACTCCCCAAGATCACTTGCTAGCCGACCCCACATTAACAGATAGGTGGAGATCCATTTTTTGGCACCATCATCAGTGTGTGGTATTGAAATCATGATATAGTTTGATTGAAATCCTACTTGCCTAGTTAGGGTGTGCTTGTTTGTGTGTGATTGATTGAGTGTTTTTTCGAAACTAGTACATAACCCTCGCACTATTCCCTCTCATCAACCTATATACCTATCATTCATCTCTTTTGACCACGTCATTTCACCTTGATTTGACTACCCTCACATATTTTTGATCATACATCGTTCACCATACACCCTTGACCATATTTTTTTCATCCATCATCCACTTGATGTTGCTCACACTTTCCTGTTGACATAAATAAATAATAATAATAAACCTCTCCTCATATTTAATAAACTTAACAACCATAAAATAAATTTACAAACATCCCCCACCCATATCATGAAAAAATTTAAAAAACCACTTACACATCCTCACTCTATAAACATAACTCATTCCACAACACCTCACCCAACCTAAGTATCCATTCATCTCATTGTAAAAAAAACTTCCACCTAGTAATTTAACATTTCCTATTGACATCACAACCCTTACCTAGGCCAAAAAGGATCCTAAAACTTATTACATCACATATTCCATCTTAACCATGACAGTTATACATCTTCACATCCTCACGCAATCCTACACATACACCTTCACAACCAAAATGCTCATATAATCTTCCATATTGATACGATTTATTGAATCTTATTAATTGACACCTTGAATATAGACACAATATCCCTATCTCCTATCCAATCATCCAAATCCCTCACACATTGATGCACACCCCAAGCCCTCTTTCATTCAGGAAAATCCTTTTTCATTTCTCTCAATCCTTTAATCCTCTCATCCCAAAACAAGGTTCAGTTATTAAGATTATAAATAGATCAATAAGAAATATTATCCTTTATTCATCTACACTAAACATACATTCATCCCATCCGCACACCTCAAAAACACTAGGATCTAATGGTACCTAGTAGAATATTTAGCCAATCCCAGTCAAGAAATGATGATGAAATAAGTCATCAGCTAAATACAGAAACCACAATTGATTTATTCAATCACAACTTTTTAGATTCCAAAGTAAAAGAAAACTATACCTGAGGAGAATATGAAGAAACAATGTTCAATACTAGTATCGATGATGACTATATCACCTACTTCACAGAATAAAGATGACGAGATATTCTTAATCATTTTTTTGACAAAAAGAGAGGCTCTCCTACTCCAGTTATATCACATGGGAGAAAAACTTCGTTCGAATTATACACATGACCAACTTCATAGTCTCCTCTCTAATGAGATTTAATGCATTGGAAAATGACCCCCATCCCCACAACATCACAATCTAAATAATCTAGGTCACAATAACCTTCGCGCTTCATGTGGACAGAATAGTAGAGAGAACACCCATAACTCCCATATATCTAAGGAGGTTGTTTTATCCCAATTGCAAAAAATGAGCAACCATAATTCTAATTGGCCTCCTAACTTTATCCACAATGACCTAATGATCATGGTTCTAAACATTAACAACAACCCAATTTTAATATACCACCCACCAATCCTTAAAAATCCTCCCTAGAGCAGGAAATAAATTCTATGAAGAAATTCTTCAAGGGTTGCAACTCAGTAGATAAGGATGACAATATAAATTTGAGGAACTATATCCTTACCCATTTGACCATGATATCCTATGTGTCCCTTTCCCCCATACTTTGAACCACCCAATTTTGAAAAATATAAGGGAAATGGCGACCCTCGTGAACATGTCAAGGATGTCAGGAGGTAGCCTATGATGACTCCTACTTACTAAGAATATTTTTACAAAGCCTCAACAATCCCGCTCTTGAATAGTTCCTCTTCTTGTCCAAGGGTTTTGTCACTACCTTCTTTGAATTGTCCAATAAATTTGTCAAACACTTCTCATATAATGTGGATCACGATGTCACCATGATAAAACACCAAAAAATGCAATGGAAAAAGCTTATCATCCTTCTTGCAATGATATATATCCCTTACTAGTCGTATTTCATGGCCTATCCCCGAAAATTAATTGGTTACCATATTTTTCACTAACCTATTGTGTACAAGAAAAATTTACAAAAGCTATGACAATGTGGTAAGAACACTTAACAAACCCCAAAATCTTTTAGCAAACAAATGAATGGACCATAATATTGGAGAAAAATAAGAGCTACCTATTTGCATGCATATATGAAGCTTGAAACAATCAATCAATCTCTAACATGTCTAGATTAGTTCTTTACTACATGAAAGCTATAAAAAAATGAACCTATTAAAGCTCTAGTAATCAGTTTTGATTGTTAATCTTCAAAATATTGAGAGTGGAATATCACCATTAATGGATTCTTCCATTTACCTAAATCTTTGAAATGGAATAAGAAAATGATAAACAAATAGTTCAAATAAAACTATGAAGGAAACTCTAAACAACCTAAATGGCATAAATCAGAAATAAGAAGGAAAGAGAGTTGTTCAAAAAAAGGTGGGAGGGTATGCCTCTATTTGTAGTTTTTTTATTTTGAGAAAAGGATGTTTTGGATGCATGTGGGACTAAAAAGGTTCCAAAAAGGTGATTTTCAATAAAAACACATTTGGGGTGTGAACATGAATTTGGAAATCTAAGTGGTTTTTTGGAAAGATAAGATATTTTTTTTACAAATGTAAATCCTTCTAGAAAGTCAATAGGAAGGTTAATTAACCTAAAGTAATTTTAATTAAGGTAAACCAGCTTTATAGAAGTCGTTTAGAGGGGAATTAGGATGGTTTGAGGGGCTAGAGAAGGTTAGATAAGACAATTAGCTAGCGTAGTGTAGCCAATTCACAGGTAATTAGGATAGTTAGTATAATCTTAGTAATAACATTGTGTAGACCAAATAAATAGGTGTCTACACCTCCATCAAGAATTAGATTTCCACCTGCAAGTTCCTTGTGCCAACACATTCAATGACATCATAGAAAAGGGAATATAGATAAAAATATCCCTCATTTCTAAAGGCCTCATTAAATTGTATCCCCGTGATAACTACAATCAATCCAATCAGCCTTCCACATCATAAAAGCCCAAATATTTCAATAAAAATAAAAATGTTTTCAGCGACGGAATGACAGAGACAAAATATGTTCAACACATCCACAAATGTTTTTCCATATCCGTCACTAAGGGTCAACCCTAGTCCACCCAAGATCCAAAAACAAGGTCATACACCCCCTTTGATGAGTACATTGAAACAATCCTTCATAAATTTATTGTTTCTAATATGTTTGTTTTCCCACAAACCCAACCGATTGATGAGTCTAAACCTAAACCCTCTTGGTTTAAAGAAAATGAGTATTGCATGTTTCACAAAATCAAGGATCATGCCACAACCAAGTGTGTGAAAATAAAGAACTATATCCAAGAACTAATTGATTGGGGTGAAATTTTAATTGAAGATAATGCATCCTCTTCCTCTCAAAATCAAAAGATAGGGATTTATCAAAATCTGCTTCCCAATCATCATCAAAACCATGCTTCAAATCAGGGTTAGCATAAGTATGGTAAAACCCATGAATCATCCAACCATCATGTTAACCACATAAACTACCAACACATCCCATTCCAATATGAATATATTGTTGGCCATATTCACCATTCCCCTCATCAAGTAGCCACCATCAAGGTTAAAAGCCCTTCCCAAAACCCTCAATGTGCAGTTACTACTCGCATGATTCATGTAGTTATTAAAGGGGTTGATCCCTCTTCTTCTAATCCACCTCCACAAGCCCAGTATAATTTTATCGAACAAATTGAGAAGAATGCCACACAAATTTCCATCATGGATCTTCTTAAAACATCCTCCTTACATAAATATATCCTTTTTCATGCACTTCAGGAGACTCGCGTTGAAAATGATATCGATCCCATGCAGTTCTAAGACCTTGACACCCATATTTATCCTCACCTAATACTCCCACTCACTTTTACCTAGCAAGACTTGTCACTACATTTCCCAACCCATAATCTTCCATTATACATTGAGATGCATATTGAAAATACTCACGTCAAATGAATATTAATGGATAATGGTTTTGGTTTCAATATTTGTACCCTATCCATCATCTGATGCCTAGGGTACGATGAATCATATTTAAGACAAGAAATTATTACTATCAAATCATATCATAAAACTAAAATAAAATCAGTGGGAACTTTATATCTTCTCATCAATGTTGGAAATTTCATGTTACTCACCCTTGTACATGTCATGGAAATATAGTTCCCTTATAAATTATTGCTTGGTCACCCTTAGATCCATGAAATGCATGTCATTCCATTCACATTACAACATTGCCTCAAGTCTTAGCATGCTAGTGTAGAATTCACCATCCATGGTGACCCTCAACCCTTCCAATATTTCCAAGCACTCAAAGAAAAAGGTTATAGGGTCACCAAAATTATCCCATCACAATCTCCATCTCCATCATCATCCACTACTTAATATATTTCACCTAAAAGTCTTACATCCACTTCACATAATGCTTCATCATCATCTTCTCCTCTCTTACCCAATCCATCCATATCCACTCTTATACTACCTACTCCACCTCTTAAGCTAAAATCCACACGGTGCAGGAAATATCAAACCTTCAGTATCAAAAAACTCCTACTCTCAACTAAAAATTATGGCAGGCCCAACATGTGTAAAACTAAAAAGTAAGCACATTCATTGGGCTCCTCCACTTTTATCCACATTGGGTATCTCACTTACATGCACCTAGAGCCATTTGACACTACATGGCTCATAGATGATTCTATATTTTCATGTTTGTTGAGTAATGAATATCCTATCCCTAAAGATATGATGACTTGCATGGGCTATTCTAGCTGAGGAATAGGTCACTATGGATAAGGCATCCCTAAACCCATTATTATCATCCCTAATATAGATGGTCATGGATTAGGGTACCGTCCACCTAATAAGGGTATCTGTGATAACCTGAGTGACACAACTGAGATAACTAAGGAGGCCATAGACACCATCAAAATTAGCTTCGTCTATAGCTAATACGAAGAACTTTCTTCCACAAATATTTTCCAAGGACACTGCCATCCTTAAAATTGATTTCACTCTCACTTATCCCCAACTCATCCAGTAGGACCAAAAATATTGCCATATCCCTCTTGACATGTTTCAGAATGATGAGGTGATTCTCAAGTTCTTGAGAACCCTAGATAATATACCAGTTGACGACCATATAAAAGGTTTCCAAACATCTCTAAATATTGATGCCTATTTTGGAAAACATGATCTTATCCTATCTATACAATCCAAATCTAGCATACCTCATCATTACTCCTCTTACTATCTAGATGAGGAAGATCCCCTTACAGACTTATTTGAACATTCCCCACATCCATATAACAATCTAGTTATGGATCAACTCCTCCCAACTCTTGAAAATATACATGATGGATCAACATCATTAATTAAAGAAATCATTGACGTTAACATCGACACCTAAGAAGACCCCAAAATTCTCAAAATGGGGGCATATTTATCCAAAGAAAAATAGGACACCTTTATAACACTTCTTAAATAATTCTCATACATATTCACATGGTCCTATGCAGATATGTCAAGACTTGATCCATCCCTAGTGGTCCATCATTTAGTGTTACATAAATATGTGAAACCAGTTAAACCAAAGCTCTGTAAGATGCATCTAAAAGTAGCGTTGCTTGTCAAAGAATAATTGTTACCCATTTTTTACCCCTAGGTCAAAAATTGACAACTTGGATGCCTTGCATATAGGTAGTTACAATGGGCTCACAGGTCGATCCAGGGTGTGTGTGAAAGTTTCAGTGTTTTAAGGAAGCATTAAGGTATTCGAGAAGGTTGAGACTCGCGAGAGGAATTTTTTCCTCTTCTTGGTCTTCACAAAGTTCAAGTTTTGTTAAAATAAGAAGTAAATAATTTCAGAGCACACCTCCTGGAAAAAGGGGAAAATATGATGTGAACACCTGGAACACTCCTAAGCACCATGAATTACTCCCCGACACATTAGAATGCAAAGAAATTCTAAGAGAGTTTTAAAGAGTTAAGAAATTACGTGTTGGAGCTAACCGAGTTATTAATCAAGATAATCATATCTCAGTGAATGCATCACGTAGGGAATGAGATGGTTTTATTTTTGGGTGAACTAATAAACACAACCGAGTTACTCTAATGTCAAACCGGGATGCTGGAAGGTTTTCGCTTTGACGTGGGATCTGAGCTCCTAAGTTACAAAACCTAATAGTCGAGCCATTTTAAAGTAGGTGATTTGTAAATTTTTCTCACCAAGTTTATTCAATTTGAAGGACAGTAAGGGAAACTTACGATTGCAAACCTTAAAATGATGGCTCACTACAAATGAAAATAGCTCATCCTGTGTGAGAAATGAATATTCAATCTCAAAATATAATGACTCAATTTTTCAACTTGGGCATGGTTACATGTTTAAGAGGTTTGCAGGTTCAGATCAAAGTGGATTGACGAGCTTGGTTCATAGCAATGGCTCGATACATAGAGAGACAAATGAATCTTGAACACGCTATAAATAAGGCATCTCAAGGTGGGTTCAAACGATGGTGTGGAGATCAGGCCATTTTCATGGAGATCGAGTCATGGCCAATAAATTTAGAGGCTTGTGGAACCAAATCATTACCACTGCAAATGATGGTAAAAAAAAAACTTAGGTGTGGCAAAATAATGAAGTTGGCTCACCAAGCTGACTTGGCGATCCAATGGTGAGTTCAGATGATGGCGTAGAATGTAGATGAGGTGGGAAATCATGTCCCAAAGAGCCCAAAAGTTTGAGACAAACGTGAAAATAAAACCCGAAATCACCGCATAACAAAATCCCAGCGCTTGAAGTATATTTCTGAGTCCTTGGTGGCCCATGTGAACTTGGCTCGGGGTGTCACAAAAAACCCAACTTCACCAAAAACCTTGTGTGGGCATGGGAGTGCATAAGAGGCCCTCGATTCGGATGAATCAGACATGGGAGGGACAAGGAAATGATCCTAGGGTGACATGTTCTCTGGTGATCCGAGAAGTTTTGATGTGGAAGCAAGGTTCCAACGCATGTCAAGATGGAGTAGTAAGGGGAATGCTAGCATGGGGCTCAAGGGAAAATAGAGAGGCAGTTAGGTGGAAGCACCCTAGTGGAACATTGAATGATGTCGAGCTAACATGGAATTGGGAGCTTGGATGAAAGGGATATCAGGATATAGGGAAGAATCCTGGCACATGGAATAAAGGGGTCGGTGGTGAAAAGGTGCCAGCTTGGCTGAGTTGGCCGAGTTGACCATTGTTTTAAATGCTCAAACATTGATACTCAACCCCTCCATTATGTAAGGTATGAGATAAATAAGAAAATATGGGCTCCCACATTTTTAATTCCCTGATCGATTTATAGATATTCCAAAACATTAGAAAGAGGATAAATATTTCTAAATGATGATTTCTAGCCAAAATTAAATACATAGTCCCGTGGAATAGAAGGGATTCCTGGCAAACCAAAAATAGTTGCATTTGCTCAGAAGATTATAACTTGAGAATTTCTAAACGAAATCACACAAATTTGGTCTCGTTCAAATCATGGTTCTGAGATCTATGTATAGGAATCAAGAAATTTAGAGATTGATGAATATTTAACGGTGACGTTTTCATAAAACAATCCTGGTTCATAACAGAAACCTTTAGGTAGTTGAGAGAGCATTAAATAGGCATGGACAATCATTCTTTCTCTGATGTAAGGCATGAGATAGCATGGGGTACCTTTTGCAAGTGAAATATCATCATTTTATCTCATTTATTACCACTTGTAAGTTGCTGGAAAGTGAAATTCAAGATTTTTCTCTTCTCTCTTTCCTATAAATTATGATGAGGGGCTCATTTGTAATGGAGTTAAACATTTTTTTCTCTTTACCCCCTCTCTTCTCCTTCTTCTGGGATGAATGTGGATTTTTAAGCCTCCTCTCCAAGCTTTGTAATGGAATTTTATTGCCTCTTTCCCACCAATGATGTTTTGTACATAATTTAATGGATCAATGACTTATGTTTTGTGATGCATTTTATCCATCCTCTGCATGATTTTTTGTCTCTACTTGCCTCACCTCATTAGAGGGTATACTGTGCATATTTATGATGTTTATTATAGGTTTTTAGAAGCTATGTTTAAAGGGAAACAAAAAAAAATGTGAATTCATATTTGGTCTGTGGTGCATCTTTTCCACCCTCCATTGCTCACCTCTCTCCATTTCAGACACTAGGATTTTTTCTAGCAACCTCCTTTTCTTGGTGTATCACCATTTCTAGTGTAGGTTAATTTTCATGTATATTTCTCCCTATCTCCTTGGAAGGTTAGAGTAGGATTAGGTAGTTTTTCTTGCATTAGGAGTAGTTTTGGCATGAAGAGCAGGAACCAACATTCTCTAAAGGATTACCTCAATTTCGCAAGTCCCACAACTTGAGAGGTAATCCCATGTTACCCAATCACACCAGATGCCTCATTTGAAAACTTGTCCATTCAAGGGGTGCTGTGATTTGGTGATAACAAGAAATTTAGAAGTTTCTCAATGTGAGCTTTGTCTAGCCAATTTATTATTCTGAATGGATATCTAACATCATCCTAGTAGGAAAAAAGATTGGGGGCATCCGCATATGTATAGATTTCTGTGATATCAAAAAATATTGCCCAAAATATGATTTTCCATTACCAAATATGGACATGATAATTTATTCTATAGTCAAGCATGAATGGTTATCTCTCATAGACAGATTCTCTAACTATAATCAAATCAAAATATCATAAGAAGACCAACACAAGACTACTTTCACTATGCCATGGGGTATATTTTTCTATCAAGTCATGCCCTTTGGCCTCAAAAATGTTGGAGCCATGTATCAACGTGCCATGACCATCATCTTCCATGACATGATACAAAAAAAAATTTGAATATAATGTCAATGAAATTCTAGGAAAATCCAAAACCCGAGAAGAACATCCTATGGTTCTTCATCACATCTTTAAGAGACTCTGAGAATAAAAATTCTGCCTTAACCCCAAGAAATGTGTTTTCGGCGTTGCATCAGAAAATTTACTTGCATTCATTGTCTTACATTACAACATCAAAATTGATCCAAAAAAGGTTAAATCTATTATTGAAATGCCTCCACCTACTAATTTAAAACAACTTAGCAGTCTACATGGTAAAATTCAGGCCATCGGAAGGTTTATAACACGGCTTACTAAAAAGTTTCATCCCTTCCATCATCTACTGAAGAAACAAACACCCTTCCATTTGAATGAATAATTTAAACCATCCTTTGATAAACTCAAATAATATCTACTTCATCATCCATTCCTAGTGCCTCCCACTCCAGACATTCCTGTGGCATTCCTCTTCTCCTTTATATTTCAGCTACTTAGTATGCCTTGTGAGCTCTCATCACACAGCATGATGTCAATGGAAAGGAGTATTTCATCTATTATCTAAGATGAACATTAATTTATTATGATCTCAACCACACCCCTATCAAAAAATCATGTTTTTCTGTTTTCTTTTCCTCTCAAAAGTTAGAGCAATATATTCTTAATAATATAGTTGATCTCATTACTAAAATAAACCCACTTAAATATTTACTCTAAAAATCATCTTTGACGTGATGGATGGATAAATGGATATGCTCTTAAGATATTTCAAAATTTAATATGTTAATTAAAAGGCTATCAAAGGATAGGTTTTAGCAGATCAATTAGCAAAAGCTCCAGTTTCTGATTCCATGCCACTTGATACATGGTTCCTAGATAAAATAGTATTTTTAATAGACAAAATGGATTGTTGGACATTATACTTTAATGGCTCCTTCACACATCACATATTAGGAACATGAATTATTTTCATCACACCCCAATGATATCTCATCCCTAAGGCCTTTCGGCTTGCTTTCCCCTACACCAAAAATATAGTTGAATATGAGGCACTTATCGTTGGACTCTGAAAGGCCATCTAATGGAATATCAAAGAATTTAATGTCTTTGATGACTCATAGCTCATCATCAATCAAGTTAATGAATAATACTAGACCAAAGATGAAAAATTCGTTGCACATAAGTGAATGGTGGACAATTTCAATCTTTATTTTCAGCACATTCAATTCAAGCAAGTTCCAAGAGTAAACAATAAATCAGAAAATGCAATGGCTACTATTAGTTCTCTCCTAAACATGCCTTCAGATTCCCATCATTAACCAATCCTATTTTAACAAATCAAGGTTACGGAATATGAGATCCATGAATATGAGATGGTATGTGATATATTTGGTCCCAACTCCATGTGGTATCACGACATCTATACCTATCTCCATGACCATATCCTTCCACCTGACCTTCCTCACAGCCATCAGAAATCTTTTTTCCAACGTGCATCTAGATCCACCATCCTTTGTGGCACCCTTTATAATAGAGGATATGATAGAACCCTATTACGATACCTTAACTCCTAAAAGGCCAAATTAATAATCAAGGAATTTCACGAAATAATCTATGGTTCTCACACTAGTGGTGCGGTACTTACCAAGAAACATATGTGCACCAACTACTATTGGCCTACAATGGAAAAATACTCATGCTCATATATTTGTAAGTGTGTCCCATTCCAAAATCATATTGACCTCATCCATGCACCCTCACAAGCTTTACAACCCATCACTACTCCATGGCTATTTTCCACCTGGTGTCTCAATCTCATAGGAAAACTTAACCCTACATCATCTAATGGTCACAAATTCATCATGACTTCCACGAAATACTTTAATAAGTGGTTCAAATCCATTTCACTCACCTATGTCACAAACAAGTAGATATCCAATTTTATCCTTAATCATATCATTTTCCGCTATGGTATTTTATCTTCCCTTATCACAGACAATGGTAAATCCCTTAAAAATCAAGAATTTTGTGAACTTTTTGACCACTTCCACATCAAGATCAAGTTCTCCACCAATTATTACCCATAAGATAATGGAAAATATGAATCACCCAACAAAACCCTAAAGCGCATCCTTGAAAAAATTATCAATCAAGCACGATGTGATTGGCATACACAAATCTATCATGCCTTGTGGGCCTGTCGCACATCCATCTGTACCCCCACTAGTTCCACTCCATAGTCCCTCATTTTCGGCATTGAATTTATCCTACATGTTGAGATCAAGCTCCTTTCCCTCTGCATTATCTCCAAAACCTCATCGACGATGAATAATATTGTGTACATCACCTTCAAGAACTAGAATTGTTAGATGATAAACACCTCCAATCCTTCAACCATCTCAAATCTTACCAAAATTACCTTCACAAACACTATGGAAAACACATCAAGACCCATGAATTTGAAGTTGGCAACCTGATCAAATAAAACCAATGTAATACAAATTCTAATTATGAAAATAAAGGCAATCTCGAACCAAATTAGTGTGGGCTCTATGGCATCATAGAAAAGTTCATCTCTAGTTTTTATAAGCTCGCTACCCAAGATGGATATGAGTTAGATGATCCCATGAATGTCATTCATGTCAAGCACTTGTATGCTTAAGTGACCACATCCAAAAACATCCTATTATCAAAAACAAAACCCTTCCAATGGTAAACCACTTCGGTGGTGCCTTGGACAAGTACCATGGTCAAAACCGGTTTCCAGCACTATGGTAATCTAGATCCTACATCCACAAATGCCCCGCATATGCGTCGGCACACTAGGCGTAAACACCTTTATCCAAATCTATATTTACCCTCCTTGTCCACATTCCTATCCTACTATCCTTATCTAAACTTCTTATGGTCCTAACTAGAATTAACAGTTCTATCAGGACTGGAAACGTTATCATGATCCTAATAAAGGTCTCATTGCCTACAGAAAAAATTTGGAACTGTGGCACCAAAAAGATTCAAGTCTCTACATCAATACCAAGAAATGCAACCCTTGTAAGATCCTGAGGATTTAATTCCTCTTCTTCCCCACCATCCACCTATTATTGTTATATCCTCCTCTTCTCAATTGCTTTCCCTTTCTCTTTGTTATTCTACTTTGTTTGGTAAAACGGTTACATTGTAAATATTTGTACAATTAGATTACTTTTTAGATTGACTTTGTATAGTGACATTATAAAATTTTCATTAAAATTATCACATTTATATACCCACTAGCTACTTAGTCTTAACTATCCATATAAACAATAAACATCACCCTAAAACATTACACATTATCCATGATAACATAACATAATTATTTCCACATAACCCACTTTACAAAGAAAAATAATAAAATATGAAAACCATCTCATCATCACTACCATCCATCTAAAGATCAACATATAAAAAATAACCACATACCCATAGAAATAAATAATCATCATTATACTAAATACTATAATCCCTCTACACCTAACAATATCATCATCAAACACATCCACATTTATTAAAATTTGCATTATCAACACAACAAAATAATTTTATCATCACATAATCTAACACCATAACATCACAATAAAACTCCATCATCTGACATAATCACATCAGATAATCATAATCTAATCATCTCATGTCAAATAATATAATCATCTAAGAACCTCACATCACAATAAAACTCCATCAAATCATCATCACATAATCTAATCATCTGACATCATCACATCATAATAAAACCACATCAACACGTCAAATAATATAATAACATCACCATAAACCTACATATAAACTCATAACTAATAAATAAACACCATCATCATGAAATAATCATCAAATACATCATCATCTATACATCAAAAACATAAAAATAAATTATGTCATATGATCATCAAAATAATCATATCGACTATCTCGCCCATAAAAAATAATACATATCATCAAATGGCCTCACCTCATCAAAATAATAGATTTGTCTCATGAATATACATATATACATCAAAATTATGACCATCTAGGTCATCATTGAACATCCAAAAAAATAAATCATTATACAAAAAGAATGGAGGCTTATATAGGCTAGGTATGTACATCTCCACTACATATACAAGATTACATGCATCCCTGTGATGACCTACCTATGTCATCTCCTACATCTACACCCCCATATCATCTAGGCTGCAACACGCTAGTGGCACTCCCTGACATCATCGATCGCACTTCCCTCTAAAATAAGTAGGTTGTGTACCGTGGTACCTCAGGAAGTTTTGCATTCACAATTCCCTTGTAATAATGTGTCTCCTCTCCCAAGGCCTGGTATTGATGCATTGCCAATTTACTCAGGGACACCATCTCTCTTGTTCCTTAAGAGGCTCCATGTGTATCAGTAGCCTCTACTACCATATCCAACACACCATACATATCCCTATACATATTTTTCTGGTAATTGTACCTCTCTTAGTGTCATACAGTGTGATCCCTCTCTTTCTAGGCACTATCTCGCTCCAAGAAGGTCACATCTAACTCCGTCTAAAGTAGATCTATCTTATATATTTATCCCCAATATCCACCCCTTGCCTACTATTGTCACAAACCACTAATTGCATGTTTTATCCTGTCTAGATCTCCATTTACGCGAGTTATCTATGCATCTCTCGCCTGAATCTCTATTGCCATACTCTCCCCTCCACCATCATCTGGCCCACCAAAATGGATAATATGCTCCCTATCCACCTCAAATCATGTATCTCTCTCAAGCAAGCCACACCTCTCACACTCAGGCCAGTTATCTCTATTGTTCGGTCTCGGGCCTCAACCTCTAGTTTGTCAATCTAATCTTGTAACTTTGTCCCTATATCTGATGACCCTAAAGGACTTGTACCAAATATCCCTAAAGTCCCTACACCTATAAATCTTGTACCCAATGGTCATGCTACATATTTATGAGGTGGCACCACAGTTTGTAATGGCACCATACAATCATCAATATCCATCACAATGGGATCTTTTCTATCTGGAATCTAAATTGGTCCTCCATGTACTGTGAACGTGGAACTGGCTGCTAAATTAGATGAGCACCCAATATAATAACCGATGGAGCTCGCAATGTTGGAATATAATGATTAAGTGGTCTGGCCAACCCTTAATGTATATGGTTCCATCACTAATATATAGGTTAATATTTAATAATATGGAATAATTATATTTCTATTATTAAATATGCTAACCTAGGTATATACTTTAGGTTAAATATTTAATATCATGAAATGATTATATTTCTAATATTAAATATTATAAATCTAGGTGTATGTGTCAACCATTTTAGGTTGAAAAGGTGGGTCGGGAGACATACCCGATCACATTATATAAAAAGGACTTTAGGTCCTCATTTGATATATTCGAGAAATATATCAAAGGTGTGCAAATCAAGTGATTTGGTTTTACCCTTGGTAAATAGGGTTTCAAAGGAGGAGGTGATCTTACTGGATGTAAAATAAGTTCTCTGAAGTAAAAGGTTATTTTCAAAGTGGTTTTTACCCTATTGGGGTTTTCCACTATAAATATTGTGTCACCTGTGTTATTTATTTCATGTAAGTATTTCTTTATTTACTTATGTTATGATGTAATCTTTATTTAAATATTTATTGTAACATTATGTAATAAGTAAGTTGATTAAATCTGTATTTATTAGAATCCTCAAATTCTAATATGGTAACAAAGCGAGGTAATTTAAATAAATTAAAATCAAATATATGTATAATATAGAATTATTTAAGTTTATATGGGTAGATTTTACTCAGATGTTTTTTAAAAAAATAAGTTAAACTCTGAAAATTACATGGGATTGAGTAACAGAGCCTAAGGTTAAATTATTTAAACTTAAATTAGGCATATATAGTTTGTAAAAAATATGTGGTTTTTATATTGCACACTATTACAGATTTTATTAGATTTGGTTTACTATATGTAATTTCCTTACTTTCAAATGTTTGCAGTAAATATTGTGTTTCATACCTACCTGTATTTGATTTGAAAAACTTAATTTATAGTTAAATAATAACCTATATGTGTCCCTAACCATTTATAAATATCATAGTAAGGGGGTGATTTGGTCTTATATAAACATCGTTTTAAAATTTATATAATGTAAACCTATATTTTTTATTTCTATATACTTAGTGGTGAATATGTTATATGGTACTCCGTCAAATATAAATTGAAACTATAAAAGGCTAGTGTTTTAATGGTAATCTTGTGAATGTGTGGTAAATATTTATTAAAATATTGATAGCCTTATAGCCATAAAAGTTTTAAAGTCCTATTTATTGTAGCATTATATAATTTACAATCTTTTCAGTGGTTTTTTTGTGTCTAAGTTGATTAAATCCATATTTATTAGAAAATCCTGGCATGTTTAATCTATACTAATATCCTATACTCTCATGTTTCTAAATTATCATGTCTATCATGGTAACAGTTTATAAAAACTTTTAATAATAATTATGCCCTACCAAGCCCTTTAGGGTAATTATTACTTTAGTAAATTAATGAATATATGTTATTTTTTATTTACAATAAACTGTTTATTTTTATATTATAAATTATAATAGGTTATTATAATGTATTATACCTCCCCAATATGTAATTTCACATTCTGGAAATACACAACAAGTTTTGGCTTTAAATTTGACGGTCAAATGACCAACCCAAACATGAAAGATGGTCATTTAAAAATTTAAGATCGTATTTCTAGGAATCTTTCATTGCGTTAAAATTGATGGTCAAATTCATTAAGTCATTATGATAGTCATTTAGACATCAAATTTAAGTTAGCCAGATATTTTGTCTACATTAATATTTTTTCAGAAATTTGAATTTTATGCATTTTTAGGCTCTTCTTCACTTTTATATGGTTAGAAATATTTTTTTATATAAATATGGGGTATGCATATTAAATCATCTCATTGTAATGAAAAAATTTATCAAATAGTTTCTTAAGATCTATAAAATTCTATTAAAAGTTTTTTTTATTATCGATAAATATGTATCCCTACATTGTTATTATAATGGGGTGTGTTTTACAGAAGATGGTGTCTAATATTTCTGTTTTGACAAAACCCAGATGATATGCTACAACATTTGGGTCAAGACAAAATTTATGGCGAAAAAACTTTCTGGATCTTTGCTCCCACCGGTCGTCAAACAACTTTAAAATGTATTTTTGCAATTATCTTTCTATGATTCTACACAATTAATACCTTCTACACATTGTTTCCGAAAGAGGTATGGACACAACTAGAATTGATGAATGATACTTTATATATCAATGATAGTAATAAGAGTATAATAGCTGAAGGAATTCAAAGAAATGGTCTATATATTCTTGATGATTTCTCTTCTACATCTTGTTTTATATTTCAGAGTTTGAATAATTTAAAACTATGGCATGAAAGGTTAAGATATGTTAATTATCAAAGCTTATATGAAATGTATAGATATAATCTAGTGAAATGTTTACATGTGTTGTCTTCTTCTCTTAAAGTTGCTTCATTACTAAATGATGATTCTGATTTAGTAAATGGTCATGATGATGTTTTGATGATATAGATATTTCTAAAACTCTTATCTTCCTAGATAAGAAATTAAATTGGGCTCAATCTATGTTATTCAAATCCTATTAACAAGGAAAATGACCAGAAGCCATCATATGTACCATGCATTAATTACGTTGTATGAACCTGAAATGTGAATTATTATAGGGTCTAGGTGGATATATAAAGTAAAATATAATGTTGATGGTAGTATTGAAAAACATAAAGTAGAATTCTTGCTAGAGGTTTCACTCAGAAACCTAGTATTGATTATGTTAAGACATTTCTCTAAAATGAGTACTTTATGGCCTTATTTGCAATTGCCGCTCAATTTGGGTGGGAAATCCACAAAATGGATAAGAAAAATATTTTTTGAATTTTTATTTAAAAGAAGAACTTTACATTTTCAACCTAAAGGATTTGAAGAAACTGGTAAATAAAACTATGTTTGTTTGAAAAATCCTTGTATGGTTTAAAACAAGCTCTTAGAGCTTTTATGCTTGTTTCCTTCTTTAAATTGTTAGGTTTTGTTGTTATTTTAACAATTCATTAAGCAATAAGGCTCACATATTATCATTATATGTATATATGTTGATGATTTAGTTATAACTGGTGACAATTCTGATTTAATTCATAGGATTAAAGAGAAATTTAAGCAGTACTTTGAAATAAATGAGTTAGGTCTCTCACATCATGTTCTTTGTATGAATTTATTTCATTCTATTGTTATTTTTCAAAACACAATATGCAACCATTGTATTGAAAAAAATTCTTATGATTGATTGTAAACCATTTTCTAATTCAATGGAAGTTGGAATAAATATTGATCCTAAATCTACATATGAAAAAGGTTGATCATATTTTATATACGTTCTTAGTTGATAGTTTTATTTATCTAACTATAAATAGATCAAATATTTCCTATACAGTATGAATCACATCAAGGTTTATGCAGTAACCTTTTTTAGAGATCATTCTAATCTTGCAAAAAAAAGAATTTTTAGATATATTAAAGGAACAATCAATTATGGGTTGCATTATACTAAGAATGAAAATGCTATCTTATATGGATTTTGTGATTCTAACTATATTGATGTTGTGTTATAAAATATATTGGATATGTCTTCAATTTTTTTGGTGCAGGAACCATTACTTAGAACAACAAATGTAATCAACAGTCTCCATTTCTTCTATAGAGGCAGTGAAGTATAATGGAAGAATTAAAGAAGCCATTTGGCTGCAGCAGCTATTGGTAGAGATACACATGGAAGATAAAGGAAGTATTCCTCTTCTATGTGGTGGTCAGAGTTGTATTACTCTTAATTAAGAATCCAGTTCAACATCAAAGGACAAAGCACATTGAGATACATATATGCTTCACCCGTGAGAAGGTGTTAAGTGATGAGATAAATTTGAAGTTCGTGTTGAATGAAGAGCAAGTTGATGACATCTTCATAAATCCCCTAAGTGTTGCAAAATTTTGTCACTTTCGTGAAAAACATGGATTTTCAGAGTTGTCATTGAGGGAGAGTGTGCATGAGAATGTCACCTCCTAATGGAACTTGGTTTTTTGTAAAAAGACCTTCGGGAAAGTGTAAAAAAGATCTTCAAGAAAGTGTAAAAAGACCTTCAGGCATGTATACCTCCTCGGATTCTTTTTTAGAAAGAAGTGTAGAAAGATCTTAAAAGTGGTCTTCAGTAAACTCTTTAGTGTTACTGAGTTTACTGGTAAATATCCAGTATAAGCATATTATTAAGGATTTCCTTGGTTGTAAAAAACTCCTATATGCTTGGGTTCAATAACCTTTTATGAGAACCTGTGAGAACATGTAAAACTCACAAATCATACTTAGCCACTGATCATGGGATGATCTTTGGGATTCCAACTCTTTTTTTTTTTACCAAAAGGTAAATTGAGTATGATAATTCTTTCAACCGATATGTTAGCCTAAAACATTTATGGTTTAAGGATTGTAAATCATGTAGTGTACCATGGAAAGGTAATCTATTGGCATATGTTATGTTATCCCACTTAAAATTAAAGGGGAGTGTTGCAACATAATGATTAAGTGGTATGGCCAACCCTTAATGTATATGGTTCCATCACTAATTTATAGGTTAATATTTAATAATATGAAATCTATTATTAAATATGCTAACCTAGGTATATAATTTAGGTTAAATATTTAATATCATGAAATGATTATATTTTTAATATTAAATATTATAAACCTAGGTGTATGTGTCAACCATTTTAGGTTGAAAAGGTGGTTCGGGAGACATACTCTATCACCTTATATAAAAAGGACTTTAGGTCCTCATTTGATATATTTGGGAAATATATCAAAGGTGTGCAAATCAAATGATTTGGTTTTACCCTTGGTAAATAGGGTTTCAAAGGAGGAGGTGATCTTACTGGATGTAAAATAAGTTCTCTGAAGTAAAAGGTTATTTTCAAAGTGGTTTTTACCCTATTGGGGTTTTCCACTATAAATATTGTGTCACATGTGTTATTTATTTCCTGTAAGTATTTATTTATTTACTTATGTTATGATGTAATATTTATTGTAACATTATATAATATGTAAGCTGATTAAATCTGTATTTATTAGAATCCTCAAATTCTAACACATGATACCTCCTCCTCATCCTACCTCATATGTTGTACATGTACTAGTAATGCATGTCTTTATGCTCCAATCCTACATACCTATCTTTGTCCATGATGGTCACCTCATCCCTCTTAATGGCCTTGTATAAATCCTAGATAGCCTAATCCCCTACCACCATGCCTCATATCCTTACACCGTCCCCAGATATTCTATATCTAGTAAAGGCCTCCACTTGTCAACATATACCTCATCAAAAATAGCTCTGGATATATTCTTTGGAATTGGTGCTCCCTAATCATATATCTCCCATGATCCACACAAATAAATGATGACATGTCGGTATATCATGTATAATCCCAAACTCTTGAAGGATGCGATCTGGTTGGTATCACTCAATCATGTATGGGTGACCCCCTAATAATAAAAAAGGAGTCTAGATCTTGCTAAATTTTACCTGATCCTCATCCCATGCCTCATACTGACGATATGGCCACCACGTAATATTTTCTGCTTATAGGTCATTTATCCCTTGCTTGTAGTGATCCATCACCCCCAGCTTCTCTCTCCTAGCCATATGCATGTGTCATCCATACACTGAGGGCTCACCATCATGTTGTTGTCAACGGATACCTATCGGCCTACCCACATATATGTTATCATAGCTCTAGATCTATATAAAAATTACCGCTCCAATACTACTACCCCCTTTATAAGCTACCTTATGTAAATCATAGTATATGTGTGCCAATACTGCAAGTGCCCACACATATAAAATCTCTAACTACCACATCGAATACATCACATTTTCAAATTCAATACTAAAATATCTCCCTCCTCCTTCAGGTAACAAAATGTAACTGATCAGGGAGCATAACAACATTGTAATCTGTTACATATAATCCTCTCTAAAATACACTCTCAAGTCTATTTGAAACCCCCAATGTGGTGCAACCTCTACATATTTCAATAATCCTAACTGTGCCCTAGGCCTATCCTTATGCCATACCACCCACTCTCCCTCCACTATAATCCGTCAAATCCGATAGGCATCCTCTAACATCACCATCATCTTCTGTGTCGATAGCCAGAATGTACTAGTCTTTGAATGCCACCTCTCTACCAACATAGTCAACAAAAATTTTTTCTCACATGTTTAGCATCATCACCTCAAGTAATAATTCGATCACATGTAAGAACATGTACTCCTCCACCTCCACCTCCTCAAGTCCTCCTAATAATCTCGTCAATGCAGAAGATCATTGATGCCTAATCTATAGAGTATCTAACACCACCTACACACACTAAATCACGCATATCACTCCCCCCCATGATTCCTCACTTTACCCTTTATCCCCATAAGTTTACTCTATTATCCCTTAAAACACTCTAAAACCCCCACCCTCTGAAAAATATTCCACTTTATTTCATAAGTGCCAACTTACAGCATTGTTGGCAAGAAAATTTATAGGGATGGATAAACTTTTTGATTTCTTACCAACGCTATGGGATTCTAAGTCCCTCTACTTAACTAATGCAGTTTTTGTATGTGCATTTACGATTAAAAGTTGATTTTTATGGTGGCATTTCAACCGGGGATCCAACAGAGGCCTGTCAACTGACCCTGTAGAAAAGCTAGCAATTTCTTACTAGAGAGGACTTTGTATGTAAGGTGGGAAAGAGGAGTGAGAAATGAGATAGGGGAACTAATGTTATAGGTAGAAAATCAAATTCCTACACACACTAGTTAGAAACTTCAACACATGCATTTATGAGAAGAAACAAATATGCAAACAGTGACAAGACCAATTAGAATTTAATGAACACAAAGTATGAGTAAACCCCTTAGTCAAGAAAGGCTCGAAACTCCTTCTTGTATTGATGCTCAAGTAAAAATTGTACATAGTATGAGAATGGAAGACATTGAGAATAGGGGAAAAGTGGCTAACTCTTTTCACTCATAAGTGAGAAAAATCTCTCTCGTGAACTTACAAGAATACAACGAGCTACAAGAATTTTAGAATTAAAACCCCTTAGAATGAAGAGATCATTACAATTTATAGTGTTAAACTTGACTCCTCATCTTCGTGATTCTCTTTCATATTCCTCATTTTGACTTTAGACTATTCATATTCCTATTCGAATATTAATTCCCTTTTATAAAAATAAGGAAACTTAAATTTTACATGTCTCTAAAGTCACTTTAAGACATCAAAAATTGCAAACCCTCAACGTAAAATTAGAACATATATGAGAGAGAATGTTGGGGGAAGGAGGAGGAGGAAAAGAAAGGATGTCACCCATGATGAATTATGTAAATCCTTATTAAGTGTAGCAAGACTCTGAATCTTCAAACTCCTTGCACCCTAAGAAAATCCTTTAAATTAGCTCATGAATTCTTGCCAAGTTGAATGAATTGTTCCGCTAATGACCACAACTCCTAGCCTCCGTATGATATACCTATGACCCGAACAATATAGTGAGTGTCGAAAAACATTGTTTGCAAATATTTTATGTAAGATGGATCTCAAATTCTCTATGATCAATGCCCATGTATGATCCAGAATGATGGTTTTGACCTGAATGATCGTCCCTCTATGTCCCATTGTGTCAAACTTTCCCTTTGAGAACAACCTACTATTTTTAATAAGTATAGATGGGGCAACTTACTATTTTTAGTAAGTGTTGTAGTTAAGCTTTTCCCAACCTCAAACGGCTATAGTAGCTTGAATTATTTATTCTTACTGTGATCCTCTCACCTTTTGGACCAACTGGCTATTTATAGCAAGGGTTTGTGGAACCACTTACTATTTTTTAGTAAGTTTCAATTACGAGCCGTGATGACCTTTTTGATGAATTTTTCTGCGATACTCCACCTGTGTTCACTGCCTTATTCATAGCCTCTTCAAATGGTGACTTACTTGAAGTGACAAACCCCTATTTAGGAAGGCATGCTATTTTTAGTAAGTACACCACAAATGTCAGATTGCAACAAAACAGGTCTTGAAAATCTATGTTTTTATTTCGGGGTTCCACGCTCTGTATTTTTAGTAATTCCTTCATCTGAACAAGTGGGAAAATGATATTTTCATTGGTGAGGGCAGAATATCGAACAAAAAACACAACCCTCCATATACCTAAAAAATAGGTACTCCATGGCACGAAAACTAGTTTACGTGAAACTAGATATTTTAACAATCATTCCCTTCAATTTTCACGTGATTTCACCCACTTGAACCCTGAGAAGTGAAGAGGTAGCTCACTGCCTTCTTTGCATAATTTCTTCATGTGATAGGGAAGAACTATGATGAAAAATCAGTCCTCCGTATCCCTAAAAAATAGGGAATTCATGGTGCAAAAAACTAGTTCATGTGAAACTATATTTTTCAACGATCATTCCCTCCAATTTTTGTGTGATTTCACCCACTGGAACCCTAAGAAGTGGAGAGGTAGCTCATTGATTTTTTTCCACTATTGTGTCATGGCAGCCATTAATGGAGCTTGAAATTTTTAGGTCTGGTTTTTTTCTCCGTTCGTGATGAAATCAAACTCCATTGTGATAGGTTTTTTCTTCTTTTCTCACTGGTGAAATTTCTCTTCGATCTAGTTGCCGGTTTGACGGGAAATTGAGCTTTGTTCTTCGTGGAGATGGAAGTGAAATTTATTTTCTGTGAGAATTCCTTGCTAAAAACAGGAGGTTTGAATATGATTTTTTAATGGCCTTCAAGGGATAAGAACTCAACAATATACGGTTTTTCAATCCATGCCCCGGTTTGCAAGATCTCTTTGATTTTCAGTTTCACGGCAATGAAGATTTTCAAATTACTTCTTTTTCATTCTTTGTTTGATCAATATTTCTTCTGGGACATACGTATTATCATGGAGTGAAGTATTTGGTGTTATGTGGTGGATCTGGTTCAAGTTTCATGAAATGGTGTGACTGTGGTGTGAGCAAGTTGCAGGGAGCTATACAAATGCAATTTGTGCACAGGAAATGTTAGAAGTTAGAAGCGAGAAGCAAGTGAGGTTTTTTAAAATTTTGAAATAAATCTAAGATGGGAGAAGGGGAAAATTTTCATGTAACTGATGTTCCCTCACCTCAAATGGAAGTTAGGTACATCAAATTCCATGGTGAGCAAGGTGAAAAGACACATGGTGGAGATCCGACAGCAGGGAATGAAGGCTAAAAATCAGTTGTAAAGCACTAAGGGGTTGGAAGCTGGTCATATGAGTGACAAGAAGTCTCCCTTAGGGGATAAGAATATTTTTCCATGTTTGATGTCCCTGACCTATGAGGGAAATGAGGGAAATAAAATTCCATGGAACTCCTAGTGACGACATGTGGCAACAATTAGACAGTTGAGGCTTTGAGCTCTCGTAAGCACCTAGGGGCTGAATTGGCTATCCTTGAGGTCACATGAGGATCCAGAGGCCATATGGGGGCTAGATGCATTTTTCCATGGTTTATTTCCCTAACCTTGAGGGATGTGAGGGACACAAAATCTCGCGTTGCTCCTAGAGCTAACATGTGTCCTCCCAAAATTTGACTAACTCCCAAACTCGCTCCAAGAGGACAACTTGAAACGAAGATAACGTGAGCTCCCAATGGAATTTTTTAATGAAAATTTAGATTATCCTAACTAGAAATGGCATTTTGGATCCAAGAAAGGGAATCTCATGTCTTGATTATTCCATTTGATCCCTAAAAAATAGTATTTTTGATTTAGTACTCCACGTGTGCATGAGAAAAACTTCTTACAGACACAATGCGCCAAAGTGTTGTGAAAAAAATAATTTCACCATCTTGTAGGGATTTTAATTCCCTTTCTGACTATTTTTTATTTTTCTCCTAACTCCATATGAAGCTCCCAGAATCACCTTCAGAAGTTCAACAACTGTTTAGGCGTGTGCATTTCCTAGGCCTGTGAACCCTAATTTTGGTAAAAATGCCCCAACTTCTCCAAGAATTTCTAGAATTTTCCTTAATCACTTCCATGATGTCCTAAGGCCTTTGAATTTCCTCCACATCTATTTTTTATTTTCTTCTCCACTCCATGCATTTTCTCCAATCCTAGGAAGGCCAATGATAGCCCTTCCCAAAACTTCCTGAAGCTTGTAACTTTTAATGAATTCCTAAAATCACCTAGGGGAGAATAAATGGACTTTCCTAAATCACCTAGGGGATGAGATAACATCAATTTGGAGGTCATTGGATTGACTAGGTGGACTTGGTGTGCTTGGGAATTATAGGACATGCAAATTTTGGCATAGGGGTATAGTTGTCGTGCTCAGAAATTTTCAATTTCCCTGGTGTACATTTTCACGACAACAAGTGTTGTAGTCATTTTTACCCCTATCACAAAAGAAAGGAACCCCATGCACATCGACCTATCATCTAGTGGATGTTAGGTACTCACTCGAGGCACGTGTAGGTACCGAGTCTCTCTTTTATGTGAGTTAAGTGGGAAACATCATCTATGATTTGTGTCTAAGAGATTTAAAGAGGATTTATGACATACAAGAACCATAGAGCTCATAACAGCCTCTAGATCCTTGCAGCCATTCCAAACAGATAGTACTTAACAGACTATATGACTTGTATCATAATAGAAAGAAGTATACAAACATCCATACCTAGTATAAACATAAATGAAAAGAACTTATGAAAAAGATGTATGCATCAAAATCATTGATATTCATATATATATATAAACTAGTAACCTCATTACATCCATGGAGCCATTTATAGAATGTCACAGAGAAGTAGCCCATAGTCATGCATTACAACTAGACTAACAAAAAAAGAAAATTTACAATCCCCATACCCAATACATCCTTTCCCAAGTGTAATTACCCACTAACAGAGTTCTTATAGTATTTCTATAGAGCTCCACCCATTCTCTGTGTCTCTTCTCCTCTCTCTTTTTACTCTACAGGCACTTGTATTTATAGCCTTTTTGGACTACCAAATCATCCTCCAGCACCCTCAGATCTGATGCCAAGTGTCTGAATGTGGTCCTCCATGTGAGCATGCTCCTCCAGGCCTGAGCTTTCCACTTTATACCATGATGTGCTTCTTGAAGCTTATATCGCAGGCATTCTCCTTCCTGGACCAACCTGTCGCCAGGCTGGCACCTTATCCACATGCAGGTAGGTCATGCTTTTCATTTGTTTTTCCCTAAACATCCAATTTGACTAAATCCCGAACCCTTGGTTTTGTCCGCGTGCGTCGCTCTCGCCACGGGTTTCCTTAAACCCTGCCTTGTGCACTTTTTCCTTGCACACCTACACACCTTCTATACTTAGTCAATATTCTAGGGGCCTAACAAGCACATAGGATACACATAAGTTTCAAACCTACACATAGATGCTAAACCTAAACAGAGGCACTAAACCTATGCATAGCCACCATCCTTTGTCCCTTCTCACATAGGAACCCCCATTTATGGCATAGGTGCCAAACCATATCATAGGCGCCAAGCTTTACCCCATGCCCAAATCCCTACGACCCATAGGCACTATTTTACAACACATACATCCCACGTGATAGCCCATAAGCACTACTTTATAACACATACATGCCATGTGATAGCCCATAGGTTCCATTTCATGCACATAATAACCACTATCGACCCCTCCTAGCACCAAAACTACCTTAAAACCCCTAAAAAGGCCAAAAAAATGCAAAAAATATTAAACAATAAAAATCAACAAGATACTTACCAAAGGTCCATCGAATTTCGGTTGCTAATACTCCCTCACCAAATCTTTTTGGTGCCTTGAAATCCTCTAATAGTCCATCGTGATCTCTCAATGTCTCTCATCTCTTTATCATGCACATTGAAAATGCCTCGTCGTGTGGTCCTCTGGCCCTTTTTATACAACCTATGATGCCCTAGATACACTACTGACACCAATTATTCCACCCCATTCATCCATTTTTCTTCCCATTTTTTCCTACCTTCCCCAAATTTCCCCACCTATCACACAAAAACTACAAAAATTCATAAAAAGGAAAAAACAATTAAAAAATCATACAAAAATTAAAATTAAAAAATAAAAAACTCATAAGCAATAAAAAAATCCTAAAAAGTAGAAAACCCTCAAAAAATAAAAATAAAAATCATAAAAAACATAAAAGAAATTCAAAAAATCGTCAAATTTTCCAAATTCTAAGAACTGTAAAAATTGTCAGTAATGGTCGCATCTCCTCCATTTCATCAAAATCCACCCAATCAATCCCTTTTACTTTTTTTGCATGCATGATTTTGAATTTTTTCTTTATTTCTTAGTCGATGTTATGAGGTCCCTTTTGTTTCTTTTGAATGGTATAATGATATGAGGACCATCGTTTAATATGTCAAATGATATGAGGGAAAAGTAATTTGGAAATTTAAACATCACAGTCTTTATACCTTGGAGCAATTTTCCCTATGCCACATCAATCAAATTGTTAATGATGAACACGTGGACAGTTTGGGGAAAATTCTCATCCCCTCTACTCATGATTCATTATTATCTAATGTCATCCTCGTCTGATCCAATTATCTATTCATCCACATTTATCACTCCAAACCTTCTTATCCCCATCCAAACAATCAACTACCCCATCCACCATTCACATGATCTTTAACCTCGAAACTAAGAGCATAAAAAGTGTGTGGTGCATTGGCACCAAAATCCATAAAAATTTAACAATAGCCAACAAATCCAAGTTCAAATCCTATCATCTGTGCTTGGGTAGTATTCCCAACTAGTCAAACAAATCAATCAATGGCTAGCCAAGCCAAGATCACACCCCACAATCCATCTGCACTCGAGAGGTATTCTCAACTCGTCATATATCCAATTCTTTAACTAACCCCTTTCATATATCATTGACTAGGGCATCAAATCTAATTCATCTAACTTGATCTTCCCAGCTGGAACATCCAATCAAATCACTCAATCCTTCTAATCCAATCAATCAGTTTGACCCTACTTCCATAGGGAATCCTATCATCTAATCACCATGGTTGGGGCATCATATCACCCCACACTCTCTTGTTCTCTCAACACTTCTTATATACTTCTACTAATATGACCTTTTTCTCCTTTTGAGCGGTCACATGACTCGTTTCCTCCCTGTTCAACCTCTCGAGGGGGGATCACCCATGTTATCCTAGTAATCTCTCTTTCTTTGAATTGTCATTGCTCCGCAATAACCCTTCAAAGAGTAGCAAAATTAAAACATGTAAAATGTCAACATAAAAATTGAAATATTTATTAAACATTATTAATTCCTAATATATCCCCCCTATTATTAACTCATGATTTCATATTCCCATCTTAACCATAAAATAATTAATCACAAGATTGATTATTATAAATCATTTTCCTAACCTCATTTAAACATTTATAGGAATTTAAAATTCCTACTCACCTACCCATCTACTCTACACCTAGCCTCTAATCACAATATTAACTTAATTAATCCTAAACCAATCTAATCTTAGTTCCTCTATTTCTAGAGGCTTCTAATTCTAGAATCCTCTCTAACTCTCCACCCTTCTCCATTGAATTTTAAATTCAATGGAGAATTATTTATAACTCTAGAATTATCTAATTCTAGATTCTTCTATCCTCTCATGCAACATCAACCATTAATCATCCTACTTGAATCAATCCTCACCCTCCATTTCCTCTCCCTTAAGCTATAAATTGACATGCCACCCTCTATGTAAACCAACTTTTGAAAATCATAGCTAAGTGCTGCAAAACTCTCTCAAGAATCTCTCCAACATCCATCAAGCATCCTTGAGAAAACATTCAATCTTCAAAGGGGAGGTGTTTCCCATTTGTGTCCACAAAATTTGAAGCAAACAAGTTCACTCAACCATCTTGAGAATAACAAAATCATCAAGGGATTTCTTCATTAGTAAGTAAAGGTGTTGCATTCTCTCTACCTTCCATATTTCTCAATCTAAGGTAGTGTTAGGGAGGATTAGAATTAGGAAACAATTTAGTTTCTTTTGGTCTCTAATTTGTATTTGTATCTAATCTTATTTTTCAACACACACATAGCATTCAAATAGCATGCATAAAAATAGTCCATGTCCAATCCATTGATGTAGGTGAGATTTTTTGTATACAATTCACTTTCTATGTACTCAAAAGCACTCTAAGCCAATGTGGCCTTGCTTTGGATTGTCTACGGATTTTTTCTCGAATCAACAAACATTCAGATGCTCCTTTTAATTTCCTTTTCCCATCTCACGATCCATGAAATTGAATTGTTTTCATGGGTAGTGCTTCATGTGTTTTACGTGGGGGTCATTTTAAGTGCATTTCATAAGATTATATGCTCCCACGCAACAATCGATGATTGATCAAAAAATATAATGATAGACAAGGTAATAACTAAACTAGAGATCGTTAATATGAAATGTTTCTCTGTTGCATTAACACAATAAAAAAAATATTGAGCTTAGCATCTGTTAGGCTTAAAATATTATATTGTAATATGAAAATCTTAACCTAATGAGGCGAGCTTATGTGGGGATTGAGTATGGTTGTAATGGCAAGGTGATTGGTTTTCTGCGTTTCATTAAATGTTGAATGACACAAACTTTCCTAAAATACTATTACTGGAGAGATCCAAACAATTCATGCTCCCATGTACTTCAAGCCACTGGGGAATCCTCTTTCCACCATCATTTAAAGGAGCTTCATGCTCAACATTTTTCCATCATCGTTGTGCCAACATTAAAGTCTGAAAAAGTTACAAATGAATCATGTGTTATTATTCCAAAACTGCCACGTGAAAATGGAATCCTTTTGGTATTTCAATTCCATTTTAGTGTCAGACATGCATTTGACTTCATCTTTCATAAACTCATTCATGGGGGTTGCATTCTGGTATGGAATGAATCATAGTAGCTCCATCAGACTCAACATGCTAATGTTATTCGTGGCCATGCCTATCACTTTTTCCTTGTAACAAGAGGACCAAAAGAAGGCTTGGTCAAACACCTAGCTTTAATTGTTCCCAATTCCCTCAATTCATCATAGGTGTGGGGTGCATTATGGCTCAGGGTTCGTTGTGGCATGGTACCACCAAACTCATCATACAAATTTTGTTCATGGCTATGGCTATCACTTTGTCCTTGTGATAGGAGGACCAAAAGGAATCTTTATCGAACACCTAGCTATATTTTTTCCCAACTCCCTAAATCTGACTCAGACATGGAGGGTGTGTTATGGCTGGGGGGTGTGTTGTGGCATGGTACCACCAAACTCAACATGTCAATGTTATTCGTGGCCATGGATAATTCTTTGGCCTTACGACAGGAGGACCAGAATGAGGTCAGGTCAAACACCTAACTATATTTGTTCCCAATTCCCTAAATCCATATCAAGTGTGGGGGATGTGTTATGGCTGGGGGGTGCACTGTGGCATTGTACCACCATACTCATCACGTCAATTTTGTTTGTGGCCATGGGTATCACATTTTCCTTATATTTTTTTATGTCTAGAAGGAGGCTAGCTCAAACACCTAGTTATATTTGTTCCCAATTCCCTAAATTCGTCTCCTCCCATGTAATTTTTAACTTCTTTTCTCATAAACCGTAGAATTTAAAGTAGCAAGAAGATGTGGGGGAGTGAGGGGATGAGTCACTTGGTTTTGAAATATAACTTTTTTATGCAGATCCCTTTGTGTGTTGCTTCTATTAGCAAATCTATACTTTCTTTGTTCGTGACTCACCCTTTCACCCTACTTTCTACATTGTGCGATGTTGGCCTGGTGTGTGACCCACATAAAAAAATATGAGAATAGGAAATGGGAAAAGGATGCTTCCAACTTCTGTAGACTACCTTTCCAATTTCCAACTTATATTTTTATTACTCTATGTTTTTGTAAGTACCCAACAAACTCATTGACAAAGATGTCAAACATCTCATCTTTCAAGTTCCACTCTAGTATTCCCCATCCCTTCTTCGAAAATTAATCATAAATTCTAATTATGGGAAAGGTAATTACTAGGCTAGAGGTTTCTAATCTATGTCCCTTCTTCTCCTCGACACTCACCTAACTTGATGTAATCTTTTAGAATTTGGTGTGAAATACTATTACAAGAGATATCCTAATAAGTGTGTAACAATGGAGCCGATTGGGTCTTTCAATTCTGTTTTTGTGTCAAACAGGAATTTGATGTCATTTTTTGTAAACTTAAGCATGGGGGTGTGTTGTGGTATGGAATCAATCATAATATCACCACTAAACTTAGCATGCCAATTTTGCCTGTGGCCATGGCTATCACTTTAACATGATGACCAGAAGGAGGTTGGGTCAAACACCTAGATATATTTGTTCCCAATGTCCTAAATTTGTCTCCTCCCCTTGCAGTTTTGAATGTATTTTCTCACAAAAATCATGATGATTTGGGGGATTGAATGGATGGGGAACTGGGTTCTGAAATGTACCTTATTTTTTGTGCAGAAACCTTCGTGTGCTACTTCTGATGGAAAATTCATTATTTCTTTGGTCATAACTCACCATTTCACCAAATCCCTACACTTTTGGATGTGTGCATGGTGTGTGATCCACATATAAAAAAATGAGAATGGGAAATGGAAACAAGATGCCTCCAACTTCCATATACTTCCCTTCCTAGTCAAGAAGGCATCATGTCGACTATTCTAATTTCAAATTTCAATCTAGTTATTTTTTTAAGACTAGAATTTGGTTGTCAACCCCCACCTACCATCACTAGAACAAGCCCTCACCCTTACCAACCCCAATGTTTTTTTCGTTATTCTTTATATTTTTTAAATTGAAGACATTCTCTATTTTTGTTGTTCTATATTTTGTAATTACCCACCAAACGCATTGATAAAGACATCAAATATCTCATATTTTAAGTTCCACTCCATTTTTAATCACCTAATTTGATGTAATCTTTTACAATTTAGCATGAAATAATGTTACAAGAGAGATCCTAATAAGTGTCTAACAATGGAACTGATTGGGTCTTTTAATTATGTTTTAGTATCAGACAGGCATTTGATGTCATTTTCTGTAAACTCAAATATGGGGGATGTATTATGGCATGGAATTGATCATAGTAGCACTGCTAAACTCAGCAAGCCAATGTTTTTTGTGGCCATGGTTATCACTTTGACATGAGGACCAGAAGGAGGCTGGGCCAAATAGCTAGCTATATTTGTTACTAATTCCTGAAATTTTTCTCCTCTCCTATAGTTTTGAACATATATTCTCACAAATAGCAAGAAGATGTGGGGGATTAAAGGGATAAGGAAATGGATTATGAAATGTACCTGATTTTTTGTGCATACCCCTTCGTGTGCTGCTTCAGATGGAAAATAAATGCATTCTTTGGTCATGACTCACCCTTTCACCCGCTTATTTTCTCTAGTGTTGTAGACATAAAATCACGCACTTGGGTACATGTCTAAATCCTAAAATCATACTTACATTCATATGATTTGTAAGGGAGAAAACTAGTAATTGACATCTACCTTGGGCCTCTTTTATTTGTTTTTTGTCTTCTTTCTATTCTTTCAAACCTTACATCCCAATCGGTACTTTATTTCTTTATCTTTTATGACTCCACACACTAGTGCCTAGTCAGAACATCAGCGCCCAAGAACCCTCATCCCCTCAAGGTGCCTCTATCCTCTTTCCACCTTACTCACTCTCTTTGGGTCTCTTTTATCTTTTGTGCATCTTATTTTCTTATGGGTCGGCCTTCTAGTTGTCAATTATGAAATTCAACCAAGGGAATCATATAAATACAATGTTATGTGACCAAAATAAAGTATCAAGCTCTAAGCATCTATTATCATCACTTAAGCTTGCATCCAAAGGCATCTAAGAGCATTAAAGGCATTCATCTATCATTCATTCAAGGGATAAGGGAGTAAATTTTTTCATACACTTCATAGGAAGGGGAAGTTAATTTTTCCATCCACACATCTATTTACATTGGTACATCTAGCTATCACCTATTATCAAGTGGACTTGCTCAAGGTCTTCCCAGGGCACAATCCTCACACACAATCACAAGAACTACATGGATTATGAGATGTAGTACAGTGCTCAGTCATAAGTTCACTTAATTGGGTGACCATTAAGGTCAGTCTGACTTTCTATATTACATCTTTTATTTTTGTTATTTGATGTAGTTTGAGGGTTTTACATGTCAACATATCTTTGCATGTTACATGAAAATTCTATGATTATATTGCAACATAAATGATACCATCGGTGGAATTCTTATGACACCAAAAAAACTAGGTTCTAAGCTTCTCTACGGTCATAAGTGCCTAGCAGAGGTCTCTAGCACCTAGGTGCCCTTGACCCATTCCAGGAACCCTGGTCCAGCCTCATCTGACAGTTCCAAAATTTACTGAGAATGGTTCCAATAGTATGCCCTTCATGTTCATCAATTGTTATAGTCAAAATCACCTTACGGGAAGTGTAAATTAGCTAAGTCAAGCTTTCCATCCCTTGCACTTTTCATATTCATCTAGCTTATTTATTGTGTCATATTTCTACCTAGAAACTGTATTTCATAATTTACATCAGTGACTCTACAATATCTAGGATTTAACATTAGCATAATAAATTTTATTTTTGTTAAATATTTTGGTGAACCCATCCATTCAAACCCAACCGTACTTCCAGGAATTATTTGTAATATTTCTATCATGGCTCAATTTCAACCTTTCATTGATCTCAAAACCTTCATTATCTCATTGTTCATCTTCCTAAACATCCATAAGATCTAGATATTCTCTTATTCGTTGCTCGTGAGGAGGCCACCAATCTAGTTGAGCTTAATTTTCCAACATCCACTACTACTTCTATGTATATTGTTACTCAACCTCCTAATTCTTCCACTCCACCTACTTCCACTATTCCCACTTCTATTCCTACCCCTACCACCCATTCCACTCCACCTCTTATTTCTCATAAGTGGAAAGTCTCTTCTTTTAGCACTCAAGACCTAGCCTTTCTCTATTAGGATGTCTAGGTTTAAATCCGTCAACTTCAGCAAGCTACTTCTCGTGTATCTCCATCTCTTAATTACACCTCACTCCTTAACACTCCTTTCGTACCCGTCATTTCCACTTATGCACTTCTTCCAAACTTTATCACCCCCAAGCTTCCCACATTCAATGGTCATAATGACCCTCAAGAGCATCTTATATCTTTCCATGTGGCATGTCTATATTATGTGGATGATCATACTTTACTAGAAAATATCTTTCCTAGAAGTCTTCAAGATTATGTTATGTGTTGGTTCTATGATCTACCTATTCATTAGGTAACATCATTTATGTATTTAGTCGATGTTTTTCTTGTGCATTTTTCTATTAATATCGGTTATACTATATCCTATATTCTACTTGCACAAAACAAACAAAGATCCAATGAGCATCTAGACGACTACATATTATGATATCAAAACAACTTATCTAAGATGACCAATGTTCTCGTTGATTCTGAATTGCAAGATCTTTTCGTTCAAAGTCTCTTATCTCCATTACAATATAGTTTCATTTTTGAGACCTCTCCATCAATTGATGAACTATACCATACTATTAAGTTACATGAAAGAAACCTTTTATCTATGGGAAAAATCAACTATCATGATCATGCTTTATCATCTTCTAATCGGTTTCAAAGAAAATATAATTTCAAGTCATCTCCTAAGACCACTGAATAAAAAGATACAGTTAGCATTGTCTCTACTCCTGAAAAGCTTCAAAGGAAACCTCCAAAACATACCTTCAAAAAATTTCCTTATGTTTCGTGCCTTCTATTACCACAACTTATTGAAAGCAATATTATCACGCCTCTAACACCGCTTAATTTTGATTCATAATGCCCTAAAGGACACAATTACTATGAAAATACTAGATGTGACTATCGTCAATGCATTGGGCATCCTATTGATAATTTTTTCAAACTAAGGCATATTATTCATGATCTTATTGACAAAAATAAAATTGAGCTCCCTGAGCCTTTAGAATTTAAGTCAAACAATGAAAACAAAAAAACTCAAAATATTTAATGATCCTTTACTTGAACATGAGAAGCAAGCTTCAAAATCTTCTACTAATCATACATATCAATTTGTGCCTCCTCCTTCATCGAGGCCTCCTAATTTTCTAGTTCATAGTGACGATGTATCTCCACTTCTCATCACATTCCCTAATCATGATTATCATGATAAATTCTCGTCTATTACACTACATATCCATTCTTTTATCAGACCTCATACCGTCAATAAAATGATGATCGATCCATCAATTTCTATGAGTGTGTGCTCTATTTCAATCCTTGTCACTATAAACTATCCACTATCTCAAATTTCATATCCAGTTCCCAATCTTATGGCTACGTCAAGCTTCTAGTTATAGTTGGTCTTCTCACAATGCTTATTCCATTCGTTGTTGCACCGGATGTCAAAGGTTGTGACATGCTCTTAGGTCTTCCTTGGCTCTACGCCACTCAAGATATCTTATCCATGAATCACTTGTGTCTTAAATTCATTCACAACAAGAAATTTATCGTTATTAAAATTTTTCCACCATGCACACCGTTTTCTCATCTTCCTTTTGAAGTTTTCATTACACTCACTAGAGCATCTAGGTCCCCTTGACCTCTCATACCTAAGGCACATTCTACACCAATCTCTCATATTCATACATGACCTATTTTTCTCATCAGTCCACTAGTCCACTTCATCAACCTAAGTCCCCTACTTGGGCAGCCCCTTCACATTATATTTCACCTCCTCCTTCACCTCCTCAATCTCCTTCACATAGTTTCACATCACCTCTTTGGTCTCCTTCACATAGGTTCTCATAACCTCCTCGATCTCCTTCACATATGTGTTCATCACATCCTAGGTCTCCTAAACATAGGTTCTCATCACCTCATGGTCTTCCATCACATGTACTTTATTAGTCTCATACACTACTTATCTCAGAGCATGGTCACACACCTTTATCACCTCAAGCATCAAGTGGAGGAACCTTTCCCTTCATTTTCATCAGATAGATTGTTCATCATGATACAATTGATGGGCATCATTCTTATGCTCCCCTCATCCTAGCATTATTAGGTGTCTCTCATTTCTACTATTACACTTTGTGCTTCAAAATTCCTTTTCCTTGACATCAATCATACACAACTTGATACACAAACTTTGTATCATCACTACGCTATGACACACTGTAGTTCCATGGTTCATACTCAATTTCTAGGGGTCTAAATCTGAAATGAACCTCACACCATTCACTATTCACTCTATGTGCTTCTGGATACATATTTCTATCATATCTATTTCAAACCATTACCCTATAACGCACTCTAGTTCCATGGTTCATACTCAAATGTTGAGGGTCTAAATATGAAATGAACTTCACACCATTCACTCTTCACGTTTTGTGTTTCATGATACATCTTTCTAGCATATATCTTTCAAACCAATACCCTATGACACACTCTAGTCCCATGGTTCATACTCGACTACTAAGGTTCTAAATCTAAAATGAACCTCACACCATTCACTTTTCATGCTTTATGCTTCATGATTTGTCTTTTTAGCACATATTTGTAAACTATTTCCTGATGACACACTCTTGGTCTACGGTCCATTCTTGATTGTTGAGGGGTATTTTATAAATGAAACTCATCTCATACTCATCCACATCCACCAGGGGCACATTGTTCCTATCACATTTATATTTCATACCATTCCATCTCATGCATTCACAACATATTGCATATCTTGGTTGCATTTATTCTTGCTTGCTTATACTTACATGTACAGCTTGTTTTCCATGCTAGATGGATACTTAGTATGTCATTATATTTTTCTATATACACATGCGCATTCACTTGGTCTCTATTTTTGAACGTATGATTCCTAGATATCTTTACACACAGCAATGATGCTTAGCACAATACCTTTATCTAGTCCCACCGAGGCTCCTGGGGGCATCTACTTTGTCACACATTAGAGGTTATATCATTTCATTACATACTATTTCCTATTCTTACTAGCACACTACTTATTTCATAGATACATACACACCTTGACATACTTTTTATCTTTCTAACATGATAAAGGGTGCTTCATGTGCAGCATTTTCTTTATAGGATTATATACCACCATGGTTTTTGTTACACATTTATTAACATTGTTTGACATTGTATGTATTGTTTATGGGATATACCCTTTATCTTGTGTGCACACTATATGATTTTGGCCGCTTCGGCCCTGATTGTCTTGTGACATTGTGAGCGATGTCCCATGTTTGAAACCCATTTTTCACAGTATATTTTATCTTCTTTCTTGTTACACTATCTTATATTACACAGTTGTTAGTTGTTACTACTAACATATGTTTCTAGCCATCTTGTTTTCATGTGCTTTGCTTTCTACCATGCACATTTCCCTCCCCTTGTAGGAATACATTTCATTTTAGTCTCAGGTCCTCTCCTTTGGACCACATGCTCTTATCAGTGTCACATGCACCCAAAACAAGGGGGGCATAGATTGGGAGAATCAATCACCCTATATATTACCTCAGGGCTACTATTTAGATATGCACAGTACAGAATCGACACATAATATAGTTACCGAAATGATCCAAAATCTAACTTTGGTCCTCATTTTAGCACAAACACCAGCACCCAGACACAAACACTAGCACATAGGTGCTCCTGACCTTTCCTGGGCACCTATAACTAGGGGTAGTTATAGTTATTTTCTCATATCAACACAGTTTGAAACAATTCATAGATCATTTTTATAGTACAGGCACAGTCCTCCAGCAAGTAATATACATTCTATCTCTATTATAATCAGTACAACTCAAAATAATACATGATAACTCAGTACAACTCAAAAAAAAATAGGATCATACCATCTAAAATGGTGTATAATTAGGAAGCGGTCATGGAAGGAGAGTAATACTAGACCTCTCTCCCCGACACTCTTTTGTTGTGGCATGAGATCACCTAAAAAACTCACACTTTGCGTAAGATCACCCAAAATACTTTCTCTTGGCATGAGATCATCCAAAGCTCTCACTCTTCTATAGAATTTCAATACATTTTCTATCCTTTTACACTCATATACATCAGGTGCACACTTTCCTTTTTGCATACTTTTAGACACTTTCTACATACTTTTATAGAGTTTTCATAATACATGACTTTGACTACTCTTTCACTCTTGTTTTGTAGGTCCATCCTTAATACCCAACAAGAAGTAGCCCTACATCAAGAAAAACAACATGTACAATAGCATACAACATAATACAAATCAACCCTAGGGTCACTTCCTCTTTCTTAGCTTCCACGCTTCATTTTTATCATTTCATGCTTTCACTTGTCCACTCGGAACACATTATGCCATCACACTCTACATGGTTATCAGATACGCATATTCTAACTACTTTATGTTATTAGGTATTCACTCAACAACATAAACTGGGGGACAATGTAGACACAAAATCATGCACTTGGGTACATTTCTATGTTATAAAAGCATACTTGCATTCGTATGATTCATAATCAATAAAACTAGTAATTGACAGTTATCTTTGGCCTCTTTTCTTTGTTTCTTTTCTTCTTTCTAGTCTTTCACACCCTACAGCCCAGTCATTACTTTACTAATTTAACTTTTATGACTCTGGACACTAACGCCCTTGTCCCCTCTGGGTGCCCCTGTCCTCTTTCCACCTTACTCAATCTCTTTGGGTCTCTTTTATCTTTTGGGCATCTTATTTTCTTATGCGTCAACTTTCCAGTTGTCAATTATGAAATTTAACCAAGAGAATCATATAAATACAATGTTATATGACAAAAATAAAGGACCAAGCTCTAAGTGTCTATTATCATCACATAAGCTTGCATCCAAAGGCATATAAGAGCACTAAAGGCATCCACCTAGAATCCGTTCAAGAGACAAGGGACTGCATTTTCTACATACACTTCATCAAAAGGGCAAGTTCATTTTTTCATCCACACATCTATTTACATTGGTACATCTAGTTATTTCCCACTATCAAGTGCACTTACACAAGGGCTTCCTCAGGCACAATCCTCACACATAATCACAAGAACTACATGGATTTTGAGATGTGTTTCAGTTCTCAGTAGTAAATTCAATCAATTGGGTGACCATCAGGGTCAGTCTGACTCCCCATATTGCATCATTTTGTAAACAAAAAATCACACACTTTGGGTAATTATCTAATCTTGATTACATACTACAAGTCATGAGATTTCTTAAGTAATAACAGTAATAATTAACCCATGTCTTTGGCCACCTTTCTTTTTCCTCTTTTTCTCCTTTCAGTCTTACGTCATTACTTTCTTAGACTTCCTTATTATACTTTAGCTTTTATCATCTTGGACAATAGTGCCTAGCCAGGATGTCAGCGTCAAGCGCCCTTGTCCCCTCTGGGTGCCCTTGGCCCCTTTGTACTTTTCTCACACTTTTTGGGTCCTTTCTAGCCATTTGAGCATCTTATATTTTTTTAAGTCATCCTTTTTAGAGTTAATTAAAAAATTAAAGGAAGGGAATCATATAAATATAAAGTTATGTGATCATAATAAGGGACTAAGAACTAAGCATTAGCTATCACCACCTAAGGTTGCATCCATTAAGGAATTTAAAAGCTACATTACATCCATCTAACACCATCACAAGGGACACAAGGATTGGTTATTCTGCATACACTTCGTAGGAGGTACGTTCATTATATTCCATGTACATGTCTATTACATTTCTTTACATTTAGTTACTTTCTCTTTATCAAGTGTGACTGGCACGAGAGCCACCTAGGGCACAATTCCTCACACACACACACACACACACACACACACACACACACACACACACACACACACACACACTATATTGGGTTTTAGATGTAGTGTAATATTCATTCATAAGTTCACCATTATGATAGTTGAGGATAGTCTGACCCCTCATTTTTCATCTTTCTTTTTTAATATTGGATGTCTATTTGAGGGTTTTACATGTTCATACTTTATTGCATGTTTTCAATGACCTCGACAATCTTGGTGTGACCTCAGAGAGACAAAATGTGACTAAAGGAAAACACCTTACAACACCTCAAAGGATGTTTTCATAGATTTTAAACAGACTTAAATGCCCAGAAATAGGCATAGGGTGCCCATGGGTGCCCTTGTCCCTCTACAGGCACCCCAGTCCATCTTATCTGTCCAGATCTACATTTTTCTAGGTCTTTGTGCAATGTTCCTACCATTTTATTCACTTAGTTACCACTCCAACACAATCCAGATTTCACTTCGAATCAAGTAAGGCTTATGACCCTCATTTTACACTTAGGGTTTGGTATTTTATTATTTAGTTTTCTTTAGTATCATTTATGTACTAAATTACATCCTTTTTTACTGCTATGATGTCATTCAAATTAGGATCTTATTTACATTTTAGCTTAATCATTTTAGTGAACCCCACTCATGATCAGTATTTCGAATCCTTCTTTGGCATATCATCTTCTCTATCATGGCTCCTAAAATTCCTAAAATTTCTTTGTATAATTTAATTCAAATGCATCCTAATTTCCATGTTGTTCTGAAAAAATCCTTATACACCATGTATCTCCATAGCAATACGTTGCTGCATCAAGTGAGTTCAATTTTAGATATTTTATCTAAAAACCCTAGTATTTTTTATCCTCCATTTAATCAATCCATTTTGAACTCAATTCAAGCTTTACATTCTTTATTTCAAGGAAAATTTCAGTCTATAGAATCCACGATTACATCTCTCAAATTTGAAATCCAATATCTTAAGGAAACTTCTCAGGTTCATGTTTTTTCTCCTTCTACATCTCATTTTCATTCTATGTCTGCTACATGTTCTCATATTAGTGATCTTCAAGTCATCATATTACCAAATCCTCTCACCTTTGATCACAATGCTTAGCAACATGAAATTCTTACTAAGATCCTTAGTCATCAATTGATCACTTTATTGTTTACTCAAGGATATCCTCCTTACCGACTTGTAAAATATCAAGGTCACCCATATTGCAATTATCATCGAATCAATGGACATAATGACAATTATTTTCATGGTTTACAATGAAGAATAAAGCATCTTGATCATCACAATTTTATCTCATTCACTTCACAATGTCATGTTACATTGTCCTCTGCAATTGTTACATATTAATGGGTTCCTAAAACTGATTCCTCTATATCTAATGAGCATCATGCCATCATTTCTAAGGTTCCTTCTATAGAGAGTCAATAACCACCTCCAAAATTAGTCTCACTCCACCTCCTCTCGAGGCATCTATGGCATTATCAAGTCAACCTAGTCAAACGAAGAAACCTCCTCTTATATTTGGTCTAACTTCTCCTCCAATGAAGGTATCTAAAACATTTCCAAGTCAAGCTTAGCAACCACCTCCTAAAAATAAACTTATAATTCCACCTTGTTCTCTAGACAAGGTCTATGTCGATGACTGGGACTCAAATGAATCTTACGATGTCAAGGAACCATTTGATTTCAATCCTAGAAATGTGGTTGACTCCGATTCTGATGATGGTCACCCATATTTATCACCTCAAATAGTGGGTGGAGGAACCTCGCCCTTCAATTTTATTTGATAGCTTATTCCTTCTCATACATTTGGGGGGTATCACACTTACTCTTCCCTTCTCCTAGCATTGTCAAGTGGCTCTCATTTACTACTTTTATGCTCTACGCTTCATATTTCATATATTTGAGAAATCTTACACACCGTGATACATTATTACATCATAATTTCCTGATGACACACTCGTTCTCTTACGGTTCTTCCACGAATATTAAGGGATCTCTTACAATAAGATCCATGTTTCATCTTCACATTACATGCTTCATTGATATAATCACTCATACATACATCTATTACCATATATTGTTATTCATGCATATGATGCAAGATTTCATCACTTCTCACATTACTCAATTCATTATACACCATATATTATTCATCATCATCTTCATATATCACATACCTGTATATCTTGAGCATCATTCATTGAATAACACACTCATTATCACACACTTAGGGGGCATCGCACTTACCCCCCCCCCCCCACACCTTTTAGCATTATCAACTTTCATACATCTTACACACCTCACATCTAGTCTTTTACATTCATCATACACATTTTGATTCACCTCCATCGTCATTTCTCGATGATGCACTCTTGTGCTTTTGTTCACACTTGAATTTTGAGGGCATACTATACACATAAACCTCACACACTGAACCTTATACACACCATGAATTCTCACACACTTAACCATATCTCACATTCTACACATTACACATCTCACACATCACATATCATACACTTAGGAAATCTTCTCTCACAACATCTTCTACACACTTTTCTTCTTATACACTCTACACATTTGCACTACATCTCTCTTGCATCTACATATACATGTTGCGGTCATTACCCTATGATGCACGCTATTTTTTCAGTCCATACTTGACTGCTGAGGGTATACATCTCAAATGGACCTCATCACACTCACACATTTAATCAAGTCACTCACTCACTCACATGCTTACACTCTACACTACACTTTACGCTTTGACAATCACATATTTATATTACACATAGTTTAAACCATTTCCTGACTATGCACTCTATTTTATGGTTCATCCTTGACTTCTGAAGGGGAATAAATAAATGAGCCTTATTGTATGCATCCATATCCACTCGTGGGGCACTTGAATCCTATCATTCACACCGCATTCCATCCTGCCTCATCCACAGTATAGTGCATATCTTGGTTGCATTTACTCTTGCTTATTGATGCTTTTAAATGTTCACTTTATTACACATGCTAGATAGATATCTTATATGTAATTATCTTTTTCATACACACATGCTCGTTCACTTGCCTTTCTAGTTTTGATTACATATTATACATATCTATTATATGTGACATTGATGTTTGGAGGAGTACTTATCACTAGTTCCACAGTGGCTCCTAGGTCCATCCACTTTCGTACACAACAGGTGCTATTGTTTCATTTTGTTTCATAGCACACTACTATATCATCTTATACATGTTATGACATACTTTTTTATCTTTCTAATATGCTAACGGGTGCTTCATGTATAGCATTTTTGTAGAGGACCACATGTTTCCATGGTTGTCTATTACATTGTTTGTCATTATTTTCTCTTTGTATGCTCTTGTTTGTGGGATTTCCCATTTGTCTTGTGTGCACACTTTTTTGCTTACGGCCACTTCGGCCTTGATTGCCTGGCAAAATCATGAGTGATGTCCCATGTTTAGAACCCATTTTAGGTGGTCTACATTTTCTTCTTACATGTTTACTTGCATTTTAGCTTACACATTGTCTACTTAGCTTACTTTTTCATATTATGCATGTTTGTTTGTCTTTTATTGTACTAACACTTTCCTTCTAGCCACTTTTTTTTTGTGCCTTGGTTTCTACCAAGCACATTGTATTCCCCCTATAGGGCATAGTTTCATCACAACATTCGGTCCTCTTTTGGGCCGCATACTCCTTCAACAATGTCATAAAATGAGGGGGGCATCATATGGGTGGACCAATCACCCCATATAACGTTATACACAACACAACACATTACCAGTACAACATAGTTTTCAGTTTCAGATAGGGCTCAGAGTTATACTTGGGTCCTTAGCACAGTGATATCCTTCCTGGAGGCCAATAATAGGGGAAAATTACATGACAATTGGTAGTTCAACACAGTCTACATAACTCCACACAGTGGATTTTATAGGGCAGACAATCCTTATCACTTGCGTTTATACACACCATCTGCAATGGTGCTCCACATTGCGGGAAACACTTAAAGTTTGAAGGATGACACCAGAATTTTCTCCCTACATTTCTTCCACGACATTAGTGTGATATCACCCAAAAAAATCTCTCTTCATCGACATCTTCAAGATCCTTTCTACACTCTTGTCTCATCACGGATCAGGTTCACATGTTCCTTTTTCACATTTTCAACTTCTTTACATACTTTCTATATATACATATGTTTTTTACTACTTGATCATTCTTCTCTTTTGTAGATCCATCTGTATGGGAAGTGGTAGTCAACATCAACAACATGTAAATCATGCCATTTACACATGTGTTTACATCCTAGGTTCACTTTCATCAACACTTTTTTTTGCACTTTCTCCTCCTTAGCATCCACACTTCACATTTTTATCACTCTAAGCTTTATCTAGTCCCTCGACATGCTTGCATCATCAATCTACATGGTTATCAGGTATGCATCTCTAACTAATTTATGTTATTGACTTTTCTACTTACCAATATAAAGTGGAGGTAAATGTAGACACAAAATCATGCACTTTGGGTAATTACCTAGTCCTAATTACATATTATTATTCATGTGATTCCTAAGTAAGAAAATTACTAATCAACCCATGTCTTTAGCCACCTTTCTTTTTCCTTTATTTCTCCTTTCAGTCTTACACCTTTACTTCCTCCATCTGCCTTATTATACTCTAGCTTTTATCATCCTAGACACCAACTCCCATTCCGGATGCCAACACCATTCGCCCTTGTCCCCTTTGGGCGTCCTTGGCCCCTTTATACTTTTCTCACACTTTTTGGATCCTTTCTATCCATTTGAGCATCGCATATTTTTGGGAGTCAGCATTTTCGGGGTTAATTACAAAATTAAATCAATGAAATCATATAAATATAAAGTTATGTGATCATAATAAGGGACCAAGCACTAAGAATTAACTATCACCACCTAAGGTCACATCCATTAAGGAATCGAAGAGCTACATTACATCCATCTAGCACAATCACAAGGGACATAAGGGTTGGTTATTCTACATACACTTCAAAGGAGGGAAGTTCATTCTACTCCATGCACACATTTATTACATTTCTTTACATTTAGCTATTTGCTTGGTACCAAGTGCGACTGGCACGAGAGCCACCTAGGGCACAATTCCACACACAAACATATAGAACTACATTGGGTCTAAGATGTGGTGCAATGATCAGTCATAATTTCATGATTGTGACAATTGAGGATAATTTGACCCCTCATTTTACATCATTCTTTTTTAGGATTTGATGTCTATTTGAGGGTTTTACAGGTTCATACTTTATTACAGGTTTTCAGCAACCTCGGTGATCCAAGTGAAACCTCAAAGCAACCAAATTTGATTAAATTCAAACACCTTGTGACACCTCAGAGGAGGTTTTCATAGCTTTTCCACATACCCGGGTGCCCAAAAATATGCCTAGGGCACCCGCGGGTGCCTATGTCCCTCTCCAAGCTCCCCAGTCCCACTTATCTGTCCAAGTCTACATTTTTTTGGGTCTCTATGTGATGATTCTGCCATTCCATTCACTTGGTTACCACTTTAACACAGTCCACATTTCATTGTTAATCAGCTAAGGCTTCTCACCCTCTCTTTGCACTTAGGGTTTAGTATTTTATTACTTAGTTTGCTTGAGTATCATTTATGTACTTAATTGCATATTTATTTACTATTACGATAGCATTCATATTAGGATCTTATTTACATTTTAGGTTAATCACTTTTCTTTGTAGGATTTGATGTAGTTTGAGGGTTTTACAGGTCAACATCTCTTTGTAGGTTACAAGTGAAATTTTTGATCATATTGTGACATACAAGTGACCAACAACAACCATCAGTGACATTCTTGTGACACCAGAAAAACCAAATTCCAAACTCCTGCACAGTCACAGGTGCCTAGCAAAGGTCTCTGGCACCTAGGCTCCCTCGTCCCATTCCATGACCCCTACTTTGGTCTCATCTGATAGTTCTAGAATTTACTTAGCACAATTACAATATTCTACCCTTCATGTTCATCAGTTGTTACAGTCCAGATCACCTTCACGGAAACATAAATCAGCTAAGTCACTCTTTCCATCCCTTACACTTAGGGTTTCATATTCATTTAACTTAATGTTTGTGTCATCTTTATTTCTAGTACTTGTATTTCATAGTTTGCATCAGTGAATCTATAATATCTAGGATTTAACATTAGCATTATAAAATCTATTTTTATTAAATCATGTGTGTGACCCACATAAACAAATATGAGAATGGGAAATGGGAATGAGATGCTTCCAACTTCTGTATACTACCCTTCTAGGTCAACTCGTCATCCTAGGGACCATTCTAATTTCACTTCACCTTTTTGAAAAGTCTCTCTCACTTTTACCCTGTCTCATATAATTTTATCCATACCAGACACAATAAAGGAAAATGCACTTTCACTTATTCTCCACTTAAGTATCTTCAACCATTTACTATAAAAACTTGTTATTACTACACATTACATTACAATTATTTTTAAACATACCTTGTTATATTTGTTCCCAATTCCCTAAATCCATCTCAGACATGGTGGTGTGTTATGGTATATGTTTTACATTATGGCTAGGAGATGTGTAAGGAGGTACATTGTGGTTGGGGTGCATTAGGGTGCGTTATGACATGGCATCACCAAACCTAGCATGACAATGTTGTTCGTAGCCATGGCTCACTTTGGCCTAGTGACATCAGGACCAGAAAGAGGCTGGGTTAAACACCTAGCTATATTTATTTCTAATTCCCTAGATGCATCTCAGGTGTGTGGGGTTCATTATGGCTAGGGGTGCATTGTGGCATGACACCACCAAACTCATCATGTCAATTTTTTTCATGGCCATGTCTATCACTTTGGCCTTGTGACGGAAAGACTAGAAGGAGACTGGATTGAACACCTAGCTATATTTATTGTTAATTCCCTAAATATTTCTCAAGTGTGTGAGGTGTGTTGTGGTTAGGGGGTGCACTGTGGCATGGCACCACCAAACTCAGTATGCCAATTTTTTCATGGTCATGGCCTTCACTTTGAAAGGAGGACCATAATGAAGCTAGGTCGAACACTTAGCTATTTGTGTTCCCAACTCCCTAAATATTTCTCAGGAATGGCTAGTGTTTTTTGGATGGGGGTGCGTTGTGGTATGACACCACAAAAATCAGCATGTCAATTTTGTTTGTGGCCATGGCTATCACTTTGGCCAATATTTTTCATGTAGATGTCTATTTCCAATTTCCAATTTCCACCCACTACTAAATTAAATTGGAGGAAATAACAATTGTAAAATAGAGGAGAGGAACATATTAACCTTTTTATTTGGTTGACTTAGTTGGGATATCAACTACCAAACATAGGAGAGGATAGGAGACAAAATTTAAACTATTTTCTCTCTTTTATGTCAAATGATTTGGTTTTTCCCTTAATTATTTATATAGATTACATCTATGATTCGTTTTATTTGGTTGTATCTCATTATGGTCTTATATTTTTCATGTCCTACATGTTAAGATTTTTCATCCCCCTCTCATATAGTTTTTAGGATGAATTATTGAATTAGGTGCATAATTTTATTATTGTACTGACATCCTCATCTCATATGTCTCAGAATTTTTTTATCTTCTCTGTTTTAGGTTAAAGTTTTGGTTTATGCACATAAGTAGATTGTCGTATTATTATTTTTTTCTTATCAACATTTTTTATAACTATTTCAACTTATCTGGGTGTATATGAAACTTGGTAATATTAGATGAAATTTCAGGGGTTGAGATGGTATTAAGGAAACTTGCCATATGTTTCAGTGATATTTTGACATGAAGATTTTTGTTTTCTCTTGTGGTTGATGTCACTAGTTAATGGTGGTGCAAGTAATGGATTCTAATCTAAGAAAACATATTTGTTTGGGCACTTTAGTATGTGAATAAATATGGTACCTAGAGATTTCATCATTTATCCCACAATGATGTTCTCCTACTTTTCACAATGTTTTCCTCTTCTTTTCTATGACACATCAGTTGTGTCAATGTGAGCTACATCTATCATCACAGAAATCAAAGCATGATGATATATAATTTGAGTTCTAAGGCATGGAAAGCTATTAATTCTCCAAAAAATGTGTTCAGTGGAGGGAAAGGAGACAGGGAGAAGCATATATACCTTTCGTTTGACCCTACAAAATATTTCCATTTTTACTCTATTCTCTAGAACATGCATCATTGATTTGGATTGTGTAAATACAGTTCATTGATTTGGATTTCATATTCTTTGCAAATGATATTCCAATCAAAGTCTTCAAGAACAGAAAGGTCCTAGTAGTTAGATATCAATTGAATTAAACCATGAAGATCTAATCAACTAATACAAGGCTAATAGAATGGGCTACAAGAGGGGGACTTGAGAAAATAGATTCAAGCAAAGTGTTATTCCACAATGAGGGGTGTGATTTAAACTTGGATCATTCATAGTTTCCAACACTAGGAAAAATGTGGTGGGCAAAAGGTGGTGGCAATTCTTTACTCACAAATAATACAATTATGGCACAATATGTCTTTTGATTAATGTAAACCATACAATATTGTTTCAATGTATCTCCAAGGTAATTTGATTGTGTTTCTCACAAGCACTTTTCTTGCATTTTGTTAAGGATTAATTCATTTTCTTCCTAATGGGAGTAAGTGACTCATCGTTTATATGGAGAATGGGACAATTTACAAGTATAAATTCTACTTTTTTCACAGTAATTGAATTTTTGATATACATTGCTCCTAATGATGTTGTTGGTTTTTAATAATTAATTTGAGATATAATCTATAATATTAAGCAGTAGTAAACTTAACACCATGTTCAATCTAAGAAAATAAGACTTGAGTTATTTCAATGTAATGACTAAGATAAGAAAAATTAAATGTCTACCAAAACAAAATTACTTCTACCACCAATCTTCAACAATTTTCAAATTTAACCCAAAAACAAAATTACCAACTTTCACAAGTTCCCTATTTTGCTTCAATAATGTCACTATTATAATATCAAACAAATAAGGTCATATTTTGATAGAATCATAAAAAAATATGACTTAATTTTATTGCAAATTTAACCAGAAATCAACATAACACCATTAGTATTTGAGGACAATACCAATATCAAGGATTTGCATAATGACTCCAACATTGAAAGTGTGGGTCCTCGCACTTTGAAAGTGTGATCTTTGCACTTAATTTTATTGTAAATTTAACCAGAAATCAACATAACACCATTAGTATTTGAGGACAATACCAATATCAAGGATTCGCATAATGACTCCAACATTGAAAGTGTGGGTCCTCGCACTTTGAAAGTGTGATCCTTGCACTTTAAAAATGGAAGACTCGCACTTTGAAAGTTGGAAACTCACACTTTAAAACTGGGAGATTCGCACTTTGATAGTGTGATCCTCACACTTTAAAAGTGTGAGGCTCACAATTCCCTTACACTTTGGAAGTGTTAGCCTCTCACTTTGAAAGTGCAAGGCTGGTACTCTGAAAGTGTGTATACTTTTGTAAGAATTTAGTGTTAGCTTTTATTTTAGTTTTAATCCAACAAGATCATGCCTTATAATAGTTAGCAATTGCTAACCTTACATCGAGGCTTGGACTTTCAAAGTGTGAGGAAATTACAAGCATCAAATTTTCAAATTGTGAGGCTTGTACTTTGAACTTGCTTTTGTAGGAATTTATTATTAGTTTTTTTTTTTAATTAATCCAATGGGTTCATGCCTTATAATAGTAACTAGTTAGTGGTCACCAACCTTACATACTCCCAACATGAAAATTTAAAAACTACAAAATTGAAATCCAATAATAGCGATATTGGAATCCAATAATAGATCAATTGGGATCCAATAATAGCAATATTGGAATACAATAATAGTGAAATTGGAACTCGAATAAGTCCAATAATGAAAATATAAAAATCCAATATTGGTACTAATGGAATCCAATAATAGTAATAATGGAATCCAGCATAAAGAAAAATGGAATCCAATATACACAAAAATAGAGATAGATTTCTTCATAAACTTATAATACTAGAGTCCAAATTCACTGGAATATGTCAAGATTTACTTAAATAAGCATTTAAAGATTAAGTTATCAACAACCTATAAAGAGAAATCAATAGTAAAACTGAAAAATGGGGTGTATACATATGATTATCCTCTTTCTAGTTTTAATAATATAGTTTTTGATATAGATAGAAGACAATTTTAGGGCCAACATGAAAGACAAGATTGTAACCATAAGTTGTAAGAGACATGGCTTTAGAAGACAATAATATATATTCTATCAAAGGCATAGGGTTTCAAATCCTATGATTAATATAAGGGATGGGGTATTACTATTACCCTAGGTTGTAATAATAATGATAATAAACAAGATATATATACTATCATTTCAATAATAAACAAGGATATTGAGGCATATCGAGGATCCTAATGAGGTTATATAATCCAAGTGGAAAATGCAAGGAAAGGGTCGATAGTAAGAATAATGAAAAATATACAAAATATACTACTCTATCCTAGTCTACAACATAATAAATAAATCATAATTAATCAAATCAAATATAAATAAAAATAAAAAGGAAAGGTTAGGACAATTTATCTTTTGAAGACATTGTTGGCACAATAACCGCCCCATAGTTAATAGCACCTCATGAGAGAGTTATGTGTGGATCACAAGATAAATACGTGGAAGACATAAGTATACCAATGTTGGGGACTTCAAAGATATGGAAAAAAATTATATTGTGAATCATTTCTTATGGTTCTTAGTAACCCAATTATCTAAGGTAGACTCCCAATTATAAAGAAAAATAAAAAGGAAAGGTTATGACAATTTATCTTTTGAAGACATTGTTGGCACAATAACCGCCCCATAGTTAATAGCACCTCATGAGAGAGTTATGTGTTGATCACAAGATAAATAGGTGGAAGACATAAGTATACCAATGTTGGGGACTTCAAAGATATGGAAAAAAAAATATATTGTGAATCATTTCTTATGGTTCTTAGTAACCCAATTATCTAAGGTAGACTCCCAAGTATAGGCTCATTTAAACCTTAAAACATTTAAAACCTTTAATAAAATATTGGTGATCATAAGCATACCAATATGCAACAATGTGATGTCTTAGAAATTGGCCTCAATGACACCAATAAATATGGGACATAACTTGAAGTTGTAAACCTTCATTTCCAATGGAATAGGCCATAGTTGAATAATAGAAAAATAATATTACCATGTGGAAATAATTATGGTCAATATCGTCATCTAGTAACTACATTATAAGAATATACATATTTGATACTTATTATCTACCAAAGACTTCTCTATTTCAATCCATAACACCCTCCTATGAGCTCTATTCCGATTATTTTTAATACCTACTTATTGACAATTTTTATTCTCTCTTTCTCCTATCAACAATATATGTGTTTTGCAAGTACATACTACACATGTTTATTTCTAGCATCTACACTACATTCCCTTATTTTTTATATTTTTTCATCACATGGAATCAATCACATAGTGTTTTCTCCATAATGTACCCAACATACAACACTTATTATTCCAATCAGCATATATTCATATTTAACATAGGCTCCAAAACTTTTGATTTCATAGGGTCAATATTTACAAGGTTTTTTAAAAAACCACATGTACTCATTCCCATTCTTCTTTTCTATATTTCAAAAATTATTAATTAAATTGATTATATATAAACTAATTCACTCACACATGTTCTTTTCTAGACATATGAATTTTTTTTATTAATTTGGCAACATCAAATTCATCATACTTAAACATTATTCGACATACTTTTAAAAATCACACATATTTGGATCTTGAGAACACTTTCTTCCTATCATTTTTCCCACCTACTACCTTAACCATGGATATATCCTAGTCATATATATTGTTGACAGGGTTCTTTATCAAGTTTTGGAACAATCCATAGAATAAAGTAAACCCATGAGATGAAGGAAGGAACTGTGGATAAAATAAGGAAGTCGTCAAGGATTATAGAAATTTGTGGATAAAGGAGGAAATTCCTGATAGAAAGAAGAAGAAACAGTACATAGGATAAAACTTTGGAATCTGAGACAAATCTGCATATCAAAGACAAACAAAATCAGAGAAAGACAGAGGTGGATAGAGGCATGACCAAAATAAGTGTCATTTGGATTATTTTATAAGAAGATATTTATTGTACTTAATCAAATGTATATGTGTGACACGTGAGACAATAGTTGAATATTGTATGAGATAAAATGTGTGCCACAACTGAGAAATAGATGAGATATAATTGTAAATAATTGTATGTATGAGACTAAAGTAATCCATTTTGAGATATGAATAAATATTGATGTCTAGAATAAGGTTATTCATTAATTTTACATTCTTTCTATTCATAACCTAGATTAGTTTACTTTTCCCTTGCACGTCCTTAACAAAAGGGTGGACTTCTTAACCCTCACACTATTGTTGAGGGTTAAGGTCAACATTTGGTGTCTGAGCCCAAGTTCCTTTTGTTAGTTGGATGTCTGGAAAAATATCACCACCAGGGTATTGGAAACCAGTATTGACAGAAATTGTGATTGGTGGGAGAATCAAATTAATATATTTGTCAAATTATAAGCAAAGAGACTCAAAGCATCATACCAAGAAACCGAGGAAGAAGTATTTGGAGAATACAAAGAGGAATTTTGGTCTCAGTTCCCACATTTATTATGGCCTTGCATATTGACACACACTAAAAGAACAAAGTGGGCATGGTTACATTTGAGAAAAACTTTTGAGTGGACTTGAGAGAAGTCAAATATTCTCAAAAACCTTGACAAACCATGGACTAGAGTAATTAATTACTACTTCGAGACCACATTATATTCTTATATAATTACTTGGGCCATACAAGGTTGGACTAGCTTTGATTATAAGAAAGGTGAAGTTTTAAGCGGAGCAAGAGGAATATTTCTCAAAAAAATTCCATTTCTGATCAAAGTTTTAGTGTTATAAAAAGGATTAATTAGAAGTACAAAAAATTTCCTTTAGGGGATAGGCACTACAGGATGGCATACATGAAGGGGTTCGATCCAAGAGACATAACTGATCAAAATTATTGGGGTGATGTTTGGGGTAGCAGAAATAGGATGACATAAAAATCAATCAGAAAATTACATAGTTGAAAATGGGGAGATTAAGATAATTAGGTGAGTTAGTATCTTAACGGAAGAAATCATAATGAGGATGACCTAAGAGAGAACCAGGATAGCTGTAGAAAAAAAGGAGCTGGAGAGAAATACAAAAAAATAGAGATTAGCAAGGGAGGAAAGGGAAAATAATTTAAACGAAAGAAAATGAAAATTGAAAAAAATTTATAAAATAGAAAAGAAAGAAAAACCCACTTCAAGTTGAGGCCATAAATTGGCTACCCCATAATCGTAGGCAAACACACAAAGTCTTGCTATCATTCCCACATTAGACAGAGACCAACCCACTTTGGTTACTCCATGGAACCTTGTGGTAAGATATTCCATAGATAATCCAATTCAAAAATTGATATCGAACCAAGCTATCCTAATGAGAGATCTACAACAGTTAGTAGGTGGTTTAGAACCAACTTTCAAGAAGGTAATAGGAGCAGCAAATTGGGAAGAAGAAGAAAGATAAGTCTCATTGTTAATTAAATAAAAAGGTGAAGAGGAAGAATAATTGATCGGCATGAAGGAATTAATTGAAGAATTTGAAGAAAAGATAAACATAATAGAATAAAAGAATGAAGGAGAAAGTAGTTCATAAAAACAAGATAAATAAGAAGAAATAAAAAATAAGAAAAGAATAAGTAATGAAGGATTAGAAGATAACTATATATTAAGAGATGCTAAATTTAGGAAGTTATTTTTGTAAGAAAATGATTATGAAAATACGTGAAAAAAATATGTGTCCCCCAACCACCACATGAGCCCAAAGGAGATGACTCCCCCAGATCGATCATCATTCCATGTGTCGCTTAACACACCTATTCGGAAGAGAGAAAAGGAAGTAAGTTTGATGGAAATATACCAATAATTACAAGAGGAAAGTAAGAAGAGAGACAAAATTATAAGATATTTCAAGAAACTATTAGAAGATTTATACTTTGATATTGAATTATCCAAAGATAAAACAAGGAAGAGTAACTTGATAAAAAAACTCATAACCAATCTAAGAAAGTGAAACCTTCAAAGTTGCATCCAATTAGTCAGCCACAATTAAATCCCCAACCAATTAAAAGATGGCTTAGAAGATTAAGCTACCTGTATTTGGAAAATACACCAAAGATGTTAAGGAACACTTATTCATTTTGGACTCATATTGGAAGAGTAACAACATTACAGATTACACTACAAATTTATACAACTTCATAGGCACTCTGAGAGAGGACACCCTACGTTGGTACATGAAAAAAAATTCACGGGGTTCTAAAGATTGGGATGCAATTGAGAAGGATTTTAAAATATATTGTCACTTTCTAGAGGCACCTTTAGAGAGTGTTAGTGAAATGAGGGAGCTTGTTCAGAAAGAAGATGAAACAGTCAAATAATTCAGCCACAAATTTTAAAATGTAACAATAAAATTAGAAGAACCACTTATAGACAAACAATGCATTGAGAATCCTACCTTACATTAGAGCATCTTTATATGGATAACCATTTAAAACCATCTCATAAGAAATAGATATTCACATTAGGTTAAAGGCTCAACCTTAGTGAAGAGAAAGAGATACTTCACTTAAAATAGGAACTAGAACAAGTAACATTAGAGTTAGTCAATCTAAAACTCCAACAAGAAATTCAGAGAAAAGAGGATCTTAGAAATAGCTCATCACCAAAAAATAACATTGGACCTAAAATTTTGTGTATAGTGTGATGTGCAAAAGCAAACAGTAAAAACAATTTTCCTTATTTAGAGAAGGAAAAGAGAGTTGCGTCTGTCAGAAAAACTCATCACAAAAGGATTCATCCAGTACTATACCCACAGTAGAAAGAGCTTGGTGTGTAATTTTTAGGTTATGGGATCATCATACTCAAGATACTTTCCCTTTTTTATAAGTATTTCTACCTCACAAATAGTTAATGTATTGCACATCTTGTGGATATTATAATCATTACCACAATACCTTCCCTTCAGTAGATACTCTTGAAGAATTAAATGAGTATAATACCCGTAGGGTTATGGAAGCTAGGAAGAACACGAGGCCTATCTCCCTACCTTCACAACAATCGGCACCAGCACTTAACCCATCACCCTCACATCTAATAATTATTGTTCCAAAATATCAAAACTAGCGAGGACAACCTCACTTTGGAGGTGGTTACCAAGGTAATAACTACAAGCCAAACTATCAAGGATACAATGGTGGTGGATATCGCATTGGATATAGGGGAGGATATAATAATTATCAAGGAGGAATAGGATATAATGGGTATCACTTATACCAAGGAAGATATAACCAAAATAATTCATGGGTTGACTACCAAGATAGAAGATCCATGCACTAATACAAATGTGGACAAGATGGGCATCTAGCTAGAAATTGTACAAAGATTGACCCTTGTGGCTTCTACCATGAGTGAGGACATGACTCATTTATTTGTTCCAAAATTTATCAATTTTATATAAATGGAAGTAGAAAAATAGAAGCATTATTAAGAGAATCCCAGAAAAATGCCCAACACATTACCAAGATACCATGGGATGATGAAGAGACGGGAGAAGACAAGGAGAAAGAATCTAGCTCAAAAATCAAACCAGAAAAAGAAAATAAAAAGGAAGAGGCCAAAGAAAACTATTTCAAAATAAAATCATCTAAATCAACTAAGGACCAGGAAGAACTAAAATATAGAGCTTTAGTAATAACTAGAAGTGTAGTCGGAAAAGAACCTACACCTAGAATGAAGAAGATAATCAAGATACCTACTAAGGAATATTCCTCCAGTAGTGAAGAATGGGACTTTAAGGAAATAAAATTGGATCTTCATGATAAATAAGTGGAGAAAAGTAAGGTAGTAGTTAAGAAGGAACAATCCAAAGAAGAAACAAAAAATAATTGTTTTATGGAAGCTGAAATTATTGCCCTTAAGGAGATAGCAAGATTAACCATCAAACATGGCCTTGTAGATAAGCTGAAATTTTTTAACAAATATTGGAATAAAGAAGATAAGAACTTTCATGTCCAGAGGATTGAAGCTAGACACAACAAAAAGAGAAATGTCTTCAAAACACAACGAACATGGCACAAATCTGCCATATACTTAAATGTGGACATATTTTACAGTACTATTACCAAATTACTTCTACATCTTGTTGTGGATGTAAACATGATGTCCAAAACTACCTGAGAGAAGCTAGGTAGATATCCCTTAGAACCCCCTAGATATTACATTAGATTAGTAGATGGTTCATCAAAATAATCTATAGGAGCATTGAATAACATAGAAGTCAATTTCATGTGATGTAAAAATATGGTTAATTTTTTAAGTTGTAGAGAATGTTTCTCTAAAACCCACATACAATGCCATTCTATCCTTAGAATGGTTCATTGATTGCAACGGCATGTTTAATTAAGAAGAATAAGAAGTCTTACTACAATCAGATGGAATTGTTTTCCACGTACCATTACATGCAGTAATGAGTTTCACATGGTCTGAAGAAGTTTGGCATGATACTAAATAGGATTTCAATTATATACAAGGAGCATATTCTCTAAATCTATTTTCCAACATTGATAAAGAATTTGAACCAAACTCTAAAGGATAAATCTTAGTCAAAGTCAAATCTACAAATAAAAGTTCTAACAATGTTTTTGAGGCATCGTTTCCTAGAATCAAGAATAAAAAAGTTACATTACGGAAGAAGAGTGTCACCCCGCGTAATTACCTTAGATGCTGATAACCTCGATCCCGTGGATCCCACTAATGATATTTTTTGGCCTACACAAGATAAATTTGAAGAATAAGATGGATATTATTCTGCCAATGAATAACTAAAGGACAAACCAATCAAACAAGTATATAGATTAAGTTGTGGGGTGTCCCACCAAACTCTACCAAAGTACTCAAGGTTTGGAGACTTAGAAGGCTATCTGGAACAAATGAAAAGAATATTCCAGAATGAAAAAGATAGAATGGAGGCCTTAGATGATACTGTGACAATTAATTTTGTAGGATGGTGGGCAACACACAAATCTAATATCTCTCATTAGAATTCTTTGACCATATCACTAAAAATGAGATATTTGGAAAGTAAAGGTTATTATGTGGCCATACCTGAGTATACAAGGAGCATATTCATTCTTGTGGGTTCCCATCACGAACTATAGTCATAACACCCTACCAGGGTCATACACGACACTAAAATTTCACAAGCATACTTTTACATACTTTCACGATCGTATCACATCACAAGGGTTTCACCAAACCATGGATGGAACATACACATTCCACATAACATAGTATTAGTCACACATATATGACTAACACAAAGAATCATCACACTGATACAAAGCTAATTGGTATCACATGTCTCAAAACCATGGCTGTTAAAGACATAGTTCTAATCCAATATCCAATAGTCAATATAAATGGAAATGTCAATCCTCAACCATAAAAATTTTTAACGAGACTCACAAGAGTACACATAACTCATTATACCAACTCCACACCTAATAAGACATCATGAAACAATCCCCAGATATCTCCAAAAGCACAAAATAAAATTCCATATACCATCCCAAAGCATCGCCAAATAACCTCCATATACCTCTCATAGAGAAAGACTCATAGTGTCAAAACCAAGCCGGGTCACTCAACCATAGAGCCCCATCAAGAATAATAGGTCACTCAACCATAGAGTGCCATAAGAATAACATGTCACTCAACCATAGAGGCTCATCTCCTTTCTCCTTTTAATGAGGTCGGGTCACTCTATGGCCCTAGGCACATAGAGCCCTGTCACCCCCAACCCAAGTGACATAATAACTCATGGTTCAACAACCTGCTAGTTATCTATAACTCCTTGGGGTGTACCCCCATACAACGAAGTGGTTCCATAGGTTCAACCACTCCATGGTTAATCCCATGACCCTATTCCAACACATTACGACATTAGAACCAGCATAACAATCCATTTAAATGCCAATTGGCAAAAATTATAAGCCTTGGGCTAGGCTACAAAACTTTAAAATATGAGAAGAAAGTTTTAAAACTAAGAAAAACAAATCACTAATTAGCCATGGTTAGTGCAACATCCAACTGTTAATGCAACAATCAAACAATGCCCAAAATATAAGAACAATGTCAATCAAGAAAATGGTTGGTTCTAGCTAAAAAAGATAATGATCAATTTACGAATAAAAATACGTATAGATAAATAGCACATTACAATCACTATGTGGCCTCATACCACCACCAAAGGGGTACTCATTGAGTTGTTGGCACGCGGACATCAAACCTCAGCTCATAAAAATATACATGTAACCAGAATGAGTATATCAAATAATGGAATTGTCATCATCTCTGCCTGAATCATTCCTCCATACTCCCACAAGGATCAACATATTCAAAATCACATAGGATTATCCAATGAACAATCCAATAAGAAAGAGTAGGGAACTCTAGTTGCATAAGTTGAGCCTGAGGTGGTGCGCACCCACAATATACTGAGAAAGCTCAAAGTATACTAAACAGATAGAAGTGATTTTTCAGTCTTCATAAGACTCCACTTCCTCACTCGTACTTGGCTCAAGATTATGAAAACCTGGTCCACGCCTCCTCTCTCCACACATACACTTTTGATAGTTTATCCCCTTAGGGTCATCTAGTGTAAGGTTCATAACATACACATAACTACATCACTAACACAATGGTGATTCACGCACATTAACCATAACGTCTCACGCAGGGTATATAGATACAGGGTATAACACAATCATTACTTTCATGAGTTACGATACATCACATTACCACATCCTGCACCCAAGTGCAATCACTGTACACTAGGGATCATACTCACCATATGCCCCTAATTCATGACATGAACCATCACATATTACCTGAAGTATATGTATGAGGAACACAATGTCTAACATTACGACATATAGTCAATTGCAATACAACACGATGATGCACACAACTAATCACAATACGGTGATGACATCATGATGAAATGTGATTCACTTTACATCAATTTTGTCATGCAATACATCAATACACCTTCACATCACATAAATCCAACATGTTTTTAACCCTTTGCAATTCACAATATCATTCTGTTCACAAACAACAAGGTGGTACATCACACACAGATTCCTCATTGAATCCACAAAAAAGAGAGTCAATACTCTCATCAAAATCACATCAACATGATAATAATTATGCACTAAGTGACATGCACCATATGTGCTTCCATAAGGTCACAATTACGACATAGTTCACATAACAACATATATCACATTACTCTTCCAATATCCACCATCATGCAGAATCATCACAACTCCAATCCATCCCAAATGTTCGAGAGCATGAACCTCCACTCTGATACCATATGTAGTTCCCACATTTTACACACACAATTACAACCGTAACTAGGATAATTTTTTGTGACTTACATTGCTCACTACACACAATATAGCAAGGGGTCCAAGTATTGAAACTTGACTCGCATGACAATCACATAAGTCATCGACTCACATAGACACATAAAAAAACAACATAGGCATGTCAATGCCACACTTTTCCCAATGAACGAATACTAGCAATGCCCCAACCACAGAAATAAGACTCAAGGATATGCAAACCCACAACACATCTTTTCTTTAATTATATTTTAGTTACGATTAACACTCCAAGAACATTATTGTACAAGGATAAATTCCTTATTTGTCCACCTATAGATTCTTAAGTTCATACCGTGGTTAAATTATCGTTCACCCCTTTTAAGTTGGTTTCTTATTCTTTACAAAATTTTCCATAACTTGCATACTTATTTAGCTTTGTTCAAAAGTGTACAAAATATTTAATTATCTTGTTCTTATGTGAAGAATATTCTTCATGAACATATATTCAGTATCTACCTTTCTATTCTTACAACTCAAGTGGATGTGACTTGGTGTCCATATAGCGATATTAGGATTTAACAAAGATTTAATTGCAAGATAGTTTTTTACCACAAAACATTCTTTGATCACGGAAAAGTTATTTTCCTATCATAGTTATTCTAAGTCAATGACTTAATGACTTCCTTTTTATATTTATATATCTTTTGTTTTCTCGTAGTTTGATCACAACAATGCAATACATATTCATTAAAACACATAAAGACATTTAATTTATTTATAAGGTCTCTAAGAGTGGCAGTATCCCTAACCTCACTTCTCATTTTTACTCACATATGCTTTATTTTCTACATCATGTTATGGCCTTATTACTAGCATTGTCTTGCAAAAGGAGTTACGAAATGGTTTGCCTAACCTCTTGAAAATATAAATGATAAGGAGACTTGAAGCTACACACGCACCCTAAGTCAACATCCAAATCAACTGAGGTTTATATTAATTCCAACTTCACCAAGGGTCTACCCCTCAACTAAATATGAGTTTTAAGTGAGAGGACAAATTTGTGCTAAACCACCTTCTAGAAAGGACCAAGGTGTTATGTTGACAGAAGTCAAGGTAACATATTTAGCTGAGCGGGGCTAAGGGGTTCATTAACAAGGGTGTAAGACCTAGAACAACTAAGTCACAACCTCCATCTATGTCGTCTAGATCCAATAGGGATTTCATTTGATGAAGAAGTTTTATTTTAAATCTATCTTCGGAAACAAGGTAGTCCACTAGGATAGGAAGGTGGAGTTAGATCTACTTACTCCAAGATAAGTTTGACTGTGTCGCTCCTACAGACACATTTAAGACAATGTCACTAAACATACTGACTAGATGATAAGCCCATTCTCAGGTTTTTGTTTACTCAAACTAGGAGATTTCCATCGAGTCCAGGGTTTAAGTTCACACTATGGTTTTTGATGTCTTCTACGGTAAGGAGTATCACACATGAAAAACAAATTATGTCCCGATATTGAACAAGGTTAGAGTGTTTTGATTTAATTCTCTTAATTACATTTACAAAGTATAAAAGCATAAGATGATTCATTAATCCTTTATTGAACACTAAATATGAACTAAGAGATATTAGTTTAAATTCATTTACCTTATATAAATATCAAACCTTTTTACCATGTGTATTATAAATCAAAATTGATCTATGATTAAATGCACATTTCCTAGATGTCCTTGAAACTAGCATCTCGTACATATCAACAAATTATCAAATATAACAGTCTGTAACATGAGACAACATTATAAATTTATTCATTTAACAAATAAATATATAAATTACAAAGATAATAAATGAATCACACATCACCTTTTTGTCTTCATTCTTTCATCCTGCAAAACCACGTGAGCATGATATCAACGATAATTCGCTGGCATGGCATCCACCCTAATCTGACATAATTATCATTTTTTCAGTTTCCCATTTACATATGATAATAATTTCAATTTGTAATCAAAATAAAAGGTTTAGAAACATGTATTCATTACATTTCATTTTACTTAATTTTGTAACCCAGGAGAGAGAAAAAAAGAAGGGAAGAGAGAGAAAACACCATTTTGTCAAAAGTTCTAGTTTACACAACAAGCTAGACTATAGAGTTTTAAATAGTTATTTGCATGTGTTAAAATTTTCCAAGGTGGTTTGGAAACCCTACAAGGGTCCCGCAACTCCCTATTTTTACATTTTCTTACTAACTACAAAAACGCTCAAAACGGGCTCAGAGGCTAAGAAACTGCTTCCAAAAGTTATTTTTCGATGAGAATGCACACCATGGTTAACTTTATACGCGTCCCTAGATATATCTGAGAGTTCGTATCAACTAACGGAATTGGGAAAAAGCGAACGGTTTGTGTTTGGTGGCTAGTTTTTCGGGGCCACTGGTCGTAGTTGACCCAGTTGCAAATGAACAAAAGTTAGTTCAAGGGCTCGAAAATCCATGTCCAAAACTGACGTTTAATGGATGAGCACGCAATGAGACACTTCCTACTATCTCCCCTATATAAGGAGAATTCATCAGAGTCGACGGGACTGAGAACTAGAAAACCATCTTCAAACGGTGACAAGTTTTCTGGAGCGATAAGTCGAAATTGGTCCAGTTTGTTCTCGTTAAACTATGACTATTGGCCTACAAAATGGCTTTTCCCAACTATCCAGAAAAGTGTTTTTCCCTAAATTGAATGTTCCATGCAATTTTCTAGTATAAACACTAGAGGTTTGCGAAGGCAGGGAAATAATTTCTCTATCCAGGTTTCAAAAGGTGATTCAAAATGAAAGCCAACTTTCTATATTTAACAACTTTCTACTACTGTAAATTAGTGTAACAGGGCTCCTATAAGAGCATTAGAAATAACACATGTGTTCATTCGAGGTCATACCAAAGGTCAAGGTGACTCCTCACACAACAAGGTACACAAATGAAGCTTAACATATCATTTTTAAATATATGAAGGGTACTTAATGAGTCTCCAAAAAATGCAAAAATTAACTATTTAAACTGGAACATGGTCAACGTTATTACTGGAAAGTGAATTTTGTCTGGTTGATAAAACAATGTTGTAGTGATCTAGTTGGGTTGGAAGTTTTCTACATCACCTCAGAATGAGAGTGGGAGTTCATGTTTTAATGCAAACGAGTTATTTTGACATCATGAGTTACGACACGACATTTCATTGTTTTGCAACGAGTTGAAATAAATAATTAACTGCATTAAAATTATAATATTTTAGAATTATATTAAGTTGCAAAAGAGAAATAAAACACAAGAATTATGAGAGGTAAGGGAAGATGAACCATGCCTAGAAATGAGCTGGCGAGGTAGAAGTCGGGGAGTTTACATCGCACCGATTGTTTTCACTTGCTTGCAACCACGGAAGGAAAACCCAAAAATAGTATCCACAATAATGTCAAAATTAGTGGTCAGTTCTATTAGAAAATCCTCTAGTGGCAAGAAAGGAATAGCAAGTACCTCCATTTGAGTAACAAGCCCACGGTAAAGAGGATTATCAGTATGTTTGGGATAGTAAACAAATGCCATGTGTATTATGAATCCATTATGTGCATATCCTAGGTGTCATAAATCAAAGCACTGTAATAGCAAGAAAGATCCTTCCAATGGTCTGAATAAACATGAGATTGGGGGCAAGGTCCATCCTGTAAGCTATTTAAGGCTACCTATTGCTGCCACTGTAAGCACCCACTGCCATTTTCCTCTGAGTTTCCCCTTTTCATCTTCTTCTGCATTGGACTGGGCACACTCTTCAATTTTTTGAGGGTGAGATTGATGATAAGGATGAGGCTTTATTCTCTTCTGCACCTCTTGCTTTGGCTGTAACATATTTTGGTTTCCATCAGCAACGCCTTCTGGTTCTTCTCTGAGATGGCATTCAGTATCAAGCTTGTGCAGCCCTTGTATTTGAAATATCCCAAAACCTCCACACATTTTAAATAATAAATAGTGGAATGCATTACCATAAGTAAGATCCACACACTAAGCCAAATGCATTTATGTTAATATCTAAATGGCTACGTAATCTATGTGTAACTGCGTAGAGCTGTGAAACTCTTCCTTTGCACATCTTCTATGTGACTTCACAGCTTAAAAGGAATTTAGCTTCTGGAGCTTTTCCAAAGCCCAAATTGCATCAGTACTAAGCTTGGTAAACCTCTAGATTGTGAGTTTTGCTCTTGGAAAGTTATTATCTTCCACTATCGGAACATCCCCAGAGTAGTTATGTGTACTTCAAGTTAGCTTGCACCATCCGACTGGATCCTTCTAGACCGGAAGCATCACAGTCAGCTTCCTTTGTGCACCTGTGTAGCCTGCGTACTGCACCTTCAGAGTTCATTTGTGTCACGCATCCTGCAGAGTGTGCATAAGTCTCACAGAACCTTTACACATCTAGAGAACCATTTTTCAAGTTGTAATCATGTGCCAGGAAGGGATAAGAAAAAGAAGAAGCAGCGATCCAAAGGAAGGTAGATAGAGCATTAAAAAAACGTGTTTCAGTCTGTATAAACAAGGCACAAATCCCATGCGCATCACAAAATAAACTAGTTAAAAACCAATCAATACACTCCCAGGCCAGGTGTTTCATTTCCCCAAAATGTGGCAAAACATGGCATGAGGAAGACAAAAAGGCATAGCAAGTCAGAAAAGGATGAACATGTCAGAAGTGGTTGAAAATCAGCTAGGACGGACAGGTGGCTAACCCCCCCCCCCACTTGGCATTCAAACCAAAGTAAAAACCAACACGTCTTGTCTAAAAAAGTAATATAAAGTGAGGAAGTGGTAGCCTAGGTTCTCTTCCTCCATGCATAACTAATGGCCAGGCATTTTCAACAAAATAAAGGTGAGTGTGAGCGGCTAGCAGGAATGAGTAATTGGTGGAGGGTGAATGGATGCTTCCACAAGAACAAAGATAAAAAAAAATGTTTTGTCAACGAAAGCTAAATTACAAAGAACGTGTGACACCTAGATGGCCGAGGAGGTTAATAATAACAATGAACATGAACACCACATCCTAAACAAAGATGCCATTAACAAAAAGATCCTCCTCTTTTGCGTAAAAAGGAGGCTCGAGCACGAGGGAAAATTTTCATTGAAATAAAATAGTTTAAAGGTAATCAATAACAATATTGATAAAATTGACACCTAAACCAAAGATAGTCAATCGACAATTCAAATCATAATATTATTATAATGATTTTACGGCTAAAATAAAATAAAATAATTATTAATCACATTAAAGACAATAACCAGGCAAGCACAAAGAAGCAAGAACAATATTTTCCTTTAACAGGACAATCATACATGACACTACAAGGCCCACAGTTTGGGGTGTCAACAACAACTCGAGAAGGCAAGAAGGAGAGGGAGGGTCTAAGATCTTCACTGTGACAAGAATGAAGTCAACTGCGGTCAACGAGAGCACACACACACAACCCTCCCATGCTTAGCAACAGGGTCTTCATTCCAAGAACTGGGGAAACATCAAATGGGGCATTACAATTCGTATGAACATTAGGACCCATACTTCGATCGTGGTACATGCATCAAGAAATAAGAAGAGATACAAGAAGTTACGACCAGATTGTGAAATTTTTACCATACCTTTAACTTAAAGGATGTTGATCTTAATATCCTTCTAGCATTACAAAAGATAAGGACCTTTTTATTCTTAACTCTGAAACAATCCACATACTGGTATTCATAAAAGAAACTAGAACCTAAATAACCCCATAAGAAAGAACATCCAAATAAATTTTCAAAGATGGCTTACTATTTTGAAGTGGAAAAACATGAGAACTTAAGATACAAGAAAATAGAAGGAGATAGAGAAGTAGTAGAGACCAAAGTAGAAGAGTAAAACTACTACTATCATCCTCGGAAGATAAGGAGTGATAATATTGGTGTAAATGGAGATGAGAATTTTTCTAAGATAGGATACTATTAGTCAGAGGAAGAAGTGGCCAAAGTAGTAGAACTTCAATAATTCTAGGATATATCCCCCAAATATTTTAAATATTTGAGAGTTATAAAAGAAGAATTTGGAACCATGAAAATTCAAATTAAGGAGGGAATCAAATCATTAAGGAAGAGGCATTATAGATTAAACCTTGACCTCAAGGTTAAAGTAAAAATAGAGATAAATAAAATGTTGAATACATGCATCATCAAACCTGTCAAAGATTCAGATTGGGTAAGTCCTATGGTCATCTAGAACAAGAAAGCAAAGGAAATTTGAATTTTTGAGGATTATAGAGATCTCAATAAAGCATGTGTGCATGACCCATTTACTACTCCATTCATAGAAGAGGTTCTAGGAAACGTAGCAGGAATAGAGTTTTATTCCTTCACTGATGGGTTCTCTGGTTACCATCAGGTCCAAATTGCCCCAGAAGATTGACCTAAAACCACATTTGATATAGAATGGGGATATTTTATGTACATTGGCATGCTTCTCAGATTAAAGAATGCACTAGTTGTATTCAACAGAACCATGATTAATACATTCAAATAATTTATCCATGATTTCCTGAAGGTGTATCTAGATGATTGGACTATATATGGACTATTGAAAAACCATATCTAGGCATTGAAACTTATGTTCGAGAGATGCATAGCACTGCAAATATCTCTAAACTTAAAGAAATGTATATTTTTTACCCCCTTTGGTACACTCTTGATTCATGTGATTTGCAAAGAAGGCTTACTAATTGATCCAGTCAAAACTTCAATTATTACAAAATTACCACCTCTAAAGACACAAAAAGAGGTGAGGATAATTCTCAATTATACAGGTTATCATATAAAATTCATAACAAACTACGTTGAGTTTAATGAACCTTTAGAAGAACTATTGAAGAAAAGAACGAACAAACAGATACGGTGGACTAAACCATGTGTCGATGCTTTTGAGGTTCTTAAGGATAAAATATTACATACACCAAACTTAATATTTCCATATTAGAAACTTCCTTTTCATGTGCATGTAGATGTATCAGGAATTTCCATTGGTGCAGTTTTGACACAATCAAGAGAGAAAATGGATCATCCAATAGCCTTTGCAAGCCAGAAATTAGCTAAAGCTGAAAGGAATTTTTCTACTAAAGAAAAAGAGGTATTGAGTATGGTATATGCCCTACAAAAATATAGACATTATCTTTTGGCTACATCATTTTTGTTTTATACAAACCAAAAACCACTAAAATATTTACTAAATAGACTGGCACTACAAAGAAGAATATGACATTGGTTAATGTTGTTTCAAGAATTTGACTTTATTATTACTATAAAACTGGGTACGCTAGACAATGGACCAGATTATCTATCAAGAATAGAAATAGGAGAAGATGAAGGACCAATTTATGATGACTTCCCTAGAAAATATATATTTAGATTTGAGGCCATCCCAAAATAATTTTATGACATAGCACAACTATTGGCTACAGGAGGAATACCTAGTGAATATGCCAAGCAACAAAAGAAGAACTTACTATGCTAGGATTTTCCCTTCACCTTAATTCAAGGAAAATTATACAAGAAAGGACATGATGATGTTCTTATAAGGGTTACCCTAGAACATGAATGAAATAATATACTAGTAGAATCCCATAAAGGCATAACAGGTGAACACAATGGAGGAGAACAAACAGCATGGAAAGTAATTATGGCAGAAATATGGTGGCCTACATTATTCAAGGATTCACACAAGCACATAAGATCTTATGAAATATGCTAGCAGGTGGGAAAACCGAATGCAAGAGATGAGATTACTTTAAGACCAATCCTATCACTAGCCCCATTTGAGAAATGGGTCATAGATTTCATTGGACCTATTAAACCCTCCACAAATCATTTTGAGGATAGATTCATCATTATAGGGACAAAATATCTAACAAGATGGGTAGAGTCCATTCCAAAACAATATTTCATTATCAAGACAACAACAAGATTTATCTATGAACACATTATTACTTGGTTTGGATGTCCCCTAAGCATCACTGGTGATTAAGGAAAACATTTTGTAAATACCACTATTAAAGAATTATTAGGCCACTTTTTGATAAATCATCACCACAATACATCATATCATCCACAAGTTAATGGGATAGTGGAAGATTCAACAAGGTCTTGGAGAAGGTACTCACAAAAATATGTTCATTCCAAAAAGCAGATTGGGACCTAAAGATACCAGCAGCACTATGGGCTTATTCCACTACTTGTAGAAGGTTGACCAAATACTCCCCATTTCAATTGGTATATGGACTTGAAGTCGTGGTTCCCATAAAATTCACCCTTCCAAGCTTAAAAGTGGAAATGACATTCAAAATGAATGAAAACTCTTCAGTACATGAAAGACTTATCAAATTAGAGAAATTGGATGAAAAAAATTAGAGTCACTTATAATCAAACTCAGGATAAAAGGATACAAAATGCATGGCATGACCACCATATAAAAAATGAAATAATTTTACATAGGGGACTAGGTACTATTATTTGATAGAAAATGGAAGCATCCTAGAAAACTCAGATTTCAATGGCTAGGACCTTACATCATCAAATATATATTACCATCAAGTGCAACAAAACTTCAAACTTTATAGCTCGAATAACTATCAAGCTATGTTAATGGAGCATGGTTAAAAAAATACCATAATTAAAAAGATTAAAAAAAAATCTAGCCTATCTAAAAACTGGGAATTCGGCGGATAGTATGAGGAGTAGGATAAAAATCTGCAAGGGCATCCTTACTCTAACAAAAACAAGAAATTAAGAAAAATCATAAAAGAAAAAAAAAATCCATGGAGGGATCATACTTGCGTAATAAAGAAAAAAATCCACAGAGGAAGAATACCTACATAACAAATAAAAAATCCATGGAGACAAGGGGAACCACACATGAAAGAAAAATCCACTAAAAAATGGGAGAAACCACGAATAAGAAAGAGTAAGTAATAAAAACCATGGAACTAAGAAAATTCCGCTAAACAAAATATGGATCCGTGTGACATATCAAAGACATCCGCAGACTAACAAAACATGCACACAAAGTCAAAATATCCTCCTACCAAAATAACAATAAATGTGATAGGTGAATATTAGAATGATATAAAAATTATTGACCCATAAGAGCTTAAGGCATAAAAATCAAATACGCAAAAACCAAGAGGTGATAAATGAAATCGTGAAAGAGAAGTAAACTAGGGCTCAGAAAAGAAAAATCACGAAAGATAGATACTCCAATTGTTCTTGCACAAGAAGATCTTCCACAATCTAAGTTCTAAAAACACTCCATCAAATCTATTAGACATGATCCAATGGGGGAATTTTTTCACATCCCGTTCAAATTTTTGCATACTCATGATCTTCAAAATTTCATCCATTCCCAAATTATAGAATACAATCACACGTGGTTAGAATTGGATAGACAACTACTACTTCAAGAGAACCCTACTACCAAAGAACTAGAATATAAACAAACTTCAAAATTCATAGGCAAGTTGAAGATAGACCCATGGATATGTATCCCTTATTTCATCAATGCTGACAACACAATTAGGTTTCTCCTTAGGTGGCTAGGTAATCAAAAGCTTTATCTAGATCATTCATGTCAAATTAACATGGAATTCATAGTTATAGTTACAAGGTTATGGGTGACAGGATGTTCAGCCATCAAAAAGAAGAAAACCCCCATGAAGGAAACATTGCAGGTGATGGAAGTAACCAAAACCAAAAGAGGATTATGAATTACATACATCAAAAATCATACCATCAGGTACGCCACCAAGGCCATTTGTGTAAAATATTATCATACAAATTGTGAAGATGGAGCTCACGGACTTAGTTCCCATATTTCCCTAGATATGGTAAACTCACACTCAGAATATAATATTTTTGAATTATTGGCCTTTAAATTTAGTGAGAACACTAAGAAAATTAAGGAAGGAAAGCATACCTTTTATTATGGGTCTCTTTTATTATGTTTGGCCATGTATTTCACTAAAACCCTCCCATCCCAAACAGAACCTATTGAATGGTGGATAGATACACCTATTGCCAAGAAAATTTGGGAACATATGAACACATTAGATAGGGTTGTCTAAATTACATCCTTGATAGGTTGAACAAATAGGATTAGGCAGCTTTTAACAAATAGAGCTAAGGTATCTGAAAAAATTGTGGAAAATGAAGTCATCTTCATTGCCAACATAGATTATACCTTTCTCAAACCCTTTATTCCATGTACATCGCATATACCCCTACTACCCTATGAAGCCTTAGGTGAATTGGTGGCCACATCTATGCAAGAAATAATAAATGTTCTTGTGGACCCTAGAAAACCAGTGCCACCAAATATTAATGAAATAATTGAAAAAACATGGGAAGAATATAGGGACAAGTATCAAAAACAATATAGCAAAGAAAAAATAAGAAAAGTAGAATCTAGCAGTACAAGACCCACCACATACAAAATAAGGCCAAATAAAGGGAAATTTTCTTTAGCCCCAGCTACAAAACAAAAAAACACAATGACCTTAAAGAAAATAATGAAAGAAACACAAGAGGAAGAAGAAGAATATGCATTGGAAGTAGTAAATATCTCTTAACCTAAAGAATAAGACACTCCATCTCCCCATCTTCACTGCCAATAATACCACAGGATGAATCAGGACCACAATTCTCAGGAGAAGTTGAACCGCAGGAAGAAACAACATTATCTTATATTTCTTATCAATACTACAAGATATGCTTGACTAAGGGTGATGTTTCCCAGGTAGCACAATAGTATAAAGTAAGCACTGGGAAAGAGCATGTGGCTATAGAAGAAGTTATCGATTATTATATGGAAAATTTCACTTTGGTAGTAGGAGATATAATTCACCTCCTCCCCCATTAATTATTAAAATACATCCAAGCACAAACAGATATAGAGGAGACAAACAGACTGTTATCCCTTCAGCAAGAGATAATGGAATTAAAACAAAATTACAAAAATACCACCAAGGATTAAAACCTCATAGAGGAGGTAGAATAATTAATTAGGATCATTAACAAAATAAAAAATAAAAGGACGAAGAGGCCAATAAACCTAGAGAAGAATACAAAAGTAAAGAAGAGCCAAGGGAAACAAATGAGGAAAAAATAAAAGAACAAAAAAATATAAAAGAAACAAAAGAGTCAGAAGCAAGTAAACAATAAGAGGAGGATAGAAACACAGAAGAGGACAAGAAGAAGAAGAAACTATAGGAGGAAAAAATAAGGAAAAAGGAAATAGAAGAAAATAAAAGGAAAAGAAGAGAATAAGAAGAATAGAAGAAATCAGAAGAAGAAAATAAATGCAAGGAAAAAGAGAGGAAGAAGATGGAAGAAAAACAAAATAAAGAAAAGAAGGAAAAAGAGAGGAAGAAGATGGAAGAAGAACAAAATAAATAAAAGAAGGAACAGGAGAGGAAGGAAACAAAAAAAGAAAAAAGAAAAATAAAAGGAGGAAAAAGAGATGGCAGAACAAAATTGGTGAGATGAAGAAGAGGAGAAGAAAAATATGGATGAAGAGAGAAGGGAAAAGGAGGAAGAAAGAAAGAACAAACAAAAAGAAGAAACAAAATGGAAGAAGAAAGATGAAGAAAAAACAAAAAGAAAAAGGAAAGAAAAATAAACGGAAAGAAGAAGAGGACAGACAAAGAAAGAAGAAAGAAGAAAGAAGAAGAAGAGAGAGAAAGAAAGGAAATAGAATAAGAAGATAAAAGAAGACAATAGAAAGAAGAAGAAGAAGCAAAGAGGGAAAAATAAAAATAAGAACAAGAAAAGAAGAAAAACCAAGAAGAAAATAAGAAATAAAGAAACCAGAGGAAGAAAACAAAAAGAAAAAAGAGGAATAAGAAAGACAGGAGTTAGAAAAGAAATAAAAACATGAAACAAATGAGAAAGGTCAAATACAAGTACCACTATCAGCACCACCCTACCCAACAGAGACTTCTAGTGGCATAATAAATGTAAAGGCCCCCAAGGACTCATTGATAAAAATCAAGCACATCCTCCAACAAATAAATAAATATCAATACATTCAGTTGCAATAAGGGGTGGTGGAACAAACATCAAAAGGATTCATGGTACACTTGAATAAACTCTCACCCCTTCAGAATACCACTTGCAATCAAGTATTAGATCAAAGTGTATACACCAAAATTTTGCATCGCTACCCTTGTTACTAGTATCTGCTTCTTTCACCATGGTCCTTTCTAGGCCCTTTTTATTTTAATCCTAATTCAAATTTTAATTCTCACCTTTCCTATCTATTAACCTATCAACTTTAATTTGTAATTAATATTCATTTAATCACTTTTTAATCCTCATCTCATTATCTAATTACCTCTAATTAGCTTTCATTTATCCTCCCTAGGTTGTTTATCATAATAGATTTGGATTAGTTTTACAGATGAATAATGTACAATATTAAACACGGAATAATAATATACTTTCAATTCATTCCAGATAATTTACATAGAATGCACTTACAAATATATAGGCACATAGTTTCCTATAAATTAGGAAACTACTCTACTAACAAATACTAATCTCCTGAGTTGTTTGTAACAACCAAACAACTCAACACACATTTTTTATTAGTTGTTTTATATAACAACTAAATAACAAATTACTAATATAATAATAATTACCAAATGTAATTATTATCTACACAAAGTAAATACTAATTCCTACCATTCCCCCCCTTAGTGTTTACCTGGTAGAAAAACATCCACACTCTCAACTGCAGTATGCTCACCCCTAGGGCATGTCCAACTCTATGACTCATGACCTTGATCCAAAAGAAAGGCTCTCTCCTTCCATGGTTTTAAACAGGCTTACCACAAACCTTGACGTGAACAGGTCCCATCAACTATCCACCTCGTGTGGTTTTCTGGATCCTCCCACAAACCCTTTCAAGATCCATGAACTGACTTACTCTAGTGCTACTGTTCACCACTATGCTTATACATCAGGGAATTATGTAGGAAACACAACATGCATATCTCAAAACTGCACAATAGAAGATATATAGAAAATTTTTCACATTACTTCCTATAAGAATCGTAATGTTCTTAATCGTAGTCTCTATCATTGATCGCTACCACTCAATCTCGAACAACATAGAAAACTGCCAGTGCCACTGGAAGCTTTCCTTGACTAAGTCATTTTGGGTACAGAATGGGAATGGAACATTGGTATGTATTCCCCCCCACAATGTGAACATCCACTCAAATAGATACTGAGAATCAAAATGCATCGAAGAACATACTCCTGAATGGATCTTGCTAGTTAGGTCTTGTTGCACATGGTCACTAATGCTAGTGAACGTATTCTTCTAGCTGACCATCTTCCAAAGAAGTACTGCAGTCAGAGGACCAAGTCAGTTAGAGGATCACTGACAATCATATGCGCTCCAACACAACTCTCTTTCCAACATCCATCAAATACCACACAAAACAGGAACACTGCAAACTGAAGCACACTAATAAAATGGAAACCACAATGAAAATCATATACTCATACCATACATATGCCACCACAGCTTCTGCGCAGCCCCATCGTTGGTGACTGACGAGAGGTCGCTGTTCGACCTCCTTCCTCTGATGCCTCCTTCCTCCATTGTGACACTACTAGCTCAGCAGAATGTGAACATGAAGCTCAAGTTTAGCTATTGGATGTCACGTTCCAACGATAATGCATTCGTAAGAAATAATAGTTTTTTTTTAATTTTAATTTTATTTTCAATCTTTTGGAGGTTCATTTGAGTTTTCTTGCATCATCTGTGGACACCTTAGGGATATCATCTACACCTTGTGTTGATTTATTCTCTTGTTGCATCTTTATTATTATTGTTATTTACTACTAACATTTTCCATGTTTAGATGCCATCAGAGATCCAGATCCAACCCCTCCTCCTATTTGTTTTGTGTTCATGTTTTTATCCAATCCATCCATTCTCGGCCATACTGAGTTTGGCCAAGGTCACCATTGACCCTATGAGGTCACCATCGACCCAAACCCTGCTACATCACCCATTCTGCCATTTAGATCCACTATCATCTTGCATGTCTGTTTCTAACATCATCTTCTTATAGACCTATTATTCTACCATTCTATCAGTTCAAGTCCATTTTGTCAATCCGCAGTTACCATCAACCCAACTCTTATTTCTCACTTATCACCTTGGATATCCATTTCCTTGTATCCTTTTTGTTTCTCTGGTTTCAGGTATTTTTTGTAGGTTGATATCAGACATCACAAAGATTCATCCTTTCATATCTATGCACAGAGCCCTTGAGTCTACATTTTATCTGTTGTTCATATCCATTTGTTCAAGTCGATGTCAACCTACCCTCTACATCATGGATAATTTTTGACCTAGCTAGGTATAATTCATTTTATAGCAATCTAGATCATATTTTTATGTGCCTTACATTTCTAGATTTTTCATTTTTTGTGTGCCTCAAATTCTGCATATTATCTTGTCCATTATCATTGCTTTTATCATATCCTTTCTATATGGGGGTTGGCATCCGCTAAGTTAACACTTCTTGGAACTAACTTCATTGGGCAGCCCTCTCATCTACCATCTAATCCATTTTTCTCTTAGTTACCTTTGCTATGCAGGTTCATCACATTTGCAGTGAGGTTATCTACTTTGCGCCTGTTCATTTATCACCATCCATTTTCAAGGTACCTTAAACCCTTGCATCTTTGGAGTTATTTTATTTTATTTAGTATCTAGTCTACTAATCTAGACATGGAAAGAGAAATTTTGATCAACATTCTGGAACGCCTAGTGGGACCACCCTTTTAGGTGAGTCTCTTGCACTTCATTTCATTTCATATTTCTTCTATTTTCCACTAACATTACAGGTAGAGGGTTTACTTTTTCTTGTTTGTATTGGGATCATGGATTGATTGGATTTCACTTGATTCATCTTAAATATCAGATAAAAAGGAAAATCATTCACCAGATATTCTCCTTTTTGCATCGCATTTCCCATTCCTTGTATGATTGTTGTCATCAAATTTTCATATTTGGTTATGGGCTTAAAACGAACCTTTTGCATCCTTGTAATCTCATCTAGCGTAAGTAGGGGTTCATTGGTTGCATCTCACATTTCATCACACACAACCAAACTCACACATTGAGACATTCCCTACCAAGTGGACTGATTGGGATTTCATCACCCGGTAGGAAAGTCACTGTGGTGTTCTGGTGGAGTTATAAATCCTACACAAATTCGGGCCTCACATACCTTCAAGTATATCGAGGACTCCACATCCATAACTACCCGAAACCAACCTTATATTGTCATTTCTTAGGTACTTTTTATATCCATTCCCTTTTTTATTTTTCACATTTTTTTAATCAATCAAGATAAATAAAACATTTTATGCTTGAATTTTTTGTCTTAATTAGCGAAATAATCATTTTCTTGTTTTGTTTCATGCCCGTTATCACACACTCTTTATCTAGGAAAATGGAACAGAATCTCACATCAAATAATCCCATCATGTCACCCCAATCAACTTCCACTGTAGCCATTGGCTCACCCATGCCTATGGTTACCTCTTCCATAGTTAACTAACCTTTGATCATTAATTTGCCTCATTAAGGACCTCTTGTTAAAACCAACACCCATGGTGAGACAAATCCTTTCTTATATATCATCCTATCCCATTTATACCACCTACACCTCCATTTCCCTCTCCTTCAGTGACTCTCGGGCCTCCTTCTATCCCCATGTATGACTTCCTATTTCATAGATCTCTCACAATCTCTCAAACCTACCAATCCACTCAATTCATGGATCCTATTCCACCCCTACCACCTCATACTAACACCATTCCCACTTCATCTGATATCGTTACTGACATGCATATCCAACCATCCCAACCTACTAACATTCACATTTTTACTTCTCATATGTTTTTACAATCAGGTATTCCCATCCAATCTCAACCATCTTATTATGTTCCTACTTTCCAACATCACACATTCCCCCATCCAATGCAATCTCTGCCACTTGACATCCTCAAACAACCCTTTCCTAATCCATCACCGAAAAATCAATCTCTACCTTTGTAATCTTACAAATCTAATCTTTATGTTGTCAATATTGTACACCAAACACCTCCATCCTTACCTATCTCATCTACCTCATCATCTACAACTACCCTATACATTATTCCTATGACTTCTTCAATATCTACCCCCACATTTGCATCAACTATATCCATGACTACCACGCCTATCACATTAACTTCTACCACATTTTCTAAATTGATTCCTACCTTTACCACATCCAAATCAACTTTGACTATTGTTGTCGACCCCAAAATTCCCCTCTTTTGAAGTCAAGTTTTTAAAAAAATTAGTTTGTACCTTGGAGTATTGAATCACATTGAGCCTGGCATTGTTTGCATTTTTCCTATCCATGGAGAAAAATTTGAAAGTCAGGTGTATGGTGAAATTACTTTCCTTCTTTTTATTTTCTTCCTGCAGTCGAGAATGATAAGCGTATTTTCCCCATTAATATTTTCCCTAGAGTCCACGGGTAATACATGAATATCTTTGATTGGATGTGGTTTGGCCATATTTCAAGGTTCAGTGGAAGCCTCCACGTGTCCAAACGGTGCAACTCAGGGGTAAGATCTGTCATCACCAATTCGGCACTATAATAATTCTCTACCGGGAACTCCTCGTGCTATGATTATTTACTAATGCACAGCTTTTAGTTTGGTAGAATTAATCTGGAAACACAACAGACATAACACAAGAATACCACAGACTATGACATAAAAGAACGATGAAAAATCTGAAATACAACTATAAAATGTATAATTAACATGAAATTGTTACAATCTCACCCATGAATTACTCCAAGTGTTACCAACTCCACTTGCCTTCCAACAATAACTATGGGAGAAACTTCACAATTACACCTCTTAATGGCTTCTTTAACACACCTTCTAAATGATGGCTTCCTTCACACACTTTCTTATACAATATTTCTCACTACTTCCTTCTATGCTAAATGAGGGGGGTGGCCTCTCTATTTATAGAACTTCCAGGCTTATCCACCTTATCTCTAAGATAGGATAAGAAATCTACTCTGACGAATCATATCCCATACCTTAATTCTTATCTTTACATGTAAGCTTATCTTTTAAGATAAGATAAACCTTATCATTTCACATGGGTTCCACCTTTTTAAACTTTTTACAAATAAAATACACAAAATATTTATGACATCACTCCTTGTCCTTATTACCAATATAATATTTCTAATTCCTAATCATGTAGACCCTACTTCTCTACTTACCCCAACTTTGACATTTTAACATTACCAGACCACTTACGACAAATATTTACTTTTTACCACAACATTCCTATTGTACTTTTGACTATTACCGTACTATACATTATTGGCGGCGTCGCACTGGCAGCACCGTTATCTTATATCGGACGCTACTACTAATTATACTTAACAACATCCTATTCCTAATACATACATTAATGAAATAGAAATTACGGAGGAAACTTTTAGTGTCGACATCTTCCCCTTTTCTAGCTTCAACTCAGTCCTCGGAGTAGACTATTCTGGTGCTTGGAAAATCTTTAACTTGTCATAGTTGACCCATTTCGTAATGGGAGTGCCATCTAATTCCTCTAGTCGATATGTACCATTTTCATGCACAACTACTATTTTGTAGGGGCCCATCCATTTGGTAAGAAATTTTCTCTGCCTTCTTTTTTTGTATCTGGAATCATATACTAGAACCAAGTCATTCACATGAAATGGAGACCAACAGATCTTTTGATCAAATTATTCCTTTTGCTTCATTTTCTTCTTATATATTATATTTTTTGCTATTTCTCTTATTTCTTTTAGCCAATGAAGATGTACCAACCTTTCCTTTACCGAATCACTTTCATCCATCCTTTCATTTTTCATGATTCTTATTGTGGGAATATCAAACTCAATAGGAAGAACTGGATCAATGCCATAAGCCAACTGAAATGAGGAGTATCATGTTGTTGAATTTGATGTTACAATATATGCCCACAATGTTGCATGAATTCTTTTATCCCACTTATGTACCTGCAAGCCTACATCTTTTGCTAGAATATGACACAACACATAATTTGTCCGTTCCACCTGTCCATTTGTGTTTGGCTTGTAAGTTGTTTCCTTCCTGTGCTTAATAGAAAACTTGTTGACTAGGGATTCTACCACCTCATTAATGAAGTGGCTTCCTTGATCTGTTATAATTTCTAATGGACAACCAAATATGGTGACAATGCGTTCATATATGAACCTTGCCACTTCATCCATGGAAGTTGTTTTTAATGGTCTAGCTTCAACCCACTTGGTTAAATAATCTGTGGCAACTACAATATACTTATTTTTGCATGGGGTAGTTAGAAATGGACCTACAATATCTATTCCCCATTTTTCAAAGGGACCAAGTAGAAGAATAGGGCATAATGGAGCTGATAAAGTATTACGGCTCCCATGTGTTTGACGAATATCACATGTCTTACAATAATTATAACAATCTCTAAGAAGAGTGGGCCAGTGATAACCTGCGTCCAACATCCTTCTTGCTGTAAGTTGTCCAGAGAAGTTTCCTCCACATGTACCATTGTGGAATTCGTCTATTAGCTCCTTCCCTTGATCACGTCCAACTACCCTCTTGTATTGTCCATAAGGTCCTATTAGAAATAATACTCCATGTAGAATGGAATATGGACGACTAGCTTGAGTAATCTTCCTCTTAGTCTTTGCATTGGCACCATCAAGAAACTTGAATTCATTCAAATAATCTCAAATATCTATGTATTCACTAGGGATTATTTCAAGGGATAACAATGCTACATCTAGGAAATCATCATCATCACAAGATGAACCTAAACCATCATAGGCTCGAGAGAGTGCATCTGCATTGACATGCTTCTTTCCTAGCCTATCTATAATATCAAATTCAAATTCTTGTAGGAAAATTATCCATTTTATTATCCTCCTTGATGGGTTAGGCTTATTTACAATATATTTTAGAGCCTGATGATCTGTTACAACTATGAGCTTCTAACCTAGCAAGTAATTTCTAATTTTTTTTACAGCGAAAATGATAGCTAGAGTCTCTTTTTCAGTTACAATATAATTTACCTCAGCACTGCTCATTTGTCTACTCCCAAAGTAAACTAGAAGATCATTCCCATTTTCATCATTTTGGCTCAAAGTACTTCCTGCTGTTGCATTTGAAGCATCAGTATACACAATGAATGGCTTGCTCCAATCTGGAATATTTATTTTAGGTGAAGACACTAAATCCTCCTTTAGTTGTTCAAAAATTTCATGCGCCTTCTTTCTTGTTTCATAAGTAACATCCTTCTTCAAGAACTGGGTTAGTGGCTGTGCAATCTTTGAGAAATTCTTGATGAACCTTCTATAGTAACCCACATGGCCTAAAAATGATCTCAACTTACTTCTATTCATAGGAAATGGTAACTCTTTGATTTTTAAAATCTTATCAGGATCAGTACCAATACCATCTCTGGATACAACATGCCCTAACAAAACGCCTTTAGAACATCCAAAGACACACTTTGTAGGGTTTAGTGAGGCTTGTGCTTCATCTAACCTTTGAAATGTTGTCTCCATCTGGTGCAAGTGGTCCATCTTGCTCCCATAGATGCAAAAATCATCCAGAAATACTCTGATGAAGTTTCCAATGTAGGGTTCAAACACCCTATTCATCAAGCGCTGGAACATTGCGGGAGCATTACACAACCCAAAAGGCATAACTATATAAGCAAACGTTCCACAAGGAGTAGTGAACGTGGTCTTCAACTGATCTTTCTCTGCTATACGAACTTGGTTATATCTGTTATATCCATCAGCAAAACTATAGCACTCCTGGCCAGCTACTTCATATAAGATCTGATCTGAGAATGGAAGAGGGTAATGATCCTTCTTTATTGCCTTGTTGAGCTTCCTATAATCAACACAAATGCGTAGCTTCCCATTCTTTTTTATTGAGATCACAATGGGAGAAACCCATTCTGAATTCTCCACATCAAATATGAATCATACATCAAGCAACTTATCTATTTCTTCTTTTACAGTCTTGGAAAAATTAGGATTCATTCTATATGGCATTTGCTTTATGGGCTTAGCACCATCTACCAGCTCAATAGAATGTTCTACCCAACTTACTTGATGGAGTTCCTTGTAATCAAAAGTGAATAAGTGTATGTACCTTCGAAAGAGCTGGAGGTAGGATTCCTTCTCACTCTCCATCACAACATCACCAATCTTTATTTGTTGGAGATGATCATCAATTTCTTCTTCAGATAATTTTATGGGTTCATGAGTCGGTGTGACTGGAAGGATATCCATGACCAAAACATCAACCTCACTTTCTTCATCTTCTATGTCCACTTCACTGGTACTAGAGTAATCAAAGGATGTCCAATCATCAGTTTCATCACTTGAATCCATAAGTTCTACCTTACGATGCCGATGGATCACATTTATCTTCACCCTTTCTCTGCCACGTCCAAGTGTCATGAAACCTTCATTCCAATAATTTCTTGCATGAACTCTCCTTAGTCATGGCCTTCCCAATAACATTGGGTGCGCAACAGTACCATTTTTCATCACTTGAAATTCTACCACACATACAACACCCATGATAGATATTGTCACATTTGAAACAACACCTTTTGGTTTAGTTTTTCCTTTATTTAATGACCTTAACATAAGTGTTGAGGGGCGATCAATTTTTAAACCCAACATATTCATTACAGACCCAATCATTACATTAACTACAGCACCTCCATCGACTAAGACATCATGAATTGAAATATCATTACATAATACCTTATCTTTTGGAGCATAGGGATCCACCTCTGCTTCCAAAAAAGGGACCTCAACCTCCTTCCTTCGTCGAGCATTGAGTCCACTTCGCAGCTCCCGCCTCTTCTCAGAAGACATAGCCAAAAGTTGACCATATGTAATATTTGCAGGCCTTTTGGACAAATCTTCTAAGATGGAGTATGGTCCTTGCCCCTGTGAAATCAAAAAATCCTGCACACCCAACTTTCTTCTCCTATGTTTCTTACTAGTTTCTCCTTTCATCTTCTTAGGATCATTTCCATCTTGATTATCTTTTTCTTTCTTTCTTTTTGTTACAAACACATCTGCTTCATTATTTATGATCCTATCCACTACATCAAAAGAATTCAAAAGTGTTTTTCCTTTATCATTATCTCCTTGTACCAGAGGTAGAAGCTCTATCTGGACAATTATACTTATAATGACCCTTTTTATGATAACCATAACATACAACTTCAAATTAACCATACCAAAATTTTCTATTTTTTTCCCCATTGAGGTCCCTTAGCGTTCGGAATGGCGTAAAATCCCTTTTCTTGAAGATCTAGATTCTCAAACTAGTTAATTTGACCCATATTTTAGGCTGAGTGCAGATCTTCATACTCAGTAGATGTACATCAGGACCAAATATTTGTGCCCCTCCTTTCCTTTGGCGCAGTGGTTGTGGAGTGTCAGGACTCCCAAGGTGTTGTGCCTGTCCAATGCTCTTCCTTTAGCAACAATTATGCTTTGGTGCATGCGCCATCTTGTCAACATTCTTTCTGTCTGTGCCCCTTTATGGTGCACCAAAATGCTAAAAAAACTTTGCTTGTTCAATGGTAAAGCTGGGCCTAGGGTGCAAATACTTTGACTCGTTGTCATATATCTATGGCTTCATCCCATAGAATGAAGTGCTTGCAGAGGAGATTATCCACGCCATTCATCAACCCATCCGCTAGTTTGCTTCATAAATAGGCGCATCGAGCTTGTCATCCTTCAGCAATTCTAGAACATGAGCAAAGATAATCCCTTGCATCTTCTCAACATTCCTCTCAGCTTGGTGATATCGCTTTGTCGATCGTCAATCATGAGATCCCGCATCGTTTCCTATATGTTCACCATATATTCATGGTCAAGAAAACCTTGCAGTTAATAAATCCCATGAATTTGTTGCAACATTATCACCTAGTTGTTTCAAACCACCTTACGTGTTATTAACCATCCAAAAAGGAACCTAGGAAGGTAATTCAACTCCATTGTTCCTGTTCTTGCAAATCAAGGCCACCTTACAAATACAAGTTTTACTCGCCTTCCAGATCTACTTGAACCTGAAAGAAGAAGCATCTGCATTATATTGGAGCCCTGAAAAAATAGGAATCTATTTCCCTTATTTTCCAAAATCTTAGTTAACCACGGTGAAATACCAACTCACAAGCCTACCAATCAACAGAGACTTATATGTACAAAGTAATTGGAATCAAACCCACTACTAGAATTTAGCACAAGCTTTATTACCTTTCTACAGTAAACATAGAAATGATGCACGGTAAACTATGGTAAAACTATGACTATACTGCAGTAAAATGGCCCTGACTTTACCCCTGGTACAACACTATTCTACAGTAAATAGCACAAGTGCAAGTTACTGCAACTACAATTACTATTCAACGGTAAAAAGTTGTGCAGGCCCTTCCTGCGCCGCGCCAAAGCTAAATACTATGGCGAAGCAAACCTTAATGACTTTATCCATTGATAACTACTATTCATTGGCGCATCATAATGACTTTACAACATGGTAACTACATATGCACAGTAAAAACAAGGTGCACCCTCTAGACCTTGATTTTTGACTAAGTGGGAATATCTGCTCTAGTTAAAATCCACTTCATACGAGCGAATGATCCACGGCAACGGACACCAAAATGTCATCACCAATCCGTTGCACTATGATAATATCTTCACACCCTGAACTCCTTTGTGCTATGATTATTTACTAATGCAACAGCCTTTCCAAAAGTTTGCCTGGATGCTAATCTGGAAACAAAACAACAACTGTAACACAAGTAATACGCATCGAATATGATAAGACAAAATGATGACAAATTGCTGAAATATTCAAAATGTAAGCTATAATAATTAACATGAAACTGTTACAATCTCACCCATGAGCTACTTCAAGTGTTATTGACTTCACTTGCCTACTTAATGGCTTCTTGCAGATCAATACCTTTAAACTGATGGCTTCCTTCGCACATGTCTTCATACGAATAAGAAGCTCAACTACTTCCAAGGGAAAAGCTAAACTGAGGGGGGAAGGCCTCTCTATTTATAGAATATTCCAAGGCTTATCCATGCTTGAGTCTCTAAGATAGGATAAGAAATCCACTCTAACGATATCAGGGATTCCATACCTTAACTCTTATCTGTACATGTAAGACTTATATGGGATAGAACTAAGAAGGTCACAGGAAGCCTTATGGATTTTACAAATGGGTTCGGCACATTTTCTGCACTTTGCTACAGGAATTCTCGTGAGCACAATCAACAACGATTTCATGATGGTCACTGGGCTTGTCTGTTACAATACCAGGATATAATATTTCTGAAGAATCCTAAGGGTCACGTAATACCCTACTTCTCTAATTACCCGGCACTTTGACATCATGTTGGGCATTACTGGACCACTTACGACAAATATTGTAGCTTTTTAGCCAAGACGATTCCTATTGTAGGCTTTGACTGAATACGAAGTACAAATCCATGCATCTATTGAATGAGGTATACCTCAAGTACAAGACGGCGGTGAGCTGGTGGTCACAAGTCATTCTATCATAGTGACTACTACTAATTATACTTAACAACATCCTATTCCTAATACATACATTAATGAAATAGAAATTACGGAGGAAAATTTTAGTGTCGACAGGATGCTCAAATACTTAGAGATAATGAGCAAAAACATCCCTGATCAACGTTTTTAATGGGTGGAGATTATCAATAGCACCATCTCCGAGAAGCTTCAGCAACTCTCAATAATTGGGAGGTTCTACATGAACTCCTACGTGGTATACACTGCTTCCTCTTAAAGAGACTACCCAGCAATGAATCGATGCGGGGTATGGCCCCAGGTCAAAATATACAAATACTATCCAGAGTTGAGACTGGAAAATAGTATCAAACAATTTAGCAAAATCAATGATGTCTTCTTCTACGGCATTTTCTGCCTATTGAGGCCCAATATGACTCACGGTCAGATGACCAAGAGTGTGGTCACTACCACAGAGAAGTGGGGAGCATTATTTACACAATTCCCTACTTTCACCTATCTCAGAGCCACCAACTTCTTAGGGGAGCCCACCAAGTTACCAAGATATGCAGGGCCTAAGCTGATCCTATTAGAGTTGTCTAGGTAGCTCATCATGTATCACGAGAAGTGCCTGAAAAGAAAGAACGGTGGAACTCCGTTCCCCCTAAAGTGGGCAGGTATACCTGCACTTTACATAACAAATCCCAAGAAATATTTGTAGAACTTGAGTTGCTCAACTTAAAGCACAATTTCCTGGCAAGGCCAACCTATGATCCTCATAACTGCCTTCCAAGGGCAAAGCTCGATCCAATCCATGTTCCTCAGATCAAGGATATCTACATCGATCTGTATCATGAAGCTGAGCTTAGAAGAAAGGATCACTCCCACTTGGCCTCAGTAGAAATCATTCAGTATGGTGTGGCCATTGTCCCAAAGGGCTTCCAAGCAACTAATCAAGATGTTGATCAGGTTTATCTAGACACAAATGGGGACAATTGGCCATTCACTGAAATTGATAGAACAAATGCACCTCAGACTATTGAGGAAAGAGTCAAAGGCACTCTGCAGCGCACAGAGCATTGGTGCAGGAAAAATGGTCTCATCTACCTTGGGGTAGACTTCACCATGTCTCCCTTGAGAAATGCACCCACCAGGCCGAAGCACTTGCCAAAGGGCAAAGGGAAAGATAAAGAGGGAGAGACAAGCACTACTCATGAGGAAATTCCTGAGAGTCCTCCTTCTGCTGTTGAAGAACAGGTAGTAAGCATGATCTCCCTAGAAGAAGAAGAAGCGGTAAGTGTTCCAACGACACATCCACTCAGGATGTTACCACTATTGCAACTAGTGAAGTTCCCCCCATCACAAATCCCACTCCTCCTTCTCCTTCTCATGTCACTCAACCAACCACTCCTTCGATTGTGTCTTCTCCCCCGTCTTCTATTGTTCCCCCTTCCTCTTCCTCCATCTTTTCTTCCCTCGTGGATCTATCTCCTAGCATTTCTTCCCTCATCTCTTAGATCCCTTCCACCCCTATGGTTTCCTCTACAGCAGTGACTCCTACCCCCGTGAGCACTATGTTGGCTTCCCTCTCAATGCCGCCACCAAGTGTCTCAATGCATTTTACCATGCCCACTATAGCTGCTCCTTCTTCCACCCATGTTCCCTCCTCTTCCCCTGGTCCCACTCCCTTAAGTCCAGAATGGATCTCCAAACACTGGATCCAGCACAAGAGGAAAGTCCCCATTGCACCTATGGACTTCTCTGTGATTACAACTAAAGGAGGTAAGAAGCAAAATCCCATAACCCACTTCTCTCAAAGCACTTCAGGTGAAAGATTTATGGAGATTACGTACCCTGATCCTATAAAGGAGAAAAAAGATCTGTCCCCTACAGATTTTACAGTGACTCAGGTCACAATGGGAACATCCTCAGAAAGCCTGCAAGGAGAGGTCTTATCTGCAGTGATGCCCTTTGCAAAAAATCTTCAGAAAGCAAAGGAAGAGAAGAGGATATTGAAAGAGTAGAACAAACATCTTCTCCAAGCCCTACAGAAAATGGGCAGTGCACCTCCTGTAGCTACCACCAAACCTCCTGAAGCCCTTAGTCAGGAAAAGATAAATGAGTACACCAAGATTGGCAAGCAAGGTATGGCAGTGTCCGTCTGGAGAGACCAGATCCTCAAAGATAGTGAGGAAGTAATTATAAATTTCACAGAGCTATATCAAAATATCGATCAAGCTAATAAGGAACTCCAGGAAATTGTAGGAACTATCTCTAAAGAGTTGGACCTTGTCAGGTTACAACACAAGACATTCCAGAAGATGCTCGACTACCTAGTTGATGACTTAATGAAATTCAGTGTCTTTGATTACCTGAGAGCACCCAATAAAATCCTTGCTGCTCTAGACTATCGGGTTGACCAAATGGAGTTTGTCTTGGAGAAAATAGACAAAATCAGGGAGGATGCCTTAGATGTAATGCATCAAATGGAGCAGATCGTCTTAAGGATGTCTCCAGGTTTTCTCACCTCATCATATGCCTTGAAGAAGGTAGAGGACACTATTCGGCTCTTCAAGGGAATCACGTCACAGGGTTTGACTTCAGAAGCCACTTTTAATATAGAATCTATCAACAACCTTCTGGCCTACCGCGACTTTGTTGGATACCTGATGGAGGTAGGTAATGAATACTTCAAACTCCTGAAAATACTTAGAGATGAACAGGAGACTTGTGAAGTCATCATAGATCACACCAAGGGTCCTGCTCAGGATCAACTTCAAACGATGGTTAGCAAATTCATGGAGTACCGAGCTCAATTTCACATTTCCTCTCCTGAGCAGAAACAAGATACTCCTTTCTAGCCAAGGGACGATGACGAATAGGATCCTCCCTCCTGGGATTTATCCCATTTTTGTAATATTTAAAAGAATGTTGGCATAAATGATGACATCATCCATGTTGCACCATGGGATGTTGTCATCCACAAAATTGCCCTCAAGTCAACAGTTGACTTTTAGATATTTTGTAAATAGTTGTTGGCTCCTTTCTGCCTTTTTTTTCTCCTCCTTCTATAAATACTTGGATACTTTTTGTATTCAAGGTGTGGACATTTTTTAGATGAAAAATAGAAGTGAAAAGAAAAGACTTTGTACTTTTTGTAACAGAAAATATTAATACAGGAATTAAGACTTTTTGCTCAATGAATGTATTATGTGCATTAGATCTTTCTTAAGTTAGATCTATGTTGCTTTTCTGTTAGATCTATCTCTACTTTTTTTTCATTTTCTCATCAGTATTGCTTTGTTCATTTATGCAAGTAGGTTTGGCTCTGTTTACTACCAGCCCAAAACATAAACCCTCTGACCTTTCTACTTTGGAATTCATTTTTTTTCTCCCTTCAAATCTATCCTATCTCCATTCCTCTCTTCATTCATTTCTATTCACAATCAGAAATACCCCTACTGGGATGAGATCCCAAACCCCTGAAGGCAGAATACTATAGGACTTGCATAGATTCCTGCTGGTAGAATAGCAATAAACCAATTTCACTTTGTTGTCTCAAAAAGGGGCTATGCCCTGCACATTGTTGGCTCGTTTATCCATAGATCTGCCCTCCCGACATATTTTTAGACCAACAATTTTTGGTGACTCCGCTGGGGAAAGGAACCATATCTATGTGAGTGTTATGACACTAACAGTTTTTAAAGTTGTTGCGGTGACTAAGAAAATAAATAAAACTACGAAAATCACTACTTGTTTTTGCAAAATCTTAACTTTTTGCTTAAAATCTAAAATTTTTACAAAAGTGATCCAAACTGAAATTTTTCTTCAGAGATCCATAGATCTGGACCAGTTAGAAACCTTTAGTTCGCTGAGTTTTTATAAAAACCCATATATTTCCGTAGATCTGAGATCTTGATATTTTTACAAATATTTTCAAACCCTTACAAAAGACAAATCTAAGATCCGTAAATCAGCTTACTAAGTTAACCATCATTTTATCCTCGTTAATATTTGTTGAAAAGTACATGCTGCTGATTTTTTCCAGAAAAATCAAAAAATCAGCAAGTATAAGCAAAAAGAGTTCTTAAATCTGCTCTAAAGACATTGCAGATATGAAAAAATACACTGGCGGGTGAACCATTTACCCGTAGCAAGAGAGCCCATGGAGAAGTTGATCCTACTTTTGATCTACTTCAATGGCACAACTTCAGTATTACACTAGCACGCTTCTCATCATTGAGTTTAGCTGATCGGTCAACCAAAAGTGCCTTGCCCCCACAAAAAAACCGGTTTTCGCAAGGATCCTCCTCATCCCTTTGCAGTGCTCTATTACTCAGCATAACTTCACTCCCAGCTCACGTCCTCTTTCCAGCTTTTCAAATGGCAGTACCATGGGGAAACGCTATGGGCCCTCTTGCATTACCACATCCAGTTCATGCACTCCCTCATGGAAATCGCAAGAATTTCCCAAGATTTGATGAGAGTGGAAATCAGAGCACGGATTCACATATATCTACATTCATTATGTCATGCAGCATCCTTGATGTGACCCACGAAGATGTGTCAGTACGCCTCTTTTTAGAGACCTTGCAAGGACTTGCAGCCGAATGGTTCCAACATTTGTCGGCCGGATCCATCACCAGTTGGGCCACATTACGAACCACATTTGAAGATAGGTATAAGCCTTTAGAAGAAACATTTGCGTTACTTTCAAAGATCACTCACGTAAAGAAGGAGGTCAATGAAACTATGCGTGATTTTATCACCCGTTTCAATTCGTTGATTAACCGTGTGCCGCCTGCCATGCTGCCAACACCAGAAAATCAAAAGTGTTTCTTTGTGAATGCCATGAACTCAAGAGTAAGTTTCTTACTCTTACAAGAACAAATCACCACCCTGGTCCTCACTCAAGCTATGGCTATTCGAATAGAAGACAATTTACTTATATCCGGTGAGTTAAAACGAGAGCCATCCAAGCCTAAGGTCTCAACTCCTTCTCCAGCCACTTCATCAAATCTGGCATTCGAGAAGATGGCAAACGACTTGCTCGCATTAAAGAAGCAATTAGCTCAAGCTTCTCCTAACACTCCATACCAGGATATCCCACAGAGAAACTTCACTCCCAACAACTCCCCGCAAAGGCTGTGATTGCCTATAGCTGCTCCACGGTTGGCACTTGAGGCCCCTCCGATTAATGCCCTGGTCGAGATCAAAGAAGAGGAGCAAATTTATGAAGAACCTTCATCGCCAGGTGAATATGATCAAGATGTCAGTGAACCGACTGGTGACTCTATGATCAGGTATATGGAATTTGAAGATGAAGAATTTGATGAAGAAGACGGTGCCCAAAGGTATGCAAGCAGACAGTCGTATGTTGTTTTCACCTGCTCCCATGGAAAAGAAGCAGAAGTTACTACCAGGATATAAAAAGAGAAGGTTGTGTTGAACACGCCTCTGACCATTGCTAAAAGAGGTAATCTTCTTCCTGCTCAACCTCCTATTAAGCCTTTTACGAAGAAATCTTTTCCTCCCATATCTCCTCCAAATCAGCCTTCTTCTATTCCCATAAACGCCAGTAACCCTACCCTACCGCCGTGAAGTGAGGGACTCATTCCTTCATCAACGCAACCCTTGGTCGCATTCAACATAATTGAACACGCTAAAAAGACCAAGATTCAAATGCCTGAAGCTGAATATCTTCAGTCTAACCCTAAGTAGCTTGTAAGATTGACTGAATATATTCAAAGCCAAGCTGCCATACCCTCTCATGTCTCCCCTAAAGGAATCATTTCCACTCCTGCATCTCACATAAATGTTGCCTCAACTTTTGTGTCAGGCAAAATTGAACCTTTTTATTTCTCCCTCCTAATCAATGGTCACAAACTAAGCAACTACATAATTGATTTCGAGGCTTCTGATAATGTCATGCCGGAAAAGGTCACCCATGTTTTTGGGCCTCACTCTTACCAAGCCTTTCAACAGATGTTACTCCATGGAAACCAAACAGGTTCCATTGATTGGTCAAATCAAAGATGCACAGTTTGCGTTTGCGGCATTCCCAGAGAAAAGGGTGAAGATGACCATTCTCATTGCTGATATCCTAGCAGCATATGGAATTCTACTAGGAAGAAGCTTTTGCAGAGAAGTTGGTGGAGAGATTCACATGGACTAGTCCAAAGGCAGAATCCCCGTCAAGGGTGTAATGCAGACTTTGGAGCCTGAATCACAAAAGAAGTACTTGGTCACCAATTCTGACAACCCCAAAGCCCAAATTCTCTTTGAATCATTAGGGATGGGGAACTACTTCTTAACTACTGAGTATGATAAAATAGATGTTCTCATCCAGGAGGAGGACCTTAACAAGATATGGACACTGCAGTTTGATGGCAATTGTGTAACTAGCAGATGCGGTGCTGGAGCTGTGCTAATATCTTATGAAGATGAGATTTTTCCTCTCTCTTTTAAGTTGCAATTTTTCCATACAAATAATACTGCTGAATATGAATCTTTGTTACTTGGCATGCAAGCTGCGAAAGAAAGAGGAATCAAGAACCTAAAAGTACAGGGTGATGCTGAGCTGATCGTTAATCAAGTGAAAAGAATATACCAAGTAAAGAACGAAAGGCTCAGACATTACCGCAACGCGGTATGGGATAGCATTGAGGAATTTGACTCTTTCTCAATAAAATCCATTCCAAGAGCTCAGAATGACATGGCCGATTCATTGGCCGTATCAGCTTCTCTTATGCTCCCTCAACCAGGGTTGAAAATAGACACATATACCATTGAGGTAGTCTTCCGCCCAAGCGTGCCAAACAATTCTCAACACTGACAGGTATTCAAATATGACAATCATCTTATTACCTTTCTAGAGAAAGTAGAAAATTTCAGTGAGCTTCATTTTGAAGGATCTACTTCTGCATGTCGTGAATCTATCACTGGTCAAGCAAACGAATCAAAGGAAGGTGATGGAATTTGTCAGCTCAAGGGAAATAAAATTTCAAAATATTTAGTCTCTTTGGAACGGTTGTTTGACAAACAATCAAGAAGAAGCGGCAAGATGACCCTAACTCCTCTCCAGAAACTGATTCGGTCAATTTGGGTTTTGTGGAACTTCCGCAGTTTGTGAACATCAAGAAATTTTGTACACCCGAGGAAAAGTTGAAGTTTATCAAATTGCTGAAGAAATATATGGACGTATTGGCATGGTCCTATGTCAATCTAAAGTCATTCAAGCCTAAATATATTCAACATGCCATCCCGTTAAAAGATGATGTCAAACCCTTTCGCCAGAAACAGAGGCACTATAATCCCAAGAGTTCGGGTACCATCCAGGTGGAAATAAAAAATATGTTGGATGCAAGGATTATCTTTCCTATCCATCATAGTACCTGGGTCACAAACATTGTACCAGTATGAAAGAAGAATGGCGAGATATGCATATGCATAGATTTTTGCAATTTGAATCATGCGTCCTTGAAGGACAATTACCCGCTACCCATAATGGATCAAGTTCTGTAGGTAGTAACTGGTTCAGAGATGTTTTCCATGCTTGATGGTTTTTTGGGCTATAATCAGATTGAGGTCTCACCTGAAGACTAATTCAAAACAGCATTCACTACTCCCTGGGGCACATTCGCCTACAGTAGGATGCCTTTTGTCTTGACCAACGCTGGTGCCACCTTTCAGTGAGCAATGGACTTCCCATTAAAAGGTATGATGGGAAAGGTCATCATGGTTTATTTAGATGACTTAACTGTGTTCTCTAAAAAGTGAAGTGATCATTGTGATCATTTGGAGCAAGTATTGATTAGATGCCGAGAACACGAGATTTCTTTAAATCTAAAAAAGTCTATTTTTGGGGTCACTAAAGGAAAGTTGCTGGAAGGAACAAAGATAGATGTCAAAAGGGTTAAGGCTATTCAAAGCCTTACCTTACCCACAAGCCAGACCGGTGTTCACTCTTTCTTCGGAAAGATGAATTTTCTCAAACGTTTTGTCCCTGACTTCACTGAAAAGACGCGGCACATATCAAATATGATGAAAAGGTCACAAACTTTCTATTGGAGCAAAGAAGAAAAGGCATCATTTGAGGATATAAAAGCCTCTGTCGCCCATGCACCCGTCCTGATATATCCTGACTTCTCCAAGGATTTTATCATGTATAGTTATGCATCTGAGCATACTGTATCAGCCATCTTAATGCAAAAGAACTCTGAGGATGTTGAATCTCCAATCACGTTCATGAGCTCTCCTCTCAAGCCTCATGAATTGAAGATGTCTTAGTTAGAAAAGCACACCTTCGTCGTTGTCAAAGTAGTTAAGAACTTCCGGTACTACATCCTAAACTCTCATATGATAGTTTTGGTTCCTGACACAATAGTCAAGTCTATCCTAACTCAACTAGAGTTAGGAAGCTTACGAGGGAATTGGATCACAAAGGTCCAGGAGTACGATCTAGACATAAAACCAACCAAGCTGGTAAGAGGCAAGGGCCTATGTCAGTTTATGGCTGAAAACAAATATTTAGAGGCCCCCAAAGAGAAAGATGATCGCATCGATGGAGTGTAAGGCTAGCTGAAGAAAGCTGATTCTCTACCTATGGTTATATTCGTTGCAACCAATGATGAATGGTATTCCAATATCACCTTCTTTCTTACCTATGGTGAGTGCCCAACTCATCTAACTTCGAAGGAGAAGTGGAATGTAAAGCTCAGGGCAGCCAGATATGTCATATGGGATGACAGTTTATACAAGCGCGGTATTGATGGCGTCTTCTTGCGATGCGTTGAAAAACCGCAACAGATCAAATTTTTTGAAATTTTCCATGACTTGGCCTATGGCGGTCACTTCTCCTCACCCATAACAGCACATAAGATCATCTGAGCTAGGTATTGTTGGCCAACACTATTTCAAGATACAACCACCTGGGTAGCAAAATGTGAGCTCTACAAACATTTTGTTGGCAAACCAAAATTGGTTGCTTTTCCCCTCATGCCGGTCATTATTGATGAACCATTCAAGTAATGGGGAATCGAATTTATCAGAGCATTACATCCCCAATCAATTGCCAAACATAGTTATGTCCTAACAGTAATAGATTACTTCACCAAATGGGTGGAGGCCATACCTGTTAAGAATGCCACCTCTGAAGTTGTTTGCAACTTCATCAAAGAAAATATCATCATGAGGTTTGGCATCCCACACAAGATCATTACTGATAATGCTTCCAACTTCTCTTCATGGGAAGTTATAGGTTTTTTCTATGAATATGGGATAACCTTGGCTCATGCCTCGGATTATTACCCCCAGGGAAATGGTCAGGCAGAATCTAGTAATAAGAACCTAGTGACCATCATACGGAAGTTGGTCGATGAAAATCAGTGGTCTTGGCACAAGTCATTGTATGATACTTTTTGGGCAGACCGTATTACTCTGAAGATGTCTCTCGGTATGTCACATTTTCAAGTATTATATGGAATCAACGCTGAGCTCCTCATTTTTGCAGAACTTCCTACTCTGTGCTTGGCACGAGCAATTGAAGATGAGACTTTCCAAAATTCTCTTGAAAATAGGATCATGTATCTAATAGAGCTTGAATAAAAGAGAGTAAGAGTGGTTGAAAAAATCATCGAACATCAGAATCAAGTCAAGAGACTATTCGATAAAAAGGCTAAGCAGAGGAATTTCTAGGTGGGTGATCTCATTCTTTTATGGGACAAGCGAAGAGAGCCAAAGGGCATGCATGGAAAATTCGACTCTCTTTGGAGAGGGCCTTTCAAGATCAAAAAGCTCAATGGAGATAATAGCTTCTACCTCTCGTATCTAGATGAAACTAAGCTCTTGCTTCCCTATAGTGGGCAACATCTCAAAATATTCAGGAAGTAGAGCTTGCTCTCTTCTTTGTACAGTTTGTTTTTTTCGTATGTTTGTTTTTAGTTGTGTGTTTTCCTTTTTCATCACCCTTGTTTTTTATTCCAAACCCAATGGATAGGCACATGTTGATCTCGGATTCTCTACCCTTAAGCTTTTCTCAAAGATAGTCCCCAGAAAGAGCCAGTTGTTATCCTGTAAAATTGACAAGGGCAATTTCGCAAGTAACCATACAAATATTTTCTGTTTTGTTTTTCATCACATTTATGGATCCCACATCATTTCCTCTATCTTATATATATTCCTAGTAAGTGGCCCTTGCTCTTCTTGTGGATTTTTTGTGATAACTTTGTTATTTTTTAGAGGTTAGTGTTATTAAAAACAAAAAATGAACCTATGAAGGTAATGTAACTCTAGCCCGTTTTGCAAATCAAACCCACCTTCAAACCGGTTTTACTCTCCTTCCGAATCCGCTAACCTGGAAGGCCTTGCCTCAGAATGGATCCCTATCTCTTTTTCCTTTGTTTCCCTCACTGTCCAAAATCTTAGTTAAAAGAGGCAAAAACCCACAAGCCTACCAAAAGAGAGAAATTTCTAAAATTTAGTGCAATCAAACCCACTGTTTTCATTTGGCGCAAGCTTCATTACTGTTACACTAAACATAGTCACGCCAAAAGGGAACACTGTCCCTGCATGCAACAGTGGCCCTACCCATTCCTTACAAAAATTTCTAAAGTAAATAGCACAAGTGCAAGCGCAACTACAATTACATCAACATTTGAATGTTGTGTAAGCCCTTCCCACGTTGCGCCAAAGCTAAATACTTGGTGCACCTTAACTTAATGATGCATCCCTTAAATTTGTGTCCCTTGGCGCATCATAATGCTTTGCAACATGTACCACATCTGTGCTAAAAGTGCACCCTGAGACCTTATTACACCAAATGAATTTGCGCCCAGTTAAAACCCTTCATATGGTGAAGGCGCACATCCGTTGACACCAACATCTGAATGTTGTGTGTAATCTTTTTGTGCCCTGCGCCCCTTTGGCGCTATATTCTCCCATGCAACACTTTCCAAAAGTGTTCCTTGCTATTCTTAGACCCTGCAGTCTGTAGTAAAGCTGCGCCTTGCACCCAGAAGCTCATAAATTGCTAACTTTTCATTCTGTAAGCTTTGATGGATGACTTAATAGCTAACATGGCTCTTCTACAATGGACTTCCCTACTTCTTCTTGCAGATCAACAGTTGAACTTGGATCCACACATGTCTTCATCGAGTAAGAAGCTAACTAAGTCCAAGGGCAAAGCCAAACTAACAGAAGAAGAAATGAAGTATAAATACCAAAGGGTCAAAATGCCTGAGTCCCTTGCAGAGTGTGACCTGGATAATAGGGATTCAGAGCTCGGCCATATTGACATGGAGGACTTCTGGGCTAGAACTAAGAAGGTCACATGAATCCGATGGATTGACAAATTGGTCGGTAGTGCTCTGCACTTTGCTGCAGGAATTCTCATGAGCACAATCAACAATGAGTTCATGATGGTGGTGGGTCGTTGTTACAATAAGGACACAAGATGTGTGGAGAATGAGAAGGGTGAGGTAATAATCAACCTCACTGCTCAGCACTTTGAAATCATGTTGGGTATCTGTATGTACCAGAAATTGTGGGGTACTGCATCGTCGAAACAACGTAACACGTGCCCCAATGATGATACAGGTCTCCTCGCAAGGTGTTCGAGATTCAGAAAAGGCTCTCCAAGTATGCGTTATCATCCCGCATGCCCCGCTTAGCCCCCGTGTGCTTTGTTTTTGTCTTTTTTCCTCTTTTCTTTACCTTTTTCCCTTCAGTTACGAAACTACCGCCCTGGCTGGGCGGTGGTCTTGTGACCGCTGCCCTGGACAGGCCAGTGGTCCTTTAACCACCACCCTACTCAGGGCGGCGGTCCTTTATGCATTTTCAAGAATGCTCTTTTAACATGACTCATGGAAATTTCAACATTTACAAGCTTCTTTTCACCACCTTGGGCTTGCATTAATGATTTTGGTTCCCTAGAATAGTGTTTTGCCATTTGTTTATAGTTTAAGAGATCAATTTGGTTTTTACCTTGGGTAAATGCAAATGCTATAAATAGCTGGCTTGTGCTCAAGCAAATGGCCCCTCAAATTTACCTTTGAATTTCTCATTGCAATAGATTCAGTATTTCATTTTTTTTATATTTCTTAGTTTCATTCATTGCATGCTTAGTTAGTGTTGTTTTGCTGCTAGGAATCCACATATCCATCTTGTGCAGGTGTTATTAACACTTCATCCAATCCATTGGAGTAGAAAAGTTTGTTTTCAATAGGAAGCCATTAAAGTTGTAGGTTTTGTTCTTCAAACAGGATAATTTCAAGATTCTGGATGTTTTATGTCTGCATGACTCACAATAAATCCCACTAGGAATTGCATAAGCCAAGCTCTGTACTCTTGCGCTATCCCTCTCCTACTCGCATTGTATTCAGTCTGTATCCTAAAGTTTCCTTTATTCCAATATCTACTTCTGTTGATGCTAGCATTACATGTTTTTCTGGATCCACGTGAGCACGAAGGAACGAGGATGTCACACTGAGGGGACAAAACCACACACACCATTGGATTCGCCACTGTTCTGCAAAATCCAGGTTCTAGCATTCAAATTTCTAAATTAGAAGCATATCAAATAGAGTAGCCATTCACTTTATTTCAGTCAATTTTACTTTCAATGTTGCCAGGGAAGCTGTGAAGATTGATAGTTTCTGAGAGACTATGATTCTTTCCTCACTTCTAAGGTAGGATCGAGAGTCTTTCAAATAGATTAGATCAGTTATTTCATTATTTAGAATAAATTTACAACTACACAGAGCAAGTAGCTATACTCGGTTACTTTATTTGTTTTAAATTCGTCATTAGATTAATCGTCAATTTCTAAAGTTATATTAAAATAGCTGCCCCTTCAATTCATTTGTAAAATTCATTGGAAAAAAATACAAAAATATAGAAGTCATATATGTTATAGATATACTTCATATAGTTAATTTTGCTTTGCTACATTTTAGTTTACACTATTGCTTTTGTATGACAATCACGGGACCTAGAGAGCCCAAGGAATACGTATTCAAGCCAATCGTGCCCCAACCCAATCTCGTCACAACCATAACTGATATAGATCAAAATCTTAGCATCCAAGTCTTCCTAACAACGGTAAACTTACAACAAATCAGTTTCCAACTACATGGGTTAAACATAGAAGACGATCAAGCACACATGTTTTGGTCAAATCAACCAAATTACATATTACCATAGATATATACCCACATGACTGTGGAAGGGATTGAAAGAGAGAAAAAATTCGGTTGTGATCCTTTGGTCCCATAGTTAGATGTAGGAGACACTCTTATAGATATAGATACCAGCTTAAGAATTCAAGTTGCACGAACGCCTGTGAGATACTCTGAAAAAGTTAAACAACTGTTAATTCTAAATATAGAGGTTGAAAAAGCATATGACTATTAGATACTAGGGATTAGAGACTAATTCCACACATGACCATAGTAGGTCTATAACAACCACGAATCTATGGTTGAGACCCACAAACCCCACAACCCAACGAATCCATAGGTCAATCTGACATTGATGCTGGCCTACACACATTAATATTCAGGTCTACTCCACTTCCACCTATCATCATCGAACAATTATCCTTATTAGACATAGCAGCTAACGAAGCTAAGGAGTTCTGGACTAGGCCAGAGAATCACCCATAGAGTTAATTATATTTACTATCCACCCTATGACCTTATCTAGAGAAATACATGAAACCATCCCAGGTCATCTTCCACGTATTCCACAGCCCATAGACAAAATCATGCCAGAGCTCGATATTGATTGGACCCTTCGAGCAGTCATCCTTGTTGATCAATCTATCACGCTAGTTTAGGTTAGGAGGGCCTTCTTTGCCTTAGATTCACAAATTCCAATAGTGCGCATTGAAGACATCAGATTGCCTAACTAGTTTGTCTGCATCCCACACATATTCAATCCCCACCGGCTGTCTCGGCATGACCTCGGGAGGTCAAGTGTGAGGAAAGGTTACTTTTAGATTCCCACGCTCGCTTTTCGCTTTTCCATCGTACAAAATTGGTGAACCTGATGTGAACTTTCTACTTTCTGGTCTGGAGTCAGATTTCTACTAGTTTTGTTTTAAATTAAACGACTTTTTCATCTTTACTACCTCATCAGCTTTCACCATTACCTTCGCTCTTTCCCATTATTCTGTGGGTATTCATATACCCCCCAAATATGTCAGGATTCGATGCGCATGGTAGGCCTCTCTTAGGTCTTTAGGCATACTATACTCAACTGAATAGACAATCATCGCCCTCACTCTCAATATGGGGTGACAACTACTCAACTAAACAGTTGTCAACACAAACTCCAAGGGTCAGATATAGCTCATCTTTCCAAATAGAGGAGTTGGGTCAGCTCGCTCAAACACAACAAACAGAGCCTTCAGGATCGAACAATATGACGTTCACAGGAGAATTTGGTTCGTCTCCTCAGATACTATTTAGACCACAAATTAGCAGACAATCTTACCCATACCTAGGTTTAGATGATGAACATGTGGTACGTTATTTCAGGAATGAACAACGTTCTCAAAGTATGTACCCACCTGTAGAAGGTTCACAAACACAACCCGAGGTATCTTTTCAAGAAAATACCTCCATACCACTATAGATAGGAAACGCCCTTGGGGAAACTTGGCAAGGCAATGATCAATTCATAACGGGATATCACATGCCTATACAACACCATGATATACAACAAACACCACTAAAGAAAAATACCGTGACTTCCCCAAATGAAGTCATTTTAACGTTAGTAGAAAAAGTGAGGGGGTTAGAACTTTCTCAAGAAAATCAAAATTCTCAATTCATGCAGGCAGGAAATTCCAATCCTCCACACCATCCTACCCAAATAGACCTCCTCACGAGAATAGGCACGTTAGGCATGACTCCTCAGTATTCACAACAAACCCCAGCAAGAGCTGCCATTTCTAACACCATTCTGACACCTCCTGGTCTAGTACAAAATAATCCATTCGTGGACAATACCCCTTCATACTTAAACATGTATTCCAAATCACCACAAGGGGATATGTTCTCCTCTCACTGGTATTTTTACTCAACCACAGGGGTTTCCTTATGCTCCCACCAATGCATACGCCATGCTATATCAACAACCCATTCCACTGCCACCCCCTCAGCAGGCACCATCAATGGTCGAAACCTACGCGATAGGGACATATTCAAAATACTTGAAAGAACCTTTATATTTTACCATACGGAGCATCATGCTTCCAAGAACTCTTCCCGATTTTCCCAAATACAAAGATGAGGGAGATCCGAATGCACATATCAAGGCTTACGCCACGGCTATTTGAGAACTACTCCCTTGGGATGGGGTTGTTGCTAAAATATTTCCAAAAACTTTGGAAGGTATCGCTCTCGATTGGTATTATAGAATACCTGAGGTTTCCATCCATTCATTTGAACAACTCTTTTCAGAGTTCATTAAGGCATTTGACATGAACAAACTATTAAGAACAGGAATCAGGGAATTCTTGCATATTAAGTAGGAACACAATGAATCTTTTGCTCATTTCATCCAGTGGTGGCATACAGTTCTTTATTCTTCAACCAGTGCTCCAAATATGGACCAAATGGAACTATGTGATTTATTCCTTCATTCTCTTAGTAGATAAATGAAGGAAGAAGTCCAGAAGTTCCCACTAAGGACTTACGATGAAGTACTTAAAAGTGCTCTCCGAATAGATCAAGCGGCAATAGATAGCGGTCATAAGACATATGGAACAAACGGGAGGTTAATCACCTCCAACCAGAATACTACGACTTATCTAACTACCACAAATATCAATCAAGGACCTAAAATCCTCAATAAAAATCATGGAGTGACAACAGATGGAGTAACTGATCAAGCTAAAAAGCTAAATGTTGTGAATACGCCACTGCTAATAAACAACCAACGAAACAACAACTTTACCCCAACAATCAATGCAGTGGATTTTAATCATCCACAACAACAACAACAACAATGGTGAAACCTTACATAGGGTTCAAGCCAAAATTCAATTGGGTATCAAAACCAGAATTCAAACCAAAGACAACAAACGTAAAACTTTAATCCTAATAAACGACGGTTTGATCAAGACTTTTAGGCCACAATATACACCAAACCAACAAACTAGGGATTACAATCCTAACTCGTATTGTGGTTTTCACAAAATCTGAGGTCATGACACTAGAACGTGCCGTGACTATAATAAATTCATGCAACGCTTTTCCAGAAGAACAGAGACAAATTTTCAAAGATATGTTCTTGGTAGACCCTACGTCACCAGCACCAAATACTTTTACAGGGGTAGTTTCCCCTCAGAATGCACCCCTTAAAATCTTCAATGATCCGCTCCCAAATCACAACAACAACAGGTTAAATCTGAATGGGACAAACAAGGGTGTAATGACAGGAAACAACGATCATGAAGCCTCAACTTCACTGAATCCATTAGTTGCGCCACAATTAGGAAGTCAGCCACAACCCAAGATAGTCGGTTTAGTGGAATTAGACACCGAACTACCCGTAGAAGCTATAACAAGGACACGAGAGTATTCCTCTTAGCTAAGTCCAAGCTACCCACTAGAAATGGACAATATCCAACAAGTATTGATAAAACCCGTGGGTGCCTATGATTTAATTAATGATCTAACAAAGACCTTCTCACACATTTCATTCCTAGACTTACTGAAGAACTCCCCTGCTCACATGGCTACTCTTTTAGAGGCATTAGGTTTGGGTCATTTAGTGAACATCACTCCACCCCCCGAAACACAAGTAAACCATATAGACTTTGATATCCACCCTCCGGGACAGCCAAACAAGGATACCGAGTTTATATTTGAAATAAGCAAAATACCAACAGATGCTGAGATGGTACGTAGAGGCGACCCGGCCTTACATTTACAAGTATGCGTTTATAATAATTATGTGAAACAAGCAATGGTTGACGATGGGGCAGCAGTTAATATAGTCCCTTTCTCTTTCCTCCAAAAGCTAGGGTATGGAGAAACGAATTGTTCCACAACTTGAAATACATTAAGAGGCTATGATAGCCTTAAAGCCACGTCAATCGGAACTATAATACTACCGGTCACCTTAGGACCCAAAACAATTTTTACTAAGTTTTATATTATAGATTGGGAAACCAACTATAACATGATCCTTGGCCGACCATGGATACACCATATGAAGGCAATCCCTTCTACGTTATTTCAAGAAGTAAGATTCTTGCATTTAGGAAAGGTGTTCATAGCCAAAGGTGATCCAAAACCATTTGATGTACACCTGGCTGACCTAAAGAGAAGACCAGGCATTCACTTGGAGTTTTAACTCCCAACAAACCAACTTAATAAGCCTACCAGTCTGAAACCAGAAGAAAAGTTGGTACCTACGACAGATCTTGAAACCATGAGCCTAGCCGAGATAATCCCAGCCCTCAAGGACGAAGTTAAGATTGTAGAAATAGTACCATTAGGAACTACTACAAAAATTATTGAATTGCTAGAACATGATCTACCAATGTTCCTACCATTTGATTCGGTAGGCATGGGACACACCCTAGGTGTCAGTTCTCTCCCAGCAGAAGATCTATACATGGTGGAAGTAGAAGATATTAACACAACAAATTTCCAAACATCCATATTCCTAGTGAAATATTGGACTCTCCATTTCAATGGAGCTAGATGTCGTCATGGAGCTGGGGCAGGTGTAATCTTTACTTCTCCCGAGGGAAAGGTCCTACCATTTGCCTTTAAACTAAACTTCGAATGTACAAACAACAGTGTTGAATACGAATCCCTCCTCCTTTGCCTCATCTTAGCTAAGAGGATCGGTGCTAATAATATCAGGGTGTTAGGAGACTCACAATTGGTAGCAAACCAAGTCGCTGAGGTATATGAAACCAAAGCCGAGCACTTACAGCTCTACAAAATAGTTGTATTGAATTTAAGCAAGGAGTTTGACTTCATATCAATTGAAGCAATCCCACGAGAACAAAATCTTCTTGCCGATTCAATAGCAACCTCAGCGTCACGCTTCACTCCAAGCATGGAGTTGGAAAATACCCATTTTATGGTATCCCTTCGTAGCGAACCATTATTAAAACAAATGTCAAGCCCTCATTTAATGAACAGAGATGAGAACAAATCTACTATCCTAGACCACATTGATAGTGAGACAACCACTCTTGATTACTTAAATGCCTATGCAGCGATACATCTCACCCATCACACAATAGATTTATCCTTGATCCCGCATTCATCTTCCTACTATGGGAATCACATGACAGAGCTTCCCCCATAAACGGAACCCAGCATATACACAGTCGAGAATGGAGACGAGATAGAACTACCTCCAGCCCCGCCTGAGTTTGAAGAAGGTAACGCTTCTCTAATTGAAGAAACAATTGATATTAACATCGGAATGGAAGATGAACAAAGGATATTGAAGTTAGGATCCTCGTTAACTCCATCAGAAGTAGAAATACACACTCGGATCCTCAAGGAACATCAGAAGGATTTTACATTTAATTATAAGGAAATGATAGGAGTTACACCCCACATTGCAGTGCATAACCTCGTCACTAAATCAGATGCAAAACCGATTAAACAAAAATCGAGGCCAATGAAGCCCAAGGTATCTCTCATGGTGAAAGAGGAGGTAATAAAACTCCTCCAAGTAAGATTCATCAAACCAGTCGATTATTCTCAGTGGGTATCTAATATCGTTCCCGTTCTCAAAAAGAATGGGAAGATATGCATCTGTATAGACTTCCGAGACATTAACAAGGCATGTCCTAAAGACGACTTCCCGTTACCATCCATAGATGTCATTGTTGACGCAACAGCTGGATTTGAGCTTTTATCTCTCATGGATGGATTCTCGGGATACAATCAAATCAGAATATCTGAACAAGACCAAGCTAAAACCACGTTTATAACTCCTTGGGGAACTTATTGCTATGTTGTTATGGCCAATCGGACTCAAGAACGTTGGTGCTACGTACCAGCGGGCTATGACATATAATATTCTCATGACCTTATTCATAAAATTTTGGAATCCTACGTAGATGACTTGTTGTCCAAGGCCAAGAAGCGTTGTGACCACCCAGAAGTGCTTTGTGTCATTCTTTCACATCTAATAGAATATGGAGTCACGCTAAATCTAGAAAAACACTGTCTTTGGTGTAACAGGAGGGAAACTCCTAGGTTATATTATATCATCACGCGGGATCGATGTTGACATAACCAAAATTAAGGATGTTCTCGAAATGGTGCCTCCTTCGAATGAATATGGAATTAGGTCATTTCTCGAAAAAACTCGGTGCAATCTGGAGATTCATCCCAGACTTAAGTTTCGCCATCCATCCAATCAACAATCTACTCAAGAAAGATTATAACATTGATTGGACCAAAGACTGCAATGAAGCTTTCAACGTAGTTAAGGCGTTTCTTGTTATCACCACCCACGCTAATGCCACCTAAGCTGGATCGCTGATTAATTTTATATTCGCGAGCCACCAATGTCTCGTTATCCTATATGTTGTCTCAAGAAGACAATGACAAGAGAGAACATGCGATCTATTTCATTAGCCAGACATTGCTCGACTATGAAACATGCTACACGCAAGCGGAATGAGAATGCCTCACTCATAGTCTTTGCAACCAAACGCTTAAGACATTACATGCTAAATCAAGAAAAAAAGGTCATTGTAAAGACAGAGCATTTACAAACTTTCCTCACGCAGGGGTCCTTGTTTAAAAAGGTTGGATGCTTTATAACCTTAATGGGTGAATTTGAATTAACATTCATAAATCAAAAGTTCCGTTAAAGGACAAATCATCGTGGATTGGTTAGCTGATAACCCACTAGATGGAGGCAATCTAGTAGATCTAGACTTTCCAGATGAATGCGTATACTACATCGAAACTAGACCCCCTATCTCTGAATGTCCTTAGTATACCGATATTATTAATCATATCATAGACCATACGTATCCAGAAGGTGATACACACCACAACAAAGAAGGCGTTTACGCATTATCGTAGCTAAATACGTCATTATAGAGCAGGTGCTCTATCGTAAAGTGTTCGATGGAATGCTTCTAAGATGTGTCGACATAGAAGAATCCAAGAAGATTCTCCAAAAACCTCACAGTGGGATATGTGGAGGCCACTACGGTGGCCATGCCATCTACTCATAAAATACATCAGATGGGCTATTTCTGGACTACTCTAGAGCACGACGTAGTAGAGTTTGTACGAAGGTGTCATAAGTGCCAAGAATTCTCCCACGAGATCCACATTGTCGGCACAAGCCCTACAACCAATTCGCTACTCTCATGGCCCTTTTCTATGTGGGGCCTAAATTTGATAGGGAAATTCTCTCCCTTGTTTACAGATGGCCACAACTTCATAATCACGGCCACCGAATACTTTACCAAGTGGGTAGAGGCTATGCCTCTTACTACTGTGCCAGGCTCTGTAATCGCCAATTTCATTTTGAACCAAATCATTTGTAGGTACGGTATCCCACAAAATCATTATCTCGGATAATGGGACTTCTTTTAAGAATGATGAAGTTCACGAATTGTGCAATAAATTCAAGATAAGCCATCATATGGACTCCTTGTATTACACCCCAAGCCAATGGACAGGCTGAAGCAAAAAATAAAACATTAAAAACTCATTCTCCTTAAAATGGTGAAAGAAAACAAACGAGATTGGCATTTGAATTTATATCCAGCCTTATGGGCCCACTGAACCTCGATAAGAACGCCAACAAGAGCGACTCCTTTCTCGCTGGTATTCAGGGCAGAAGCAGTTCTCCTACTTGAGGTTGAAATACCCAATCTCCGTATCTCATTACAAGGGATTCTAGACGAAGAGGCTTATAGGGAAGCACGTCTTTCCCAACTAGAAAGCCTAGATGAAACTAGGTTAGATGCCGAGCAGCGACACAGAGTCTATGCTGACCGAATGTGCCAGTAGTATAGCAAGAAAGTCTATGAATGCGACATATATGAAGGTGATCTAGTTCAAAGGATAGACAGCCAGATCGCCAAAAAGACTGGCGAAGGAAGGAAGTTCTAGCCCAAATGGTTGGGCCCATACCGAGTCATGAAGGACTATGGAAATGGTGCATACCTTTTATGCACACTGGAAGGTAAGGAATTTGGTGAAACAGTCAATTCCCTACACCTCAAACAATTCTATGCGTAAGCAGCTAGTACTATTCATATAATTATATCTACATTGCATCTTCATATAGTTAGGATCATCTTGTCCACTTGTTTTGTACAAATTTGTGATCAAGGAATTTATTCTCAAAGAAATTCATTACAAACTCATGATGTTGTTGGCATAAACACTCTAATCATACTTCTCTATTTCCATGATATCATCAAACTATTTCGGAATCATTTCATCAAACAAATTTAGATATGACAAAGTCTTAATGGTAACCATACCAAGATTTACATGTTTGTTCTCACTTTTGGTTTCTTCTTAGGATAAGTGTCTTACTCTATGGTCTGTTCTAGAAGCTTCATCGGTGTCACATCTATCCCGTATAAATATCTCTTTGGAAGTAAGAGCATGCTGACATTTTACTCAAGTAAACAATTCAAATATAAATCAAACAGAAAATTTTAAATTTACACATTTCCTTGCCCCACCAACCTTTGGTGATGAGCTTGCGTCTCTTACTAGTGACGTAGGGTTCGGAAAGGATGGAAATGCCCTTACTCACCTATGCCTTTCCTAAGGTGATGAACCCACGCTTCTTACTAGTAGCATGGGGCAAGGTATGGGGGGTTCTCTTGACAAAAAAACGTAAAAGGTCATAAACAAACAGTTCAAATCTTGAAGTCTTGAGTCAAAAACAAAATGAATCGGATGTCCGAAATTCCAAGAGAATTAAAAATCCTAAAACCAAAATTTTGTCTACCATGTGGCCATCTACAGATCTAAGTCTAGATAAACCACAAAGCAAGTTGCATCCCAAAACTATGAAGTCACTCGAGTGGAGTAGGCTTGTAGCATCCTAATTTGGTTCCACCAAAGCTTTGTCTATCTTTCATCACTATCATTTCAACACATTTTGTAACTTGTGCCCTTTCTAGCTCTCAGTGATGAGCCCTCGCATATTACTAGTTGCGTGGAGTTAGGAGTGGGGAAAGTCTATCTACTCATCATACCGGCTTGTCTTCACCACTTTGCCAAAACAAACATGAAGTATCCAAAATTGCTTAAAGAAACTAAAATTCAAAATCACATCGTGTCTACATTATCATATATTAGCATCATGAAATACAAAAAGAAAGTAAACAATTGTATCATTTGTTCTCCATTGCATACATTCTAAAAATTATATAAGCATACATCATAGTTTACATGTGGAAACGGAAATGCAGGTAAGCCATAAATGCCAAAAGTCTGATCCAAAAAGAACATATATATATATATATATATATCAAAATTCTTGTACAATGCCATCATGCGCTAAGCATGGTCAAAATGCTCAAAGAGCCCGAGATATACAAATGAATCATACAAAATATAGGAGAGCCAAGTGGCTTCTCAACCCCCTATGAGACCCCTTTGAAGGTGTACGCCCATTGCCGAGGGCTCCGGCTACGCTGGGCGCTCTGAGTGCACGGAGGGCTCAAGAATCCTAAGGGGCAGCCGCAATCTCGCCACGAGAATGACTCCTCATCAGGTGCTCGGCTGTCCTATACCTCGCTAACTCCGTACGGAGAGTTGATACCATCCTGGCTACATGCCAGACAGGAGAAAATACGTCAGTATGTCTGTCGGCTGCTGAGGGCTCCCCTACATCCACAGACAACTCTACACAGGTCCTCTCCATGGGGATCATCAAGGTATCAGTGAATACCCTATGAATCAGGTCTTGCCACTCATCAGTGGTCTCTGCAAACAAAGGAGAAAATGAATTAGAAATAAAACAAGAGATAAAACACAAATACAAACAATAGGAGAGATGGCAATTAAAGAAATCCTAATAAAAAAACAAACATTAAAAGGAAAGATGATAACTTACTCGAGATCACCAGGACTGAAGGATGGATCTCTAGGGTCTGCACCTACCACAGATGCCGCCACTGATTGACGTGCTCCTCCTGTGGCTAGAGTCGACGTAACATACCACAACGGACTCATCCTCCCCACCACTGGCCCTGGGAGAGTGGCTAGTCTGAAACCAGAGTCTCCCTCTTTGCATGCTGCTCTGCCCTCTCTGCCTGCATGATATCCTGAGTGTCACGCCACTCAGGATGACTGTCCTCCTCGGTCTCCTCCTCTGTCTCTCCCTCTATGAACTCCTCGAACTCAGAGTCTATGTCAATGGGGTCATCACTGCTGTGGGCAGGACCTGCGGCAATCTGAAGTAAGGGTGCCTGAGGGGCACCGGCTCTCCCATGGGCACGTACTACCCGCCTAGCTACAACAGGAACGCTACGGGTAACAACTGTCCAACCCCCGGCCATCTAGGACCCCCTCTAGCCTCTCGAACTGACCTATATATTGGAAATACTGGGGGAAGCATGTCCATGTAAGGTAGGCCAAACTACTAAGGAACTCGGCCAAAGGGGTGTATCTCCACACACCCCACTCTGTCAACAAGTTGCCCTGTGGTGGAGCAGGAGATCAAAGTAAGAGCCTCCTCGCCCCATATACCTGCCATGGTCTGATATGGTGTGGCCTCCATGTCATCAGTGGTCAGAGAAGCAACTGGCTGATGAGGTGCTCTGAGCACTGACATATCTATCCATCTAGCTGCCCTCACAGCTCCAGGATCTATCACCTCTACACCTCTACCGTAAGGGATGAAGCGCTCATAAACCCAACTCATGACTAGGGTCGGGTGGCTCAAGGACTGCCCCTGTAAATAGACTACCCTGTATAAGTCATGGTAGGTAGTCCCAAGTATATATGCTCCCCAGGTGTAAATTTGGCCATGACCCTCTATCTATGCAATGATGGGGGACCAGCAATATAGCAGTGTGTCTCCTCCCTTGTCCCCGATCAATCTCAAGGCAAGGATCCCCATAATATCCTAACGAATCAAGGGGATGTGCAAGCTAGGAATAGACTGAACTCTAACCCCCTTCTTTGAACCAGTGGAGATGACTGCATCTCCCATGTACGAAGCCCACTGTGCTATCTAGGCCCGTGAACCTGCTGTCTCAAGTCTAAGACGTCTCCCGATGATTGGGACCCCCAGGATATGATAAACATCCTCCAGTGTGATGGTCCACTCACCTCGGACCCCTGGTAATCGGAAGGTTGTTCCGATCAGCATCCCAGTAGGAAAATAAGCCACAAATAATGTGACTGGACGGTGCAACATGTGGGACACGTGTTATATGCGTAGTATTCCGGCCCTCTGAAGAGTGTCCTCCTCATCATGAGAAATGAGCATCTAGTATTACTGGGAGCCAGTCACACTCTCTCTCTCAACTCCACCAAACGTACTCCTCTCTCGCCTACATACACCCAAAAACACACAAAACAGAGCAAGTTAGCATCCGAATGACATTAGAAAAATCATGAGAACACATAGAAATGCTAAAAAAGCAAAAACAACCTCAAACAAGTATTCTTTTGAAATTCTGTGAAGAACCACGCACCCTGAGCATGGGCGGCGGTTTCACAACCGCCACCCTTAAAATTGCAGCGGTCTTGTAACCGCCACCCTGAATAGGGCGGCGGTTGTGTAACCGCCTGCCCTGGGAAGGGTGGCGGTCGTGTCCCGAAAACCCACGTGGGTTTTAATAATCCTAAAAGGGCCTAGAAAACGACAAAAAAAGACCATTTTAACTAAAAACAAAAGACTACCCAGTAGGCGCCCCCCCCTAGATGGACCGTTTGAACCTATCATTTTCAAAAAATAACCCCCCCACGACAAAGATTTTAGCATTTTAAATTAAGGGGGTAAAAATGATAAATTGAGGAAAAATAACCTGTGATCTCGCGGGCCGATGATCCACTCGCGGAGGCATGATCACTATCCCGTCATGAACGTTTTGACTCTACTCTCGTAAGAAACCATCACCGTGGGTCCCAGAGCTTAGAATCAATCAAATCAATGCGAGCAAATGAATAGGAAAAATGGGCCCACTTTTCATATATAGTAGCAGTTTGACTTGTTTTGAATGCCCTTTTTCACAGTTTTGGAGCACTGACGAAGGTAAGTTCTTACCCTCACACAATATGGTACGTCCTCATTTCCCATTATTGTAGTATTTATTTTTCTGATCTATTTTTTCTATTTGCACCTTGATTCCTCTTTTCATTTTGCAGGTGGCAGGAATTTTGATGGCATCATTTTGACACATGGGCCTATCAGGTATAACATCCAACCTCCCATTTCGGGACCACCAAACTCGGACCCACCATTTTACGCCTCTTTATGGCTAAAACACTTCTCTGAGGGGGCAATATGTATGTACCCAAAATTGTGGATTACTGCACCATCGGTACAATGTAACACGTGCCCTAACGATGATACAGATCTCCTCGCAAGGTGTTCGAGGATCCGGAAAAGGCTCTCCAAGTATGTGTTATCATCCCGCATGCCTCGCTTAGCCCCCGTGTGCTTTGTTTTTCTCTTTTTCCCTCTTTTCTTTGCCTTTTTCCCTTTAGTTATGAAACCGCCGCCCTTTCTGGGTAGGCGGTCTTGTGACCGCCACCCTGGACAGGGCGGCGGTCCTGTAACCATCGCAATGCTCAGGGCAGCGGTCCTTTATTGCAATTTCCCAGATTGCTCTTTTAACACGACTCACGTAATTTTCAACATTTACCAGCTTCTTTTCACCGCCTTGGGCTTGCATTAATGATTCTGGTTCCCTGGAATAGTGTTTTGCCTTTGTTTATAGTTTAAGAGATCAATTTGGTTTTTACCTTGGGTAAATGCAAATGCTATAAATAGCTGGCTTGTGCTCAAGCAAATGGCCCCTCAAATTTACCTCTGAATTTCTCATTGCAATAGATTAGTCTTTCATTTTGTTTAGATTTCTTAGTTTCATTCATTGCATGCTTAGTTAGTGTTGTTTTTCTGTTAGGAAGCCACATATCCATCTTGTGTAGGTGTTGTTGATACTTCATCCAATCCATTGGAGTAGAATAGTTTGTTTTCAATAGGAAGCCATTAAAGTTGCAGGTTTTGTTCTTCAAACAAGATAGTTTTCAGGTTCTGGACATTTTATGTCTGCATGACTCGCAATAAATCCCACTAGGAACTGCATAAGCCAAGCTCTGTACTCTTACGCTATCCCTCTCCTACTCGCATTGTATTTCAGTCTGTATCCTAAAGCTGTCTTTATTCCAATATCTACTCCTATTGATGCTAGCATTACACACTTTTCTAGGATCCACATGAGCACAAAGGAACGAGGATGATCACACTGAGGGGACAAGAGCCACACACACCATCAGATTCGCCACTGTTCTACAGAATCCAGGTTCTAGCTTTCAAATTTCTAAATTAGAAGCATATCAAATAGAGTAGCCAATCAATTTATTTCAGTCAATTTTACTTTCGATATTGCCAAGGAATCTGTGAGGATTGATAGTTTCTGAGAGACTTATGATTCTTTCCTCACTTCTGAGGTAGGATCGAGAGTCTTTCAAATAGATTAGATCAAGTTATTTCATTATTTAGAATAGATTTACAACTGCACAGGAAAGTAGCTATACTCGGTTACTTTGTTTGTTTTAAATTCGTCATTAGATTAATTGTCAACTTCTAGATATATTAAAATAGCCGCCCCTTCAATTCATTTGTAAAATTCATCGGAAAAATACAAAAATATAGAAGTCATATATGTTAAAGATATACTTCATATAGTTAATTTTGCTTTGCTACATTTTAGTTTACACTGTTGCTTTTGTATGACAATCACGGGACCTAGAGGGCCCAGGGAATACGTATTCGAGCCAATTGTGCCCCAACCCAATCTCGTCACAGCCATAACTGATATAGATCAAAATCTTAGGATCCAAGTCTTTCGAATAATGGTAAACTTACAACAAATCAGTTTCCAACTGCACGGGTTAAACATAGTAGACGACCAAGCACACACGTTTTGGTCGAATCAACCAAATTACAGATTACCCTGGATACATACCCACATGATTGTGGAAGGGCTTGAAAGAGAGAAAACATTCAGTTCTGATCCTTTGGTCCCACAGCCAGACGTAGGAGACACTCTCACAGATATAGATACCAGCTTAAGAATTCAAGTTGCACGAACGCCTATGAGATACTCTGAAAAATTCAAACAACTGTTAATTCTAAATATAGAGGCTGAAAAAGCATATGACTATTGGATACTAGGGATTAGAGACTGATTCCACACATGACCATAGCAGGTCTACAACCACGAATCTACAGTTGTGACACACAAACCCTACAACCCAACAAGTCCATAGGTCAATATGACGTTGATACTAGCCTACGCACATTAATATTCAGGTCTACTCTGCTTCCACCTATCATCATTGAACAGTTATCCTTATTAGACATAGTAGTTAACGAAGCTAAGGAGTTCTGGACTAGGCTAGAGAATCACCCATAGAGTAAATTATATTTACTATCCACCCTATGACCTTATCTGGAGATATACACAAAACCATCCCAGGTCATTTTCCACGTATTCCACAACCCATAGACTGAATCACGCCAGAGCTTGATATTGATTGGAGCCTTCGAGCAGTCATCCTTGTTGATCGATCTATCACGCTAGTGCAAGTTAGGAGGGCCTTCTTTGCCTTAGATTCACAAATTCCAATAGTGCGCATCGAAGACATCATATTTCCTAAGTAGTTTGTCTGCATCCCACGCGTATTCAATCCCCACCGGCTGTCTCGGCACGACATCGGGAGGTCGGGTGCGTGGAAAGGTTCCTTGTAGATTTCCACGCTCGCTTGTCACTTTTCCATCGTACAGTATCCCTCACCACCGACATTTTGTAATAAGCCAAGATGACTGCATGAAGGCATGGAATGAAAATGAAGACAAATGCATGCAGCTAATGAATGAGGTATACCTCACGAACAAAAAGGTGGTGAGCTGGTGGCCATAAGTCATTCATCGTAGTAACGTCTTAGAAGAGATGAGTGACACCATCACTTTCCTGAGTAGGGTGTTTGGGCTACCTGACGCCCATTATTTTCACAAGTGCATGCTCAGATACTTAGAAACAATGAGCAAAAATGTTCCTGATCAATGTTTTGAATGGGCGGAGATTATCAATAGCACAATCTCTGAGCAGCTTCAACAACTCTCCACAACTGGGAGGTTCTACATCAACTCCTATGTAGTGTACAATGCTATCTCTGAAAGAGACTACCCAGCACTAAATCGATGCGGGGTATGGCCCTAGGTCAGAATATATGAGTATTATCCAGAGTTAAGGCTGGAAAACAGTATAGCCCAATTCAGCAAAATCAATGATGCCTTCTTCTACGGCATCATCTGCCTCTTAAGGCCCAATATGACTCATGGTCAGATGACCAAAAGCATGGTATCTACCACAGAGAAGTGGGGAGTGTTATTTACGTAATTCCCCACTTTTACCTATCTCAGAGCCACCAACTTCTTGGGGGAACCCACCAAGTTCCCGATGTATGTTGGGCCTAAGCTGATCCTATTGGAGCTATCTAGATAGCTCATCATGTATCACGAGAAGTGTCTAAAAAGAAAGAAGGGTGGAACTTCATTCCCCCTCACAGTGAGCAGGTACACCTATGCTTCACAAAGTAAAGCCCGGGAGACGTTTGTAGAGCTTGAATTACTCAACTTAAAGCATAATTTCCCAGCGAGGCCATCCTTTGATCATCATAATTTCCTTCCAAGGGCAAAGCTCGATCCAATTCACGTCCCTCATATCGAAGATATCTACATCAATCTGTATCAGGAAGTTGAGCTCAGAAGAAAGGATCACTCCCACCTGGCTTTGGTAGAGATCATTCAGTATGGTGTGGCCATTGTCCCAAAGGTCTTCCAAGCAACTGATCAAGAGGTTGATCAGGTTTATCTAGACACAGATGGGGAAAATTGGCCATTTTCTGAAATTGATAGAACAAAGGTGCCTCAGACTATTGAGGAAAGAGTCAAAGGCACTCTGCAGCGCATAGAGCATTGGTGCAGGAAAAATGGTCTCATCTACCTTGGGGTAGACTTCACCACGTCTCCCTTGGGAAATGCACCCGCCAGGCTGAAGCACTTGCCAAAGGGAAAAGGGAAAGATAAAGAGGGAGAGACAAGCACTTCTCAGGAGGAAATTCCCGAGAGTCCTACTTCCACCGCTGAAGAATAAGTAGCAAGCTTGATCTCCCCAGAATAATAAGAAGTGGTAAGTGTTCCAACGGGCACATCCACTTAGGATGTTGCCACTATTACAACTAGTGAAAGTTTCCACCATCCCATCTCCCGCTCCTCCTTCCCCTCCTCATGTCACTCAACCAACCACTCCTTCGGTTGTGTCTTCTCCCCCATATTCTACTATTCACCCTTCCTCTTCCTCCATCTTTTCTTCCCTCATGGATCTGTCTCCCAACATTTCTTCCCTCATCTCTCAGATCCCTTCCACCCCTACATTTTCCTCTCTTGTAGTAACTCCTACCCCCGTGAGCACTATGTTGTCTTCCCTCTCAATTCCGCCACCAAGTGTCTAGATGCATTTTCTCGTGCCCACTACAGTTTCTCCTTCTTCCACCCCTGTTCCCTCCTCTTCCCCTGGTCCCACTCCCTTAAGTCCAGAATGGATCTCCAAACACTTGAGCCAAGACAAGAGAAAAGTCCCCATTATACCTATGGACTTCTCCATGATTCCAGATAAAGGAGCTAAGAAGCAAAAGGCCATAACCCGCTTCTCTCAAAGCGCTTCAGGTGAAAGAGTTATGGAGATCACGTACCTTTATCCCACAAAGGAGAAAAAAGATATGCCCCCTACAGATTTTACAGTGACTTAGGTCACAATGGGAACATCCTCAGAAAGCCTGCAAGGAGAGGCCTTATCTACAATGGATGCCCTTTTCAAAAAAGCTTCAGGAAGTAAAGGAAGAGAAGAGGATATTGAAAGAGCAGAAAAAACATCTTCTCTAAGCCCTGCAGAAAATGGGCAGTGCACCTTCTGTAGCTACCACCAAAACTCCTAAAGCCCTTAGTCAGGAAAAGATAAATGAGTACACTAAGATTGGCGAGCAAGGTATGGCAGTGTCCGCCTGGAGAGACCAGATCCTCAAAGATAGTGAGGAAGTGATTATAAATTTCACAGAGCTATATCAAAATATAGATCAGGCTAATAAGGAACTCTAGGAAATTACAGGACCTATCTCCGAAGAGTTGGACCATGTCAGGTTACAACACGAGACATTCCAGAAGATGATCGACTGCCCAGCCGATGACTTAATGAAATTCGGTGTCTTCGATCACCCAAGAGAACCCAATAAAATCCTTGCTGCTCTAGACTATCGGGTTGACTAGATGGAGTTTGTCTTGGATAAAATAGACAAAATCAAGGAGGAGGCCTTAGATGCAATGCATCAAATGGAGTAGATCATCTTAAGGATGTCTCTAGGTTTTCTCACCCCATCATATGCCTTAAAGAAGGCAGAGGACACTATTCAGCTCTTCAAGGGAATCGCATTGTAGGGTTTGACTTTAGAAGCCACTTTTGATATAGAATCTATCAACAACCTTCTGGCTTGCCGTGACTTTGTTGGATACCTGATGAAGGCAGGTAATGAATACTTTAAACTCCTGGAAAGAATCAAAGATGAACGGGAGACTTGTAAAGTCATCGGAGATCACACCAAGGGTTATGCTCAGGATCAACTTCAAATGATGGTTAGCAAATTCATGGAGTACCGAGCTCAATTTCACATTTCCTCTCGTGAGCAGAAACAGGATACTCCTTTGCAGCTGAGGGACGACGATGAATAGGCTCCTCCCTCCTAGGATTTATCCCATTTTTGTAATATTTAAAATAATGTTGGCACAAACGATGACACCATCCATGTTGCACCATGGGATGTTGTCATCCACAAAATTTCCCTCAAGTCAACAGTTGACTTTTAGATATTTTGTAAATAGTTGTTGGCTCCTTTCTGCCTTTTTTTTCTCCTTCTCTTTCTATAAATACTTGGATACTTGTTGTATTCAAGGTGTGGACATTTTTTAGATGAAAAATAGAAGTGAGAAGAAAAGACTTTGTACTTTTTGTAACAGAAAATATTAATATAGGAATTAAGACTTTGTGCTCAATGAATGTATTATGTGCATTAGATCTTTCTTAAGTTAGATCTGTGTTGCTTTTCTGTTAGATCTATCTCTACTTTTTTGTCATTTGCTCATCAGTATTGCTTTGTTCGTTTATGCAAGTAGGTTTGGCTCTATTTACTACCAGCCCAAAACATAAACCCTCTGACCTTTCTACTTTGGAATTCATTTCTTTTCTCCCTTCAGATCTATCCTATCTATGTTCCTGTCTTCATTCCTTTTTTTTATAGTCAAAAATACCCCTACTGGGATGAGATCCCAAACCCCTGAAGGTAGAATACGGTAGGACTTGTGCACATTCCTACTGGTAGAATAGCAATAAACTAGTTTCACTTTGTTTTCTCAAAGAGGGGCTATTCCCTGCACACTGTTGGCTCATTTATCCATAGATCTGCCCTCCCGATAGATTTTCAAACCAACACAGATATATTTCTTTTTAGACCTCTATCTCCTCCCTGAGAACTAAATTATTTTCCTTGAAGAAGATTAATAATTAACTAGCCCATCTTCCTGAGCAGATCTTCATACTCAGTAGATGTACTAGGAGAAAGATTTGTGCTTACCAAGAGTGGTTGTGGATTCTGGACCAAAGGTGTTGGTGTAGGCTCTACTTTAGCAACAATTTCTTTGGGCTCTTCTTCCATGCTTTCTTCTTGCCTTCTTGTAATCTCCTTTTCTTGTTTGAGGGTCAGTAGGTGGTCATACTTCACTCATTGTCTGATCTCTAGCTTCATCCCAAGAATGAAGTGCTTACAGAGGAGATTATCCACACCATTCATCAACCCATCCACTAATCCTTCCTTACGGATCTAGGCATCGAGCTTCCTCCTTAGCTCTAGAACATGAGCATGATAATCCCTTATCTTCTCCTTCTCTCCTTGGGATAACTTTGTGACCTCGATCATGAGATCTGCATATTTCTGTTGTTCAGCAAATTCTTCAAGAAAACTTTCAGTTAATAAATCCCATGAGTTTTTCACATTATCACCTAGTGTTTCAAACCATCTAAGGGATGAACCATCCAAAAAGGTAGGAAAAAATTCAGTCCATTATTTCATTCTTATGAGGACATTACAAATGCAAGATTGTTTAAATTCTTGAATGAAAGAGGAAGTATCTTCATTAGATTGGGCTGAAAAAATAAGAATATTCCCCATTTTCAAAAGTAACCACATTGAAATACCAACCCACAAGTACAATCAACAAGACTTATGTGCACAAAAAATTTCAATCACTATAATAGAAAGTGACTTTACACCTATCTACAGTGAAATAGAAATGACAATGGTAAACTATGGTAAAACTAGACTTACTGCGGTAACAACTAACTTTAATGTAGTAAACACTATTCACGATAAAAAGTGAAGTTATTGCGGTAAATACTATTCATGGTGAAAAGTGACTTTACTGCAGTAAATACTATTCACGGTAAAAAGTGACTTTACCATCGTAACTGTTGATGGTGAATCACAGCACCCCTGAATGTCTGCAACCTGATGGGTTAAGACTCTCAGTGTGATTGCATAACATGGAGCTTTTCCCAAGTGTGGGACCTTGTGAAATCGGAAAAGCTCTCCGGATGAAGGTTGGTTCCTATTCCTCTGTTCAGATGCACATGTAAAAAATGTAGAGGGTTTACTCAAAAAGCCTAAACTAACTTTCTAAGGAGACAGGGTAAGAAGATGCATAAAATAAAACCTAAACTAACAAAGGTGATGCACCGAGGAATGAAGAACACCTATCTTGTCAATAAACACAAACCATTAAAATGTAATGCAAGATCATGCACAGATAACAAAAATTGCAGTGAAAGATCAGGAGGATGCAAATGAACACAGAGAGGGTTGATAATCATCCATAGACATGCATTATTTGCTCCAAATATTGATACAATACACTACAAAATTCCAAGAGGTAAAGTTGCATTACAGTTTTAGATGGGAGGTTTGGACTCCACAAATTCACCTGCCAAAGAGAAGAAGGGAGGGGCAAAACAAGAATATCCAACCTTTAGAAAGAAGCCCCTCCTTACAATTTATAGGAAGAATGAGAGAGGGAAGAGAGAGGAACTCCAAATCTACCCCAACCACCTCCAAGTTGTATTTAATTCATCTCATAATGGTGGTAGGTAAGAACCCTAGCAAACCCAAAAAGTGGCAAACTGTACTTTTTATTTTTAAGAATTTGTTCACACCCAATTAAAGATATCCAATCATAGTTAGATAGAGGACCTTGTAATCTTTCCGAAAATTCCAACCTTGCGTGAATCTAAGCTCCCTGTGAAAAGTTATGGCCATCTAAATATCTAGGTCAGGGTTTGCTTCCTGTCAGTGCTCAAAATGTTGTGTCTCCTGAAGGTGCACCTTAGTGCAATCATGTGCATGTCATCATACTCTTAAGTGCACTAGGGTGCATCCATGTTCATGTCGACACTTTTTGACGTGCACCTTCTACCTGCGCCTTGGCGCGAACTTTTTCATGTCGACACTTTTCTACCTGCACCTTGGCACATCCATGTTCATGTCGACACTCTTTGACGTGCACCTTCTACCTGTGCCTTGGCACAAAATTTTTTGTGTCGACACTTTTCTACCTGTGCCTTGGCGCATCCATGTTCATGTCGACACTCTTTGACATGCACCTTCTACCTACTCCTTGGCGCGAACTTTTTCATGTCGACATTTTTCTACCTACGCCTTGGCGCATCCATGTTCATGTCAACACTCTTTGACGTGCGCCTTCTACCTGTGCCTTGGCGCGAAATTTTTCATGTTGACACTTTTCTACCTGCGCCTTGGTGCATCCACGTTCATGTTGACACTCTTTAATGTGCACCTTCTACATGCGCCTTGGCGTGAACTTTTTCATGTCGACACTTTTTGATGTGCACCTTCTACCTGCTCCTTGGCACAAAATTTTTCGTGTTGACACTTTTCTACCTGCGCCAGGGCGCATCCATGTTCATGTCGAAACTCTTTGACGTGCGCCTTCTACCTACACCTTGGCGTGAACTTTTTCGTGTCGATACTTTTCTACCTGCGCCAAGGCGTGAATTTCTTCATGTCGACACCTTATGTCGTGTGCCCTTTACCTGTGCCAAGGCACGAATTTCTGTTATTCTCATATCTACCCAAAGGGGAAGATATATACAACAGTAACTACTATGCACAGTAAAAACAAGGTTACCCTCCAAATGATTTCTAACTAAGTAGGAATATCTCTCCAGAAAATCTACCAACGAGGAATGGTCTCGGTAACGGAACCAAAATTTCATCACCAATCCGGCACTATGATAATTCTCCACCAGGAACTCCTCACGCTATGATTATTTACTAATGTATGACTTTTAGTTTGGTGGAAGTCATCTGGAAACACAACAATAGACATAATAACACAAGAATACCACAGACTATGACATAAAAGAATGATGAAAAATATGAAATATAACTGTAAAATGTATAATTAATATGAAATTGTTACAATCTCACCCATGAATTACTCCAAGTGTTACCAACTCCACTTGCCTTCCAACAATAACTATGGGAGAAACTTCACAATTGCATATCTTAATGGCTTCTTTAACACACCTTCTAAACGATGGCTTCCTTCACACACTTTCTTATACAATATTTCTCACTACTTCCTTCTATGCTAAATGAGGGGGGTGGCCTCTCTATTTATAGAACTTTCAGGCTTATCCACCTTATCTCTAAGATAGGATAAGAAATCTACTCTGACGAATCATATTCCATACCTTAACTCTTATCTTTACATGTAAGCTTATCTTTTAAGATATGATAAACCTTATCATTTCACATGGGTTCCACCTTTTTAGACTTTTTACAAATAAAATACACAAAATATTTATGACATCACTCCTTGTCCTTATTACCAATATAATATTTCTAATTCCTAATCATGTAGACCCTACTTCTCTTCTTACCCTAACTTTGACATTTTAACATTACCGAACCACTTACAATAAATATTTACTTTTTACCACAACATTCCTATTGTACTTTGACTATTATTGTACTATACATTATTGGTGGAGTCATACTAGAAGCACTGTTATCTTCTATCGAACACCACTACTAATTATACTTAAAAACATCCTATTCCTAATACATACATTAATGAAATAGAAATTACGGAGGAAAATTTTAGTGTCGACAAGTCCAAGGGACAGTCCTCAAATAAGCGCAGGCTTTCTGCATGTCCCAGGTACAAAATGAAGACAGGACAAGCTAAAATCAGCTAAGTATAGAAGGCTCAGCAGACGACGACACGTGCGTCATCGGCACAGCTTCAAGAGTCAAAGCGGGAGGGTAATTCTCAAACTTACGCTAGTCCTCCATGTGCCCTAGGTCTAAAAGGGATAGAGCCAATCATTAAAATTGACTAAGTATGGTCGAGTTGGTGGAATTCTCCACATGCCTTAATGGCACAATTTCAGAAGAGAAATCAAAGGGTCAATCTCTAAGTAGCGCTAGCTCACCATGTGGTTAAAGTCAATATGAAGATGGAGTTGACTGTTAAAAATTCCAAGACCGGCGGAGATATGCGTCAACTCGGCACAGCTTCAGGGGGTGTTTTCAAAGTAGAAAATCAAATGAGTGCCAACCCTCCACATATCTAGGGGTCAACATAAGTCAAGCAGAAAATTGGCCCAAATCAACTAAGTATAAAGGAACCGGCAGAGCCCTCCACGTGTCAACCTAGCGCTGATTTAAAGGAAAAGAATGCAAGAGGTGTTTGCAATCCTGCTCCAATCAATTTCTCCCACGTAGGTAGCCCAAATTTGAAGTTGTAAAAAAAAATTGAATGGCCCATGTTTTAACTGGTAAAATAATGTAACGGCCGTATATTTAAAAACTAGTTTTTCCACCATTAACATTTTCTTTACATTTTCAAGAATTCGAAAGGGCGTGGATAGTTGGAATAAGTTGTAATTGTTTCTTGTTTTCTCAAGGAATTTGTAACCGTCTCTTGCAAGCTATATCATGAGATTTCAAAGCCATTGTATGGGTTGGAATTTTGACTATTCTAGAACTATAATTTTGAATTGGAAGAAATCAATACAAAGTTTTTTCCCTTTTTTCTTGTGATTTATCTTTCGTTCTGGTTTTGATCTATGAATCATCTAACCCTTGCATTCTTGGAAACTTTTTGTTCTATTTTGTACAATCTCCAGAAATTTGAGTCTATGAATTGTGTCTGTTATAAACGTGGATGGTTCTACTCTGTATCTCATTTACACATTACATATAAGGGTTTTCTCTGCCATCTCTTTTCCTTGAAAGCATTGTCTTATTCTACCTCTCTCATCTCTTCAAAGTCTTCTATCCTCATGTATTGATAACTTTCCAGGCTTAAGACACATTTCAGGATATCGGGAAACCACCATTGAATGAAAGATTGTGCATTTGTACATAGTTTTTCCCCTACTTTCAATAAGGGAACCTCTCCCATTAAAGAGGAGGGACTTGTTTGTCCCCTGATTATGGTTTCATTCCAAGTGTAAATCTGAAACCCAACAATTTTTGGAGACTCTACTGGGGAATTTGTTCAACAAATTTCCTTTCTAAAAGAATAACATATTTGATCATTTCTTTGATCTAGCGACTCTAATATGTACTTGTGGTAGAAGGGTTCCTAGAATTAAAGATCCCCAATTTCAAATCTTGGATCAACAAGGTTTTCAACTTCCTCCAAAAAGAAGAAAGAGAAGAGCTTGTTCCACAAGTACACCTCTTGTTAAAGACAAAGCTTCTGGTAGTAGCATTCCTCAAGCACAACTTAGCCCTAATCTTCGTGCCCTAATTCTTGCTGGTGTCTCAGTTCCGCTTCAAGCAATATTTCTAGGGATGGTAGCACCTTAGCCTTGGGGACAAAGAGTTGGACCTCCGGATCTTCCTCAACCATTGCATGAGTTACCTAGGGGTAATAGGAAGAATTTTTCCAAATTTAGAAGTGATGGAAAAGTGCACCCTGATGAACACATTGTAGCCTTCATTGTTGCATGTGGGGTCCTTAGAGTTGAACATAAGGATGTTTCTGTGAGGTTATTTTTGGAAACCTTGTAAGACCATGCTGCAAATTGGTTTTATCATCTTCCTGTTGGGACCATCATTGATTGGACTACTATGAGAACTTAGTTTGAGCATCGTTTCAAACCTGCTAAGGATGTGCATGCTTTTCTAGCTTAGATTTCTCAAATCAAGAAGGAGCCACATGAACCTATGGGAGAATTTGTGGCCAAGTTAAACAAGTTGGTTAACAAGATTCCACTAGATACTAGACCTGTTGATCAGATTCAGAAGTGTTTCTTCTTGAATGCTCAATTGCCGAAAGTAAGCTATGACCTGAGGAGCATAAATCTTGTAACTTTAGATGTTGATCAAAGATTGGCTATCAGTGTGGAAGATAACTTGATCATGTCTGGCAAGCTGAAAAGGGATTCTTTCAAATCCAAAGCATCTTCTTCTTCTCCTTCTCCTAGAGGTAATGAAGATCAGTTGGTGCAAAAGCTTTCTAATGGCCTCATTTCAATCAAAAAACAATTGGCTCAACATGCTCCATATCAAGATGTTCCAAGAAAGAACTTTCAACCTAGGAACCACTTTCCCTCTTCTCAAACCAGGTTGGCCATTAAAGGTCCACCCCTCAAGGTACCTTTTAACGTTACTTGTGAAGATCTTGAGCCTAATGATGAGGAAGAAAATGGGATCTATGATGAACAAAAAGAGGAATTTGATGAAGAATTGGAGGATCCTGTCGGTTCTTGAGTTCATTTCCTCGCTACTAAGGGTATGGAAGATGAAGATGACTATGATGATGTAGTGGTTGAGATGAATAGTGAATCATATATTGTTATGACCTGGGAGTAGACCAACAAAAAGGAAAATTGGTTCAACATGAAAAATGATCCAAGGAGTACCCCATCACCATCCTGGTAATTGCAAGAAGAGGAGTTCCTATTCCTACTACTTCCACTCAAAAGGTAAGCTCTGTTAGTCCTTCTCCCTCTACTTCTGCTTCTAGGAATTCTCACCCAACAAATGATAAAGCTGATAGATCAAAATCTCCTCCTACTCCTAGTAGTGATTTCCCATCCACATCTGGATCTTTTGACATTATAGACCATCTTAAAAATACCAAGATTCAGATTTCTAAAGAAAAGTTCTATCAAACCCATCCTAAAGCCTTTGCCAAAATGATTAACTTTGTAAATTCTAAATCTAAAACCCCAACCCATTCTTCTAAAGGCCTTTTTCCCACTCCCTCACCCTCACCTCAATCAAGCCTTATGGCTACAGTCACTTCCTCTAATGAGAAAATTGAACCATTCTATGTGACCCTTCTCATAGCTGGCCACAAACTCAGTAATTCTGTCATAGATTCAGGAGCATCAGATAATGTAATTCCTGCAAAGGTAGCCCATGCTTTGGGTTTGACCCTAACACGTGCCTTTGGTTCCTATTATTCCATGGAGAGTAAGAAAGTGTCTTTGGTGGGCAAAATTAAAGATGCACAAGTAGCTTTTTCTACTTTTCTAGAGAAAAGAATCCTAGCCACCATTTTGGTAGTTGATATTCCTCCTTCATATGGGATGTTGCTGAGTATAAATTTCTACAAGGATGTAGGAGGGGAAATTCAAATGGATTGGTCACATTCCTTGATCCCTATCAATGGGAAGATGAAGAAGTTGCTACCTGAGAAACAAGTAGAGTATATTGTGCAAAAGATAGATGATCCTAAAGCACAAATATTGTATGCAGATATAGGGCATGGGAGCTACATGATCATGTTATAAGAGGAGACAAGACTACCAAAGGGAGTGTTTCTTGATCCTAATGGTGTGTGGACTTTGGAGTTTGATGGGAGTTTTTCTTCAGCTAGTTCTGGATCTGGTGTAGTGCTCATTTCTCCTGGGGGTAAGGTTCATCCTTTCTCCTTCAAATTTCAATTTGAAAATACCAACAATACTACCAAGTATGAGGCCCTCATTCTTGGGTTGAGCATGGCAAAGGAGATGGGAGTGAAGAACCTTCTTTCTTGTGGAGATGTAGAGTTAATTATAAAACAAGTTAGAGACCTTTATCAAGTAAAGAATAGAAGGTTGAACCACTATAGGAATCTAGTCTAGGATTCCATTGAATTCCTTGATGCTTTTTCCATTAAAACTGTGCCAAGGGAGAGGAACACTAGGGATGACTCTCTAGTTGTTTCTGGGTCCTTGTTGATTCCTCACCCTGATTTCCCTCAGGTGAAATTCGCCATTGAGTTAATCCATACACCCAGTGTGCCTGACAATACAAATAATTGGCAAGTTTTTAATGATGACCAGCATTTACTTTCTTTCTTGGAGCTCAGACACAACTTTGATTAGTTGTACTTTGAAGGAAGTGAAAATATACCTAGAGAGTGTGTGACATCAAATGAAGAGGGTGTCAAAGAAGAGATGGATCAAGATGGATGCATCAAACTGAAAAGAAATAAAATTCCTAAAGGGCTGGTGAGTTTGGATGATCTTTTTAATAAACATGATAGATATATGAAGTCTAAAGTTTCCCAAGAAGCCTGGCAATCTGATGAGACTAAGAAAGTGAATATTGGGAGTCTTGATGATCCCAAAATGGTCAAAATTAGAAAATGTTACACTCAAGAAGAGAAAAAGAAGGTGGTGAATCTGTCGACAAGTTATGTTGATGTTTTGGCTTACTCTTATGATGATCTTAAGGCTTTTCAGCCTAAATAAATGCAACATTTCATTCCTCTTAAGCCTAGGATCAAACCCTTCAAATAGAAGCAAAGGAAATATAATCCAAAGATAGTTGATACAATTTTCTAAGAAATACAAAAGCTTCTGAAGGCTGGGATTATCTTCTTCATCCACCATTCAACGTGGATTACTAATATAGTGCCTGTCAAGAAGAATAATGGTGAGATCTAGATCTGTGTGGACTTCAAAAATCTAAATCAGGGTTCTTTGAAGGACAACTACCCTCTTTCCATGATGGACCAAGTATTGCAAGTTGTTACAGGCTCAGAGATGTTATCTATGTTAGATGGATTCTTGGGGTACAATCAAGTAGAGGTGAATACTACAGATCAACATAAGATGTCCTTTACAACTCCTTGGGGCACCTTTGCATACAAGAGAATTCCATTTGGTCTCATCAATACTGGTGCTACTTTCTAGAGGGCCATGGACTTGGCTTTTGGTAGTTTGAAAGGGAAATGCATTGTTGTGTATTTGGATGACTTGACTTTGTTTTCTAAAGCAAGAAAAGATCACTTCCAACACCTTGAAACAGTATTGCAAAAGTGTAGAGAGCAAGGGATTTCTTTAAACCATAAGAAGTCTATGTTTTGTGTCATAGAAGGAAAGCTTTTGGGACACATTGTTTCAAAGGAAGGGATCAAGATTGATCTGAAGAGAGTTTAGGCCATCCACCAAATTCCTCTTCCGTCAAGTAAGAATGGTGTCCATTATTTCTTTGGTAAGATCAATTTCCTAAGGAAATTCATCCTCGATTTTGTAAAACTTACTATGAGCATTGCTCACATGATGCAAGGGAAGAAAACCTTTAGTTGGTCCTCTGAAGGGAAGAAATAATTTGAGGACATTAAACAAGCTATTGCAAAGACTCCAATCTTGGCGTGCCCTGACTTTAGCAAATATTTCATTATATATTGTTATGCTACTAAAAATACCTTAGCTACTATGTTATCCCAAAAGAATGTTGAAGATCATGAGCTCCCAATTACATTTATGAGTTACGTCTTGAAAAATCATGAGTTGAAGTACACCATGATGGAGAAGCATGATTTTGCAGTTGTCAAATTTGTGAAGTAGTTTAGGTTTTACATCCTTAATTCTCATTTTGTGGTGCTGGTGCCTGATACAGCAAACAAATACATTCTTACTCAACAAGAATTCAGAACCAAGAGAGGTAATTGGGTAGCAAAGGTGCAAGATTATGATCTTGATATCAGGCCAACAAAGCTAGTTCTAGGTAAGGGCCTATGTGAACTAATTGCTGAGGGAGCTGCCAAGGATTTGTCTAAAGATGAAGTTGATGTCCCTGTTTTTTTGTTCCTTAGCTCGAAAGATGTATGGTATTCTGACATTGCTCACTTTCTGGCCTATGGAGAGTGTCCATCTCACTTGAGTCCTAAAGAGAAGAGAACCATCAAACTAAGGTCTGCACAATATGTGCTATGGGAAAATTCTTTGTTCAAACGAGGCATAGATGGAAGGTTTTTGAAGTTTGTAGACAAGGAATAGCAAAAGAAGTTGTTCTCTACTTTTTATGTCTAAGCTTGTGGAGGTCATTTCTCCTCTATTGTAACACCTCATAAAATACTTCGTGATGGTTATTATTGGCCCACTCTATTTAGAGATGCATCAAAATGGGTTGGTAAATGTGAAGCATGCCAAACATTTGTTGGAAGACCTAAGTTGGTTGCTTTACCTCTCAAGCCTTTAGTGATTAAAGAGCCATTTCAAAAATGGGGTTTAGACTTCATTGGAGCACTCAATCCATCTTCCAGTGCTGGGAATACACATGTGTTGACTTCCACAGATTACTTCACCAAGTGGTTGAAAGCCATCTCAGTCAAGAGCACTACCTCCGAGGTAGTTTACAACTTCATTAAAGAGAACATATTGATCAGGTTTGGGATCCCAAAAAAATTTGTGATTGATAATGCTTCCAAATTTTATTCTGCTAAGATGATGGACTTTTTCTATGGCTATAGGATCTCCCTTGCTTATTCTTCAGACTACTAACCCCAAGGGAATGGACATGTAGAATCAACAAACAAGAACTTGGTAAACATAGTTAGAAAGCTTGTAAATGATTCTCTAAAGCATTGGCATAAGAAGCTTTATGATGCACTTTGGGCTGATAGAATTACACCCAAGAGAGTAATTAGAATGTCCCCTTTCCAAGTGGTGTATGGTGTAGAAGCTCAAATTCCAATCATGGTGGAATTGTCATCCTTACATATGATGAAAACCATTGAAGATTCAAGTTTCAGTAGCTCTTTGGATAAGAGAATTTTGTACCTTCAAAAGCTCGATGAAGACAGATTGCAAGTGGTGGACAGGATAGCAGCTCATCAGTTGAAAGTGAAGGCTTTGTTTGACAAGAAAACCAAACCTAGAGTTTTCCAAGTGGGAGACATTGTGCTGCTTTGGGAAAAAATGCATGTGCCATGAGGAAGTCATGGTACGTTTGATTATCTTTGGCTTGGTCCTTTTAAATAAAACATTTTGCTGGAGAGAACTCTTTTTATCTGGATTACAAGGATGGTTCTCCTCTCCCACTTCCTTATAGTGGGCAGAATCTGAAGTTGTTCAATTCCTAAGTGACTAGGTGGTCCTTTTGTATATTATGTACAGTGTTTTGGTTTTGGGTCTTTCCTTTTTGTTTCATTTATGTTCTTCCCTTTTGGTTTGTTTTGTTTCTTTTCCCTTCTTATGTGTGTTTCCTTGTATCGGTTTTGCTTTTGAAAACTTTTCCCAATGGATAAACCACTAGTCCTCTTTCCCCCAGAGTTATTTGCAATTCTTGATCTTGACTTGTGTCTTTGTTCCAAGCCAAGTCATACCCAAAAAGAGCCAATTTTTTCGGCCCAAAAATTCCCCTCTTTTGAAGTCAAGTTTAAAAAATTTTGAGTCTGTACCTTGTAGTACTAAATCATGTCGATCTTGGCATTGTTTGCAGTTTTCCTATTCATGGAGAATAATTTGAAATTCAGGTGTATGGTGAAATTCCTTTCCTTCTTTTTATTTTCTTCCCGTAGTTGGGAATGACAGGCGTATTTTCCCCATTAATTTTTTCCCCAAAGTCCACGGGTAATACGTGAATATATTTGATTGGATGTGGTTTGGCCATATTTCAAGGTTCAGTGGAAGCCTCCACATGTCCAAATGGCACAACTACAGGGGCAGGGTCTAAGGGATAGTCCTCAAATAAGTGCAAGCTTTCTGTGTGTCCCAGGTACAAAATGAATACAGAACAAGCTAAAATCAGCTAAGTATGGAAGACTCAGTGGACACCGACGCGTGCCTCATCACTGTAGCTTCAAGATTCAAAGTCGGGGGTGGTTCTCAAACTTGCGCCAATCCTCCACGTGCCCTAGGTCCAAAAGGGACAAATTCAATCATTAAAATTGACTAAGTATGGGAGGGTTGGTGAAAGTCTCCACGTGCCTTAACGGCATAATTTTAGAAGAGAAATCAAAGGGTCAATCTCCAAGTAGTGCCATCTTGCCACGTGGTTATATTCAATATGAAGAAGAAGTTATCCGTTGAAAATTCCAAGACCGGCGGAAGGATACATGTGTCATCTCGACGCAGCTTCAAGGGGCATTTTCAAAGCAAAAACTAAAATGAGTACCAGCCCTCCACATGTCTAGGGGTAAACATAAGTCAAGAAAAAAATTGGCCCAAATCAGCTAAGTATAAAGGAACTGGCAGAGCCCTCCACATGTCATCCTAGCACTGCTTCAAAGGAAAAGAATGCAAGAGGTTTTCACAGGCCCACTCCAATCAATTTCTCCCACGTGGGTGGTCCAAATTTGAAGTTGTAAAAGCAAATTGAATGGTCCATGTCTTAATTGGTAAAATAATGTAACGGTCGTATATTTAAAAATTAGTTTTTCCACCATTAACATTTTCTTTACATTTTCAAGAATTCAAAAGGGCATGGATGATTGGAATAATTTGTAACTATTTCTTGCTTGCTTGAGGAAATTGTAACCGTCTCTTGCGAGCTATATCATGAGCTTTCAAATCCATTATATGGGTTGGAATTTTGATTATTCTGGAACTGTAATTTTGAATTGGAAGAAATCAATACAAGGGTTTTTCCCTTTTTTCTTCTATTTTCTCTTTCCTTTTGGTTATGATCTATGAATCATCTAATCCTTGCATTCTTGGAAACTTTGTGTTCTAATTTGTACAATCTCCAGAACTTTGAGTCTATGAATTATGTTTGTTATAAATGTGGATGGTTCTATTCTATATCTTATTTGCACAATACATATAAGGGTTTTCTCTACCATCTCTTTTCCCTGAAAGTATTGTCTTCTTTTGCCTCCATGATCTCTTCAAAGTCTTCTATCCTCATGTATTGATAACTTTCTAGGATTAAGACACATTTCAAGATATTGGGAAGCCACCATTGAATGAAAGACTATGCATTTGTACATATAATTTTCCCCTACTTTCAATAAGGGAACCTCTCCCATTAAAGAGGAGGGACTTTCTTGTCCCCTAACTGTGGTTTCTTTCCAAGTGCAAATCTAAAACCCAACAACTATACCTACCAATTCATCCACATCTATCATTCCCCAACCTATCATATCTAACCCCTTATCTACATCCACATCGAACACACATATCACTACATCCCTAAACATCCCAATTTTACTCATCTCTCCATCAATCCCAACTACCTCTATATCTACCACATCAGCAAATTCACTCACATCTACCTTGAAATATTCCTATTCATACGTCTTTTCCCATGGTCACATCACCTATTTTACCGAAATCCTTCTACATTTACTATTCCAACATCTATTTCCATACCCACTACCACACCAATCACATCTTACTCAATTTAAACATATCAATGATACCCCTTGATACATTTATGAAACAAGCACCCCCACTTGGGACAAACACAAACGGTATGTATGCCTCCTCTACAAAATCAACTATTTCTACAATAACCTCACCATCCAATCTCAAATAGACCTCATCAATTACTCATAAAAACCTCTTTTTCCATCAATATCCACATCTAGACCCACCATTGATTCTACACCTATATCTACTTCATCATTTATCAAATCTTTATTCATCGGATTTGATCCTTCACTACTACGTATCTATTCCACCCTTATCTATTCATACCATCCTTAGAATCAATCCCAGTTCCTTCTTTCCACACTTTTACCCACACCAACCACATTAACTATTGTGACCACATCTACATCATTTTCCACATCACTCTCATCATTTGAAGATATTTTGTAAAAGCACTACAACTTGCAATAACTTCAAATGATGTCCCCATCTCATCCACAAAATAAGACATCCCAAAATCAAGTGAATCTTCACCTTCCTTAGATCTCATCAAACATAAATTACTTCCTCCACCAATACCAACCACACAACCTTCAGACCCTCCAGTTGAGATCATTTTCATTCCTCCCAAGGGTACTTCTTCACAAGAAAAATATGATACCCTTAGCACCTTTCCTCAAAGGTCTTTTTCACATCCCCATAAAAAGATAGACATTCCTCCACCTAAGATCAAACAATCCAATGTCACAGCATCTATCTTAGGACCACATCCATCTCTCCTAGGGACAATCCCTTCATCCAAAACATCACAATAAATCAATCAACCCTAACCAAAATCATCCAAAACTTCTTCTTCTAAAACACCAAGACATCAAAACCTCAAAGACACTCAAAAACCTCAAAATACTCAGGACTTAAACCTCAACATCCAAATCATCTCAAACATCCACTTCTCTTCTTCCAAATCTAAAACTTCTCACAAATATAAAGGAACCTCCTAATACTTTGGTTGAATCATATGTGGAGGCCCTTCAACACTTACTTCAAATTTCTACCATCATTCTTCCTCCTATTAAGGCATTTGATCCAAATAGTAAGAAGCCATCATGGTTTCACTTCAAATCTCATTTGTGCTTATCATCATACCCCTAGGTCATGACACTGAGCATTGTAAGGCCCTCCAAACCATCATTCCATGATTTTATTGAGGAGGATGACGAATCTCTCTTCCAGGGGAATCTTCCTTCTCCATCCACCACAGCCAAACCAATTTCTACATCTCCATCCATCAAATTTTCTAAGTCTCCTCCTTCATCCATATCCTCCATCGTCATCTCTCCCCCACATATCATTCCTCCTAAAGATGGTCCTCCCTTTTTCATTGATACCATTTGTCTTTCCAATCACCCATATGATCCTTGACCATCTATCCAATCCAAATCCAAAGTATTATCGACATTCCTTCGAACAGTGATCCCATCCAATCTCCTTTGACATCCACTAGCTTATCTGCATCTATTAGTTACCCAATGTAATATAGTCCCTGGGGGAGCATCCTCCCCCTATTATCAATCCTCTCCCATCTTCATCCACACATCTTATCCACATCAATTCATCCCCCTATCCATCCAAGTATTTCTCTTGACATTGAGGGACTTCACTCTAGGATCGGTCTGCTTATGGATTCATTCCTTTTCATCCTTGACATTGTCTTATTCTCCTCATATAATATTCTTCAACCCATCTCATCCAATCTCATCCAATTTATCATACCCAGCAAATCTATCTATCATCTTATCTCATCCAAATTCCACCTTTGTGGCCATATTTAGAAAAAATTCCCTTCTTATGGGGATTGGCACAACTTTCGGCATCCATGGAAAAAATTCCACTTTTGTGGCGCAACTATTGGCATCGTCGACATTAAAAATTCCCCTTTCTAAAGTTCCTCATTTTTGAGGCACGTCAACACGATATTTTCTCCCCATTGGCCAACTTTTTGCATCCATATCTTACACAACTTTTCTCCCCATTGGTGCAACTTTTGGCATGTCCACACTTCTAGACATTTTCTCCCATCATTGGCACAACTTTTTGCATAGTCAATCACACATTTTCTCCCCATTGGTGCAACTTTTGGCATGTCAGGGCGACATATTTCTCCTTTTGGCATGTCCATGACATTTTCTCCCCGTGGCGCAACTTTTCGCATGTCAACACAGAAATTTCTCCCCAAAGGAAAATGGCTAAAAATGGCTAAGTCCTATCACAACTTTATTTTTGAAAGTGAGTTCATTGGGTTAAAGAAAATCAAATGTTACTACTCTAAAAAGAGCCAACATGGAAATGGTTACCTACAATTGCCCTTGGACAATTTTGCATTATCACACATAAGTATGGGTTCGGAGCCTATCATTTGGCCTCCCTTGATGGTAAACCGGAAGTGGAACCACTTAACACATTGCACTTACAACCATTCTACTATTAGCACACTTACAAATTATCACTTATTCATATCCTTAGATCATTCCTCCATCATTAGCTTCTTCCATCTATCATTATAATTATTTGGAATTATGTGGTCTAATCATCACTTTCCTTGACATGACCTTAAATATGGGCACCATGGCTCTGCCCATAGCATTTTCCTTATGGATAGGTTCTCCCTCGTTGGTGAGAACCCCATGATCATTATATTCATCACCCTCTTATTTACTTTTTAGAACCACGCTAAGGGTATAAGGGTGTCACTTGTACATTCATTATCCCCTCCTAAGTGGTCTACCTAGCTATTCCCAGCTCTTCCCCATGTAAAAATTAAAATTCATGGATGCTTCTATCAAAAATCAAAGTTATCAAAAACATACTACTCCCTCGAAGGACAGTTATTCATGTAAAAAAAATCAAATAAATAGACTGATCCCTCGAAGGACGACTATCATGTATATCATTATTTCCATCTATATCATATATGTATAAAGTAGACCATACCCTCGAAGGATGGATACTCTTTTGTATCATGGCATTGAAGGCTTCCCGCATTGATCAGCTTTCTTTTATAGAAAAAAGCTTCTCGCATTGATCATTTATATTTCCCACATCGATTTTTGCTCTTTCCCCTACCTAGAGTTGGGGCATAGATTTAGGGAACACTTTTTATGGGACCCTCTTCCCATGTATAAGTTACATCAAAAATCCCATTATCATGTCGACATTAGGTTTATGATTTCATCCCCTCCATGTTTCTTTCATGATCTTTGATATAACTAACTATCATTGGTTATATGCTAACATCTATCTTGGTGCATGTGCCTTGTGTAACTTAGATCCCCTTCTTGTTTACCTTCAATGTGCTTAGAGGAATCCTTTCCTCCCATGCTCCTTGATATGATGTAGCTTCATTTGTACCTATAGGTCTCCAATTGTCGAGTTGCACTTTTATTCTAGTTCTCCCTATCTATCTATATTTTCTCTTTGTCTTATTATCATAACATTCACTCTATCTAGCTTATCTACATACTATCTTCCAACCATCTCAAATTTAATCACATATTCCTATCCATCATCATCTATGTATATCATTTATCACATCTATTTTTAAACATCATACATTATATATTAACCATCCAACCATGAGTATGTATATATATATTAAACACATAATCACAACCACCATCAAATATAAAACATATCATCATCATAACCATCATCAAACATCACCATCAAATAAAACATATCATCCTATACCATCATCATCAAATATAAAGTAAAACATATAATCATCATCATCATCATATATCCACATCACATCATCATAAATCAAATAATCAACATCACGTAATACACACATGCTAAACCATGATATATAAATCATATATATATATATATATACATCAAAATAAAGTGTATCATTACATCATCGACCTCTAAAGGTCCTCTCTCAAAGAAGGGATGTCAGTAAAACTAGTAAAGTTCACATCAGAAAACCTAAACTCTTTCCCATGTGAGGCAAGTCCCTTTTTCTATCTCTCAGCCTCATCACCTCCACCCTGGCCTTCTCTTCAATGCGAATGAACCACGCTCGTTGTTCTCCCAAATTTCCTAGCTCCATCTTTCGCTTGAATATGTAGATACTTCCAATATCATAGTGTTTGCGGCATCTTGTTGATCACAATCCCCTAGTAATACTTAGCCTCTGTGGCTAAGTCTCTATATAGATCCATGAAAATCATGCTAGGAGTTGGCATATGTATTACACCCTATGATCCTTACTTGTATGCCACTCGCTAACTCAGTGGAAATGATAGTAACAAGATCTCCAAAACGGGCCCTATAGGCCTCCCTCTTCGTGTGGTACCGGTCCCTCTCCTGGGTGACTTAGTCCCTCTCCTATGTGACTGCATCTCTCTATTGTACCATGGTATCCCTCTCTACATACATCTACTCTAAATCCACACATAAGCGTGCCATCTCTAAAGACTCTCCCTTGCCCCCATCTCCACCACCTCCTAGAGCTTCCTCTACCTCAATCTCCATATCCTCCTCCTCCTCATCTCCCCTCCCTCCATCTACCCGAGCTGCCCAACTTGCGGTCATATAATCAGCAAACCCTGCTCTAACCCCTACATCATCATCCTCATCCCAAGGCACCACTTCCTCCTCTAACTAATCTTCCTTGTTAGAGCTTGGTGGCTCCCTATCAATCTCCTCTTACTTATATGAGATAGGCTCCCTGGGTACGATCTGTACGACTCCAAACTATCGTCGCACTCTATCAAACTATATGGCATGGATCATCTCCAATCATCTACCATGTACCCATCATGTCCTCTTTATACCAATTAACTCTGCATCCCCCCCAGGCCATGTCAGGAAGTCTCTAACGGGATGTCATCTAATATGCTCTCCCTCAAGTTTTGAAAAATTTTCTATATACCAATCCACATCTCTAGCTCCCCCTATCTCCATGAAATCATGATCGGCTCACCATCTCAAAAACCCCACTATGAGCTCTATGTGGTGCCCACTAATCCATGGTATCCCTGGTGGATAGATAACTACAATGTGCTCATAGGCTCAGCAGTGTAGAAGGAATCCTACATCCAATCCTGACCTCCTCCCCACTCTATACATGGCTAGCTCATGATATACCTGTGCTAGCAAAGTAGTACCAAATGAAAACATTGTTTGATGCTCAACTATATCTACTATTACACTTGTTAGTGTCCATGGGAACTTGGATCCCCCTGATTTAGGTAATTCATAACAAGAAATTTCCATTATAATCAAAAAATTAATCTGCTTCATGGTACCCTATGCTCGTACCTTAACTCATATGAAAAATCCCCTAAATAGAATCTAATATGGGGTACATTGGCTCCAAATAGTCATATCAATATTGTCAGTCTGTTATCAGCTATGATGGGAAATATCTTCTCCCCATGTATCAGCATTCTAAGGATGTGATATACATCCTTCAAGGTGATCATCATCTCACCCGTCCTAAACCAGAAGGTGTCGGTATACATATCTCACATCTCAACCAGTGCAATCATCAACCCCACATCTCAAGGAATCCTCAAATAATATCTAAATCCTCCTTACCCCTCAACCGCTAAGTGATCCCACTCAGCATCGGCCACATCCCCTCTCATATGATCAAACAAAGTTGGGACTCAGTCTCTCAAGTACAAAGCCTCTTGGGCCTACAATCACCAATCAAACAACCAAAGGTCAGATCCTTTCTCCATTAAACCTCATCCAAAATATAATTTAATAATCAACCTATCATATCATGCCTATTCAACATCGACCTAAGTTGGGTTGATGTGTCCACGGGCCGATCACCACCTTTTAGGGATAATTCAACGGCGACCCTTCCAAGTCACCACCAACCACCCCTAGCATCATCCACTTTTCCAAAAAAAAAAAGATAAATTAAAAACAAGCATGGATTTCACTACTCACCATCCAGTGCACCCTCTAGCATTTCCTGGCTACTCCTCTAGCCTCCATCTATCAATCTCCTTTTATAGCTTTCGGATCTCAATCATCACTTGTAGGTGTCAAAATGAGCATCGTTTGGCCGACTGTTGGGCTTATACAGCCATCGACCTAGGTCACCGTCGACCCCCTTGGGTCACCATCGATCGGCCTTGGGTGTCGTCACTCACCTTGTCAACCCTTGTTTTGAGTTTCTCGTCTTTGTTATTGAATCCTTTTCTAGTGAACCATTTATTTATCCTTATTTTCTCTCAAATTCCACCTTTGTGGCCATATTTATTCCCCTTTGGGGAATTTTTTCATCACTTTTTATATATTTTTCCTTTTTGTCCATTTTCATGCCCTTTTCTTAAGTACCATTTCTTCCATCCTCACCCATTGCAGACGCATTCCTTTTCAATCTATTCATCACACATGAAGTATTTCACATTATTTTCACATTTTATTGTGCATATCTTGATGCATGCCTATGACCAGTTGGTCCCCGTGGCTTGCATCCATTTGAGTGGTTTCCCATTGGATTCCCTCCATTTCACTACGATTTTTACTGACTCACAAACCTGTAGGACATTTTTGTTGTCTCCCTGAAAACCATGACCTTTGTTTCATGCCAATGTGACTCCTAAAATCACCACCATATTTTTAATTTTTTTGATTCGGATCCTTCTTTCTTGGGGCATATTTCCTCACCTTATCATTTTACCCATCTTTCTTCTCCCACCTGCCCTTCTTCATCTATTTCTTTCAACCTCGTAGTTGATTATCCTTTGTGTTATCGATCCCTCATTTTAGGGGGAGCTCATCATTAATCCTTCCTCATCCTTCATCTTACTCATTATCTCTTATTGTTTTTTGTCTCATTTCTTGCTAGTGTAACCCACTCGACAAAAAGGGGAAAATCTAGACACCAAAATTTGGTATCACTACCCTTATTACCTGTGTCCACTTCTTTCATCATGGTCCTATCTAGACCCCCTTTATTTTAATCCTAATTCATATTTTAATTCTCACCTTTCCTATTTATTAACCTATCAACTTTAATTTTTAATTAATCTTCATTTAATCACTTTTTAATCCTCATCTCATTAGCTAATTACCTCTAATTAGCTTTCATTTCTCCTCCCTAGGTTTTTTATCATCCCTAACTACCTAGTTTCATATCCCTATGTTTTTTTAGATTTTATTTAATCCATATTTATCTCCCACCTACCCATAACACTTCCCTAGGAAACCCTAACCCATTTATATGCTTTAAAACACTTATCCTAATCCATAAAATCCCTATCCCTTGAATAAATAATTCTTCTACCACCCAAATGGACAGGTTCCCCACAGTTGGTGGTGACCCACCTGAGTCTCCATTGACCCTATAAGGTAACATTTTCCTCTCCTGCCAAAGGGAGGTATACTTAGAGTTTTCTTACCTTTTTACGATCTTATCTTCGAGTTTGAGCATCTTTGCAGTTTTTTCAATCTTCTGAAGGTTCATTTGAGTTTGTTTGCAGCATCTGTAGAGACCTTAGGGAGATCATCTACACCTTGTGTTGATTTATTCTCTTGTTATATCTTTATTATTATTGTTATTTTCTACTAACATTTTGTAGGTTCAGCTTCAATCAGAGATCCAAATCCAGCTCTTCCTCCTATATGTTTTGTGTGTAGGTTGTTCATCCGATCCATCCATTCTCAACCATACCGAGCTCATCCTAGATCTTTGTCGACCTTGTCAAGTCACCGTCGACCTAGACCCTATTGGATCACCCATTCTGCCATTCAGATCCACTACCATCCTATCTGTCTTTTTCTGACATCATCTTCTTTTAGACCTATTATTTTGTCATTCTATCAGTCCAAGTCGATTATGTTGATCCGTAGTTACCATCGACCCAACTCCTATTTCTAATTTATCACTTTGGATCTCCATTTCCTTACATCCTTTCAATTTCTCTAGTTTTAAGTATCTATTGCAGGTTGATATCATACATCACAGAGCTTCATCCTTTTAGATCTGTGCACAAATACCTCAGGTCCACATTTTATCTATTGTTCTTATCCATCTGTTCAGGTCGTTATCGACCTACCCTCTACAACCTGGATCATTGTTGACTCAGCCAGGTATACTTTATTTTATAGCAATCTAGATCATATTTTTATGTGCCTTACATTTCTGCATTTTCACTTTTTGTGTGCCTCAAATTCTACATATTATCTTGTCCATTATCATTGCTTTTATCATATCCTTTCTATACGGGGTTGACATCTACTAAGGAAGTTAAGGCTTCTTGGAACTAACTTCCTCACACAGCCCCCTTATCTACCATCTAATCCATTTTTCTCTTAGTTACCTTTGTTGTGCATGTTCATCGTATTTACAACGAGGTTATCTATTTTTTGTCTGTTCATTTATCACCATCCATTTTCAAGGTACCTTAAACCCTTGCATCTTTTGATTTGTTTGATTTTCTTTAGTATTTAGTCCACTAATCTAGACAGGGAAAGAGAAAGTTTGATCAACATAAAGTGTAAAGTAGGATTGGATGAAAAGATGTGTAGACCTGGAAGAAACAATGAATAGGATAATCACAGCTATCCAAACAATAAAACCACACATTAAAAATAATTTCAGTCTTCAAATAGAAGTGGTAATAGAACAGGATATCAAAAAAATGATAAGGGAAAATACTACAACCCAAGAATAGGAGAAGAAGAAGTCCCATGAGGAAGCCATCAAAGAATATAAGGAACATATTCTACAACCACAAGTCCTAGAAAATCAAAAATTAAGGAAGGAGATGCAAGCCACTTTAAACAAACTAGAGATAGAGCTCCATAATGTTGTGACATACTATGCATATGCAATAGGGTGTCCTAGTGTGACTCAACAAGAAAAATAAGAACTAGACAAACTGGAACAACAATTACATCTACAATCTACATAATATGATATCAGTAAAGACAAGGATGGAACTCAGTGAAGCAAACTTGCTGAACTCATAGAACAATATCAAACTAAGCAACAGAAGTAAACAAAAAAGATCACATACATGTAATAATGCAGCACCACTATGGATAGGGAACTTATAAGAATGTAACAAGAGTTCACAAACGCACAACAAAGGTTTGGGAAAATACAAGAAAATCCACCCCCTTCAGATATCCTTCCCTTGATTCAATAAAACCATAGCTTCAGGAATGGATACAACAAATCAACATCCATCTAGATTTGTGGTATAATTTTTAGAAGAACATCACTCTGCAAATTACAAAATACATTCTTCAAACTACACCATGAAAAAGACTTGGAAAAACCATGGCATCTCATAAATGCAGTCCAATGAGTCAAGAGAGGGAACATTTCCTTATACCAGACATCAAATTTCTAGGGGTTGATGCCTATGTTTTTTTAAGGTGGCGTTCCATAAATCCAGTTGGGTGAGTTGAGCAAGGGAACCTCTCCTTACACCATACATCTAAGTTATAGAGGTTGATGCTTATGTATCATTAAGATCAAATAAATAATTTTCTACAAAATTTTCAAAGGAAGTGTAGACACCTATAATTACGACCAAGCAATTTAAATACTTAAATTGCACTAACTATCCCCTTTCTCGCAAATCAACGACGTATCGTCAAAAGTGCTCATTTTCCCTCATATCATCATTAATTAATTACACTAAGCTAATTAATTAAGTTGCCTATCCAACAAATACCCTAATTAACGACCTTCCATTAATAAATCACCCCTTCTACCTAGACTAATTAATTATTATTAATTAATTAGCTTTCCCTTCCATTTAACCAATAAATCAATATTTAATTGATTTAATCCCCTTATAATAGCCTAAATCACACTAATATTCTTCTAATTGGCTTCTATAAGCTTACACCTACCTATTAATTAATCACCTTTGATTAATTAAAATACCCCCAACTCCCGTGACTTGCTAAACATGTATTAAACCCTTCTAAAGTAAGGTTACCTTTAATAAAGCAACCTTATCCATTCCTAACCATGTTTTACCTTTATCCCACATTCATGAGAATTTGTTGATCCTTTATCCTTTGGGCTATATAAAGAGCCCTCCACCTACCTTTTTACTTACACCTAAAACTTTCTAAGAGAGTGAATGCAAAGCATATAGCAAAGAGACTAAGAGCTTGCACCTTGCCCTTTTGAGAGTTCATCATCTTGAAGAGTTAAGCCTCTTTCTTAAAGTGCTTGGGTCATATGGGAGGTGTCAAAAGGGTCTTGTAGCCCAACTTTGATTAGCCCCCATTCCTAGGTTCTTGGAACATTAAGGACAACTATTTTGATAGTCATGGAGCTTACTTAGGTCCATTCATTTATTTGTTGTTAGAGAATAGAGGAGTTTAGATATTTAGCATTGTTAGTTTCAAAGTTTGTATTTATGAATGCTAGCATCTAACCCTTTTTTAATTCTTATCATGATGGTGTTTATGCTTTGTTTTAGCTAAATTGTAGAACTATTTTAGGTGGTAGTTCTTGCTTCATTTGATTTAGCATTAAGCAAAGTATACATGCACACAGGAAGACAAGGTTCTTCATCAGTTGGTTGTCTTGAGGATGAGACAATGTTTGAAGTTGGGGGATGATGCTGATGGGGTTCTTCATCAATTTTTGGAGCAATCCACATAATAAAGGAAACCCACAAGACGAAGGAAGGAACCATAGATAAAAGAAGGAAGCCGTTGAGGATTATAGAAATCTATGGATAAAGGAGGAAAGCCACAATAGATAGAATAATTTACAGTACATAGGACAAATCCGTAGAAGCTGACATAAAGCCGCAGATCAAAGATAAACAGAAGTAGAGCAAGACAGAGGCTGACAGAGGCTTTACCAAAAGAAGTGTCTTTTGGATTATTTTGTAAAAATATATTTATTGTACTTAATAAAATGTATATGTTTGATACATGAGACAATAGTTGTATATTGTATGAGATAAAATATGTGTGCCACAACTGAGAAATAGATGATATATAAAGAAGAGAGAAATAATATAAGTGTGTGTATGAGACTAATGTAATTCATTTTGAGATACGAATAAAGATTGATGTTTGGAGTAAGGTTGTTAATTAATTTTACATTCTTTGTGTTCAAAACCTAGATTAGTTTACTTTTCCCTTGCACATCCTTAACAAAAAGGTGGACTTCTTAACCCTTACACTACTGATGAGGCTTAAAGTCAACATATATTCAAGATCCATTTAGTTTATACATGAAAACCTTGAAAAATACTAAACATACATTCTCTATATATCTCTATTAATGCACTTTCATGACATTATAGGAAAAATGAAAATTTATGGTAACCACGTGGATCACCTTTTTTCAGAAACATCCAAGATCCTTAAAAGACTAGTTTTCAAAATGGGAAGTCTACATTATTTCATCCTATAAATATTTCATAGGTAAGTTATGTAAGAAAATTAACAAAGATTTTCCTATCTATACAAATTGTGGGATCATTATTTTCCTTCTTGAATTATTCAAAGGACATTACGTAGGACAGAAGTTCCTTAAATCTTCCAAAATCACGATTGTATAGAAGTTGACTCTGAGAGATTTTTGATGACTATTTGAACATGGAAAATGGATCACGTATGTGTAAATGGTGGATATTAAAATTTGAAGTCAAACTTAGGGCAGGACAGGGTCAATAAGTGAGTCACAACAAAGAGGAAAATTTTAATTAGGCATAGATGACAAGTTCAAGTGGACCTTCAGTCTTTGACACTCGATATCATCATCTTCATTGGAAATCAAAAATAAATTTCCACGTGGTGGGTCCTCAAGCCACCACGTGGCCTACCACCACTTCCCTCCAAGCCAACTCAGTCGAGCTAAGGAGTGAGTTATACTAGCTCATAGAGCTCTTACATTGCATTGGCAAGTTCATGGTCAGGGCGAGTCATGCACATCTCGATCGAGCTATATGGAGATTTTTTTATATTCACACGGCCGAAAAAATGCAAATCTATGTGGCCCAAGACACATTTGGTATAGTTGGCAAAAGGCTTTATAAATCCTTAACCAACTCCACTCCCACTGCATGTGGGATAATCCTCCCACAACAAATAATGCCCCATGACTCAGCGGAGAGCTCAGGATATGAGGGCAATGGTTATGACTCATTAGCTAATGTCTGAGTGATATGTGGTGGTTAGCGATAGCGATGGGGTTACGTGGCATGGTGATCACAAGGACATGGCCATATTTGGCACAATGGTAGGGTGACGTGACATGGTTGGAGGGGTCACAGAACCACGTGACATTGGACATCAAGTGTCTAGAAGAAATAAAGCTTCCCACTTCTCCATTACACAATCTCACTCGAGCTTAAAATGAGTTCCTCTAGAGAAAGAAATTCTCTCTTAGGAAAAGGTCGAGGCATGAAGAGTAGGAGGAATACTATGACGCCTTAGTAAATATATATATATATATATAAGGCCATATATATTTTTGGAGAAATAATATGGAGGCTTATTTATAGGCATTTGAATATAAGTCCTATAGGCTATATTGAAGCTCCAAGTTCTCTCCAAGAAGAAGTGCTCCAAGCCCGAGATGAGGAGGATGACTAGTGAAGTTGAAAGGCATATTCGTAGCGATGATATGGAGATGTGAGTCCTATTTTATTATAGGTGTTATGGAGAGATAAAAATCCTTGTATCATATTAATGTAAGCATGATGGCCTATATTGTAATAGTACGGGCAGGACTATGACCTATATCGTACTAATATAGGCGTAAGAAGATATAAGACCTATATCGTACTAATATAGGCATCTTCAACATTATAACGGTTTGGGATTTATTATTTTTAACTCACTGATTAAGAAAATTTTCAAGCTGGAGCCCAGAGACGTCATGGAGCCGAGGGATGTGACAGAGCATCAAAGAAGCACTAGAGCTCAGAAACTCAGTACGTTGGATGAATTGTCAGATCATTGGCTTTGGAGGAGGGTCATCATTCATTATTGAGATCATTAGAGACAATTGTATTCTACGGACATCTGGAGAATTAGCACCGCATAGCAGAAGTGTTAAGGTTTATGGAAGAAGACTTAGCACTATGTAATGGAGGCATTGAGGTCTTCATTATTACAGGAGTTATCATCAACTCACCAGAGATATTTTAGATCCTAGACTTTTGGCCATAGGGTATTCTAGAAAGAAGATCAAATATGTTGTATAAGCCTGTATATTGTCACTCGGTGGTGGTGGAGGAGGTTCTTGTTCTTTAGGCCTATTGAGCCATAACTTCATAGTGTAAAATGTCTAGAAAAATGACCTGGAGATCCATAGGACATCGTCAAGTGTTTGGAAGACCAATCGGGGAGCCATAGGGCATTGGACCATGGAGGAAAATACTAGGATCGAAAAGACATCATAAGTCGGGGTAACTACCCAGTGGTCATGATAAAGGTTCTTGTTCTTTTGTATTTAGTATTATCATGTTTTGATTGTAATTTTGTATTAGAATTGCAATCATTAAAGTGGATAATAAATCAGTTCTAGTAATGAACCCGGATACGTAGGCATTCTGCTGAACTTTATTATCAACCTATGTGTAATGTGTTTTAATTTTTGCATTGCTTTAAGTTGATTATAATGGGGTGAGTTCAGAAAATAATTTAAAGCCTATAGGGGTACATGGTCAACAAAAAAAAAAATCAATCAATTTTCAAATCATTGAATTCCTCTTATACACCTCACTCTTTCTTTTAGAACTCTCATTGCATTAAGTGTCATTATCACTGTCGTAGAAAATTCAAAATATTTAAAAGAGAATCCCACAAGCTATCTATAAATATAAAGTTAAAATAAATGAGTTCAAAGTATTTTGATTCTAAAGGAAAAAGTATAAATTAAAGGTCTATTCTTTAAGCATGTGATTTTTCACACTCACATATGAAGGATAGTTGTTTGCATCTTGATCCCTCTTTGGAGTATTGATATATAAATATCATTCATAATATCATCAGGGGTATGGCGAGGGTGTCGATCTCAAATAGCTAACCCCATTTTAAGGGTATTTTGTGGTCTTGCAAGCACAATTAAGGTTTGGATGAAGAAAATCATAAATAAGTACCATCACATAAGGTTGAAGAGACACTAGATATCTATAACAAAATAATAGGAAAATGCAAAGTTCTCTCATAAATTGGAGACCCCCAAACATCTCCTAGACACTATTGGTAAAATCCAATGGTGTTAGCCTATCACAAAGGTTTGATCCTTTCAGTAGTGACAAGATAGCTGAATAGCACATGTTCTCAATGTGGGCACCTGATAAAATATTTCTAGATCATTTCAAAAACTACAGCACTTTCTATGAGTGTAAAATTCTATAATCACCTAAGTGAGTTATCTTTTTATTGTCTTATCATTTCTAGATTGAGTAATCACAATATTTACTTGCTTTAACAATTCATATTAATGTACTTGAATTTACTAGTTCTATAATCATTTTATTCCATGTTTTTTATTTAAATTGTATGTCATTTATTCAAAACTATCAAAAAGTTACCTTCGGTTTTCATAGGAACACATTTCTATATCCTAGGACACCAGATTATGGATTGTTGGACCCTGAAAAATGACCAAGTCCCAAGAAGAAGCACGACCATGCATGCTAGGAAAGTGAGTAGAAAGGTTCTCAAGGAGAGCCACACGAGATGAGAGGCTTGTGTGCAGAAGTAGGAAAAGGTTTGGGGACTTAGCCACATTTTGAAGGTGATATCGATTGGAAAACACCTAAATGCCCGAGTAGGGGTGATGAATAGATAAGGTGCCATCCTGGAGCCTTTGAGGTCAAGAAAATAATATTCCATGCAGGGAATATTCCCAGGAGGATCATTACAGTTAGTGGAAGCCTTTGCAAGCTGGCATAAGCTCTTGATCAATCATGGAGGACCACACTTCCACTTGGCATGCAATCTGCTCATGGGAAAATTTATGGCGATGAATCGAGATTCTATTTAAGGGAGTGCTTTAGCCTGAAATAAGGGAGAAAAAGATAGGCAAGGAAGTGCTACAATAATTATGTTACTAAGCATAGATGTATGCGCTCATGGGTCTAAACAAGGGTTGTGATAGGAAAGCATAGCTAGAATCTTTGTTCAAGAGTAGTTTTGTAGGGTTGGAATGTTATTTCATGGTGTATATGGTCTAAGATGACCCCTTTTGATGTAATATGGCTATTGTAAATGGATTTAATCAATATATGGAGCTCTATTTTGTATATTTGTGTCTATGGACTAAACCCTAGTGTATTTTCATGTTATTCATGGTTCATATATGTTTCCATTATGTTGTTGTGATGTTATGCTTATCTCATGGAGCATTTATGCTTAGAACTAGATCTACTACCTCTATATTAGATTAAATGCATGTATTCTTGTTCTGTAAACCTTTCCTCCATAATGGCAGGAACATTCTCACAAATCTCACATAAAGGAGGGGCTTGCCTCCTTGCACACCTCGAGTGAGCACCCAATGCATAGTGGGTGATAGGTCGACATGCTTGGGGTAGAAAGAAGGTGTATGAAAGGTGACTACATTTTGGTTCTGTTATTGGGACCTCTTTTGAAGTTGTTGTGAGAATGATGTGTAATGATGGAACACTTAACCTTGGACAGTGTCGAAGAGTGGCTTAAAAGCACAGAGGATGAGTTTTCTCATAAATTTAACATCGGACCTGAGTTTGATGTAGGTAAATGGGTAGAAGAACACTTGTATGATGACCTATATGAAACATTTTTTTGTTGTTTCCCTGTGGAGTTGTATGAATGGCTATCAGCATATGCATCTAGGTCAATTTGGTACTATAGACCTCGTGTATGGACCCAAGATGAGTATCAGAGGTTGCATGATGTCGATTTAACCTGGACTCATGTTGTTGATCACTGGTGGAGTAGAGTGTTAACTAGTTATACCTTGGAATACATTATTTCTACGTATTCTTGCTCAGAGGTTGCTGATTTTGAGTTCTTGAGGGAGCCTAGAGGATCATTCTTGTGTGATATTCCACTAGCTATCAAGATTTTGGTTATTACTTTGAGTTTGGAAGCCTTTCCCATGGTTGGCTAAACTCATACTATGCGCAGGGCAAGGAAGCTGGTGTGGTAAAAGATGGCAGACCTTGCCACTGAAGTAAAAAGAGAGGAAAGACGACTCAAGTAAAATGAATCTCAAGAGAGGGAGTTGGTGAGACAATGCAAGGTTTCTAGAGTGATGGATTTATGGAGGCAGACGTTGCGAGAAGGATTTGAGGTTTGCATGGAGGGCGTGGAATCTAAGCAGTCTATGTTACCCCATCTTAGCAAGCGTGGGAGAGAGACCCCCTCAGCTTCTGGTGAGAGCTCTTCATTTGGAGAAAGGAGAGTCATAGGCATGCATCTAATCCCACCTGGTGATCAAACCCTAGCGCTTAGTTTTCCAGATCTGAAGATAAGTATTGTTAACCCGGTTGGTCTTGGTATTGGTGGCCAAGAGACACCTAGGAGATATAATTTTTCATTTGGTACATCTATGGCCGCACAGTCATTTCTTGTGTTTGGAGGGATCCTATCTGGTACAACATTTGGGCAAGGTGGGGGTATGCAAGGCTTGAGCACCACATCTGGGAGTGGGTCGACTTCGCAGACTATCGGCATGCAGTTTAGCATGATGGAGGGTTCACAAGGTGTAACTATGTTAGGCCCCTTACCTGTGACAAAAAGAGGATCTGATGGATATAGAGGAGTTGGCAGTAGTGGATCTAGTGGTGTTGGAGGTGGTGGAAATATTGGAGGAGGCCAAGGTTCTGGATCTGGTGGGAAAGGGCCTCAACAACCTCAGCAGGTATTTTTTGAGATGTCTTTACATTTTCCTGATTACAAGGGTGTGGAAGATGTTACAGAGCATGTGCACAAATTTGAGTTACTATGGCACACAAAGGGTATCACTACCCCATAACAAAAGGTGATTCAGTTCATAACCATGTTTCAAGGGCGCACGCATAACTGGTATAGGAAGTATGATCCACATTAGATGGTGGTGGATTACATCACACTGCATGATGCATTTTTGGCAGAGTTTTGCATTCCTGATTTTGAACAAAAGATAATCAACGCGCTGAAGGAGATTCAGCAAGGAGTGGTAGAGAGTGTGTGGGAGTATGACGCATGTTTCAAGACACTCCTATCTAAATTATCTTATGATATTCATCCTTCACAGAATGCTTAGTGGTTCGTCGGAGGGCTGATCACACCATTCAGGAGGGTGCTTTCACATAAGACCTTCACAGATCTGTGTGAGGCCCTAGAGGCTACCTTGCATGCTGAGCCCATGGGAAGCATTGATACAAAAGCTAGTCCATTTCTTGAAGCCTAGATTACTGCCATGGAAAGGCAACTGGAGAAACTGTCTTCGAACTCGGCTCATGAGACTCACAGTGGGCTATGGTGCACAGAATATGAAGTAGAGGGACATACAAAGGACAATTTTCCATGGAACTCGGTGTGCACCATGTCAGTAGATACTGATACTATCCATGGAGATCATGACGCAATCAGATTCTCCTTGTTGTAGCACACAATCCATGGAAGAATGTATCTTGCTATTGTAAGATTTTCACCTCTACTACTCATGACACCAAGGATTGTAGATTGATAGACCAAATCCATGACATCATTGATATTGGTGTGTGCCAAACTAGCCTTGGTAGAAGTTCTAAGACCGTGGATCATCAATATGAAGGGTGCGTAGATGGAGGAGGTTGAGGAAGAGGTTTTCGTGGAAAATTCAGAGGTCACAGAAATCGCGGAGGAGGAATTGAATTTCCTCATGGAACCTTTTATAATTGTGGATCGATTAAACACTATAAATGTGAGTGTCAAGACTTCTTGCAATGCTCATGGTGTGGAAAGAATAGCAAGTATGAAGAGTGTCTGGAGTTGTATGACCACATGAGCAAGAACTAGAAAAAGGAAAAAGGTGTGGGGATGGTGAGTGTAAAGAGGACCGACCCATAATGGATGCCGAGGGTAGTGCTTAACTCCGAGCTAGAGCCTATTTTGGTCACTACATGCATTGAGGTTGCACACGCCCGAGAGGAACCAAAGAAGAGGCCCCTTATCACAAGAGAAGAAGTGATTACATGGGAAATATCCTGATCCTACCCACTAGAAGGAGGTGTATGAAGAAAAAATGAAGGTGATTAGGAGCTTGCAAGGATAAATCCAGTGTCTGAAGGAGCAATCATGCCACTTGGAGTAGAAGAAGAGTGTTGAGGTTCCAAAGCAGGAGATGGATGAGGTTAGAGAAGTGTGTCGAATGTTACAGTAGGAGAAAATTATTCCCCTGTTGGGAGAATGGCTGAGGGAGAAGGTACCATGTGCTGGAGGAGCACGCAAGAGACAATTCTTACATGCTAACCTACCCCCTCACAGCATTTACTATGATAAGGAGATCACACTAAATGCAGTATTTAATGGGTGGCTCCTAAGTAATATATTGATTGACAGAGGTGTGGAGGTCAATGTCCTTACTCTAAATGCATGGAATCAAATGGGGAGGCCCCCATTGCAGTCATGTTTGAATGTGTTGTACATGGCTAACAGGACAAAGGCCATGCCCCTAGGGGTGTGAAGGGGTGCCTCCATTACTATTCAAGGGGCAAAGTTTGTTGTGGACTTTAAGGTTCTAGAGCTCACTAAGGTTGATAGTTTCCCAACATTACTTGGACGCCCTTGGTGTTATGCAAATAATGTTGATTTACGTTTTAATAAGGGCTACATCAGTTTTGAGAATAAGGAAGAGCATGTGATCATTCCACTAACTGATTGATGTTCTTCGCCGTATGTGGAGCTATTTGGTGAAGAAGAATTAAACAAGATATATGTGTGCACCTTTAGAGACCCGAAGTTCATTCATCCGTCAAAGGAAGGGGTCATTCAATGGGATGATGCACAGTCCATAAGTGATACAACCAGCATTGCTTGTGACAACTGGGCACATGGGACTTACAAGTTGGTTGGAAGGAATCTGAAGGATACTGAGACTCGAGTTATCAGAATGCACTTAGTTAGGCATTTGGGAGGAAGGAAATTTCCATGGTACACTAGGGAAGCCAACCATGATGTCTTTCTATGCGAAATGGAGACCTAGTGGAAGTGTCAAGTGGAGAGAAGGAATATGCTTACCTATACTTTGTGTGGGACAACAACACATTGGTGGGTGACACATCAAGATAATCTTCTAGAGTGGTGTGAAGTGAGAATTGCACTCTCTATTAGGTTTCTCTGAAGCAATGCACCATCTCAAGTTTATGACTATGATGGGAAGGGATCTACCTCATGTCATGTTCAGGAGTGTGAGAAGACTTGGATGGGAGGTGCAGAAGCTTTACTCCCTTCCCTATGGGTGCATAAGTTTTATTCCACCTTACAGGGTTATGTGCGTGTATGGTATATTCATTCAGAGTTGCAGTGATAGACAAGGAATTGGCAAGAGTTGATGGTGGACCTTGTTCAAACATTTGAATATCGGAGTACTAAGCCATCGGTGAATGAGGTGTTGCAGGTAGTCAAGCACCTTACCTTGGGAGACAGTGTCATGATGGAGGACAAGATTCTAGAGTTGTTAGGTGAACCAGAGTTGGGGACACGCTTCGTGGAGGAGGAATCAGAGGAAATACAGCTTGAGCGTGCCTTCTTGGAGAAAGAGAAAGTAAATTTGTTCTACTTGATAAACAATGAAGAGGTAGAGAACTTGGATGTTAGATATACAGAAGGTACGCGTAAAACGTTGGATAGCGCTAACGAGTAATCGTGTGTTTACCACAAGTCATTTGAAGACAAAGAAGGTTAACATTGGTATGAAGGCGGAACCAAAGGAATATATTATTGGAGACTACTAGACAGACCATGAGGTCTCAAATATTATTGAGCTTTTGTGTGATTTTCAGGATTTATTTCCATGTGGGTATCATGAACTTAAAGGATTTCACCCCTCACTAGGAGAAATGAGAATCAAGTTAAAGGACAGTGCGCGCCCTATTCGGAAGAGACCTTACAGAATGAATATGAATCTACGTGTCAAAGTTAAGGAGGAGACCGATAAGATGATAGCATATGGAATCATAGAAGTTCTTGAAGAATTTGAATGGGTAAGTCTGATGGTCATTAGCATTTAGAAGGATGGGAGGATAAGGATTTGTGTTGACTATAGGGATTTGAATGCGGTGTGTGTCATTGATCCTTTCCCAACCCCATTCACTGAGGATATCCTAGAAGGAGTAGTCAAGTGTGAGATCTATTCATTTACAGATGGATTTTTGGGGTATCATCATGTTAGAATTGCAAAGGAGGACCAAGAAAAGATAAATTTCACCACTGAATGGGGAAGTTTTTCCTATACAGTCATGCCTTTTGGACTGAAGAACACGCCTATTGTGTTTTTGTGCATTGTGGTTCAGGCATTTCAAGACTTCATCCATAAGTTTCTTCAAGTCTACCTAGATGATTGGATAGTTTATGGACTAGTAAAGGACCATTGTGACAATCTGAATTTGATGTTTGAGAGATGTCGGCAGTTGAGTATATCCCTCAACATTAAGAAATGTGTTTTAGCCACTCCATTTTGCACCCTGTTGGGACATATCATATATAAAGAAGGCTTACTGATAGACCCTGCAAAATTTGTTGTTATAGTGGGATTAGAGGAGCCTACTAGTTAAAGCATAGGTGCATGGATTCCTAGGGCATACAGGGTATTATAGGAAATTCATCAAGGGTTATGCCAGATTTCCACGCCATTGGAAGAATTATTAAAACATAAAATAAGTTCTATTGGGGAGAGGTGCAGCATGGTGGCATTTGACACACTGAAGGAAAACTATTACCACCGCACCCATATTATGTTTTCCCTCTTGGGATAAACCTTTTCATGTGCATGTTGATGCATCTGGGATGGTGATTGGAGAATTCTTAGCACAACCTGGAGAGGGAATTATTGACCATCCCTTGTGCTTTGCTAGTAGGAAGCTAACCCCAGCATAATAGAATTATACTACCACAGAGCATGAGGCATTGTCAATGATCTATGCGCTACACAAATTCAGGAAGTATTTGCTAGCAATGCCTTTTATATTTTATACAGACCACATGGCATTAAAGTACTTGGTGAACAATCTCATCTTGCAAGGGTGCATATGCAGGTGGGTCCTATTGTTTCAGGAGTTTGAGTTTATGGTTGTTGTAAAACCAGTAAGAGTAATTTGGGTCCTGACCATTTATCAAGGATTGACTCAGGAGAGGACATGCAAAGCATTGAGGATACAATGTCAGATGCATAATTGTTTAGATTGCAGAGCGCACCCTCTGATTTGGAAGATATTGTTGTGTTCTTAAGTATGGGTTTGGTGCCAGAAGGGATGAAGGCATTGGAAAAGAAGTAGTTAGCCATAAGCATCGTGCCCTATATGTTAATTGGTGGAGACTTATACAAGCTAGGTCATGATGAGGTTTTGCGTCAGTGCGTACTAGAGCATGAGCGTGCTGCAATCATGGAAGAGGCTCATGGTGGAATTGCAGGAGGACACTATGCGGGGAATGCAACTACGCATAAGATTATTTTGGTTGGTCTTTAGTTGGAAATGGTTTACAAGGACTATATCGAGTATTGCAAGGCCTGTGATCATTGTCAACACCTTGGTAAACCAAGGAAGAGAGATGAGATGCCATTAAGGCCTATCGTCAGTGCAGAGCCATTCGAGAAATGGGCAATTGAATTTGTAGGCCCTATTACCCCAGTCATGCGAAGGACGGGTTCGTGCTATATCATTACATGCACATAATATCTTACACGGTGGGTAGAAGCGGTGCCTACGAAGGATTACACAGTGACAACAACTAGATTCTTGTGGGAGAATATAATCAGTAGGTATGGATGCCTGCTGAGTTTAACGAGTGATAGGGGTATCCATTTTCTAAATGAGATGGTTAGAATCTTGTTGGTTGAGTTCATGGTAGCCCATCACAAGACTACCCCTTATCACCCACAAGCTAATGGGACGGCGGAAGCTTTTAACAAAATTTTGAGTCACACGTTGACCAAGATTTGTGATGTTGGATGAAAGGACTGGGATGAAAAAGTTTCTACTCATGTTATGGTCATATCAGACTACTTATAAGAGATTGAACAAGGCCACACCTTTTCAATTGGTGTTTGGCATGGAGGCTGTGTTACCTATTGAATTCATGTTACCATCACTATGTATCACGCACGCAGGAGGTTTAGCTGATGAACAAGCACTTGAGGAAAGAATTGACAAGTTAATGTAGTTGGATGAGTGACGTGCCATAGCACGATGGAGTCAGAAAATGGAAAAATCCAGGCAATAGGCATGGCATGATAGACACATCAAGAATAAGAAGTTTGAGGTTGGGAAGATGGTCTTGTTGTATGACTCTAAGTTTCTGTGCCACCCAGGAAAGCTCAAGGTACATTGGTTGGGCCCATACACTATCACTTGCATACTTGGTTCAGGCGTTTTCCAGTTACAAGCGCTGGATGGGACAAGGTTTCCCAGTTTCTTTAATGGGAGTAGGTTGAAGCCCTACTATAAATAAGTCTTCTTGGTGTTTGTAAATAAGGCAATATTTCCAACTAGCTTAGGATTTCCCTTAATGCAATTTCCTTTCTTTTTGTTTCCCCTTTTTGTCACTTTCCTTTGTCTTTTTTTGGTTTATTGTGGGCACATTTGTGCATCGGTAGCCTGTTACTTTTTGAAATGGTTTTTATGCGCAGAGGACCGCACATCTATTTAGTGTGGGGTGGAGTGAAAAAGAGAACTTTGGAAAAAGACACAGTAAGTGCTGAGAGCAATGTTGGATGGTGGCCCGGGTTGTGAAGTCAAAGGCACGTAGGATGAAGGAAGGCATGTAACAGAAGTGTTCATGATAGAAAAATGGTGTCAAAAGTTTTGTAGGAAACCACATACAAGGATATAAGTGTAGAGAAACATGAGGTAGGTGAAGGCAAGAACTTGGTAAAGGACACAGAGGATGACATACTTCGGCATGGGGAGTGCACGCAAGTGAGTCTGCTGTCAAAGAAGTCTTGTGTGCCAGAAGGTTGTAGGAAATTTTCATGTGAGTTTACGTGTGGAGGGAAAGTGCTTGACAAAACATGCGGTGGGACGTCATTGGAAAAAGTTGACTTTATTGCATTCATATGTTGGTAGGTGGCACAAAATTTAATGTGGAGAAAAGTGGGAAGCTATAAATAGAAGGTTGACGAGCTATTATTTTTCACCTTCCATTTTGATATCAAAGAAGTTCTTACAATCTAAGGTGATTCTTGTGAAGAAGTTGCAAAGAGTAGTGTGCGGAGTTGAAGAGATCAACGGATTTGTGAACCAGTATGGAAGCAAAGTACACGAGCATACGTGGAGGAGGTTATTTTTTAGGATCCCAAGGTGATTACGTTACCTTATGGAAAAGAAGTGCTCCAGGTTAGGGTTTACAAGCTAGGGCATGATTTTTCAAGGAGATTTCATAGAAGTGGAGCCGAGGGTTTGAGCAGTGAGTGAACTTGATGCAAGGGAATAACTACAGAGGACCGAGGAGGAGAAAAATGGCACCAAGGAAGGGAGTGAACACTTCACCGAAAAAGGGAAAAGGAAAGGGTAAAGGAAAACCAGCGATTTCGACCAGTTTTAATGAAGAATGGTATGCAGAGATGCAATACCTAGATGGTGTGTTGTTAGGAAAGGATTGGGTGTCTCATATATGAAAGATGGTCTGTGAGTGATTATAACCATCAAACAAGCACCATGGAAAAGGAGATGACTTTAGAGTTGGTTCACCCTACAGAAAAGAGGACACTAGATGGGAAGCCCATATATGATGACAAAGTAAAGGTTAAGTTGGAAAAGGTTGGGCTCCTACAACTCTACGAGTTGCCCTATTTCAGAAAACCCGAGCGACTATACCAATGGTTAATGTCGCATGCATGAGGATCATTTTTATTTTATAGGATGAAGAATGCACATAACTCCTCAACTAATTTCAAAGTACACTGGCATTATCTGTGAAGGAGAGATACTAGATGATGACTTATGTGACAAGGAGGCCATCAAGAGAATAGTTGAAGCATATGATTACAAGAAGGGTTCACGTTACTTTGATATCTCTTTGCAATGACTGACCCTGTCATGAGGATGGCCATGCGCCTGGTTACAAAACTGAATGGGTAGGAGAGATGGATGCCAAGAGTTGGTTGAATGTTTGTCCACAAGATCTCAGAGGGAACCATCTATAACCTTTCAAATTTTATTGCAGAGGAGATCATAGATGTCATGCACGCGATGGGGAAAATATTATGTTTGGTAACGTCCTTCTCACCATTGTATTTTCAGAAATTGGAGTGCCCGATGGGCCGGATAAGTTTTTTTGGGAATACCCAGATGAGGACCCCTCCCCCGAAAAGATATTTGAAGTGTATACCTGTGACACCATGATGGCCGCTCATAAGGTGCACTTGGAAAAATGGTATAAATGGATGTGCGATGCATTCGAGGGAAGAATGGAGGATACCTGAGCAGTTTCCTGCACTGGTGGATGGAGAAGCTGAGTTTTCCATATACCAGCACTTCTGTATCAACAAATTTACTTTGACAAATGGCACCAAGAGCCCTTGGTGTAAATTTCCCTTCTCCTTCACAACACAGTATTTTCAAGGCACGGTCAACTAGTTTAAGGAGGTGAAGAAACTTAGATTTGATCTAAGTGTTGTAGATCAGGATCACCGTGAGATGCACCAGACATTGGTGTATCCTAAGAAGTGTGCATATGTAGAAAATTACATGTCTCATGATGTGCACATGATAAAACCAGTGACATTACCTATTGCGGGTAGGATAGCAGCAAGGGTATATGTGTGACTAAGGCCCAAGTTTGAGAAGGGTGCTTACATTGAGGATGATGTATCAATCCTAGAGGACCCCATCAGGAGAAAGAAGATGGTGTTGAAGAAAAGGGAACGAGAAGAGACTCCAGCAACAAAGGCACCAAGCACGCATACAGTACAGACTGTAGAGGCACAGGAGTCAGGTGCGGGCACAAGCACTTATGTTCACCGAAAGAATTCCCCCACATAGGAGAAGGAGAAGTCACCTGAGAGAGGAGTCCTGAAAGGAATTTGTCCCTAGTGTTAGAGGGATCTCTAGTTAAGAAGAATCAGAAGGTGACCGAGAGCTCAGATTCTGAGGAGACAAAGATCATGAAGGGTGATGGCTCTAAGGAGGAAGATGAAGAGCATGAAAGAGGTAAGAGTCCTCCTGTTCATGAGATACATGAGTCTTGGTGAAGAGAGGAATGAGTATGAAGAGGGTGCACATAACAAAGGAGGAAGTGAGGAAGTAGACATGCATGCTCAGAAGACCCCAACCCCAACCAGAGAACAGATAGATGACATTGTAGAAAAAGAGGTGGCGGGTATTATACAATAGTTGGTGGAGCATGAGGTGGAGTGTAGGACCGACAAAGTGCTAAAGGAAATAGAGGAGAGCGTGAGTGTAGGGAAAGAATATGGAAGCATGGGCAGAGATCCCAACCTGGCAAGTAAGTTTCCCCAAGGTAGTGCACACATGTGGGAAGGGCACAGTAGCGGCACAGGAACACACTATGACTTACATCAATGATCCAAAAAAGGTGTTACGCGCACATTTCCAAAGCACAGTTCCCACAGACCAACTCCTCACTTGGTCTTCTTTTGATGAAGAGGGTGCATACCCACGCACAAGGAAAATGCTATCCTAGGATTTTGAGTCCCACGTTGATGAGCCTGAGTTCAAGGTAAATAGTGATGCATTGATGAAGACACCAGATGCCAAGGGAATAAACCCTCTTGTAAATTCCCAACAACTGTCAGATGAGAAAGTTTGCAATGCGCTCAACAAAGTGTTGGTGGAGGTGGAAGCAAGAATTTTTGGCAGAAATGATAGAATAAGAGTCTTAGAGGAGGAGCTTGAGAAAAAGAATGAGGAGATCATTGAGAGGGACAGGGAGATAAAACAGAAGGAATTGATCAGTGCACAGTTAAGGCATGAGCTGAGGGATGAAAAGGTGAAGGTGTGTGAAAGTCTACAAAAAGATAGAGGTTATTTCAAATGCCATTATCTTAAAGCACCCAGACCTGGCCCCTCCTGAGAAGAAATATGAGTCAACCATGCACTTCTTGGAAGACTTGACACACATACTCACCATGGAGAGGCAACCACTTACATTGGAGTTGGCAGAAGAGGTGATGGTGTGCCAAAAATGAGAAGATAAGTTGAAGATTGGGGAGATAATAACTCGATACTCTGAGCTCCTTGCCTCAGTGAAGACCATGACAGATGGCTGAAGCTGTGTATGATAATTGTGGCAACAAAGATAGAGTAGTAAGCATATTGGTTGCTACCCATGAGGTGGATCTGAAGGAGTTTCAAGAGAAAAACAAGGGCAATAGGGCAGAGCGAGATAAAATCTTGGCAGAAGTCGAGAAGAAGTCAAAGGTGATTGAAACCTTGAGGGTTTTGATTAAAAATAAATTGAAGGAATTTTACTTCCAAGTCACTCGCAAGATGGATGCATTGGGTGACCTTAGCAAGCAGATGGAAAACATCACAGATACACTGAAGGCTAAGGGAGATGAACTAAGTTTTGATGAGGTTAGCATGTTGGTGGGTGATTTACTTCAACATGCATAGGGTGAGGTAGATTCTTGGGATAAAATTGAATAATCCGTGAAGAAATACTTCCCACTCCTCATGCAACAATAGCAAGGATCCTTCTATTCTTCCATTCTTTATTCAATTGCAGATTATTTCATTCTCTCCTATTATTTATTCTTTGGTGAAAGAGTAGAGTGTTTCTGAGGATGGATAACACACATAGTGTGGGGTAATGTTGGACCCTGAAAACTGACTAAGTCCCAAATCAGAAGGAGCGTGCACGCGTAAGGCAAGTGAGAGAAAGGCACTCAAGGAAAGGTGCGCAGGAGAAGAGGTTTGTGCACAAAAGCAGAAGAAGGTTTGGGGACTTGGCCGCATTTTGAAGGTGGTGTCGCATGGAAAAACACGTGAGGCCCGAGTAGGCATGATGAATGGATAAGGTGCTAACCTGGAGCATTAGATGTCAAGAAAAAAAATTCCATGTAGGGAATATTCTGAGGAGGATCATTATAGTTAGTGGAGGCCTTTGAAAGATGGCATAAGCTCTTGATCAATCATGAAGGACCACACTTCCACTTGGCATGTGATCTTCTCATAGGTGAAGCTATGACGGTGGATCTAGATTGTATTTAAAGGAGTGCTTGGGTCTGAAATAGGGAGAGAGAAGAGAGAGGAGAGGCAATGAAGTGCTGCAAGGATGTTGTTACTAGGCATATATGTATGTGCTCAGGTCTGAACAAGGGTTGTGATGGGAAAGCATAGCTAGGATCTCTATTCAGAGTAGTTTTGTAGGGTTGGAATGTTATTTCATGATGTATATGGTCTGAGATGACCCCGTTTGATGTAATATGGCTACTGTAAATGGATTTAATCAATATATGGAGCTTTATTTTGTATATTTGTGTCTATGGACTAAACCCTAGTGTATTTTCATGTTATTCATGGTTTAGATCTGTTTCCATTATGTTGTTGTGATGTTATGATTATCTCATGGAGCATTTATGCTTAGAACTAGATCTACTACCTCTATATTAGATTAAATGCATGTATTCTTATTCTACAAACCTTTCCTCCACTAATGGCGGAACATTCTCACAAAGCTCACATAAAGGAGGGGCTCGACGCCCTGCATGTACCTCGGGTGAGCTGCCCAACGCATATTGGTTGATAGGTTGACGTGCTTGGGGTAGAAAGAAGGTGTATGAAAGGTGACTACATGGATGCTAGTTCTATAACCTCCACAACATTCCATTAAAATCAATGTTCTCTCCCCTTTTGACTTACAATTCACTATTATTCATATACTAACTTTGATCCTAACTCTCAACAAGTCTCTATATGATTGACGAGGATTCTCTACAACCCTATTTTAAGATATCCTTAAAATGGGGTAATATTAGTATTTTGTATTATATTTGGGTCAAGACAAAAATGATATCACCTCATTTAAGAAAATCTAAAAGGCATATAATATTTACTCGTTCCATAAATTAAGCTATTGAAAGTGATAAAAATTGGGCACTTACACTGCGACATAGCTCGCTTACGTGGACAGTCGAAATTGCTCTAATTTCCTTTATGAGGTGGACCCAAAGTTGCCCACTAACTTGGCCCTTCCGTTGCCAACCAGGGAAGAATCATTGAATCAAGATGGGGTTCTTTAGGGAGCATATACTATGCTTGTTTCGTATGGAGTTGAGAATACTTTAATGATTTTGACACAACTTGCACCATGGGATATGTATGGGCTCCTGCAACGCAACTTGCTGGGTGGGAAGTGGGCCCGAGCTGAGTAAAGGAATATCAATGGCGGCCACGGGCCAGTTTCGTTGAATGTAACCCCAAAATATTCAATATATATAATAATGTTAAGCATACTTTTGTGTGAAGGTTCCTAGCATGGAGACACCCTCAATGAATTTTTCCTATCATTTCGCCTACTTTAGTCAAATTAAAATAATACATAAGCCCGCGATTTGCTTTAATTTCATTTTGATTATAAAAAGATTTGTACTTTTTTGCCACCCAACTTTAACCTCCTCATTTTAAAGTACAACGTATCCAATTCGTAACATCGACGTGGCAATGCAGATATGTTCCACAATTCACAGCACCAAACTTGTAAATAATTGCTAAGTGTGCGGGACTCCAGCAGCATATTATTGTGCTCCCTCGCATAATAATGGCATTGGCACCCACTCTGAACAAGAAAAGATAATTCTCCACTTTTTAAATATATTTATTCTAAAAACTTTTAGGGAGTGCTATGGTAATACTATATTTGTGCGTTTGTTCGTTATTTGTTTAGATTTATTTTTTTTAATTGTGTTTTTTTTATTGATATTCGGTATTTTTATATGTATCATGTTTGGTTTTTAATATGTTTATTTATATTATATTTTTTTGTCACTTCTTTTTTCCTTTATTTCATCATCTGTAGTTATTGTTTGACCGATTTTCTCCCTCCTTTGTGATTTTCTCTTGTTTTCCCCTTGTTTTCTTACTTTCTCATTGTTATGGTCTTTTTAATGATTTGAATTTTGGACCCCACATGGACAACCTCCAAACAAGAGTTTAGCCCTGCGATGTGGAAAACGTATGTAAATGATGATGTGTACTGATAGGGTCTTCATTTAAATTATGTAATATCAAAAGTAGGGTTTAAATCTAGAACTTAACATATATATTAATGTGTAAGTATTATTTTGAATAAATAATGTAATAAATTTGTATATCGTAAACTATTTATTAGTTAATATTTAAATTATACAAACTCTAGTTAATTGATAAATGAAAGTATATGTTAGGGTTTAGGATAATTGTATTGTTGCACAAGATTTGGAAGCTAAACAATGAAATATGAATACATTAATGGGTTGCACAAAGTGTTGTTAAGCCACTTATAAAATTTGGGATATGGAAATTGAGTGACGGGTGTGTTCACCATAATAGGGAAGAAACCTTTGGACGCTTTTGCCCTTTATGTCCATGTTTTACATCTAATGCTCTAATCTGAATTTGGATTTTGATACCCAAAAGATTTGTGTCTTTAAATGCATGGAAATGGGGGGCCAAAAGGGGGTAAAAAAGGGACACCTTTTTCCTAGAAATCAGCCAAATAGCTAAAATTCATTAAAGAATTCATCATGCCTATGCTCAAAATTTGACAAAGTGATAAGAATAAGTACTATAAAGCTGAGAATCTAGTTTCTAAACTACTATTTTTTTGAAAATGGTTGAGATTAAGAGGGTCAAATGTGGTGCACACACAAAGTATGTCTATTTTGTGTCAAAAAGATAAGAACCTATTGTGTTTGTGCCCCCCATTTTTTGAGTTCTATAATTTTTTTTCAAATCCCTTCAGTAGAAAGTTAGCTAAGACCATGTACAAGGTCCCACTAATTTTTCATAATTTTTGGATGAATATATAATTTTTTTATTAATTTTCAAAGTGCACATATCCGAAAAATGAAATATTTGTGTGTGCATCCCCATAACTTTGAGAAAAAAAGTCATTTTTAATTTTTTTAGTGCATGTAGAATGGAGTTTAGAACAAAATACTACTTTTTTTTTAATAAATTTGGATGAAAAAATCGTAAATTGTGCACCAAAATGTATGCATAGGTTTTTAAAAGAAAACAAGGCACTAGTAAAAGAAATTATGGATGAAAGCCTTAAACTAATTCGTTTTTAGAAATAATTATATCATCATCAAGGTAAAACTCAAGCTTGACATCATAGTATAATTTATTTTTGAATATTATGTTTAATATATGAGATATTGGGGTGCACACGTGAAATTTTGATGTTTTTTGTCAAACACGGTTTTATTCACGCAGAATATAGTCCAAACCTTTGGTTTGGAAATCCAAGGCAAATCCCAGCCTATGGATTGGGAATTTATAACCCAAAAAGAGATGAAACCTGAGCACGTTATAATGCGCTCACATTCCTATTTGTTATGTGGTGTATGTGCTTATGGGAGGGATATATTTACTAAAATAAATTATTTAGTACTTATATTTTATTATTATTTATACTTTAAATTTATTTTAGTAAATATAAGATGTTAGGGTCACTCTACACCTTATGGAACTAGTCTCATAGCTCCATCTGTCACAGTTTAGAAGATAGTTTTTCATATTCTAATCTGGTCAGTACATAGGTATTTTTCAAGATTTCAACATTCAACATTCAGCCTTCAAGCTTTTAGGGTTTAAATTATACAATCGATATCTATTTTGTGAAAGAATATAGTCATTGTTTAGGTTTTGGGGCCTTTTGGATTGGTTATTGACATTTGTAAGAGTGTTAAATGTGTCAAAATTAGAATTTAAAATCTCACAACTCTCAAAGGTAGGACAACTGATCAAATATATGGACTCATGAATTTTCCCATGAACATGGATTTGAATCCCTAATTTTGTCTTAGAATATGGTAAAATCATACTGTGGATGAGTACATACTTTACAAGCTTAGGGAATACATATTTCAATTCCTGGTCAATGGTATGTCCTTCCTCTGGCCAGCCTGCTTCAGTACCACTCTCAACCTGGATCAAAAGAAATTATTAACAAGGTTTTTTTAAGTTTGTTTCAATGTGCAGGGATGATTGGATACAATGATTGATGAGTTCAGTGTGACTTGATGGAAGATAACTTCCTCTGGAGGCCTAAAAAGACCATTCTGAGCTAATCAAACACCCTCTAGGATAGTTCAAGAAATATATTAAGCATCTAGAGGTGATGTCAGAGAATCTTGGAAGTGTTGGAGGTAATTTAGGAAGATTTAGGAATATTATTTAGGGCTTAGGGTTTAGGGTTTAGGGCTCATGGTTTAGGGGTTTAGGGCTTAGGGTTTAGGGTTTAGGGTTTAGGGCTCAGGGTTTAGGGTTTAGGGTTCATTATAGTATCAGGGTTTAGGGCTTAGGGTTTAGGGTTTAGGGTTCAGGGTTTAGATTTAAGGGTTTAGGGTTTAGGGTTTAGGGTTTAAGGTTTAAGATTTATGGTTTAGAGTTTAGGGTTTAGGGTTTAATGGTTTAGGGTTTCAGGGTTTAGGGGTTTAGGGTTTAAGGCTTAGGGTTTAGGTTTTAGGGCTCAGGTTTAGGGTTTAGGGCTTAGGGTTTAAGGTTTAGGTTTAACTTTTAGGGTTTAGGGTTTAGGGTTTAGGGTTTAGGGTTTAGGGTTTAGGGCTTAGGGTTTACTGTTTAGGGTTTAGGATTTAGGTTTAGGGTTTAATGGCTAAAAATTTAGGGTTTAGGGTTTAGGTTTTAGGTTTTGGGTTTTAGGGATTCAGGGTTTAGGGATTATGGCTTAGGGCTTAGGTGTAGGATTAACCAATACCTCTCCAGGTGCAGCTCCCCTCTCAAGGATCATATTCATATTCAATGTATCATTGTCAAAGAGGGAACTCACCCTATCAAATCGGTTATTCAGTATGATGTGGAAGATGAACAAAGAAAATGAAAGTTGGAGAATTATATTTCATTGGTAATTAGTACTAAGTATCAACAAGACTAATATGGCTTTCAACTACTCGACTAGGAGGGCATGAAAATATTAGGACCATATTTCCTAGTCTCGTGCCTAGAACCATCATTGAGTCTGCTTGTACAAAATAAGCTTAGCAACAAGGGAATGGCTAAGAACACAAAGGGGTTATCAATCACCTAGTAAATATTTCTTGTTTAGTTCTGAATGGGAGTCAGTTGGCCTATGGCTTAGTGACCTTCCATTCATTGATAATTCCTTCTATGATAAACCTCTGGATGTCTTTCAAAAGTTCCTTAAACATATAGGGGTAGTCATCAAGCCTAGTGAAGGGTGTGATGTGATTTCATAAACAACTTTAAATGCATACATATTTAGAGGTCATAACACGAATTTAAGGTATCTCTATTGGTTATAAATGGAATCCAAGTAACGATGTCTCCTTGTATCCAAGGATCGAGGACTACTAGGGTCTGTGGTAAGATTGGACATTCAAGAATCATCGAGTGTCTGAATCAGAATGTCATTGTATGTGGAGAAAAATTCTCAAACATTGGAGTAATGCATCTTAGAAAATAAAATTGAACCTCAGAAATCCTTTCAAATTTCCAGTCTAGGTCCCTAGGTTGTATTCTTGGTCCTGTTTTTGTTTCTGGTTCTGGTTTTGGTCGTGGTCATCAAATATTTAGTCTTTAACCTTGATCCCTAAACCATAAACCATAAACCATAAACCATAAACCATAAACCATAAACATAAACTAGCAAACCATAAACCACAAACCACTAAACCCCATAAACCATAAGTCCATAAATAAAAAACCCTAAACCCTAAACCCTGAGCCCTAATAAATCCTAAACCTTAGGCCTTGAATGAGTTTAGGGACTAAACCCTAAACCCTATTTAAGGCTAAGGGTCTAATGGTAATGGCCGGGTTTTAGAACTAATGGTTTAATATTTACTAGGTGATTACAGTTTAGGGTTTAGGGTTTAGGGTTTAGGGTTGAGGATTTAAGGTTTAGGGTTTAGGGTTGAGGGTTTAGGTTTGGGTTTAGGGTTTAGGGTTTAGGGTTTAGGGCTCAAGGTTTAGGGTTTAGGGTTTAGGGTTTAATCAGTTTAGGGTTTAGGGTTTAGGATCATGGTTTAGGGTTTAGGGAACAAGGTTTAAGGTTTCAAGGTTTAGGGTTTAGGAACATGGTTTAGGGTTTAAGGTTTAGGGTTTAGGTTTTAAGGCTCAAGGTTTAGGGTTTAGGGTTTAGGGTTTAGGGTTTAGGGCTCAGGGTTTAGGCTTACCCATTCACTCACTATAATGTTCTTTGTCTTACCCATTATTATTAGTATTGACAGAGAGTATTCAACTAAAAAGGGTTCATCTACTTTGTAGGAAGAACATTCAAAGAGAGTCATCACAATTTGATGCCTTTCATCTGTTGATATTTTGAAGGAGGGAAATGCCAGATATCCAAGAACAATTTGGTAAAAAGAAATGTTACCCAATACACCTATCTCATTTTTTTCTATTGATTGTGAAATATTTGGAGCTCTAAGAGTTTAATAAATAGAGAATAACAAGTCCAGTGGTATTTCTGGGTCTGACGGATTAGGATACCAAGAAAATTTGATCATTTTTACACTCTTTTGAATAATTCTTTCAGTTGCAAGTTGTCAGGAATGAAGGTTTCATTTGAAGAACAAAGCTTGATATGTCCAGTGCTTGTGTAAGCTGGAAATTTGAGAGGATTTCTGAGAAATGTGAAGTTTCTTGAGTATATGAGTAATCCTTACCGAGTTAGTGAGACAAACAGGCACCTTCAAGGAAGAAGAGGTTCTTGTGAATATGAACATGTATCAAAGTGAATCATGAATGTGAATATGAGCATGTGGTTATTTTTCCAGATTCTAATGGGTCATCTTGGCTTGTATAATACCATACATGGAAATATGAGAAATGTGAAATTTTTTTCAGAGTGTGAAGAAATTGACATTCAAGAGTGCAAGTATATGTGGGGAGAAACAAGTTTGACAGAGATGTGTAATATGCATTGCAAGGCACAAGGTAGATGCCATATCCATTTAGTTACTTGTCCCACCTCTCATAAACAAGGTGATTCAATTGAGAGAGTGGCTTTCACAATGATTCAATGCAGTTGGAGTTCTAAGAAGATGGATCTCACCCTCAAACATTCCTTCAAATCTCATTCAAGGATCAATCCTTCCATGTAAAGGAGGAAACCTATTTCCATGAGGAGTAATCAAGCGAATATGTGTCCAGATACTAAAATCATGTTTCCACTCATGTGATATCTTGGTCAGGGAAGTGAATTGTGAAGTTAAAAAGGGTGTCATCATGTTCAAAGGTGAAATGGGAAGCTCATAGAGTAATTTGAGGATCATCATATCTTGACTCTGTTATCATGTTCAAACCTCTTCAAGGAACAATCCAAGATGAGATAGTCAAGCTACTAAGGCATTCATGACCATCATGTGTGAAGGATCAAGGCATCATCTATCTCCATGAGAGGCATATGAGCAAAGAGGTGTATGAGTATCCTAAAGTTCATTCCATCCAAGGAGAATTCTAAAGCCAGGAGGGGTAAGAGGATGATCTTCATATAGAGCACCATATATGTAAGAATGAGAAATCATCTGAGTTTAACTTGATTTGTCACCCATTTGGTAGTGTTCTTAAACACTCATTTGAACCTTGTAGTGTGATCACACTTCAAAGGAGGAAGGACATTACAACCACCTCATTTCAGTCTAATAGGTGGCCACATGACAAGAATCTCATTCAATGATAAATCCTTCAATCTACATGGTGAATACCTATTTCAGTAAGTGATAGATAATCAAAAAATGGTTTAGGCATCATGGAGTTGATTTGTGGTCACTAGGGTTAATTGTGGATGCCTTGAAAATTAAGAGAGTTTAGGGCTTCAGGCTTAAGGCTTAGGGTTTAGGGTTTAGGGTTCAAGGTTAAGGGTTTAAGAGTTTATAGTTTAGGGCTTAGGGTTTAGGGTTCATTTTAACAGTTGATTGGGCTTGTGTATAAAATGTGAGAGAAGGATATGGGGGTTGGAAGGGTAAGTTTTATGTTGATTGTTCCATTTTTGCATATTTGAGCCTATAGATCTTGTTGGAAAGACTTCTAAAAACAATATACTAATGAGAACGATTGAAATTGGTTGTTATGAGTTGATGAATGCATGCAAATGTGTTGGAGATTTACATCACCTCATGATGTTTCAGATCCTTCACAGACCTCATGATGACCATTCCCTTGATTATTTGAATTGATGAAAACTTACATATGTGTTTTGATTTATTATGTGTTATAAGGAATTACATGCGTCCATATATTCAAGCAATTATTGGTACCTTTGGGAGTTGTGAGGCTTAAAATATATAGTTTTGACACATTTAACACTCCTACAAATGTCAATAACCAATCCAAAAGGCCCCAAAACCTAAACAATGACTATATTCTTTCACAAAACAGATATCGATTGTATAATTTAAACCCTAAAAGCTTGAAGGTTGAATGTTGAAATTATGAAAAATACCTATGTACTGACCGGATTAGAATATGAAAAACTATCTTCTAAATTGTGACAGATGGAGCTGTGAGAGTAGTTCCAAAAGGTGCAGAGTGACCGTAACATCTTATATTTACTAAAATAAATTTAAAACATAAGAAATAATACAACATAAATAATAATAAAAGCAAGCACGTTATAACATGGTCGCATTTCATCTTCTATGGGTAAATGGGAATCCCAATCCATAGGCTTGAATTTTCCTTGGATATCCCACCCTAAGGCTTGGACTATATAATCCATGAATAAATCCGTGTTTAACAAAAAAATCAAAATTTCACCTATACACCCCAATATCTTCTGTGTTATAACATAATATTCCAAAAACAAAATTATACTATGACATCAAGCTTAGTTTTACCTTGGTGACGATATACTTATTTCTAAAATCTAATTAGTTTAAGGCTTTCATCCTTAATTTATTTTACTAGTGCCTTCTTTTCTTTTGAAAGTGCATGCATAGGTTTTTGTACATAACTTATGATTTTTTCATCCAAATTCAAAAAAAAATCCTCTTCTAAACTCAATTCTACACGTACTAAAAAATGATTGAATTCCATTCACACACATGATATTGGGGGAAAAGTAGTTGTAGCCCGTTATCTTGGTGTAACTTGCACAAGGGTAGCCTAACTTCAAGGGACACGATTCTATCACACACACACACACACGCACGCACACGCATACACACACGCACACGCACACGCACACGCACACGCACATGCACCCACACACACCCCTGTACACACACACATGCACATGCACCCGCACATGCGCACGCACACGCACACACATGCACACGCACACGCACACACACACTCACACTCACACACGCATACGTACACGCACCCGCACCCCCACACACACCTTCACACGCACACGCATCCACACACGTACACACACGCGTGCACGCACACACACACATGCACATGCACACGCACACGCATGCATGCTCACACACACATGTGCACACGCGCATACACACGTACATGCACACCCACGTGCACACACACACACACACACACGCACACACACACACACACACACACACACACACACACACACACACACACACACACACACACCTGAACTACATTGAAATTTTGATGTAACATGGTCTTGTATAACATGGGGAAGCTTTCTCATGAGGAGATTCAAAATTAATTTCATTAACATCAACGTGGTCTTGTATAACATGGTGAAGCTTGAAGAATTTATTATTAGAGTGTCCACTGCATCTTTGGAAGTCATAATAAGCATTACAATAAAAAATTTTACTATGATACTTTCTTGTATCAACCTCAATAAGAGGAGGGAGAGATACAAGATTACACTATTGCAAATTTTGTAAGATCAATTTTGGAGAAGAAGGAAACCATGTGTATTACCTTTGAGGATAATCTTGTAGTTGAAGCGTTGTAGGTTGATGTATGACATTAACTGTAATTTTAGCATCAATCTTGTTATCATTGGATTTTCCTTTATAATTATATTTTACTTGAAATTTGGATATAGAAGTATTTGAAGCGGTAGATGCATACTTAATCTTATTTAATGTAAGGAGTTTGGACTCTTGTTCTCTTAAAGTGTGACATAGTTCATCAAAAGATCAAAACATTCAAACATAATTGATTCATAAAAAGGAGATGGAAGACTTTAAGTAAATAAATCTTGAAGCTCATTATCCACAATCATATTATTCATCTTGGTAAGTGTGTTCTTGTAGCACAATACATATTCATTTATTGGTTCATTAAAGCCTTATTGCATCTTAATAATTTAATCATATGAAATCTTGCCACTAATGTTGATAGAAAAATGTGCAAGGAAATGATTTTCCAAAGGAGTAGAAACCATAACATAATGAATATAGGTAGATGATAGAAACATTTTAAAGAATAGTCTTTAAGGATTCAAATAAAATTCTTTAAAACTAATTGATGATCATAAACATAGTCTAATCAAGTAGAGTGAAAGGAGATAAGTAATTTTTTGGGATCACCTTTACCCTCATATATAGGAATCTTAGGAGACACAAGCCCTAGGGGTATAAGATAAGATACCACTTTAGGTGCAAGTTGATTATGAATAAATTGAGTAGAATCCATAACATTAGAAGGCTTAGACATACTTTGCTATAATTGTAAGGCTTTATTGTGTAAATCATGGATAAGATACTCAAGGGCATGTGTAGTAAAAGAAGAGTGGGAGGCCTCATGGGTGTGCAAAATAAGGTGTAGAAATAGTAATAGATATAGGAATAGACATTGTGATATTTTGAAGAGGAATACGGGATGCCCCCATAAATATAGGCAAAATGGATGTAGAAATAGTAGATGTGGGATTAAAAACTCAAAATATATATTTGTCATTGGATTGTTGAGATTGGGTATTATGAAAGACCTTAAAGGTAAGAGTCACAATAAGAATCTTATTAAGGTAATGTAGATGCTTGTAGAAATTATGGAGGAAGTGAGATAAGAATCGAAATTGATCATCATTAACGTCATTAATATCCTCATTAATGTTGATTGCATTAGATCCTAGAGTTGAGTGAAGAAATTACTAATTAACCCCCGTCTTTTTGCCATCTCGTTTTATTTTATTTCCTCATTACCGAGCTGTTTCACCCATATGCCCAATAAACTTCTATAATCCCATGTTATTTTAGCCTCGACTGGGGCCCAGATTAGTACTGGGGCCCTTGTGGGCACCCTTGGTCCCACCAAGGGCACCCCGGTCATTTTTGCACTTTCCCACCTCTTTTTGGGCTCTTTCTAGCCATTTGAGATCTTTATCTTTCTTGTGGTTGGCCTTTTCGGGTTAATTATGAAATTAGATCAAGAGAACCCTATAAATATAAAGTTATGAGACCATAATGAGGGACCTAGCATCACTTACTACTATCACTCATCTAGAGTTGCATCCATCTATTGCATTGGAGATCACTTGCATCCACATAGCTCCATCATCAAGGCACAAGGATAGGACATCTGCATCACACTTCATAGGGGGAGGGATTCTATTCTATTTCATGCACACATTCTATTACATTTTCTACACATAGTTATTTCTCGCTACTTCACAAAGTGTGACTGGCACAAGAGTAACCTAGGGCATGTTCACACACACTTGCACATAGAACTACATCAAGTCTAAGATGTAGTGCAATGCTTAGTTAGTAAGTCCACCATTGTGGCAGTTGAGGTCAGTCTAACCCCTTCATATGCATTTTTATTTTTTAGGGTTTGATGCTTGTTTTGGGGTCTTGCAGGTCTATCTTTCATCTTGGATTATTGGTGACATCTGGCAGGGACAACAAATCTGATGTGACAGACAATGAAGGGTTTCAGATCATCTCCAAACTTGTGAAGATCAGTTTTAGAGATTTTTCACAAACCAGGGCACCTAGATTGCAGACCAGAGCACCCGCAAGCGTGCCAGTCCCTCTCCAGGTGCTCCAGTCCAGCTAGATCCTCCAACTCCATCCTTTTCGGGACTTCTGCACAGTCATTCCTGCTTCTGTATTTTCCAGTCATCACTGCGACACTGTCATGTGAGCATCTGTTATTCAGCTGAGTTCTTTCCTCTTCCTTCTTGCACATTAGGGTTAGCATTTCCTTTTACATAGTTACTTAGATCATTTACATACTTCTTTATTGCATTTATTTACTTTATTACAACTATTCATAGCTTAGATTAACTATCCCCTTATATTACATAGTTAGTTAATTTTAGTTAATCATTTTGGTGAACCTGACGATCCTTCTTCATGCTTCTAGGATTTTTCATTTAGGGTTCTCATCATGAGTATCTCAATTAATGATTATTTTCTTTCAAAGTATCCTATTTACTACATAGAGTAACATCTTTAGACACTACTACTCATTTCGTGACAACATGCACCCTGATTCTTTATCAAGCCTTTGATAATGTATTTCCTAACACACCTATTTTTCAATCTAACCTTCCTACTAATCGTTCAACTTTTTATAATGACCCACCATTCTCATATCATATCTCACATTCATAATGTAGTTGTCAAGCGCACTCATTGATAATTGAAGGTTGAGCTTAACTCATGTCCTATGTACATTCCTCAATTTTTAGGTTTTTCCACTTCAAGGATGAAGTTAGTCCATCTTGTATTTCACTACATGTTTACATGGTTTTATCATCCATGTCTTGGTCACATTACATTGCCCATTACTGTTTGTCCAAAGACTGTCATTACACTATTGTTCTTGTATCGATTTCCACAACAGTCTCCTACAACTGTCTCCTTAGGTAGGCCATGGCTTCATGCATGCAAGTGGTTGCATCCACTGTACATAATTGTGTCAAATTCTTACATGAGAACATGGAGTATACCATTTTTCATGAACTTAATGATCCATTTTAGTATTGTGATCAAGATCCTAATACTAATCTTCCTATTCCACGCACATAGATATTATGATGAAGCCCTAAATCTAGGGAAGAGCCACCCCACCTACCACCACTCGACAGTACCATTTGTGTGATAGATGCAATTCCTTCTATGCCACCTATTACTACTACTGCTATGATTCCTTATCAGGGGCATGTCCAATCTATGGATGTCACTCTATCACATCCACCTTCTCATACACCACCTACCTTAGCACACCCACCATTCACTTGCACACTCTTCATGAATGACTCATATTGGTCATATTCCATTTGATCCTACATGTGATGTCACTATATGTACCCATGATGGTCTAGATCATCTTGGTTTCACCTTTGAGGACTCTCCATCCTTCTACTCATGATCCTCATCTCTACTATGGCTTTATTAATATTACTGCTGCTTATGGTTAGCATGTCTTTCATCTTATAGTTTATCTATCATCATACTCCTCACTTCTTCATCCACTCACATTAGGGAAATCTATGGCTTACTTATATTGGAGGTACACATTAGATCCCCAGATCATACAAACATTTCATTTCCTATGCCCTTTGGTCATGTTTTTTCATTTGCAATAGTTCTTTTCTTGGATTCACTCAAAATATCACTCATTGGTATGCACATGATTGTCCACTTCCTCCATTCACCATGAGGAATATGTTATGGGCATGTACAAACTTACACCTTAATGGCTCATTACATGATCCACCTGACACTATTTCTTATCATGGTCACCAATGCTTATCCATATGACTATGACCCAGAGGATGAAAATGATCTTCTAGATGACATTACATGATAGCTTATTTCACCATGCATACTTGGGGGTCATATCAGCTCACACATCCCCCCCCCTCATCACATTAGCATCATATCACCTAATCCCTCATTCTTATCATTATCATTATTACATAGTACTACATCACATTCTTAGAATACACATCATACTTATGGGGGCATATACTCCATCTCCCCCATCTCATCTTTGCATTTTGCATTATCAACTTAATTCATAGCATATTATTCATACTTGATAAGTCATCATTACCCAATGACACACTCTTGTGCTTTGGTTCACACTTGACTATTAAGGGCTTACTACACATGAACCCCACACACTGCACTATAGGCATTACACATTGAATTTCATCACACATTACACGTCATACACCATACATTCTACATTTCATCTACATTTTTTGACATTTGCGCATTTACACATCATATATCATCCTAGTCTTCATTACATATGAGTCTAGCATTACATCATCTTACATCCTACATTACTAGCCTATATACATACATTGTATGACACTCTATACATTACATTTTACACATTCTACACTTTTTACATTGCATTCTATGCACCGCGTACTTACATATTCCACTCATCACATGGTCAAATTTTATCATTACATACACTACATTGTCTTCTACGTGTTGCACTCACTACCCAATGACACACTTTAGTTCCTCGGTCCATACTCGACTGCTGAGGGTTTACAAATCAAATGGACCTTACATTCATCACACATTTACATTCGACCTTTCATCATGTGACAATCCTAGGCTAGTGACATATGCTTTAGGATAAATCGTCACCTATTCTATCATTTTGTAGTGGTATACACCTTAGGTTACATCACCACTCCCTCTTTTCATTTTGTAGTGATATACGCTTAGGGCTAAATCATCACTCATCCATTCATCTTATAGTGATATACACTTAGGCTAAATCATCACTTATACATTCATCTAGTCATGATATATGCTTCGGCTATAGGGTTCACACACACATCATCGTTAGGTCACATCTCATCACTACACCTACACATTCCTCACAACGCATTAGACACAACACACACTTCGACCATTTCCCGATGATGCACTCTCATTTACGGTTCATTCTTGACTGCTGAGGGGGAAAAAAAATGAACCTCACTGCATACACTTCCATTCACTTGGGGGGCACGTGGCTCCTATCACTCCATTTTGCATTCCATTCCATCCATCCACAACATACTACATATTATGGTTGCTTTTATTCTTGTTTACTTTTTCTTGTTCATGGTCACTTTATTACACATGCTAGTTATTTACTTGTATGTCATTTATCTATATCATCCACACATGCACATTCACATCTTTTTCTAGTTGTGATCACAGATACAGGTCTCTTACATGCAACATGGATGCTCACCTTCTACCCTTCCTACACTGGTCACTGGGGGCATGTCCACATTCATCTCTTCCAGGTGCTATTGTTTCATTTTGTACTTAGCACTTTACATTACTTGGTTATACATGCTTTTGACATACTAGTTATCTTTCTAACATGCTAACAGGTGCTTCATGTGCAACATTTGTTATGTAGGGATATTTGTTTCCATACTTTTGTTTGTTACATTGTCTATTATTATTTTTTCTTGTATACGGGCCTTGCCCTTTGTTTGGTGTGCACACTTGTTTTTTATTTGCAGCCATGATGGCCTTACGTGTCTTGTGACATCGTGAGTGATGTCCCATGTTTGCAACCCACTTTGTGTGGCTTACTTTGTCTTCTTGCGTGTTTACATTACTACTTTTTGGTAGCTTTTACACTGTTTCACGTAGATTACACATTGTTTTCTTACATATGCATGCATGTTTTTCACACTTGTATTTGGCTAGCCTTCTTGTTTGTGTGTGCCTTGGTTTTTACCAAGCACTTTTCAGGGTTACAACATACATGTGGTTGGTCCTCTTTTGGGGCCACATTTCTCCTATCAGTGATGTTGCATGCACCCCCAAAGAGGGGGGCATCATTTGGGGGTTTTTACATACTAACACAAAGATTCTACACCAGTTCAATTCAGTTATATATAGTGAGTGGGTTCAGACAAGTCTACGAACCCCATACACAATGGATTTTACAGGACATGGTGTCCTTAGCATTCTGGGAAGCAGTTACAGGCTTGGAGGTTACAGTGGGTGTGCCTCTCTACACTACTTCGGCCAGTGGCATCAGATCACCCAAAAAACCAAGACGATACAGAGATCTCTTCACACACAGTTCAGGGAAGCAGTTAGAAGTTTGGAGGACATAGAGCATTTCCTCCCTATACTTCTTCGGCCTATGGCATGAGATCACCCAAAAAACTCGCAGTACAAGATATCCTTCTACACTCTTTCTCAACATGGATCAGGTGCACATGTTCCATTTACATTTTCCATTTACATATGTGTATTTTACATTTACATGCTTTCATATACATGCATCTTTTACATTGTGTTTTTACACATACATACATACATATTTGACTACTTGATCATTTTCTCCTTGCAGGTCCGGTTGTATGAGAAACAAGTAGTCAAATGGGGGCAACAACAACAACAACGTCAACAACAACACTTCGCGACAACACATGCTTTACTAACCATGCAGGTACATCACACACTGCAACAACTACACACACGTTCCACCCTAGGTTCACTCTCATCACTTTTTCTTTGCACATTTTTCATCTTTAGTTTCCATGCTCCTCCATATTTTTTTTCATTCCACGCTTTGTCTAGTCCTTCGACATGCCTTCTTCATCACTCTACATCGACATCAGGTACACATCTCTATCTACTTTATGTTACTGAGATTTCCACTCACCAACATAAAGTGGGGGAAAATGTAGTCACAAAATCATGCACTTTAGACATTATTTATCCCGGTCTCATACTACTATTTAGAAGGTTCTTGAGTGAAGAAAGTACTAATTAACCCCCATCTTTTGGCCATCTTGTTTTATTTTATTTCATCATTACCGACCTCTTACACCCATATGCCCAGTCAAATTCTATCATCCATTCATTATTTTAGCCTCGATTAGTTGGGGCACCTAGGGTGCCTAGTCCCACCAAGGGCATCCCGGTCATTTTTGCACTTTCCCACCACTTTTTGGGATCTTTCTAGCCATTTGAGGTCTTTATCTTTCTTGGTGGTCATCCTTTTCAGGGTTAATTATGAAATTAGATCAAGAGAACCCTATAAATATAAAGTTATGAGACCATAATGAGGGACCTAACATCACTTACTACTATCACTCATCTAGAGTTACATCCATCTATTGCATTGGAGATCACTTGCATCCACATAGCTCCATCATCAAGGCATAAGGCTAGGACATCTGCATCACACTTCATAGGGGGAGGGATTCTATTTTATTCCATGCACACATTCTATTACATTTTCTACACATAGTTATTGCTCGCTACTTCACAAAGTGTGACTGGAACAAGAGCAACCTAGGGCATGTTCAACACACTCACATAGCTACATCAGGTCTGAGATGTAGTGCAATGCTCAGTTAGTAAGTCCACCATTGTGGCAGTTGAGGTCAGTCTGACCCCTTCATATGCATTTTTTTTTTTAGGGTTTTGATACTTGTTTTGGGTTCTTCCACAGGTCTTCTTTCATCTTGGATTATTGGTGACATCTGAGTAGCATGGCAGTGAATCTGATGCAAAACATTGCGAGGGTTTCAGACCACCTCTCAAACCAATGAAGATTAGTTTCAGAGATTCTGCACATAACCAAGGCACATAGATTACATACCAGAGTGCCCGTAGGTGCCCTAGTCCATCTCCAGGTGCTCCAGTCCAGCTAGATCCTCCAGATCCATCCTTTTAGGGACTTTTGCATAGTCATTCCTACTTTTGTATTTTCCAGTCATCACTGTGACAACCCCTGTGAGCATCTTCTATTCAACTGAGTTATTTCCTCTTCTCTTCTTGCACATTAGGGTTAGCATTTCCTTTTGCATAGTTATTTAGATCATTTACATACTTTCTTTACTACATTTATTTACTTTATTGGTAAAATGAACCCTATGGGTGTGCAATAGAAAGCTTGAATTAGATTAGGATGGCCTAGGCCATGGATGCTAAGGATTTGATCAACAAATGAGGTCACTAAATGATTCAACCCAAAAATGAATAAGTGTGTGTTACTTATTACACTTTGTATTAGGGCTAGAAATGGGAGATATATTTAGATTAATTAATTTAATGCCAAATTGTAGGACATACTATACCTATAATAGCACTTTGCAAGATAAAATGATCTAAACAAGTGGCAAATTAGAAAGGAGGCTAGAATGGATATGTATATAGTTATTATGTTGCTCTAGAAGTTGATATGGTTATGGAAGAAGGATAAACCGAGTATAATTAATCTTTAGATGCTTCGTTTCTAGTTCTAGAAGTGTAGAATAAATAAGGGAAAAATTGTTACATGACTATATGGAACTGTTTGTCTATTCGGTACCTATTTTGAAATTTTGTATGGTGATTTGTTGGTGTTCTTTAACTTTTTTATGTTTGTGTGATTGATTGAAATATGTTTGTTTTTGAAAACCTAGGTCTCTTTAATGTTTAAAACCCTTTGTATGGACCAAAATAGCTTCCAAACTTAACCAATGGTAGGAGACCATGTAAATAAGTTAGTGGTTGGGTTGAAGGACAATTTGTACTCTTCTTACATTTGAAGTACTCCAAAGAGGCCTCAAATCATATATAGTCCTCTACCTAGAGATATGATATCGATGTGGATGTAACTATCTCTGATAATGTACACTTGACAATACTTTGTAGTGGTTTGATGTACTTGTACTTGAATTCGCTTGTGTCTTGGGAAGCTAGACTCACGAACCTGGTTAGGAGTAATTCAAACTTGTGTGGTGCTTGCTCCTAATATGCGTTGTTATTTCAGGGAGATTTAGATGAGCTTTGAGTACTTTTTGAAATATATTTGTTTGACGAGTTTTTGTAAGTATCAAGTGAGTAAACGAGTGCATTGTACTTGTTTATATAGGATTTCAAAGGTTTAATTTCATATTAAGGACAATGTATAGGAGAAGCGCCAATCCATAAAAGATATCAAATTGAGAAAATGATTGTTGGGTGGCTTGGGTCGAAACTGAAAGTTTCATACCAAACTATTTGGTAATTTGGTCCATGTTTGGTGGTCTCATATATGAAAGGAGTTAGATGTTGGAAATTTCTAGACATGAAACTTGGAAGTGATAAACTATTGTGGATTGATTCACAAACAATTATGTGAGTGACTAAGAAGTACAATGACTAGAGAAAGTCATGCAATATGGCTAAGGATATGTAATTGATGTTGGAATGTGCACACAAGTCATGGTTAAGGGATTAAGCCAATACCAACATTGTCAAATGAAAAATTATCATATTTAGACATCTTCAAGGGGTTTAATTGTGAATGTAATCCATCAATTTGGGCTTCTTGCCCTCTAGCCTCGTTCCCCCTCGACAAAGCTTTTGGAGAGTGCATTGGTGCCTTATTAATCATTCTTCTCCCACAACTATCACCAATGTGGGACTAACCCAATCAAATATTTATATACAGTTGAAGATTTTCATAAACTATTTAATTAGATTATTAATTTTATGTTTTTTTTCTTATGTATGTGTTTTGAGATGACTTACAAGAGAGTAAAAATACAATAAAATCTTAATTAGAATTCATACTAGAAAATAAAACCTCAAAAAAAAAAATTCGCAAACTTAATGCAGTACCACTTGTTTTAAGTGGTTGTACGTTCACAACAAATTCTCCATACTCCTCATACCAATGCCCATAAATTGCTTAGATGCGTCAATATTATTAAAACCATAAATCGAAGATAATAAGTTTGGTCACGTTGTTGTTTAAAATGATTTTTTTAAAGTTCACCTCTTTTGAGTAACAATATTAGAGTTGTAAAGCATTCCTAAATTGTGCGAAAAGAAATATATTTAAATGTATTTGAAAAGATATATACGAAATGGGTTGTAAGGGGTGTATTTAGTAGTATTTGAAGGTGTTTTTTTATCTCGAGGGGAATTGGGAAAACGGTGACGAGTAAAACAATTGAAAACCAATGGAATATTAAATATAAATAGCGTAAAAGAGTTGATCATAAGTTTGAAGTATTGGACAGGCAGACAAAACCACTCCCATCACGGGAAATGGGAGTGGAGGAAGAGTGGGCACTCGGTAAATGCCTGCCTGCAAGTTGAGAGTGTGAATTATTGCCGCATTTTTCGAACCTGTTGTGAACCCCACTTGAGGTATGGAGGAGGCGTGTGCACTGCCTAAAGCGAACATACAATACAAAAATTAATTAAGTAATATAATTTGCTTTTAAGGAAATCCAAAGATAGTCAGCATTATCCAGCTTTGGCCCGAAATTGGTTTAAGTATCTAAAAACAGTTGACCTGGAACAGGCGCCCATAATATTTATGAAAAAGGGAACATGTGGTCGCCCGCCTCGTCTGCACATAAACATCTTATCGGAACTGCGGTTTAATCCTTTCCGTGTTTATTTTTATTGGACAAAAGTTGAGACATCTCAATAATTGTCTTCTATAATTGAGATATCGGAATAAGATGACGGCATTAATGGTGGCCCATGATTGCACCAAGGTTTGTGGATGCACTAGCGCCCACTGCCAATTACTATATATTTTAAGATTGGTGGGTTGATGCTGCAATCAGGAGATTTTCGAGGGCAGCCTGTAATGGACTTTATGAAGAGTGATCTGTGGATGGAATCGGGACTGAGCTTGGCGTGCTGCCCACAAATGAGTTCTACAACTTGTAGCGAAAAAATGGGTTCCAGCCTGCATGACGACGATGTGGGTAGCGCCATGACAGAAGAGTTGACGTCTTCTAACGGATCGAAAGGGAAGCAGGAGGCGGCGGTTTTGTTCGTGGATTGGAGATCGGCGGAGAAGAAGAGTGGACTGGAGAGAATGGGAAGCGGATTGAGTGTTCTGTCGGCCGCAGGCGGCGATTCGGACGGAGGAGAGGAGCTGAGGAGGTATTCGTTTTTGGATCAGGGGAAGCTTCCGTCGTCGCAGTACAAGGGCGTGGTTCCGCAGCCCAACGGGCGGTGGGGCGCTCAGATTTACGAGCGACACCAGCGCGTGTGGTTGGGGACGTTCAACCGCGAGGAAGACGCCGCCCGCGCTTACGACCGCGCCGCTCTAAAGTTCCGCGGGAGAGACGCCATCACCAACTTCAGAGCAGTCGGGGATGCCGAGTCGGAGGCGCGGTTCATGAGGCAGCACTCCAAGGGAGAAATCGTGGAAATGCTTCGAAAACACACTTACGACGAAGAGCTCGATCAACACACCAACAGCAGGAAACCGACGGCCATCGACGCCGGCGACCGTCAAGAAATCGAAGCTGCCTCGCCCGTATCAAACCCGATAGACGGACGGCCTGCAAATTCGTCTTCTCACCTCGACATTAATCCGCCTTGTTCTTCTTCTCTCTCCACGCATCGGGAGCATCTTTTCGACAAGGCCGTGACACCGAGCGACGTCGGGAAGCTGAACCGGCTGGTGATTCCGAAACAGCACGCGGAGAAGCATTTTCCTCTGGATGTGAATTCCAGCGACAAGGGGTTTCTCTTGAATTTTGAGGACAATACGGGAAAGGCGTGGCGGTTTCGCTACTCTTACTGGAACAGCAGCCAGAGCTACGTGTTGACGAAAGGCTGGAGCCGGTTCGTGAAGGACAAGAAACTGGAAGCCGGCGACATCGTTTCTTTTCACAGAGGGACGCCTGACCCTCACCAGCTTTACATCACATGGCGGCGCAGGCCCTGCGGTCAGAAGCCTGTACTGACAAAAGGAAACATGAATTCCAGTTTTCCCTACGGAGTTTTAAGCCCCTTCAAATCAGGGCAACATATGGCTTCGTATAATCCTCAGTGGATGCACATCTTCTGGCCCGACTACGAATCCTCCTACGCCGCCGTCTGGCCGCCACAGAGCCATGCCATTCCCTTGTATTTCTCGGCGACCGCTAACCCCGACGGTCTCAGCACTAACCGCCCCTGTGTAACAGAAGAGCCCACCAAGAAAAGGGCGCCTTCGAGTTTCGATCCCGCGACAAAGAAAAAGCAAGTGAGGCTATTCGGGGTGAATCTGGCGTAGTCCACTATGTTGGGCGAGTTACTTCAATTTCCTTCATGGGAAAACGCGAGACCACCTCGAATTCCTGTAAAATGAGAAATGTTTTGAGCTTGGACTCGGCTTGATTGTACTACTGCAGCATGTAAATGTTAAACACTGCAACATTGTTTTGTTTTCTCATGCTGACGAAATTCTGGTTTGTTTTGAATTTTTACGCGCTCCCAACGACTAAAATTAGGGTCGGTTGAAATGTACAAAAGATAATTTTGGAGGTTTAGGAGATCTTGTTGTCAGAAAGATCGCTCCTGCCTGTAAGAAAGTTGTTTTTGTTGCAATTGCTGAAATAAGTATAAGCTCGATTTTCCAATGTCTTTTCTTTTAATGCTCTGTTCTTTAAAGCTGGAAGTAGAATATTCCACCTGTAATGCATAGCAGATCTGGCTTAGCCAGACATGCGAAGCGAGGGCGAGAAAATGTTGCGGACGAATGGTCCACTCATTCCAAATTGTTTGGGACAAATGTGTCTAGTTATTCGAAACATTAAACCAGTAACCAGCAACAGAGGTAACGCAGAAGACTACTCGAACGTTTGAAACATTATATGGCTATTCTAAATTTGATGACGGTCTGAACGTATTTACGTTTTTTTAGTCGTAAAATCCGGTGGAGTTTTTTTAAACAAGGCGGACGAAAAATAAATTAAAACAGTTGGGATTAAAAAATTATAAAATATAGTATTTTGATGTTTCTTCTTTATAAGAAAAAGAGGTATCCTAGCTTTTAAAGGGGAAAGTTGAATGGACAACCATCATCAAATTTCACTTCTTTCCAAGGAACATATGTGCATTATTTATGGAGGAAAGGTTTTTTAAATTAGTGTATTTAAGTTAAATGCAAAGCGATTCAAGCCCACCCTCACGTTTTATTATCACCATCATTTTACTTAAGTTTTTGGGGTTGGCTCATTCAGCGTTAGTCACCACTCTAGATTGTCTAGGTTGTGTGTTCAAGCCTCGTGATTTACTTGCATCACGTATTGAGAGCTCACTATACGCTGCTCCATACAAGGCTCAATGTATGCTGCTCCATACGAGGTTGATCGGTGGTGCGCACCTGGTTTTAAAGTTTCACTCATCAAAACTTCGGATTGTTGTTGGATATTAGTTGATCACTCTGGATTACCAAAAACAAGTGTATTTCATTAAATTATTTATTATATTTTAAAGGTACAAAGTGCTTTCATATTAAAATATATATTAAAACAATCATAACAAATTTTAATATGAGATTAAATTAATAAATACACATTTATTTCGATAAGAGACTATTTAATCTATAAAAAAGATATAAAACATTAGTATATTTAAGAGAATTAAAGGTTATAAGTAAAACAATATTTGATTTCTTATTATTATATAGGAAGTAGTTAATTGCAGTTTGTAAAAAATAGATTGAGAAGGCGAGACAAACAACTCCTAAAAAAATTAGACTACAATATTAATTTAATCAATTTTGTGGTGATCCCAAATCTATGAAAATGGTTGTGTGGGATAAGTTTAATATGATGATGCAAATGCGTTCTTTGTGCCCTAATATGGAAAAACATGTCTTAGTATAATAAATTGAGACCACACTCGTTCAATTCCAATACCGAGAAGACCCTCTTCTAAAAATAGTAAGCCTTCCTAAGCCTCAATATCTATAAATAGTAAGTGTTGCAGAAAATTCATTCTCCAAGTTGTCATTTTCCCTTGCGTATGAGGGAAACTCAAAAGTGTCAAATTAAGCAGCTAGTAGTTCTAAAATGGACTTCTCAAAATAAGGATTACTACAAATAGTAAGTGTTGGGATATTGGTCAAGAAACAAGGATATTGATCCTCTCATGCTGAAGAAAGAGCACCTGAATATGTTTGGAACAATGCAGAACATCATAATGACTTGACAGATTCATGATTTCACATTATGCACTTTCAGTTGAATGAAGGAGCAATTCTTCTGTTTGGAGGAGAATACCTCTTCCAATGAGTAATAATTGTTAAAGAAGGTGTTTGAGCATCACAGGGTTCATTCCTTTCAAAAAGGAAACATTTGTGTCACGTAGGTGAATTTTGAAGCCAAGAAGAGCAAGGTGATGATCTTCATGTTCTAACTCCAACCTTGTGTTAAAAAAGGATCGCCATGTTTCCATATCAGTGCAAGTCTCGCAACAATGCTTCTTAACATTCATTGAATGCCTTGGAGTGTGCATGCATCTCACAGGAGGAGAAATTTTCAATCATGGTGTTCTAACTCAACAGGAGGTCAAAGGCAAGAAACTTCATTCATGTAGCATCCACTCTAGATCCATCAGAAGCAAGTTCTTTGTCAACAAGGAGCTTTCCTATCTCTGGACATTCAGTTCTCTCTCTTCTTCTCTCTTCTTCTCCCCCTCTCTCTGACATTATATTTCTTCATTGAGAATGTACTTTGTCACTCTTTCGTCTTATTCACTTACGTGACTTAAATTTTGCATTGTAAAAGTCCGTTTTGAAAAATAAGCAAAGGACTTAGTTTCATTCCTAGGGAATTTAAAAAGTCACATAGTGGTGAGATGAAAAGTCACACAAGGGAGAGGAAAAGACATCTTGTAAGCTATAAATTGGGATGACTTCTCCATTCCAAAGGGTTAACACTTGTTCATTATTACTAGCTGATGGATTTCACTTCCACTACAAGCAATAAGCTATATTCTTATATCTCATTTTCTTTCCTATGTTCTTTTGTACTGTCTACTTTCCAACTTTACAAGAAACTATGATCTTGTATAACCAAGAAAGAACTTTGTGTCTTTGATTAATGAATTCATAGAACTTTGTGTCTCCAATTTATTAGTCTTTCTATTGCTTACATGCAGGGGTGTGTCTTATTAGGCAGTTGCTTTTTTTTTTTTAAATTTCCAAATTCCAGGCTCGGCAGGTCAGCAACTCGGACTACGAGTGGTTGATTTCTTCATATTGAATGGAGACCTAGTTTGGTTAATGTATGTGAAATCTATAAGTCTAATCACACCATTAACCCCCTCTCTTTATTTCCCCATCTCCTCTTTACCTTTCCAAAGCCCACATAATAAATTGCAACTTCAGTCCTCTGAGTCAGTGAGTAACCTTCTCCCTCCCCGACCGCACGAGCCACTCTAATGGAAAAGTAAACCCCGACCCCAGTCCCCAGGGCCCACAGGCCACTCCCACTCCAGGCTATATAATTGTACTATCAGTGTACAAGCACTTTGTCGCAGGTTTAATGGAGTATTCTTTTGTGATCCCCCACCTAACGGCCACCCCTGGCACAATTTTAGTTAGTTTACATTCAATGTTCACATTCAGGTTTATAGCCTCTTCCACTGCTGACTGCTCACTGCCATTGCCAATTGGATTCTTGGAACTTGGAAATCATTCTAGAATCTGAATTCACCCACTCAATAGACTAATAGACTAATAGTTTTAAAAAAATTCATATACAGGTGGGTCGTAGGTCCTGGGTGGGAGGGGGGTGCAGTGACTTAACCTCGTGACCATTGGTGAGAACCAATAATCTACACTAGAACAAATTATTTTGCCAACATAACATAATGGATATACCCAAGAAGGAGTGACTTAGCCTCGTGATCAATTGGTGAGGTTTCCTGGTGAATCTGTATTAGAACAAATTATTTTGCCAACATAACATAATGGATATTTGTTTTTGCTAGGGCAATTGTAGGTTTCCTGGTGAATTTTATAGTTATGTATCCAAAATATGGATGCATTAAACTCATTGAGCTATTGAAGCACTTGGGAGCATACCCAAATCATGTAAGCTTCGTCACATGTTTTATTTGTATACAACCATTTTAGTGCAATTGGTAGTGAAATAGTTGTAACAATATTAGTATAGTTAGTTGTATTTATTTAACATTATTTACAATTAATAGTAGTTTTAATTATAGACGATGAGCGAAGGCTTTTCCTTTTATATCTACTAAAGAATTCAATATTGTGATATATAGGATTTGAATCAAGGCTCTTGAAATCCCCATAATTGATATATTTTGGTTTGAAATAATTGACATATTTTAGTTTGAAATAATAAGTCATTTCAATCGTAGATGGAACATTAGGCTCTAGCATTTCAGGAAGGCTGGCTTACCTTTGGCAAGATACTTGCATTTCACCTCATCTATTGGTTATTATTTTATACATTAAATTCACATTAATCTGATGCTTTGCAATGAAGGCCCCATTATTTTATTGTTTAAATTTTCATTAAGTGATTTTTTTTAATTGTTAAATCTTTTGAGTTGGAGTTAGCTTTCTGTTATTGGGGTTTAGTTTTTTATTGCTTAAACTTGCAATGGGTGTGGATCTATATTTTATAGGGCTATGACACTTATAATGTATATTGCCATTTTACATTTTCTTTTCAATAACATAAGGCAAGATCTAATTTTTTATTTATTTTAAAAATCCTTTTAGTTGGATTTAGTCTTTTTATTGTTGAAACCAAAAATGGATGGAAACCAGTTTTAAATTTTGTAGTGGAATTTCTTTGCTACAACATTTTCAATAATTTAAGAGTTGTGTTAGTCAAATATAGATATGATGCTTGGCTCTTTTAATTTCATAATGAGATTAATTGATTACTATTAGTTTAGGATTATGTTTGATTTCAATTGAGGTAAGTTTAACTAAAATTGGATGTTATTTTACATATTAATATATATTTTGAGGATTTGACCCTATAATTTTGATAGGAAAGAAATGTTAATTTAGGGCTCGATGTTGTCTTTAGAATAGGGCATGAGCATTTATCGAAACATAATAAATGAAAGAGTAGTTGTAAGTACTCTTAACTAATTTTACAATCATATATACAAAATATGGAAACATTAAACTTTTTGAGCTATTGAAGCACTCGAGACCATACCTAAATCGTGTTTTATTTGTGTACATCCTTGGCAGTTAGTGAATGGGGTGGAAAACACTTTAATCTCATGAGGGCCCATTCACATCTTTGCTTGAAATGGATCATTATGCATGCATGGTTGACCTTCTTGGTTGGGTTGGCTATCTTAATGAAGCTCTAAACATCATCATCACATGTCATTTTAAAATGCGGTGTTTGCGTAGGCGTGTCTTTCTCGCGGGGCGTACACCAATGGAGCCTTGGACCGGCCTTCGATGTCTCTTCCTCATTTACTTAATTTCTCAAAATATGTATATGTTTCTTCTCCCCTTACTAACTTTGCCATCACACATTGGTTTCTCCTGTTTGTAATTGCACACTCCGTGAGATTTATAATATATTGTTTGTTGGCCATTTCCCATTTGAATTTTGATTAGTGCATATGTATGAAAATACAATTTTTGAAGGGCAATATCTTGATATTACCGGTCACCTAAAAATTATTTGATAGGCATAGGTGGCCGTCAAATTTAACCCGTTTGGCATTTTATCACATGATGTCATCTCTCTTAAATTTAATAGGTAAACCTCATCAAATAATGTGGTGGCCGTTCCTGTTCCAGCATCAGCAGGGTGGTGGTGGACCTCCATTTAATGTGGGCGGCCGATAACATTTATATGTTTGAAATGTACAGCAACTTGCCGCATAAAGGCAATCCATCACGTCACGCGCCCAGGAAATAGGAATGGATCTTTTCTTGCGTCTTTTTTGCAGAGCACAACTCTCCGTGTGCGCTCCTCGTGACACAACACACAGTGCACACAAACACCGTTACAATTTCCAGCAGTAAAAGTAACATACGGAGACGGAGACGCTACCGAAATTGTATTGGAGCCGGAGGATCCTGACTTGAGTAAAGTAATTATAATTTATATGGATCCAGCTGACACCCACTAAGAATAATTGTTGCGCAAGAAAAATATGTGTACAGTGCCATGGAAATATGGTTAGACGCAAGTGGCACTACGGGGTAAAGTTTCCTTCGGTGGGGACCGGAGACAGAGACTGTTTATTATTCGCGCGATATCAAATTTGTTTATGTTGGGGTTCCACTTCCCACTAACAAGTACTTCGCAGAATGGGGACATATTTCCTTGTCTTACCTAAAGCATTTTTCTTATCATTTCCTATGTTTTTTTTGTCAACCTAAAATAATTCATAAAACAGGGCCCCACCCGGTCTTTTTTTAACTAAAGCTTGCTTCCAAGTACAACTCAGATTCACTAGGAAAGGATTTAAAGGTTGTAGAGTCAGCTATTCACATGGTTTTATCATTATATATTTATTTATTATTTTGAGTATAATTGATTATGAGTCGATGAGTCGGTGATGTTCTAGGATAGTGTATGCATCGGTTTATATTTACTTTTGAGTTTAAGTTTTAATTATTTAAGAGTTATCCGAAACGTGTCTTGTCGTTGTGGTCATGTTTCGGTTACTCGCAATCCCATTATTTAAGAACTAATTTAATGTACAAACTGACTCAGGAGACATCCACTCTAATGCGCGTGAAACATATGTCCAGTGAGACCCTTAGTTGTTATCACCTCTACCTACCCGATAAGAGGGTTCGCCTCACCTAATTGGGTGTTGCCCTACCCTACACATTTGAATATCAAAAGTGTTTTATGTAGAATAACAACATTATCTTGCTGCCCACAACCTTACAGGCTTACTCTTTTTTATATTCTATTAAGTTTGATTGTTGCTATCTTTTATATTTTTTAGGTATGAAATCACACTCCTCGTATCTTCTTTACATAAGATTTGCTAATAAAGATACATGCTAGAGGGTGAGAAGTACAAAGTGGTGAAATATATTTACCATTTCTCACTCTACTAATAAATGCTTGTGTGCTGAAGTGGGTGATATTACCTTATAATTATTAACAAAAGTATATGCGAAAAATATCATTAAACTAATTATTATGTATGGAGATCATTTGGTTAATGACTAAAATTAGATGAATATGAGTAAATATCTCTCCTCCCCCCCAAAAAAATATAATTCAATATTTGGCCTTTGTGGGACATTAATCTATAAATTAAACTAATTACCACGATTCACAAATCTTACTATGTCAATAAGCGTTGTACTACAAAGAAGACATAATTAACAACCAAAAACATGGGAAAGACCATTGAGTCAATTTGCACCATAGAAATTAATGGTTGGGATTTGTTTGAAGTGTTAAATGATAAATTTTGATCATTTATTTCAAATATGATAAAGTTGGTATGTATAATAACTAAATTGCTAAAGTTTAAATTTACTCCATTTACGACATGTCGTAACATACCTACTTGCATGTTTCCTATTGACATGACCATTATACCTTTAAACTATACAATTGCTAATTAACACTCTTTCCCTAATCCGCCCATATGGGCTTTTATTTATTTTATTTTATTTTACTATTATTATTATCTTAATCATATATATGTGCACATTTTTATTTTTATTTTATTATATCTATTTATTTTAAATATGGCTTCATTGATTTTTAAATTTTGTTTTATTGTTTCAATCATTCTTTTTTACCTATTTACATTATTAATATCATTTTTTCTTATTTTAATCACTTCACGCTCATAATAGGAAGGTTAAAACGACTCAAAAATGTTGGAAGGTGTTACAACACTTTCATCTCTATTGAGTGGGGCAAGGAATTGATGACAGTAAGCCAACTCATCAAGGTAAGCTCAAAACTATCCAACCTGGTACAACAACCAAGGCACTACATTTCCCCCTTATAAGAGCATTGTCCTCGATGTGATACAACACCAAGGTTACCTAGAGGGACACACGAGCGAAGATGAAACTGATGATTCACGTCACGAGGAAAAAGGGTCTTGTCACTAAAGCACGACCACAACAGAGAAACAAAAATTGAATTTTATCTCAAATCATTAATATTCTATGAAGATTGGTAGTTCTTTTTACCATGGTTAATTAATCCTTAGTTTGGAACTCATTTCCATTATTTTCTCGAAAGAAACTCCAAATTATTAGTTTTCTCCTTAGTGCAAGTTCATTGATTCAATGTTTCTTAACATTTTCATTGCCTAAAAATTTAATTTCATTGTTTCCACATGGTTTTCAACAATACATGACATCACATGGTCATGTATGGCCCAAAACCATAACATAGACCAACTTCACATTCATAATGTTTTCATGACTGTAACACAAAATATATCTACCATCCCAACTTAGGAAAGAAAATCATGGTCTACAATTCATCGTACTGTTATCCATATTTTGCCCCCGGGTAAAATTGGTCAGCCACGACCCCGCACAGAAGAATCTAGAGAAATCACATTCAAATCCTATAATCAGGCAACATAGGGACTCTACAATGGGGTGGCAGGGCCTGCGAAAGATCAAACGACCTCGTGCACGAGGAATTTCAAAAAATGGCTTCGTCGAACGAACCCATGCTTCAAAACTAGCAAACAGGTTATAGGCGGGCTCTAAAATGAAATAGCAAGGTTGGGGAAGGAGAAGACAGTGTCAAAGAAGCCAGAGGCTCAAAGGAGAAGGAACGATGAAGGGTCAAAGTCTTCAGGCTCGGAAATAGTTCAGAACGAGCCCAAAAAATGACTAAAAGTATGGAGGAGACATCAGACACTGCCAAGTGTCCAAACGGAGCCCTTCAAAGATTGAATCTAAAAGGGGAGACTCGAACAAGTGTTAGTCCCCCACATGTCCCAAGCCCAAAGAAGGGTAGAGTCAACAGCTAAAAGTCAAAAAAGTGGACAGGGTGGACCTAAAAAAGACTAAGTATAAAGGTGCTAGCGGAAGCTACCACACGTCAGCTCGACACATCTCCAAAGGTAAATCCAAAAGCGGAGACCCAAATGAATGTGGGCTCACCACGTAGTCCAAGTTGAAAAATAGGACAGAGCGGGCCCAAAATCGACTAAGTATGGAGAACAAGTGCCAGCCCGCCACGTGTTCAGGGTCCGAAAAGGTAAGAGAGGTCATTGAAAAGTCCAAGAGCCTATAGAGGCTTCCACGTGTCAACCCGAAGCTCCTTCAAAGGTAAAATCATGAGCGGCTTTCTAAATGAGCATTGAGCCTCCACGTGTTTGGTTTCATAAAGGGACGGGGTCGGGGTTGAATAGTCAAAGCAGAGATAGGCCAGCGGAGAGTGCCAAGTGTCAGTGTGACACTAATTCAAGAGTAAAATTGGGGGAAGTTTTCCAAACAAGTGTCAGGCCTTTGCGTGTCCCTAGTCAGATATATAAGCCTGCCAAGCAAAAGACTTAGCCAAAATAAGAAGAAATTGAGTGAGCCGCAGAAGAAGCCACATGTCATCCTGACGCAACTTCAAAAACAAAATACAAAGGCTGCCCTCAAATATGCGCCAGCCCTCCATGCATCCGGTTTCAAAAAGGGGCCTATTTTGGTAGCTGGTTCCTGCCATTTTGTACGAACCCGATTCAAATTTAAAATGGGCATATCTTTTGACTCAGTGCTCGAAATCTGACAAATCTGGCACCGTTGGAAAGATCTCGGCCTCGTCTAAGCCATGGAGATCTGAAACTTTAATTTTGGAGAGGTTAGGTAGGAAAAATGAAGAAAAGTCTTTGTGCCATTAATATAGGATCTATTTACCCCCAACAATCAAATCAAATTTTAATCTGATCTAGCATTCCTCCTCCTTCGAGGTGCCAAACAAGTAATTGATGCAGGAATGACAGATTTGGGTCAAATTTTGCAAGAGGAATTAATGATAGTGGTTGAACTTCGAATTAGTTTTACCGCTTCTCTCTCTCCTTCTTCCCTCTGCGATGAATCTATAAAGGAAGGGTTGGGGCTCATTGTAAAAGGTTGGACATTTCTATTTTGTGCCCTCCCTTCTTCTTTTGTTCATAGAAGGATTTATGGAGCTCTTTTAACCTCTCCTTCGGGTTGTAATGTAAGTTTTACTTCTTGGCCACTGCAATATACTGTATCGACTCTTGAACAATAAAATATGTCTGTGGATGATTCTAGACCCTCTCATGCATTCGTGGTTGTATTTCAGATCTCTTATTGTTGTCTAGTTATATGTGCATGTTGTTTGTATTACATTCCTGTGGTTTGTGTTAAACTGCAAAATGATTTTCTAACATTTATTTGGTGTATCACCTCGTTAGCTTAGGTTTATTTTCTTGCATCTCTCTAACCCTGTCTCCTTGGTAGATAAAATAGACTTAGAATAGATCCTTTGTAATTTATTTGTGTACACCTGAACAAAGGGATAGGAACCAACCTTGATTCAGAGAGCTCTCTCAACTCACAAGGTCCCACACCTTGAGAGATTCTCCATGTTGTGCAATCACACTGAGATTCTCAACCCATCTGGTTACAGACATTCAAGGGTGTTGTGATTCTGCACTAACAGTTTTGGCACGCCCGATGGGACAAGAGGTATTCACTTTATTTCATCAAGGTGATGTGTTCTTGGTGAGATTCAACCTTTAGAGGCACATTCAAAGCACATTTGGTGACTCCATCTGGTCAATAACCCATCCTCTGAGTTGCAGACCTTTTCCATCCATTTTCACCCATTTTCATCCATTTTCTTCTTCCATCTCTTTCATTTTCTCCCATTCCATGAAGCTGTGTAATCATGGCTTCATTTCCTTCTTGGAAATCACACTTACAACAACATTGTAGTTCACCTCCAATGCATTTCCCAAATCCTCCAAATCAGCATCACAATCAGATCCAGGACTATTATGCTTACCCATATGAGCAGGGTCAAAGTCAGTTTGGCCATAGAGCTTATCAAGAACAAGGGGGCGAATACAATAGTGAAAGCTATGTGGAGAATGTTGGTTTGTTGGAGAAGATTCAAAAAATGGAGGCTGGCATGGTTCAGTCAAGGGCCATAACACAAATGAAGGCATTCAAGATTGGTTCCAGGGCACCTTGTCCATGGGAAGGCCCTTTTCCAAGACATTACAACCCTCAAGAGAAGCCTGACTTCATGGTTGAAATGTTGCCTCAGCTTACACAGTGGATTGAAGATATTGAGGCTTATGAGATGGACACAAGAAAACCTCGTCAATGGGTAAGTCAATCACCAGCTCCCTGTCCTTCATTTTCTCTTTCTCAATCTTTATCATTTCAGCATGATCAAGAGTGAAGCCCCTCACTTGTTTCCCCTAGTGTTGATTTCATTTCTCCTTCTCCTAGTCTTCCATCCCATTTCAACTCTTCTCCCCTTTTCCTTCCCAAGCAGGTATTCCCTCTAAAGAAACAAGAAATTCCACCTCCCTCTCCACCACAAATAATAGAAAAACCGATTGAACCCCAACCTACCACTCCTCTTGTTTCCCCAAATCCATGTTGGGGAGATGAAAATCAAACAACCAGCCAAGGGAAACAAGAAGAGGAACCCAACAAAGAAGAAATGACAGAAAATATGAAGAGTTGGGCTGCTATATTTGGGTTTACAAAGATCCCCTTGATGGTTAAGCTAATAGAGGAGGTCAAGGTTAAAGAGCCAGTGGTGGCCGAGGCTGAGTTTGTAGCAGAGAAGGAACACAAACAAAAGGAAGAAGATCAACAACTTGTTTTCTTTGAATATAGTGTCCCTAATGGCACTTTGTCTGAAGAGGATGTTGATCTGATCCAAGCTGCAAAACCAGTTGAGGATGAAGAATAATCAACTCCAAGGCCAGTTAAAGAGGAGCATATGGAGGTGACTAAGATAGATTCAAAGGCACTGAACCATGAGCTGGTTGCACAAGAAAGTACATACCCATCTCCCTTTCAACCTCTCCAAAAGTCTGATTTTTTGGAAGAGCTTGAACTCACTAGCTTCATGTTTGAAGATGAGGCTTCATATGGTGAAAATAATGAATATTTTGAGATCACCATGTAAAAGGGAGGGACCTTATTACAGCAGGACAGTAAAGAGTTTGATTTCCTATCAGACGCAAAAGAATGTTTTGATAAGAGGGAGCCAGTTGAAATTGCAATCTTTTCTTCCCCATCATTCATTCTTCAATCACAAGAACTTGTTGCCATGGAAGAGAACGTGCAAGCACAACTTGCAATTTGCAACATGCCTCTTGAATCAAAGTTGGAATATTTTGATCTTCCAAAAGTCACACCTACTGTAGAGGAAGAGAAAGAGTATGAGGCTATCATTCCTCCCACACCATCCATCCATGAGGGTCAGCAAGAAGGCTCCATTCTTGGAGTTAAATTTCAGAACCATGGCCAAATTCAAAGGACCAGACCTTTTCCAATCAAATACTTGGCTTTATTGGAGCCAAGGGAGAAGCCAAAACTAGTCATGCCTACTTTAGGGCATGAGGATGAGTATCAAAGCACTAAGGGTCACCATCAACACCTCCAGGAGTCTAATGCAAATAAACTTGAGGAGGTATTTTCCATTAATGTTGATACCTTGCTGATATGGGTGGAGGATCGGCTTAAAGTCAATTTTTCACTCATAGAGGCAGCCATATTTAGTGTCAAATCATTTGCATGGCTATGTTAGGTTGTGGAGCTTGTTTTCATGTGTGAAAGTGTTGAAGACTGTACACTAAGAGTACTGTACATTTTTTTAGGCGTAAAATTTTTTGGCCCCGAAAAATGCACCCGATATATCGGGAAACGTGCTTTTCTCATATGGGCGAGTTTTTTGACCCATAGGTTTATGGGACGGGTTTTGCCCATGGTTTTGATACCCACGGTTTTGTAAAACTGCTTAAGAAGTTGTCTATTTATATGGTCTTATGCATATGATAGATGTACAAGCAAATGTATTGCAGATGTGTTTTGAATTCGGCTGTGAATTCTGTAGAGTTTGTTGAGCATAGCTCCAAACAGATCTGGGTATTGTATTGAGAGAGCGGTGGCTTGTAATAAAATCTGAGCAAGTGATTCTTGGTGGACGTAGCCCAAATTGGGTGAACCACATTAAATATTGTCTCTTTGTGTTGTGTTATTTTATTCTGCAATTTTATTTGAGATCTGTAATAATTTATGCATATTAGTTTCTACTGTTGCGATTCTATGAGGGATTATCCCGCATATTTTATCCCTTATTTCCTAACAATTGGTATCAGAGCCTGGTTTGGTTTGCTGAAGTGTTGAATCGCAGGGAAAGTCTTTAGCTTGAGTGGGAGCTATGGCAGATGAACGAAGATCTAGGGTTGATAAATTCAATGGGGAGAATTTCAGTCTTTGGAAGATGCAGATGGAAGATTACCTTTATCAGAAGGATCTTTATACTCCGTTGTCTGAGAAGGTGAACAAACCCTTGAGTATGACAGATGTGGAATGGGATTTGTTAGATCGGAAGGCACTTGGAACGATCTGACTGACTCTTGCATCTTCGGTATTATTTAATGTTTCAAAGGAAAAGAATACAAAAGATCTAATGGATGCATTAGAGAAGTTGTATGAAAAACCCTCTACCTCTAATAAGATATTTTTAATGAAAAAGTTGTTTAATATGAAGATGTCTGAGAATAGTTCAGTAGCAGATCATTTAAATGATTTCAATACGGTAGTGAATATGCTAGCTTCAGTTACAATAGAATTTGATGAAGAAGTTAGGGCTTTATTAATTCTGTGCTCTTTACCTGAGAGTTGGAATAACCTGGTAATGGCGGTAAGTAACTCGGTTCTAGCTAACTCAAAGTTGAAGTTTGAGGATGTTGTAGGGGTGATTCTAAGCAAGGAAATGCGAAGAAAAAGCTTTGGGGAATCTTCTACTTCAGGGAATGCTTTGACAGTGGAAACTAGAGGGAGACAGAAGAATAGAGGAAACCGTGGAAAATCAAAAGATCGGGCAAGGTCAAAATCCAAGAACAAGATTGTATGCTAGAATTGTGGAAAGCTTGGGCATGCAAAGAAGGACTGTTGGGAGCTTCGGGATAAGAAGAAACAGCAAGAAGAAAACAATGAGGCAAATGTGGCAATGGGTAATGTATGTCAGGATGCTTTGATTCTTTCTTTGCACAATATTACTGAATCTTGGGTTTTAGATTCAGGGGCTTCTTTCCATGCTTCTCCACATAGGCATTATTTTTTTGATTATGTTCAAGGAGATTTTGGGCATGTTTTTCTTGGTGACGATGAGCCTTGCAGCATAGTTGGAAAAGGTTCTGTTCAAGTTAAGATGCAAAATGGGAATACTTGGCTATTGAAGGATGTCAGACATGTGCCTACATTAAGACGAAATTTGATATCGGTAGGGTAGTTGGGAAGTGATGGTTGTATTGTGATATTTACAGCAGACTCTTGGAAGGTTACCAAGGGTGCTCTTGTGGTGGCAAGAGGTAAGAAGGTTGGAACCTTGTATTTAACCACTGATAGTACTAATGATTGTAATCTTGTGGCTTCAGATGCAGATACAACATTATGGAACTATAGGCTCGGTCATATGAGCCATAAGGGCATGAACATCATAAAGAAGAATTTGCCTGGATATATAGAAACATGTTTCAATTTCTGTGACAACTGCATATATGGGAAATAGAAGCGAGTAAGGTTTCTCAAGGTTGGACCTACAAAGAAAGAGAGTAAGTTAGAGCTGGTGCATTCTGATGTGTGGGGGCCAACTCAGGTATCATCTCTTGGGGGTTCAAGTTATTATGTTACTTTTATTGATGATGCAACAAGGAAAGTTTGGGTTTATTGTATTAGAAACAAATCTGATGTATTTGACACCTTTGTTAAATGGAAAGCCTTGGTAGAGAATGAAACAGGTCTTAAGCTAAAATGTCTCAGGTCAGATAATGGAGGGGAGTGTTATCCAAAATTCACCCCTCAAGGTAATTTTGATAACATGCATCAAATTCTTTAGTCCCAAACAATTATATTGAGTCCGGACAAAAAGTCATGTTTCTAGGGTCCCCTCATATTTTTCTAACTCCCCTGTCCAAGTAGAAGAGAGCAAGTTCTGAGAAAATGTAAAAAAAAAAAATTGCAAAAAACAAGCTCGGGCCAGGAAAAATCACGAAAAATGGCTAAGTCCTAGTCCAGGCAACAGTCGGGACATGTTGGGACAAAATCTAGACGCGAACCGGCCAAAAGGCTGTCAGGCGGTCTACGCAGCCCGATTTGGGACGCAGTTGGACAAAGGGACGCGCGGGACGCGGAAATCCGAACTGGCCGAAAAGTGAAAAAATTTGACTAACTGTTGAAACAGGCAGTCTGGGACATCTGGGCAAAAAGTACGCGAACCGGCCGGATCGGCCGAAATGAGTCAAGGCAGCCCGGAACAGTTGGGCCGAAGGTACGTGAAGTACGCGAACCAGCCAGATCGGCCGAAATGAGAACTTTCAGTCTAGGACGCGCGGGACAAAAGTACGCGGATCGGCCGGCCGAACCGGCCAAACCGGGCGAATCGGAAAATTTGTCCCAGACGGTCCGAAAGCAAATGGGACATCTGGGCCGCGAGTACACAAACCGGCCAGTTCGGCCGAAACAGGGAACTTCAGCACTGGGACAAAGGGACGCGTGGGACGCGAAAAGCCGAAGCGGCCGAAGGCAGAGGAGAAAAGTCAACATTTGACCCGTGGAACTTCAAACGGCCATAACTTTTGACTCCGAGCTCCGATTTTCACAAAATTGGACTTTCTGGAACGAGCACGACGTCCTCTACGCCACAAAAAAACTGGATTTCTTATTTTTAATGAGGGTAGATATATTTAAATAAAAGAAACATATTCGGCTCCAGTCAGTCAATGCTCATTCCCGTCAAATGACAGAAAACGCCTGCCAGACCCAAAATAGCTGCCCGCACTCAGAAGGCCATAACTTTTGCATTTTTCAACGAAATCACACAAAATTGGTACCATTGGAATCATGGTTCTGAGCCCGATGCATAGAAATCAAGAAATTCTATATTTGATTAGAAATTGATTGAGATTTTTAAGAAAACGTGGCCGGGTTCAGAACAGTGTTTTATTTGGTAGCTGGGAGTGCAATTAAGAGGCATGGTCATCATTCTTTCTCTGCTGCAGCACATGGGACAGTATGGGGAGCATTTTACAAGTAATGTATAACCATTTCACTCAATTTAATGCCTCTTACAGGTGGTTGAAGGATAGATTTCGGGATTTCCATTTTCCCTTCTCTTTTCCTTCTCATTTTTCTATAAATTAGAGTGTTGGGCTCATTGTAAAGAGAGAGTTTTTGGGTAGCAAAGCTCTGCCAAAATTGCTTTGTGAAGCCAGTGTGTTGCAGGCCCTTGTAGTGGACTCCTTGCATGGTGATCCAGGCCCTTATCTTGTAATAGACTGAACTGTGCATATCATGAAGCAATAAAATACCAGTTTGTGGATGTATCTTCCCCTGCTGTGTTTTCTTGCATTCTTCTTGCCCCTTTAATCTTTCTATAAGAATATTGTGTCTATTTATTATGTTCTTGCAGGGATCCATTATCATTGTGTATGCTTGGAATATTGTTGTGAATGCATTTTGCTAGATTATGGTGAACTGTCATCACCTCTTCTAGTGTGCACTTTGCCTCTGTATTTCACACATTTGGAGACTACTCTCACACCCTCCTTTTCTGGTGTATCACCACTTTAGTGTAGGCTTTCATTTTATGCATTCTCTCTCCCTGGTCCCTTGGAAATTTAGATTAGAACAGTTAGCTTATCCTGCATTAGAGTAGATTGTGGCAGGTAGTTTAGGAGCAAGAACCAACTTTCTCTGGAGGTCTATCTCAAGTAGCAAGTCCCACAACTTGGAGATAGTACCCATGTTATCCAATCACACCGTGAGTTCAAGATTGATATGCACTTGTATAATCACAGGGGTGCTGTGATTTGGTGATAACAGTTCTGGCACGCCCGGTGGGACCTTAGAGGTTTTTTACTTTCATTGCAACAAGATTGATGTGCACTTGTTGTAAGTTCCAGCTTTGAAGGAGCTTTAAAATCACACATCTGGCGACTCCAAAAGAGGCATAATCCACTGGTTTCTGCAGTCCAAGCCTGGAAAATTTATGAGAAGAATACAGACCAGGTCAAGAACTAGGGAGGAAGGATTGTTTGTTTATCTGCATCTATCTCCAGGCAGAGAAAGAAGGGGAAGAAGAGCTCAAAGATCTGTGTCTCCACCTAATAGAACTTTGTCTACACCTCCACCTGGTAGACCTTTTCTCGCATCAACAAGGGTTCTCAGGCCAATCAGAATGGTGCAACCACTAAATCCCTTTGTCAATTTCACTGGCAGCAGCCCACTTGCCCTCAATGCACAGAATCCAGTTCCAATTGCAGCATTGAAGAACATTCCATTTTTCACTGGAGAAAATCATACCACTCCTGGTGATCATGTCAAAGACATTGCTAACGTCTGTGCAATCCATGAGATAAATGAAATGGATGTGGTTGTCAAATTGCTGGCATCATCATTCAAAGGGAAGGCATTGCAATGGTTTAGGAGCCTTGACAGCTGGTTCTATCACAAATTGGAATCAGTTATGCATAGTTCTCCATGAGCAGTTTGGGGAAAAGGGAGACAATTTGTCTCTACTAGAACAATTGACAACTATCAAGAGAGCCCCCAACGAGCAGCTGACTGACTTCAACTTCAGATTTCAAAGGTCTTGGGATAGGATTCCAGTGACAGTCAGGCCAACAGCAGAAGGTGCTTTTCTATATTACCTTAAAGCTTTGAATTCTGATATTTCTATGTTAATTCAATCTATGGGAGGCACAACCTTACCTGCTGCTTATAGCATTGCCATTAGGGCTGAAAACTGTCTTATTCAAGCTGGTAAACTGGCTCCTAGGCCTCCCATGCCCTTGTATCCAAACTTAGAAAATCCAAGCACTAGTCAAGCACCCACTTTGGCTCCTATTCCCACCCCTAGAAATCAAAGTTCAAATGAAGCTTCTACTTCATCCTCTAGTGCTTCAAATGAACTCCAAGAGGTCATGAAACAATTGCAAAATTTGGGAAATGAACTGGTTACTATCAAAAGACAGCAAGCACAAAGTGCTAGACCGTATCAGCCTCAAGCTCAGCCTAACAGGCAGCCATATCAACCTCAAAGACCACCCAATCCAGCTGCAAATCAGAATCAAGCAAGGCCTCCTACCAATAGACCATTTCAGCCCTATAATCCCAATGTTGCATCTGCATCTAGAGCTTTGGTGCCAGTCCAAAATAACATGGCCCAAGAATATGATTGGTGTTTCCCGTGCAGTCAGCCACATAACCAATCAATGTGCTTTAACGGTGCATTAAATCAGGCTCTAATGGTGCAAACCATTGGTGGGTCACAAGAGTCCAGCCATGAAGAAGACCAGCAGCAAGGGGCACCTCAGCAAGGAACATCTCCGAATGAAACTACTCTTGTCAATTGGCAGGCTGAAGATTTCTGTGGTATGAATCAAATACCCTCTCAAAGTGTTGCAGCCAACACAAGGTCAAAGAGGAGAAATTTGGGTGAAGAACAGCCATTGGCTTCGAGTAATCCACAACCTTCTACCACTCCACAAGCTGCTGGCAAGAAAACTGTAGTTCCAAACATGCAAGGAGCATCCAAACCAGCTCCTAAACCAACTCAGATGCCAGCTGCTGCCGCCCATTTGCAAGGAATGAATGTGCAGGCCAAGGGACAGCAGAGGGATACTTCATCTCCATTCAGTATCATTGATCAGATGAAGAAGACAAATGTAAACATATCAATGTGGGAATCACTATCTATCCCAGGACAAAGAGATTTGCTACAAGCTTGCCATGAAGGACTGGTCAACTTCAAATCAACAGGTCCAAATGCAAGAGAAGGTACTCACAAATGCTGCCCAGCCTGAAGGGAAATCATGGAGGACAACAAGGTAAAATGTTGAAGCCCCCTCCATTTTATGTTTCATTGATCATAGGAGATAAGTTGGTGCATAATTGCATGATCGATTCTGGAGCAAGCAGCTCAGTCATGCCAAAACAGATAGCTGATCAGCTAGGACTCCAATATGAAGTCATCTCCAAGGGTGTAGTGCAATTAGACGGGACAGCAGTGACAACGGTTGGAGTAATCAAAGGTTTGAGCCTCACACTGCACGCATGTCCCAACGTAATAGTGTTACAAGATGTGTCAGTCATAGACCTGCCACCACTCTTTGCATTGTGCTTGTCAAGAGACTTCACTGCTAAAATTGGAGGCTATCTTTCGGCGGATTGGTCACACATGTTGTTCAGAACAAGATATGGAACCAAAGCCACAATCAGGTCTGAACCTATTGCAAACTTTCATATTGAGCCTTACACTCCAAGCCAAATCAATACCAACTGTTCAGCGTTTGATCAAGAAGATTATCCAAGCACTGATGAAGCTGACACCAAGGTTGGAAGCATCCCAGATTTGACTCTTGATGAATGGGCAAGCAAGGTGCATGCTTTTGATCCTTATCAAGAAATAGAAGAATCTGAGCTGGGAGTTTATTGTTTACATGAAGAGAATCAACCTCTTCCTAGCATCACCAAGCCAGATCATAAAGACAAGAATGAAGTATGGCAATTGTTCTTTGATGGGTCAAGGAGTAGACAAGGTGCAGGAGGAGGAGCTATGCTCATTTCACCGCAAGGTATAAGGTATTACTCAGCCTTCCGTTTCCAGTTTTCCTGTTCAAACAACACAGCTGAGTATGAAGCCTTAATTCATGGACTGCACTGGGCAAAGAAGAAATGCATCAGGAATTTACAAGTATTTGGTGATAGTGAGCTGATCGTAAACCAAGTCAAAGGAAAAAATGCTGCCAAAAATGATCTGTTGAAGAACTACAAAAATCGGGTATGGGATCTTATTGAGGATTTTGAAGCTTTTAGCATCAATTCCATCCCAAGAAAAAAGAATGAAGCCGCTGACAGGCTGGCAGCAATTGGGGCTGCGTTTGATGTTGTAGAAAGTATCAAAAGTGAGAAAACTCAGCCTCATATCAAAGTGGTTGTGAGACCAGCTGTTCCAGATAACAACACAAGTTGGCAAGTCTTCGAGAATGATCAGCAAATTGTTAATTTCCTGCAAGAAGAAGCTGAGTTCTCCACCAGAAATCAAGACAAGCTGGAGCAGCAGTATGGTGACCAAGTGGTGCAGCTGAGAACTAACAAATTACCAAAAGGCCTCATAACCTTGGAGTCAATATTCAACCCGAATGATCAGTTCCGGAAGGAGAAAGCAAACATTCAAGTAAAGGGTGAAGATTCAGAGCCTATTTTAGTAGAAGAAGGCAAGACATTGCAAATTGGCAAAGTAAGTACTCCACAAGAGAAATCTGATTTTTGTTCAGCTTTGTCAAGAATTCCCAGATGTCTTTGCTTGGACTTACAAAGATTTAAGAGGTTTCAACCCAAAGTTGGCACAACATACTATTGAGTTGGATCCGGAATCCAAGCCTGTTAGGCAAAAGCAAAGGCCAGTAAATCCTCATATTGAACCTCTCATGAGAAAAGAGTTAAGCAAGCTCATTGAGGCTAGTATCATCTTTCCCATCAAACACTCAAGTTGGGTTGCAAACTTGGTGCCGGTAAGAAAGAGAAATGGAGAAATAAGATTGTGTGTGGACTTTCGCGATCTAAATAGAGCATCACTCAAAGATCATTATCCGCTTCCATCAATGGAACAAATATTGCAGGTTGTAGCTGGTTCAGAAAGGTTTTCATTGCTAGATGGATATTCAGGCTATAATCAGATAATGGTAAAGGAAGAAGATCAATTCAAGACAGCCTTCACTACAAAATGGGGCACGTATGCTTACAAGAAGATGCCATTTGGACTATCAAATGCCGGAGCAACATTTCAGCGAGCTATGGATATGGCATTCAAAGGCTTAATCAACAATATAGTGCTGGTATACCTAGATGATATCACTGTCTTCTCAAAGAATGCAGCAGACCATCTCTTTCACCTCAGGCAAGTGTTTCAGAGGTGTAGAAGGTTCGGAGTGTCATTGAATCCAAAGAAATGTATATTCTTGGCACACGAGGGCAAATTGTTGGGCCACATCGTCTCTAGGGAAGGGCTAACAATTGATCCTGAAAGGGTTGAAGCCATCCGAACGCTTCCATTACCACACCACAAGAAATCTCTCCAAAGCTTCTTAGGAAGGATAAAATTTGTCCGCAGATTTGTGCCTAATTTTGCCACTCTTGTGAAGCCTCTAACAATGATGTTGAAGAAGAGTCTGGCATTCAAATGGACAGCAGAAGGCAAAGAGAGTTTTGAAAACATCAAGCATGCAATATCACAAGCTCCAACTCTTATCAACCCAGACTTTCTCAAAGGACTTCATGTTGTATGCATTTGGAGGATCAGACACAATCTCAGCTATCTTGACACAGCTGAATAGAGAAGGTTCAGAACAGCCCATAGCATTCTTCAGTCAAACCTTGGAAGATGATGAAATAAAGTATTCTTTCATCAAGAAGCATGCCCTTGCTGTCAGCAGGAGCTTGAAGAAGTTTAGACATTTGGTCTCAAACAACAAGATTCTACTGCTGGTGTCTCATGCTGGTGTCAAGGACTTCCTCCTAAACAAGGATTTAAATGAGAAGAGAGCAGGTTGGATCACTCGTGTGATGGAATATGATATTGAAATCAAAGTGACCAAGCTAGTTCGTGGCAAAGGCTTGTGTGATCAGCTCGCTTCCAAACAACCAAACGAGTGAAAAAGTGAAGAGGATGTTGTCTTGCTACTACAGAACGATCAAGACCAACCAGCTGATGATGCACTCATCCCATGTTGGACTCAAGACCTTGTGCATTACCTCTAAACAGGATTGTGCCCTCTAGAAGTGAGCAAAGAAAAGAGGAGATACTTCAGATTACAAGCCATCCCGTATGTACTCATTGATGGATTATCTTGTTCAAGAAGGACATCAATGGTGTTCTATTAAGATGCATTGGAATAAGTCAAGTTGAGAAGATCTTGCACGAGTTCCATGACCGGGAAGCAGGAGGCCACTTTGCTCCGCGAGTGAAAGCTCTCAAAATCATGAAAGCTGGTTACTATTGGCCTACTATGTTCAATCATTACTACTCATGGGTCAAGAAATGCAAGAAATGTGAATTCTTAACAGGGAAAGAAAGGTTAGCAGTGCTGCCCCTTCATCCAATTTCAGTGGATCAGCCATTCATGCAATGGGGACTGGACTTCATTGGAGTCATCAATCCCAATTCAAGTCAAGGCCACAAGTGGATTCTAACAGCAACAGACTATTTCACCAAGTGGACTGAGGCAGTGGCACTCAAGGAGGCAAATGAATCTAATATCTTAGATTTCTATGAAGGGATAGTCACGAGATTTGGTGCCCCTGCCACTATCTTATCAGACAATGCATTGGCATTCCTTGGCACAAGGATCATTGAATGGGCTATCAAGAATTGTGTGTATCTCAACACTTCATAGAACTATTACCCTCAAGGTAATGGCCAAGCCGAGTCTACAAACAAGAATCTACTAAGAATCATGAGGAGGACTCTTGATGAGAATCAGAGGATTTGGCACTCAAAGCTCAAATCAGCCCTATGGGCTGATAGGATCACACCCAAGAGGTCTACAGGAAGCTCTCCATACAAGCTTGTGTATGGGAAAGAAGCAGTTCTACCCATATCACTCAAGTTGCCAGCATTAGATCTGATGAAACAGTTGGAACTAGCTGAGTTTGAACCTATGGAAATCAGGTATGCAGAGCTGATGGAATCAGAAGAGACAAGAGAGCATGTAATACAAACCATAGAAAAAGATAAAGCATTGGTCAAAAAGAGTTTTGACAAGAAAGCTAAGGCCAGGATATTACAAACTGGAGATTTGGTACTAAAGTGGGATGTTAATCGTGCAAAACCAGGAAAGCACTCCAAGTTTGATGCCATCTAGAGTGGCCCATACATGATCATCGAATGAAAAGGTAGCAATGCTTTCTGACTGGCTAAGTTGGATGGTGAAGAATTACAGATTCTGGTGAATGGGATCTATCTCAAACGTTGCTACTAGAAAGAAAGCTTCTCACCCTTGTAAATATTAATTTAGAATTTCCATTCCTCTAAGTGCTTATGCACATTGTACTGCTGTTAGAGTAGTTTTTTATTTCACTAAGTGCTTGTGCACATGTCCTATTTCTTCTAGTATGTGAATGTTTGTAGCTCATCAATCTCCTGGAAAAGAATTTGCAGCCATAAGAAAACCAGCTCAATGAATGTTTCGATGGCTCAAGGACATAGGTTTTCAAATTTCAGATCAGCCGAGAGGTTATCAAACAGAACTCCATGCCCAATGGATTGCTACAAGCATCTGGCCATTCTTCATATGGCAGGCAAATGACCCCACTAAGTCACCAAAATTGTTATCAAAAATTCACCCCTCAAGGTAATTTTGATAACATGCATCAAATTCTTTAGTCCCAAGCAATTATATTGATTCAAGGACAAAAAATCATGTTTCCGGGGTGCCCTCGGGTTCTTTCTAACTCTTCTGTCCAAGAAGAAGAACCCAGCAAGTTTTAAGAAAATGTGAAAAAAAAAAAATTGCAAAAAAACAAGCTCGGGGCAGGAAAAATCACGAAAAATGGCTAAGTCCCAGTCTTCGCAACGGTCCTTGGGATGCATGAGGAACATTTGTATGCGATCCAACCGAAAGGCCACTAGGTGAAATGAGTAGCATTTGGCAGCCTCTAGAAACAGTCTGGGATGTGTGGGACGCAGAAAGTACGCGAACCGGCTGAACCGGGAGAAAATTGAGTTAAGGCAGCCCGAAACAGTCAGTCTGGGACATCTGGGTAATTAGTATGCGGAGGACGCGGCCGGATTGGCTGAAATGACTTAAGGCAGCCCGGAATAGTTGGGCCAAAGGTACATGAAGTATGCGTGAACCGGCTAGGATCAGACGAAATGAGAACTTTCACACTGGGACGCGTTGGGACAAAAGCACGCGAACCGGCCGAACCGGGCGAATCGGGAAAATTTGTCCCAGATGGTCCGAGAGCAAGCGGGACATCTGAGTACGCGAAGTATGCGAACCGGCTGGTTCAGCGGAAACAGGGGACTTTCATACTGGGACATCCGGGCCAAAGGGACGTGTGGGACGTGAAAATCCGAAGTGGACGACAGGCAAAGGAAGAAAAGTCAACATTTGGTCCGTGAAACTTCGAACGACCATAACTTTTGACTCCGAGCTTCGATTTTCACAAAATTGGACTTTCTGGAAATGAGCACAATGTCCTCTACGCCATGAAAGGAAAAAATGAGATTAGATTATATTTTAAATGAGGGTAGATATATTTAAATAAAACAAACATATTCGGCTCTAGTCAGTCAATGCTCATTCCCGTCAAATGACAGAAAACGCCTGCCAGACCCAAACTAGCTGCCTACACTCAGAAGGCCATAACTTTTGTATTTCTCAACAAAATCACACAAAATTGGTACCATTGGAATCATGGCTCTGAGGCCATGCACATAAATCAATAAATTCCATATTTTATGAAATATTGATTGAGATTTTTTTAACAAAATGTTTCCAGGTTCAGAACAGTGCTTTATTTGGTAGCTGGGAGTGCAATTAAGAGGCATGGTCATCATTCTTTCTCTGCTGCAGCACATGGGACATTATGGGGAGAATTTTTCAAGTAATATATAATCATTTCACTCAATTTAATGCTTCTTACAGGTGGTTAAAGGACATATTTCAGGATTTCCATTTTCCCTTCTCTTCCCCTTCTCATTTTTTCTATAAATTAGAGTGTTGGGCTCATTGTAAGGGGAGAGTTTTTGGGTAGCAAATCTTTACAAAAATTGATTTTTGAAGCCAGTGTGTTGTAGGCCCTTGTAGTGGACTCCTTGCATGGTGATCCAGGCCCTTATCTTGTAATAGACTGAATTGTGCATACCATGAAGCAATAAAATATCAGTTTGTGGATGTATCTTCCCCTGCTGTGTTGTCTTGCATTCTTCTTGCCCCTTTGATATTTCTACAAGAATATTGTGTCTATTTAGTATGTTCTTTCAGGGATCCATTATCATTGTGTAGGCTTGGAATATTATTGTGAATGCATTTTGCTAGATTATGGAGAAATGTCATCACCTCTTCTAGTGTGTACTTTGCTTTTGTATTTCACACATAGTTGGAGACTACTCTCACACCCTCCTTTTCTAGCGTATCACTGATTTAGTGTAGGATTTCATTTTGTGCATTCTCTTTCCCTGGTTCCTTGGAAATTTAGATTAGAACAGTTAGCTTATCCTGCATTAGAGTAGATTGTGGCAGGTAGTTTAGGAGCAAGAACCAGCTTTCTCTGGAGGTCTATCTCAAGTAGCAAGTCCCACAACTTGGAGATAGTACCCATGTTATCCAATCACACTGTGAGTTCAAGTATATGCACTTGTATATGCACAGGGGTGCTATGATTTGGTGATAACAGGGAGTATTGCAGAAATGAATTTGATTATTACTGTTCTAAGAATGGAATCCGCAGGCAAAAGACGGTTCCAGGAACTCCGCAGCAGAATGGGGTATCAGAAAGGATGAACAGAACAATAATGGAACTTGCTAGGAGCATGAGGTTACATGTAGGACTGCCTCTTTCTTTTTGGGCAGAAGTGGTGAGCACAGCGGTGTACTTGATAAACAGAGGACCCTCAAATGCTTTGAATGGGGGCATACCTGAGGAAGCTTGGTCCGGTAAGAAAATTGATTATTCATTTCTTAGAGTCTTTGGATGTGAGGTGTTTGTTCATATAGACAAGGATGATAGGACCAAGCTAGAGGCTAAATCAGAAAAATATACTTTCATTGGTTATGGTGGTGATGACTTTGGATTTAAATGTTGGAGTATTAAGGACAAGAAAATCATTCGGTCTAGGGATGTGGTCTTTAATGAGAAAGTCATGTATAAGCAACAGTTGCAGGAAAACAGGGAAGAATCCAAGAAAGAATATACAGTGGTAGAGGATCTTCCGGATGGGAAAGTGACCCATGAATCAGTTCAGGAACCTACTCAACAGGAACCCCAAACTCCTACAGTGAGGAGGTCTTCTAGGGTAAGAAAAGAACCTGAATGTTTTTCTCCTTCTCTTTATTATTTATTACTCACTAATAGTGGAGAACCCGAGAGATTTGATGAAGCAATGCAGGTAGATGCCAGGAAGAAGTGGGAGCAAGCCATGGATGAGGAGTATCAGGCTCTCATGGAGAACCAGACATGGGATTTAGTAAAGCTACTCGAAGGAAAAAGAGCATTACAGAATAAGTGGGTGTTTAGAGTCAAAGAGGAAGCAGGAGGCAAGAAAAGATACAAGGCCTGGTTGGTGGTCAAGGGGTTTGCACAGAAAAAAGGTATAGATTTTGATTAGATTTTTTCTCCTGTAGTAAAAATGGCTTCTATTAGAATTGTTCTTGGAATAGTGGCAGTAGAAGACTTGCACTTAGAACAGTTAGATGTAAAGACTGCATTTCTCCATGGCGATTTGGAGGAGGAGCTATATATGCAACAGCCAGAAGGATATGAAGTCAAAGGTAAAGAGGAGATGGTGTGCAAACTGAAGAAGAGCTTGTATGGCCTGAAACAAGCTCCACGTCAATGGTATAAGAAATTTGATAGCTTCATGATGGAGAAAGGTTATATCAGATGTCATTTTGACCATTGTGTGTATACAAAGAAATTTGAGGATGGAAGTTATATTATCCTGTGTTTATATGTTGATGACATGCTAGTTGCAGGTAAAAACATGCAGGAGATAAAAGTACTCAAGAAGCAGCTAAGTGAATCATTTGCTATGAAGGATTTGGGTGCAGCCAAACAAATCCTTGGTATGAGGATATCTCGGGATAGGAAGGAACAGAAGCTGACTTTATCTCAGGAAGAGTACATTAAGAAGGTCTTGGAGAGGTTTAATATACAGGATGCTAAACCAGTTGGGACTCCTTTGGCAGGCCATTTCAAGTTATCAAAGGAGTAGTGTTCCAAGACAGAGCAGGAAAGAAACCAGATGTCCAAGGTACCTTACTCATCAGCAGTTGGCAGTTTGATGTATGCTATGGTGTGCACTAGGCCTGATATTGCCCATGCAGTGGGAGTTGTGAGTAGATTTATGAGTGATCTAGGTAAAGAGCATTGGCAAGTAGTAAAGTGGATCCTTCGATATTTGAGAGGGACCATGTGGACAGTTTTGTGCTACAGTGGATCAAACACCACTTTACGTGGTTATGTAGATTCAAATATGGCTGGAGATGTACACAGCAAGAGGAGCACGACAGGTTATATTTACACTGTAGGTGGGACAGCAACGAGTTGTATTTCACGACTACAGAAGCTGGTGGCTTTGTCAACCACAGAGGCTGAGTATGTTGCTGCCACAGAGGCAAGCAAAGAGATGATTTGGTTACAACAATTGCTTGAGGAGTTGGGGCATAAGCAGGAGGAATGTAAGCTGCATAGTGATAGTCAGAGTGCTATACACCTAGCTAAGAACTCTGCTTTCCACTCTAGGACAAAGCATATACAGTTAAGGTACCATTTCATCAAGACAACTTTGGAGGAAGAGAAGTTGAAGTTGGAGAAGATTCATACCAGTCAGAATCCTGCAGACATGATGACCAAGGTGGTCACAAGGGAAAAACTAAAGTTGTGTTCAGCTTTGGTTGGTCTTCATAGAAACTAGTGAAGGGTTGAGAAGCTTGCTCAGAGGAAAACTAGTCTCCAAGTGGGAGATTGTTAGGTTGTGGAGCTTGTTTTCATGTGTGAAAGTGTTGAAGACTGTACACTAAGAGTACTGTACATTTTTTTAGGCGTAAAATTTTTTGGCCTCGAAAAATGCACTCGACATATCGGGAAACATGCTTTTCTTATATGGGCAAGTTTTTTGACCCATAGGTTTATGGGACGGGTTTTGCCCATGGTTTTGATACCCACGGTTTTGTAAAACTGCTTAAGCAGTTATCTATTTATATGGTCTTATGCATATGATAGATGTACAAGCAAATGTATTGTAGATGTGTTTTGAATTCGGCTGTGAATTCTGTAGAGTTTGTTGAGCATAGCTCCAAATGGATCTGGGTATTGTATTGAAAGAGCGGTGGCTTGTAATAAAATCTAAGCAAGTGATTCTTGGTGGACGTAGCCCAAATTGGGTGAACCACGTTAAATACTGTCTCTTTGTGTTGTGTTATTTTATTCTGTAATTTTATTTGAGATCTGTAATAATTTCTGCATATTAGTTTCTACTGTTGCGATTCTGTGAGGGATTATTCCGCATATTTTATCCCTTATTCCCTAACAGGCTGCCCCTCTTGAGAAAGGGAAGCTACTTCTCTCTACCAGTTGCAGGGTTTGTTTAAGCTTTTCTTTCTCTATGGTTAGTGTAGGGGTAGGAACAGATTTTGTTTTCAGCAGAAGAAGTGCTTGTGCACACTCTGCATGTCTCATTTGAGGAATGTATGATTTTTTCTTTGTGCATAAGTTTTATTCATATTGCTACAAAGCTATTGAGGCCAGGCCCTTCACTATTCATGGCAAAAGACTCATAATTGCTTGTAATAGTTACAAATTTCAAAATAAAACAAATGCAAAGTAACTAAAGAATGTTTTCAAGACAGTCCATTCAGGGATAGATGAAAGTCCGAGTCAAAACAATTTTCTACTCTCAGAAGCCTTGTTTCAATTTTTTTTATGAAAATTGAGAGTGCAAATGGTTGGGCTCACAGATCAGAGGTAGGATTAGTATCAGGCCATCATTATTGACTCCATGCCCAATGGATGCTTCAAGGCTACTGGTCCCTTCATCTAGCAGGTAGATGCCCCTGTGAGTCACCAAATTGTTATCCATATTTTACCCCTGGGTAAAATTGGTCAACCACGACCCTACATAGAAGAAACTAGAGAAATCCTGTTTAAATCCTACAATTAAGCAATAGAGGTACTCTACCATGGAGTGGCATGGCCTGCAAAAGATCAAATGACCCCGTGTAAGAAGAAATTCAAAAAACAACTCCGTCGAATGAACCCATTCTTCAAATCTAGCAAATAGGTAGCACGCAAGCTCTAAAATGGAATAGTAGGGTTGGGGGAGGAGAAGACAGTGTCAAAGAAGCCAGAGGCTCAAAGGAGAAGGAACATCGAAGGTTTGAAGTCTTCGGGCTCGGAAATAGTTCAGAATGAGCCCAAAAAATGACTAAGTATGGAGGAGACAACAGGACACTGCCAAGTGTCCAAATGGCGCACCTCCAAAGATTGAATCCAAAAGGGGAGACTCGAACAAGTGCTAGTCCCCCACGTGTCCCAGGCCCAAAGAAGGACAGAGTCAACAACTAAAAGTCAAAAAAGTGGATAGGGTGGGCCTAAAAAAGACTAAGTATAAAGGTGCTAGTGAAAGTTGCCACGTGTCATCTCAGCACATCTCCAAAGGTAAATCCAAAAGCGGAGACCCAAATAAGCGCAAGCTTGCCATGTAGTCCAAGTTGAAAAATAAGATAGAGCAAGCCCAAAATCAACCTAAGTATGGAGAACAAGTGCCATCTTGCCACATGTTCAGGGTCCCAAAAAGGTAAGAGAGGCCGTTGAAAACTCTAAGAGCCTGCGGAGTCTTCCACGTGTCAACCCGATGCTCCTTTAAAGGTAAATCCTGAGTGAGTTTCTAATGAACGCGGAGCCTCCACATGTCTAGTTTCATAAAGGGACATGGTCGAGGTTGAATAGTCAAAGTAGAGAAAGGCCAGCGGTGGGTGCCAAGTGTCAGTGTGGCGCTAATTCAAGAGTAAAATTGGGGGAATGTTTCTAAACAAGTGTCAAGCCTCCACATGTCCCTGGTCAGATATATGACCCTGCCGAGCAAAAGACTTAGCCAAAACATGAAGAAACTAAGCGAGCTGCGGAAGAAGTCACGTGTCAGCATGATGCAACTTCAAAAGCAAAATACAAAGGTTGCCCTCAAATATGTGCCAGCCCTCCACGTGTCCAACTTAAAAAAGGGACTTGTTTTGGTAGTTGGTTCTTGCCATTTTTTATGGACTTTATTCAAATTTCAAATGGGCGTATCTTTTGACTCAGTGCTCAAATTTGACAAATCTGGCACTATTGGAAATATCTTGGCCTCTTCTACGCCATGGAGATCTGAAACTTTAATTTTGGAGAGGTTAGGTTGGGAAAAATGACGAAATGTCTTTTTGCCATTAATACAAGATCTATTTGCCCCCAACAAACTAGATCGGATTTTGATTTGATCCATCGTTCCTCCTCCTTTGAGGTGCGAACAAGTAATTGATGCAAGCACGACATATTTGGGGCAGATTTTACAGGAGCCATTGATGATATTGGTTGAGATTTGAATTAGTTTTTCCTGCTTCTCTCTCTCCTCTTCCCTCTGTGTTAAATCTATAAAGGAAGGGTTAGGGTTCATTGTAAAAGGTTGGACATTTCTGTTTTGCACCCTCCCTTCTTCTTTTGTTCACAGAAGGATTTGTGGAGCTCTTCTAACCTCTCCTTTGGGTTGTAATGCAATTTTGATTCTTAGACACTACAAATACTATATTGACTCTTGAGCAATAAAATATATGTCCAGTGGATGATTCTCGACCTCTCATGTATTCGTGGTTGTCTTTCCAATCTCTTATTACATTCTGGTTATCTATGCATGTTGTTTGTATTACATTCATATGGTCTATGTTAAACTGTAAAATGAGCATCTAACATTCCTTTAGTGTATCACTTCATTAGCTTAGGTTTATTTTCTTACGTCTCTCTAACCTTATCTCCTTGGTAGATAGAATAGACTTAGAATAGATCCTCTGTAATTTGTTTGTGTACACCTGAACAGAGGGATAGGAACCAGCCTCAATCTGGGAGAGCTCTCTCAACTCGCAAGGTCCCACACCTTGAGAGATGCTCCATGTTGTGTAATCACATTGATATTCTCAACCCATATGGTTACAAACATTCAGGGGGTTGTGATTTTGTACTAAATAAGTACATCCATAACAAGTCTTAGGCATAAGAGACATAAACAACACATACTCACATAGTACATGAAAAACTGGTTTACAATATGTTTGCGCAGTGATATGTAATGACTCAAAGTCATAGTTGTCTCTGAAACAGTGTCAAGAGAGAGAAATCAAACTAACTCACATCCAACAATAACACATCAAAGCCACAAATATCACAAATACATACCCAAATGCTCACATAAGTAATCGTCATTTTTAGGAATCAAGGTACCCCCCAAAAACTCCATATATCTCCCCCCCCCCCCCCCCCCCCCAATAAAAAATTAATATCATCGAGTTCAAAACTAGCCAGGCCCACTTCTATTGACCTGAACACATAGTCCCCATCACCCAACCAAATCCTAAACACTAACAACCCAAAGAGAAATATTGGTGTAGGTCCTCAGTTCACTCAAATAAGAAAGAATCGCAGTAGTATCCTCATTATCATTTTATCCAAAAGTGTAGTCTGTAGAATTCACAGGCTCACATAAATAATAACTATTAAAAAGGTCAACTAAGATGGCCATCAAGGTTGTGAGGGGAAAGTTAAGGTTACCATTATCAAGCTTGAGTTGTTGTATGCTACACAATATGCATGACATCCGTAGAACAAGTTGTTAGGCATGCCAAACAAATGGTAGGGCGTTTTTGCGTCTATGACTACATTGCTTATCATACTCAACATGAGAGAAATATGGCCAATTTTCACTCTCCCACTCCCCATGGACACTTCATACTACCCATTGGGATCGATGAGTAAGAAACACAATAAAACTCACTAACATGAAGTACAACACAACATGATACAATAGATGTCTGTAAGAGGGTTGATGCACATTACAATCAATCATAATTTGTGCAATGACACACTTGTTGGGGTTAAACCATATAACAGTTTTGCACAGATATATATAAGATAAAGCATACAAGCATGAATGCGGAAATAAACTAGAAGATAAAATAAATAAGAGAAAGATAACACCGATTTAAACATGGTTCACCCAATGTGGGCTACGCCCACCAAGAAATGACCAATATTAGTATTTAGTGCTTTACAGAGGAAATACAATGAAGATTTATTTTCTTCCAACGCCTCTTAGGATGTTCAATGTTTTCCATCACTCATACTACTCTTTCTTTCTCACCAAGAAAACTAAACATGCAAACATTGCTATTCTTCTTCGCATACCCTCATTACCAATGCATAAATACCTAATAGATCTATATATATATATATATATATATTCTGGGAAACTAACTATGCTTTTACACTCAATAAATCATCTTTAAAGCAAAGATTTATTCTAATTCTTGGTCAAAAAACAAAGCACCATCGCACAAGGTAACCGTTGTCTGGTCACTGCTTGACATCGCTCGGTCACTGTCAAAACCAGTAAGTACCATGTAAAAGCAAGTTTTATTTAAAGTAAAAGTATTTAGACTCATAAGTACAATCAACTTGGATATCAATGGGTTGTAATATATTGTGCATCACCATCATTGGTTCCTTTCCTTGGTCCATGTCTTCCTCTTCAAGTCTCCAAACTCAAATACAAACAGAAGTGGAGTGAAGCTAAAAACTGCTCCCTTTACCAATGACTTCATTAAATATCCACAGGGTTTCAGCCATACGGATTTTCTCTAAACTTTATCTTTCATCCTCCAACACCCGGCCCATATGAAAGTGATTACCTCAAACGAATGTGTTTCGTTCTTGAAGAAATGTGAGTTTGAGATAATTTCAATCCTCTTGTCTACCATTTGTAATGAACCTACTCATCCATATCATTTCCTTAATCTCTTTTGTAGCTGCAACATACTTAATCTATAGTAGATAAAGCCACAACCTTTGGTAATATTGAAATCAGCTAACTGCCATTCCACCTACTGTGAAAACATAATCAGTGGTTCTCTCCTGCCAATCAAATATTCACCCATATCTAATCAAATAGCTACGTAAAGAAAGTATTTGAATCTCCAGAACATAACTCATTCCGATGTCAACTCTCAAATACCTGAGAATCCATTGGACTGATTTCAAATTCTTACCTGGAGTAGCCATCTAAACCCTGCGCACAAAACTCCACTTTCTGTGCAATTGTCTGGTTTAGTAAACCATGATACATAAGGACTTCTACGCTAAGCATAGGGAAACATGTGCCATGTACTCACATCCTAAGTGTGATGAAGGAGGAAAACCGATCTTTTCTTTCATTTGAAGTGTCCAGTCATAGGTGTACTACAGGTTTAAATTATTGCGTGTTAAAATTTCCAACACCTATTGCATAAGCTCTGAGAAAAAATAGCAAATTCTTGTTTTTCCGTCTCGGGAATTTTTGCCTGCCAGGATTTTCTTTGCAGATCCCAAACCCTTCATTGCAAATGGTTGAGCTAACTTCTATTTAAGGTTTACCAAGGTACTGCTACTAGATCATTGCAATCAAGACTCATCCCATACAAACAACTAAATAAACATGCTCCATTTTCAAGCTTCGTAAAATAAGCACAATGGAGATTACATCCATATAACCATGATCTGCATATACAAACTGTCAAATCTCCAATCATGTCTTGGAGTGGCTTGAGGCCATATAATCTCTTTTTCAGGTTACACACAAGTTTCTCCATACCATGACGTCAAACCAGCGATTGGCTGCATATAATCTTTATTCCCTCCAAATCCACCATGAAGAAAAGAAAATCCATCTTAACATCAGTTTGATCTAAAGTAATCTTATGTTCAACCAAACTTAGAACAATACGAATGAATTCATCGTAACTACAGGAGAAAAAATATCATCAAAGTCATACCCCCACCTTTTATGCAAATCCCTTTACCACAAGCCTCTTGCCCTTATACCTGTTTTAGTCCGTTCTTCTTCCTTGATTCTATAAAACCATTTGTTTGGTGTTTTCTACAGGCTGGCATCTTGACCAAATCCCATGTCTCAATTTTTTCAAGGAGTCCCTCTCCTCTCCATTGCCTGCTCCCATTGCTCGTGGGTATTACCGACATGACTTCTTAATATTGTGGTTTACACTATCAGTTCAATAATAAATAAGCAAAGGAGGTGTTGGAAAATACTTTGAAGGTTATTACTTTGTGAACTTCTACTGAGATTCCGGGGGTGGATGGGGTCTATTCTCTACCTGTTTCACATTCAAGTCCAATCTTTGTCAATGATGACGTTTGGTCCCCTATAATGATTGCAGTTACCCTGTCTACGACCGGAATGTGGTTACCTTACCGAATCGGTTTCATAGGAGTACGACAGGTTTGTCCTGTAGCTATTTCTCTGACACTTGATCCTATTTCCCAATGCTGGTAGATATACAGACATTGTTTTTGTAGAACCGGACATCAGTGTCTGTGGATGTTAGCTTTAGGTTTGAAAATCAATTCCTTCAAAATATCCTCAACTTGTTTCATGTTAGGCACCAAAAACTTGGATCTCCGTACCTTATTTTTTCCTTCCAATCAATGTCACGAATCCTAATATATTTAGAATCTTCTAAATCCCAAAAATCGATATCCAAAATCACCAACAGCAATAAACACTGAAATTACATCTCTTAGATTTAACATCCAACCTTCTTTCTATTTCCTTATCAAAACATGAACAAAAACGCTTTGAGCCACAAATATAAGAAAAGCAAAATATACCTCTTTTTCAGGACCATTTCATTGGTTGTATTTCATTTAACCATTGGAGATTAAAGATCAAACCCCTCAGTTTTCTGGTGTGGAATCACCGCTTTAGTGTAGGCTTTCATTTTTTTATGTATTCTCTCTCCCTGGTCCCTTGGAAATTTTATTAGAACAGTAAGAATTTTTTTTTTGCATTAGAGTAGATTGTGGCAAGTAGTTTATTGAAAAGAACCAGCTTTCTCTGAGAGGTCTGTCTCAAGTAGCAAGATCCACAACTTGGAGAAGTACAATGTTTTATCCAATCAGGCACTTCAATGTTGACTTCAAAAATTTGCTGAAAAAAAGGGGTGCTGTGATTCGGTGATAAAAATGGCATCATTGTGGAATTTTTAAAAAAGTCAAAACATGATTTCCAAATCATCAAGTGAATCTGTGGCAATACCTTTTGAATACAAGGATCCTTAAATTTCTAAATAGAAATTCATTTGCATTTTTTTTAAATGACTCCTGGAAGATGATTTTTGATGATGGGTAATGATATTTAAAAAAACATATTCGGCTCCAGTCAAGTCAATTTCATGGAATCCGTCAAATGACAGAAAACGCCTATCTTCAGACCCAAAATAGCTGCCCGCACTCAAAGGCCATAACTTTTGCATTTCTAAATAAATCCCAAAAATTTGCTTACAATTGGTTCAAAATTTGGTTGGAATCATGGTTCCCAATGTTGATGAAATCAATCAAAGAAATTCATGATTTGATCAGAATTGATCAGATTTTTAAGGGCTAAAACGTGGCCGGGTTCAGAACAGTGTTTTATTGGTATTGGTAAGGTTTGGGAGATGCAATTAAGAGGCAAATTTGGTCATTTTTTCAATCTGCTTTCAAGCACATGGGACATATGGGGAAATTTTGCAAGTAATTATAATCAAATCATTTCACTCAATTTAATGCCTAATTACATGTGGTTGAAGGACAGATTTCGGGATGGAGGATTTCCCCTTTTTCCCTTCTCATTAAACTCTCATTTTTCTATAAATTTAAGGAGTGTTGGGCTCATTGTATAAAGGAGTTTTTTTGTTGCAAAGCAAAGCTGTCAAAAAATATTGAACTTTCATATTGAGCGTCACTCCAAGCCAAATCAATACCAACTGTTCAACGTTGATCAAGAAGATTATCCAAGCACTGATGAAGCGACACCAAGGTTGGAAAGCATCCCAGATTGACTCTTGATGACTGGGGCAAGCAAGGTGCATGCTTTTGAGCCTTATCAAGAAATAGAAGAATCTATGGGCAGTCTATGTTTAAATGAAGAGAATCAACCCTCTTCCTAAGCCATAACCAAGCCAGATCATAAAGACAAGAATGAGTATGGACAATTGTTCTTTTGAAAGGGTCAAGGAGTAGACAAGGTGCAGGAAGGAGGGTAGCTAGGCTATTTCACAGCAAGGTATAAGGTATTACTCAGCCTTCCGTTTCCTGTTTTCCTATTTCCAAAACAACACAGCTGAGTATGAAGCCTGAATTCATGGACTGCATGGGCAAGAAGAAATGCATCAGGAAATTATAAGTATTTGGTGATAGTGAGTGATCGTTAAACCAAGTCAAAGGAAAAAATGTTGCCAAAAATGATCTGTTGAAGAACTACAAATCGGGTTATGGGATCTCATTGAAGATTTTGAAGTTTAGCATCCTTTCATCCCCAAGAAAAAAGAATGAGCCGCGATAGCCGGCATCAATGGGGGCTGAGTTTGAATGTCGTAGAAAGTATCAAAAGTTGAGGAAAACTTAGCCTCATATCAAGTGGTTGTGAGACCCGCTATTCCATAATAACAACACAAGTTGGCAAGTCTTCGAGAATGATCGCAGATGTTAATTTTCCTACAAGAAGAAGCTGAGTTCTCATGAGACATCAAGACAAGTGGAAAGCCAGAGTATGGCGACCAAGTTGGTTGCAAACTTAGGACTAACAAATGCCAAAAGGCCTCAGAACCTTGGAGTCAATCTTCAACCCGAATGATAAGTTTCGAAGGAGAGAGAAAGCAACATTCAAGTAAGGGGTGACGATTCAGAGCCATTTTAGTGGATGAAGGCAGACATTGCAAATTGGCCAAAGTAAGTACTCCACAAGAGAAATGATTTTGTCAAGCTTTGTCAAGGAATTCACAGAGGTCTTGATTGGACTTACAAAGATTTAAGAGGTTTCAACCCAAAGTTGGCACAACAGACTATTGAGTGGATCGGAATCCACGGCTGTAGGCAAAAGCAAAGGCTAAAAAATCCTCATCATTGAACTCTCATGAGAAAAGAGTTAAAGCAAGTCATGAGGCTGTATCATCTTCCCATGAAAACATCAGTTGGGTTGCAAAATTGGGTGCGGTAAGAAAGAGGAAACGGAGAAGGAATAAGATTGTGTTGTGGACTTTATCGTGATTAAATAGCGCATCACTCAAGGATATTATCCGCTTCATCAACGGAACACTATTGCAGGGGGTAGTGGTTCAGAAAGGCTTTTTCATGCTAGATGGAATCAGGATATAATCAGCTAATGGTAAGGAAGAGATCAATTCAGACGGCCTTCACTACAAAATTGGGGGCACATATCTTACAAGAAGATGTCATTTGGACCAAATGCAGGAGGCAGCAACATTGACAGCGAGCTATGGATATGGAGCATTCAAAGGCGTGATCAACAAGTAGTTGCTGGTTACTGGAATGATTCATGTCTCTCAAAGAATGCAAGCAGACCATCTCTTTCACCGCAGGCAAGTATTCAGAGGTGTAGAAGGTTCGGAGTGTAATTTGAATCCAAAGAAGAGTGTATTCGTGGCACACGAAGTCAAACTGTTGTGGCCACATTGTCTTAGGGAAGGGCTAACAATTGATCCTGAAAGGGTTTTTTTGAAGCCATCCGAACAATTCAATTACCAACCACAACAAGAAATTCTCCAAAGCTTCTTAGGAGGATTAAACTTTGTCCGCAGCTTGCTGCCTAATTTTGCCCCTCTTGTGAAGCCTTTAACTATGATGGTGAAGAAGAGAAGAGTCTGGATTCAAATGGACAGGGAAGGCGGCAAAGAGCGTTTTGAAAACATCAAGCATGCATATACAAAGCTCCAACTCTTATTAACCCGATTCTCAAGGACTTCATGTTGTATGCGTTTGGAGGATCAGAAAAATCTCAGCTCTCTTGGACCACAGTTGAATAGATAAGGTTCAGACTAGCCATAGCAGTCTTCAGCCAAACCTTGGAAGATTAGAAATAAAGTATTCTGTTATCGAAAAGCATGTCCTTACTGTCATAAGGAGCTTGAAGAGTTCGACATTGGTCTCCAAACAAATAAGATTCCCAACTGCTGTTTGTCTCATGCTCGGCGTCAAGGACTTACTCCTAAAAAGGATTAAATGAGAAGAGAGCAGGTTGGATCACCGGGGATGGACTATTGATATTGAACTCAAAGGACCACGCTAGAGTTCATGGCAAAGGCTGTGTGAGAAGCTAGAATTCCAAACAATCAGACGAGCCCAAAAAGTGCAGAGGATGTTGTTCCTGCTACTAAAGAATGATCACGACACAACTAGCTTGATGATGCACCCATTTCATGTTGGACCAAGACCTTGTGCAATTACCTCCAAACAGGATTGTGCCCTTCTAGAAGTGACGAGAAAAAGCCACAGAGGAGATACTTCAGATTCCAAGACAATCCTATGCGGCTTGTGGACGGAGTTTGTTTAAAAAAAGACCTTCAATGGAGTCATTAAGAGTATGGAACAGGTCAAGTTGAGAAGATCTACATGAGTTCCATGTCGGAGGGAAGCAGGAGGCCACTGTGCTCCGCGAGTGACAGCTCTCAAAAATATGAAAAGCTAGTTACTATTGGCCTTACTGTGTTCAATGATGCTACTCGTGGGGTCAAAAAAAAGCAAGAAAAATGTGCATTCTTCGCAGGGAAAAGAAAAGAAAAGGTTTCAGTAGCGTTGCACCTTCGTCCAAATGTCAGTAAAATCAGCCATCATGTAATGGGGATTGACTTCATTGGGGTTATCGATCCCAATCAAGTCTAGGGCAACAAGTGGATACTTATAGCAACGGATTATTTCACAAAGTGGACAGAAGCTAGTGGCCACTCAAGGGGCAAATTGAATCTAATATTCTTAGATTTCTATGAAGGAATAGTACGAGGTTTGGTGCCCGCCAACTATCATATCAGACAAGCATTGGCCTTGCCTTGGCAAAAGATCGCTGAATGGGCTGTCAAGAATTGTTGTATATCAGCACTTCAGCGCACTATTACCTCAAGGGTAATGCAAAGCTGAGTCTATGAACAAAGACCTATGAGAATCATCAGAAGGACTCTGGATGAAAACAAAGAACTTGGCATGTAAAGCTCAAATCAGCCTATGGGCTGATAGATCCACCACAGAGATCTACAGGAAGCTCATCCTACCAAGATTGTATACGGGAAAGAAGTAGTTCTACCTATATCACTTGAGTTGCCAGATGTTGGAAATCATGGAAACAGTTGGAAACTAGGCCTGAGTTTGAACCTATGAAATAAGGTATTGACAGAGCTGATGAATAGAAGACAAAGAGAGCACCGCAATGCAGACCATAGAAGAAAAGGATTAAAGCATGGTTAAAAAAGAGTTTTGACAAGAAAGCTCAGACCAGGATATGCACAACTGGGGGATTTGGTACTGAAGTGGGATGCTGATCGTGCAAAACTAGGAAAGAACTCAAGTTTGGAGACATCTGGAGTGGCCCGTACATGATCATTGAGACAAAGGTAGCATGATTTCAGACTGGATAAGTTGGATGGTGAAGATTACAGATTCCGGCGTCAAGGGATCTATCTCAAAAGTTGCTACTAGAAAGATAGATTTTCACCCTTGTAAATATTAATTTAGAATTACATTCCTCTAAGTGCTATGCAAATTGTACAAATGCTGTGAGAGTAGTTTTATTCCCTAAGGGCTGGTGCACATGTCCTATTGCTTCCTAGTCTTTTTTTTTTTAGTGTATGTTTGCAGGTCACGAAGCTCCTGGAAAAAGAATTTGCAGCCACAGGGAAAACCAGCTCAACGAATGAAAAATGGCTCCTCAAGGACACAGGTTGTCAAATTTCAGATCACTAAGGGTTATCAAACAGAATCCATGCCACAATGGATGGCTACAACAGCTGGCCGTTCTTCAAGGCAGGCAGATGACCCCGCGGAGTTGCGCCAAAATTGTTATCCAAAATTCACCCCTCAAGGTCAATTTTGTAACAGGTGAATCAAATTCTTTAGTTCCCAAGCAATTATATTGAGTCCGGACAAAAAAGTCATGTTTCTAGGGTCCCGTATATTTTTCTAACTCCCCTGTCCAAAGTAGAAGGAGAGAAAAATTCTGAGGAAAGGGTAAGAAAAATTCAAAAAAAGGCTCGGGCCAGAAAAATCATGAAAAATGGCTAATTCTAGTCCTACGCAACGCGGGACAGTTGGGACCAAAAGGGCGCGAACCGGCCGAAAGGCCGCCAGGCGGTCATGCGTAGCATTTTGGAATTTGAACAAAGGGACGCGCGGGACGCGGGGAAATCCGAACTGGACGAAAAGTGAAAAAATTGACTAACTGTTAAACAGCGCAGTCTGGGACATCGGAGCGGCAAAAAGTACGCGAACCGGCTGGATCGGCCAAAAATGAGTCAAGTGCAGCCGGAACAGTTGGGCCGAAGGTAAGTGTGTGAAGACGCGAAACCGGCGAAAACCGGGCGAAATCGGGAAAATGGGGGAAAATTTGCCCAGACGGTCCGAAGAAAGCAAATGGGACATCTGGACCGTGAGTACACAAAAACCAGCCGGTCGGCCCGAAACAGGGAACTTAGCACTGGGACAAAGGGACGCGTGGGAACGCGAAAAAGCGAAGCGGCCGAAGCAGAGGAAGAGAAAGAAAGAAGAGAAAGTCAACATTGACCAGTGGAAACTTAAACGGCCTAACTTTTGACTCTGAGCTCCGAATTTAACAAAATTGGACTTTATGGAAAGAGCACGACGTCCTCTACGCCAAAAAAAAATTGGATTATTATTTTAATGAGGGAATAGATAGTTAAATAATAGAAAACAATTCGGCTCAATCAGTCAATGCTCATTCCCATCAAATGACAGAAAATGCCTGCCAGACCCAAAATAGCTGCCCGCACTCAGAAGGCCATAACTTTTGCATTTTTCAACGAAATCACACAAAATTAGTACCGTTAGAATCATGGTTCCAAGCCTGATGCACAGAAATCAAGAAATTATAGATTTGATTAGAAATTGATTGAGATTTTTAAGAAAACATGGCCGGGTTCAGAACAGTGTTTTATTTGGTAGCTGGGAGTGCAATTAAGAGGCATGGTCATCATTCTTTCTCTGCTGCCAGCACATGGGACAGTATGGGGAGCATTTTGCAAGTAATGTATAACCATTTTCACTCAATTAATGCCTCTTACAGGTGGTTGAAGGAAGATTTCGAGATTTCCATTTTCCCTTCTCTTTTCCTTCTCATTTTTCTATAAATTGGAGTGTTGGGCTCATTGTAAAGAGAGAGTTTTTGGGTAGCAAAGCTCTGCCAAATGCTTTTGTGAAGCCAGTGTGTTGTAGGCCCTTGTAGTGGACTCCTTGCATGGTGATCTAAGCCCTTATCTTGTAATAGATTGAACTGGGCATATCATGAAGCAAATATAAGTACCAGTTTGTGGATGTATCTTCCATGCTGTTGTTTCTTGCATCTTCTTGCCCCTTTAATCTTTCTATAAGAATATTGTGTCTATTTATTATGTTCTTGCAGAGGATTCATTAACATTGTGTATGCTTGGAATATTGGTGTGAATGCATTTTGCTAGATTATGGTGAACTGTCATCACCTCTTCTAGTGTGCACGTTGCCTCTGTATTTCACACATTTGGAGATTACTCTCACACCCTCCTTTTTGGTGTATCACCGCTTTAGTGTAGGCCTTCATTTTATGTATTCTCTCTCCCTGGTCCCTTGGAAATTTAGATTAGAACAGTTAGCTTATCCTGCATTAGAGTAGATTGTGGCAGGTAGTTTAGGAGCAAGAACTAGCTTTCTCTGGAGGTCTATCTCAAGTAGCAAGTCCCACAACTTGGAGATAGTACCCATGTTATCCAATCACACTGTGGTTCAAGTATATGCACAGGGGTGCTATGATTTGGTGATAAACAGGGAGTAATTGCAGAATGAATTTGATTATTACTGTTCTAAGAATGGAATCCGCAGGCAAAGACGGTTCCAGGAACTCCGCAGCAGAATGGGGTATCAGAAAGGATGAACAGAACAATAATGGAACTTGCTAGGAGCATGAGGTTTACATGTAGGACTGCCTCTTTCTTTTGGGCAGAAGTGGTGAGCACAGCGGTGTACTTGATAAACAGAGGACCCTCAAATGCTTTGAATGGGGGCATACCTGAGGAAGCTTGGTCCGGTAAGAAAATTGATTATTCATTTCTTAGAGTCTTTGGATGTGAGGTGTTTGTTCATATAGACAAGGATGATAGGACCAAGCTAGAGGCTAAATCAGAAAAATATACTTTCATTGGTTATGGTGGTGATGACTTTGGATTTAAATGTTGGAGTATTAAGGACAAGAAAATCATTCGGTCTAGGGATGTGGGTCTTTAATGAGAAAGTCATGTATAAGCAACAGTTGCAGGAAAACAGGGAAGAATCCAAGAAAGAATATACAGTGGTAGAGGATCTTCCGGATGGGAAAGTGACCCATGAATCAGTTCAGGAACCTACTCAACAGGAACCCCAAACTCCTACAGTGAGGAGGTCTTCTAGGGTAAGAAAAGAACCTGAATGTTTTTCTCCTTCTCTTTATTATTATTACTCACTAATAGTGGAGAACCCGAGAGATTTGATGAAGCAATGCAGGTAGATGCCAGGAAGAAGTGGGAGCAAGCCATGGATGAGGAGTATCAGGCTCTCATGGAGAACCAGACATGGGATTTAGTAAAGCTACTCGAAGGAAAAAGAGCATTACAGAATAAGTGGGTGTTTAGAGTCAAAGAGGAAGCAGGAGGCAAGGAAAGATACAAGGCCTGGTTGGTGGTCAAGGGGTTTGCACAGAAAAAGGTATAGATTTTGATTAGATTTTTTCTCCTGTAGTAAAAATGGCTTCTATTAGAATTGTTCTTGGAATAGTGGCAGTAGAAGACTTGCACTTAGAACAGTTAGATGTAAAGACTGACTGCATTTCTCCATGGCGATTTGGAGGAGGAGCTATATATGCAACAGCCAGAAGGATATGAAGTCAAAGGTAAAGAGGAGATGGTGTGCAAACTGAAGAAGAGCTTGTATGGCCTGAAACAAGCTCCACGTCAATGGTATAAGAAATTTGATAGCTTCATGATGGAGAAAGGTTATATCAGATGTCATTTTGACCATTGTGTGTATACAAAGAAATTTGAGGATGGAAGTTATATTATCCTGTGTTTATATGTTGATGACATGCTAGTTGCAGGTAAAAACATGCAGGAGATAAAAGTACTCAAGAAGCAGCTAAGTGAATCATTTGCTATGAAGGATTTGGGTGCAGCCAAACAAATCCTTGGTATGAGGATATCTCGGGATAGGAAGGAACAGAAGCTGACTTTATCTCAGGAAGAGTACATTAAGAAGGTCTTGGAGAGGTTTAATATACAGGATGCTAAACCAGTTGGGACTCCTTTGGCAGGCCATTTCAAGTTATCAAAGGAGTAGTGTTCCAAGACAGAGCAGGAAAGAAACCAGATGTCCAAGGTACCTTACTCATCAGCAGTTGGCAGTTTTGATGTATGCTATGGTGTGCACTAGGCCTGATATTGCCCATGCAGTGGGAGTTGTGAGTAGATTTATGAGTGATCTAGGTAAAGAGCATTGGCAAGTAGTAAAGTGGATCCTTCGATATTTGAGAGGGACCATGTGGACAGTTTTGTGCTACAGTGGATCAAACACCACTTTACGTGGTTATGTAGATTCAAATATGGCTGGAGATGTACACAGCAAGAGGAGCACGACAGGTTATATTTACACTGTAGGTGGGACAGCAACGAGTTGTATTTCACGACTACAGAAGCTGGTGGCTTTGTCAACCACAGAGGCTGAGTATGTTGCTGCCACAGAGGCAAGCAAAGAGATGATTTGGTTACAACAATTGCTTGAGGAGTTGGGGCATAAGCAGGAGGAATGTAAGCTGCATAGTGATAGTCAGAGTGCTATACACCTAGCTAAGAACTCTGCTTTCCACTCTAGGACAAAGCATATACAGTTAAGGTACCATTTCATCAAGACAACTTTGGAGGAAGAGAAGTTGAAGTTGGAGAAGATTCATACCAGTCAGAATCCTGCAGACATGATGACCAAGGTGGTCACAAGGGAAAAAACTAAAGTTGTGTTCAGCTTTGGTTGGTCTTCATAGAAACTAGTGAAGGGTTGAGAAGCTTGCTCAGAGGAAAACTAGTCTCCAAGTGGGAGATTGTTAGGTTGTGGAGCTTGTTTTCATGTGTGAAAGTGTTGAAGACTGTACACTAAGAGTACTGTACATTTTTTTAGGCGTAAAATTTTTTGGCCTCGAAAAATGCACTCGACATATCGGGAAACATGCTTTTCTTATATGGGCAAGTTTTTTGACCCATAGGTTTATGGGACGGGTTTTTGCCCATGGTTTTGATACCCACGGTTTTGTAAAACTGCTTAAGCAGTTATCTATTTATATGGTCTTATGCATATGATAGATGTACAAGCAAATGTATTGTAGATGTGTTTTGAATTCGGCTGTGAATTCTGTAGAGTTTGTTGAGCATAGCTCCAAATGGATCTGGGTATTGTATTGAAAGAGCGGTGGCTTGTAATAAAATCTAAGCAAGTGATTCTTGGTGGACGTAGCCCAAATTGGGTGAACCACGTTAAATACTGTCTCTTTGTGTTGTGTTATTTTATTCTGTAATTTTATTTGAGATCTGTAATAATTTCTGCATATTAGTTTCTACTGTTGCGATTCTGTGAGGGATTATTCCGCATATTTTATCCCTTATTCCCTAACAGGCTGCCCCTCTTGAGAAAGGGAAGCTACTTCTCTCTACCAGTTGCAGGGTTTGTTTAAGCTTTCTTTCTCTATGGTTAGTGTAGGGGTAGGAACAGATTTTGTTTTCAGCAGAAGAAGTGCTTGTGCACACTCTGCATGTCTCATTGAGGAATGTATGATTTTTTCTTTGTGCATAAGTTTTATTCATATTGCTACAAAGCTATTGAGGCCAGGCCCTTCACTATTCATGGCAAAAGACTCATAATTGCTTGTAATAGTTACAAATTTCAAAATAAACAAATGCAAAGTAACTAAAGAATGTTTTCAAGACAGTCCATTCGGGATAGATGAAAGTCCGAGTCAAAACAATTTTCTACTCTCAGAAGCCTTGTTTCAATTTTTTTTATGAAAATTGAGAGTGCAAATGGTTGGGCTCACAGATCAGAGGTAGGATTAGTATCAGGCCATCATTATTGACTCCATGCCCAATGGATGCTTCAAGGCTACTGGTCCCTTCATCTAGCAGGTAGATGCCCCTGTGAGTCACCAAATTGTTATCCATATTTTACCCCTGGGTAAAATTGGTCAACCACGACCCTACATAGAAGAAACTAGAGAAATCATGTTTAAATCCTACAATTAAGCAATAGAGGTACTCTACAATGGAGTGGCATGGCCTGCAAAAGATCAAATGACCCCGTGTAAGAAGAAATTCAAAAAACAACTCCGTCGAATGAACCCATTCTTCAAATCTAGCAAATAGGTAGCACGCAAGCTCTAAAATGGAATAGTAGGGTTGGGGGAGGAGAAGACAGTGTCAAAGAAGCCAGAGGCTCAAAGGAGAAGGAACATCGAAGGTTTGAAGTCTTCGGGCTCGGAAATAGTTCAGAATGAGCCCAAAAAATGACTAAGTATGGAGGAGACAACAGACACTGCCAAGTGTCCAAATGGCGCACCTCCAAAGATTGAATCCAAAAGGGGAGACTCGAACAAGTGCTAGTCCCCCACGTGTCCCAGGCCCAAAGAAGGACAGAGTCAACAACTAAAAGTCAAAAAAGTGGATAGGGTGGGCCTAAAAAAGACTAAGTATAAAGGTGCTAGTGAAAGTTGCCACGTGTCATCTCAGCACATCTCCAAAGGTAAATCCAAAAGCGGAGACCCAAATAAGCGCAAGCTTGCCATGTAGTCCAAGTTGAAAAATAAGATAGAGCAAGCCCAAAATCAACTAAGTATGGAGAACAAGTGCCATCTTGCCACATGTTCAGGGTCCAAAAAGGTAAGAGAGGCCGTTGAAAACTCTAAGAGCCTGCGGAGTCTTCCACGTGTCAACCCGATGCTCCTTTAAAGGTAAAATCCTGAGTGAGTTTCTAAATGAACGCGGAGCCTCCACATGTCTAGTTTCATAAAGGGACATGGTCGAGGTTGAATAGTCAAAGTAGAGAAAGGCCAGCGGTGGGTGCCAAGTGTCAGTGTGGCGCTAATTCAAGAGTAAAATTGGGGGAATGTTTCTAAACAAGTGTCAAGCCTCCACATGTCCCTGGTCAGATATATGACCCTGCCGAGCAAAAGACTTAGCCAAAACATGAAGAAACTAAGCGAGCTGCGGAAGAAGTCACGTGTCAGCATGATGCAACTTCAAAAGCAAAATACAAAGGTTGCCCTCAAATATGTGCCAGCCCTCCACGTGTCCAACTTAAAAAAGGGACTTGTTTTGGTAGTTGGTTCTTGCCATTTTTTATGGACTTTATTCAAATTTCAAATGGGCGTATCTTTTGACTCAGTGCTCAAAATTTGACAAATCTGGCACTATTGGAAATATCTCGGCCTCATCTACGCCATGGAGATCTGAAACTTTAATTTTGGAGAGGTTAGGTGGGGAAAAATGAAGAAATGTCTTTATGCCATTAATACATGATCTATTTGCCCCCAACAACTAGATCGGATTTTGATTTGATCCATCGTTCCTCCTCCTTTGAGGTGCCGAACAAGTAATTGATGCAAGCACGACATATTTGGGGCAGATTTTACAGGAGCCATTGATGATATTGGTTGAGATTTGAATTAGTTTTCCTGCTTCTCTCTCTCCTCTTCCCTCTGTGTTAAATCTATAAAGGAAGGGTTAGGGTTCATTGTAAAAGGTTGGACATTTCTGTTTTGCACCCTCCCTTCTTCTTTTGTTCACAGAAGGATTTGTGGAGCTCTTCTAACCTCTCCTTTGGGTTGTAATGCAATTTTTGATTCTTAGACACTACAATATACTATATTGACTCTTGAGCAATAAAATATATGTCCGTGGATGATTCTCGACCCTCTCATGTATTCGTGGTTGTCTTTCCAATCTCTTATTACATTCTGGTTATCTATGCATGTTGTTTGTATTACATTCATATGGTCTATGTTAAACTGTAAAATGAGCATCTAACATTCCTTTAGTGTATCACTTCATTAGCTTAGGTTTATTTTCTTACGTCTCTCTAACCTTATCTCCTTGGTAGATAGAATAGACTTAGAATAGATCCTCTGTAATTTGTTTGTGTACACCTGAACAGAGGGATAGGAACCAGCCTCAATCTGGAGAGCTCTCTCAACTCGCAAGGTCCCACACCTTGAGAGATGCTCCATGTTGTGTAATCACATTGATATTCTCAACCCATATGGTTACAAACATTCAGGGGGTTGTGATTTTGTACTAATAAGTACTCCATAACAAGTCTTAGGCATAAGAGACATAAACAACACATACTCAACATAGTTACATGGAAAACTGTCAATATGTTTGCAGCAGATATGTACATGACTCAAAGTCATAGTTGTCTCTGAAACAGTGTCAAGAGAGAGAAATCAAACTAACTCACATCCAACAATAACAACATCAAGCCACAAATATCACAATACATACCCAAATGTCTCACATAAGTAATTCGTCAATTTTTAGGTACATCATAGGTACCAAAACTCCATATATCTCCCAATAAAAAATAATATCATCGAGTCAAAACTAGGCCAGGCCACTCTATTGACCTGAACACATAGCTCCCCATCACCTCAACCAAATCCTAACACCTAACAACCTCAAAGAGAAATCATTGGTGTAGTCCTCAAGTTCAACTCAAAATAAGAAATAATCGCAGTATCCTCATTATCATTTTATCCAAAAGTGTAGTCTGTAGAATCTCACAAGGCTCACATAAATAATAACTATAAAAAGGTCATATCTAAGATGACCATTCAAGGTGTGAGGGAAAGTTATAGGTTACCATCTATCAAGCTTGAGTTGTGTATGCTACACAATATGCATGACATCCGTAGAACAATGTTAGGCATGCCAAACAAATGGTAGTGGGTTTTTCAGTCTATGACTCCATTGCCTATATCATACTCAACATGAGAAATATGGCCAATTTTTCACTCTCCTCACTCCCCATGTACACCTTCATACTACCCATTGGGATCGATGATGTAAGATAACACAATACAACATCACTAACATGAAGTTACAACACAACATGATACACATAGATGTCATGTAAGAGGGTGATGCACATTACAATCAATCATAATTTGTGCAATGACACACTTGTTGGGGTTAAACCATATAACAGTTTTGCACAGATATATAATAAGATAAAGCATACAAGCAATGAATGCGGAAATAAACTAGAAGATAAAATAAATAAGAGAAAGATAACACCAGATTTAACATGGTTCACCCAATGTGGGCTACGCCCACCAAGAAATGACCAATATTAGTATTTAGTGCTTTACAGAGGAAATACAATGAAGATTTATTTTCTTCCAACGCCTCTTAGGATGTTCAATGTTTTTCCATCACTCAACTACTCTTTCTTTCTCACCAAGAAAACTAACATGCAAACAATTGCTATTTTCTTCTCGCATACCCTCATACAATGCATAAATACATATATATATATATATATATATATATATATATATTCTGGGAAACTAACTATGCTTTTACAATCAATAAATCATCTTTAAAGCAAAAGATTTATTCTAATTCTTGGTCAAAAAACAAAGCACCATCGCACAAGTAACCGTTGTCGGTCACTGCTTGACCATCGTCGGTCACTGTCAAAACCAGTAACATGTAAAAGCAAGTTTATTTTAAAGTAATTAAGCTCCATAATTAACAATCTCCCACTTGGATATCAATTGTTGTACTATATTGTGCATCACCATCATTGGTTCCTTTCCCTTGGTCCATTTCTTCCTCTTCAAGTCTCAAACTCAAATACCAACAGAAGTGGAGTGAAGCTCCAACTTCTCCCTTACCAATGACTTCATTAACATATCCACAGGGTTCTCAGCCATACGTATTTTCTCTAACTTTATCTTCTCATCCTCCAACACCCGCCATATGAAGTGATACCTCAACTGAATGTGTTTCGTTCTTGAATGAAATGTTGAGTTTGTATAATTTGCAATCCTCTTGCTCCTTACCCAACTCTTTCATGAACCTACTCATCCATATCATTTCCTTAATATCTTTTGTAGCTGCAACATACTCTACCTCTATAGTAGATAAAGCCACAACCTTTTGTAATATTGAAATCCAGCTAACTGCCATTCCACCTACTGTGAAAACATATCCAGTGGTTCTCCTCCTGCCATCCAAATATTCACCCATATCTTAATCAACATAGCTACGTAAAGAAGTATTTGACTCTCCATAACATAACTCCATTCCAGATGTCCCTCTCAAATACCTGAGAATCCATTGGACTGCTTTCCAAATTTCTTTACCTGGATTAGCCATAAACCTGCTCACAACTCCCACTTTCTGTGCAATGTCTGGTCTAGTACAAACCATGACATACATAAGACTTCCTACTGCTAAAGCATAGGGAACATGTGCCATGTACTCAACATCCTCGTGTGATGAAGGAAACCGATCTTTTCTCAATTTGAAGTGTCCAGTCATAGGTGTACTAACAGGTTTTAAATTATGCGTGTTAAAACTTTCCAACACCTTATTGATATAAGCCTCCTGAGACAAATACAACTTCTTGTTTTTCCTGTCTCAGTGAATTTGCATGCCAAGGATTTTCTTTGCAGCTCCCAAACCCTTCATTGCAAATGTGTGAGCTAACTTCTATTTAAGTTTACCAATGTCCTGCATACTAGATCATGCAATCAAGATATCATCCACATACAACAACTAAATAACATAGCTCCCATTTTCAAGCTTCTTAAAATAAGCACAATGGTCAGATTCACATCTCATATAACCATGCTCATGCATAAAACTGTCAAATCTCAAATACCATTTCTTGGAGCTTGCTTGAGCCCATATAATCTCTTTTTCAGTTTACACACAAGTTTCTCCATACCATTGACTTCATAACCAAGCGATTGCTGCATATAAATCTCTTCCTCCAAATCACCATGAAGAAAATCCATCTTAACATCAAGTTGATCTAAATGTAAATCTTATGTTTCAACCAAACTTAGAACAATACGAATAGAATTCATCTTAACTACAGGAGAAAAAATATCATCAAAGTCAATACCCACTTTTTATGCAAATCCCTTTACCACAAGCCTTGCCTTATACCTTTTTAGTCCGTCCTCTTCTTCCTTGATTCTATAAACCCATTTGTTCTGCAGTGTTTTCTTACATGCTGGCATCTTGACCAAATCCCATGTCTAATTTTTTTCCAAGGAGTCCATCTCCTCATCCATGCCATGCTCCCATTGCTCGTGGGTATTTACCTACATTACTTCTTTAAATATTTTTGGTTTACCACTATCAGTCAATAATAAATAAGAAAAGGAAGGTGAAAATCTCTTTGAAGGTCTACTTACTCTTTGTGACCTTCTTACTGAGATCCGGGGTGATGGGGTCTCATTCTCTACCTGTTTCACATTCATGTCAATCTTTGTCAATGACTGACGTTGGTCACCTATAAATGATTGCAGTTCCCCTGTCTACCGACCGACTGTGGTTACCTTACCGACATCGGTTCTAGGAGTACCGACACCGGTTCCTGTAGCTATTTTCTCTGAACGTGATCCTATCTACCAATGCTGGTTAGATATACAGACATTAGTTTTTGTAGAACCGACATCAGTGTCTGTGGATGTTAGCTTTAGGTTTGAAAATCAATTTTCCTTCAAAATATCCTCAACTTGTTCATGTTTAGGCACCAAAACTTGATCTCCGTACATTATTTTTTCATTCCAATCAATGTCACGACTCCTAATAATATTAGAATCTTCTAAATCCCAAAATCGATATCCAAAATCACCAAAGCCATAACCAATGAAAGTACATCTCTTAGATTTAACATCCAACTTCTTTCTATTTTCCTTATCAACATGCACAAAAGCTTCTGAGCCAAAAAATATAAGAAAAGAAAAATATACCTCTTTTTCAGACCAAGCTTCTTCTGGTATTCCACCATCTACTGTTGTTGAAGGCCCATGGTTGATCAACTACACCGTTGTATCCACTACTTTTGTCCAAAACTTTGAAGGCAATCCGACATGTATCCTCACGCTTCTAGCACATTCCATGATTTTTCTGTTCATTCGTTTTGCAACCCCATTCTCCTGTGGATTTCTAGGAAACATTCTTTCTCTTCTTATTCCATTCACTGAACAATAATCATTAAAATCATTGTTGCAGTACTCACCACCATTGTCAAATCTAAGACACTTCAATTTTAATTTTGTTTCATTTTCTACAAGGGATTTCCACCTTTTAAAAGTTTCAAAAACAACAGATTTACACTTAATACAATAAATCCATACCTTCCTTGTGGCATCATCAATGAAAGTCACATAATATTGAGATCCTCCAATAGTAGCTACCTGACCTGGTTCCGACACATCTGAGTGTATAAGATCCAATTTTTGCTCCTTCTTTGTTGACCCAACCTTCAGAAATCTCACTCTCTTTTACTTTCCAAATATGCAATTCTCACGAAATTCAAGATCTAACTGATTCAAATATGATAACTTACCCTTAGCCTTTAAGATTTGCATTCCTTTTTCACTCATATGGCCTATCCAATTATGCCACATGGCTACATCTGAATATGTAGTAGATAGCACATAAAAGGAACCAGTAATACAGATAGACATATATAAAGTTCCTACCTTCTTACCTCTTGCCACAACAAGAGATCCCTTAGTAACCTTCTAAGATTCGGCTGTGAATGTAACCATGCATCCAGATTCACCTAGTTTCCCTGTAGATATTAGATTTATCTTGAAGCTTTGCACATACCTCACATCCTTCAATACCCATGGATTTCCATTATGCAACTTTAGATGAACATCACCTTTACCATTAATATTGCATGGCTCATCATCTCCTAAATAAACTTGTCTAAAATCACACTGAACATAATTTCTGAAATAACCCTTATTAGGGATAGCATGGAAAGATGCTCCAGAATCTAAAACCCAAGATTCTAATTTATTATCCAAGGAGAGAATAAGGGCATATTTATTTACCTCACTTGCAACGTTTGTCTCTTTACCTTTTTCTGATGTATTCTCTTTTTTTTCTTGGACCAACACTCCTTTACGTGTCCTCTCTTTCCACAATTCCATCAAAGTAAATCTTTGTACCTGGATCTAGATCTATCATGTCTTGACTTTGATCTCCCATTCTTCTAGCTCTTAGATGATATTTCCTTAAATCTTCCCATGCTTTCTACAGTTAAAGCATTTCCAGATGATGCTTCTCCTGAGTTTTTCTTGTGTATTTCCTCATTAAGGATTACACTAACCACGTTATTAAATTTAAAACCTTTAGAAGCAGGCATTGTATTACTAACAACCATTACCAAGTTATCCCAACTATCTGGCAAAGAGCATAAGAATAAAAGTGCTTTCACTTCATTATCAAAAATAATTTCTACCAATTTTAATTGATTTACAATAGACTGAAAATCATTCAAATGATTATATATAGATCCACCTTCTTGCATCTTAGAATTAAACAATTTTTTCATCAAATAAACCTTCCTCTTGGGAGTCTTCCTTAATTTTTATTTTACTTCGTCATGGTCATTGAAGACGAGAATCCTTCTTGTTAGTCTTTTTAACATGCTATCACACAGGTATGCCATCTTCACTACTACTAGAGTCTTGCAGGCTCGTATATAGATTGCAACATTGGTCTTTGTTCCTACATGGTCCCTCATGTTCCTACGTGTTCATACCACACATGCTCTAATTTGAGTCAAGATCTAGGCACCCATTAAAAATAATTCAAGATTATGAATGGGTAAGCTCATCAATGTGGAATATCTACAATGACTTACTGCAATTGAAGTGCACTTTACGAAGGACCAACTCATGTTATACTAAACGAGTCCATGGTTATAATTTTCTTGTTGATCTCTATATGATAGGTACTGGTACTTAGTTTTTTCCTTTTTTTTATGTTTCACAATCTCTACATCATACTGATACCCAGTTCTTTAGACCCACTCCCAGAATAACACTTATAACCCAGTTCTTGATGTTAATCTCAACATAATAAATAAGATAACACACAATATTTCAAACAAACATGATTTGGGCCTGGATTACTAGGAATGAGGCGTTAAGGCTTATGACCAACAATGAAGTAATAAAACGGCACAACACCCACAAAAGAATACAATGACATATTGCAGGATTTTTCTTGTATTGTTTAACAATGTGATGAAACAATACTTCCAGAAAAATACAGGTTAACACTGGGCTGTGGCCAATGGAGTAGCCATGTTGCACTTTGAACATGTCCGCAAAGTACAATGTCCATAATACAAATTCCCATTAAAAACAAACAAGGGAAAAATTGTGTAGGTATATGCGCTAATTGGTGGGCATTCGCCATCATCCATCCAAGCTCAATGAAGCACATAATCTAGTAGAAAAATGCAAGCTCAAGTAATCCTTACGATAGCTGTAAAAAAATATTATATGTTTTTTGTGTTGGTTTTGAACAGTGTAATTGTTTTTAGTTTTTTTCTTCTTTACAACTGTCATGATTCTCTATCCGCACTCTGAAAAAGGATTTTCACGGGTTGTTAGTTAAAAGCAATGTTTAAAAAAATCATTTGAAACATTATGAGAATACCTTTTATTTTTTTTCATGTAATAATAATGACTGTGGTGTTGAGTTTGGCGAAGCCAATGAAATGCCACACATGCTACCATCCAGATTATATACGAAACGGTGACCCGAATCCTATTTGAGTCAAGAAATAATGCAAATTCCCAACATATTCACGTCTTTTCAAATATTTTATTAAACATTTTGATTTTCTATTTTAATATAGACTTACATTGACAAATTAACTAAATGTAGACCAAATGCGACAAATATAAATAAAAAATTAATAAACTAATGCTATTTTGTTTTAAATGTACACATTTAAATAATATTCAATTATTGTACAATACATGGATAGTCTACCCAAATCATGATTAAGAAATAAAAAACCAATAAAAAAGATTGGGCTCCAACTAACACTAATGTGAATAACATAAAATTGGATGCTCATGCTAAGAATAATGGAAAGCCCCTTTAGGAAATCCATTGCAAAGTTTGGAGAAGACCACGTTGTCACTTATATTTGTGTGCATGTGGAAAATTATTTTGATCAATATAAGTAATGGTATAAAATATGCCTATAAGGCTTGAAATATTACACTTTGAGCAATATTTATGGTGTAGGCTAACCTTAAAAAAAATTCTATAGCTGAGGTAACATAAATACATGTTTGGGTCTTTCCAATTTAAAAATATATATAAGTCAAATGTGGATGTGGCCTTATGATTATGATTGTATGTATTTTTTTTTTCCTTTTTCCAACTTATTTCTTTTTGGTGTATCTGAGTTATGATATAGAAAGAGTTACAAATTACTGGTGTACAAGATTTATGTAGCATTAAATATGAATAAAGTCTTGACAGGGCTTGAAATATTTCGCTTTGAGTAATATTTCTGGTGTAGGCTAACCTTAAAAAAAAATCTGTAGCCAAGGTAACATAAATGCATGTTTGGGTCTTTACAATTTAAAAATATATATAAGTCAAATGTGGATGTGGCCTTATGATTATGATTGTATGTATTTTTTTTTCCTTTTTCCAACTTATTTCTTTTTGGTGTATCCGAGTTATAATATAGAAACAATTACAATTTTGAATGTGAGTGTATTGACCATACAACCCCTCCACCACACATATAATATTATCCAATAACTAAATTTATAGAGTTATCTACTGTATAAGATGCTAACAATTAATAGAGTTAGTGGTTCACCTGTTCATTATCCAATTTGTTTTTTCCTTTACCATTTATTTATTAAATTATCTCAAATAAAAATGATGGATACATACACACTAGATTCATCTTCTTGGCCTTGAACAAAATGTAAATAAATTTTCACACTATTTCACATCTTCTTACCATTCATAATTCATATTAACTGTCATATACAAACCGAACCAACACAATACAAAAGAAATAAACTGTAGCCGCAACACCTGCCCCCACTAAAACCACGACGTATACTTGTTCCCCCCTTGGCGGAGCAACTGCTGGTTTAATCCACTGATGTATAAGTGTCCGGTTTGGTAGGTGAAATTCTCTAAACACAATTATGTGAGAATGGTGTATGTTTTGACTATCATTATTTGTAGTTCTATTAACGTAACATGATATATATATATATATATATATATATATATATATATATATATATATATATATATATATATTATGAATCCAATGTGATAGAAAATTCTTTATAAAGAATATGTTGTTCCTATATAATAATAAAAATGTTATCAGATTAGTGTAAAAGCACATAACTATTGTTTTTTAGTCATTGTATAGAAAGAACTAAATCTAAAGTTAAGGGAACAAAAGAACAAAATTTGAAGTTAAGAGAACAAGGCCAAATTTATCAATGTTTTTTTGTTTGAATGTATTCGTTCAACCTATAAAACACAAAAATGATAATCAAGTACATATATTTTGTTTATTTTAGGAGGAAGGAAAAATGAAGAGGCAAAATATTTTAGAAATCATTATATAGAGATTGTGTAAAAAATTGTATATACTTTTGTTTTCTTCAAAGAAAACATTCGTAAGTAAGCCTCCTCTTTCTTTATAATTGTGTTGTAGGTATTTTGTTTCATCTTAGAATAACGCTCAAAATAGAATACATTTGTTATCTGAAGGCTAGCCATAGAATTAACTCTAGACATAGTTGTAAATGTTAGGTCTTGTTTTTCAATTCTACCAATATGGATTATGGCTTTATTTAGCATAAGGCCTTACAATTTGTGTATAGTAATTTTCCATGCCATGGTGAGCGACATTTCTTTACATGTTCCCCACATTATTGGTTGTATTGGTCTAATTTTGGGTTTTTTTCGTCCCATACTGTTTGATAGTAATATCGAATTCAATAACGATATATGAAGGAAATTTGCTAGTTTAGGTCTGATGGGGTATAGAATATATTTTACCTCTCTAAGAGATCCACAAGGTCAACTTGAATCCATAACTTTGTAGTAAGCGCGATAAATTTTGATTTTTTTTAGCAAAATTATTGAGGAAAAATACTCAATTCCATAATCAATGTTTGATTGCCGTTGTGTTCATTGAAATACTAGTGTAGAAGATGTCTCTAATAGCTTTAGCATTTTATTGTTATGAAATGTGACAAGGTCATTAATTACGAATAGGTGGATTGACAGGTCAAAATCCTCTTATTTAAGTGGCGTAAAGTGTTTGTTTACACATGTTACTAATACTTCTTAATCACATGAATTGTGTTTGTTATCCATCACATATGTTATACAATGTACTACAAAAATGCATTTGATTTTTGTAATGTAGTGACATGGTAAATATGGACCATAAAAGTTTGGCAACAAACTTAGATGTGTAGATATATAGGTATGTCCATAATAAGTGGTACTTGGGCAAGGTATCCTATAAGAATTATAGACGTACTGCCAAAACAAAAATGTTGTTGTTGGGGGAATGCCTCACATAACCTACAACCTATTTTCAATATCAATTTTGAGCCAATGAAACTCATTTTGTCAATGAAGATATACCATATGGTTTTCATGTCTTCTTAACAAGTTTTTAATGATTTTCCTTGTATTGGTTGCATTTCAATAAATAAATGCAATGTATAGTGGATGTGTGTATGTTAAATGCTATGAATCTTATTAGAGTGAGAACAAGAAATATGTTAATTTTAATCGGAACTAAATTTTGTAGTGCATTACTTGTGCAATTGATAAGCCAATATTTTTAAATATGTTACATTTCTCTCAAACCCATTATATGCAAAGAAAATTAATGGACCTGACAACTGTGATCCACTAAACAACATGCAAAAATTTCTCTCTTCACCTCCCTTGTATGTAGGGTTCAAAATTGAGCCCATCACAACCCTTCCTAAGGCCTCAAACCCGTTAGAAAAGGGTGGGTAAGAATTTGCATGTAACAAATAAATGTAAAAAATCATTTGACAATAGAGAAGCGCAAGTTATTTTTTAAAACTGCAAAAAGAAGGGCTATGGTCGAAAATGCTTGTCAACAATTTGTGTGAAATTTTTAAATCTTAAAAAATATTTTTGATGTCTTCTACAAACAATCACCTCTAGCTTTCCAGGATTTGTGTGTGACTCACATATATGTTAGATAAGACATATGAAGCAATTATTAAAAGTTTTAAAATAATAAATATACTATTACTATAATATTATTAAGGCCAAATCCAAAGTTTCTAGCAATTTGGTGATGTCAGTTCAACGAATACACGAGCACAAAAACATAAAACCCAAATTTTTAATATCATCATTTAAGGTTTTGTCCTTTGCTTGGGATTCATTCAAATGTTTTATTTGTCACTTTATTTTCTTTGCTTCTTTATAGCAGAAGCCACCTTGAGAGGCAAAGAACAAAGCTTGGATCGACTTACACACAAATATCTACCTAGTTGGGAGCATGCACAACATGATTTGAAACAGATTGAGCGTGCAGAGTGGCCATGAGATCAATATGGGTTGAGATGGATATCTAAGGTCAACGCAAAGCTAGGAGAAAAGTGCTGATATAATCTCAAAGGGTGACTTCAATTAATGACTCACAATGTAGGGCGTGGAGCAGGTTCTATGGGAGCCACGTTGGTGCCAAATGGTGAGATCGGATCACAATGGTCTTGATCCATATTGCCTATATCAATTCGATCTCAGTGTGTAGACAAGCTAGGGTACGAGATGATTGGATTAGCTCAATTTGTATGCAATGGAGAAGGAGCTTGAGGAAAAGGTAGTTGGGGCTTGTTTTCAAGAAAAACAAAGGTCGAGTCACTTGAGGAGCTCACACATTATGACCCTTGCAAAGAAGAATTGAGTTAAGTGTCGGGTTTCCCCCTAATGCAAAGATTGATCAGACCTATCCAAGATGTCAGAATGCAGGGTGAAGGAGAAGAGCTCTTTGTAGAGGGGGTGAATAGGAAAAGATAAGCTTCTTTGTCCATTAAAAACACCCCTCCAAGTCATCATTGGTATCTTTTCTCTAACCATTTTTCACTAGTAATGATGAGGAGGCCAAGAAGAACAATTGTGCTCAAGATAATGCGTCCCAACGATATGACTAAGGAGTTGAGGAAGAGGGTTGTGGAAAGATTCAAGGAGGATTGTGTAGGGCGAGTGTGTTTAATGGAGTAGTATAATTTGGTAATACATCATTTGTGTGTAGTAGATCTGAATGCATATTGTGCACGAGAAGATGCTCTTGGCTCTAAAATCTGACCAAGAATATCTCGATGTATTTGTCGGTGACATAGTTAGTGTGGGTGTTTCAATGTATAAATGTACATTTTCTTTAATTTAATTGGATAAAATCTATTTTAATGCATTGTACTAGTTAAAATTTACACGAGTTTTAATTGTAGAGGTTAAAATTTGAATGAATTTTTTTATTTGCGTGATAAGAATCGAAATGGGTTTTAATTTCAACACTAAAATTCAAGTAGAAGCTAAATTTATTTATTTTATTATTATGCCGAAGGCATTACCCCTATGGTAGAGGACCTCCGGATGTTTCTACAACGATGTTAAATTTGACGGTTGTTTGGACGTTTTTACTTTTTAAAGCTATTTTTAGGTTGTTTTTGTTGTTTTTACGACAGTTTTTAGGTTGTTTTTAGGTTTATTTTTCTATAATTTTGTGACGGATGGGTTTCTGGTTTTCCATCAATGCTTGTCCTCTTTTGCATGCTATGGTTTTTCCTGTGGGTGTCCGCCACACAGGAGGATATCAGGGGGAATTCATTAATGGCAGAGATTTACTGGCCGAGGAAGATGGGAAAAAAGTCGTGGTGCCATCTTTGGCGAGTTTAGAGGAATCAGGGGAGGTTCTGTTTGTGCAACAGAGGTAGAAGTTTGTGAAATTGGATTTACATCTACAAAATGCATTTTCTCAAAATTATCTGAGGCCTTTTTCATGAATATGATTTGCGGACATGAAGTGTTTGACAAAATGCTTCCCTAAAATTTACACTTGAGACTGTTTTCTCACGAACATCATGGTTTTCCATCAATGTTTGTCCTCTTTTACATGCTCTGGATCAGGGATTCCATTTTCGGGTGAGCAATTTGTGCACAGTTTGTCTAAATTACTTTCCTTTGCTTTTACGAAGAGTCATGTCAAGACATTTAATAGGCGTGATAGTAGTCTAATAATTTTCCAAAGAAGCATTCATTATGGCAGATCATTTGTTTAAATGCACTGATCATGTCTGTAATATCAGGTGCAAGTGTTAGGGTAAATATTAATGATCTGTATATGTTTGACGTAATGCGTAGGGTTTAATTCACATCTACATGTAATACAAAAGTATGCTAAAAAGGAAATCCCAAGCTTCTCATACTGCTCACAAACTAATGAGTTGTTCATCATTTTTTGGATGATGTTTTTTATTGATTGATCAACAATTCAACATGTAGTCCTATGACAAATTCTAGCATGGAGAAGCCCAAAAAATGAGTTAGCTTTGACCCTGGAGTTAATGGGGATCTTGCTTGACAGTTAGAAAAGAAGCATGATTTAATCAAGGTTGTGAACTCAACAAAGAGGTCAGTTGTCAGAGGAGACAGTTCAACAGACTCAGTACAAAATGGCTATAGTAGAGTACTTGATTATATTCGAAACCCTTCTAAATATATACACTATACATTAGATTGGTCAAATGAGGATGATGACATGATAAACACACAAGATTTTGATGAATTCTCCCAGCACATGAAGCCATCTGCTCCTGTACAGGTAGAATATTCTGCTAAGCTACCAAAGTCAGTCATCATCATCTTCTTCTTCTGCACAAGTTTTTTAGATGATGTTTTTGAGTCTTCTTCTATTGATCTATTTTAGTTTAGGTTTTCCTCTATTGATCTTGGTGTTGTTTTTGAGTCTTCCTCTACTGATCTATTTTAGTTTTTGTCCCAAAAGCCTAAAATTATCTGTAAGTTGTATTGTTCACAAACCAATGAGCTATTCATCATTTTTTGGATGATGTTTTTTATTGATTGATCAACAATTCAACTTACAAACTCATATGATCTTTAGGGTGAGCAGTTTTTCTCCTTTTCATTCAGTTTCAGTTATATTGACTTTGAAAATTCATGTTTTTTCTTCACAAATCACTGCAATACGTACATTCCTTCCTTAACGTATACAAGTGGGTGTCTTCTCAGCCACCATGCCCACATAAGTAATAAAGATCTTAAGGAAGTCCAAGAATAATCCTATCACAATTCTTGTTAAAAAGGATGAACTCACACTGGAGGGCATCAAACAATACGGCATAAATGTGGAGAAAGAGGACTACAAGTTAGACACATTGTGTGGATTATATGAAATCCTAGCAATTTCTCAGTCTGTAATCTTCCTCAACACTAGAAAAAAGGTAGACTAGTTGACAGCAAAAATGAGGACCAATGACCATACTGTGTCTTCCACTCATGGTGACATGGATCAAATCACTAGAGTGACTAAGATGAGAGAATTCAAAAATGGGTCTTCCAGGGTTTTAGTTACAACTAATCTTTTGGCCAGGGGAATTGATGTACAACAAGTTTCTTTCTTCATTAACTATGATTTTCTTGAACTTCGCGGAGCTACTGTGCAATCACAGTAGAGAGGAAAAAGCTCCTGACCTCTGAATAGTGTATGCATTGCTGAAGAGAGTCACGTCAATGAGAAATCAACAATAGTGGTATCAGCGGTCTTCAAATGCCCTCACAAAAGTAGCACAGTAGCAGCGGAACATAACCATATCTATGTCGATAGTACCCCTGCCGTAGTGTATTAAAAAGTAAAAAGGGGGGAAATGTTTGAGACAAAATTATATTTTTGAGTATAATTTTGTCAATAACAGAGAGAATGATGGAGACGGGTTTAGATGGTATTGACTTTATTGTGGAATTCAATTATCTGAGAAGTCTGTTTAATCTGAATTTGTATGCCCTAGAAATTCATTCATGACCTCTAATGCTTTTTAACTAGATTATTATTATTAAGTGTTACGATACTTTATTTATTATGAGTGGCGCATTGAACTGGGTACTAGGTTACATAGATTGTCGGTATTTCTATAACCCCCTACGTCTTCTGAGAGAACTAAAAATGGGGATGCCAATGGAACACGCTGACATGACAAGGACATATGGGTAAATGTTCAAGTTTTAGTGCGATGCAAGAGAGGCCAATTTTTTGTTAGCAAACAATTTTGTTAATGATTGCTTAGAATCTTTGCAAATAGTATTGGGTATGGTCAGTATGCTTTATTATGAACATTTTGCTGCAAGGGCTTTCAATGAGGATAAATTCAAGGAAAACGCCACCTGGTCATAAAATGCAATGAGCAGAGGAGAGAAGTCTCAGTCTATCAAAGTGCAAAAAGCAAGAACATTGATCAGACATTCAATTTTGATAGGGTTACTGCCACTGTCAAATCTCTACATTTCATTTTTTTGGTTTTTCAATCCATATGCATTCCTAGGAATATTTTCAATCATGGAAAGTTGCATTCCTGATCAAGTTCCTATGTGCCACACACTTGTAAACTGAAGTTTTGGACTGGATTATTTGAATCATGCACAATTTCCATCACAGTGCCTATGAGAAGTTATCACTGGTCACCGTCGAGTGCATTGACATATGACATATGGACCAGATGGAGTTGATAGAAAAGCCAAGGTATGCCTCCCCTTGGTCTATCTCTAATATGCTTCTAGAATTTTACCTTCGAAGCTTATATAAAGAAATTAAGTATCCATCCGAATTTCAGGTCTGCACTTACATTAAACACTTTGAATGCTCTATTTGGTATAGATAAGCAAATGAGATGGGTGCCCTTTCCAAGTCAATATGTGTGTGCATCCCATAAGTTTCACATATCCGACCTGACTATAAAGCCATATGTTCTTGCGGTTTAGTGCGGCTAGAAGGCACGTAACCCCCTCATTTAACACACAAATATGTTATCTGCATGTGAGAGGTTGAATGGTTATCTGTATAACTAATATTCATGAGCTGCACATAAAACATAGCTTTTGTTCTCCAAAATGTATTTTGTAAAACATGACAACTTGGATCAACTGATAAGAGAGTCTTCTATAAGCTCATCCGGCTTACACGAAGCTGCCTGGAGTAATGTCCAGTTTAGGACACTGGCTTTATTGTGGAATTCAATAATCTGAGAAGTCTGATTAAATGTAAACTTGTATGCTCTAGAAATTCATTCACAACCTCTAATATTTTTTAGCTAGAGTATTAATTAATCTAAGTGTTGTTATCAGGTCATACATATCTCCTCCTTGTAGATACTCCATGACTCAATATATTTTTGCACATGTTGTCAATCACTATCTTACAACTCCTACTTTGTTCTGCGTGTATTCATTAATTACAGTAATGAGAATTTCTCTCTTGATTTGGTTCACTTTCCCTCTGTTAAGTACCTTAACTTTTTTCTATGAACTTGATGGCCACATGCTTTCCTATTTTTATGGTGTCCTGCACAGACTTCACTTGGGTAAAAGCTCCCTACCAAATAGTCAGGATAAACTCAAAGTTCCCTATTCTGTGCTTCAGTGCAAGATGACCCTCGGGAAACCTGCAATGTTATTTTTTGGGGTGCTTCAAAACATGAGAATCCAGATATGTATATCATGTAGAAAAAAACCATGTACAGAAACAAACTGCTATGGCAGGAAGAGGGTATGAATATTAACATGTTGGTCTAAATCCAATCATGGGTATAAAGATTGTTTATACGGCGCACATCGAGTTGTTTGTTGTAGGATTTATATAATTTTGAAAAATTACACAACTATCACTAATCATAGTGAAAAAAAGAAGAAAGATAAATCAAAATTAAAGCCAAATACGATAATTACAAGGTGGATAAACTCATAGTTTATAAAAAGAAAAATGATTATTCTTTAGATGCGCTAGTGCGCTTCATTCATCACTAGATTGCATAGACCTTCATAATATAGACGCATTGAAAGGATTTGCTACTCTAAGATAATAAACGCAGCAAAGAAGGACAAATAGTAACAATGAAGATGTGCAATGGGTGTATACATTCAAACAAGAAAAACAAAAAATCTTGGAAGGAAGAAAACTATAAAAACTGTACGGTCCTTGAATTCATGCTAAAAACTAAAGTAGAAAGTTTGGCATGTGGAATTTTGAAATCGAAAGTTGATTTTAAGTTCACCAAAGATCAAAACAACAGTTTGAGAATCTCATCTATATGGCATTACACAAAATGCATCCTCTTCTAACATGTTGGAAATCAACCTTTAACAAGCTAAATAATAGTAACTTGAAAGCGCAAGACAATTTGGTTGATGCCACTCTTGCTTAGTTGGTTCATTCTCAAAAAAAATTTGCCTCTACAAACATTGTGTAGAGTAGATCAAATAAGAATTTCTAATGTCATTATGATTCAACACAGTGGAGGTGTTTCACGGGGTTTCAAAGCATACCTTTGTACTGCAGTTTGTTTCCATATGCATTAGGTAATGAATGCAAAAATAAGAAAAACATACCTTCATCATCAAAGTCGCTTTCAATGTCTCTTTCATCATCACCAAATTCATCCTGCCTCGGCTTGATATTGAGCCATTTCTTCATTACAATAGTTGGCCAAAAGAATTGCAGGCATTTACATTTGAGAAAATAGATTTAAATCCAAATCCCACTTTGGATACAAGAAGTGTTGAGTAAATTAGTAGTGAGGGTGCTATCAAAGTAGAGGGTTGCATTTACGGCAGGTTGAGGGATAGTAGTCCTTGACTCCTTTCTTCTTGTTCCAAGTTTTGTACATGCGCCATTTTTGAGTACCTTTCGAATGCAAAAGCAGGTGAAATGCGCAGATTTATAAGTGAGGGGACTTTGGAGAAAGCTACATCATCGAAGTTGCTTTCAGTGTCTCTTTCATCATCACCAAATTCATCCTGCCTCGACTTGATATTGAGCCATTTCTTCATTACAATAGCTGGCCAAAAGAATTGCAGGCATTTACATTTGAGAAAATAGATTTCAATCCAAATGTCCGTCTTCATTTCTCAAATTAAGATATCCAAAAGGTGCAGAATGAGCTCCAAATCATTGCAATGCAAAAGCTCTCATATGTGCAACCTGATTGCATATAGCAAGAATTACCTCTACTTTTTTTCTTATCTGACCTTTTATGTTGGCAAAGACTTCCTAACAAATCTTCTTACTCTGATCAACCTCCAAGGATTTCTTAAGGCATCTTCTTACTCTGATCAGCCTCCAAGGATAACATAATACCTCGTTACTTGCACGACATCAAAACACTTTTTTTTTTATTTTGACATGGTCTAAAATATGTAAGTTTTCTAACACTCACACTCCTTATTAACATCAACTACAAAAGTAATAACTATTCCACCTTAAACTACAAAAGTAATAACTATCCCTCTAAATCTATTAACATATATCGTTCGGCGTTCACATTGCATCGTACACATGCGATTGCTAGTTTACAATTTTTCCATAATGATTTTGATAAGAGGATGTAGTTTGGTTGTTTTTATGTATTTATTGATTTGCATGTCTTCTTATCAAATTTCAATTGTTTGTTTATGCATTTATTTATCAAATTTATTTAATGCTTATTTTAGCTATGGTGATTTTTAGACGATCATAATAATGCAAATCTAGGCTTTCATTATATCATAATTTGATTATTTTACCAGTTTAAATACATCTTAATTTTACACCATTTAAATTGAGGGGACATTTTATCTGGATTATTGAATTTTTTTTCTTTTATTTAAAATGTCAATCAACTCAACGTGATTTTATAAAAAAATAATTTCTCATTTAAAAAAATTATTTATTCTTGTCATATGAAGTGTAAAATATTCTCGTTGAAGGACTAAACCAATATCTTGCATGCGAATCAATCTTTGAAGCGGAAAAACAGTGTTCATCTTCGATTGGGCGAGGTTTGTGATTCGCGAATGTGCCGCTGTCGCATAGTTTGAGTAGATTCCCATTCCCGATATAAATGTTTTAGTCCAAAAAAAGCGATTGATTGATGGTAATGTTAATGTTAAGCATATGTCGTGGTCCCACACACGCATATTCACAACATTTGGAAATTGGGTGTTATTTAAATAAATAAAAATGGAGTCGGGAAGCGGTCGTTATTGCCAATTGGGATTGAGAATCAGGAAATTTTTTTTTTTTTAATTATTCCTTTCCTGATTGGTAACACCGCGGAGTTAAATTTGACTGCCGTTTAGACGTTTTTTGTGATTTTAGACGTAAAATATTTATAAATATTTGATTTAACTGTCATACATGACTTACATATTTGTATATATATTAGTAAAATATATGTAAATATATATTAAAAATAGAAAAATTAATAAAAATAACATTATTTTGTATTTTTGAAAGACATACTGAAAAATTACCATCACCCAAAAATTGTTTGACAGGCATAAGTGGCCGTCAAATTTAACCCCTCAGTCACCGTCACTACTAACACCTCCTTTCTTTTTACACAACTTTCCGCGCACATTCGTTTATTTATATAAAAATGAAACGGAACGAAGTACGTAGAAGTTATGTCGCACGCTACAAAGATTTTAATTAACATATAAAAAATTACAAATAATTTCTCCTTGACATTCACCACCATGGGAAAAACATGATTATAACGCACACGTGTCCTTTCCTCGTACACCACCAGTCCACATTGGATCCATATCATAAGTTGAGTGAGTTCGTTCCCAACAGCACAGAATATTATCCGAGTTCATAAAATCTTCTTTCAACTTTTTCAGTTTTAAAAGACTTTAATAAAGTCTAGAAGTGGTCTTTGGGTCTAAAGTCATAATAGAACAAATTTTGCTAAAGTTTATGAATTTATAATAGTAAAAAAAAAAGAGTAATAAATAAATAAAAGATAGGATGACGACTGAGAGTGAAGAGATATAGTTTTGGTTTTGTTAGGGTTTTTTCTGTATATTTTTGAAAGTATAGTTTGTACCGTACTAGACTTTATTTGAGCCTTTAGGTTTTTTTTATCACATCCTTGGGTAATTAACTCGCCTTTTTAGGGTGTCGACCCACTTATAGAATGGTCTCTCAGCCATTTGTGGCAACCTTAGTTGCTAATGGTGTTGAAGATGGCTCCAAAGCGCACGTGGAAATTTGTTCCCAAAGTTTACGACGAGGCAATGACCCTGAATCCCCTTCTGATGTTGTTATAGCCACTAAGTTTATTGATCCCATTGTTAGATATTATAGCAATGATTGTTTGATAGCCTATTCCTGTGGATGTATTCCTTTGGAATCCGTTCCGCAAGGATGGATCAAGAACCACTGGGAATCTAGAGGTATCCAGGTCATTGGTATCCACAACCTCACCAAGGGTTTTTTATTTGTTTTCCTTGCGTGAGCCTTCTCAAGTTCAAGGTTTGTTTTCACGCATTGCATGCTGGTATCTGGGTAATACCTTGCTTGTGCTTTCACGATGGACACCTCATTTTAACCCCTCCAGTCAGATGTCGCTTGAGATACCTATCCTGGTTTACCCATGCAACTTTGGTCCTTTTTGAATAAAATAGTCCAACCCATTAGCAGAGTTATTTGTCAAGAACCCGAGTGTTTCTTTCACGCCCTCCCTCATAAGCAGATTTGCATGGAGGTTGATCTTGCCAACGATTTGCAGGACCATATCGACATTAAGGTTGTTCCCACACATTTTTCTAAGAAAATTGTCTACTTCAATCTCCCTAACACTTGTTTCAGGTGTCAAGCTTTGGACCATCGCATCTACGACTTCCCACTTCTTGTGTGTGTTAAACAAGAAACCAACTCCCCCAACCCCTAAGCCTAAAACTGATACTATGACTGGCGGTTGGACCGTTGTTGGTAGTAAGAAGTCATATGGGTCAAAATCAACTCCAGGAGCAACCTCGTCTTCTTCCAACCCACAACCGACAACTACTAATAACCCTGAGACGTAGCAAAGTCAAAACTCTAGGGAAAGATTTCAAGATGGTCAAGGCGAGTTTTACATGAATGAACTTCCATGAATTTTCTCTCATAAAATGTGCGAGGTCTCACAGAGTCCTCAAGAAAATACTCTGTGAAAAAATCTTGACAAATTATTGGTAACATTGATACTATTTATTTATAAGCAGTTAAGAATATTGGTTTTATGTTTCAAACCACTTTAATGTGTATTGCTCCTTATTATAAACATGTTTATTCTTCGCATACGGAGGGAAAATAGGTGTTTCTATCTCTGTCTCTCCTAGATTTGCTTATATTATTTCTTCCACGGGTCATGATCTTAATAATCGAGCCGTGTTGGTTATTTTAAAAATTAATGGTTTTTCGTTTGATATCCCTGGTCACTATGCTTCTAATGATGGCACGGAAAGGACGTCATTATGGAGATGGTTGGGGGATAATTTGTCTCTCTCATATTGGTTGGTATGCAGAGACTATAATATGGTTGAACATCCTGAGGATAAATTGGGGACTCTTCCCATGAGGTGGTGCATGGGAGAACGTGAGGCATGGTTTTATTTCAAAATATGTTGGGGTCTTTATGACCCCCTTTTTTGTTGGCAGAGTGATTTCCATTCTCAAAATTGGTTACTTGGTCCAACTTCCAAGCAAGTCTTGATAGGGTCATAAAATGGATTGATTGTGTCATGATCTCGCATCAACAAGCTTTTGATTTGGATAGCAATGGGTATTCCCTGATCACCGTATGGTTGGAGATTATTTTTTTAGATCATAGTCCCAACTCTTTCAAGGTACAATGTTGAGTTGATGAGTTACAACCTAATTATTGAAGGCACATAAGGATTGAGCATGCAGACATAGGGCACGTAGGTGCACATGGAAGTATAGTGAAATAGGGTGCGCCCGGGAAATCATGAAGTCAAGACTTAGCCGTTTTCAGTATGAGGCTAAATATAGATGTTGAGTGTGGAGCACATTTTGTAGAAGACTTGGAAAACACACAAAAGCTATTTCAGACAAGCGGAAGATCAAGCGATGTGCATAGTTTTGGGGCTATTAAGAGATTTAGAACTGTAGTTATTATTAAATAATCTATTATTAGCGAGCTTGCATGATTTTGTAATTATCTTGTAGCGGCGCATAACTATTCTTAGCATGTAGCCTATTTTTGGAGAGTGCATGAGTAGTGAAGGGAAAGTCCTTACTACCTATAAATATGTATTGAATTGCGCGGTTTACAGATCCATGTTTTGTAAGAGTTATGTTGTTGTTCACGGCAGGAAGATTTGCGATGGGAGGATTGGATTTCTAAGTCGGGACAGCCAAATGGTTCAAGGGCGTATTGCTCACAGAAAACATTGTTGAGTGCTTTCTGATGCTTGAGCGCTTGCTTACGCTCCCATTTGTCTTTACATAGCTTAGCATTACACTGATCTATGATCTGATTAATATGCCCAAAACTAAGCTCAGAAGTACGCAGGCCATGCATGGCTTTCTTATATTGGGTGGAAAAGTATGGCGGGAAGGATTCAATGTAACGTAGACGCATGGTCTTGTCATTGATATTCCCGGAACTGTAGTAGAGCTTCTGCATGAAGCACTGGTATTCTTTTATTCTGGTCATGTCGCAGAGCCGGGCCCTGAGAAACATAGCAGTGTTCATCATTTTGTCGTCATCTATGTTGCCAATAAACTCTTTGATGACGGCTGCTGTTAGACCTGTAAAACCAGCTTCTAATATCATTTCTTTATTGGGAACTACATCCCACCATTCTTTTAATACACCAACGAAGCCATTAGCAATTGTAGCAGCAATGTTCCTAGGAGATCTTCCATAAGTTTCTTGTTGAGTATTACCCCAACCAATCATAGCATGTATCAATTCTTTGATCTCTGCAACTGATTTACATTCAACCCTATAAAAATTAGGTTGTAATGTTTGTATCTTGGTGGCTGCTTGAAATCCAGGAGAAGATGTTTCACCCATTTGTTCATCAAAGACTGGAGGTTCAAACTCTGGATTTTCTATATGAGACTCAGCGGGTCCTTGTATGCTTAACATATTGACATTTTTATCCTTATCTTTAAAGAATAAGGGTTTATATTCTTCTAAAACTTCCTTATAGGATTTTTTGGTAGAAGGACTGGCTAATTTTTGTACTTCAGACCAAGATGCAGCTTTGGTCCAGTCACCTTCTTTCCTGGGAGTTAGCTTTTGACTCAACTCCTGTATCCTGGGAATAATTCTAGGAAGTTCCTGAGTTAAGCATTGTTGAATCTGATCAATGCGAGAATGAGTTTTTTCATTCTCATCTTGAAGATGAGATATACCTGATTCTATGAGTTCATTTGTTTGTGTGGCCCTGGAATTAAGAGTGCTTTTCAAGCCTATAGTATGATCTACCAGAGGTTGTACTAGATCAGTTACTGTTTGAGTTATTCTGGCTGGCAAGTCTACAGAAACACTATGAAACTGATGCTGAGCTAGTGTTTCTACATTTGTGATGGACTTTTCAATATTCTCCATTTTACCAGTTAATAACTTGAGGGCACCTGCAGTATCTCCTTTCTTTCTTAGCTCAATTGCCTGCATAGTTTTCTGCATGGCAGACAATTTATGAGAAGTTTCCTCAATTTCTTCATGGACGGCCAACAGAGCTTTATTCGTCCAATTTAACATTTTAGAGCTCTCAGATGGCTCTATTTCTTTGTTCACAGCCCTTTGATACCAGAAGACTGCCTTCTGGGTCTGATCTGGTGATATGAGCTCATGTTGCTCTGTGAGGGGAAAAGAAGTTTTAGTGCTTGTAGAGGCCATGTTGATAGTAGGCCCGTTAACAGGGGCGTATTTTTGACTAACAAGCTTTTCACAATCCGAGCACCATAGAAAGTCAGTGGAAGGATCATGTGTTAAGCTTTTATGGCTACATAAGAACAACTTTTCTTCTTTTTGCTCTTTTTCATTCTGTGCATTAGAAGTTTCACCAACAGTGAAATATGATGATGTAGAGGCAACAGAATTACTTCTAGGTAACTGTCTTTTAGACATACCAACATCAGAATTTCTTCTAAAACTCAAAGTCACATTATCCTTGTTTTCTGTGACTGAAGTAGCATTTTCTAACTTAGGCTTGGCTGACTGAACAAACTTTTTTGCTAAGGTCCATTCTCTGGGGACCTTTATATCTGACCAGGAGATCAACTCCGGCTCAATCTTCTGACTTTCCAAATTCACGTGTGTCACCACGCTACTGCCCTTGGACACGCCATGTTTCACAGCTGGATACATTGTATTAACCAGTCTGTATATTATTTTGTAGTGTATGGCCAGTGGACAAGATCCTGTGCGCATATTTAAACCAGTAGTGGCTAAATGCAATTTCAAGACATCTTGAAGGAGGTCATCCTTCGTGAGGGATACTGGGTAATTAGGATAAACCTCAAAGGAAATGGGTCCATTGTGGAGACCTGTTTGTATGGCTGCAAGGAGACTATCCTTAAAATTGTCAAACCTAAGATCCATCAAACAACACAAAATACTAGCATTTAGACCTCTTCTGAATAACGGGGTTATTCCTATTTGTACACAGCCTACGTGGGCAAATTTATAGGTAGATTGGCGCTTTAGACTTTTTATATCGGCTTTATCTATCAAAGGAATATTATATTCACAATTATTACTTTGGGCTACTTGAATGACTGACTCCCTAGTTTTAAACACAGTGGATGCTAATAACTGAAACCTATTAAGTTTAGAATATACATCATTATATGCTTTCTTGGGAAGTTTCCATTCAGGAGTAGGGCTGGATTCATCAACAACACTGATATCCTCATTAACAGAAAAGACGTCGGACAAGTTAATCAAAGGATTTTCTTCAGAGTCTATAGTGGATGAACTCGGAGAAGTATTGGCCATTTTAAACTGTGACTTACAAGCAAGGAAGCAGAGGTTGAACAAATCGTCGGGCAAAATTCGTCTTACTGTTGCGCCTTCACACGGCGTCTTACGGTTGCGATAGCCACACCCTTCAACCTATGAAGTTGCTGTATTAACTTGTGTTTACAGACGGCTAATACCTTCAGAAATTATCAACTGTATTTTAGGCTCTTGAAAACTTGTCCTTATCAACACTGAGGAGTCCTAAGATCTTTTTCTAGCTCTGATACCAATTACAAATACAACTGAAATACTGAACTCAAATACAACTGAAATACTGAACTCAATCTCATAAACTCAAATACTGAAACTTAAAATACACAACAGATCTTTAATGATTTGTCCCGAATATTAACAAAATATTAATCTCAGCGTCTTCTCCAAATAAATCTACTAGAATCATAACAACAATTTCGAACACATCGTCTGTCTCAAATATATCCTCAAAGGTATAGAATTCATCAATATTTATGAATTTCAGATCACCATTTACAGATACTAGAGCATGTACAGAATCAAACATTTTCAACTTACAAGACTTAAAATGTCTGTCGACTGAATACTGGACTCAGACTTTAACTTCAATCCTTTATCCTTCTGACGCTTATCACTTCAAATCCCAATGTTTTACACGCTAAATCCCCGATGTAGTGAATGAGATGGAGAGTCTAATTTATAGACAATCCAAGGCTTTTCACCGGGAAAACCTAAGACCGGGAACCGGATAACCGAAGACAAAGGTTACCAGTTAGATTCCCACCCACATGAGTACAGCCCACTCAAGAGAGCTTTATTAAAGGCATGGGTCCACCACGCACTGACACAAAAGTTAGGATAAGAATGAATCCCAACAAAAGACAACCGACAACAGGCCTGTCGGATAGCCAAAAGAAAGCGCACTAACTGCGCACTAAGAAAAGCAAAGGATAAGATGGAATCTTATCCGATAATATGGCAACATGCCTACCATAATAGCAATGAGTGCAAGGCGCACTAAATTCACAGACTGTCGTATTGGACTGATGGACCAGGAGGGTCATCATCATCATCTGACGACGTTGAACTGTCATGACGTTGGGGGGCTCCAGGAAGACCTCTTTCATGCTGTTCAAGCCAAACTCGAGACATGTGAGCTGTTCCATCATTGTTAGGTTGTAGATGTGGCCTGGTAGGGAACAGGTAATGATCAAGTATTCGTAGGTCCTGATCAGGAGCAGGCGGCCTTACCACCATGGTGTGGTGTAACAGAACTCTCCTCCACAGGGTTGCATTGGGTCTTTCAACCATATTCCTGTGATTAATTTTCATATAATAATGTGCTTTTACAAACCACGGAATCTTACATTGGATTAGAATGTTTCTTACAGTATCCGGATGCACATTAAGAAGTGGAGAGTCAGACAATTTAGTAGGAAGAAATTTAAGCAAGAAGTATTTAAAATGAGATGAAATATACTTCCTGTTTCCTAGAGATGGAGGTAGGTTCCATAAATCATAATTCAGTGGGTGTTCTTCAGTCCACATTCTTAAAAATTTGAACCGCCATAATGTGTCCTTTCTTGGTATCAGTTGTCTGAGCCTGAGACCTTCGACTGGTAAGAAATCTGGTTGTTCAACAGTGTATATTGATCTCCATTGCCAATGGAGACAGCATTTTATCATAGGCTCTTGGAGTGTATGATATTCACGTCCTGGAATGTCTGGATTGAAGAATCTGCATTCAGTTTCTGACATGGCATACTCTTGAGTAGTAATTAGATCCCTTGATACAAGAAGCGTCTGAGCTTCCTGAGACATCCTGTTATCATTCAAGACCAAAGTGTCAATCTGGTCCTTTGCATGCCTATGGTCCCAGATGGTTCCATGGGGTTCATGGAAGACTTGTGTGACCCCAACGGCCTTTGGAGTATTCAGTTCTCTGCTCACGAAATCTGCAAGAGCATTGTTTTTCCCAGAGATATGCTCTACGGAAAACTCAAAATTATCAAACCAAAGACCCCATCTTTGGAGTATGTTAAATGCAGTTTTGTTGGCTGGATCGCCACCATTCAATCTTTTTCTAAAATCTTTAAGATCTGATCTAAGAATGAATGATTCATTTTGAACAAAAAAATAAGAAAGCTTTAATTGCTTTCTTTGCAGCCAATAATTCTTTATGCGAAGAATGATAATTTAATTCAGAGCCTTGGAAGGCACCTGAAGCAAACCTGCAAACCTTTTCTTTACCATCTTCGGCTTTTTCTTTGAGAACAGCTCCCCAATATTGTTCACTGGCGTCGCATTCAATTATTTTCGTGCCAGGTCCTGGAAGAGACATTGCTGGGAGTTCTCGCACTTGCTTCTTTATTCTTTGTACTGCCTGAGTCATCTCCTGAGACCAAGCAGGAGCTTCTTTCTTAAGTCTTTTATTAAGCAGTACCCTATCAGCAGCTATATTCTGGTAAAAACCAGCAATATAGTTAACACATCCAAGGAAACGCTGCAACTGCTGTTTCTCAAGGATTTGATCAGGAAAGTTCTGGATATTGGCAACAACATGTTGCTGCATTGAGATAGTTCCAGAACTTATTCTAATGCCGAGGAAATAAATTTCCTCTTTGAAGACTTCAAGCTTTGAGGGGGACAGACAGATCCCATTCTTATAGACAGTGTCATAGAATTTCTCTAGATGACTGATATGTTCCTTTGGAGATTTAGAGAATATAAGAATGTCATCTATATAAACAATGAGAAAATCTGACAACTCACCAAATATGTGATCCATGATCTTCTGGAAAATGGATGGAGCTGTCTTTAATCCAAATGGAAGTACCTTCCATTCATACTGTCTCGCCAGGCACAATAAATGCAGTCTTGAACATGTCTTCCTTTTTCAAAAATATCTGCCAGAATCCGCTTTTTTAGATCGAACTTGCTGTAAACTTTCGATCCCTTAATCCTTCTGAGGATATCATCCTTGGCAGGTATTGGGTGTTGAACCGCAGCAATAAACTTATTGAGTGGTTTGTAATCAACCACCAATATTTTCTTGTTTCTCAGCTGCTCACTCCTTTTATTGACATAAAAGGCAGTGCAAGACCATGGTGAATTGGATTCTTGAATGAATCCGGCTTTCAGCAACTTCTGGATTTCACCATGACATTCTTTCCTTTCTGCAGGAGGCATTCCTCTGTGATGTGCCTTGAATTTGGGCACAACCTCATTTCCATTGCCTGTCCTTAACAAGCTGCAGATCTAAGGAGCAATAATACTTTTTCCTGCTAACGAATGCATGTGGATCATCACTGCATACATTCTGTTTTATCTTGGATATAATCTCTTCTATACTGACAGAACAATTTGATATAGACTTATGGATCCAAGTATTGTTAACAGTCTTTACCTTTTTAGGTAAAGGAACTATGGACTGAAATGAATATCTCCTAGGAATTTTGACAGGAGGCTGAAACAAAAGTATATGTTCTTGGGATATACTGAATGTATGACACTTTTGTAGAAAATCTACCCCAAGCAGACAGTCATAGTTCTCCATATTATGTTGATAAAATTCTATGTCAACAGAATTCCCTTCAACATCTATTTTAACCTTTGCCATATATTTACAGACAACTTCCCTTTTGTCAAATTTGATTTTAGTGTGGGTATTAACCCAGCAATCAGTGGGAATAGCATATTGCCTGATTAAACTAATTTCAGCACCCGTATCAATCATGGCATCCAATACATATGGTTTGATATGTGGGATACAGATTGTAATTGCAATGAAATGGTTTTGGGTGCAACTCAAAGTACATACCTCTGCATGATCTTTTTGTCCTGCAAGGTTCTGGTATGTTTCTTCAAGATTCTCTTCAGAATCTTTCTTATCTTTTTCTTCTTCTGCTAGAAGCTTGCTGTATTCTTCTGTAGCATTTGCCAGTACTTTTTCTAGCAGTTCAATCCTGGATCTTCTCCAGGTTCTGTAGACTTCTTTTGAAGCTGGATCAGTAGAGGATTGTCCTGGTTCATATGAAGAATAAACAGGAGGACTGATTCCTCTACCACGGCCATGCCAAGGTCCTGAATCTTCCCCTGATGGGAACTTGTCTCTGTCGGATCCTCTGTTGAAACGGTGGTCTGATAGGAAAAGCTTCAAACGACTCATCAGACTGTGCTTCTGCTTGAGTTTGCAGTTTGCTTTGTTCTACTTCATTCTGTCTGATGTAGCGGTCCTGTAAATCTCTGAGTTCTTTTCTTAGAGCCATTTTTCTAGCTGTATCCCAAGGGGGACAGCTTTCATAGACTGATTGAAGACTTTCCATCTGTCTTCTTAGAAGATCTGCGCTTGGAGGTATCATAGGGTGAACAAAATTAGAAACCATATTGATACTGAAGTTAGTAAATGAGGGAACAGAATCATACCCACTATCTTCAGTACTATCGTTGTCTTCAGATACCTGCTGAACTAGATTGCAGGGTTCACCATCTATGGATGCATAAGATATATCTGACGAAAGACTGTCAGAATCAGAGATGAAAGCATAGTCTTCATCATTTATACCTTTTATAGATAAGGCATTTACCTTGGCCTTACCTTTAGCAGAATTTCGCTGAGGACATTGATTTGCATAATGGTCCTCTTTGCATATGTAGCAAGTAGGCTTGAATTTCTTTGATTTGCCTAAATGCTTATATCTTCTGAATTTAAACTTTTTTCTGGGCTTGTTGTCTCTGAACTTTTCCTTGTATCTGGATCTTTTGAATTTCTTTTTCTTTTTCTTCTTTTTCCACACATCCTCCCCCTTTGAAAAAGTACAGTCTTTACAAGAAGACTTACGGCGAGAAGATGAAATTTCCAGATCTGGACATCCAAATGGTTCCAGTGCATACTGTTCACAAAAGACATTGCTCAGGGCTTTCTGGTGCTTGAGAGCTTGCTTGCGCTCCCATTTGTCTTTACATAGTTTGGCATTACACTGATCTATGATCTGATTAATATGGCCAAAACTAAGTTCAGAAGTGCGCATACCATGCATTGCTTTTTTATACTGGGTAGCAAAATACGGCGGAAAAGATTCAATGTAACGAAGACGCATGGTCTCGTCATTGATATTTCCGGAGCTGTAGTAAAGCTTCTGCATGAAGCACTGATACTCCTTGACGCGAGTCATGTCGCAGAGTCTTGCACGGAGAAACATTGCAGTGTTCATCATTTTGTCGTCATCAATGTTGCCAATGAATTCCTTGATGACGGCTGCTGTTAGACCTGTAAAACCAGTCTGCTAGTATCATTTCTTTATTGGGAATTAAATCCCACCATTCTTTTAACACACCAACGAAACCGTTGGCTATTGTAGCAGCAATGTTTCTGGGAGATCTTCCATAAGTTTCTTGCTGGGTATTACCCCAACCTATCATAGCATGGATTAATTCTTTGATCTCAGAAACAGATTTACATTCAACCCTATAAAAATTAGGTTGTAATGTCTGTATTCTAGTGGCTGGTTGAAATCCAGGAGTAGAGGTTTCCCCCCTTTGTTCATCAAACACTGGAGGTTCAAACTCTGGATTTTCTATATGGGACTCAGCTGTTCCCTGTATGCTTAACATATTCACATTCTTATCTTTGAAGAATAAGGGTTTATATTCTTCTAAGACTTCCTTATAAGACTTTTTTGTAGAAGGATTGGCTAATTCTTGGACTTCAGACCAAGATGCTGCTTTGGTCCAATCTCCTTCTTTTCTGGGAGTTAGTTTTTGACTTAACTCCTGTATCCTAGGAAAGATACGTGGAAGTTCTTGGGTTAAGCATTGCTGAATTTGATCTATACGAGAATGAGTCTTTTCATTCTTATCCTGAAGCTGAGAGATTCCTGCTTCTATTAATTCATTTGTCTGTGTAGCCCTGGCATTGATAGTGCTTTTTATACCAACAGTATGATCTACCAAAGGTTGTACTAGATCAGTTACTGTCTGAGTTATTCTAGCTGGCAGATCTACAGAAACATTATGTGCCTGTTGTTGGGCTAGAGTTTCTATGTTTTTGACAGATTTTTCTATGTTATCAATCTGTCCAGTTAACAACTTGAGGGCACCAGCAGTATCTCCCTTCTTTCTTAGTTCAATTGCCTGCAGAGTTTTTTGCATGGCAGACAATTTATGAGAAGTTTCTTCAACTTCTTCATGGACAGCCAATAAGGCTTTATTCGTCCAATTCAACATTTTAGAGCTCTCAGATGGCTCTATTTCTCTGTTCACAGCCCTTTGATACCAGAAGATTGCCTTCTGGGTCTGATCTGGTGATATTAGCTCATGTTGCTCTGTGAGAGGAAAAGAAGTCTTTGTACTTGTGGAAGCCATATTGATAGTAGGCCCATTGACAGGGGCATACTTTTGACTTACTAATTTTTCACAATCCGAGCACCAAAGAAAATCAGTGGAAGGATCATGTGTTAAACTCTTATGGCTGCATAAGAACAACTTTTCATCTTTCTGTTCTTTCTCATTCTGTGTACCAGAAGTTTCACCTACAGTGAAATATGATGATGTGGAGGCAACAGAATTACTTCTAGGCAACTGTCTTTTAGACATACCAACATCAGAATTTCTTCTAAAACTCAAAGTCACATTATCTTTATTTTCTGTAACTGAGGTAGCATTTTCTAAACTTAGGTTTGGCTGACTGAACAAACTTTTTTGCTAAGGTCCATTCTCTGGGGACCTTTATATCTGACCAGGAGATCAACTCCGGTTCAATCTTCTGACTTTCCAAATTCACGTGTGTCACCACGCTACTGCCCTTGGACACGCCATGTTTCACAGCTGGATACATTGTATTAACCAGTCTGTATATTATTTTGTAGTGTATGGCCAGTGGACAAGATCCTGTGCGCATATTTAAACCAGTGGTGGCTAAATGCAATTTTAAGACATCCTGAAGGAGGTCATCCTTTGTGAGGGATACTGGGTAATTAGGATAAACCTCAAAGGAAATGGGTCCATTGTGGAGACCTGTTTGTATGGCTGCAAGGAGACTATCCTTAAAATTGTCGAACCTAAGATCCATCAAACAACACAAAATACTAGCATTTAGACCTCTTCTGAATAACGGGGTTATACCTATTTGTACACAGCCTACGTGGGCAAATTTATAGGTAGATTGACGCTTTAAACTTTTTATATCGGCTTTATCGATCAAAGGAATATTATATTCACAATTATTACTCTGGGCTACTTGGATAATGGACTCTCTTGTTTTAAACACAGTACGCTAATAACTGAAACTTATTAAGCTTAGAATAAACCTCACTATAAGATTTTTTGGGAAGTTTCCACTCAGGAGTGGGACTGGATTCATCAACAACACTAATATCTTCATTAACAGAGAAGACGTCGGACAAGTTAATCAAAGGAACTCAAAGATATTCAGGACCGCTACATCAGACAGAATGAAGTAGAACAAAGCAAACTGCAAACTCAAGCAGAAGCACAGTCTGATGAGTCGTTTGAAGCTTTTCCTATCAGACCACCGTTTCAACAGAGGATCCGACAGAGACAAGTTCCCATCAGGGGAAGATCAGGACCTTGGCGTGGCCGTGGCAGAGGAATCAGTCCTCCTGTTTATTCTTCATATGAACCAGGACAATCCTCTACTGATCCAGCTTCAAAAGAAGTCTACAGAACCTGGAGAAGATCCAGGATTGAACTGCTAGAAAAAGTACTGGCAAATGCTACAGAAGAATACAGCAAGCTTCTAGCAGAAGAAGAAAAAGATAAGAAAGATTCTGAAGAGAATCTTGAAGAAACATACCAGAACCTTGCAGGACAAAAAGATCATGCAGAGGTATGTACTTTGAGTTGCACCCAAAATCCTTTCATTGCAATTACAATCTGTATCCCACATATCAAACCATATGTATTGGATGCCATGATTGATACGGGTGCTGAAATTAGTTTAATCAGGCAATATGCTATTCCCACTGATTGCTGGGTTAATACCCACACTAAAATCAAATTTGACAAAAGGGAAGTTGTCTGTAAATATATGGCAAAGGTTAAAATAGATGTTGAAGGGAATTCTGTTGACATAGAATTTTATCAACATAATATGGAGAACTATGACTGTCTGCTTGGGGTAGATTTTCTACAAAAGTGTCATACATTCAGTATATCCCAAGATCATATATTTTTGTTTCAGCCTCCTGTCAAAATTCCCAGGAGATATTCATTCCAGTCCATAGTTCCTTTACCACAAAAGGTAAAACCTGTTAACAATACTTGGATCCATAAGTCTATATCAAATTGTTCTGTCAGTATATAAGAGATTATATCCAAGATAAAACAGAATGTATGCAGTGATGATCCACATGCATTCGTTAGCAGGAAAAAGCATTATTGCTCCTTAGATCTGCAGCGTGTTAAGGACAGCAATGGAAATGAAGTTGTGCCCAGATTTAAGGCACATCACAGAGGAATGCCTCCTGCAGAGAGGAAGGAATGTCATGGTGAAATCCAGAAATTGCTAAAAGCTGGATTCATTCAAGAATCCAATTCACCATGGTCTTGCACTGCCTTTTATGTCAATAAAAGGAGTGAGCAGTTGAGAAACAAGAAAAGGCTAGTGGTTGATTACAAACCACTTAATAAGTTCATTGCTGCGGTTCAACACCCAATACCTGCCAAAGATGATATCCTCAGAAGAATCAAGGGATCGAAGGTGTACAGCAAATTCGATCTGAAAAGTGGATTCTGGCAGATATTCCTGAAGAATGAAGACATGTATAAAACGGCATTCATTGTGCCAGGCGGACAGTATGAATGGAAGGTGCTTCCATTCAGATTGAAGACAGCCCCATCCATATTCCAAAAGATTATGGATAAGATATTTGGTGAGTTATCAGACTTTCTAATTGTCTACATAGATGACATTCTCATCTTTTCTAAATCTCCTAAGGAACATATAACTCATCTAGAAAGATTTTATGAGACTGTGTACAAAAATGGGATCTGTCTGTCCCCCTCAAAATTAGAAGTCTTCAAAGAGGAAATTAATTTCCTCGGTATTAAAATCAGTTCTGGAACCATCACAATGCAACAACATGTCATTGCCAATATCCAGAACTTTCCTGATCAAATCCTTGAGAAATAGCAATTGCAACGTTTCCTAGGATGTGTAAACTATGTTGCTGGTTTTTACCAGAACATAGCAGCTGACAGAGTACTGCTCAATAAGAGACTTAAGAAAGAAGCTCCTGGTTGGTCTCAGGAAATGACACAAGCAGTACAAAGAATAAAGAAGCAAGTTCGAGAGCTCCCAGCAATGTCTCTTCCAGGACCTGGCATAAAAATCATTGAATGTGACGCCAGCGAACAGTTTTGGGGAGCTGTTCTTAAAGAAAAAGCCGAAGATGATAAAGAAAAGATATGCAGGTTTGCTTCAGGTGCCTTTCAAGGTTCTGAATTAAATTATCATTCTTCGCATAAGGAAATATTGGCTGCAAAGAAAGCAATTAAAGCTTTCTTATTTTTTGTTCAAAATGAATCATTCATTCTTAGATCAGATCTTAAATATTTTAGAAAAATATTGAATGGCGGCGATCCAGCCAATAAAACTGCTTTCAACAGACTCCAAAGGTGGGGTCTTTGGTTTGATAATTTTGAGTTTTCCGTAGAGCATATCTCTGGGAAAAACAATGCTCTTGCAGATTTTGTGAGCAGAGAACTGAATACTCCAAAGGCTGTTGGGGTCACACAAGTCTTCCATGAACCCCATGGAACCATCTGGGACCATAGGCATGCAAAGGACCAGATTGACACTTTGGTCTTGAATGATAACAGGATGTCTCAGGAAGCTCAGACGCTTCTTGTATCAAGGGATCTAATTACTACTCAAGAGTATGCCATGTCAGAAACTGAATGCAGATTCTTCGATCCAGACATTCCAGGACGTGAATATCACACACTTCAAGAGCCAATGATAAAATGCTGTCTCCATTGGCAATGGAGGTCACTCTATACAGTTGAACAACCAGATTTCTTACCAGTCGAAGGTCTCAGACTCAGACAACTGATACCAAGAAAGGACACATTATGGCGGTTCGAATTTTCAAGAATGTGGACTGAAGAACACCCACTGAATTATGATTTATGGAACCTACCTCCATCTCTAGGAAACAGGAAGTATATTTCATCTCATTTTAAATACTTCTTGCTTAAATTTCTTCCTACTAAATTGTCTGACTCTCCACTTCTTAATGTGCATCCGGATACTGTAAGAAACATTCTAATCCAATGTAAGATTCCGTGGTTTGTAAAAGCACATTATTATATGAAAATTAATCACAGGAATATGATTGAAAGACCCAATGCAACCCTGTGGAGGAGAGTTCTGTTACACCACACCATGGTGGTAAGGCCGCCTGCTCCTGATCAGGACCTACGAATACTTGATCATTACCTGTTCCCTACCAGGCCACATCTACAACCTAACAATGATGGAACAGCTCACATGTCTCGAGTTTGGCTTGAACAGCATGAAAGAGGTCTTCCTGGAGCCCCCCAACGTCATGACAGTTCAACGTCGTCAGATGATGATGATGACCCTCCTGGTCCATCAGTCCAATACGACAGTCCGTGAATTTAGTGCGCCTTGCACTCATTACTATTATGGTAGGCATGTTGCCATATTATCGGATAAGATTCCATCTTATCCTTTGCTTTTCTTAGTGCGCAGTTAGTGTGCTTTCTTTTGGCTATACGACAGGCCTGTTGTCGGTTGCCTTTTGATAAGATTCGTTCTTATCTCTGCTTTTGAGTCAGTGCATGGTGGACCCATGCCTTTAATAAAGCTCTCTTGAGTGGGCTGTACTCATGTGGGTGGGAATCTAACTGGTAACCTTTGTCTTCGGTTATCTGGTTCCCAGTCTTAGGTCTTCCCGGTGAAAAGCCTTGGATCGTCTATAAATTAGACTTTCCATCTCATTCACTACATCGGGGATTTAGCGTGTAAAAACATCGGGATTTTAGGAGGAGATAAGCGTCAAAAGGATAAAAGATTGAAGTATGAGTCTAGTATTCAGTCAACAGACATTTTAAGTCTTGTAAGTTGAAGATGTTTGATTCTGTTCATGCATTAGTTACTGTAAATGGTGAATTGAAGTTTATAAATATAGACAAGTTCTATGCTTTTGAGGATATATTTGAGACAGACGATGTGTTCGAAATTGTTGTTATGATTCTAGTAGATTTATTTGGAGAAGATGCTGAGATTAATATTTTGTTAATATTTGGGACAAATGATTAAAGATCTGTTGTATATTTTAAGTTTTAGTATATGAGTATATTTGAGCATGTGTATGTAGAGTTGGTATCAGAGCTGGTAAAAGATCTTAGGACTCCTCAGTGTTGATAAGGATAAGTTTTTAAGAGCTTAAAATACAGTTGATAATTTCTGAAGGTTTTAGCCGTCTGTAAACACAAGTTAATACAGCAACTCTATAGGTTGAAGGGTGTGGCTATCGCAACCGTAAGACGCCGTGTGAAGGCGCAACAGTAAGACGAATTTTGCCCGACGATTTGTTCAACCTCTGCTTCCTTGCTTGTAAGTCACAGTTTAAAATGGCCAATACTTCTCCGAGTTCATCCACTGTAGACTTTGAAGAAAATCCTTTGATTAACTTGTCCGACGTCTTCTCTGTTAATGAAGATATTAGTGTTGTTGATGAATCCAGTCCCACTCCTGAGTGGAAACTTCCCAAAAAATCTTATAGTGAGGTTTATTCTAAGCTTAATAAGTTTCAGTTATTAGCGTCCACTGTGTTTAAAACAAGAGAGTCCGTTATCCAAGTAGCCCAGAGTAATAATTGTGAATATAATATTCCTTTGATCGATAAAGCCGATATAAAAAGTTTAAAGCGTCAATCTACCTATAAATTTTCCCACGTAGGCTGTGTACAAATAGGTATAACCCCGTTATTCAGAAGAGGTCTAAATGCTAGTATTTTGTGTTGTTTGATGGATCTTAGGTTCGACAATTTTAAGGATAGTCTCCTTGCAGCCATACAAACAGGTCTCCACAATGGACCCATTTCCTTTGAGGTTTATCCTAATTACCCAGTATCCCTCACAAAGGATGACCTCCTTCAGGATGTCTTAAAATTGCATTTAGCCACCACTGGTTTAAATATGCGCACAGGATCTTGTCCATTGGCCATACACTACAAAATAATATACAGACTGGTTAATACAATGTATCCAGCTGTGAAACATGGCGTGTCCAAGGGCAGTAGCGTGGTGACACACGTGAATTTGGAAAGTCAGAAAATTGAACCGGAGTTGATCTCCTGGTCAGATATAAAGGTCCCCAGAGAATGGACCTTAGCAAAAAAGTTTGTTCAGTCAGCCAAGCCTAAATTAGAAAATGCTACCTCAGTCACTGAAAATAAAGACAATGTGACTTTGAGTTTTAGAAGAAATTCTGATGTTGGTATGTCAAAAAGACAGTTGCCTAGAAGTAATTCTGTTGCCTCCACATCATCATACTTCACTGTTGGTGAGTCTTCTAATGCACAGAATGAACAGAAGGAAGAAAAGTTGTTTTTGTGCAGCCATAAAAGCCTAACACATGATCCTTCCACTGATTTCCTCTGGTGTTCGGATTGTGAGAAGTTAGTGAGTCAGAAATATGCCCCTGTCAACGGGCCTACTATCAATATGGCTTCCACTAGCACCAGAACTACTTTCCCTATCACTGAGCAACATGAGCTAATATCACCAGATCAGACCCAGAAGGCAGTCTTCTGGTACCAAAGGGCTGTGAACAAAGAGATAGAGCCATCTGAGAGCTCTAAAATGTTGAACTGGACGAATAAAGCCGTATTGGCCGTCCATGAAGAAGTTCAAGAAACTTCTGATAAATTGTCTATGATGCAAAAAACTTTGCAGGCAATTGAGTTAAGGAAAAAAGGTGATACTGCAGGCGCTCTTAAATTATTAAGTGGTCAGATAGATAGAATAGAAACATCTATCAAAAATGTAGAAAAAATAGTTCAGCAACAATCAAATGATGTTTCTGCAGAGCTGCCAACTAGAATAACTCAGACAGTAACTGATCTAGTCCAACCTTTGATAGATCATACTGTTGGCTTGAAAAGCACTATTAATACCAGAGCAACACAGACAAATGAACTGATAGAAGCAGGAATCTCTCAGCTTCAGGATGAGAATGAAAAGACTCATTCTCGTATAGATCAAATTCAGCAATGCTTAACCCAAGAACTTCCACGTATCTTTCCTAGGATACAGGAGTTAAGTCAAAAACTAACTCCCAGAAAAGAAGGTGATTGGACCAAAGCAGCATCTTGGTCTGAAGTCCAAGAATTAGCCAATCCTTCTACAAAAAAGTCTTATAAGGAAGTCTTAGAAGAATATAAACCCTTATTCTTCAAAGATAAGAATGTGAATATGTTAAGCATACAGGGAACAGCTGAGTCTCATATAGAAAATCCAGAGTTTGAACCTCCAGTGTTTGATGAACAAATGGGGGAAACCTCTACTCCTGGATTTCAACCAGCCACTAGAATACAGACATTACAACCTAATTTTTATAGGGTTGAATGTAAATCTGTTTCTGAGATCAAAGAATTAATCCATGCTATGATAGGTTGGGGTAATACCCAGCAAGAAACTTATGGAAGATCTCCCAGAAACATTGCTGCTACAATAGCCAACGGTTTCGTTGGTGTGTTAAAAGAATGGTGGGATTTAATTCCCAATAAAGAAATGATATTGCAGACTGGTTTTACAGGTCTAACAGCAGCCGTCATCAAGGAATTCATTGGCAACATTGATGAAGAAAAAATGATGAACACTGCAATGTTTCTCCGTGCAAGACTCTGCGACATGACTCGCGTCAAGGAGTATCAGTGCTTCATGCAGAAGCTTTACTACAGCTCCGGAAATATCAATGACGAGACCATGCGTCTTCGTTACATTGAATCTTTTCCGCCGTATTTTGCTACCCAGTATAAAAAAGCAATGCATGGTATGCGCACTTCTGAACTTAGTTTTGTCCATATTAATCAGATCATAGATCAGTGTAATGCCAAACTATGTAAAGAAAAATGGGAGCGCAAGCAAGCTCTCAAGCACCAGAAAGCCCTGAGCAATGTCTTTTGTGAACAGTATGCACTGGAACCATTTGGATGTCCAGATCTGGAAATTTCATCTTCTCGCCGTAAGTCTTCTTGTAAAGACTGTACTTTTTCAAAGGGGGAGGATGTGTGGAAAAAGAAGAAAAAGAAAAAGAAATTCAAAAGATCCAGATACAAAGAAAAGTTCAGAGATAACAAGCCCAGAAAAAAGTTTAAATTCAGAAGATACAAGCATCTAGGTAAGTCAAACAAATTCAAGCCTACTTGCTACATTTGTAAAAAGGATCACTATGCAAATCAGTGTCCTCAACGAGATTCTGCTAAAGGCAAGGCCAAGGTAAATGCCTTATCTATAAAAGGCATAAATGATGAGGAATATGCTTTTATTTCTGATTCTGACAGTCTTTCGTCAGATATATCTTATGCATCCATAGAAGGTGAACCCTGCAATCTGATTCAGCAGGCATCTGAAGACAGTGACAGTACTGAAGACAGTGGGTATAGTTCTGTTCCCTCTTTTGCTAACTTCAGTATTAATATGGTTTCAAATTTTGTTCACCCTATGATACCTCCAAGCGCAGATCTCTTAAGAAGACAAATGGAAAGTCTTCAGTCTGTATATGAAAGCTGTCCCCCATGGGACACAGCTAGAAAAATGGCTCTGAGCAAAGAACTCAGAGATCTTCAGGACCGCTACATCAGACAGAATGAATTAGAGCAAAGCAAACTGCAAATACAGGCAGAAGAGCAGTCTGATGAGCCGTTTGAAGCTTTCCCGATCAGACCACCATTCCAACAGAGGATCAGACAGAGACAAGCTCCGATCAGAGGAAGATCAGGATCTTGGCGTGGCCGTGGCAGAGGAATCAGTCCTCCTGTTTATTCTTCATATGAATCAGGACAGTCCTCTACAGATCCAGCTTCAAAGGAAGTCTACAGAACCTGGAGAAGATCCAGGATTGAGCTGCTAGAGAAAGTAATAGCTAATGCTACGGATGAATACAGTAAACTCTTAGCAGAAGAAGATAAAGAGAAAAAATATTCTGAAGAGAATCTTGAAGAAACATACCAGAACCTTGCAGCACAAAAGGATCAAACTAATCAGGCTGAGGTATGTACTTTAAGCTGCACCCAAAACCCTTTCATTGCAATTACAATCTGCATCCCACATATTAAACCATATGTACTTGATGCCATGATTGATACGGGTGCTGAAATTAGTTTAATTAGGCAATATGCTATTCCCACTGATTGCTGGGTTAATACCCACACTAAAATCAAATTTGACAAAAGGGAAGTTGTCTGTAAATATATGGCAAAGGTTAAAATAGATGTTGAAGGGAATTCTGTTGACATAGAATTTTATCAACATAATATGGAGAACTATGACTGTCTGCTTGGGGTAGATTTTCTACAAAAGTGTCATACATTCAGTATATCCCAAGATCATATATTTTTGTTTCAGCCTCCTGTCAAAATTCCCAGGAGATATTCATTCCAGTCCATAGTTCCTTTACCACAAAAGGTAAAACCTGTTAACAATACTTGGATCCATAAGTCTATATCAAATTGTTCTGTCAGCATAGAAGAAATAATATCCAAGATAAAACAGAATATATGGAGTGATGATCCACACGCATTTGTTAACAGGAAAAAGCACTATTGTTCCTTAGATCTGCAGCTAGTCAAAGACAGCAATGGAAATGAGATTGTGCCCAAATTCAAGGCACATCACAGAGGAATGCCTCCTGCAGAAAGGAAAGAATGTCATGGTGAAATCCAGAAGTTGCTGAAAGCCGGATTCATTCAAGAATCCAATTCACCATGGTCTTGCACTGCCTTTTATGTCAATAAAAGGAGTGAGCAGCTGAGAAACAAGAAAAGATTGGTGGTTGATTACAAACCACTCAATAAGTTTATTGCTGCGGTTCAACACCCAATACCTGCCAAGGATGATATCCTCAGAAGGATTAAGGGATCGAAAGTTTACAGCAAGTTCGATCTAAAAAGCGGATTCTGGCAGATATTTTTGAAAAAGGAAGACATGTTCAAGACTGCATTTATTGTGCCTGGCGGACAGTATGAATGGAAGGTGCTTCCATTTGGATTAAAGACAGCTCCATCCATTTTCCAGAAGATCATGGATCACATATTTGGTGAGTTGTCAGATTTTCTCATTGTTTATATAGATGACATTCTTATATTCTCTAAATCTCCAAAGGAACATATCAGTCATCTAGAGAAATTCTATGACACTGTCTATAAGAATGGGATCTGTCTGTCCCCCTCAAAGCTTGAAGTATTCAAAGAAGAAATGGATTTTCTTGGCATTAGAATCAGTTCTGGAACTATCTCAATGCAGCAACATGTTGTTGCCAATATCCAGAACTTTCCTGATCAAATCCTTGAGAAACAGCAGTTGCAGCGTTTCCTTGGATGTGTTAACTATATTGCTGGTTTTTACCAGAATATAGCTGCTGATAGGGTACTGCTTAATAAAAGACTTAAGAAAGAAGCTCCTGCTTGGTCTCAGGAGATGACTCAGGCAGTACAAAGAATTAAAAAGCAAGTGCGAGAACTCCCAGCAATGTCTCTTCCAGGACCTGGCACGAAAATAATTGAATGCGACGCCAGCGAACAATATTGGGGAGCTGTTCTCAAAGAAAAGGCCGAAGATGGTAAAGAAAAGGTTTGCAGGTTTGCTTCAGGTGCCTTCCAAGGCTCTGAATTAAATTATCATTCTTCGCATAAAGAATTATTGGCTGCAAAGAAAGCAATTAAAGCTTTCTTATTTTTTGTTCAAAATGAATCATTCATTCTTAGATCAGATCTTAAAGATTTTAGAAAAAGATTGAATGGTGGCGATCCAGCCAACAAAACTGCATTTAACAGACTCCAAAGATGGGGCCTTTGGTTTGATAATTTTGAGTTTTCAGTAGAACATATCTCTGGGAAAAACAATGCTCTTGCAGATTTTGTGAGCAGAGAACTGAATACTCCAAAGGCTGTCGGGGTCACACAAGTCTTCCATGAACCCCATGGAACCATCTGGGACCATAAGCATGCAAAGGACCAGATTGACACTTTGGTCTTGAATGATAACAGGATGTCTCAGGAAGCTCAGACGCTTCTTGTATCAAGGGATCTAATTACTACTCAAGAGTATGCCATGTCAGAAACTGAATGCAGATTCTTTGATCCAGACATTCCAGGACGTGAATATCACACACTTCAAGAGCCAATGATAAAATGCTGTCTCCATTGGCAATGGAGATCAATATACACTGTTGAACAACCAGATTTCTTACCAGTCGAAGGTCTCAGGCTCAGACAACTGATACCAAGAAAGGACACACTATGGCGGTTCGAGTTTTCAAGAATGTGGACTGAAGAACATCCACTAAATTATGATTTATGGAACCGACCTCCGTCTCTGGGAGACAGGAAGTATATTTCTTCTCATTTTAAATACTTCTTGCTTAAATTTCTTCCTACTAAATTGTCTGACTCTCCACTTCTTAATGTGCATCCAGATACTGTTAGAAACATTCTAATCCAATGTAAGATCCCATGGTTTGTAAAAGCACATTATTATATGAAAATTAATCACAGGAATATGGTTGAAAGACCTAATGCAACCCTGTGGAGAAGAGTTCTGTTACACCACACCATGGTGGTTAGGCCACCTGCTCCAAATCAAGATCTACGGATACTAGATCACTACTTGTTTCCTACAAGGCCTCATTTACAACCTGATAATGACAGAACAGCTCATATGTCCCGAGTCTGGCTTGAACAGCATGAAAGAGGTCTTCCTGGAGCCCCCCAACGTCACGACAGTACAACTTCATCAGATGATAATGATGACCCTCCTGGTCCATCAGTCCAATACGATAGTCCGTGATGTATGCACTTATTGTTATTTTGGCAGGCATGTTGCCGTATTATCGGATAAGATTCCATCTTATCCTTTGCTTTTCTTAGTGCGCAATAAGTGCGCCTTCTTTTGGTTATCCGACAGGCCTGTTGTCGGATGTCTTTTGTTGGGATTCGGTCTTATCCTAACTTTTGTGTCAGTGCGTGGTGGACCCATGCCTTTAATAAAGCTCTTATGAGTGGGCTGTACTCATGTGGGTGGGAATCTAACTGGTAACCTTTGTCTCCAGTTATCCGGTTCCCGGTCTTAGGTTTTCCCGGTGAAAAGCCTTGGATTGTCTATAAATTAGACTCTCCATCTCATTCACTACATCGGGGATTTAGCGTGTAAAAACATCGGGATTTTAGGAGGAGATAAGCGTCAAAAGGATAAAAGATTGAAGTCTGAGTCCAGTATTCAGTCAACAGTCATTTTAAGTCTTGTAAGTTGAAGATGTTTGATTCTGTTCATGCTTTAGTATCTGTAAATGGCGATCTAAAATTCATAAATATTGATGAATTCTATACCTTTGAGGATATATTTGAGACAGACGATGTGTTCGAAATTGTTGTTATGATTCTAGTAGATTTATTTGGAGAAGATGCTGAGATTAATATTTTGTTAATATTCTGGACAAATGATTAAAGATCTGTTGTTTTATGAGATTGAGTTCAGTATTTCAGTTGTATTTGAGTTCAGTATTTCAGTTGTATTTGTAATTGGTATCTATGGTGACATTACTATGTATGTATGCAGCTTTTATGTTTTACAGTAATTAATACAATGGATCTTTGTAGTTGGATGTTGGTTGTTGACATATATGTGACTGGTTCTTGTATGGTATACCTAATCTTGATTCTCTTATAAGTTATTCTTGCATATGGTTATGATCTAGATCTGGATATGGTTTATTATTGCATTGGTATTATGGATATAGAATATATCTAGGTGTGTGCTTATCATGCCAACTCCTTGACAAAGCTTCCATAAAAGAGGGACTTGGTACCCTTGCACGCTTCGGGTGAGTGCTCAGTGCTGGCCGAGTGATGTGCCAGCACGCCTTGGTCTATTTGGTAAAATAAAAGACTACTTGCAATGGAGTGAGACCCAATTCAAGGGGCTTAATAATCAATTCTTTCTTATTATCGCCCTATTGAGTCATACAGGTGTCATCTCTTTCATTTCCCAAGTTTGGAACATGGCGCCACGTCCTCATTATGCTACTAGCTAGATTGATTGGTGGAATGTTGCCATTCAGTTTACTACCAGGTTTCTCCACCACTTTGGTAAGCAGGTTTCTCGGGTTTGAAAAAGGGAAGATTTTGCTCTCATCAAGAGTTTCAACGAGTCTTTACTCTGCTTGAAGCTCAATCCTTTGACATCCTTACCTAGTTCCGTGTGGATAAAAATTTTAATCAGATTAAATTTATTGAGAATCACAAGGCCAAAGGTGCCCAGATCCGTGCCAGACTTCATTGGCTTAAAGTGGGAGACAAAGATTCCAAAATATTCTTCAAATCCCTTCGGTCCAAATTTTCTAGGGAACAAATTAAAGTTGTTTAGAGGGCTCATGATCGTGTCACTAATCTCCTTCATATTGTCAATGCCTTTGTGGACCATTATACTCTAGTTTTTCAGGCTCAAGAACTCTCTAAGGAAATTCAAACTACATTGTAGCATTATGTGGAGGTGGCTCTTTGTAAGTTGTCCTCCCGGGACAGAAAATATTGTGATGTTCCTTTGTCTTTGGATGAGATCTACAATGCCTCACTTTCTCTTGATAATGCCTTACTTTTTGACTGGGGCGCCCTGATCCTCTTTACACTTTCCTCTCCCTTTTTGGGCACTTTCTAGCCATTAGAGCTTCATTATATTTTTGATGGTAGGCCTTTTCAGGGTTAATTACAAAATTAAAGTAAGAGAACCATATAAATATAAATTTATGTGACCATAATGAGGGACCATGTTACGCCCTTAATCATATATCTTATATTTGATGTATATAGCCGACTTGCGGCTATCATAACTTCTTATCATTATGTATCTCTTTCATATATGTTATATTATCATAAGTGGGTCGGCCTTGGCCAGGAATAGTATATATATGGGTTAGTAGGTAGTAGTTGATAATCATATTCAACATTTGAGTCTTATTGTTTTGTTTGGAGGTTGCCCCCTCAAAGTGGCTAAGCTATTCTACTTGCACATTGAGATCATTTATCTAAAATATTATGTTAATTGGTGTTATATTGCTGCTAATAATAAGATTTATACAAGTAATTCCATTACAAGTGGTATCAGAGCTTGATATCGGCCAACACTGCGTCAAACCCTAATTGTGAAGCTTCGTCCATATCTCAAACTCCATGGCGAATTTTTCTGCAAATGTTTTTGCGGTGTGGAGAAATCGGTCAAGTAAGGTGCCCTCCACATTTTAAGAATTTTTGACTTGGTTTGCAAAATTTATATCAGTTTTATGTTTTTTCATAATTCAGCTACCTAGGGTGCAACAACCAACAATATCATGCCATGCAATTTCCAGGATTAGCACTCCCCAAACTCTCAAAGTAGTTGGATTCTTAAAAAAATAGAGGGTAACAATGTTGATTGATTCGGGAAGTACTCACAACTTCATCAATCATAAGTTGGCGGTACGCTTGAACTGCCTTATTTATATAGCTCCAGAATGTCAAGTCATGATCGCTGATGGGAAAATAGTTAGTTGTTCAAGAAAATGCCATAACATTAATCTCACCATGGGAGATTACTTGCTAACTAGAAATATGTATGCCATTGCTATGGGAGGAACAAACATTGTGTTAGGAGTTCAGTGGCTTACCACCTTGGGAACCATTGAAATGAATTTCCAAGAGTTGTTCATGCAATTTCAGTCAGAAGGGAGAAATTTTAAACTAAAAGGACTAAGAGCAAAGTCCCCACAGATGGTAAGTTCTCATCAAATGCAAAAATTGCTTAGAAAAGGTGCAAAGGGGTTTGTAGCACAGTTATTTTCATTAGAAGCACACCATTCCAATACATTTATACCCGCAGATATGAAAGCAGTTATAGATGAGCACTCAATGGTGTTTGGAGAAATTCCCAAGGGTTTACCTCCAAAAAGAGACCATGACCATTGCATCCAGCTAGTACTAGGGAGTCAACCACCCAACATCAGACCTTATAGGTACCCCTATATACAAACAAGTGAGATTGAGAATATAGTTCAAGAGATGTTAGAAGCATGACTTATTCGTCATAGTCAGAGTGCTTACTCTTCTCCTGTAGTGATGGTACGGAAAAAAGATGAAAATTGGTGCATGTGTCTAGATTACAGGGAACTCAATAAGTACACAGTTAAAGATAAGTTTCCTATTCCTGTAATTGATGATTTTCTAGATGAGTTACATGGTGTTGTTTACTTTATAAAACTTGATCTTCGTTTTGGATATCATCAGATTAGAATCAAGGATGAAGATATTCATAAAACAACCTTCATGACACATGAAGGACATGTGAGTTCTTGGTAATGCCTTTTGGACTAACAAATGCACCCTCTAAATTTCAAAGCTTGACGAATTCCATCTTTAAGCCATTTCTTTGAAAGTTTTTTTTAGTGTTCTTTGATGATATATTACTCTATAGTAAAACATGGGAGGAACACCTACATCATGCAAATAAGGTGTTGGAAACTCTCGAACAACATCAACTTTATGAAAAGCCTTCTAAGTGTTCCTTTGGTGTCAAGGAGGTTGAATATTTGGGTCATATTGTCTCTTATGAAGGTGTTAAAGTGGATCCTAACAAGATTAAATCCATGCTTGAATGGAAGGTTCCCAAAACCCTAGAAAATCTCTGAGGATTTTTGGGGCTTACAGGTTATTATAGTATATTTGTAAGGAATTATGGTAGCATCGCAGCACCAATCACAAATTTATTGAAGATGGACACTTTCCATTGGAACAAGCAAGCTACTACGACATTTGAGAAGTTGAAGGAGGCCATGTGCACCACTCCAATTCTAGCCACCCCATATTTTTCCAAAACATTCATTTTTTAATGTGATACTTCAGGGTATGGTATGAGGGTAGTACTCATGCAAGAAGGTCGACCCATTGCCTTCGAGAGCCACTGATTCAAAGGTAAGAATATATCTAAACTAGTTTATGAGAAAGAAATGTTAGCAATACTTCATGCAATGAAGCAATGGAGACCATATCTAATAGGAAGACATTTCAAAGTAAAGATAGATCATGATAGTTTGAAATACTTCTTAGAGAAACATTTATCATCAGAAGAACAATAGAAATGGGTTTCAAAAATGTTGGGGTATGATTTTGAGATAATATACAAGAAAGGGAAAGAGAATCTAGTTGCCGATGCTTTATCTCGGAAGGATGAATTTGCCGAGGCATTGTTGTGTGCCATATTTATCTTACAGGAGGATTGGATAGAGGATGCAAGGTCTAAATGGAAAAATGACCCAGGTACACAAAATCTCATTCAAAATCTCCAACAAGATCCAAGCATGTCAGAAAAATTTGTATGTAAAGGAGATTCTTGATGGTATAAAGATAGATTATATCTATGTAAGAATTCAATCCTTAAAAATAGGGTTCTATCTAAGCTACATGCTTCTCCAGTAGGGGGGAATTCTGGCTTCTTGAAGACTTATCATCTAATCAAGTATGCCTTTTTTTAGGAAGGGCTAAAAGGGGATGTCCAAAATTTTGTGGTAGAATGCATGGTTTGTCAGCAAAATAAGGGTGAAACAATTAAGTCCCCAGGTATTTTACAACCTCTATCTATTCCTAGCCAGAGGTGGGAAGAGGTGTCCATGGACTTCATCAAAGGATTTCCTAAATCAGAAGGTAAAAATATAATCATGGTGGTGGTGGACAGAATCACCAAATATGTCCATTTTTGTGCTTTATCACATCCATTTGTTGCGAGTACAGTAGCAACAACATTCATGGATACAATTCAGAAGCTACACGGGACACCAAAGATTATAGTAAGTGACTGAGACCCTAGCTTTACTAGTAATTTTTGGACTGACTTGTTCTCATGCTTGGGCACACAACTAGCTCGTAGCTCCTCTTATCATCTCCAGTTTGATGGGAAAACTGAGGTGGTAAACAAGTGATTGGAGGGATATCTTCGTTGTTTTACGTCAGATAAGCAAGTGAGATGGGTCCAATGGTTACCACTAGAAAAATGGTGGTAGAACACATCCTTTCATACTTAATCTAAAATGTCTCCTTTCTTGGCATTATATGGGTACCATCCATCATCTATCACTTCATCTTTAAGAGTCCAGCCAATGGTTCAAGTAGTTGAAGAACATATTCAACACCAACAAGAGGTGCTTTTTATTGTTAGGGAGAATTTTTCCATGTCACAAAACCGCATGAAGCAGCAGGCAGACCAACATCACAGTGAAAGACATATTGAAGTCGGTGATTGGGTTTTTGTGCATTTACAACCATATAAGAAAATGTCCTTGAAACAACATAAAAAGGATAACAAGATTTCACCTAAGTATTATGGCCCTTATCAAGTGTTACAGAAGATTGGAAATGTAGCATACAAACTAGAACTTCCTTCGACTACTCGAATTCATCCAGTCTTCCATGTATCTTTCCTAAAGAAGGTAATTGGATAGACAATATCAACCCAGACAGTGTTACCTAAGCTTGATGAAGAGGGAAGAATCATCCTAAAACTAGAATGCATCCTACAGACACACTAAGCGATTGAGGACAAGGGTCATCACTGAGTATTTGATCAAGTGGAAAAATCTAGACAATGAAGACACAACTTGGGAGGATGAAAACTTCCTACAACAACATCCAGATCTTCTTAACATTGGGGACAATGTTGCTTACGACGCCCTTAATCATATATCTTATATTGGATGTATATAGCCGACTTGTGGCTATCATCACTTCTTGTCATTATGTATCTCTTTCACATATGTTATATTATCAGAAGTGGGTCGGCCTTGGTGTTGGCCATAACATAGGAATAGTATATATATATATATGGGTTAGTAGGTAGTAGTTGATCATCATATTCAACATTTGAGTCTTATTGTTTGGTTTGGAGGTTGCCCCCTTGAAGTGGCTAAGCTATTCTACTTGCACATTGAGATCATTTATCTAAAATATTGTGTTCATTGGTGTTATATTGCTGCTAATAATAATATTTATATAAGTAATTCCATTACAGACCAAGAACTAAGCACTTACTATCACCACCTAAGGTTGCATCCATCAAAGGCATTTATAGCTACATTTGCATCCATCTAGCTCCATCACAAGGCACATAAGGTTAGTTCATCTGCATCAAACTTCATAGGAGGGGAGTCTATTGTTTCCATGCACACATTTACTACATTCTACATCTAGTTACTTGCTCACTAATTCATAAAGTGCAACTGGTACAAGAGCACCTACACCTAGACACATAATTACACACACACACACACACACACACACACCTAGAACTACATTGGGTCTGAGATGTAGTGCAACACTCAATGATAAATACATCAACTTGGAAGTCGAGGACAGTATGAACCCTTCATATGCATCTTTCATTTTTAGGTTTTTGATTTTTTGTCTGGGGTTTTACAGGTATTTATTCATAACAAGTTTACGACGACATCTGGCGAAGTGCAAACGAATATTCAAGCAAGGAATTGAACATAGACGAACACTCAATGACACCCCAAAGGAGGTTTTCTTGTCATTTCCTCAGACCAAGGTGCCCAGATCTTAGACCAGGGCACCCACAGGTGCCCCTATCCCACTCCAGGTGCCCCAATCTAGTCAGATAGTCCAGATCTGCACTTTCTTATACTCCTGTGCGAAGGTTTTCTCCTATTGTTCATCTGGTCTCTACTACGACACAATCCCATGACATCATCAAATCTGCTAAGGCTTTCTTAACCCTCTTCTTACATTAGGGTTTTACATTTCATTGCTTAGATTGCTTGGGTACTATCGCAATATTTTATTACTTCATTTATTCAGTTATTTTACTACTCATATAACATGAAATTACACTAGAATATTCTATTTTAGTTTAATCATTTCGGTGAAACCAACCTTCATATCCACCTTCGTTCTAGGGATCCTCATTCTTTTCTATCATGGCTCCTAAATTCCTCAAATTTCTTTGTCTAATTTACTTAAGATGCATCCCAATTAGCTAGGATTTTATGCAAAAAACCCTAGACACCATGTATCTCCCTAGGGATATGTCACCGCATCAAGTGAGTGTTATTTTAGATATGTTTATCTGATGACCCTAGTCCTCATCGATCCTCCATCTAATCAATCTATGTTGGATTCAATTCAAGATTTACATTCTTTATTTCAAGACAAATTTAAGGCTATGGAATCCACAATTACATCTCTCAAATATGAAATCCAACATCTTAAGGACACTTCTCAGGCTCATGTTTATTCTCCTTCTTCATCTCATCCTCATTCTATGTCCACTACATGTGCTCATGTCAATGAGCCTCAAGTCATACCATTACCAGAGCCTCTCATCTTTGAGCATAATACTAAGCAACATGATCTTCTTACTTAGCTCCTTATTTGTTAATTGATCACTTTACCACCTACTCATTACTATCCTCCTTATCGGTTAGTAAAATATCAAGGTCTTTCATATTGCAATTATCATCAAATCAATGGACATAATGACAATGATTGCTATGCTTTACAACGAAGAATTAAACATCTTGAGTGTCATGGATTTATCTCATTCACTACACAACATTATGTTGCATGCCCATCTACAAATGCTACATCTAAATGGGTTCCTAAAACTGATTCATATATATATATATATATATATATATATATATATATATATATATAAAGAGCATCATGTTATCATGTCTACGGTGCCTTCTTTGACTGCTCAAGTGTTGCTTATTCAATCCACTCAACCACCTCTTGTGGATAGTCCTACTCCTCCACTCAAGTTATCTGCAACATTACCAAGTTCACCTAAGCAACATCCTCTTTAAAAGATCAATTCAACCTGACCTCCACTCATTACACAAGGCAAGCACACTCTAGCTGAATTTTTTCAACTCTCGCAATTCAAGGAGCCTATCTAGTCCTCGCCTCAACTTCCAATCTCTTTTTTCAAAGAAACTACTCCTTACATTGATCCACGTAGCATCGTTTGACTAAATCTCCATCACTTACATACTTTAGGGGCATGAAACTTATCATCCCCCTCCCTCTTCTAAACAACAAACATGTGTATTACATCTTCATCACATAACAATCCAACATCTGTTCATTACACTCATACTTCGACATACACTCACATCGTCATTACCCGATGACACACTCTTGTGCTTCGGTTCACACTTGACTGTGGAGGACATTATATACACACAAACCCCACACACTGCACTATAGACATACACATTGTGTCTTCATACATTCTACACTTTTCATCCTACATCTTGTCCTACATACATCATACACATTCTACTCATGTCCCACATACTACATCATAATGACTACATATTGCACATTTTCACACATCATACACGTCATCTTACATATTATATCATACAACTTACATATTACATCTTGCACCTTACATCTACTATGCCCCTACACATCTTAGGTCATCTAAGCATCTTGCATTACACAATATACACCATACTACTAGGCACATTACACATTTTACATATTATCTTCTACGCATTTCACTCACTACCTGATGACACACTCTAGTCTCACGGTCCATACTAGAACTATTGAGGGTATACATAACAAATGGACCTCATCACCCTTACATCTTCATCATTCAATATTTTCTCATGTGACATACTTAGATTAAGTGAAATACACTTCAGGCTACAAGTTCACTTCTTCTAACATCATCTCGTGATAGGCTACATCATCACTTTCACTTGCATCATTTAGTAGTATATTACTTTAGGATACATCACCACTCTTCTTATATTCATCTTGTCATGATATACACTTAGGCTACAATGTCACACACAACTCATCTATGTCACATATCATCACTACACACTCATCACAACGGGTTGCACATAACACATAGTTCGACCATTTCCCAATGACACACTCTCATGTATGGTTCATTGTTGATTACTGAGGGGGAATACTAAATGAACCTCACTGCATACAATTCCATTTGCTCAGGGGGCACGTGGCTCCTATCATTCACTATGCATTCCATTCCATCCATCCAAAGCATACTACATTTTATGGTTGTACTTACTCTTTCTTACTCATGCTTTTACATGTACACTTTATTACACATGCTAGATAGATATCTTGTATGTCATTATCATAGACACATGCACATTCACTTTCTTTTCTAGTTGTGATCACAAATTCTATACAGGGATACTACACCCAACATGGATGCTTGATTATCTATCCCACAACAGCTCATAGGGGCATCCACATTCATCTGCTATATGTGTTATTGTTTCATTTTTGTTCATAGCACACTACTTTATTGATTTATATACACATTCAAATATGTTTTATTTGTCTAACATTCTAATGGGTGTTTCATGTGCAAAATTTTTCATACAGGGATACTTGTTTTCATACTTGTTTGTTACATTGTCTGTTATTTCTTGTTCTTGTTTGCAAGATTTTCCCTTTGTTTTGTGTGCAAACTTCTTTGTTTGTGGCCACTATGGCACTGAGTGTCTTGTGACACCATGAGTGGTGTCCCATGTTTGCAACCCACTTTGTGTGGTCTATATTGTCTTCTTGGGCTGTTTACATTTTATTCATATGTTCTAGCTTACACATTGTTTTTTTGTCTTACACTCGTTTTCTACATGCATGTTCGTACTAACATTATTTTCTAGCTACCTTGTTTGTTTTGTCCTTGGTTTCTACCAAGAACAGACCCTCCCCCCTATAGGGAACAATTTCAGTATCCACACTTAGTCCTCTTTTGGGCCACGTTCTCCTATTTGTGACATCGCATGCACCCCCAAAGAGGGGAGCATCATTTAGGTTTACACACAGTACCAATACAATTCAGTTTTCATATTTTTTCCAGGACACAGTGGGTTATACAGTGAATGGGTTCATACCAGTCTACAGAACTCCACACACATTGGATTTTACAAGACATGGTGTCCTTAATACATTCAAGAGCAGTTAAAGGATAGAGGATAAACCAGACCTTCCTCTCTACACTGCCATGGCATCGGATCACCCAAAAAACTAGACAGTACAAAGATCTCTTCACTCTTAGGAAGTAGTTATAGGTTGGAGGATAAATCAGACTTTCCTCCCTACTCTTCTTCAACAAATGGCGTTAGATCCAAAAAAAATCTTGCACGACATCGACAGGATCCTTTCTACACCCTTTTTCTCATCATGAATCAGGTGCACATGTTCCTTTTTCATTTTCATATTTTCTTTACATGATTTTTACATATATACATGCATTTTTACACATTACACATATACATGCGTATTTGACTACTTGATCATCTTCTCTTTTGCAGGTCCATCCATATGGGAAGTAAATAAATCAACAACACACACACAATGGGTACATCACACACATGATACTAACCATGTAGGTACACTACACACATTGGCATCTACACATGTATTTTCCCTAGGTTCACTCTCATCACTTTTTACACTTTTTGCATCTTTAGTCTCCATGCTCCATATTTTTATCACTCCACACTTTGTCTAGTCCTTTAACATGCATCCTACATCACTCTACATGGATTATCAGGTACACATCTCTATCTACTTTATGTTACTGAGCTTTCCACTCACCAACATAAAGTGGGGGAAAATGTAGACAAAAAATCACACACTTTGAGTCATTATTTAGTCCCAGTCTCATACTACTATTCATATGGTTCTTAAGTGAAAAGAGTAATAATTAACCCATGTCTTTGGCCATTTTTTCATTTCTTTTTGTCACTATTTTTGATCTTACACATGTACTTGCCCAATTTGTACTTTCATACTGCATTTTTCCTATTTTGATGGGGGCAACCAACCAGGACTGGGCACCCCAGGTGCCTGGCCCCTCTAGGCGCCCTAATCCTCTTTACACTTTCCTCTCACTTTTTGGGCACTTTCTAGCTATTTGAGCTTTTTATATTTTTGGTGGTCAGGATTTTTAGGGTTAATTATGAAATTAAAGCAAGATAACCATATAAATATAAATTTATGTGACCATAATGAGGGACCAAGCACTAAGCACTTACTATCACCACCTAAGGTTGTTGGCATCCATCTACATTTGCATCCATCTAGCTCATCAAAGCAAACAAGGCTGGTTCATCTGCATCACACTTTAAAGGAGGGGAGTATATTATTTCCATACACACATTTATTACATTCTACATCTATTTACTTGCTCACTACTTCACAAAGTGTGACTGACACAAGAGCACCTAGGGCACAATTACACACACACACACACACCCATAGAACTACATTGTGTCTAATATGTAGTGCAACGCTTAGTGATAAGTCCATCAATTTAAAATTTGAGGGAAATCTGATCCCTTCATATGCATCTTTATTTTTTAGGGTTTTGATGATTTGTCTGAGGTTTTATAGGTATTTCTTCATCACAGGATTACGATGACATCTGGCGAAGTGCAACGACATTCACGCGATAGGAAGTGAACACTGGTGAACATTCAGGGATACCTCATAGGAGGTTTTCTGGTCATTTCCATAAACCAAGGCACACTTATCCCTCTCTAGGAACCCATGTCTATCCAGACAGTCCAGATCGACACTTTCTTAGACTCTTGTGTGAAGGTTTCATCCTACTGTTCATCCGGTCTCCACTATGACACAATACCATGACATCATTGAATCAACTAAGGCTTTCTTAACCCTCTTTGTACATTAGGGTTTTACATTTCATTACTTAGATTGCTTGGGTACTATTTCAGTATTTTATTACTTCATTTATTTAGTTACTTTACTACTCCTATAACATTAGATTACGCTAGAATATTCAATTTTAGTTTAATCAATTCTATCGTTGGTAAGGATCTCTTTCAGGTTTACAGGGAGGCCTTGCAGAATCATTCTCTAGACAATTTTATTAATAAGGGAAATAGAAAATTTATTCCTAAAGTTGGGAGTCCTAAACTCATGATTATCTAGTGGCCTATTACCCTTCTTAATGTTTCCTACAAGATCTTAGCCAAATCCCTTACTCTCCGTATTGCTGGAATTATTCCCAGGATTGTTCGCTCTTAACAAACTGATTTTGTTAAGTGAAGATACATTCTTGACAATATTTTAGTTATTTGGGAAGGTATGGAGTGGGCTAGAACTTCCTTGTAGTAGGTTATTTTTCTCAAAATTGATTTTGAGAAGACTTATGATCAGATTAAACAGGCCTTTATTCTTGTCATGCTCAAATCCCTTGGGTTAAGACTCTTCTTTATCAATGCTATTAGTCATTTATTTTTTTAAGCTTATTCTTGCCTCAGTATCAATGGACATGAATCAAAATCTATCGGGCTATTTAGATCTATGAGGCAAGGTTATCATCTAACTCCTACCCTTTTTGTTCTTGTATCCGATGCTCTTGGTTATTTTATTACATAACGGGCTAAGCGAGGATGCATTTGGGGAATCTTTATCCCTGATCATGTTTCTTAATTTATCAATCGGCATTTTTGTGATGAATCATTCTATACCTTAGCCGAAAATGATCATAACATTAAAAAATATTTATTTATTTTAGACATAGTTTATAAAGCTTCAGGTTCTGGTGTTCAATTAGCCAAATATCTTGGCTTTAGGTAGATTTTTTGGCCTATGACTGATTGGTTAGCATCTTATCCTTGGAAATGGATTAATTATGGGGAAAGATTCAAACTCTCTGGAAATATATCATTGATTGAGTTGAGGAAAAATTTCTGCATTGGATCTCTAAGTCACTTTCTTTAGCATGTAAATTCCAAGTTTACACCAAAATTTTATTTGCCATACAAGTGTATTATGAAACTTGTTGGTGTCCTTCTCGGGATTCTTTTGGAAAATTTTCCAATTTTTTTTGGGACTATATTTTATTTTATCATCAACAAAGTGGCTTCCATTAAGTGTCTTGGGATGTTTGTACCCTCCCTCATGACCAAGATGGTATGGGAGTTATTGATGTCTAAAAGAAGAGAATTTCTCTTGGTGTTAAATGGGTTATTAGATGTATAAATGGTAATCAATCTTGGAAAATTATTTTAATAAATTATATTTATTTAGGTGGCCCTTATGGTAAAAATTTCAAGAAAAACATTGGGTTACATACCTTGACCATCATTAGAGTACACGTCAAAATCATTGGTACCTTTGTTTTGAAGAGTATTTGGAAATCATTAAGTTATTATGCCTTTGCTTCACTAGATTGGGGATGGATTCTACACCGAGATCTCATTCAATGATCATGACATATGGTGGTCTCCCATCTTTACCAATGAAAATATCCCCTTGGCTGAAGTTCCAGGTATCAAGGCACTCTAAATTACTCACAAAGGCATAAAACCCATATGTGGTCTTATCTCCTAGAGAGATTGGTTCCTTGCCATGAAATCAAACAAAAATTCAAGTTGGTCAATTCTTACCTTCCATTTGTGCTCAAAATTCAGGAGCTAATGTATGATGTTATGCTTCATAAGTTGGGCCAACAACCTCCTTCAACCTGTTAGAGGGATTGGCGATTGAATATTCATATTCATATTCTTAATTATGATGGAAAATGTGGATATTGAAGGTGGAAGTGTTTTTTGTGTGATGCACTTGATGATATCCAAAGGGGTTATAGATTGTATAAGTCTAGGATTTTTCATGTAGGAATGATTAGACTTGTAGATGGGGATAGAGTATCATTTGTAGCTATATTAAGTGGGGGTGTCTACGTAATAGATGTTTCAAGAGATGGTATGGATGTGGATATAAATTCAGTTGTTGATTTGGATATGGTCATAGTAGTAGATGTGACTGATGTGGAATTGAGTGTGGATGCGGGAATGTGTGATGAAGATGTTAAGGTGGGTGTTAGAGTAGATATAGTTGAAGGAATAGATGTGATACGTGAGGATGTGGTAGATATGGATGGGGTAGTGGGTGTAATTAGGATGGATGTGGATTTGGTAGTTGTGGACATAGTTGAGGTAGATATAATAGGTGTAAATGTTGATGAAGTTGTGGATGTGGGAGAAGAGTCTGAAATAGACAAGTGTGCACTGGATGAAGAGATGATGAAAATAGATGGTGGTGTTGGTTCTTGATTTATATTACTTATGGTATGGGAATTAGGTATCTATGATGTGGAGGGTGGAGTTTTATTATTTTGTGGATGATTAGGGATTTTTTTTTGAAAATGTTGAGAGGTTGATTAAGTGGTGCGTTAGGGTTATCCACTTGGAGGTCACCGTAATATACGAGTTTTTGGACAAGGTCTTTAAAATTGTGACACTTCTTAATGTCATGAACACGGATTTGATGTTATTTACAATAATTCTCCTCACGATACCATGTTGGTTTGGTTCTTTATTCATCGAAACTTTGGATGGGAGGAAGTAGAATAATATGGACTGCTATTAACTTATCAAATATGGATCTGTAAGATTCCCCAAGAGGGGTATAGTTAGGAGGCATTCTAGGAGCTCTTTTTGGAGGTTTTGAGTGAGAAGTAGATGTGGAGGAAGATTTAACCACAATGGCATTAACAACGTTCTAATATTCATCACCATGCATGGAGGATTTAGTAAATTTAGATTTGGGTTTATTTAATCGAAGTTTGAGTTGGCTTTGCTCAAGGGAATGAAGTTTAAATTTACAAACCATGGTAAATGCCTCTTTAAAGGTTTGGAATGATTTTATTTCAAGATTAGATGAAATATTATTCACACAATACCATGAGAACAGTTCAATTAATTTGGTCTATGGAAGAGAGAATGATAGTTGGCTGATTATGCCACACCATTGTGTAGAAAAATCCATGATAGATTCATCATCAAATTGTCTAATGATGTAGAGGTTTGTGATAGAGATATTACGTGAATTATTTATTGAATTTTTCTCTAAGAATAATTGCATGAGTTGGATGAAAGAGAATAATGAGTGTTGGGGAATGTTGTTATACCAATCCAATAAGGGTCCAACTAACAACATGGGGAATGTACAAAACATAAGGTCTCGATCATGGGAAATGAGATAACATGTGTGCCTAAACTCATGAAGATTTTGTTAGGGATCCTCATTGCTATTGAAATTATAGAATTTTTTGAGATACCAATACGGGGAATAAGGCTTTACGATGAATGATGGATTAATATGTTCATTGCAAATTTGCTCATATGAGAAAGTGGTTTTAGATCCCAATGTAGCGTCTTCAAGATTAGCCATTCTACTCATTAAATCATGCATGGGATCATTAGATGTATGGGGATGAGAATTTGAAGGATGTGGTCATGGGATATATGAAGTAGATGGGTTAGGCTGGGAAATAGGTTGATATGTTTGAGGATGAGTAGGTGTTGCTACAAGTGGTTGATAAGGGGGAATGTAATTGAATGGTTGTGATTGAATGGGTTAGGATATAGATTGTTGTTGAGAGATGGGGGTGTAATAAGATTGATGAGATTTAGTTGTTTGTTTAGTGATAGGGACATTAGGTTGGTTTGGTATGGAATGAGTTGGAATGTAGGTAATGGCTAGTTGAGATGTTTGAGTGGATTGGTTGGGAAGTATGTAACGAAAATCACCTCGAAGAGGAGGTTGATGGGTTTGAGTTGATTTAGAAGGATAGGTTTGTGAAGTGATCACATTTGAATAAACATGGGAAGTGGAAATATGGGGTAAATTATGGTTATGTTGTTTAGGTGGAGAAGGAAGCAAATAAGACTTTTGTGATGATTGGATAGGAGCATTAATAACCATAGTGGATGAAGATGTGATGGGGATAGAAGAACTGGTAGTAGTGTTAATGTGAGAAAAATTAGGGGGAATGGGGACAACTAATTGATTGGTTTAGTGATTGTGACGAATTGTTGAGGAAGCTTGGTGAGGATAAGCTCATATTACACCATGGCAAGTTCATTCATAGCCCTAGGGAAGAATAAGATGAGTTTTGATGTGTGGACTTGAGTGGATTCAGGATGGAAATGATAAACATAAATTTTTGAATAGGGCGTCCATCAAGAGGTTGGTAGATTTGTGAAGAAGGTAATCATGAAGGGAAACTGGGTTGGCATCGAGAAGCTCTTGGGATTCTGCACATCCATGAAGGATGGTAGGAGGCTCAAAAGCTTTGATAGACGTGGAAAAATGGGGTGTAGTTGGTCTAGATGGGATAGAGTTATGATAAAGAAATGGGTTGTCTTAAACATGGGTGTTAGGTGGGATTATTTGAGAATTTTTAAGAGGGGATGGGGACCATTGGTTGAGTAACCATGGAAGAGGAAACCAAAGGGGTAGACGAAATGATAGAAAGGGAGGAAGTTTGTTAGGAGGCAATATTGGAAATAGGAATGTTGTTAGATAACATGGTTTTTTCCATTTTTCTTTCTTGGGAACGTGTAATAACGGGCATGAAACAAACAATAATACAAGAAACTATGCTGATTTTTTTATTACTTCAAACAAGTGACATAACAGATTTTTGATTATCTTGATTATTAAAAATGTGAGAAGAAAAGAAAAATGGGCTTGAAGGGAGCCTAGGAAATGGCCAAACTATGGATGGTTTCAAGTAGTTTTGGTTACATTCCTCGATATACCCAAAGGTAGATGAGGCATAAATATGTGACGACTTTTGGTATGGGGCCTACCCCCGCATGTCACGCACGACAACGATAAGGGTTTCGAGAAATTAGCCAATATAATGATAGCCAAAAAAATTGTAACGGGGCCAGAACACCATGGCGGATCTGCTATTGGATGATGAGATCCCAATAGTTCAACATGGGAAGATATTTTCAAGATGTGTAGTTTTGATGCATGTGTTTTGGATGTGTGTGATAAAATTGTATACAAATAGTTAACCTCCTAGTTAGACTAGATTGATAAGAAAATATGAATGCTCTTTTTAAGTCCAAAATGAAGTGTTATGTTCGATGAAGACAATCAAGAAAGGAAGGGAAAAACGATGCAAAAAGGAGAAAATAGAGAATACTTGGACATCACTTTTTCCTTTTTATTTTTTATTTTTAAAGCAAGAAAATTAATTCAAGAAAAGCAAACCATGCATGCAAGAAAGCAAGCAATGATCCCACTTGCAAGGTTGGTAGAAAAAGGACAAAATAAAATGAAAATGAAAGACAAATGAAAACACTCGCTAAAGAAGGGTGGGTCCCACTGGGCATGCTTGAATAGTGAACTACTTTTCTCGTACCTATTTCTGATTAGTGAATTTGTAACAAAGAAAACAAGTAACACCAAATATGAGAGGGTTTAAGTTACCTCTGAAGTGGATGATAATGGATGCGGGCGCAAAAGAGAGATATTCCTCATAGCGAGATAGATGACCTGAAGAATAAAGAGAACTCAACATGAAAAATGGATTAGTGAATAGATGGGTGGGTTTTCCAACAATTCTGGTCCGAATAAGTCAAAAATTCCTAGGATGGATATCAACCCACATTTTAGATAAAAGATAGATAAAATAAATGATGAATAAATGATATGATGTAGCAAAATATGAGATAAGATAGAAAGCTAGAATTTAACAGATAAAGTGAAATGCAGATATAATCTAAGTAAATGCAAACCAAATCAAAATTAGGTGGGTCGATGGTGACTCGAGACTGCAGAGCCCAATCGATGACGATTGGAGCAGGCCAAGTCAAACAATAACAGAAAAATGAAGATCTGAAGGCTTTGGAGGGAATTCTTGAGGTTGGTGATGAGGGTGAGATGAAACATGAACACTTCAAAAAGATATATATCTGGATAAGATATAAAGGATGTAAGAAAATTACAAAGTTTGAGAACTACTTGACAGGGTCGACGGTGACTGGTCCCGATCAACGGTGACTAAATCTGATGTTTTTGGGATCTGAAGCTGCAAGTGTAGATAATGGCAATATTGAAGGATGCTGAAGGGTTCGGGATCATAAAATAGATGATTGAAAAAAATCTAAATAAATATGAGTCGGGTCAATGGCGACCAGACATAGTCAGCGGTGACCAGACAAATGTTAGAACGTAATATTAAGTGCTCATAATGTTTAGTTTATAATTAAATAATATAGAATATAGTTTATATATATATATATATTAATATAATATTTATATTACGTTTATTAATTATTTAATAAATAATTATTTATTAAATTACGGCGTACCCCTTCACTTGATAGTCATAGCCCTTTAAGTTTTTAAATATGGTCATGGGAAGAGAACCCTCTTTAGCTACGGATGAAATCCCATTGAGTGAAACTACAATGACTATGGACACACATTTGATCCCTCCTGGTGACCTAGCCCTTGTGCTTGGTTTTCTAGTTTTTACGACAGTCATTAGTAAGGAAGCTAGTGTGGACAATAGAGTAGTGATAGATAGATTTCATTTTCTGTCAGGTTCAGGAGTTAATCATATAGAAAATTCAACTATGGCGGCGCAATCACCGCCTGCATTATTTGGAGGTCCGATTGGAGGTATATTTTCTAGCACATCATTAACACAAAACATGGGTGCACAAAAAATTTGTATTACATCTAGAAGTAGTAAAAATTCACAGACCATGGGAGTTCAGTTTAGCACAACTGTTGGAACACAAGGCAATGCATCCTCTGGTCCATTTCCTTCTATAGGAGGAGGATTAGGAGGATTAGGCGGCTAGAGATCCAGTGGGTCTGGTGGTTCTGGAGGAGGAGGAGGGAACATGTGAAGTAATAAAGGTTCTGGATTTGGTGGACATGGTCTGCACCAACCCCAACAAGTCTATTTTGAGATATCCCTTAGGCTACCAGAGTATAGAGGAATTGAATATGCATTTGAAGACATGTGTATGTGTGAGATATTATGGCACACTAAGGGGAATACAACTCTAGAGCGTAGGCAAGTCAGTGTGTTACTACTTTGTAAGGGCACACACATAGTTGGTACATAAAATATGATCTAAACTAGAATTGTGTAGACTATACTGTGTTGTGTGATGCTTTCTTAGCAGAGTTTTATATACTAAAGTTTGAGTAGAGTAGCATCAACGCGTTGAAGGAAATCAAACATGGCATGACTGAGAGCATAACGGAGTTTGACGCCCACTTTAAAAATTTACTATCAAAGTTGTCTTACGATATTCAACCAAGTCAACATGCCCAATAGTTTGTTGGAGGTTTGATCACACATTTCAAAAGGACATTCTCACACAAGAATTATACATACCCGCATGAGGTGCTTGAATTAGCTCTGCGCGTTGAGTCAGTCAGGAGCATAAACACTGGAATTAGCCCATTTTTGGAAGCTCAAATTTGCATCTATGTAATTTTTTTGGAGAAATTCTTAGCTAATTTGCCTCATGAGATGCGTAGTGGTATTTGGTGCACAAATTGTTAAGTAGAAGGACATACTAAGGATAGTTTCCCTCGTAAATTAGCGCACGTCATGTATTTGGATTGTGATATTTTTCACTTGGATCATGATTCAAGTAGGTTCCCAATGTTGTAATGCGTGATAAGGAAGAACGTGTCTTGTTATTGTAAGATTTGTAGGTCTAACACTCATGATACAGAGAATTATAGGTTGATTGATAAGATTCATGATTCCATTGATACTAGTGTTGCAAACAATTCCAAGGACCAAGGTGAGTATCATGATCATAATTAAAATGAATGATGCTTCAATGGTGGTGGTAGAGATAGAGGCTATGGTGGAGGATTCAGTGGCCGAGGTTGCGGTAGTGGATGGAGTGAGTTCCCTCATGGAACATGTTACACATACGGATCCCCTTATCATTATAAGCACGAATTTCCTCATAATGTTATTTTCTTCTTTTGCAGAAAGAACCACAATTATGAAGAATTCACAAATTTGTATGAGCAAATGAGCAAGAAGCACAAGTAGGATAAGGGCGCAGGAATGGTTAGAGTACAACACGTTATGGAATATCAGTGGCTGCCAAAGGTAGCACCTGATCTTGAGATGTTTCCTATGCTGGTCACTACACACTTTAAGGATGTGCGCACCAGGGAAGTTCCAAAGCAAAAGCCTATTATTACAAAAGAGGAGGTATTGCATGCAAAGTACCTAGACCCTACTCATCAAAAGGAATTTTATCAATAAACCATGGAAGTTATTATAAACTTGTAGGGTGAGATACAATGCTTAAAAGAGCAGTTACAAAATATGGAGTAGGAAAAAGAAATTGTGCTTCCTCAAAAGGATGTTGACAATTTGAAGGAGGTTTGTAAGATTCTATGACAAGAAAACATCATTCCTTTATTGGGGGAATGGCTAATGGGAAATATGTCATGCGCTGTACTTGAGCATGAGAGATAAATTTTACATGCTAACTTACCTCCTCACAGTCTGGATTATGACAAAGAGATCACTCTGAATGTAGTTTTTGATGGATGGTTGTTAAGTAACATTTTGATTGATACAGGTGCAAAAGTGAATGTGCTCACTTTGGATGCGTGGAATTAGATGGGGAGGCCACCATTACAACCATATTCAAATGTGTTTTTTTATGGCAAACAAGACTAAATCCACATCTACTAGAGTCTTGAAGGATGCTTCTATTATTATACAAGGGGCCAAGTTTACTAGGGAATTTGAGGTCTTGGCGCTTGCAGAGGCAGAAAGTTTTCTAGCATTTCTTGGGCACCCTTGGTGTTATGTGAATAATGATGATCTGTGATTTAATAAAGGATATATCAATTTTGAGAACAAGGAAGAGCGCATTGTCATTTATTTGACAGATGGAAAAGATGCATCTTATGTGGTACCTTTGAGTGAAGAGGATTTGAGAAGAATTTATGTAGGCATAATTAGAGATCCGGAAGTGTTTGAGCCATCAAATGAAGGAGTTATTCAATGGGATGATGCATAGTTTATGAGTGATGCAACCAGCGTTTCTTGTGACAATTAGGTGCATGGGAATTATGAAATGATTGGGTGTGATATGAAGAGTGTAATTACATATGTAAGTAGGGCGCGTTATATTAGGTGTTTGGGCTGTAACCAGGTACTAAGGTACACTATAAAAGGAAATCCTAGAGTATTTTTACAGGCTATAGAGGTCCACTGGATAGACCAAGTGGAAAAAAGAAATATGTTGGTGTATACCCTGCGTGTGATAGCACACATTGGTGGATGGTACACATAGATGGTCTTTTGGAATGGCAAGAAGCAAGAATCACCTTCTCTGCTAGATTTATTCTTAGCAATGCACCTACCAAGACATGTGAATTCTATGAGAAGGATTCTACTTCACACCATGTTCATAAGTGTGTAATACTTTGAATAGAGGGGTAGGAGGCCTTACCACCTTCATTGTGGGTGCACAAGTTATACTTCACCTTGCGAGGCTACACACGTTCATGGTATGTCTATGGAGAGTTGAATATAGAAACATGAAACTGACAAGAAATGACTAGAGGTATGATTCAAACCTTTGAATACTTTTCTACTAAACCCCCATTGAATGAGGCATTATAAGTTATGAAGAACTTGACTATGGGAGATAGTGCAAAGGCTAAGGAACTTATTCAGGAATTACTAGGTGATTAAGATTTGGAGGCACGATTGAAGAAGAAGAGAAAAATGAAGAAAAAATTGGATGCGCCTGTCTAGAAAAAGATAAAGAAAAGATGGTTTACATGATTGATGATGAAGAAGTAGAGAATCTAGATGTTAATCTTACTGAGGGTATGCACAAGGTCCTGGAAAATGTAGATGTGAATCCGTGTGCATAACATGAGCCCATGAAAACAAATAAGGTCAATATTGGGACAAATGCTGAACCTAAGAAGGCCATCATCAAAGATTATTGTTTTGACTCTGAGGTAGTAAAGATATTTGAGATGCTGCCCGACTTCCAAGACTTATTTCCTAAAGGCTATCATGAGTTGAAAGGAGTAAATCAATCTTTGGGTGAGATGAATATTAAGATAAAGGAAGGTGTACACCCGGTTAGGAATAGGCCTTACAGAATGAATCCTAATATGAATGTCAAGGTAAAGGAATAGATTGATAAGATGTTGAAATCTGGGATCATTGAGCCCATTGAGGAGTCAAAGTGGGTTAGCCCAATGGTGATAAGCATTAAGAAGATGGAAGGATAATATTTTTTTGGATTATAGGGAGTTAAATGTGACATGTGTAATAGATCCCTTTCCCACACCATTTACAAAGGAGATTCTAGAAGGTGTTGCAGGGAGTGAGATCTACTCCTTCACTGATGGATTTTCTTGATATTATCAAGTGAGGATTGCGAAAGAGGATCAAGAGAAGACAACTTTCACCACTGATTGGGGAAGTTTTGTATACACAGTTATGCCTTTTGGATTGAAGAATGCCCCTGCAGTATTTTGGCGCATTGTTGTTCAAGCATTCCATGACTTCATTCATAAGTGTTTATAGGTTTACTTGATGATTGAAAATTTTATGGGCTAGTGAAATACCAATGTGACAACTTAAGACTTATGTTTGAGAGGTGCCAATAGTTGAGCATCTCTCTCAACATTAAGAAGTGTGTGCTTGCTACACCCTTTGGGACTTTGTTGGGACATATTATCTGTAAAGAAGGTTTGTTGGTAGATCCTGCTAAGGTTGTTGTTATTTTGGGCTTATTTGAACCTACCAACCAAAGTGAAGTGTGTGGGTTCTTGGGGCACACATGTTATTACAGAAAGTTTATCAAAGGTTATGCTAGGATTTCCACACCCTTAGAGGAATTGTTGAAGAGTAAGGGAACATTCCATTGGGGTGAAGTGCAAGAGCGTGCGTTTGAGACATTGAAGGAAAGGCTTACTACAACACCTCCTTCATGGACTAAAGCCTTTAATGTGCATGTGGACACCTCTGACATGGCCATTGGTACAATATTATCCCAACCTAGAGAAGGTATTGTTGATCATCCTATTTTTTTTGCAAGCAGGAAGTTGATCCCAACTGAACATAATTATACAACTGCATAGTGTGAGACGTTGTCCATGATTTATGCATTGCATAAGTTTTGACAATACTTGCTGGCAACACCTTTTATATTCTATACATATCACATGGAATTGAATTACTTATTAAACAAGTCCGCTTTGTAGGGGCACATATTCCGTTGGATTTTGTTTTTCATGAATTTGACTTTATAGTGGTGTTTAACCTAGGCAAGATAAATTATAGACCAGAACATTTATCAAGTATCAAATCAAGTGATGATGCACAAAGCATTGAGGATACAACGTTAGATGCACAACTATTCAAATTGAACCGTGTGCCCTCTGACTTAGAAATATTGTTGTATTTTTACGAACTGGTGTGACGCCTGAAGGGATGAAGAGTTTAAAGAAGAAACAACTTGCCATACGTGTCACGCCTTATATGTTGATTAGTGGAGATTTATACAAACTAGGTCAGGATGAAGTTTTATGATGGTGTGTGCTTAAGCATGAGTGAAAAGCTATTATGGAGGAAGCTCATGGTGGTATTGTAGTCGGAAATTATGCAAGCGATGCTACTGTGCACAATATTTTATTAGTTGGCCTATGGTGGGAAACACTGTATAAGGATTGTAAATAATATTGTAAGGCCTATGATCATTGTCAGCACCTTGGAAAGCCTGAACATAGAGATGAAATGCCTTTGAGGCCTATTACGAGTGCAGAACCTTTTAAAAAGTGGGGAATTGAATTTGTGGGCCCTATTTCCCCACCCGCACGCAGGATTGGATCACACTACATTATAACTTGTATAAATTATCTTACAAGGTGGGTAGAAGCAGTGCCTACAAAGTATTGCATAACAACTACGATAGAAAGGAATCTGTGGGAGAACATCATCAACAAGTATGGATGCCTATTGATTTTGACAAGTGATAGGGGAACTCATTTTCTTAATGAGACTATCAAGATACTATTGGCAAAATTTATGGTGGCACACCATAAAACAACACCCTATCACCCACAGGCTAATGGAACTGCTGAGGCTTTCAACAAGATATTGGGACATACATTTACAAAGATTTATGATGTTGGATGGAAGGATATGGGATGATAAAGTCTTTTTGTACTTTGGGAATACAAGACAAATTATAAAATATTAAACAAAGCCACACCCTTTCAGTTGGTGTTTGGCACAGAGGCTATTTTACCAATGGAATTCATGTTACCTTCCCTACGTATCATGTGCACAAGAGGTCTGGATGATGAACAAGTGTTAAAAGAGCACATTGATAAACTAATGTAGTTGGATGAAAGGCACACCATTTCTCGATGGAGTTAGAAGATAGAAAAGGCCAGGTAGAAGGCATGGCATGATAGGCATATTAAGGATAAAAAGATTGAAGTTGGACAGATGGTTCTTCTTTATGATTCCAAGTTCTTGTGCCACCCCAGAAAGTTCCAAGTGCATTAGTTGGGACCGTATGTTGTGACTTACATACTTGATTCAGGCACTTGCCAATTAGCTATAGGTGCTGGATGGGACATAGTTTCCTGGTTATTTCAATGGGAGTAAGTTGAAGCCCTACTATAACTAAGTCTTCTTGTTGTTTTTAATAAGAAAATATTTCCATTATATTAGATTTCCTTTAATGCATTTTCTTTATATGTGTTTACTTTCATTGTTTCTATGCTTTGTCAATTTAGTTCAGTGTTTTGTGTAATAAGTGCACTTGTGTGCCAGAAGCTGATTATTATCTATTGTATTCATGCACCGAGGACCACACATAATTTTAGTGTGGGGTGGAGTATATACAAGATAAATGGATCAAGTTTGAATGTTCTCTGAAAAATGGGTATGCATAGAGAAATATTGTGCAAGTGCTTGAAGTAAAGGTGCGGATACAAAAAGATTTCTCATGAATGAAGACCACGTATGGATGAATGGATGCAGTGTGTAACGCGAGGTAGGCTGAAGTATGGGAAAATCCTTGGTGGAAGGCGTAGTGGATAGGTATTTTGGTGCATGAAGGTGCAATGAAGGAGTCTGTGGCTAAGGAGTAGTAGGCACGCCAGAAGGTTATGACTGGGGCATAGAAAAATAAATGTGTAAAAAGGAAAGAAACATCATTTAATGTTGAGTATGGTGGTAGGCGGAGAGAAATAAATGTGGAAAAATTTACAAACACTATAAAAGGTGGTGTTGTGATATCATTTTTACCTTACGATTAAGAAGCATTCAAGCGAGTTGAAGAGAGAGACCAAGAGTGAGTTACGTGAGAAGTGCGGAGAGCTATGATAAAAAACTAAACCAGACTAATTTGTGCATGGGATTGATTGGTGCTCCATATGAGAAAGTGTTTGAGTGAAAAAAAGGCATGTGGGGAGGAGAATTGGTAGTTAGGGTTCAAGTTTGAGCTAGGGCACGCAGATTTTGAGCTAGGGCACACAGGTTTTGAGTTGAAGAGCTCAAATCAACTACAAAAACACACTTTTATAGTCGTTATGGCACCTAAGCGAGCACCTAAAGTGACTATAAGGGGTAGAAAACATAACGAGGTCGAAATAGAAGTTGAAGACACCCCCGAAAGCTGATTTTTAGAGATGCAGTATCCAAAAGGGGTTTTTATGGGCCGCGATTGGGAGTCACACATTCGGCACTAAAAATTAAGTGACTATAACCATAGAACTAAGGACAACAAAGATGAATTGGATAAAGTTGTTGGTAGTAAAAAAACTATGAGAATAGAGAATGATATGGTTGTATATGAGGACGTAGGGGAAAAATTATTGTCAAATGTATGAGTTTTGTAACTTTATGAACTCCCCTTATTTTGGAAAACTAGAAATTTGTATCAATGGTTGATGAGTAGAGTCCATGAGGACTTCTTTTACTTTGCTAGGCAATGAATGAGGTTTACCGCACCCCTGATTGGGAGACTGACAAGATTAGGGAGTTCAAGTACTGAAGTCAAGTAGTGATCTCACTGACAAGGAGGCAATAAAAGAACCAAAGAAAGCGTTAGGATACATGAAGGGAGGGTGTGGATGGATATCCCCAAAAGTTATAGAAGTACCATAGTTGTTCAAGTGGAAGCACATTTCCTCACTAAGTTGAACAATCAAGAATGATATGGTCACAAGTGAATAAGGCATGGTTTCACATTGCAAAGAATATGATAGGAGTAGTCTACAATTTGGATAGCTTTATTTATGAGACTATTGTTGAAGAGGTGCACCAAGGTGAGAAGATAAGTTTTGGTGTGATCCTTATGTCTCTTATTTTTATAGAAATTGGAGTGCCTGATGGGTCAAAAGATAAGATGTGGCAATACCCAGAGGAAAAGAAATCTCTTGTAGAGAGATTTGTGAATTATACCTATGATGGATCCATGAGTGGACCTTATAAGTAGAGAACAAAACTTTGGTATGAGTTCTTATGCACTGCATTTGAGGAGAAATGGATAATACCTAAGGATCTTCCTTCGGTATTGTAAAAACAAGGTACAATTTTTCAGTTTACCAACATTTTTGCATAGGGCACTTTGACATGAAGGATGGAAAGTGGAGTCCTTAGTGAAAGCTCCCATATGCCTTCACTACACTACTTTTTGGAATCAGTGCACATGTTCTCAAACATGTGGAAGGTTGATCTTCAATGTAGACAAGGTAGATGACAACTATCATACACTCTGGAAGACATATGTCTACCTAGGTAGGTCTGCATATATTGAGAAGTTGATTTCAGATGATATTAATATCAATTCTATGAGCTTAGAAATTGGGAAGGATGGAGAAGCTAAGGTATATATCTACCTTAAGCTCAAGTTGGAGGATGGGAAAGTATGTAGAGAATGAATTCAAGCTCCTTGAGTTACCCAAGGGAAAACATACAGTGGGTACCCTTAAAGGATGAGGAGAAAAAATTTCCCCTTGGAGATGAAGAAGAAGAAGAGAGGAACTAAAGGAGGATAGTGGTGTCTTGGAGCATAACAGAAAGATGTAACCCATTCTAGGGGAGAAAAGAGCATGTGAGACAACTCATCCTTTGCAAAAAGGATATGAGGAAGTAGAAATGGAGACAGGAACTGAGGACCATCAATACATGAGAATGTTGACAAGAACAAGGACTCAAGGTGCGGGGCCATCACAACCACCCAGGAGGTCACAAAGAAATTCTCCTGTGAAAGTAGAACCAATAAAGAAGCAACACATATACATCCCCACTAGGGATGATGAAGGCGAGCAGTCAAAGGATAGTGCACAACAAACTCCAGTCAATGTTGAGGATGTAGAGGAGCCTCAAGAAGAATAATTGATACATGATACAGAGGAGTTGAAAGATCCGGAGATAGGAAGTGGTGCCATTGAGACAAAGATAGATGAAAATAAGGGCAAGCCATCTGGTGACCTTGTTGATACATAAACTGATGGAGGACCAGTGTTGGATTTAGGCATACACATTCCAACAGGTAGGCGCTCTACGAAGGATGAAGGAACATATGCGACTCCTACAACCGGGTATATAAATGATCCTACCAAGATCATCCGTGCAAGGTTCCAAAGTACTTTGGAACTTAAAGAGATATATGGTTGGGAGTTGATGGATTCTGAGATGGCGACCACGTACACACAGAAGAAATTATCATGGAGTATATAAACTCATATGGATAAGCTTGATTTTGATGTGTACAAATAATCATACATTTCACAGATAATGAAGAAAGTGTCACACTCGTGCCATGTAACTATCAAGCTGAATCAAATGTCAGAAGAGAAGGTTAACAATACACTAACAAAGGTATCTGCAGAGTTCACATGCCGAAACATAGATAAAGTGGCAACTATTTGGGATTTATTAGAAGATAGAAAAGATAAGGATACCTAGATCAAGTTCTTTATAGAGGAGAAAGAGAAAGATGAGGTGAAGGTACGGAAAGTTCTTGAAATGGAAGAGCAGATTGGGGATGAGATCCTAAAGGTTAGACCATAGTATGAGGAAAATGTGGTTGTAGAATTCCCCTCTGATTTACATTATTTATGAACATTATTTCATATGTTGTTGGATGAGGGTCCAGTAATGCACATGCCAAAACCTAAGGATGTTGTGGCACAGGCAGAGAAGGCCAAGGAAATAATAATGCACAAGATTACTAGTTATGAATATATACTGTAAACCATGATGGATGAATTAAAAAAGGTAGATTTGGCATTTTAAAATGTGCACGTATATTGAGATCATAATAAGGACAACGGACCCTAGAAGAAGAGAGAATGAGGTCCTCAAAGTGGTGAAGAATGAGACACTTGGGTGTGAGGAGAGGCTCACTTTAGTAGCAGAGAAGTGTGATGCGCTTGCAAGAAGCCCATGAACCTCTCAGGTGAATGAGATGGAAAAATCATAAAGTGGATGGATGTAATGGATGGTCTCAAGCATGGCTAATGTTCTTAGGAGTATTGATAAAATTAAGGTGAGAACATGAATTTGGATGAGCTGGATGGGGTACTTGGAAACATACCATATAAAACTAATAACGTGTTGAGTTATTAGAACAAGCTTAGAAGTAGAGATCAAAGTTGAATATCTAGAGTTAATCCTATCTAAAGAGGGATAGAGTGCCCAAGTATTCTGTTATTCTTTCTATAGATTTATTCTTTCATTCCTTATTCTTTATTTCATTGAAGATAAATCATGGTTACCCATTGTTGGGGGGGGGGGGGGGGGGGGGACACAATGAAGCAAGTGTGGGGTAATTTTGGGCTGATAAACTACAGCCTAAGTATTGAAGGCACGAATAGGTATTGGGTGCTTGGACATAGGGCCCGTAGGTGCGTGAAGTAAGTATAGTGGAACAGGGCATGCTCGGGGGAAGCATGAAATCAAGACTTATCCATTTTCAGTATGAGGCTAAATATAGATGTTGAGTGTGGAGTACGTTTTGTTAGAAGACTTGGAAAGCATGATAAAGGCTATTTCAGACGAGTGGAAGATCAACCGACATGCATAGTTTTGGGGATATTAATAGGATTAGAACTGTAGTTATTATTAGATAATCTATTATTAGCAAGATTTCATGATTTTGTAATTATCTTATAGCGACACATGGTTGTTCTTAGCATGTAGCCTATTTTGGAGAGTGCATGAGTAGTGAAGGGAAAGTCCCCACTACCTATAAATATGTATTGATTTACACGGTTTGCAGGTTTAGTGTGTGTCATGTTCTGTAATAGAGTGATGTTGTTGATTCATGAGCAAACATGACTCAGGGTGACATTATTATGTATGTATTCAGCTTCTGTGTTTAACAACAAGTAATACAATGGATCTTTGTGGCTAGATATTGGTTATTGACATATTTCTGACTGGTTCATGTATGGTAAACCTAATCTTGATTCTTGTATAAGTTATTCTTGCATAAGGTTATGATCTAGATCTAGTTATGGTTTATTACTGCATTGTTATTATGGATCTGGAATATATCTATGTGTTTTCTTATCATGCCAACTCCTTGACAAATATTCCATAAAAGAGGGACCTTGTACCCTTGCGCGCTTTAGTTGAGTGCTCCATTCTAGTTGAATGCTCCTTAGGCTGTTTGGTAAATTAAAAGACTACATGCAATAGAGTGAGACCCAATTCAAGGTGCCTAATAATCAATTCTTTCTTAATGTCGCCCTATTGAGTCGTATAGGTGTCATCTCTCTCATTTCCCAAGATTGGAACATGGCACCACATCCTCATTATAATGCTAGCTAGATTGATTGGTGGAATGATGTCATTTAGTTTACAACCAAGTTTCTTCACCAATTTGGTAAGCAGGTTGCTCGGGTTCAAAAAAGGGTAGATTCTACTCTCATCAAGCGTTTCAACAAGTCTCTACTCTAATTAAAGCTCAGCCCTTTAACATCCTTACCCAGTTGTGTGCGGGTAAATGTTTTCATCGGATTAAAATTATTGAGAATCACAAGGCCAAAGGTGCCCAGATCTGTACCAAACTTCATTGGCTTAAAGTGGGAGACAAAGCTTCCAAAAGCTTCTCCAAATCCCTTCAGTCCAAATTTTAAAGGGAACAACTTAAAGTTATTGAGAGGGCTCATGATCGTGTCACTAATATCCTTAATACCGTCAATGCCTTTGTGGATAATTATACTCTAGTTTTTCAGGCTCAGGAACCCTCTAAGGAAATTCAAACTACATTGCAACATTATGTGGAGGTGGCTTCTTGTAAGTTGTCATCCAAGAACAGAAAATATTTTGATGCTCCTTTGTCTTTGGATGAGCTCTACAATGCCTTACTTTGTCTTGCTAATAGTAAATCTCCAGGCATTGATGGCTTTCCATGTGAATTATACAATTTAGCATGGTATTTTACACACAAAATCACATACTTTGAGTCATTATTTAGTCCCGATATCATATTACTATTCATATGGTTCTTAAGTGAAAAGATTAATAATTAGTCCATGTCTTAGGCCATTTTTGTATTGCTTTCTTTCAATATTTTTGATCTTACACCTGTACTTTCCCATTCTATACTTTAAGACTGTGTTTTTCCTATTTCTGACTGGAGAACCCAACCAGGACAGGGGTGCCCTGGTACCCTCTGGGCGCCGTGATCCTCTTTACACTTTCCTCTCACTTTTTGGGCACTTTCTAGCCATTAGAGATTTTTATATTTTTGATGGTTGGGTTTTTGGGGGTTAATTATGAAATTAAAGCAAGAGAACCATATAAATATAAATTTATGCGACCATAATGAGGGACCAAGCACTAAGCACTGACTCTCACCACCTAAGGTTGCATCCATCAAAGGAATTTATAGCTGCATTTGCATCCATCTAGCTCCATCAAAAGGCACATAAGGTTGGTTCATATGCATCAAACTTCATAGGTGGGGACTCTATTGTTTCCATGCACACATTTAATACATTCTACATCTAGTTACTTGCTCACTAATTCAAAAAGTGTGACTGGCACAAGAGCACCTAGAGAACAATTACACACACACACACACCTAGAACTACATTGGGTTTGAGATTGTAGTGCCCACATTTTTATAGCTCAGTTACTTGTTTTTCATTTACTCATAGACATGTTTTGGCAGGGATTTGTTATATTCTAGACATTACATTAGGAGATTTGATCTTATTAGACATGTATGGAGATTTAGGCGTATAGCGTTAATTTAACTTGATTACTATGTTGTCACATTATATTATGATGTCATGGATACTAATTGACATGATGTTGTTTTGGACCGTAATTACATTGATGGATACTCAGTTAGTTGCATGTTGGGATTCTATGGATACATGTCACTTTATCATTATGTCTAACTTATGGTGAATTATGTATAGTTGTGCACGTTGTCACATTTTCGATTCTAGAAAGATGATATGTTAGTCTACAATTCATTGATATCTTATTTAGTAGTTGATTCATATTTTATCCGACATGTGTGTTTAATGTGTGTAATGAGTGTGCAGGTGATAGATTTAGGCCATAGGAGAACGTGGGATTTAGGCCATCTACACAACTTTGCACAAGTAGCCCACGGGGCTAAGTCCTAACTGTGTTTATTGTGTGAGGCCTTAGTATTAGAATTATTGTTTTGGGCACCATGAGTGACCACCTTTTGTAATGTAATATGTCTTGCAATATTAATCTTGCTTAGGGTGTTTAGTTGTGTTGTAAACTTGTTTTGGGGAATTAATGGCCCCACTTACTGTTTTGAATTTTTTTAATGATGTACTTAATAAAAAAGGAATTAGGGTCACACGTGAACCCTTGGGTGGGCCCCACACCCTCTACCCTTGTGCCCAAGTGTGCCAAACCCGAATTTGGGTTATTTTAGGAATTTTTAGGGACCCCTTTTTAGTTTGGGAGTTCCCTTAGCATGAAAATGGGGCCTTGGACCCTACCTAATAGGTAGGGGGGCTTATTTCCAAGGCTTAGAGGGAGTTTTCCCTCCTATTTTGCCTCTCTTTGGTCACATCCATGTAAGGGGTATGGATAAGTGTGCTTTGTTAAAAGTTGCACAAGATTGTTTTGTTATCATTTTGGGTAATTTAGGAGAAAAGGGCTAAAAGTCATTTCATCCTTTCTCTCTTTTATCTTTGGCATCTTTGACCTTGAGGGAAGAGAGGGGTGACACATGTCACCCCCTTATTTGTGAGGATTTTTTCTTTCTCCTCTTCAAATTCTCCCTCATGGGAAAAGAAGAGAACTTTTTTTTTTGGAGCTTTTGCTTGGAGGCTTGTGGATTTTAGAGCTAGAGTTTGCTTGGGTCAAGGAGTGGAAGAGATTGAATTTTGAGAGATTTTTGGAGGTAGGCTTCTTGAGCTTTATTGTATATGTTATATCATGCTAGATATTAGTTTGTTTACTTAGAAATGTTTGTTGTTGCATGTAGATTTTATTTTTTGTTTACTTGATTTTACTCCCTCCATCATATGACATGATGGAGTTTTGGAGTTTGTGGGGGAAGAGAGAGGGATTTTCCCCTCTCAATCCTCATGGATTTTTGGGAAATCCTTGTAGGATTTTAGTTATTCCCCTCAAATGGTTTGAGGTGGGGAAGGTGGTTCATTTGGCTTGAACCTCCTTCCCCATTCTTGGTGAGGAAACCCCTTTGGGGTTTGAAAATCATTCCAAGAAGGATTTGGTGAAAGGGTGGAGAAATAAGGAGGGGTTTGAATGAAATTGGAGGAATAATAAGGGTATGGAGATTTTGGTTTTGTGCAACTAATGTTGGTTACAACTTTTGGAGAACTCCTTTCTTCTCTGTATAGTAGGCGTTGACAACCGCATGGTCAGCATCAAGCCACAGTCATTGAAGACAACAAGTACTATCAAGGGTAAGTTCGTTCTAAAATACTTTTTGATTCAGGTGCTTCAAATTCTTTTATATCACCTACTATAGGCGACCATGTTGGCTAGTGGTGGCTAGGCACCAGATAGTTGGCAGGCTTGAGTTTGCCCTCTGGGGCCAAATTTTTTGATGTACTCGTATGTGGAGAGTTGTGTACTTGAATTTAGGAAGTCTTCTCACTACAATTGACCTCTGAGTTATTTCCATAGTAATCCTATCAGTTAATTATTGGGTATGGTTGGCTCAAGGCTCATCGAGCAAGGTGAATGTAGACACTAAGGTCATTGATGTTAGCATGATCTTGGCAGTGCATTTGTGATATCAAGGATGTAAAACCTATCTCCGTGTGTAGTGATCTCAGCTAGGAAACTCAAGCGGACATGCGGTAAGGGATGTCCATTTGTTTAACTATCAACATCTGATCGACAAAAGCACTCTCCAGAGCATTCACCCTAGATGATCATGTAATTTTGAGGTAGTATGTAAATGTGTTTCTAGGTGAGCTTCCAGGGTTACCACCCCGCAGAGAGGTGGATTTCACCATTGATTTAGTACCTGGATCTGCACTAGTTTCCAAGGTGCCCTATCGGATGACGATTCCAGAGCTTCACGAGCTCAAGATTTAGTTATAGGAGTTGTTAGAGAAGGGTCTCATTCATCTTAGTGTATCTCCTTGGGGAGCACCAGTCATATTTGTGAAAAATAAGGACGGTTCTCTCAGACTATGTGTAGACTTCAGACAGCTCAACAAGGTCACAATAAAGAACCATTATCCACTCCCTAGGATTGATGACTTGTTTTATTAGATGCGGGAGGAAATGTTCTCGCAAATCGATCTCAAGTTAGTACCATCAGTTGCGCATTTCAGTAGCAAACTTCATAAGACAACTTTCGCTTCGCACACTTTATGGGCATTATGGAGTTCACCATTGTTGCTTTTTGGATTGACTTTAATGACCTATCTATCTTCATAAGTCTCTGAATGGAGTGTTCAATGACCTTCTAGATCAATTTTTCTTAGTGTTTCCCTTGTGATATATTTAATATTCTTGTCCAAGGAGAACACGATGAGCAATTTGAGTAGGTACTTCATGTTTTGATAGAGCAGAAGTTGTAATGGGAACTTAGAAAAATGTAACTTCTAATCAGACAGAGATCAGTAACTTGGGTCATATCATATTAGGAGAGGTATCTCGGAGATTCCCTCTAAGTACAGTCTATTAATGGATACCCACGCCCACACATCAAGTCACTGAGTTGAGGAGTTTTATGGCTTAGCAGGTTTAACCACAGTTTTGTACAGGACTTCTCCAGGATTGCTCACCCTATTACTTCCTTCCAGATAAAGGGAAAAAGTTTGATTGGTTTAGAAAAGTGTGAGAAATCCCTTTCAGTTCTAAGGAAAGGTTAAACCATGACACCTATCTTGACAGTTCCGACCCTACAAAGGATTTTTGTTTGTACTACTGATGCATCACTAAGGGTTTGGGAGCAGTTCTTATGCAGGAGCGTGGGGTTTATTAACCTTTGAGTCTCGTACGCTCAAGGACTAATGACTAATTACCCCTACTCCTTACTTGGAGCTTGGCAGGCATTTGTTCATGCACTTGTGCGTTTGTGCATTTCCTTTTTTGTAGACATTTCATTTGAGGACACTCATCGTAACTTACAAACATAATTCTTCTAAAGCGAACCTCACCGCTTGTCAACGTATTGGATGGGTTTCTATGTGTGTATGACATAGAGGTACCGTATATCAAAGGAAAGGAAAATGTTTTGCAGATGCACTTAGTAGACAATGACATGTGCTTTGCTTTCAATCATTGACACTGCAGTCATATTTGAGAGGCCAAGATTCTTGAGCACTTCCAGAAAGGATAGGTTCTATAGGGAGCTAGATAGATGTTTGGAGTCATATGGGTCAGTGAGGGTAGATATTCATGTGTAATATTAGAGACAGATGTTTTTATATCGGTTCCTAAGGTGCATCTTGTGCCTAATTCCAGGTGATTTCGTAGCTTCACTCTCACAAAGCTCATCGAGCTCCATATGCGGCACATCTAAGAGTGAAGAAAATGCATGCCGATTAGGGAGTTAGATTATTGCCAGTCTTCGATGGGACATAGCAATTTTTTTGCACATTGCCTGAGTGCCTGAGGGTAAAAGGAAGAACATTCTCATCCTGCAAGACTCTTACATCCTCATGATATTCTTGGTGAAAAGGGGATGTATCCCATGGATTTCATAGTCGGACTCCCTATGTCTTCCTTAGCATCATGATGCCATTGTCACTGTGGATAATTTGACCAAGGTTGCGCAATTTATCACCAAACAAGGTCACCTATAATGCATAGGCCATCGCCAAAGTATTATGAGAGACATTGTTTAGGTTGCATGGGATTCTGAAGAACCATCATCAATGACAGGATACCATTTACAACTCACTTCTCATTTTCTGGACTTCTTTCAAACCACTCTGGGTACTCAGATTGAATTTCAGCTCAAGCATACACTCAGAATAGATGGATAGACATAGAGAGTTATCAGTACTGGGAGGACCTGTTTGAGAATGTATGTGATGGACCAACAAAATAAGGTGGGAGGATTACTTCAATTTCGTTGAGTTTGCCTACAAACAACACTATCAATATTCCATTGGTATGGCTCCTTACCAAGATTTATATGCCGACCTTGAGGACAACCTTTGAGTTGGACAAAATAGGATTGAAGGATTAATCCTAGGACCAGCTACCTACAGGATTTTAGAGCCCGGGTGTTCTAATTAGACAACACTTGAATAGGATCAGAACCACACCAGAAGGCGTATGCTGACACCAAGCGATTGATCGTCACTTCTAATTGGGTCCAAAGTCTTCTTAAAGTCTTCCGCATAAGAGCCCAATCTACTATGGACAGGTTCTAAGTTTATCACCTCATTTTGTGGGCCTTTTGATATTTTAGAGGTCATCGGTCTAGTTACCTACCACCTCTGATTTTTACCACCAGGCTTTCACGGCCCACTATTTATTGTCATGTTTCTGTACTATGTAGATATGTACCCCTGATTTCTCTCTTTTAATCTTTGGCATCTTTTGACTTGAGGGAAGAGAGCCGGTGACACATGTCACCCCTTCATGTTGTGAGGATGTTTGCTTGCTCTCTTCAAATTCCGCCCCATGGGAAAAGAAGAGCACTTTTTTTTTTGAGTATTTTGCTTGGAGCTTGTGGATTTTAAGTCGAGTTTGCCTTGATCAAGAAGTGGAAGAGATTGAATTTGGAGAGATTTTTGGAGGTAGACTTCTTGAGGTTTATTGTATGTGTTATATCATGCTAGATATTAGTTTGTTTACTTAGAAATGTTTGTTGTTGCATGTAGATTTTATTTTTTGTTTACTTGATTTTGCTCCATCCATCATATTGTATGATGGAGTTTTTGGAGTTTATGGGGGAAAGAGAAAGGGATTTTCCCCTCTCAATCCTCTTGGCTTGATGGACAAGCCTTGTAGGATTTTAGTTACTCCCCTTAAATGGTTTGAGGTGGGGAAGTTGGTTCATATGGCTTGAAGATCCTTCCCAATTATTTAGTGAGGAAATCCCTTTGGGGTTTGAAAATCCTTCCAAGAAGGATTTGGTGAAAGGGTGGAGAAATAGGGAGGGTTGGAATGATTTTGGAGGAATAAGGAGGGTGTAGAGATCTTGGTTTTGTGCAACTATTGTTGGTTATCACTTTTGGAGAACCCCTTTCTTCTATTCCCCATTTTAGAGGTAGAACATGGTTTCTCCTCTTTTTCATCTTTAAAAAATTGGTGTCTTGTTGCAATACTTGTCTTGTTTTTATGTGAATGTAATGTTGGTTGCTCACCCTCACACTTGTGTAAATTTGTGGATAGTATTCATCTTTCCCATGGGATTGGGGTAGGCTAGTATGCCTTCCAACCTTGGAAAGGCATGTGATGATGCCTAAAGTTTGGGTGGTTTAAGAAGCTTCTTCTCCTTGTGTTGGATTCCCTTGAAGGCATTTGAAGTTGGATCACAAGTTGGAAGTTGGTTGATAGTCCTTGATTTTCATTGGCTTCTCTCTTTGATTACAAGTTATGTGACAGTCACTACCTGCACTGTAACCTCTTAATGGATAGGCCTTTGTGGGAGCTTTAAAGTCCTTGTAAAAAAAAAAAAAAAACTCCATATTGTACATTTTGTACTACTTGTAGACTTGAGATCATGTTGTTGCTTGACACAACCTTTCCTTCATTCTTGTCAACAAATCTTGTAATAGGAATCTTCTTGAGTAGTTTCATGCATTTGGGTATGTTTTGCATCATGTGAAGCTTCAATCCTGTGAAAATGAAATATTATAGCAAATGGTTCCCTTTAATTGTAATATGAAATTTGATTCTTAAACTCCATTTTGCAAAAGAAAGATAGTATAGTTTGGAAATATTGCTTAGCTCAAAAAAAAAAAATCTTTGTTTTCTTGCATAAATCCTGTAGAAATATGCCAAGGAAAGAAATTCTGAAGCACTTTTCTATAGCTTTCTTTTTCATTTGAAAACTTAGGAAGTGATGGTCTAATATGGAAATCAAATTGTGATATGTATTCCCCTTGTATCGGAAATATTATTCTTCTTGCAAGTGTATCTCTTCCTTGTAAATAGTTGCTACATAACATTATTGTATCACCTAGGAATGAGCAATTTATTTTGGATATAGACTTCCCATGTGAACCATCGAGTTTAATGTCATTGTTCTTATTGGGATGAATTAGAAAAATGAATAGGTATAATAATCCCTTGTATTACGAAATTTTATTAGAAATCAGCCTGTTATTCTCATTTGAAATACTTAAATACATTTCTTTACACTCAAAATAGATAAGTCATTTAGTGTGACATAGGTTATTGAAATATATCTATCCGTATTTCATCATAGCTATACAAAAAAATAAGTATCCACAATAAACAATTTGACATTATAGTGTAACTAAAATAATATATATATTATGGAAGTATACCTAATATAGTTATTGTTTATATCATGCAACTATATTATATTTAATTATTATAGTCACGGTATATATAATGTTATATTAAACATAAATTAATAGGGTATCATACATACATAGGTATATATATATTATATATTAATAAATATTTAGTAAAAGTAAACTCTTGATAATATATATATATACTAATACCAAATCAAAAAAAGGCGGTTTGAATGGAATTCATTAAACAATATATATATATATATGTATATATAATAAACAAAAGATTAGAAGAAAGAGATTTTGGCACGAATTGTTGTCCCACCCTGCCTGTACATTCTCTAGCTGGCGCCAATGCATGACCGCCCTCCATGTTGCTACCCCCCCCCCTTCAACCCCTCTGCCACACCACGCCTACCCTGCCGCTGTCGCGGCCCTCCCCGCGCTACCCCACTCCAACTCCCCTCGCCGTCCACCCTGTCCACTCCGCGTGTGCAACCCCCACACCACACACATAGCCCAACACCCCCTCATCTTTAACAAAAAAAAGAACAACCACATTTTTTTATCTCAGGCTGCAGGTTTTTCCATAGGAGTCAGTTTCATATTTTTATTTTTGGTTATATATATATATATATATATATATATATCTTTATGTTTGGATTTTATTACAAAAGAATCATAATAAAAATAAACAATTAAAAATAAACATGTGGGTATGAAGGAAATGCCCGAATCTGAGAAGATCTCGGTTACAATAAGTATACAAGAGAAATCACTATGAAATGATTATCTAGGATCCCTTTTGAGCAAAGAGGAAAACTCCATGAATCCTATCTCTTCCTTAAGCTCCTCCATAACCTATGCACATCCAAATGAAAACAACTCAAAGCAAAATGAGAAGAGGAAATAAAAAAGGAAAGGAGAAACCAAAGAGATTTTTAGGGCAACTTTAGAGTAAAATTCCAATCTAGGGTCAAGATTAGATTAGATCCTGGGGCTCACATGTTTAATCCTACACACTTTAAGTCTTGAGTATTTTTATGGGAATGAAAATAAATTAAAGGGGGGTGTGTAGGGATAAATTAATTAAAAGGGGAGACTAGATTAAATTAAAAAGGGTGTGTAGACTTAGTAAATTTTGTGATTCCATTTAATACTTAGTAGAATAAATATAATCAAGTTTTGTTGGGCTAAAATGCTTATGTAACTTTTCGAGGGAAATTATATAATTAAGGTGAATTAAATTATTAACGGGATTAGGGTTAAGTAGATATGTTAAGTAATTTTTGGATCGACTTAAAAAAAAATTATCCCAAAATTTTTAGTAAAATCTGGTGGGTTGATTCCGTTGTCCCGAGGCGGGGCACTATAGACTTGTACTGCAACACTCAGTGATAACCAGGCATCTATTTGGGAGCTGAGGACAGTCAGAACGGCTTCATATCCATATTTATTTTTTCCGGGTCCTGATGTTTTGTCATGGGTTTTGTAAGTATGGTGCTTCATTTGCAGGTTTACATATCAACTTTTGGAATAGTGCACCTTAAAATTGCGCTAATAGCAATCACGTGGAGCCACAGGCAGAACTCTCTAGTGACTTACCTCAATTTTGGAGCCCGCTTTCTGGTCCCACTTTTAACTTGGAAACTATGTGGCGAGCCTGCACTCATACCAGAGCATCTCTACATTTTGGCACCCCTATCCTTCTGGAGATGCACCAATCTGGTCACGTGGAAGCTTCCATATATGCACCTTTCACATACTCATGTGTGAAGGTTTTTATTAGGAATTCACCCCTGTCTACTTTTGCTATGACTTTAAGCTATTGACAAAATCATGCCCCTCTTTGGGCCAGGGACAATTCCCTGAGGGTCTGGCATCATTGTTTGAAGTCTAAACTTTTTTTGATTCAAATCTTTGACAAAAATGCACACACATAACACAACTTGGTAGTGTGGTTGACCCAATCTGGGCTACGTCCACCAGTAATTTTTGGGGCTCATATATATGAGTACATTTCAAGAGTACAAACCGACTCTTGACTACAAGAGTATGATGCATCTCTCCAAGAGTCATCTCCTTTCCTCCAGATCTCTGAGCCTCTAGCTTCTTTGAGTGCACTACATTTCTTCTTCCCCAACACCTGTTATTCCATTTTAAAGTCTCGCCTGCAACCTGGAACTACTACATCTCTGAAATGCATGCCAAGTTCGTTTGACAGAGCCATTTGCAAACAATTTCTTCTCACACGGGTCTACCATATGTGCATCTTTTGCAGGCCATGTGCACTCCAGAAGTAGAGTCTGTCTCTACAACACTACATAACAGGATGTGTATGTGATAAAGTCTAGTTTTTTCTATGCAAGGTCGTGGATCTGATCAATTTTGTTGGGGACAACACAATATGATCTCATGGATCTCACACTTCATAGGAGGGGAGTCTACATGGATCTATACATGCAAGATCATCATTTACATTTGGATCTACAAGATTTAACTCTGTTTGCTTACTGCATAAAGTGTGACACGCCATTACAATGAGACAACCTAGGGCACAATTCCACACACAGGAAACACACACAGAAGATGTTACCCTCTTGGTCACCATTCAGATGTACCTGCTAGTTCCTTCTGTTGTAAGCTCCACTCTTTGTGAGACTCTGTCTTCAGGGAATCTATTCTTTCTTTCTCTTCTTCATTCTACATCTTCTCAATCTAGGAGAATCAAGGATCTACTTCATGTCCTTCTCTTGAGGGTTTTACGGGTCTAAACCCTGGATTTCATTGAAGGTTATATTGAGCGTCCAGAAATCATTATGTGAATTTAGCCAGTGACAAAAGGTGAGGATTAGCATAGATATGCTTTAATGCTAAAAATAGATCTAATTCCCGAGAGTTAATCTAAGAATTTTCCCGCACAGGTACCCAATGTCGGTTAGCCCAGAATTAGCTGCTCGGTTTCTCCTATGGGTGCCCGATGTCAGTCCTGGGTGACTGCCTCCAATTCACCCTAGTCCAATGATGATTACTATGTTTTCAGATATTCATTTTTTAATGCATGCTCAAGTGAATCTGGTCAGCTCCACAACTTAACTGTTTTCTCAAATTGTTCATCTGGTCTCTACTACAACACAATCCGGTAACATCATGCAAATCAGCTAAGGCTTTCTAAACTTTCTTCTTTGCACTTAGGGTTTTACATTTCATTGTATTACATAGTTTGGGTACTTTGGTAATATTTCTATTATTTCAGTTATTGCATTTATTTTACTTCTCATCATAGCATCAATTTAGGCTACATATATTACTATTTTAGCTTAATCATTTTGGTGAACCTGAACTTCATGATCCAGTCTTTCTGATCCTTCATTAGGGATTTTCTCATATTTTCTACCATGGCTCCTAAAGTTTCTCAAAGTTATTTGTATGATTCAATTCAAGATGCATCCTAATTGCTAAGTTATTCTAAAAAAATCCTTAGGCACCATATATCTCCCTATTGATACGATCGCCGCATCAAGTGAGTGTTATTTTAGATTGGTTAATCTAATGATCCTAGTCTTCAAGATCTTCCATCTAATCAATCCATGTTAGACTCAATTCAAGATTTACATTATTTATTTCAAGATAAATTCCAGGACTATGGAATCCATGTTTACATCTCTCAAATCTGAAATCCAGACATCTGAAGAACACTTCTCAGGCTCATGTTTGTTCTCCTTCTCCATCTCATCTTCATGTCTGTGTCTTCTACATGTGCTTATATTAGTGAGCCTCAAGTTATTCCACTATTATATCCTCTCCTATTTGAGTCTCACAATGACTAAGCAAAATGATCATTCTTGTTGAGGTATCCTTAGTCATCAATTAATCACTTTACCATCTACTTATGACTATCCTCCTTATTGTCTTGCAAAATATCGAGGCCGAATTCATATTGAAATTATCATCGCATCAATGGACATAATGACAATGATTTATATGCTTTACAATGAATATTTAAACATCTTGAGTGTCAGGGCTTTATCTCATTCACTACACAACCTGTTGTTGCATGCCCATCTACAAATGGTACATCTCAATGGGTTCCTATATATTTTTTGTCTATATATAGTGATCATCATGTTATCACTTCTACGGTTCCTTCTTTGGCCACTTAAGGGCTGCCTATTCAGTCCACTTCACCACCTCTTGCAGATAGTCCTACTTCTCAACTCAATTTATATGTGACATTACAAATTTCATCTAAGTAACCTCCTCTTTAAAATATGAGTTCATCCTTACCTCCACTCAAGTCATCTGTGGTCAAGAAACAACCACTCGTTATACAAGGCAAGCACACTGTAGATGACATTTTTCAACTCTCGTAATTCAAGGACCCTATCCAGTTCATGCCTCGATGTCCAATAACTTTTGTTAAAGAAACTACTACTTACATTGATCCACTTAGCATCTTTTGACTAAATCTTTGTCACTTACATATTTGGGGGGCATGACGCTTATCATCCCCCTCCCTCTTCTAAACAAAAAACATGTGTATTACATATTCATCACATAACAATCTAACATCTATTCATTACCAAGTTCACCTAAGCAACATCCTCTTTAAAAGATCAATTCAACCTAGCCTTTACTCAAGTCATTTGCGGTCAAGAAACAACCACTAATTACACAAGGCAAACACACTCTAGCTGAATTTTTTCAATTCTTGCAATTCAAGGACCCTATCCAATCCTCGCCTCAACTTCTAATCTCTTTTTTCAAAGAAACTACTCCTTACATTGATCCACTTATCGTCGTTTGAATAAATTTCTATCACTTACATATTTTAGAGGCATGAAACTGATCATCCCATCCATCTTCTAAACAAAAAACATGTGTATTACATCTTCATCACATAACAATCCAACATTTGTTCATTACACCCATACTTCAACATACACTCGCATAGTTATTCCCTGATGACACACTCTTGTGCTTCGGTTCACATTTGACTGTGGAGGACATTCTATACACACGAACCCCACACACTGCACTATAGACTCTACACATTGTGTGTCTTCATAAATTCTACACTTTTCATCCTACATCTTGTCCTACATACATCATACACATTCTACTCATGTCTCACATACTACATCATAACCACTACATATTGCACATTTTCACACATCATACACGTCATCTTACATATTATATCCTACATCTTGCACCTTACATCTACTATGCCTCTACACATCTTAGGTCATCTACACATCTTACATTACACACTATACACCCTACTATGCAAATTACACATTTTGTATATTCTCTTCTATGTGTTTCACCCACTACCTGATTACGCACTCTAGTCTCACAGTACATACTGAACAATTGAGGTTATACATAACTAATGGACCTCATCACCCTTACATCTTCATCATTCAATATTTCTCATGTGACATACTTAGATTAAGCGATATACGTTTTAGGCTACAAGGTCACTTCTTCTCGCATCATCTCGTGATAGGCTACAACATCACTTTTTCTTGCATCATTTAGTAGTATACGATTTAGGCTAAAACACCACTCCTTTATATTCATCTTATCGTGATATATGCTTACGGTACAATGTCACGCATAACTCGTCTTTGTCACATTTCATCACTACACACCCATCACAATGGGTTGCACACAACACATAGTTCATCCATTTCCCGATGACGCACTCTCATTTATGGTTCATTCTTTATTGCTGAGGGGGAATACTAAATGAACCTCACTGCATAAAATTCCATTCGCTTGGGGGGCACATGGCTCCATCACAAACATACTCCATTTTATGGTTGTACTTACTCTTACTTACTCAAGATTTTACACTTACACTTTATTCCACATTCTAGCTAGATATATTGTATGTCATTACTTTTACCATACACACATGTGCGTTTACTTGCTTTTCTAGTTATGATCGCAAATGATATAGGGATACTACATGCAATATGGATGCTTAACTATCCGTTCCACAGCGGCTCGTATGGGCATCCACATTCATCCGCTACACATGATACTAATCATGCAGGTAAACCACACATATTGGAATCTACACACACATTTTTCCCTAGGTCCACTCTCATCACTTTTTACACTTTTGTATCTTTAGTCTCCACATTTTGTCTAGTCCTTTGGCACACATTCTACATAGCTCTACATGGATTTCAGGTACACATCTCTATCTACTTTATGTTACCAAGATTTCTGATCATCAACATAAATTGGGGGAAAATGTATACACAAACTCACGCACTTTTATTCATTATTTAGTCCTGGTCTCATACTACTATTCATATGGTTCTTAAGTGAAAAGAGTAATAATTAGCCCATGTCTTTGGCCATTTTTTCATTGCTTTTTATTGTTATTTTCGATCTTACACCTGTAATTTTCTGGTTTGTAATTTCATACAAAGTTTTTCCTATTTGTGACTGGGGCACCCAACAAGGACTAGGGCGGCCAACCAGGACTGGGGTGCCCTAGGCACCTTTGTCCCCTCTGGGAACCTTCATCCTCTTTATACTTTCCTCTAACTTTTTGGGAACTTTCTATCCATTTGAGATTCTTATATTTTTGGTGGTTGAACTTTTTGGGGTTAGTTATGAAATTAATGTAAAAGAACCATATAAATATAAAGTTATGTGACCATAGTGAGGGACCAAGCACTAATCACTTACTATCACCACCTAATGTTGCATCCATAAAAGGAATCTATAGCTACATTTGCATCCATCTAGCTCTTTCACAAGGCACACAAGGTTGGTTCATCTGTATCACACTTCATAGGAGGGGAGTCTATTTTTTCTATGTTCACATTTATTAGATTCTACATATCGTTACCTACTCACTACTTCACAAAGTGTGACTATCACAAGAGCACCTAGGGCACAATTACACACACACATACCCATAGAACTACATTGGGTCTGAGATGAAGTGCAAAGCTTAGTGATAAGTTTATCAATTTGGAACTTGAGGAAGTTTTGAACCCTTCATATGCATATTTCTTTTTTAGGGTTTTGATGGTTTGCCTAGGGTTTTGAATGTATTTATTCAATGCAAGATTATGGCGACATCTGACGAAGTACAACGATATTCATGTGACATGAAGCGAACATAGGAAACAACTCAACGATACCTCAGAGGAGGTTTTTTGTTCATTTCCGCAAAATAAGGCACCTCTATCCCTCTTCAGGCACTCCTTTTTAGTTAGGCAGTCCATATACACACTTTCTCATAATCTCGTGTGAAGGTTTCCTCCTCTTGTTCATACAGTCTCCACTATGACATAGTCTCATGATATCATCGATTTAACAAAGGATTTCTTAACCCTCTTTACACATTAGGGTTTTACATTTCATTTCTTAGATTGCTTGGGTACTATTTCAGTGTTTTATTACTACATTTATTCAGTTATTTTACTACTCCTATAGCATTAGATTACACTATAATATTCTATTTTAGTTTAATTAGGTCTATGGTTGGTAAAGATCTCTTTCAGGTTTACAGGGAGGCCTTGCAGAATCATTCTATAGACAATTTTATTAATAAGGGAAATACCAAATTTATTCCTAAAGTTGGGAGTCCTAAAATCATCATTATCTGGTGGAATATTACGCTTCTTAATGTTTCCTATAAGATCTTGGCCAAATCTGATCCAAAAATGGGTGCTTGAAACTAACACTTTTAATCGTTTTCAAGGATTGTTAATTTTTAATCAACTTGAAGTATTTTATACTCCCCAAAATTGATCAAAATCTAATTATGGGTTGAATTCAGAACTGAAATTAAGTTTTCAATTTACTCAGAACTCATTATTTATTGATTTTAATTGATTTCCCAATTTTATCAATTAATGATTATAGTTGCATTCATATTCATATTCTAAATTTAAATTATTGCAAATAATCAGAAACTGAAAATAGAATCAGAACACAACACCAGATTGTTTACAGGGTTTGGAATTCCTATGACCTTGGGTTTGTGGTGAACCAATCCACTAATAATGTTAAAAAAATGTAAATACAATAACCTTTTACATTAACCAATAATGAATCAAAAACCTACAAAAATGTGTTTCAAACCTTCGAATGACATTAATGGAGCTCAACATTTGTCCTTCACCTTCCTGATCCACTGGTAGCGGTGTCTCCCTTTGGTTCTACACCTTCATGTGACCTTAACAACACATAAATCTATCACAATAGCTCCAAATAGGATAAATGATCATGCCATTGTGTTTTTTTCAAAATTCTCAGCAACTTTCATATACAACTCGAGATTTGGAAGTGAGCAGAAGTGCCCCAAAAATTGTACTTTTCCAAAAATGCCTCCTTATTCTTTTACACAGACCTAGCACTTCCTCATTACAAATACAAGTGAGTTTATTTTATATCACTTACAAGAGGGTGGCGGGTTGGTAAGGCCGCCCATATTTTTTGGATGAGGTTAGGGGTTCAAATCCCCCCTCCTTCTCTTATGTTGCCTCCTTTTGTTTTTATCCCACATTTAAATGCATTTTTGGTGGAGGAGGTTTCAAAAAGATATTGTTTTAGGCTTTATTAAATCCTTTTCACGTGGGTTTTAAAGTGGTCAAAGGACCACTTGGGCATAACCTCCCCCACCTTATTCTCACGTGGATTTCCACACCTAGCATTTGCATGCCCCCCTACCACCGCTTCACTCCTCCTCTACGTGGAAGCATAGCATGTTGGCGGTTTATGTGGGTTTGGAGGATTATGTGGTTATACTAATGTTTGAACATTAATATATATATGCATGGCATTTACAAATAATGTATGGAAAATAATTACAAAGTAATATGAAATTCGACGATGGTATTTTTCTCCTTTTACCACTTGCCTGATGTTGACTGAGCCACTTGGTCAATTGTGCATGTGTCCACGTTACCATGGTCATGTTGACCAACATTGACCTTGCAGTTGACCAAACTTTGACTGGATATATCTTGAGCTCAGAGTATCCGTTTTTTACGTTCTTATAGTCGTTGGAAAGCTCTCTAAAGGCTCTACTATACTAACATAGTTTAGGGAAGTTTAGGGAACATTTGACACTAAAATTGATCCCCTGATCAAAATACCTTACTCTCTGTATTGCTGGAATTCTTCCCTGGATTGTTCACTCTATTCAAACTAGTTTTTATAAGGGAAGATACATTCTTGACAATATTTTAGTTTTTTGGGAAGGTATGGAGTGGGCTAGAACTTCCTTGCAGTAGGTTATTTTTCTCAAAATTGATTTTGAGAAGGCTTATGATCGAATTAAACGGGCCTTTATTCTTGCCATGCTCAAATCCCTTGTGTTCAGACCCTTCTTTGTCAATGTTGTTAGAAATTTGTTTGCTGAAGCTTCTTCTTGCCTCATTATTAATGGACACCAATCAAAATCTATCAAGCTATTCAAATATATGAGGCAAGGTTTTCCTCTCACTCCTACCATTTTTGTTCTTACATTTGATACTCTTGGTTATTTTATTGCAGAACGGTCTAAGCGAGGATACATTCGAGGAATATTTATCCCTAATCATGCTTCTCAATTTATCAATGGGAATATCGCTGATGAATCTTTCTTTACCTCAGTCGAAAATGAGCAAAACATTACAGAGTCGTTATTGTGTTTAGACATATTTTATAAAGCTTCAGGTTCCAATGTCTAGTTAACCAAATATCCTGGCATTAGGTAGATGTTTTGGCCTATGCCCGATTGGTTGGCATCTTATCCTTGGAAATGGATTAATTATGGGAAAAAATTCAAACTCTCTGGAAATTTATCGTTGATCTAGTGGTGAAAAATATTCTGCGTTGGATCTCTAAGTCGCTTTCTTTAGCATGTAAATTCCAAATTTGCACCAAAATTTTAGCTGCCATATAAGTGTATTATGCAACTTCTGCGGGATTATCTTTTCTTTTATGATCAACAAAGTGGCTTCCATCAGGTGGCTTGGGATGTTTGTTCCCTCCCTCATGACCAGGGTGGTATGGGAGTTATTGATGTCTACAAGTAGAGAATTTCTCTTTGTGCTAAATGGGTTATTATATGTATAAATGGTAATTAATCTTGGAAAATTATTTTAAGACATTATATTTCTTCAGGTGGCCCTTAAGGTAAAAATTTCCAAAAAAACATTGGGTTACATACCTTGATCATCATTAGAGTGCCAGTCAAAAGGATTGGTACCTTTGTTGTGAAGAGTATTTGGAAAGAATTTAAGTTGTTAACCCTATGCTTCACTGGATTGGGAATGGATTTTGCACCGAGATCTCATTCAATGATTATGACATATGGTGGTATCCCATCTTTATCAATGAAAATATCACATTGGTTGAAGTTCCAGGTATGAAGGAGCTTCGAATTTCTCGCAAAGGCATAAAACCCATTTGTGATCTTATCTCCTAGAGAGTTTGGCTTCCTTGGCACGAAATCAAACAAAAATTCAAGTTGGTCAGTTCTAACCTTCCATTTGTGCTCAAAATTTAGGAGCTGATGTATGATGTTATGCTTCATAAGTTGGGCCAATAACCTCCTTCAGCCTGTTGGACGGACTGCTGATGGAATATTTATATTCCTCTTCTTAATTATGATGGTAGATGTGTATGTTGAAGGTGTAAGTGTTTTTTGTATGATGTGTTTGAAGATATCTAAAGGGGTTTTAGATTGTATAGGTCTAGGATTTATTGGTGTAAGAATGATTAGAATTATATGTGGGGATAGAGTATCATTTGTAGTTATATTAAGTGGGGGTGTTTGCGTAATAGATGTTTCAAGAGATGGTATAAATGTGGATATAGATTCAGGTGTTGATGTGGGTATGGTCATAATAGCAGATGTGATTAATGTGGAAGTGGGTGTGGATGCAAGAATGTGTGATGAAGATGTAAAGGTGGGTATTGGAGTAGTAATAGGTGAAGGACTAGATGTGATAGGTGAGGATGTGGTAGATATGGATGGGAAATTGGGTGTAACTAGGATGGATGTGGATTTGGTATTTGTGGATATAATTGAGGTAGATATAATAGGTGTAAATGTTTATGAAGTTGTGGATGTGGGAGAAGAGTCTAAAATAGACATGGGTGCACCGTATGAAGAGATGATGGAAATTGATGGCGGTGTTGGTTATTGAATTATAGTACTTATGGTATGCGCATTAGGTTTATTTGATGTGGAGGGTGGAATTTGATTATTTGGTGGATGATTATGGAATTTTTTTTTAAAATGTCAAGAGGTTGATTAGGTGGTGCGTTAGGGTTATCCACTTGGAGGTCACCGCAGTATATGAGTTTTTGGAAAAGGTCTTTAAAGTTATGAAACTTCTCAATGTTATGACCATGGACTTGATGATACTTACAATAATTTTCCTCATGATACCATGATAGTTTGGGTCATGATTCATCAAAAATTAGGATGGGAGGAATTCGAATAATATGGACTTCCATTAACTTGTCGAATATGGAACTTTAAGATTCCCCAAGAGGGGTATAGTTAGGAGGTGTTCTAGGAGCTCGTTTTGGAGACTCCGAGTGAGAATTGAATGTGGAGGAAGATTTAACCATGATGGTATTAGTGGAGTTATAAGATTTATCACCATATATGGAGGATTTAGTAAATTTGTACTTGGGTTTATTTGATCAAATTTTTAGATGGCCTTGCTCAAGGGCACAAAGTTCAAATTTATAAACCATGGTAAATTCCTCTTCAAAGGTTTGGAATGATTTTATTTCAAGATTAGAGGAAATATGCTTCACACAAGACCATGATAACAATTCAATTACTTCAATCTATAAGAGAGAATGATAGTTGGTTGATTATGCCTCACCATCCTACGACATGACTATGAGAAGAGTTCAATTAATTCAGTCTGTGGAAGAGAGAATGATAGTTATTTGATTATGCCACACCATTATGCGGAAAAATCCATGATATATTCATCATCAAATTGTCTAATGGCGTAGAGGTCTGTGATAGGGATATTACGTGCATTATTTATTGAAAATTTCTCTAAGAAAAAATGTGTGAGTTGGGTGAAAGAAAATAATGAGTTTTGGGGAATGTTGTTATACCAATCCAACATGGTTCCAGCTAACAACATGGGGAATGTACGAAACGTAAGGTCTTGATCATGGGAAATGATATAACATACGTGTCAAAAGTCATGAAGATATTATTGGGGATCCTAATTACTAGTGACCTTAGAGAATTTTGGGAGCTCCCAATATAGGGAATAAGGCTTTACGGTGACTGATGGATTTATAGGTTCATTGCAAATTTTCTCATATGAGAAAGTGGTTTTAGATCCCAACGTAGTGGTTTCAAGACTATCAATCCTACTCATTAAATCATGCATGGATCATTAGATGTATGGGGATGAGAGTTTTAAGGATGTGGTCATGGAATATATGAAGTAGATGGGTTAGGCTAGGAAAGGGGTTGGTATGTTTGAGGATGAGTTAGTGTTGGTGGAAGTTGTTGATAAGGGGGAATGTAATTGAATGTTTGGGATTGAATGGGTTCAGATATAGGTTGTTGTTGAGAGATGGGGATGTAATAAGATTGATGAGATTTAGTTGTTTGTTGAGTGATAGGGACACTAGGTTGGTTTGGTATGGAATGAGTTGGAATGTAGGTAATGGGTGGTTGAGATGTTTGAGTGGATTGGTTGGGAAGTATGTAACGAAAATCACCTCGAAGAGGAGGTTGATGGGTTTGAGTTGATTTAGAAGGATAGGTTTGTGAAGTGATCACATTCGCATAAAAATAGGAAGTGGAAATATGGTGGAAATATGGAAAGATGGAAAGGATAAACGTAAACTCGTTGAATAGTGGGTTTGTAAAGAGGGAGGTTGGTATATTTATTAAGAAGGTAATCATGAAGGGAAATTGGGTTGGCATCGAGAAGCTCTTAGAATTTCGTACATCTACAAGGGATGGTAGAAGGCCCAAAATATTCGATAGAGATGGTGGAAAGGGGTGTAGTTGGTATGGATGGGATGGAGTGATGATAAAGAAAGGGGTTGGATTCAAAATAGGTGTTAGGTTGGATGATTGGAGACTCTTTAAGATGGGGGATGGGGAAAAATCATTGAGTAACCGGGGAAGAGGCAACCAAAGGGGTAGATGAAAAGATAGAAATGGTGGAAGTTTGCTGGGAGAAAATAGTGGAAATAGGAATGTTGTTGGATACCATGGTTTGTTCCATTTTCTTTCTTGGGAAAGTGTAATAACATACATGAAATAAACAATAATACAAGAAAATATGCTGATTTTTAATTACTTCAAACAAGTCACATAACACAGTTTTGATTATCTTGATTATTAAATATGTGAGAAGAAAATAAAAATGGGCTTGAAGGGAGCCTAGGAAATGGCCAAACTATGGATGGTTTCAAGTAGTTTTGGATGGATTCCTCGATATACCCAAAGTTATGTGAGGCACAAATCTGTCATGACTACCGGTATAAGGCCTACCCCTCCATGTCACACACCACAGTGATAAGGGTTTCAAGCACTTAGCCAATAAACTGATAGCCAAATTTTTTTTAATGGGGCCAGAACACCGCGAGATATTTCCTATTGGGTTATTAGATTCCAATACTTCCACATGGGAGGATATTTTTAAGATGTGTAGTTTTGATGCGTGTATTTTGGATGTGTGGGATAAAAGTGAATGTAAAGAGTTAACCTCCTAGTTAGACTATATTGCTAAGAAAATATGAAGGTTATTTTTAATTCCAAAATGAAGTGTTATGTTTGATGAAGAAAATAAAGCAAGGAAGGGAAAAAATGATGCAAAAAGGAGAAAATAGAGAAAATGGAGAATACATGGACAATATTTTTTCCTTTTATTTTTAAAGAAAGCAAATTAATCCAAGAAAAGCATCCCATGCACATGAGAAATGAAGGAATGATCCTACCTGTGAGGTTGGTAGAAGGACAAAAGAAAATGGAAATGAAAGACAAATGAAAAGACTCGCTAAAGAAGGGTGAGTCCCACTGGGCGTGTCGGAATAGTGAACCAATTTTCTTGTACCTATTTCAGATTAGTGAATTCATAACAAAGAAAATTAGTAAAACCAAATATGAGAGGGTTTAAAATACCTTTGAAGTGGATGATAATGGATGTGGGAAAAAAAGAGAGATCTTCCTCGCGGCAAGCTAGATGACTTGCAGAACAAAGATAACTCCACCTGAAAAATGGATTAGTAGATGGATTAGTGGGTTTCCTGACAATGACAGTCTTGAGAAATGAAAAATTTCTAGGATGGATGTCAACCCACGTTTTGGATAAAATAAATGATGAATAACTTATATGATGTAGTAGAATCTGAGATAAGATAGAAAGATGGAATGCAACAAATAAAGTAAAATTCAAATCTAATCTAAGTAAAAGCAAACCAAATCAAATGTGAGTGGGTCGATGGTGACCCGAGACTGTAGAGCCCAGTCGATGATGATTGGAGTAGGCCAAGTCACAAAATGACAAAAAAATGTAGATCTGAAGGATTTAGAGGGATATCCCATGGTTGGTGATGAGGATGAGATGGAACTGGAACACTGTAAAAAGATCTGGATCTGGATCACACATAAAGGATGCAAGAAAATTATAAAGTTAGAGAACTGTTTAACAGGGTCGACGGTGACTGATCTCGATTGGTGGTGACCAGATCTGATGAAGTTGGGATCTGAAGCTGCAAGTGTTTAGAATGACAAGATTGAAGGATGGTGAATGTTGTGGGATCATAAAACTAATGATTGACAGAAATCCAAACAAATACGAGTCAGGTAAATGATGACTAGACAAATGTTAGAACATAATATTAAGTGCTCATAATATTTAGTTTATAATTACATAATGTAGAATATAGTTTATATTATTTGTCATTTAATATAAAATTTATATTAGGTTTATTATTTATTTATTAAATCGGGGTGTACCCCTTCACTTAATAGTCATAACCTTTCAGGTTTTTAAGTATGGTCGTGGGCCATAATCAATTGTATTGTATTACACCGCGTTAAAAATATTAAGCAGGAAGTGAGGAAGGGAGTTAGTAGACTGGTTAAAATTTTCTCGTTAATGAAAAATTATTTTCTTGGTTTTTTACCCCATTGTGGTTTTCCACGTTAAATCTTGTGTCATTGTGTTATTTCATTTTTTTGTGTTAACTGGTTATGTATTAATGTTTGGTTTACTAAATTTTTTATATAGTTAATTAATATCTCGGTCTTAATATGGTACCAGATCGATTAGGTAATAACTATAAAATTAATTAACGGATAGACATGTCTGTTGGATGGTTGGTTAGTTGGCTAGGAATATTTATTTAACCCCCCCTCCCCTCTCTGGGGACATGTGTTTTGGATGTTGGTGTGTGTGCACAGGGTAAAGGTGACTTTGAATTCATACCAGTGTGTGAAAACCTTGTACGAGATCAGGTAAGAATAAACTATATGTGAAATATTTCCATTTTTTATATAGTTTTCATGTGCATGATAAAATCCATTCAAGGTTTTTTCAAGTAAATTTATAAGAAGAGGAGATAAGCTCCATAGAAATAGGGTTTCAATTTTTCCCATTGGAAGGGTAAAATTTTTTGTCCCCTCTGTAAATTCATGTGGAATAGATTACTTTGTATCCCCTGGTAAAAGTATTTTAATTCTTTTATCTTGCCCATATAATTTGGGCCCCCTTTAATTAGGGTTTACATCATTTCTTTATAAATCATGCATATATTATAGGTTAAAACTATAATCATTTTTTATAAGATATGATTTATATAAAATAAAATAAAATATATAATATAGTTTATGTAAACAATACTATAATTTTTTTGGCATATATAGTGTATAGTTTAAACTATAAGATATATACCATACTGCGACCCTATCCCATGTGGCCCATAATCTATCAACTAATATATAGTTTTTATAACTATATTAAAATATATATTTAAGGTTTAAAACATTATTTTTCTAAACACAAAGGTTTAAAATTTTCTTTAAACTATCCTAAGTAAGGGGGCAGCCCCATTCCTTCTCCACCCTTGCCCCTTGGCCGCCACTTGGATGGATCTACTGCGACCTGACCTGGCCCTCTCTGTGTATGCCACATGGCCTCTCTGTCCCCCATCAAGCCAACAGGCTGTCTCGTGGCCGCGCGCTGATTTTTTTATTTTTATTTTTTGGTACTTTAGTCCCACATGGGGATGGTTGAGGTGTAAGTAAGGATTTAAAATCCTTGGGGAAGAAATGAATGTCGAGTGAATTTTCTCACACCACTACATTTTGTTTGAGGAGCATTGTGGCTCAACTCGCCCGATCTATGTTTGGCTCACATGGGTGGCTAGCTCTTCAGGTTGTGCAAAGTAGCTCATTGTTGGTCTAAAATGGCAAGTTGAAATTGAATGTGGCTCGGTTGATTGTCTTGAAATTACATGTTGTATGACTTGGCCAAGTAGCTTAAAACTCTATGCATTGGTAAATATAAACATTGATGGTTTGAAACTGCAAAGTGGAATATAAGCATTGGCTTCGTTGAAATATAAATCTTGGTTCATTGGAAAAACAATATGGCTCGGTGAGTTGATAATAATGAAATGACACACACACACACACACACACACACACACACACACACACACACACACATACACACACACACACACACACACACACACACACACACACACACACACACAATAAAGGAACAAGAGCTCCAATTTTTATATATAAACTATTATTATTTTTTTCTTTTTTAAAAAAACTTAAATATAGTTAATCATAAAGTTTCTTTTTCAATAAAAATAATGTAATCTTTTTTTAATATTTTTTTGTGACAAAAAGACTATATCGTCATCGTCGTTTGGATAGAAAAACTAAAAAACAATTCACTCACATTTTGATTTAATTTTAATATCATACTAATGCATTCGTGTGTAGATTATCTCGTGACAGGGCCTCCTTTTTATGACATAAAATGATCTATTTTTTGATTGGGAGGATTAAATAATGACAGGGGGATTTATATTGACTTTGATTTTTTAATCCTTGTTAATTATTTAATTTAATTTATGAGAAAAAGGGGTATAATCAGTTTTTAATTGATAAATCTCAAATGTTGAATGAGAATAATTACAACATTTAGAAGATTCGATTAAAGACAAAATTCATGGATCTCGCAAACTATGGGCGGTTGTGAACGGAACTAAAAAGTACAAAAGGTGATGTCCATCATTTTGTGAAGCATACAAGATGATTTTCTGCTTCATATCGAGAATCAAGAAATTTTGAGTGAGGCTTGGACTCAATTAGAATTGATACATGAAGGTACGCGTTTATAGAAAATAATTAAATTGATTTTAGAATTTATGATAACTCTCATGAAGGGAAATGAAAAAGTAATTAATTATTTGGCTAAAATAAAAAACATTAAGTCTTAGTTGGATGGGTCTAGTTGTAACTTAATTAAGGATAAATTACTTTATTTAATTATTCAGTTGAATATTCATGAAAAATTTAGAAATTTCATTTCAATTTTGAATTTTAAATATAAAAAAGAACAAGACATTCCATATTTTAAAACCCTTAGTTCTCTCCTCATTCATGAAGAGAAATTAATGAAATTTTTTTATTATAAGGAGAATGTCACTCAGGCACTTCTCACTCAAAAATCAAAAGGTAAAACTTCTAGATTCAACAAAAACCAAAAATCAACTTTTAAACCTTCTAGTAAAGAGAAGAAACTAAGAAATTTAAGAGTTAGATTTGACGGTAAATATCTTTACTATGGTAAATTTGACCATAAGAAAGAGAAATGTAAATTTAAAAATAATAAGTCAAATTTCAAAAACCAAAAGGGTAAAAAAATATGATCAAAATCAAAATAATAATAATAAAATATAGTCATAAATCAAATGTAATTGCTTTGTATGCTGCCTTTATCATTACAAAATAAATTAAGTGGATATTGGACAATGGTGTCTTTAGGAACATGACCTTTAAATCTGATATCCTATCTAAACTTAGAGAACGTAATGATCATATCTACTTGGGTGATCATTCCATTCTCAATGTTCAGGGACAAGGTAAAACAATAGTTTCAAATGGTTTTATTAACAATGTTTTGTTAGTTCCTAAAATTAAATGATTTTTCTTTCTTATTCTCAGTTGACTCAAAATAACTATAGTGTAACACTGTTAAAAGATAAATGGTTTATTAAAAATGAACATAATATTACTATAGATGAAGGCATTCAAAGAGATAACTTGTATGTGTTTAATGGCTTTCCTTTTGCTTCTTGTTTATCATCTCAAATAAGTGACATGCAATTGTGGGGTGAGAGACTAGGTCATGTCAACTTCAGGAGCATGTACGACATGTCTTGACTAAACCTAGTGACTGGTCTGCCACCTATTTCTCAAAATTATGAAGCATGTGAAGGATACTTACGTGATAAGCAATCTACTAATCCCTTCCACAGTCATCATGATGCTAACTCTTCTTAACCTTTGGAATTTGTCCATAGTGATGTCCGAGGACCTCTAGAAGTTCCATCCGTTAATGGTTCTTTATATGCTATCACATTCATTGATGATTTCTCTCGTATGATTTAGTCTTATTTTATTAAAAATAAATCTGATGTCTTATCAAAATTTTAGGAATTTAAAGCTTTAGTTGAAAACTCTTCTAGGTATAAAATTAAGAGACTTAGAACTAATAATGGGGTAGAATACATCAGAAAGACATTTAACTCATTTTGTGTTGAATGTGGCATTCAAAGAGAGATGAATACTCCTTATTCCCCTCAACAGAATAAGATTTTGGAAAGGAAAAACCGAACCATTTTGGAAATGGCTAGAACTATGATGCATTCAACACAGGTTCCTAAATTCCTCTGGGCTGAAACTATGAACACTATTGTTCATATCTTGAATAGAGTTCCCACTGAATTCTTATTCAATTCCACTCTTCTGGAAAAGTGGTCAAATAAAAAACCAAGTGTGTCTCATTTTAGAATCTTTGGTAGCCATCCTTCCCTCTTTATTCCAAAATCAAAACAGAAGAAGCTTGATCAAACCTATTTTCCTTGTATCTTCATAGGATATGGTGTCAAAACTAAATGTCTTAGGATCTTTGATCCTTTAAAAAGAGAATTTATAGAAAATAGGATTTTTAAAGTCTTGGAAAAACCTTTTTGTTCATCTTCTTCATCTTCTGTTTCAATTATTCACAATGATTCTAATGAAAATGAAAATGAAATTGAAAATTGTGAAAATGATGTATGTGATAAAGAAACTAGTAATGAACCTATAGTTGAAAAATATTTAGTACTTATTTCCTCTATAACCAAAAGACATATATGGGTTGAGTTTATTATTCAAGACTCTAATCCTAGAAACCTTCAGAAATTGACTAGAAGTCAACATACATATCATGCTTTGATGACATTGTATGAACCTAAACCCCAATCTTTTGAAGAATATTCTTCTGATGAAAGATGGATAGATGCAATGAAATCTGAATATTATACCTTGATTAAAAATCAAACTTGGGATTTAGTCCCTCCTCCTGAAAAATGAAGTATAGTCATATCTAGATGGCTATACAAGATTAAATATAAAGCTGACGGTAGTGTCAATAAATTCAAATTCATATTAGTAGCTTGAGGGTTTACTCAAAAAACTAGTATCGACTATGTTGAAACCTTTGCACTAGTTGTAAAAATGAGAATGTTAAGGATTTTGATTGCCTTAGTTGTTCAATAAGGTTAGTGTTGAGTTGTGGAGCTTAGTTGCTTCATTGGCATGCTTTTACAGATTTGCTAGAATACATAGTAACCGGTGTCAATTGATGAACTGTTGTCGGTCACCCATGGACTGGTATTGGTCAGGAAAGGAGGAACCAACATTGATTAGGCCTAACCGACATCGGTTAAGGCTAACCAACATCGGTTGCTTATGCATGACTATTATAATTAAGTTGTGGGAATTAGATCTATATTTCGTTGTAAAGCGAATCTAATGGTTGTAATTGCATAACTAAAGCTCCCTAAGATTGTAGATGCATATATAAGTATGAATCTAGGGTTTAGAATTTAAGAATTTATTAAGAATTAAGAGAAGTTTCCTTTAGAGAGAAAAAGAGAAATTTGTAGAGAAGAAAGTACATGACATCCAAGAAGGTGTGAAATATTGCGAATCTTCATTGGATTTCCTCTGTGATAATAAATTGGTTGTTTCTTGGTGGACGTAGCCCACATTGGGTGAACCATGTTAAATATTGTGTATTGTTTATTCTTATTTATTTTCGTATTGATTGCTTTTATGCTTAGATTTGATAAATATATTTGTACAACTGGTGTGCTAACCCCAACAACTAGTATCAGAGCATCTTTGTTTGAGGGTTGTGTGTGTTGACAGATTTACTCACAGAGGGATTTTTGATTGAGTGCAAGAAAAGAAATGGGAGAAGAAGGAAAATTCAAAGTAGATAAATTTGACGGTTGTGACTATCTACTATGGAAGATGTAGGTGGAGGATTATCTATATTAGAAATATTTATACTTATTGTTGGATGAGAAGGCAAGACCTGTAAAGATGACTGATGAATAATGGAAAATTCTTGATAGAAAGGCTCTGCGATATATGAAATTGAGCTTGGAAGCATCTGTGGCTTCAAATATTACCAAAACAATATCTACGGTAAAGTTAATGAAATATTTAGCAAATCTATATGAAAAACCTAGTGCTTCAAATAAAGTTTATTTGATGATTTTTTTTTTTAATTTAAAGATGCAAGAAGGAGGATCTGCATCAAGTCATTTGAATGATTTTTGATCTATTGTAAATCAATTAAAATCACTTAATATTTTGTTTAAGGATGAAGTGAAAGCTATTTTATTATTATACTCTTTGCTAGATTGTTGGGATAACTTGGTAATGGTTGTTAGTAATCCAACGTCAGCTACTAATGTTTTAAAGTTTGACGATGTGGTTAGTATAATCTCAAATGAAGAAATACACAATAAAAGTATAGGAGAATCATCATCTGGGAATGCTTTGAATGTAGAAAGCAGGGGAAGGCAAAAGGAGAGATACAAGAGAAAGAATAATGGGAAAGCAAATTCTAATAATGAAATATCTAAATCCAGAGGTAGAGGTATAATATGTTGGGATTGTGGAAAGAAAGGTCATGCAAAGAAGGATTGTTGGTCCAAGGAAAACAAAGAGAATGTACTAGAGAAAGATAAAGAGGAAAATGTTTCTGTAAAATAGGTAATTCAAGGTTCCCTACTTCTCTCCTTGGATGATAAAATTGAGTCATGGGTCTTAGATTCAAGATCTTCTTTCCATACAATCCCTAATAAGGGATATTTTAGAAATTATGTCCAGGGTAATTCTGGTCATATTTATTTATGAGATGATGAACCATGCATTATTACCAGTAGAGGTGAAGTTCATCTTAAATTGTAAAATGGAAATGCATGGATATTGAAAGATGTGAGGCATGTTCCAAGCCTCAAAAGAAATCTAATTTTTGTAGGATAATTGTGTGAAACTGGTTACATGGTTACACTCACAGCCGAATCTTGGAAAGTTACCAAGGGATATCTTATTGTAGCAAGAGGCAAGAAGGTAGGATCATTGTATTTATCTACCTATATTACTGATTCCTTTTCTGAACTATCTACTTTAGATTCAGATACAAGCATGTGGCACAATCGGATATGCTATATGAGTGAAAAGAGAATGCATATCTTAAAGGAATAGGGTAAGTTATCAAATTTGAAACGTGTAGATCTTGATATTTGTGAGCATTGTATTTTTGGAAAGCATAAGAGAGTGAGATTTCTCAAAGTTGGGGCAACAAAGAATAAGCATAAATTGGAGCTTGTACACTCAGATGTGTGGGGACCATCCCAGGTAGCGTCTCATGGTAGATCCCAATACTACGTTACTTTCATTGATGACGCCACAAGAAAGGTATGGGTTTATTGTATAAATCGTAAATATGATGTTTTTGAAACTTTTAAAAGATGGAAAGCCCTTGTGGAAAATGAATCAAATTCAAAGTTAAAGTTCCTTAGATTTGAAAATGGTGGTGAGTACTACAACAAGGATTTCAATTATTATTTTTCAGTAAATGGAATACACAGAGAAAGAATGGTTCCTAGAACACCATATGAGAATGGTGTTGCGGAGAGAATGAACATGACAATCATGGAATGAGATAGAAGCATGAGGATACATGCTAGATTGCCCTTACAGTTTTGGGTACAAGTAGTAGATAGGGAAGTTTATTTGATTAATCGTGGACTTTCAAGTGCACTGAAAGGTGGAATATATGAAGAAGCTTGGACTGGAAAAGAGGTAGATCATTCTTTTCTTAGAGTATTTGGCTCAGAAGATTTTGTGCATATTGATAAGGAAAATAGAAAGAAATTGGATTCTAAATCTAAAATATGTACTTTCATTGGTTATGGCTCTAGTGATTTTGGATTCTAGTTTTGGGATTTATAAGGTTCTAAGATAATTAAGAATCGTGATATTGATTAGAATGAAAAGAGAATGTACAGGGATCAAGTTTTGATACCTAAAGGAAAACCAATGGAGAAGTTTGTGGATTAAAATGAACTATCGGATTTAAAATTAAAACCTACAAGTTTACACAATAACCGACATCGGTTTACCCCTGATCGATATCAGTCCTTTATACTGGTGTTGGTTATAGAAGATCCAGATCGGTGTCAGCAGAAGGTGACCAACGTCAGTCACTATCAAAAATAGATAAAAATCTACAGGAAGAGTAGATTGAGCCTCCGACACCCAAAATCTTAGTGAAGGTCACAAACAGTAAGTAGACCTCTAAAAAGATTTTCTCCTTCCTTGTCTTATTTATTATTGACTGATAGTGGTGAACTAGAAAGCTTTGAAGAAGCAATGTAGAATAAAGCCCATAAGTAGTGGGAGCATGGCATGGATGAGGAGATTGACTCCTTAGAGCAGAAATAGAGATGGAATTTGGTTAATTTTCCAGAAGGTAAAAGATCATATAAAAAAGTGGGTTTACAGGATCAAGGAAGAAGAGGGTGGACAAAAGAGATACAAAGCAAGGCTTGTAGTAAAGGGATTTGCATAAAAATTAGTTATTGACTTTAGTGAAATATTTTCTCCTATTGTTAAGATGACTTCTATTCGTAATGTATTGAGTTTAGTTGCAGTAGATGATTTATATTTAGAGAAACTAGATGCGAAGATGGATTTCCTTCATGGTGATTTGGATGAAGAGATTTATATGCAACAACCGCTTGGGTATAAAGTCAAGGGTAATGAGAAATTAGTGTGCAGGTTGAAAAAGAGCCTATATGGGCTTCAAACAAGCTCCAAGGCAATGGTACTTGAAATTTGATAGTTTCATGCATGAGAATGGTTACTTGAGATGTGAATATGACCATTTTATTTTATTTCAAGAAGCTTGAAAATGGGAGCTATATTATTTTTTTACTGTATGTGGATGATATGCTTATTGCAGGATCTAGTATGCAAGACATTGGTGAGCTTAAAGAAAATCTAGCTCACACATTTACAATGAAGGATTTATGAGCTACAAAGAGAATTCTTGGCATGAATATTCACATAGACAGGAAGAACAAGAAGTTGTATTTTTCTCAGGAGCATCATATCAATAAGGTGTTGGAAAGGTTTAATTTATAAACTTCAAAACTTGTAAGTACACCTATAGATGGACACTTCAAATTCAGAAAAGATATATGTCCTACATCACATGAGGAGGTTGAGTACATGGCACGTGTTTCATATGCTTCAGCAGTTGGGAGCTTGATGTATGTTATGGATTGTACTAGACCAGACATTGCACATGCAGTGTGATTTGTGAGCCGAATTATGGCTAAATCCAAGTAAAGACGAATTATGGCTAATCCAGATAAAGAGCACTGGAAAGTAGTTCGATAGATTCTTAGGTATTTGAGAGGGGCATCTGACATGTAATTATGTTATGGAGGTTTAGATACTTCTTTATGTGGGTATGTGGGTTCATACATGGCTGGTGATTTGGATGGCAGGAGGAGCACCACTGGATATGTTTTCATAGTAGGTGGCATGACAGTTAGCTATATTTATAGATTGCAGAAGGTTGTGCCCATGTCTACTACAGAGGTTGAGTAGGATACAACTATAGAAGCTAGTAAGGATATGATATGAATGATCAGGTTCATGGAAGAGTTGGGAAAGGAGCAAGAGTATTGTAATTTATACAGTGATAGTCAAAGTGCGATTCATCTGGGCATGTATTGGAGGATGGGTAACTGAAGTTAGAGAAAATTCATACAAAGGAGAACCCAGTGGATATGATGACGAAGTCATTGGCAAAGGATAAGTTGGATCTACAAACCACTTTTTTTGTTCTTCGAGTTTGAGACTTGAGGATGGAGAAACTAGCCAACCCTCCTTTTCTGGGGGAGAAAACTAGCCAAGGAAAGGATCAGAGGAAGGAGTTGTATGGTACAATGTAATAGTTTATCTTTAAGTGGGAGATTATTGAGTTGTGGAGCTTAATTTCTTTACTGGTATTCTTTTAGAGACTTGCTGGAATACATAGTAACCGACATCAATTGACGAACTGTCGTTGGTCACCCATAGACCGGTTTCTTGTGCATGACTATTATAATTAAGTTATGGGAATTAGATCTATCTTTAGTTGTAAAGTGAATCTAATGGTTGTAATTACATAGCTAAAGTGCCCTAAGATTGTAGATGGATATATAAGCATAAAGCTAGGGTTTTGAAGTTAAGAATTCATTGACAATTAAGATAATTTTCCTTTAGAGAGAAAAGGAGAAATTTATAGAGAAGAAAGTACAAGACATCCAAGAAGGTGTGGAAGATTACAAATTTTCATTGTATTTCCTCTGTGATAATAAATTGGTTATTTCTTGGTGGGCGTAGCCCACATTGGGAGAACCAAGTTAAATCTTGTGTATTGTTTCTTCTTATTTATTTATGTATTGATTGATTTTATGCTTAGATCTGATAAATATATATGTACAACCGGTGTGTTAACCCCAACAACTGGGAAATCCATTAGATGGATTTCAAAAATACCTTTCTGAATGGTGATTTAAAAGAAGAAATCTATATGGCCCAGCCTAAAGGCTTTGAAGAACCATGTACAAAAATATATGTTTGTAAATTTAAAAAATCTTTATATGGTTTAAAACAAGCTCCTAGAGAATAGTATGCAAATATTAATAGTTTTTTTTAATGAAGTTGGTCTTTCTAACTATTCATCCGATAATGATTTATTTGTTAAAATTGAATAAAATATTATCATTCTCATTTTATTATATGTTGATGATTTACTTATCACTAATAATTCTAAAAATTTAATTATGAAAATTAAAGAAAAATTAATGCAATATTTTGACATGACAGACTTAGGATTATTACATCATTTTTTAGGCATGACAATATTTCACGATAAAAATTTTATTATAATATCTCAATCACATTAAGCAACTAATTTTCTTAAAATGTTTAATATGATTGATTGTTAAATTTTTGATATTCCCATAGAAGTTGGATGTAAAGTAGATCCTAAACCTGTATGTGAAAAAGCTAATCCTACTTTATACAGGAAAATTGTAGGTAGTTTGATTTATTTGACTATTACTAGATCCGACCTTGCTTATGTTGTAGGGATTTCTTCAAGGTTTATGTAGGAGCATTATTAGGATCACTGGAAGTTATCCAAAATAATATTGTGTTATATTAAAGGCACAATTAATTTTTGTTTACATTATACTTCTTCTAACAATGCATATTTATATGGATATTTTGATTCTAAACATGTTGGTGATGTGATAGATCGCAAGTCTACAACTAGATATTTATTCATGTTTATTGCAGGGAGTAGTAAAAATTAACCAACAATCTTCATTTATTCTACTAAGGAAGAATATAGAAGTGTAATGGAAGCAACAAAAGAAGCCATGTGGCTGAAGCAGTTGTTGGAAGAGATAGTCTTTGAAGCAGAAAGGAAGTACTCATCTTTCGTGTGATAGCTAGAGTTGCATTTCTCTCACTAAAAATCTAGTTCAACATCAAAGGACAAATCATATCGAGATACATATGCACTTTATCCGAGAGAAGGTTCTCTACAGTGATATAGATCTACAGTACTACTCAAATGAATATTAAGTTGTAGACATGTTTACGAAGCCATTGTGTGCTGTAAATTTCTACAAGTTTCGTGTATTTTTTGGCATTTCAGAGTTTCCATTGAGGGGGAGTGTGCATGGAAATTTCACCTCCTAATGGCCGAAGGGTTGTTGTAAAGCTCAAAATTACAAGAGCTGAAAAATGAGGATTTTTTTTAACACATAAACATAATAAAAAATTACACAGCTGCAATCGTATAGATTTATTTAATCAAATTCATTAATCAATTTTTCTCTTTTGATCTATCCAATAACATCCATGTAAGCCATGTGTGGCTGAGAAGGGTGTATCCAGATCTCCACAATCTCCCTTCGTCACTACTTCGAGTGACAATGCTTACTAGTATTTCAGCTCAACCTTTTTTTAAAGGTCATGGGAACTATGTGAAAGTTCGTGGGTCTACCATGAAGCTAGTTTCCTGACTTCGTATTCTAGTATCTGACCATTATCTACCTCATGTTCAGTATTTCAGCTTCCATTGATCAGGTTACAAACAATTTTTGTTATTTAATTGGAGGACTAGGTGATCAGACAATACACAACCATCAATGCATTACTTTGGCCAAAGTTATCCACCATGCACGTTAAGGCTAAAATCAAGACAACACACTAGTCTTATGAGTTTTATGTCTTCCTCCACCTCACAACTATCCCTTTCACAATTATCTAGATCTTTATAGTTTGTTTTTATTTATTTCTAATTAAACCTATCTTGCAAGAGTTTATATTGAGATAGATGCCAAATTCCAACTAGGATCTTTATGAGATAAGTACATTATGCTGAAATGTAACTATATCAGCATTCTACATGTACTTATCCCTTAATATGCCTAATGGATCTTTTCATCTATTTACCATCCCATTTAGTCTCTTTTTCCTGATGTTTGATTCTTTAACCTTAAATTACCTTTTACAACGATACTCTTCCATTCTCTATACAATAAGATTTATAATCTTATCATATTAATACCAAGTTTACCGAAAGGCCGAATTAAATATATATTAAAACATGTATATTTAATTATTCCTTTGCCTAGCTACGCCACTAAATAGCTTATTTAATTTAGAAATTAAAGACAATTGATTGTTACAATAATTGCCCAATTATCGGCTTCATACATTGATAACTATCAAATAAATGTATTCAACAATTTGTGAAAAGTAAGATTTCACAACTCAAGTATTCATCATTTACTCATATTGAGATATTATTACACACAAAGTAATCATCTCTTTATTAAAATCATATATTACATATGCCATTAAGGTAAAATATATAACTGGTATAATAATTCTCACATAGTGAGGTTTGAATATTTACAATGCGTCCAAGATCCCAAAAATTCAAGGATATCATCATTTCACCAATTGAGATCCAAGTATCTCATTTAGATCCATGCTACGATAAAACTTCATACGACATGAGTTTCCGCACATCCGAATGTAATGGCTAATGGTCCTGCAAGACAGGAGTAGTGGTATGATGTCATTTTAAAATGAAATGGCATGAATATTAACTTCATTTTCTGATGCAATTAATTAATAAAATATGAAAGGATATACATGCTGTTTTATCAACAAGCACATGGTAATACAACTGAAAATGTATTACTACCTGGTTTCTATAAAGATACAGCTATGGATGCACACAAATAGAACAACCAATTTCTATTTCAGTGATCATGTTTCCCTCTAATCACAAAGGTCAATACATCCGTATTCCAGCTTCAATCAATAAGCATTTGACATTTAAATTTTTTACATAACTTCGTAAAAACAATATGATTAAGAAGAGTATTTTTTTCAGTCAATGAGCATACTCTACAAATTAGCACAAATATCACCATATTTACATCACTTTAACATGTTCTATCTGGTAAACAAACAACCCAACCAACAATATAGCAGCACCATGGTTACATCATTTAAACATACTCTTTTTAGTAAAAGAACAGCTAATAATTTCTTTCATAAGATATTATTATTTTAAACCCAATCATGCCTCCAATTACTCCTTGGTGCATCTCAGTCAAGCTGTCCTGGCTTTCATGCCCTTACCAAGACAAGCAATTTCTTTTTCACAGTCTTACAAGAATCCAAGTCATATTGCCAGGCTGGAAGTTACAGGCTAAATGCCATTTTTTTTGTAATTATTCACACATAACAAGACACCCTCATTTATACATGAACCGATTTAGTGGTCCATAATAATAAAATTTCTCGAAAATGCATCCCCATGCAAGAGCTTTGACACCCAAAAATTATCATTCAAAATATCTCAATAAATTAAAAATCAGACCTACATATAACAACCAAGAAGAAAAATACAAAACCCCAACCGGTTGCATACTGCATATTGATTGGGTTACCCAAATTGATTCCTTTATGCGGATTGATTTATATATCCAAATCAATGTTTACAGAAAAACACACATGCCAAATTTTAGTTTTGAAAAAATGAAAACCCACAAGCATGAAATCAGATTTTAAGGTAACACAGAAATTCACAAAACGCTTTTCCAGTCTTTCTGTACATGCTGAAAAACCCAACTCTTTTCCTTTTGGGTATAATTTATTATAATGTAGAGAAAGAATTTTTAACCTTTATTATACTTTATTTTTGCTAATTAAAACCCAAAACCCCATCTTGGGCGTATTTTTCTAGGTTAGGTTAAAACCACACAAATTAAAACTAAAAAGAATACAAAATCCATCAATTTCCTTTTCATACTTCATCTCCAAACAATCTAGATCAAAAGTTGTCCACAATTTCCTTCATTGCCATTAAAAATAAAATGTGTATTTCCTCATTTTTTTAAAATAATGCAGTAGAGAAAGGAGAAGATATTCATGCCTGAAGTAAACCCAGAAATCGGTAAGCTTCTACTCTTCCCACTCTAAGAAGTTGAATCCTTCTTTCCTCCAAAACTCACACAGGTATTCCATTCAGGGGAGAAATGAAAATAGATGAAGGAAAAGTTCCTTAAAAATACTAACATGTCTAGACTTAGGAACTATAGTTGAAGAATTTTTGCCTCTAGTTGAAGAATATTATAGGCTTCTCATTGGTATTGGTTTAGTGTATATATTGCAAACTTGATGCCATGTGAAGGTGTTTCACTTTGTGAAACCCATTAATTTAATATACTCAAAACAAAACTATTTGGCTTCCATGCCACAATACATATTCTTGGTTATACCCGTATATGATATATAATATATTCATTTGGTATCTATGACTTCCTGCTTTGTAGGAGGTTATACATTCTACTTTCCATGGCTTTTTGTTAGCCTAACTAGTATTGAAGTTGTAATTATGCTGAATATAATATCAAGTTTAGGTGTGTTTCCTGTCGTATAAGCCTACTATACCAATTATTTGAATTATCAGAGGTAATGGATCCTATAAAGTGCTCTGAGTAGTTTTATTTTCATTGAAGTTATCTCTGAAGTTTGTAAGATGCATACTTCGACATGGTTCTCATAGATTTATCTTGATATAGCCGATTGTCTTATTGAATTTATTCTCAGTTATCATCTGTCACATTCATTTATGGATTCACGAGAACAAAACTGAACCAAAACGAGATCAACTGTTCGAACTGACAATACTACGATACAACCGAAAGATTCGACTATCATGTTCTGAGACTCCATAATTTTTGTATGATTAAGGCCTAAAATGTTTTAGAGTTTACATCAATATCAAATCTGAGTGTGAATCATTTATGTTCCGCCAGTGTCATGTCCAAGAACAGAAGTTCATCGGGTCAATATTAGACAAACCAAATTAACGCAGATTCTTTCCCAATGATATCTCATCTAATCTTGTTTATATGTGATTTAATTTAACTTAAAAGAAAATTCTGAGGTAAGATACAGGTCTTTAGTGCCATTAAAGTCAATTAGATATTCCTATATCGATTGTAGTATTCCTTGCTAACTTCACAAGTGTTCACATTGATTTGGCTCATCCACAAACCATCTCCTTTGACAATGCTGTATTGGAACTCTTCAACTCAACCTTTTTGATCTTGGGAGAATAGTTATTGAATTGTCATTTGCCTTTATTTTTGCTTCCAATTAGTTTGCTCTAGTTAAGATTTAAAATAAATTCAAGTTCAATCTTGGCTAAATACAGTTTCCTTCTGCAATAAGTATAACTGAAGATTCATTTTCCATATAGTATTCATTATTTCTGCTTCGAGTCGTTCCAAAGTGGAGTGTTATTCCTTCCAATAATCCAAGATTATCAGTTGATATTAGAGAGCCCATTGGAAATACATATTCGACACACAGTAATACTGCTTATGTAACGAGGTCATGAATTTCTTCATGGAAAAATAATAACTCCTGTGGATATAGCATGACTCAATCGTCTTGTCAGTCTTAGAAAGGATGCCTGTCTTCCAAACAAAACAAACCTAGTCATCGTGTATTCTAAATCCTAGGTCATTCCAAAATGCTGTGCTAGCTTAAACCAAATATCAAATTTAAAAAGATAAAAAACACACCAATTTTTATCACACTGTATTGTAGATTTCGGAAATGGGTACATCCTTATCCGCTATAGGAACTTAACGATAAGATGTCATAACACCTTATACAACAATGGGGGTGGTCTTAGGAACCGAAAGTAGATCTAACACATACCTGGTGTATCTAACCATAGGAAGCAGTCTCCACTTAGCCACATTGACTAAGATTTTCTCATTGTGATATAGACACGAGCTTGTGCGCAATGGTGACTGAAGTAAACATGGACACATTTATTTAAAGATGGGAGAAAATGACAATTGAAGAGTTAAAGTAAACATATTAGATAGTTTCGATCCAAAATCAATAGCAGGAATGAAAAGCTATCTTGGGTATGAAGATGCTGCAATCTCTACTAAGATAGTTTGCCAAGAAGAATATATTGAGTATTGTTCTTACTCTGACCAGTAAGATCAAGGTTCCTCAGAAACCAAGAACTTCATATTCCTTCATTTGCTTGCCATGAGGAAGAAACCAAACCCAAATCTAAACTTTTAATTTTAACAGAAGCAAAGAGCCCACTGTTTACGTTGGATTTAATCCTCATTGCTCATGCAAGGATAAAATTAAATGTTCTGTATCACTCAAAGAAAAATCGATCTTGTCTCATATTTGGACTGTGAAACTCTGCCCACCAGTGGCGCTTAGGTTTATTTTCATATTTTCAAGAAAATCAAAAGACGACTCAAACGATCTCGCTACCATTTCATGAAGTTTGGAACAATACAAAGCAGCCTGAAGAGATTCACTGATCCATTTATGAATCCTGCAAGTGACCTAATTAAGGCCTAATCATGTATTCGACTAGGATCATCAAGATTGATGTGGGGTTGAGCATCTATCCTGCAAACAGTTATTGTCTGTGAACAGAAGTTAATGGATGATATGGGGGAAACATCAACGTCCTCGAGTTTAGGACACCCACCTCAGAGGCTCACATTTGCACTAATCTTGTTTATACTTTGTGTCAAGGATATAGGATTTCCCAACTAATTTTTCCAATCTGATGATCATTTCATTTCCACCGGCTGTCTCGGTTACAGGTCCTTGTGTGTCCACTAATACGTGATGATAATGGCTTTGTTCGATTGTATTCTCATTGCTAGGACCTGTTGACTTGATTCACGATTACAGATTACCCATGGTTGTTGGAATCCTTTGAAATGCGTATGCTCTTCCCTCAGATTTTTATGTGATTACATGGGAATAAACACATCATTTCAAAACGATCCTTTTATGATTTTGCTACCAATGAAAACTTCAAGTTGAAGCATCGAAATCAATTTTAAACACACAAAGTTGGCTAAAACGAGTTTCCTTCTTGCGTTGTACAGAAGATGTTTTCCCTATGTTCTTTTCCTTTTGGGTATCCATTGTATGCTTTTCTTTCAATGTAGAGATTAGTGATATTTTCAATTAATAAGTGCATACACACTTATAATTTATTCTTAATATGATGCCATACATTTATAACTCATCTATTAATAACTTCTAGGGTTATAAGTTAACTTGTTGTCAACAAATAGGAACTAATACAAAAATAAAGAATCCCATTATCACGTTGCTTTTTAAAGGTTCTCCAAACCATGAAATGTCCTAAGTTGTCCACAATTCAAATAATTGCCATTAAAAATAGATGTGTCCATTTCACTCTAATTTTTATACACTATATTATGTAGCTTTCGAAAGGAGTAATCCTTCATGCCTGAAGTAAACCTAGAATAACAACCTTCTACTTTCTTGCTAATAAGTTGACACTTCTTAAGCTATAACTCATGAGGGTACGGTACCCTTACCAGTAAGGCTAGAGACATGAGTAATAGACTTGTAGATGAAATAGGACAGCACACTTGTATACCCATGTGAAGGAATGTTTCACTTGTGAAACCCATTGAACATTTTATTGGTGATTCCCAACTGCTAGTACACATGGACACATTTATTTGTCGTACACTCGTGCCACATGAAGGTGATTAACTCTAATATGATATACATCCATAAATTATATATATATATATATATATATATATTTTGTCTATATATGCCATATATGCTCTAACACATACAGATGACACACATATGACACGTACACACACACACACACACACACACACACACACACACACACACACACACACACACACAAATTAATATTTCATACATTTTTAAATATTTTTTTTAGTTGTTACCCAGCTTAATGGTTAAGTTAAAATTAACCTTCATAAGCACAAGTCCTCATATTTCTAACAATATATTACCATAAAACCTTAGTTGAATTTCCAAAGTTTATATAGAACATTCCAATACAAAAATCACCAAGTCTGTAAATAATAATTCAAATATTCTCATAAAGCTGGTTTGATATAGCATTGTCAAATAAAATAGAGACAATTATCATTACGGTCATGCAAAATTTGAACAAAACAAAAGACGACCAAACCGATTAAAATAAAGTAACCGGAATACAAATAACCGAAAGATTCACTATCATTTATGAACCATTTTACCTATGATTAAGGCCTAATCATGTTTTAGGAAGGATCATCAAGGTGGGTGCGAGGGTTATTCATTCCGCAGTGTCATGCCCCACAACAGAAAGCTGTGGGTCATGATACGACGAACCAAATGAATTTTATATCCAATGATGATCTCGTCTAATCCTGTTTAGACTTAACCGTAATTAATTTAACTTACAAGAAATTTTAGGATGTTACAGTTGTTGAATCCTTCTCCTTTACACTTCTTCTCTAGTATAAAGCATTATAAAGATATATCTTTTGTGATCTATGAAAACTGATAGAGTTTACAGTATTTTGCATCTATTTGTAAAGGTTCTTGTGTTATAAAAGGCTCCTAGAGATGCGGTTTTAAGAAATTTTCCATGAGAAATAGTGGGATGTAATCTCACAAATCATACTTAGCCTAAATCATAGTTCTAATTTATGGATTCCAAATCCTTTTGTACTAAAAGGTAAGTTGAGCATGATGAAGGTGTTATAAATCCTTCAAAAGTGATATGGTAGCCTAAACCTTCACTAATGGTTTATGGATTTGTAAATCCTATTGTAAAAACAAATAGTATTGGCATATGGATCCCCACTTCATATTAAGGGGGAGTGTTAGAACATATTATTAAGTGCTCATAATATTTATTTTATAATTAAATAATGTAGAATATAGTTTATATTCTTTATTATTTAATATAAACTTTATATTAAGTTTATTAGTTATTTAATAACTTATTATTTATTAAATCGAAGTGTACCCCTTCACTTAATAGTCACAACCCTTCAGGTTTTTAAATATGGTCGTGAGCCATAATCGGTTGTATTGTATTACACCAGGTTAAAAACATGGAGCAGGAAGTTAGGAAGGGAGTTACTAGACTGGTTAAAATTTTCTCGTTAATGGAAAATTCTTTCCATATTTTTTTACCCCATTGGGCTTTTCCACGTTAAATCATGTGTCACTGTGTTATTTCATTTTGTTGTGTTAAATGTTTATGTATTAATTTTCAGTTTAATAAATGTTGTATACAGTTAATTAATATGTTGGTCCTAATAATAGAGTTGACGATGATCAAGGGTGATATAGGGCTTGATGGAAAATATGGGTGAGAGTGACGATCTGAAGATGAGAAAAATGCAAAGAAAGGGCTCTTGGATGACTAATGAACTTGCAAAAAAAATGATAAGAAAAAGTGATGAAATGGTAATGGTGGATCCAAGCACGCTAAAGGAGAAATAGACTCCAAATCTCTAAATATGGGGCACAAGATCTCCAAAATGGCTCCACGATAGTGATAACAACTACAAAGATGATCAAGAAATGAAGGAAAGATATCAAGAAAGCTCGAAGTCTCCAAAGTTTCATCCCTAAAAAAAGAGGGGTATGGTCGTATTTATAGGGTCAATGACGACCCAGATGGATCACTGCTAATTACGGAGGTCCGTTCATTTGGTCGGTGGAAGAGGTAATGAGCTCAAGATAACGTTCCCTTGTGAGGTAGGATTAGGGTTTTTAAGTGATAAGTGTAAGTAAGGGATGCCTAGGGTGGATAAATGGGTAGATGGGAGGTGAAAAACATTCAATAAAAGTAAAGGGGGGGTTAAATCATTAAATAATGGCCAAGGTATGGTGAATGGAAATATTTAGGGAGGATAAATGGATTAGATGGGGATTTTAATATTAATTAATGGTGATTATGGATAATTAGGGTAGATTGAATGAAGGTGAGGGACAAGGGATACTAAAAATTGGTGTTTACATTTTCCCCTTTTTGTCTAGTAGTTTGTGTTGGGCAAGCCATGAGAAAAAAAATATAAGGGATGAAAGATGATTGATGAGGTGCTCCCCCTCAAACCAAGGATTGATGACACGAAGAGGAATTGATCACAATTTTGAAAGAGATGGATGAAGGCATAAAGAGTGGAAATGATGAGAAAAATAAGAAGATACCAGTGGATGCCCTAGGTGAGGAGCAACCAAAACTAAAAATAAACCAAAATATGGTTATGATTTTTGAATCACTTCAGTAGGGAACAAAATATGACCTCAATAAAGAAGAAAAAAGTGTCCTATAGAGCCATGAGTCAGTGAAAACCACCACAAGATGGAAGGAATCCCATAGGAATCAACTCAAATGGATATGCAAGTCATGGGAAAAACATGTCAAAGAAAGATATCAAGAATATGCATAAACAAATGTGAGGATGGCCACGACAAAGGTATGACAATGTACGAGAACAATCTATGTGATATCATTGATACATGAGGAATCGAACAAATATGCATCTTGATAGGATGAGGATGAATTTTTTTAAAATAATGGAACCCCGCCAGGGAAAACAAATACCACCACAAAGGTGAGATGGGAAAATAGGGAAATCCACGCAAGGCAAGAAATAGTGTGTTATAGGTGACACACAAGGAAAAGAGAGTGGAAGAAAAGATAATTTAATAAAGAAGTATAGTGAAATAGCTAAATTATTGAAAAGTAGGGCTAGGTCGATGACAACTTGATATGGTCAGTGATGACTAAGGTTGGGGCGGCGGTAACCCAAAGGGGTTGGCGGAAACCAAATTTGGTGGGCTATGTAAGCGCATAGGTTGGCCGACCAGGCTCATTTGCACAGTGCGAAGTTGTCCATCAAGATCTTTGAGAAAAGAGAGATTTGAGATTTAAGAGTGATGGAGCCCAGCGGAGCTGCTAGGAAGTGTCAAAGGACTCGAAAGATGGTAAGTGCCTAAGCCTTAGCTTGGTTTTTAATTTTTTAAATTGTTTTTGACTATTTTTTAGCATTTTTTAAATTTTTACCTAAATGCCAAGGGTAGTTGGTGGCAACTGGACATGGTCGCAATTGATTGGGCCTTTTAGGGCCGTGACCTGGGATGGGAGGTGTCGACCCAATCTAGGTCGACGCCAATTGGCCTTAGATGTGAAATTTTTTATTTTTGATGAAGATTGGCTTATGTGGGGATGTTAATGATTTGTTTTTGTTTGGTGGGTTTTGCAAGCTAGGGATGTATTGTATCTCTGAGATAGAGTTCCAACCTTAAATGATCAGATCCAAAGAGATGTTACTGATGCGGAGTGGGATCGCTTAGCCGCATTGGGGTTGGGTGGATTTCGACACTACAAGAGGATTTCAAGGGATGTTGGTTTGATGATCGCTTTGATAGATAGATGGGATGTGCGGAATGACACATTCTAGCTTAGGACGGGAGAGATGAAGGTCACTATGGAGGATGTGTACCATATATTAAGGCTTTTGATACAAGGGAGCCCATGGGTCTAATTACTATTGATAGTAGATTAGGTGTGTTGACATGACTATTTGGAGTCGATGCCCCACAGATCACATTTATGTCTGGGGATTTTAAGTATGAGACTCAATATGAGCCTAGGGTAGGGAGGAGTAGATTGTTATGTTTAGTTATGATGGTTATCTCAAGTTGCGCACTACCAGATTCTGGGGCAGCTAAATTCCCATAGACACTATTAGGAGTGCTTGTAGATATCGTAGAGCACAAGTGAGTGTTTTCATTTGGCACAACACTATTGGCTCAGGTATACCATGAGATTTGGATGTACTCAACAAGGAGGAGGTCAGAATTGGATGTCATATTTTTACTACACTACTGGTCCTATGAGCATATTTTTGTGATTTGGCCACTAGGGCTTCCAAGGATGGCAGGAGACCACATTGAGTTATCAGTCAGATTCTTGATATGGAGAGTTGACCAGGGTCCTGGAGACAAAGGAGAGAGAGGAAAGGAGTTTTACGTAGAGAAATTAGGGAGCTTGGGTGTGGAGCAGGTCAGATAGAGGCCATATCATAATTTTATTACATGGCTTGGGGAAGATGTTAAGTTAGTTAGTATGAGGAGTTTCAGATGGTTCTAGGGACGAAGGCCAGAAATGGTAGAGTTCATACATTTTCCACGAGTGATGTGGAAATTTGGGATGGTACAGATAGTGCCAAGGGGTCTAATTAGATGTAGACAAGATGAGGCAGAGATAGACCTATGTAGCCCTGAGATGGCTGATCCACTAGAGGAGGAAGAGACTACATGGGATGAGGATGAAGAAATAGGAGTAGGGATTGGATATTCTAAGTAGATTATAAAGGCATGGGTGTCCCAGGAGGTAGAGGAGAGGGATGAGTATTGATTGAAGGAAGAAGAGCAGGAGGAGGTGTTAGTAGGAGAGGATGATGTAGCACCTAGAGGAGATGAGGGTGAAGATGGAGGGGCAGAAATAGAGATATCCCTCCTACGCGTAGAGCGAGATACAACCCAATAGAAAAGGGATACAACACACTAAGATATGGATACAACATGTTATGAGGAGATAAGATTGCATCAGCAGATAGACTTGACTATCCAAGATAGGGATATATACGAGGGATAGATACATGAGACAAAGAGTTACCTACAGGGATATATTTGGAGATCTTGGTCCTATAGTAACTACAAGTAAGGGAGTGAGGCACCAATGGTGTCACATGGAGCTAGTCAGATGGCTCCGCAAAGTATTGTTCCTTTAGAGAAGTACAAGGAAAGAGGATTGGATGCACACTATTATAAGGGCATTGTGACATCAAGGTTTCCAAGTGCACCGAGGTACGTGACATACTTAATAGAGAAGATAAGAATAGGGGGAAAGGCACCAACAACATCGCAAGGATCCGGTCAGATGGCTCTATCGAGTATTGTTCCTTTAGATTAGTATAAGGCACTAGAAGAAGAGTCGTGCTATTATGGGCACATTGTGACAACAAGGCTTCCACGTGTGTCGAGGTATGCAACATACCTAGCCGAGTAGTGGAGAGCACAGGGATCAACTTGACCAACATCGTCTAGGAACACGACAAGTTTGGCATAGATAAAGCGAGACCCAAGCCCTGATGGAGGAGATGATGGCTAGAAATGTGTAGAGGCACCTTCCCCAGGTGGGCAAGATTTGAGATTGTATGATGTTTATTTCACATATATTGATGATGTACAATTTTGAGATAGATTCCTTAGTGACCTATCATGGATGTATGGATTTTTTGATTATCAAAACATCCATACATCCATGATAGGTCACTAAGGAATCTATCTATACATCCATACATCCATGTGTGTGTGTGTGTGTGTGTGTGTGTGTGTGTGTGTGTGTGTGTGTGTGTGTGTGTGTGTGTGATTTTTTCGCGGCATATCATGCATTCTATGATAATTTATGGATTTTATTATGATTATCTTAGATTTAGACATTGGATTATAATTATGGTTATGATAAAATTTTATGGTTTATAGATTGACTTAGATTAAGGATTTGATAAATGTGATGTGATGCTTTATTAGATATGATGCATTTGTAGATGATAATAGATGTGATGGAAATCGATAGATATTTTTTAAACATGATTATGATATAGATAATGAATGCAACTGATGCGATGGTTTTAGACACATGTTATATATAGATGATATGGTATACACACATGGTAGATGTTATTCGGAAAATTACAATGAATGAAATGGATTTAGAAATGTATACGTAGTATGATATATGAATGGAATTTGGATAGAGTAATAGATAGTGAATGAATGATAGGAGAAGATTAGATGTGAGACAAGGGATACGACTTGATAGAAGGTGACTCAAAAGGAATGAATGACACTTCATCGTAGCAAGAAGTGTATGAAGAATTCATGCTACAAACTGGAATGTACATAAACAAGAAGAGGAACCAAACAAGGGATTGCGATTGCAACCAATAATAGGTGTTAACACATAACCATCGATAGTTAGTTATCCCAAGGATCATGAGGGAAAGTATAGAAGATGAACTTATGGACCTAGTGTCAACACAACAAAGGGGTTTTGATGTAACCCATACGTGGGAAAATAGGTTCTCTTTAGGTTGTTGTCCCTAAGTCTATGCCCCAAATCTGAGCAGTATGGCGCAAACTGATCAATGCGGGAATTTTGTTAAAGATGATAAAGTTGATTGACGTGGGAAGCTTTCTTAGGATGCTTGTTTTTAAAATTTATGATTTTAATTTTGAATATATAGAAGGTTGATCAATGTAGAAATCCGTCACTACCATGATATGGTAGCCATCCTTTGAGGGAGTGGTCTACATTTTACTTTTTTCTTCTAGATTTTTAGACTTTTGTATTTTTAAATGACAAGATATGTGATAGGTTTCCTTCGACGGAATAGTCTATGCTTTTGACATTTCACTTTATGAATAGTTTTCCTTCAAGGGAGAAATATGTTTTTTTGGATAAGATAGCTTTTAATATGAGCATCCATAAATTTTGACTTTTTATGGAAGATTTTGGGATAACTAGGTAAACCAATTAGGAGGGGATGAAAAATATATAAGTGAAACCTATGGACCCTTATCGCAATTCCAGTAGGTAGATAAGAAGGAGATATATGTAATGATTATGGGTTTCCCACCTAGAAGGAGGGAATTTTCCGTAAGGAACATGCTATGAGAAAAGTCATGGTGCTCATATTCATGGTCATAGATAGAAAAGTGACAGTAGACCACATAATTCCAAATCATTACAATGATAAATGGAAGAGGCTAACAATGTATGTATGACCACTGAGACAACTAAGTTCATGTTGGTAGGCATGCTAACAACAGAAATCCCACAAATGCAATGTATTAAGAGGTTCTGTTTCATTTTTACCCTCAAGAGAAGCCAAAAAATAGGCTCCTGACCCATACTTATGCGTGATAATATACGGTCCAATCTAGTTGGGACAAAACTTTCTGCGTTGGCTCCTTTCTAGAGTAGTGACATTCTGATTTTCTTTATGGACAAGGTCACCAATATTAAAGTCACATTCCTTAAGGTGTTTGTTATAAGAACGTTTGATGCACTCTTGATGAATATGATGATTCTCAAGAGTGAGAAAGTGATGTTCGTCTAACAACTCGAGCTGTGCTACAAGCTCTTGGTGATAGTCTTCATCATCGATGAAGTCATGAAGAGAAACACATGAGGATGAGATTTGGACTTCAAGAGGAAGGACTTCCTCAGAGATGTTGATGAGAGAGAAAGGAGTAGCTCCTGTAGAGGTGAGGATGGTAGTCTTATAGACACAAAGGTAAAAAGGGATGTGAAGATGCCAATTACGACCTGATTCATCAATAGTTTTAGAAATAATGTTATGAAGGGTTTTGTTAGTTCCTTCGGTTCAGACATTAGCTTTCAGATACTATGGAGAAGAGAAGCTAAGATGAATATTAAAAGAATCGAAAAGCTTCTTGAGATCCTTGTTTTTGAAGGACTTTTTGTTGTCCGTTATTATTTTATAGGGATCGCTGAAGTGGAAAATGATGTGTTGATAGATGAAATTATTGATATAGTTAGCTTTGGTTTATGTGAGTGCAATTTTTTCCACCCATTTGGTTAAATACTTAGTCACAGTTATGATAGGATGATGGCACTAAGCGAAACACATATTAATGAGACCAATGAGGTCAAGTCCCCATTTTAAGAAAGGCCAAAAGGTCCTGAATTAGTTGTAAGGCCTGACTAGGAATGCAGATAAGATTAGAATGTTGCTGGCATTTTACACATTTTTTAACATAATTATACAAGTCTTGATTAAGAGACAACCCAATAATAGACCCATTTTAAGGACATACTTGGTGATATCCAAACCTACTAAAATGCCCCCCACAGGATGTCATTGTGGAATTCTTGGATAGCGTGGATACATTCATGAGGATTTTAGGCATCGTAGAAGAATACCATCAAACCCACATTTCGTAGAGGATAACACCAAGGATGACATAGAGGTTAGCGTGTTGAAGGAACAACCTCCTGAGCATTTTTAGATAATTCAGAGGGGATGATTGATTGAGAGAGGTAATTAAATATTTTAGAATACCAAATTTTAGAAGGATTAGATTCGACGAGATTGACATGAAGGAGCTCGCTGATGGTGAGCTAGTTTGTCAATATGCGATGAATGATAACAGAGACTTTATATTCCTCTGTAGTCCAAGGGATAGGAGAGATGTGAGGGATGTCATAGTTTCTGTAAAGACATTTGATCAATGAGGGATGGTTTGAAGGGTGTATAAATTGAAGGCCTCCAAGAAGGAAGTTGACGACGCCCTTATACTTTTTTAAGGATTTCATTTTTTATATTGATAAAACCACTTTGATTTTATTAATGATGAGTTGATAATCCCCATAGATATCAATGGATTTGGAAACCAAGTAAGATAGCAGGTTTTGAGGACCTAAGATGAGGGCTTCATATGTCATCCATATTGATTTTGCATTCAAAATTAAAATGTATGGGGCAATATGAACATGGGAGTGTCCCAAGGAGGAGTAATAAATGATGTCAGTGCCTCCCCCTTGCCGATACACTTAGATCCATCAAATAAGAGCATCATCTTAAGGGAGAGAAATCTTGATCAATAGTGTTGATAGATTCATCTAAAATTTTCTCGTGAGGAAGGTGATTATTAGGAATAGGGGTGTTAAGCTAGTTGATCAGTCAATAGTTTGGCCCTTAATATTATTTCTGAGAGATGAAACTCTAGGTAAAACTCAGTTTCATGAGCATAAGCCATTGAGTGATGTGATCATTATGATAAGGCTTGGAATACATGGTCTTGAGAAGATAAAATCTAGTGATGACATAGGTCTTATGGTTGAGAATATAATGATGAAGCTTGGAGGGTAGCGAAGAATAGACTGGTACAATATAAGCTTTTCAAATTTCAATGTAGCAAGGTCTCATACTTCGTGAAGTGTGTATGACTGATGTAATTAAAAAGCTTGTTCCTTATCCTTATCTCATTTTTGATGTACCAAGATGGCCCTCTAGAGGCATGAGTGGAAGGTAAAGATACATAGAGTATATAAAGGCTCCCCATCGCGTGGAGGTGTAAGAACAGAAGGCATGGATAGGAGATAATGTTTGATATCTTCAAAGGATTGTTCAGAAATTATCATCCTAATAAAATTCAATGTCCTTGTGAAGAATATGGTGAAAAGGTTTGAAAGTGGTCAGAAAAGTTACAAGATGAAGTGGTGAACAGATTAAAGTCAACCTTGAAGATTGTAAAGTTTCTTTAGATTAGAATAAGAGGGAATATCTGAGGATGTCTTTGTTTTTGGTGGGGTCAACTTCAATACTTCTTGATAGAAATTATAAAGCCAAGGAGTTTACCAGTCAATACTCCAAATACGCTCTTGGCTGGATTAAGGACATAACAAGAAGTGAATAAGACGCTTGAAAAGGGCTTGAAGGACATAAAGGTGATCTACGTCGATGTTTACCCAAGAGGTTGTCAACATATTCCTCTACTATCTTTATGGATGAGATCATGAAAGATGTAATTCATAGTCTCATTGGTAGGTGGCTCCGACATTTTTTCAAACTGAAAGGCATAATGTGATAGCAAAAAGTCCTCTAAGGAGTGATAAAAGAAGTCTTATGTTTGTATTCTAGTGTGATAAGAATCTAATTATACCCAGAGAAAGCTTCATCTCATAAGATAAAGCATATCGTGGCCAATGGAAAGGTCTAAGAGTTTATCGATATTAGGAAGAGGGAAGTCATCTTTAGGATGAACAAGGTTTAGATCTCGAAAGTTAGTGCAGATATGTGGAGATCTTACCGAAGGCCTTAGCAATAGGTACAATATTGGAAACCCATTATGGATAGTCTGATAGGAATAATGAAATTAGCTAAAAGAAGACTGTTGTCCATTCCTCTTTAACAAAGAGGGGAAAACTTGAGGGTGTATGCGGCAAGAGCTTTCTACTTAATTGAGCTTAGCATCGAGGGAATGTAATGATGTTATGGACATTGATAGTAGCATCAAGACCCGTCATGTCACCATACAACCATGAAAAGGTTTGAGCTATGCCTAGAAAGGAATACAATAAAAGACTCAAGTTCTCTTGTGGATCAAGGGATTGACCCACTTTGAGGATGTGGGGCTCTTATAGGAGTCCCTGTGTTTATGTTCATTGGTGGATTTGTTAAGAAAGGTGGATGTGTCTGGTGGTAAGATCTTATGAAGATAGGAATATGTTCTAACCCCATGTAAGAAAGGATGCAATCCTCATCGGTGCACTGGAGAATGTCAAAGGTACAGGGTAATATTCCTCTATCATATTCAGGAAATTGCAAAGAGGGAGGGACCTAGTTTCACCTTCACATTGATAAGTGATCGATCCCAAGGTAATAGTAGATATTAAAAAAATAGTGAGAAGAGATGGACATAGTGTTATTCATATCCATAGCCTTGTGGGATGGTGAAGATGGAGGTTCGATGATCCATGAGAGATAAAGATGGAGAAGGCATGAGAGAGTCGATAAGATTGTTCCTTAAAACCCAATTCCAAACTTTATCATGGGGTCTTGTGAGATTGGTTGATGAAGAGGGCATGTGCATACCTTGTCCATAATGCCCCATTCCAAATCCTTTCCATGTGTAGTGATAAAGATAAGTGTGGGTAAAGGATTTTTTGTAAGGAAGTTCAAAGTTTATTAGTGTAAGGATTTGTGTGTGGTTGAGCGTCAATGTGGGAAGAAGGGCGATCGTTGCCACCATAGATGAGATTTGTGTGAATATGGGGGTGGACCAAAGGGAATGATATCCCCGATGTTAGGTTGATACATTGGAGCTTTATCAGGTTTCCCAAGTCTTTGAGGCGTGGGAAGAACATTAAGCGTGAGAAGGTGATCCTCCTCTAGTGAGAGATCCAATCCATCACTTTGTCTATAGAATCATCATTAGGAATTTTAGACACGGAGACAGATTAGCTAGTGGATGCCTTCAAAAGAATCTTATTTGGGAAGAAGCACGTCGCTAGGTCGGTAAGTCATGTGACATGCTTTGAATAGAGGAGTGTCTATGGGGAGAGTTCTATATTTTCCCCTCATGCTTCATACTTGATGCAACGATGAAAGGTGGAAGGAACACATCGCATGGGTGCTGAATCCAAAGTCACCCAAGTATGATATTATATTAAAACCTCCCATTCTATGATATAGAATACCTCATGGATGATGTTTTTACCAACAAAGATAGGAAGAATAAATATGCCCAAAGTGGGGGCAAAAACAACATTAAATGTGCATTAAGAAACGTGGATGATTTGGCGACAATGATAGAATTAGGGAGCTTGAGCTTATCAAATGTGTAGACATAAGATGGTGTTTATGCTACCTCCATTGTCTATCATTGAATGATGAATGAATGTGTCGTTAATATGCACAGTGATGAAAAGGGGAAGGTCGTGCTCTTTAGGTTGATATGTTTGGTAATTTTGGTATTGTCGAAAGGTATGGAAGTGTAGAAGCATCAAGTTGCTCAATCAAGAGTCACAAAAGGTTGAGGTCTCATCACTATGAGTAAGGATGCACTTTGAGACATTCAATGAGATCTTTTTTATGATCTAGAGGAGCTTTGGATTAGCTCATAAAGTGACATCTTAACTAGGGCCTGGAAATGAAGTTATTTCATTACACTTTGTTTGATAGCAGTAGGTTGAGGGGTGGCTAAGATAGACACTTTAGGTTTTGATGAAGAAAGAGGAGGAGTAAGACTCACTAGAGGGAGTAGTGAAAACAAATTTTGATTTAAATTGAGGTGGGGTAGTTTGAAAGTCATGGGGGGTGAGAACTAGTAGTGAAATCCGAACAACATTAATAAAGAGAGAAGGACCTTCTTTATGGGAGAGGTTGTGTTTGGATGAGAAATAAAAACAAAGTTCTTAGATGAATGAGGATATTTAGAGACCTTGGTGGATGAAGATTGGGGTGGAGAAGACGAGATTGGTTGATCGAAGAGCGGGGGTCCCCTTCGACATGATAAAGATAATCCTCATCGATAAGATTAAGGATAATAGTTTTGACGACTTTAAAATGTTTGATGTCATTTCTTAGAGCATGATGGTATGCACAAAATGACGATTAGAATCGAACCATGAAGGTCTTGGGCCATGTGGATCGAAAGGTAATTGATATGGGTAGGGTAATGTACAGATGTTAGAAGTAGGCGTTGGAAAATGTTTGTGTAGGAACTGATGGGGGTTTTTGAAGGAGAGGTTAAAGGTGGAGTGGTTTTAAGAATGGAAGGATTAAGGTAAGAGGTACATGGTTTGATTTGATGAGGCTTTATGGGAGCATTTGATTTTGTCTTGAAATTGGAAGGAGAAGATGGTGATCATATTTTGATTTTAGTTTTGATGATTGGTGACTTAGACGACATGGGTTCTGTTTTGATAATTGGGGATATGGATGATTTTTAAGGGAGATTAGATTTTAGAAGAAGGACTATCGATTGTTTTAACTTGTATTGTTTGATAATGGGGGTCTTGGATGAAGGGTCCTGGTCCCAAAGATACATGGTGATTCTCCTAAAAGTGACGATGTGACATTATATTTCTCAAGAGGGTTAGTCTTGGGAGGAGGGAGCTCCAACTGTTTTGTGTGGGTGTGTGTGATGTATTTTTGAGATGGGTATGCTAAGGATATTAGAATTTGGTTGTGAGGATTTAACTTTCAGGTAGGAGTGATGACATGATTTCAACCATAGGGATTCTGTAGAGGCAACATCAGATGATGTAGATTGTGTTATAGAGGTGGATATTGAAGGTGGTAGTTGTTTTTTTATGATGTGCTTGACAAGATACAAAGGAGTTATAGATTATATAGGTCTAGGATTTGTTTGGTGTAGGAATGATTGGACTTGTAGATGGGGAGAGAGTATCATTTGTAGTTATATTAAGTGTGGGTGTTTCTACATGGTAGATGTTTCAAGAGATGGTATGGATGTGCAGTATAGATTTGGATGTTGATGTGGGTATGGTCATAATAGCAAATGTGATTGATGTGGAAGTATGTGTGGATGCAGGAATGTGTGATGAATATGTTAAGGTGGGTTTTGGAGTATATATAGGTGAAGGACTAGATGTGATGAGGGAGGATGTGGTAGATATGGATGGGGAAGTGGGTGTTATTATGATGGATGTAGATGTGGTAGTTGTGGACATAGTTGAGGTAGATATAATAGGTGTAGATGTTGATGAATTTTTTGGCTTGGGAGAAGAGTCTAAAATAGACGTGGGTGCAACAGATGAAGAGATGATGGACATAGGTGGTGGTGTTAGTTCTTGATTTATAGTATTTATGGTATGGGTATTAGGTGTCTGTGATGTGGAGGGTGGAGTTTGATTATCTAGTGGATGATTGGAGAAACGTTTTATGAAAACATTGAGAGGTTGATTAGGTGGTGCGTTAGGGTTATCCACTTGGAGGTTACCGCAGTCTATGCATTTTTGCACAAGGTCTTTAAAAGTGTGAAACTTCTCAATGTTATGACCAAGTACTTGATGATACTTACAATAATTCTCCTAGCGATACCATGTTGGTTTGGGTCATGATTCATCGAAATGTCAAATGGGAGGAAGTCGAATAATATAGACCACCATTAACTTATCGAATATAGAACTGTAAGATTCCCCAAGAGGAGTATAGTTAGGAGATGGTCTAAGAGCTCTTTGTGGAGGCTCTAAGTGAGAAGTGGATGTGGAGTAATATTTAAACACGATGACATTAACAACTTTATTATATTTGTCACTGTGCATTGAGGATTTAAAAAATTTGGACTTTGTTTTATTTGATGGAAGTTTGAGATGGCCTTTCTCAAGGGCACGAAGTTAAAGTTTACGAGCCATGGTAAATGCCTCTTTAAATGTTTGTAATGATTGTATTTGAAAATTAGAGGAAATCTGCTTCACACAAGACCATGAGAAGAGTTCAATTAATTAATTCTGTGGAAGAGAAAATGATAGTCAGTTGATTATGCCATGCCATCGTTTGACGAAATTCGCAACAAATTCATCATCAAATTGTATAATTTCATAAAGATTTTTGATAGTGATCTTACATGCAATATTTATTGAAAAGTGCTATAGGAATAATTGCACAAGTTGGGTTAAAGAAAATAATGAGCATTGGGGAATGTCGTTACACCAATCTAATGCGGGTCCGACTAACGACCTAGGGAATGTACGAATCATAAGGTATTCATCATTGGTAATGAGATCGCATGCATGCCTAAAGGAATGAAGATGTTATTGGGGATCCTCCTTACTATTGAACTAAGAAAATTTGGGGATCTCCTAATGCGGGGGATAAGGCTTTACAACAACTAATGGATTGATAGGTTTGTTACAAATTTCATCTTATAAGAAGTTGTTTTTAGATCCCAAAATAGTAGCTTCAAGATTATCCATTCTACTCAATAAATCATTCATGGGATTTTTAGATGTATGGGGATGAGAATTTAAATGATGTGATCGTGGAATACATGAAGTAGATAGGTTAGGTTGGGAAAGGGGTTGATATGTTTGAGGATGAGTTGGTGTTGGTGGAAGTTGTTTATAAGGGGGAATGTAATTGAATGGTTGTGATTGAATGGGTTAGGATATATGTTGTGTTGAGAGATGGGGATGTAATAAGATTGATGAGATTGAGTGTGTTACTGAGTGATACAATCATTAGGTTGGTTTGGTATGGAATGAGTTGGAATTTAGGTGATGGGTGGTTGCGATGTTTGAGTGTATTATTTGGGAAGTATGTAATGAAAATCACCTCGAACAAGAGGTTAATGGGTTTGAGTTGATTCAGAAGGATGTGGTTGTGAATCAATCACATTAACATGAACATGGAAAGTGAAAATAAGGGGTAAAGTTGGGTTATGTTGTTCGGCTGGAGAAGGAAGAAAATGAAACTCTTGTGATGATTAGATTGGAGCACTAATAACCATAGTAGATGAAGAGGTGATGGGGATAGAAGAGATGATAGTAGTGTTAATGAGAGAAAATTTAGGTGGAATGGGGACCACCAATTGAGTTGTTTGTTGATTGTGAGGAATTATGGAGGAAGGTTGGTGAGGATCAAGCTCATGTTACACCATGGCAAGTTCATTCATAGCCCTAGGGAAGAATACAATTAGTTGTGATGTGAAGAATTGAGTGGATTTGGGATGGGAATGATAAGCGTAAATTTGTTGAATAGGGAGTTCATCAAGATGGAGATTTGTAGATTTTTGAAAAATGTAATCATGAAGGGAAACTAGGTTGGCATCGAGAAGCTCTTGGAATTCAAAAAATCCATGAGGCATGGTAAGAGACCCAAAATCTTTGATACACGTGGCAGAAGTAGGTGTAGATGGTCTGGATGGGATGGAGTGATGATAAAGAAAGGGGTTGGTTTCAACATGGGTGTTAGGTTGGGTGATTTGAGACTCTTGAAGAGGGGGAATGAGGGCCATTGGTTGACTAATCACGGAAGAGGAAACCAAAGGGGTTGACAAAATTATAAAAAGGGAGGAATTTTTTTGGGAGGCAACAATGGAAATAGGAATGTTTTTGGATGACCTGGTTTGTTCCATTTTTCTTACTTGGGAACATATAATAACGGGCATGAAACAAACAATAATACAAGAAACTATGTTGAATTTTAATTACTTCAAACAAGTCACATAATAGATTTTTTATTATGTTGATTATTAAAGATGTGAGAAGAAAATAAAAATGGGCTTGAAGGGAGCCTAGGAAATGGAAAAACTATGGATGCTTTCATGTAGTTTTAAATGGATTCCTTGATGTATCTAAAGGTACGTGAGGCACGAATCTGTGATGACTACCGGTACGGGGCTTAGTATTAGGGTCTACCCCACACGTCACACACTACAAAGATAAGGATGTCGGGTGCTTATCCAATATATTGATAGCCAAATAAATTGTAACGTGTCCAGAACACCGCAGAGGCTTTCCTATTGAGTTATAAAATAGCAATAATTCCACCTGGTTGGAGATGTTTAAGGTGTGTATTTTTGATGCGTGTGTTTTGGATGTGTGTGATTAAAGTGTATGCAAATATTTAACCTCCTAGTTAGACTAGATTGTCAAGAAAATATGAAAGTTCTTTTTAAGTCCGAAATGAAGTGTTATGTTTGATGAAAACAATCAAACATGGAAGGGAAAAAATGATGCAAAAAGGAGCAACTAGAGAAAAATGGAGAATACTTAGAAAACAATTTTTCCTTTTATTTTTTATTTTTAAATAAATACAAGAAACCCACATACGCAAGAAAGAAAGGAACATTCCTACCTATGAGGTTAGTAGAATATGGAAAAAAAAAATGGAAATGAAAGAAAAATGAAAATAGTCACCAAAGAAGGGTGGGTCCCACCGGGCATGCCAGAATGTTGAACCAATTTTCCCGTACCTATTTCAGATTAGTGAAATCGTAACATAGAAAATTAGTAACACCAAATATGAGAGGATTTAAGGTACCTTTGAAGGGGATGATAATGGATGTGGGTGAATAAGAGAGATCTTCCTTGAAGCGAGCTAGATGACATGTGATGGGTCATTGTATTCTCTGATCATTTAACTAAAAACTTATTTTTCTATTGTTATTATAAAACTAGGGCTATGTGTCCAAGACTATATGCAATGAAGCTTTATGCAACTCAGTTGTTCAATGGTTTCTTTTTGGGTGGTTTTGGTTTTTATGTTCCTCTTTGTCTGTGCTAATCTACATAAATGTAATGCTAAACTACTGAAACAAAATTACTGTAATGAAATGCATTTAAAGGAAATATTGTGTTGGAATTGAAATGCACACACCGAATTAATATAACATAATTCAAATAATACACATAGATTGAATTGAAATTACACACTCTGGATCGGAATTGCAATAAAGGAAATAACACACACTAAATTGAAATTGCAGTACTTAAAGGAAATAAGTAATTGCATTTAAACTGTAACTTATCAGAAACCACAAGCATGCATAAACGTAAAATCCTCTAGTCACCTTGGTTGAGTGGGCCCTTTCTCTTCCTCGAGATGAAGGTAATTATAAATGCCATAGGATATTTAAAACAACATCTAATATATTGATTCAGAAAAGTTATGTAACATACTCAGTACATAACTGGAAAATAGATACTAATTGTTATAAATTGTATTACAGATTACCAACGTCAACTAACTACTAAATTGTTCCTCAAGGAGATGTCTATATAGACATAGTTGGTTACACATCATTCCAAAATTGTATGCACCAAGTTCTTCCACTAACAACCCTATTAAAGTTCATTAAATCCTACGGAACTGCTAAAAACAAGATCCATGTTTACAGGATTTCAATGGAAAAAAATTTCCATGACTGCACGATGGCTACAGACTTGGAATCCTTGATTAAAATTCCTAGCATTGGCAGTAAATATCCACTATTATCCTACACATGTCACCACATTTCACTCATAGAGGTGATTACTGGGAAATTCTACCATCAAAAAGTTGCATGAAACAAAAATAAGATAAATGCATTGAACTCGCTAGAATAGAACTACATAAAGCATCCCCATGCACTAATTAATCATGTTTAATAACAAATCAATAATCACTTAGGTGATATAAACAAGTCAAATAATGCACTTATCAACTACACAATAAAGAGAACTCAACATGAAAAATTGATTAGTATATAGATGGGTAGCTTTCTTGACAATATTAGTCCTGAGAAGTGAAAAATTCCTAGGATGGATGTCAACCCACATTTAGATAAAAGATAGATAAAATAAATGATGAATAATTGATATGATGTAGCAATATATGAGATAAGATAGAAAGCTGGAATGCAACATATAAATTGAAATGCAGATATGATCTAAGTAAAATCAAACCAATCAAACCAAATCAAACCTTGGTTGGTCGATGGCGACCTAAGACTGCAAAGCCCAATCGATGGTTGGAGTAGAAAAAGTTAAATAACGACATAAAAATGCATATCTAAAGGTTTTGGAGGGATATCTAGGGTTGGTGATGAGGCTGAGATGGAACAAGAACACTAAAAGAAGATCTAGATCTTGATATGATAGAAAGGATGCAATTGGGATCTGAAGCTGCAAGTGTCTAGAATGGAAATATTGAAGGATGTCGAAGGTTGTGGGATCATAAAATGGATGATTGAAATATTGAATGAAAAAACTACAAAAAATATGATCTAGGTGGATGTCGAATAGACAGAGTTGGTGACGACCAGGGGTGATCTAGGGTTTGATGGAAAAATATGCATTAGAATGATGATCTGCAGATGAAAATGAAGATGAGAAAAATGAAGAGACATGACTCCTGGATGAATTATGAGCTTGTAAAAAGAATGATAATAAAAATATGATGAAATGGAAATGGTGGATCCAAGCATACAATTGGAGAAATAGACTCCAACTCTCCAAAGGTGGGGCATAAGATCTCAAAATTTTCTCCAAGATAGTAATAACAGTTGCAAAGATGATCAAGAAACGAAAGCAAGATCGCAAGAAAGTTCAAAGTCTCTAAAGTTTCATCCCTAAAAAGAGAGGGGTATGGTCATATTTATAGGGTTGATGGTGACCTAAATGGGTTACCGCTAATTGTGGAGGTCTGCCCATTTTGGCGGTGGAAGAGGTAACAAGCTCAAGATAACAAGCCCTTATGAGGCGGGATTAGGGTTTTTAGTGATAAGTGCGAGCTAGGGATGCCTATGGTGGATAAATGGGTAGGTGGGAGGTGAAAAACATTAAATAAAGGTAAAGGGGGGGTAAAATCATTAGATGAGGGCTGAGGAATGGTGAATGGAGACATTTAGGGAGGATAAATGGATTAGATGGGGATTTTAGGATTAATTAATGGTGATTAGGGATTATTAGGGTAGATTTACTAAGGCTAAGGTACAATGGATACCAAAAATTGGTGTCTACACACATATAAAAACTTTAGTTTCTTTTTTCCTCTCTACTAAAGGTTTAAAAACCATTCTCATCATAAAAATAAATTTCTATATGGGAACACCAAAACTTCTCACAATACATTTGTAGGACTAAGCCTTATGGTAGAACAAAGATTCATTATAGGTTTTTATTAAAAAATTAGAGTCTTGGAGTATTCTAAATTAATGTATATGTGGTCCAAACCTTCCTAAACATCATCCACTCATTGGATCAATGAGAGAGGTAGTTTACCTTGTTTGAGTCATATGAACTTAATTACGATGATGTGATGAGATTTAGGGATCTTAGCTGGTCTCAATAACATCATACACAGTAAATCAAATGTGATTGTATGATGTGTTTTTTGGTTTTATGGACCCTAACTACATTATTATTTGAATTAAATCAAAGTTCATTTACATAATATTGCACAAGTAACCATGCTCATGAATTAAAGTTGAGATGGAGAGGAAAACATAAGACAATGAGATAGAAGAATTGTAGTATCTTGCTTGTAATAAGATAATGGGAGCTATCAACCAAGAAAATCTAACCATTTGGAATAGAGAAGACATTGCAATTTATAGACCTAACAATGAGACTCTTCATCTACCCCCCACATGACCTTTCAAAAGTCCCATCACTTGTGACTATTCGCATTCCATTAGGAGTGAAAAATAAGCCACTTTCTTATTAATGGAAAGGGAACTTTTACAATGCAAATATTACATAGTTGAACTTAAGTGAATAGGATGAAATAGTCATAAAGTACATTTACAATAGAGAATTATAAAGTGGAGAGAGAAAAGAGGAGAGAGAAAGGAGAAAGAATGAAAAGAGAGAAGAGAAGCTCCAAGTTCAAATGAAGAAGGATGAAGAAGCTCCGATCATGAAGAAGATTCACTCCTGTGTTAAACCCATGAAATGCTCCAATGCAGTGATGAACTCTTGATCCTTGATCTCTTCTACATTGTGATAATCCTCCTAGAATGATGAATTTATGTAGCATTGTAAGGTACACTGAGAGAATAAGTGAGAAGCACTTGATGAATGGACCACTAAGATAAATGAATAATGCCCTCTTTCACTTGAACCAATCCTTCCAATCCATGAAACACTACCATGCCTTTCTAACCCTCTTACCTATAAATTAACCATCGTCTAATCAAAATCTACAATCTACCTTTCATTGATATTCATGATGGCTTGAGGGCCTTAATTCTTGACAGTTTTTTGCGCCCCACCTATTTTCCTACAATTACTTGAGCTTATAACTAGAAATCAAGGCTACAAATGTCTACAAGAAATAAGCATTTTGTATGGCTTTTGAACCCTAAACCTTTTGATTTTATCCATTTTTTATTATGTCCTATTTGTGAGATTGAAATGCTTAAGTAGAGAATGAATAGCATATATTATTTTGGTAGGAACTATTTGATCCATGTAATAGGAATAAGACATGTTAGTGTTTAATTAACACCTTTTAAGTTCTAGCATTCCATTCATGTTTGTGTCTTTTCTATCAAATTAAAAACTAAAAAGGGGGGATAAAAATTAATACAAGAAACAAGCATTGTGTTTTGGTTTTGAACCTAAGACCTCTTGGAATTCCCCCATTTTTTTGAATCCCTTAACTTCACATGAAAATTATGAGTGATATCATACTATAAAGTTGATAGCATATACCAAATATTTTTTGGGAAGGAATACTTCAAGTCATGGAATAGGTGTGGGGCTAATAAGCAGTTCATTTCCACAATCCAAACATAATCCTCAACACATATACATATATGTTCAATTCCTCATTCAACGATGACATGGAGAAAGGGGGTATGGTACACACACACACACACACACACACACACACACACACACACACACACACACACACACACACACACACACACACACACACACACACACACACACACACACATACATATTCATTTTTCATAAACCTAATTCATTTAAAATGAAATTTATTAGGATGATTCTTATGCTTTATCACACTACTCTTTGAGGGTAGTTTAGTAAACCATACATAGACTGTAAGGAAGAATATTTCCTTTTCTTTTTCTCCTTCCTCTTTTTTTTCTTTTCTTACATTACCAAAGAAATTTTTATCTCCAGATCTATCTTTGACAATCAAATCAAATGTGAGTTACTTCTATTTCTCTTCATAACAAGGGTTCCTTTACCTTATTTTTTTATCCTTCAGAAAATTTATTCTTCTCCATATTATCATATCTCAGGAGCCAATAAATACATAAACTTGATTGAAGCCAACTTAGATCATTGGGCCAACATCCAACAATTGATCATCCAACCTAAGAATACTAAAGATAAATAAATATTATATAAGTTATTAGGCCAAAATCAAATAATTGATCATTGAACCACGTGAAGTGATGATGATTTATGCACCAGGAGAAGTGAATCAAGACCCCCGGGTGACTAATAGGGCCCTATACTCTTTGATACTCTCTGGATGTTCCCACTCCACCTATTGGTCTGGCTAGTAAAATGATCTAATCCCTATATTTAATTTATTTCATACCTCATCTCATACATTGAGAATTAACAAGGCTTGCCCCTATAGATCAAAGGCGAGGGTACATTTACTATGGATATCTATAGATAGGCATCACCCTCCAGATAGAAATAGATATCTAAGGGTGCCCCATCCCATAGATCCACTTCATAATGAATGTTCATCTTCCTCTCGTAACTAGAACTACTCTATACCAACTCAAAACCAGATGACCTATTATATACTCTACTTTATAGGGAGACCTTCGATACAAACATTATATCCAGTGATATATGTATATAATACCCTCTTTTCCATGTCATCATTGAATGACGACGCCATCATGATTATTGATGAGGGTAACCTTAGTCAAGTTTCCATAACAACACATTCCTTACTTTCCTTCTCTCCTTTATGGTTCATTCCTACATACCTTCCCTTCTAACATTCACGAAGGAAATCGGCACTATTTTTTCCCTATTTGTAAACAAGGAACATTTTTTGTTGTATTTAAGTTTGCAAGAATAATGTCATTATTTTTATATCATTATTAGTAATGTTTGTTAACAAATGACCCCATCACGATTATTGGTGAGGAAAAACCTTTTTGTTGTCCTGATACCTAGAGGAAACTCCTAATCCAAAATTTGTGTGCAATCACTAACTTTCAATGTTAGCTCCACTCCACATCTTCTTATAGGGGTTGGGGCCCTCCATATATTCTATAGGGAGGGGAGGGGAGGATGAGTTCCCCATATAGATAAGATATCTAGGGGATCATCGGTCAACGATGGGGTTGAGTGCCCCAAAGGCCTCAGAGAGATATATAGAGGTCGTCATATATTGATATAAAGGGAGCATAAATAATAGTCAGGCCCTTGGTTGAGTGCCTTCCTAAAGGTCCTCATCCTCCTCGGGCCCCTCTCTATGGATGGGTTGGGGGGGGGGGGGGGGGGGGGGGTATATCTAAAAAAGGTGTCTAGGGGTGGCCATACTATATAGATATAGGGGACCCTCCCCTCCAGATAGCCCTTTTATATTGACTTAATACCCATAGATAGTTATTTATGTTATGTCCCATGGAACATAGATTCCAATTCGCCTTATATTTATGTGTCTTATAACTACCCAATAAATTCAAAAGTGGAAAATTTCAAACAATTGTTCACTTCATCAATATTGTTTGACCACTCGTTATTTTCTAAAATATCTTCGCAAACAGTTGCATCAACATCTCACACAACCTGAATTTTCTTACTCAAACGATTAACAAATATGACATGTGGTTATTGAAGGGTGGAGTTTTGGATTACTTTCCCATTCCAATTTCACCCCCCTTGCACTTCTCCACCTTCAAACCCCTTCTTCTTTCCCCATATTCCTCTCCCATTCATTTTCTCCCCCACTTTGAATTCTTGACTAGATCTCCTTTGACATTTCCATCGTACATTTCACATGTAATTGTTAGTCTTTCTTCCTATTTCCCATTCTAATTTGTGAACACAAAAAGTAGTGACTTGGTAAATTTAATTCTTGAATAACTCTTTTATGAAATATAAAGAGATTGAACTTGATCGATATTGTTTATTTGCTAGTGCCACTGAATAATTAATGGTCCTCCAATCAGTACTTGAAAATCTAGTTCTACCATAATACAACAACCACTTCCAATCTACTAGCATGATATCACCTCGTTGCATAATCTCAATATGTCAACTTACACTTGCATTTCCATTACTTATCAATTACCAACTTAAAAGTAAAAACATTAAAATTTAATTATTATGTGTCTCAATAAACTTGTTGTGCCACACCAACCCTACTGTCTAAAGTAAATTCCCCATGCCAATTGTCATTTTCACTTCAACTTGTGATTTGATTTCAAATTTTAATGTTTATCGATTTATGCATTATGCATCCACTCAGGATCAATTTTTGGGATTTGTTAAATAGCTAGGTAGGATGGAGGACCTGTAGACTGATATAGATTTACATGAGTAGCGAGAATTTTTAAACATAGTCCTTTTGTAAATTTTGATTAAAAAAATATAAACTTAAAAAATGTTGAGTACTAAATAAATTTCAATTTCTTTTAAAGCGAAATTTTATTGTCACTTATGCGGTATGTTAGACAGTTAAATGGGTTGGGACTGGTTGAATTTTGATTGCTTCTAACCCCGAATGTATTGACACTTAATTATTAGTTTCCACCTTTAGCACGATTGAAATAATTTCTTAAAATTTGGGATTTAAGTTATATGAAATATTCTTTTAGGTCTTATTGTGGAATATTATTTTCAATTAAATATAATTAACATAGGATACTTTCAATGTTATTTTTAAATATTTTTTATTTAAGATATATTAATAACTACGATGTAACATACAATATAGAATTCCTTTAAACAATTTATTACAATTTGACATATCAATATGCCTATATTAAAAAACAAAACAAAAATTCCATCAAATGAAACCATAGCCCATATTATATTCTTAATAGTTTTCATATGTAACCAATTTAATATGAAATTTTTTAGAACCAATGAAAATTACCTATTTAAATTTTACATGGTACATACAATAGTTTAAGATCTATATATGTTATTTGTCCATAAATATGATTTACTAGATATTTGATTGATTGATAAAAAATTTCCTTTATTCCCTCCTTTAAGACTATTATCACGTCACTCTCTAAAAAAATTACATTTTAAAATTGAATTAAGTGAATTTACTTAATGCTTGAGTAGGGTAAAGACTATTTTTGGCCGAGAGGCCTTACTAGAGTCAACTTTCTTTGTAATTGACATTTTTTTTTGTCATGGTTTTCCTCTTTTTTAAAAACATTTTAAAATAAAAGTAATTTCTTCCTCAATCATCCAAATTAATTCAATTAAAACTATGCTCCCACTCTGCCACATGTCCGCCTTCTTGATAACGACATATTTTATTGTCATGGTCACCCTCTGCCTTTTGGCCTTTCCTTTACTGATTTGTATTATAAATTTTGTGACATTTGTACGCTTGTTCCCTCCATTCTTGTCTATAGAATTCATTAAATTAAAAATTGCGATGAAAATGGATAATCAAACGGTTTCAGGGAGAGGAAGAGTGAAAGATACAATATTATTTGAATAAAATATCTATGCGGAATTCCTTGCAGAAGCATCAAAACAAGCCCCATATTCTAGCCCCTAGAATTTTTAAGTCTTATCAGGATTTTTTCCCTGAGAACAAAAATAAGGACAAATGCTGCAAAAGACAACGAAGCGAAGAAAATATTTATGACAATACAGTCTGTGAGATCCATGGCGGATTTTAGCAACAGGTAAATATTTCATATTACATAATTTTTGTCCTCAAAGGTGGTGGATCAAAGCATGTTTGAAATTCAAACATACAAAAATTTAATTTTGTTTTCATTTCCAAGGAAACATTGCAGAAGAAAAAACCAGGCTCCGGCCTGTATCTTCATGTTTATGAAACTGCCAGGAAAGTTTGAAACTGAAAATTTAATAGAGGAGGAATGTCCAACTTTGTTGGAGATAAGTAGCAACTCTTCTTTTGCTGCTTCTACCGATGGATAAATTCATCAGTCCTTTTCCTTAGATCTATCCTTAAACAAAAACAAAAATAGGTTCAATCCAAATCTTTGCACATTTTCCTTTTTTGGGGGCGATTCGGGGAACCCTTTGCTATCATGTTAATATTCAACGTTACAACAGGAAAACATTTTTCTTTTGTTGTTTGCAACCAACTATTCATCCCAATTGCTTGATGTAATGAAACATGGTCAATCAATAATCTTGTTTGTGTTTTTTGGTTCACACGGTTGACTTCTCTCAAATTTGTTAATATCTTTGACGAAGAGATTTTTTAAGAAGCAAAACAATTTAAATATGTAGTAAATGAGAGGTGTAGATGCACAAATATTTTAATGAAATAGTTGTCAATATCTTATTTTGTTCTATTTTTAATCTTGTACATAATATATTAAAAATATTCACATTCAAATTATAAATGTGGGATCACACATTGATGAAGATATGAAGATGAGTCAATTACAATATATAAAAATGAATTCAACAAAATAGTTGTTTGGAACAAATAATTTGTGGGGCTAAAGATTATAAATGAGGATTATAATTTCTTAACTTTTTCAATAAAATATATTGTACAACTCTCCAACATCTTGATATATAAAGATATAACCATTCAAAATATTTTAATTATAATATCATGAATAAATAAAAATTGATAAAAGACTCAATAGTCACATTCTTTAATTCATGGAATCTATTTGACCTAAAGTTTTATGATAAAATATGTGTATATATTTAAATTTATTAGACATGCGAGTCTCAAATTTATACTTATTATTTTTTGGAAATTGGTAAAAGTTGGGGGTTTTGAAAGAACCCTCATCCTTGTACAACAAGCCCTTGAGGATGGATAAAACATTAAATCGTTACAAAGAGAAAGTCCCCAACGACAAAAGGGGAAGCCAGAAGGACGAACAATGAAAAGAATATTAAAAAAAATGCAGCACCCATTGCTGTCATTGAAACCAGATTACCTAGATAAATCCCTTATATGGGATCTAAGAAGCATAGAGTAAGTATTTTTTTTTCTTTTAATGATTGTCTAGTCGTCACTCCTATTAGGATCTGCATTTTCATTTGAGTGAATTGGAATTCGAATCTCAGAGGAAGCCAACATTCCAACATTGGCCTTCTCAATAGTGAAACTAGTATTAACACAGTCAGCAACACCACCTTAAATCAACATCATCCCCTGATCGACAACAAATGCTCTAGCATTATCCACTGAAGGGGAAATATGTGAGTTAGAAACTATAACAACAACATGTTTCATCTTTCCATCCTCCATCGCAGGAGGGGCGAGTTGAGTAACCGGCTGTAGGATGTTTTTCTACTCTTCACTAATCTCCAATGGATCTTCCTAACAAGAAATTGATTCATCCTCAACCACCAGCATGCTAGGATTAGAATCCTTCCACCAGGAGATTTTTTCTTTAGAACGTTGCTTTATTTTCTGATAGTCTGTAACAAGATGCCCAAGGGTAAAACACATCCTGCACCGGAAGGCCAAGCCTTCGTAGTCAAGAGGTTGTGACCAAACTTTATTCAAAACTTTTAAATTAATGGAAGCTGGAAGATCCAAATATGTATCCAGATCCACTAAAATTCTCGTGAAAGTAGTGTGAGAGAAAGATTTTGTTTTGGAATCAATGGATAAGCACTTGCCCAAAGCATTGCCAACATCAATTAGACATTCTTTCTCCCAAAATTGCAGCAGGAGATGAGGTAAGCACACCCAAACCAATTTAATGTTGAATGTCTTCGTGAGGGGGTTGAAAGTCGGAAACCACAATTTCATCAGCAAGTGATGATGTTGTAGTTCACACATATTGGAAATGATAGATTTTATATCCTCAGTTGAACTAAAAACCACAATTAAAAAACTCCTAGCACAAGGGTAAATGTCCAGCTTACCAGATAAGAGGGGGCACCAGTTCGAAGAGATCAAAGAGTGGAGGAGTAGCAAACTAGGCCAAAGGCCATTGAATTAGCAAATGAAACCTCTATTGAAGTAGAAATCTTCATATTCCAGCACAAAATCTCCAAATGTGATTGTAGGAATAGAAGTGGCAGTAGAGAGTGGAGCAAAAGTCGACGCAACAGAGGATGTAGCTTGAAGGAAAGAGGGCTTCCCCACACCATCCCTGCCACCAACGCATGTAACCACCCCCATCATAGGTGCAGGCACAAAACCAACATAGCTGCAACCGGCAAGGGCATGTGAATCAAGAGATAAAAGAGAAACCATTGCACTGACTCCACTAGACTAAAGCAGAGGAAGAGGACACGAGGGCACAAGGAGCGAGCCATCACACAGCTTTGGTTGTCAATAACTTTTAATTATTTAAACTTTGGATGGTAACCACCTTTATTATAGCAGAGCTATGAACTTGAGTGGTGGAGGAGCACTTTCTCTAAGTGGGACATGGGGGTGGGCTTGGGTCCTTAATGTCTGCCGAGCAATCCACATTCGAAGCGCCCCACTATGTTTCGCTTGGTCCGTATGGAGAAGTTCGACCCCTACCTCAAGGTGTCCCCATGGCCACTTATTGAAAGCATCCAATGAACTCAATGGGAATGGAACTTGGGTTAATGATTACAAAGTACTTGTAACTCACCAATAGCCCAAAACCTTGAGTTCATTTGTACCTATTATTGAACATTTGTATATGTTTTATTTTCTATTTCAGACCAAAATTATAAAGACTATAACATGATTATGATTTGACATGTGAAACAATTTTATTCAAGCGCGTTATAAAATTAAACAATAAATAAATAAACCTTTCCATTTATGAAATATACTGTACAATAATAAACAATAAAAATAAAATAAAAATATTAAAATAAAATTATCATCAATATTATTAAATCAATCAAATAAATATTCTATAAATTTAATTGTAGATTTAATTTTTGAAAATAAAAATTAAATTGTAAAAAAAAAATCAATAACATTAGTTCTAAATTAAAAAATCAAGCTCTATAACCTTTACAACAATTCATAAATATAAGCGACTAAAAATATATTGATAATTAAATAAAACTAAAACGTATTACTAGGAATTGCAAATGAGTTGCATAATTATCCTAACATAACCTTAAAGAAGGAATCAAAGACTATAACCTCCATAAACTATGTGCTTGAGTAAGAAATGTTTTTTTTGTTGGAAGTTACTATATTGTCCTCTCCCCATCACACAATGGAAAAATTACAACCCCAATAAACTAAACATTGTTATCCTCTCCAGCATAAATTGCAACTCATTTAGTAGCATTTGGAAGAGAACACATTTCAATAACATGATTAAGGAATAAAGGGATCCCTTCCTTACAAGTGGGAATTTTATTAAAAAAAAAATAGCGAAACCTATAAATTATCACAAAGTGTGCCGGCCTTTATTTAGTATTTATAATTATGCCTCGTCACTCATGACATGTTATACTCGAAGAAACGTATATCTAAAATAGTAAATATCTAGGAATTATAAAAGTATCTAAAATCCGGCACCCTGTAAAGTTAAGCCACCGGAATTTGACACTTTCCAGCAATGCCTTCTTCAAAGTAAACACCTCCGGAAAATTATTTAAGTAGAAATTAAAATAACTCCCCACTTTGCGTGGAGAATACAAAATGATGCCTAGCCGCATTTAATTGGTCTCCACTTCAAGTCAGTTTAACCCTAAAGGCACATTATGAAAATTTTGTTGTTGACGTCCGATTCTATAAGAACCGTTGGTGCTTGTATTTGTACGTGTAATGTGTAATATTTTATTTTGTTGAATGCTTTCATTCTCACATCTGACATGGAAAGTGTAAACTATTGATGTTGTCACTATAACTAGCAATCGCCCACGAGTAGTGCAATGTGAACACCGAAAGAGATCGGGTAGATGAGTGAAGGGTGGAGGAGGTGTAAAGGGTTGAAATTAAAGGCAATAAATTTGTTAGTGTCATTTGATAAAGGAGAAGGTGAAGTGGACGAACAAATCAGATGGAACCATAAAATTAGATAGGGAAGCTTGCATAGAGGGAAGCTTGCAAATGTCCTTTTTAACATTTTGATCAAGTGTTGTAAATTTTCTTGATCTATAATTAAATAAGTTATAATGTGGCTTTATTTTAAAATAGAAGAAACAATTAATTTGTTTGAGAAATTAGAAATGAGAAGGTGTGTGTTGTTGCACGAGTTCGCAATGGAAAATTTCATGTCGATGTTGTCTTGTTAATGCAAGAGGGAAAAAGCATGGACACTTAGTATCAACATCAGTGCTATGTGAGGCGTACTTGTAGTAGAGGATGCGGTCTATGTAGAAGATATGTGGAAGCATAAATTCGATAACCTAGACATTGACACCCTAGACTATTTTGGCATGGTGGTTAACACGAAAAAATGTGGGAATTTTGACAACAGATCTGTATTCTAAAAATGTCATGCAAAACAAAGGAATGTTATCTCATAAGACAAATGGAGGACCTAAACAAATCCACGAGATGTTATGAATGCGTTCGCCAATGTGCCCACTAAAAAACGTAACAATTTGCACAATGCACATGCCCAGTAGAGGAGGCAACACAATGAAATGACACATGTGGTTCCAGAATTGAATTCTCCAAAGGCTACTGAGGAACTATGATGACCCATGCAAAAGGGAAAAATACTCGGGTAAGTGGCCTTGGTATCCATTTTTTCTCATCCTCGAATCCTTTGCAGAGTACCATACATCGTCGATTGTAGAGAGGAAGATTACATATGCCCGTGCACATCACACATAACCATACATGAGTCCACAGTAAGATGGGACAAGGTGGATGCATACGTAGAGACCTATTCAGTGGCCCTTGGAGATTGGGAAGCTTGGAACCCTAGCCTAATATTGTATCCAGCTCATTTTGCACATTCTTTCCCCAAAGCAATGAACATAAATTGCATCCTGACAAAGTATAAGGAAAATATAAAATTAGAGTGTGTGAATGCTTCAGGGTCGTTCTTGACAGCCTCTTTGCCAAGAGAAGACTTCAATCGGACCATATCAATATTGTTACCACTTTAACTTTCAACACGGCCTCTTCGGATGTGTCATGGATCGTAAACAAATATCAAATGAAGGACATCACACGACCAATATATTTTTTGTCTCTCACATAGGTTGAAGCATAAATGTCATTCGTATCAACATGGAAAATGATCTGTTCAAGCTCTACCATGAAATATAAAAAAGTAGTTAATAATGACAGAATAAAAAAATGTATGTCGTTGATATGGTAACTATGAGTGTGTCAAACTCATCAAGTTTCAAACCACTTGATCAACAATTCACATGAGCTCATAATTTGATGACGCACACTATCTCCTCTCCATTGTGGATCCCATTGTTAGCTGTCAGCTGCAAGGGATTCTATTCCACTACGATATACATCTTTTTATGTATTCATGAGTACAATTAAGCGTGACCAAGCCTGTATTGTAATGTATGCGACGCACATTCAGACATGACCATATTTATCATGTAATAATTGTTGAGGACATTTATAAATGACCGAGTTTTGCGAATCTTAGAAATGCAAACTATGCTAGGTTCTGCTATAACCGATTAAGGGGTACACTTCAACCTGGCAGATATCAAAATCAAACCCATGTTGTGTTGTTCTGAGAACTATCCCATCAATTGCAAGAAGCCTCATTCCCATGCGGAAAGCCTTTCAGCGTAACAAGAATCTCAATGGATATTTAAAGTCAATATATCAATTGTTTGAGATAGGAACTTAAATCATTGATATTCTAAGATGTATTTGGTGGGGCCATTCCAAATGTATTCAGGTTTTTGTAGCTGATCATTTCTGGATTGCAATTTGTAACAGATGAGGCTTCCAAATATCTCAAGGGTTTATTTAGAAAATGTGAGTGACATTATTATAAGCATTCACTATATTGCGCATGAAAAAGTTAACTCAGATATTTGTTTGATATTCCATGTTACATACGTATGCAAAATGAGACTGCTTTTCTTAGGCAAACGAAGTCATAAATTGTATGACTAAGAAAGTCATTATAATCCGAACTGCTATAATTGAAGTCATTGTGTTTCTTCTTTTCATTTTTTGGAAGCATGGGAGTAGTTTGAAACCCATATTGATCTACGATAAAAACATATTTATATTGAAAAATAAACTTCAACACCTTCATCAAATTAGAGAAAAAATAATTATAAAAGAATTCAGTTAAAAAATATATAAATCTGTATCTTTGAAAAATAAATAGCAACAAAGTTGTGATAAACACGTGTGGCCATATATTACTTTGAATAATAATTCCCATGATTTAAAGTAACTTGCATAATGCAACAATAATAATTAGGAGCTCCTCACTAGAGAGCAATCATCCACCTTCTGACTAGAAAATCCAAAGGTTGTGATGAAATGAAAAAGACTCGTGTACATAATGATCTTATCTACAATACTACATAAAAGGGGCACAATCATAAGTGAGAAAGATGAGGTAAATTTGTATGTACAAGGATTTGTCAAAGTTCAAGACCTGAATTGAATAGTTAGACTTGACAAAATTATCAAGGGTGGAAGTTTGTCATTATGAATTGAATAAAATTAATCCTGATTGTTAACATGGTTACAATAACCTTTGTTTGGCCAACCACCCTTGAAAAGAGTTGTTGCCACAAGATGCAAATAAATGTGTAATTATTGGAAACAAAATGCACTGGATGGTTGAGATTGCTAAGTTGTCTCCAACCACACCTTTTTTAAATACATAGATTTTTCATTTTCAAATAATAGTTTTATAATATCAACAAAAGGCGGTCTAAAGCACTGAAAAAGGATATCACACCTTTGAACTGCGACAAACAAGAAGATGGGGTGTCAAACCCAATGCTCTTAATTCCCGAACACTATGTTGTGTTGGCTTGGTTTTCTGTGATTTATGACATACAAGATTACATGGCATATCTGAGTTTGATTTGATATGCTAGTCTAGAACATACTAAATTGTGGCATGGTACTTTATTTTTAAAAAAATTGAGAAACATAAAATGAAAACTTATCTGCAACAATGTTTATCACCTGCTCTCTGACAACACCTAAAACATGCATGAGGCTTACATGGAATAGGAAAAAGTTTTATGGCCCTATAGATATGAGTACCATGAAATGTAGTTAGTACTTAGTTGTATGCGAGAAATATAGTATTTAAAAGAATAAATACTAAGAAAATGAAAATAAAACAACTTACCAACAAAATATGAAAGTTCACGCAAAGACTCAATAAATGGCATTGATTCAATATAACTTGAATACAAAGGGTTTCATCTCTGTCATATACTTATGGGTATGGATTTAAACTTTTCAATAAATTTTCACTATTTACATAGAAAGCGCAGTGAAGAAAAATAAATAAATAAATCCTTCTAACTTAAATAATTAAACAAATTTCAAATTATTCCATTACTATTGTCTATTGTAAAAAAATGACTATTAGATGCACTTTGAGATTTATGATTACAATGACAGAATACCATTTTCAATACTCATGAAAAATCAATCCCTACCCATTGTTCCTCCTAGCTCAATGACGCAAACATCAGCTAGACCTTTTTCCCATCCACGGGAATTTTAGCTAGACATTTCATCCAATCCTGATTGGCATCTGTAATATGTGGAATTACCTACATAACAACATGTACAATTTATAATCTGTAATCATTCTTATAGTTAATACATATCACTAGACAAAATTCATCTGCCATGTATGGTATATAGGGGATAGTTTTAGTGAAAACAAGATAATAGCCCTATTTCACTATAGGTTGTAGTTTTTGTACCGATGAAGTCTTGCCTAGGTAGGATCCCCTCTGTTCTTTTTCAGTGATAGACTGGATATTATAAATCAATACTCGTAAATACTAACAAATCGTACAGAGATTGGTGAGCGATTATTGAACAAAATTGTGAAGATTTACATAGTATAATGTCATACAAATCAAATTGCCAATTTTGTTCTCAATAAATAACTACCAGATTTCATATTTTGGGTGGTAAAATCAGTTCATTACATACAACTTATCTGGGACTACCTCTTAGGACTAATAAAGTCCCCATAACGGTGTGGAATGCATTACTTGATATGTTTCAGAAAAAATAGGATAGATGGAAAGGGGTTGTTCTTTCTAGTATTGCAAAGTGCCTTCTTATCAAAAGAACACTATAGAGCCTACCTATATATTTTATGTCTATGTTCAACATTCCTACAACAATTATTGACAGAATTGAAAGAATCCAAGAACACTTTCTCGGGCAGGGAACTGAAGAAAAATTCAGGTGTGACTTGGTGGCATGGGATCAAGTTTGTATACCTAAAATAATAGGTACGCTTGGTATCAAGGACATTAAAAAAATGAATATTGCTTTAATTGCTAAAATGGGATGGAGAATGTTAAAAGAGGAACAACCCTGGATTGATTTAATCAAAGCCAAATATCTAGCTCAACAAAATTTGAACTCACTCCTCTATGATGACCAACTTCCTCATTGATTTGTTTTCTGGAACAACTTGATTCAAATAGGAAATTTACTAAGCAAGGATGTAGATGGAAAGTGGGCAATGATAGTGATATACAATTTTGGAGGGATAGCTGGACTAATTTCAGTTTGAGTGATAAATTTCCTTCTATTAAGGATATCCTAGCCGATAAATATGACATTAAAGTGAAAGACTACATTGATATAGAGGGAAATAGAAGAAGATGGAAACACCTCAGTGTGGATGTGCTTGAGCTAAACCCTATGGTCTCCTCTCTCCAAGAGAAGCTAGATATCATACCCCTAAATCAGACTGATGTCAAAGATGAACTTGTTTGGAGTAATTCTTTTGATGGTGAATATACTGTCAAATCTAGGTACAACTCCTTTTTTGAAAATGTTCATTGTGATTTCAAGTGGAGTAGAATTTGGTTGCCTCAGCTAACTCCTAAATTCAACTTCTTTTTTTGGCTTGTTCTTAAAGGAAATATTCTCACGAATAATAATTTAATCAAAAGTGGGTTTATTATGTCAAATATGTGTTACATGTGTAAAAAAAATGCTGAGGATATTAAAAACCTTTTTCTACACTGTGAGTATGCTTCTAAACTTTGGAGTTTCATTTTTTCAAGATTTAATATATGTTGGAACCTGCCAAATGAGTTCTTACAAGCTTGGGAACAATGGTATCCCCCATATAAACACTGCATGGTTCAAAGACTCTGGAAATTGATCTTGCCTCGTACCATCTAGAGACTTTGGAAAACTAGGAATGATATAATATTCAGGAACAACAGACATATTTGTAAAAAAATCTTCAATAAGACTGTCAATGTTGTAAAAGATAATATTTAGAGATTTAAACCTCCCAATAACAAACAATATCCTATCAATGAAGAGATTACTCTTTCAAATTGGAAAATTAATATTGGAAGCCTTCAAAGATAAAGGAATTCAACCATTGACAGGTCTTTAATCCATTGGATGCCTCCCCCCAATTCTTGGTATAAGCTCAACTTTGATGGTGCTTCAAAGGGAAACTAGGTGCAATTGCTGGAGGAGGAATCATTAGGGATAAAAAAAGGTTGTTTAATTTTTACTTTTGCAGGAAGAATGGGACATCAAACAAACCATTATGCTGAAGCCCTTTCAGCTCTATGGGGCTTAAGAATTTTTAAGGAATGCAATATTATGAACATTATTATAGAAGGAGATTCATTGAATGTTATAAATCATCTTAATCAAATTCATCCCCCTAGTTAGACAATACAAGATTTTATTCATGATTCTATAAGTATTTGTCGTGCCTTCAATACCTTCAAAATTTTCCACACCTATATAGAAGGTAATAGAGTGGTGGACACATTGGAAAATTATGGGATTAATAGAAACTTTACCACTTGGTATCATGAGGATAATATCCCCATCGAAGTATAAAATTCTATCCTTAATGATAAATGTTATAGATCACTTCCTACTCAAAATATTTTATGAGATATCCTCCGCTTTATTAGGAATACAAGCTCACACATGTAGGAGGAGTACAAGTATTTATTATGATAAACTTTCACATTCCCCTTGGGTTTGTACAATGACGGTTAAAAATTAGATTGGGGAAGAAAGACACATCATTTTTTCCTATTTCAAGTAGTTTAAACATAGAGGTGAAATAATGGGTGGAGCTCCTTGCAAAATTGAACTTCATTGTGACCCTGCGTGGAAGGAGAATGCTGATCTTTGGAACTTTTTAAAGCTAGGAGGGGTTTCTAATTTCATTGAGAAGATTCAAGGGTAGGATCAAAATATTACCCTGCATTTTTCCACATGTTGGAAACAAAGAAAGGTGAAGTATGGCGAGCAAGACATTCAGATAACATAGGAGTTAATAGCTAAAGTTACGGGCTTTAGTTTAGAAGGCATCAAAATCTTCAGTAAGAGACTAGATAAGAACACGGAGGCTATAAAATTCGTCGAAGCTGGTGAGGAACTTCAATTTGTCACAGTGGGCATCAAGTTGAATTCCATCCCTGCGTCATTTGATGAACTTTCCAGGATGATGGTTTGTTTCATTACCCTTGAAGGCAGGTATATCATGGTTCTCATAAAGCATTTGATCTTTTTAAACCATTTTTATAGGAACCTACTTGTTTTTTTCCCGCATTATATTCTAAACTCCATGGAATGCTCCATCCTTGAATACCAAAACCATACTCGTGTCATTCCCCTCCACCAGGGCTTAATCTTCCTCCTTCACATGCATTTCCTTGCCCATCACCCTACCATACCTACTACTCTTGTCATTCCGCCCACTCCTGACTCCCTCAACCTTGCTCCTACCATCATCCCCACCACTATCCTTGGACAGAGAAAAATTAGAACCAAAAACCACTTTTTTTCTAAAACACACCCTTCTCCCTCTGGAAGAGTCCTTCAAAGTAGTAAGGACATGAAAACAACACAAAATCTCATACACATCAACACCACAAGGCATAGCAATACTTCTCAGGAGGAGAAGGAGGATCTTCTAAAGAGAATTGAAAACATGGAAAAAGAGCTGGAAAGTCTTAAAAAGGAAATGCATCAATTGACTAAGAAAAAGGGCAAAAGGAAACTGAATGATGATGTTGGAATTGGTGAAGAACACATTAATGAAATCTACAAGAAGATAAATTCCCTTTATAACAGATTAGGGAGTTCTAGGGACATACATGATCATAACATTTTAGTTTTTAGAGCTATTTGTGAATTCCTAGAACAACATGTCAGAAGTATTAACATGCTCAATGGTATCTCTGAAGCTATTTGGGGCACAGATGTTGAAAGGGAACGTGTCCTTTCTCAACTAGATGCCAATGATCCTACACATGTCACTACCCTGGCTCTCTTTACCTCTTTGCAGACTATTAAATCAAGAATTGACAGGGATTTAAAGAAATAATCTACTGTCGAGATGTCTTAATGTTATTTTTATGTTGTTCTGTTGATGTTTAATCTCTTCTTTTTTGCAGTTTTATACCTATCTTGTCTCCATTTTGTAGTTCCTTTTTGGCTACAGCTAGGCTTCTTGTAATATTTGGATTTTGATCCATTTTTTCTATTTCCTCCTATATATCTGGCTCTTGAGCCTTTTTTTAATAGGCTATAGTCCCCTTCAAAACTATTTGCCAATAATAAAAAAATAGGCCAGTGAAGAGACAATGGAAGATATTTACAAGGAAGAACACATTCCCTACAAATCTAAGTGGTATTGTAAGAAGTTTCAAGAAGCCTATACCATTTAAACACTAATTTACTTGCCGGAGGACTCCACCTAGGAATCTGAAAAACCTCTGTTCAGCAAACCATAAACAACACAATTGCAGTAAACAAGATCTTTATAAACGAGACAAAGGCAGTTTGAAAACCAATGTGTTCAACAAACATATAAGTCTTCTTTCCCCCAAATCGACACCCTGAATGCCCTGTATACGACCTTGTAAAACCCTACAATACGTGACTGCAAATCCTAAAGGCCACCCAAAAAAATTAGTAAAAAAGTACACCCAAAAACCATCAAAAACGCCACAAATTAAAGTGGAAACACTCATATCTTAAATACCCATCAATTTTTGGGGCCAGAGACGGTTGTTTGTTTCGTGGGCGTGGTGTTTTTCTAGAGGTGGTTTCATTTTGCGAAGGACATTTCAGATACTTAAGATACCCTAATTAAGAGAGAAGGTGAATGTGAATGTGAATGTGAATGTCAATGTCAATGTCAATGACACAGGCTGACCTTCATGATGTCTGGAACTATAATGTTGGGACCCAAAGATGAAAACACGGCCATCTCAGTCTGTCCTTGTACTTGTAAAACCGTCACGGTCGTTTCTATAAATGTGGTGAGGTTTCTGTTTATTGTAGTCAAGTGAAATAGAAAATTTTAAATACAAACCTAGCAATAATTAGAGCCTTGATTACTTCTTACTGAATTTAATAGAATTTCTAGCTTGTCTGAGACCAAGTATGCTATACGGTTTGCCGCTTCTTTTTCTCCGATGACTATAGAAGGTATGAGAAATTAGGTTACAACATCTGCTCCCATGGGATCGACCTCTATAATGTCGATGTCGCCTCCTTGTTTCACAAAAAAACTCTTTAGAAATTTAGAATCTGTTGAATCGGACATCGTGCACACCACAACCTTTCCCTTTCTTTATTTTCATAGGATCCAATGTGTTGTCTTGACATAAAATATTTAAAATTAACACTACATGAAAATGAACCTCACAATTATTATATCTGTTACCCCATAAATATTGATAATTAATGTGAAACAACTGATAATATTTAAATTAAGTTATATTACCTTGTATTTGTGTGAGAAACTCCAAGGGCGCCTGAGATACTCCCCACTACAAGGTCAACGATATAATTTTGTGTGAAAGGATTTAGGGCTTGTCCCTGCAGTGTGCAATCTAAATCGAATATTACACATTTATCAAGATCCATTTGGATTTCATTCATATATACTTGGTGAGGAAGCTACTTTTATTTACTTTCAACGTCATGTTGTTTCCCAACAATATGTTAGCATTGAATCTTCTGTCGATGGAGGAGGCCCCAGCCGTGAAAATCCATGGAGCCATGTTGCCAATGGTGTCACGCAACCCATCATTTCTAGCCGACCCTGAAACAAGGATTCGCGTACTGAATGCATGGAAAATCCCAATGTTTACTGCATCTTCAAAAATTAATGGCCTTGAACGTTCGATTGCAATCGAGATTATATCGATGTCGTGCTGGGTGGCATCATCGAAGGAAGGAAACAAATCGGAATCGCTGCATAATCCCACCCAATAGGATTTGTAAACAGTAAGGTGAGCACCAGGAGATCATCCCTTCGTAGTTACGTTTATAATGCCTAGACCCCAAAAACATAGGGAATAGGCCTCCCATTATGGTTTGCTTGTGGGTATTTCAGATTCGCAAAAACTATGAACTCTATTTTTCACTGTCTGCTAACCACGCCACAACACATTACCTGACATTTCAGACTCAATTTAACTTATAGCACGCCTTTCAGCGTAAATATTTTTTTGTTCGCTATTACCATTTAAACTTACTTGCAGAGATTTCAATGCATCTACCTATACCTCATCGTATGCACTAAATTACCATTTGTTTCGATATGTGAGGGCTCTCATTTACTTTGTGGCACTTGTAACAAAATCCCATGAATTCATAGTGATTTTTTTCAGGTTGAGCTATGGAATTTGTGCTCGAGCTCCAAATTAGTTGTCCAAAAGATGAAAATAATTCTTTGTTTCAATTCAAATTATGACTGCATCGACTAATGCCAAGGAATTTAATAATTAGTATCAGAGCGACTGTGGACACTAATGAGGATTGTATTTGGCATTGACGTTATTTAATTATAATTAAAGTGAGGAAATGTGCATTAGAATATCTTGCATAACGTCATAAGTTGCATGCAACCTTTCACTTCTTAGTAGATCCTCTTGACACCAGGTTTTCGTAACCAGCCTACTTCATGCATATCCCTCACATACACACATTAAAATACTAAACCTATCATTATATCACTATCCTAAGTTATTTCCCTCACCCGTAAAATTACCTTTTACCCGTCCTAAATTATATTTACTCCCCAAACCACCCAACTATTTCAAAACCATCGCTAACCAAATTTCCCCAACCTCTCAACCTCCCCAACTCGACTTAATCTCTTCCCAACAATTTTACCTCGCCCCCATACTTGAAAATTCCATTTGGGAAGTGGTTGAAACCACTTCTCAATGTTTTCCCCGAGTTATCCGGATCTCCAATGATTCTAACCAATCACCAATGATTATAAAATCCAATTTAGGCTCCTTTTTCAGGGATCTTCAGAATTCTTTCAAACGTTTGTGTAATTCATTTTCAATCTTGCAGCAAAGCTCTGTCATCCCCGTGATCACCAAGCCTAACAACAACATCCATAACCTGATACATATCAATTTTTCTAGCTTTGTATCTAATTATCTTCCTAGGGTATCAACAATTAGCTTCAACGGCTTCATCCAACATCTAAAGACAATATTCAACCTATCTTAGCATCACAAGGTGTTCCTTTGTCATCATTTTATTGTTCTTATTTCATAAAATATCAAAGACAATCAAATTAGCTATCTGTTTTTATCAAATTGTAGTTTTTCGAATAAATCATACTTTTTACAGTAATCGTTTATGATTCCTTTGAATCACCAATGATTGTCCTAAATCGCTTACGATTCATTTGACTCACCAGTGATCTCTATCTACTAATCCTTTTAATAAAAATCACAGCATTTTTTCAACTTTTATTTAACTCTCTAGATTTAACTTGTTTGTTTCAAGTATGTCTTTGTTTTAGATGACAATACTAGGCCAATCCCACCCTATTACAAGCATCTATGACCTTCCAATTTTTCAACAACCCAATGCAAACCAGATGACCGTAACCAACCCTTTTTTGGGAATAATCTAACATTCTTCATGAACTTACATTGTGTTCTATTCGATTCGCAACCAAAATTAAGGACATCGAGGATCAATTTGAGTTCCTCCAAAAGATCTGACAAAAAACAAAGGATTATTGGTATGTCTACTTCGAATTTGTTTTGATTGCTTCCACTCTAACTTGGGCCACCTACGAAGCAACACAAGATATTCCTTTCAATCTTGAATTCTAATCTCTTTATCATTTTCATTTATCTATTTCTATCATTATCGTCAACCTACACATCCATAACCTGATACATATCAATTTTTCTAATTGTATTAAAATAAGCTGACATCCTCCAAGGAAGTCCCTTTGGATTCCTGGAATCGGCCTTTGCCGTGAAACTCGTTATCCCATTTATCTAATATATTGTGTTTAGCCATCTCTGATTGCGGGTAATCTAACATTCTTCATGAACTTACATTGTGGTTTCTTCATCAATGAAAGAAGAAGATAATTTTTTGGGAATCAATCATCCATCTACATTAGTAATAGTCATCGTGGGTATCGGTAAACCCTGTCGTCTTCTAAAGTCAGTTAGTTTTGTTATTTCATTTTATTAATTTAAAATTGGAAAGAAAAAACTCTATAGTAAAGATCCATATGGGTTGTCAATGTCATCCGAACCATATAACCTACATTCTCCCTCTTCTTAGTAGATACCTACGGATTGTCGATGCCATCCAAACCAACTAGCCTACATTCTCCATCTTCTTACGATCGAGATTATCTTTATGCTCTTACCTATTTCTTTTCCATCTATCATTATTTATATGGTGTGCTCACAAGGACAAGATAATCTTGTGCATAAGTTCCACTTATCACTCTTCCATCGTCTCTTGACTGTGTCAGTCTTCTTTCTCTATTTGGAGTGGCACATGGTGCCCCTTTCCACTGTCAACTCTTTAGTTGTCCTCCATTTCTCAATAGTATTCTTCAACTATCTCATATTCTTCCTCACAACGTGGCTTTGCACTGAGAAAATGTCCCTCCACATAGTTCCTCGAATGATCTTCTCCAATATATTCTTGTTTATTTCATGAATACCTAACTATACATCACATCCTTTCATATCTCCACCCTCCTACCACCATCAATATATTTCTCAATTCAATATGATGAAGGAGCATCATGGATACATCAATTACCTTGCATAATGTTGGAAGTTTTGCGCAATAGTACATGAGTGTGCAGTACATGCAAGTTTACAGTAAAGGCTAAGGCATGCACGTAGAAGTTTTGAAAGGGCATAAAAAGGGTTGAGCATAGGATTGTATGATGAGAAAAGATAGAGTGTATAACCTCTATGAGTTTAGTTCGTGTAAATGGATGTGCAATAGAGTAACTAATGCAGAAGGCATGACAAAAATGAAAAGGAATGGAGGATTGACTACTAGGGACACATGGCAGTTACAAGAGAAATTTATTTATGAACATATCTAACCAAGTATTGATAGATATAAACCAGCATGGATTCCAAGGAAAATCATCCTCAACTTCCAAGTTGAAATGGCACGTGAAAGTAAATATCCAGGGGACATAGTAGCTCGGAGAAATTAATGATCCAATTCTAATTGAGGATTGGAGCAGGAAATAGGGAAGTATTCAGAAGAATGTTAAATGGAGGACGACTGGGATCGCGAAAGTATAAGACTAGGCCAAGATAATCGTTGAGGTGAATTTTGGGAGAAAAATTTAGAGACCTTATGAGAAATTTTGTAGATAAGGATTTAATCCAGATAAAACAAAAAATTCTATAGTTAATCTTAAGGAGCACACTACTAATATTGTAGCTAGGTAGTTTAGTTTGCAATATAACTTCCCCATTAGAGGGAAATAATATTATAGATTTCGTAAGGTCTTTGAAATCAATAGAAGGTTCATGTTTGAGTTCATGTAGTTACACTATGTAATTCTGATAAATGACTGAAGTATCTTATTCATACTCACTTGTCATTAGTTTGGTATCAAAGAAAAGCAACAACTCGTGGAGGGGAGTTCGGAAGTTAGTAAGATAGAGCACCAAACATTAGGTAATTAGTTGAAAAGGTGAATATGCTGTCGAGGATGGATGACAATGGAGGTGCAAGACATGCAACAATCATGGGTGTGCTTGAACAATTCATGAATGAGCTAAGGGTGTGGGAACCAGGTTAGAGGTCGTAGAAGAGGACCATATGAGACGCCTCATGGATCAAGATGCTGAAAGTGATGATGAAAGAGTTGGAGGTGAAGAAAATGAATAAGATGTTAGGAAATTATTATTTCTCGATGATAATTGGTGAGTTACCATATAGTAAAATTGTATTTATGATAATATTCTTATTTGGGTTAGTTGTTATATTGTTGTGGTTACAACAATATTACTTAGAATAGTGTAGAGTTGTTATAGGAGTTATTTATAGAGATTCACTCTCCTTGAATATAGGAGAAGGATCTCCTATATAATTGTATGTTTGTATGTTGAATATTATAACGAAGTTTTATTATTATTATCATTGAGTATTTATTGTATTTAGAAAATATGTACAATTTTCTTCATTTGGTATTAGAGCAAGCGGGTGAGGAACGAGTATGGGTCTAAGAGCATGTGAGGGAATGTTGTATTGTTCTTCACCTCTAGAATGAGAAAATAATATTTTGTAGAAAAAGACTTATATTTATCTCAATAAGTTTTGTGTTTATCTTCATCCAAATGGCATTTGTATTATAATGGCTTTGGGATCCTTACATTGACTATGTGGGTTAAACTTTCTATATTGAACAATTATCTTGTATTCTCTCGCATTCATTCTAGAAGAACTAGAGAAACCATTCATTCATTGTGGGAGTATGAGATATAAGGCATATATCCGCCCTTTCATTAAAGAGAAGACAATAGGTGTTCAATTCACCCATAATCTCATTCTCAAGACTTGTATTGCATCCATGCACCCATTATTACATATTTCAAGAATGCATCTTTGAGTTACAATAAAGGAGATTAGACTTTGAAAATGGTATACAATTATGCACATATTATATCATAAAACTCGCAGATCAAGATTGGAATGCACTCATCCATGTAAGAGATGTACTATACCAGAAGAAAAAGCATTTATTATGGTTGTAAATTGGTTGATCTCTCATGCATTATATCTAATCTGAATTACTACAATCTTGCATATGTGTACAGTTTGTAGAAATTAGGCAAATTAAACAAAAACAACATATATAAAATAAAGAATATTGCAAATAAAGATAGATTATTCCAAACTCAAATCAACACTTCTATGCATATATATATATCTTTTTATCTGTCTGATCTTCATCTCAATACAATCTGTGTGTAAAAACACTTACAATTGCGTCCAATATATAGAGGTCTTTCATCTAACAATAAAACACTCAACTCAGAAAATAGAACTATCATCTACAAATAGCGCATTATTTTGGTCATGCAAAAAAATCTATTTTTTATTTACTTTTATCCTTAAAATAGGGACATCTAATTAAAACTAAACTATGCATGGAAAAGCAACCTACTTTTTTACTTTACCTAAAAATTTAAAAAAAAAACATGTGGGGAGAAATTATGTATTTCCAATACTCCCCCTTAATTTTGACCTTTAAACTTTTATTATTTTGGACCTAAGTGTGTCAAATCACAAACTCCTAAACAACTTCTCAAATATTCAAAAAATTCATTTCCCAAATCCTTCATAAAATAATCATCAAACTGATCTTCAGATCTGTAAAATTCAAGAAGAATTTCCTTGTTGTTAACCAACTCCTTGATGAAGTGATATCTTGTGTCTATATGCTTGCTCCTCTTGGGAAAAATATGATTTTTTTATAATGATATTGCTGAGTTGTTGTCACAAAAAATCTGTGTAGCGTCCTCCTAATTCTGCCTCAAGTATTTCAACACTCTTCTCATCCAAATAATGTTTCTCTTGTTGCTGCTACATACTCTACTTCTGCTGAATATAATGTGACTATGGGTTTATTCTTTGATGCCCACGAAACCACTCATGTTCCATAGTGAAAATTGTAACCGGATGTGCTCTTTTTGTCATCTATACTTATGAAACTATCACTATTTGTATAACCTATGAGTTTGAACTCATATGATGTTAAATACAAACTTCCATGATTCTTAGTTCCACATACATACATCAAAATACTTTTTCCATCTTGCCAATGTGAATCTTTTGGAGATTTCATGAACCTTGAGATGAGGTTCACACCATGCATAATATTAGGCCTTGTGGTTGTCAAATACATGAGACTTCCAACTAGCCTTTTAAATAATGTCGGATCCTCAAATGATCCACTATCATCTTTGCTTAGCTTCTAACCTCAACATGTTAAATATATTTAAAACATCATTAGTATACTTTGCTTGTGAAATTAATACTCCTGCTTCTAATTGTTGAAATTCAATGCCCAAACAATAGTGCACGAGTCCTAGATCTATTATCTCAGATTATTTTTTCATGGATGATTTGAATGAATCTATAGATAGATTTCCAGTAATGATTAAATCATCCACATATAAACAAACAAGATTGCAATCTTACATTGTTCATTTATCTTGATATATAAGGCATGCTCACTGTTGATACTATTCTGAATCAAATAAGAATCACTCATATTATACCAAGTTGTAGGTGATTTCTTGAGACCATAGAGTTATTTTCTCAACATGTATACCTTTCCTTCATGACCTTCAATCTCATAACCTTATGGATGATTCACATAAACTTCTTCTTCAAGAAAACCATTCAAGAATGTTGATTTTACATCCATATGATAAATAGGCCATTTGTTTTGAGTTGTAATTGCTAAAACCATTCTTACCATGTCCAAATGTACTACAAGTGTAAACGTCTTGTTGTAATCTACTCCATATTACTGTGAAAAACCTCTTGTAACCAACCTTGCTTTATGTTTACGTACTTTACTGTCAGTAGTATATTTGGTCTTGGAGATCCACTTCACTCCTATCATGTCCTTTCCTTCTGGAAGATCTACCAATTCCCATGTTTGATTCTCATCTATGGAGTTTACATCTCATCATCCATGGCTTAAACCAAAACTTCATTATTTATAGCCTCTTCAAAGTATACTGGATATGTAGTTTGAGAAAACAATGCAAAAACTAAAAAAGTGTTAGTTGTATCAACATCATAAATCTCTCTAAGACTTTGTGTTTTCCCACTGCAAAGGGCTATTAGATGACGAACTATTTTGTAATAAAGTAGTTGCTTCTAGTGTCTCTTGCATGGTTACAGATGACTAAAATCTTGGAGACCTCCTAGATGTAGATGGAGGGTATAGCTTATGCTTCAACTTGTAGTGCATGTCAAAGATACGAAAAAGATGTAATACCCTTGCTGCTCTATATTGTCATCTACCATAATCATCATGAGGAATAGATACTGATACACTAACTATTCTCTCAAATACTTCCATCCCAAGCCTCATTTTCAACAAAAATGTACATCTCTATTGATTATTACTTTTCTGGTAACTAGATGAAACAACTTGTAAGATTTTGTATTATCTAAATATCCAACAAATATGCACTTTTCTCCTTTGTTGACTAATGTATTCCTTATCTCATCAGACACATATGCATATGCCACACAACCGAAGATTCTAAAATGAGAAACATTATGTTTCCTGTTAGTCCAAACTTGTTGAGGAACAATCTTTCGATTTTTTGTTAGACACATATTTAAAATTTAAACAAAAGTTGTTTACTTGCTTCTGCCTAATATTCATTTGAAAGATGTTTTTCCTTCGTCATACTTCTCGCCATCTCCATGATGGTTCTATTCTTTCTCTCTTCCACACCGTTCTGTTGTGATGTATGCCTGGTAGTAAATTGCTTCTATATACCATGATATTTGCAAAAGTTCATAAAAGCATTGGGAAACATACTCACCTCCTCTGTCTGTCCTTAAAAATTTGATGTAGTACCTATTGGGGGCTCAAAAATTCACCCATCCCAGATCAAGATGAGCTGGGTTTTTGAGGAAACATGGGACTGTCTCCAAGTTGTGGGGACCTTGCACGCTTGAGATAGACCTCTTAAAGAAGGTCAGTTCCTCTACCTATTTTTAGCACTAAAACAACTCCTATGAAGGGAAATGCAAACTACCTAATCACTACTCTAAGAATCCAATGGACCAAGGTGAGAAGGAGATGTATGAAAAGGGAAATCCTGAGCTAAAAGGGTGTGTTGATAACATTAGGAAAAGGGGGATAAACACAGTTAGCTTTAAGAGAAAATGAAGAAATATGTGTGCATAGAGGACACACACATGCATCATATTCTGAAACACACTCATACACTCATTCTCATGGGGTACAATTAGAAAAGGAACCTGTGAGGGACGTAGGATATGCACAACAAACAAACAATGCAAGGGAAAGGCAAGAAGATGCAATAAAATGCAAATAAGTGCAAAGATAGCCAAAAAATAAGATCTTTTTACTTCTAATAAATGCACATCCAATCACAATGGTGGATGAGGATGGTATCCACATGAAAAGATCCAAATCTAAATGCCTGACACTCAAAAAAGTAAAGGAACAAAGATCTGAAAAATTCCCTTAGCAAACCAAAAGAGTCCAATGTTTTACAATGAACATTGTTCTTTAATTTATAGAGGAAGAAGGAGAGAATAAGAGGAGAAAGAGGACGGAAACTCGGATTCAAACTTCCAACCACCAAAAACTAACATTAAATGCCTGAAAATCGCATGTAATGTTGCCAGATGTGCCTCCCCCTGTATTTTTTGCTTGTGAAAGAAGGAAACAGGGAAAATTAGATAAAATTTGGGTGGTTAGGTCGACTGAACATGTGCATTAATGGTTGAAACGTGTTTCCATTCTTCTCACCTATAAAATCCTACCAACATCCTATTTTAAATGATCTAGAGTGTAGCCCATGTCAGCAAGCTCTCCAATAAGACCAAGAGTTCATAGAACTAAACCCTGTAGAAAACTTTATGATCTTTTGAAGTCTACAGTGTAAGATGAACATGCAAGACACGTGGCATGCTCTGATTGACCCATAGGATCAGGTGACATATCTGATATTTTTTCATTTCAGCCATGTGTCAGGAACGCATTATAAGTGAGGATTTGGTGCACAACTAGCATGTTTTGATAGGTTGCATGTTGCACACTCAATTCTGACTGGTTGAAATGTGGCACAATGACTCAACATAGGAGAGTGCACTAAGTGCATACACATTCAAGAGGTGTGAGAATGCTAAATATAGGTGTGCAAAATGGATGTGTGCAGAAGTGAGAAGACAAGGTGCATACCTGAAAAAGATATAAGTATACAAAATATAAGTGCACAAAAGGGATGTGCGCATAATTGAGAAGACAAGGTGCATACCTTAACAAGATACAAGTATGCAAGTGGGATGTGTCATTTAAATGAGGAATGTGTGGTGATAATAAAGGAAAGGGGGTTGTATGGAGAAATATTTCAGGGGACTTAGCCAAATTAGACGACAATTCAGAGGTGTGCTTAAAGGGCACAATAACTATGGGAAAGATGGAATACACACAAGGAGTGCACACAAAGGGATAATGGAAGAAGATAGAGGAATGGAGAAGGAAGGGCATGCAGAAGAACTACAACCAACCACTATCCCAAGGAAATAACCAAAGTGTGCATGTAGTAAGGAGTCTTGAACTTCATAGTCAAAATGAGGATGTAAGTTGTCAAAATAACTAGGGGAGTAATTTTGGACAATATTTTGGTGACTTTCGGAGCCATCTACCTACTAGATGAAGGATATCAATAGCCTTTAAGTATCCATTATGCATGGAGTCATCCTGAAATGTTGATCTGCAACTTGAAGAACTATCCATCAATTCACTTAAAGCATTGTCTGAATTCTCAACATCTACTACTATCATGTGAAGATGTTTGAATCTAAAATTTATAACAGTGGAATATTTTTGAAAACTATTGGAAGATCCTTGAAATGAATTGGAATCCTAGAAGCAACAAAAAAGTGCACGCAAAGCATGCACAAAAGGAAAAAACTATGTACAAATAGAACAATATGTGCATAGCACACTTAGAGGAATTAAAAATCTTCTAATATATAAAGAGATGCATGATACTTAATGGAAACAATTGAGATAAATCCCATTAACTAGGATTGGTAGTGTTCCCCCATCAAGATGAGACAACTCAAAAGAGTTATCATCATTGTAGGAACTGATAGTGTATAGGCCACTCCAAAGTGCATCAAACTTTGAATGGTGCCTTGGTTTGGCTCTGCCAGCATCCCATTTTAAGACCAAATCACGAAATTTTAAAGTTTAAGGTTTATCCTTTTTGTCAAACCACTTCTTTGTCAATTTTTGATGTTTTTTCAACTTGTTCAACCAGCTCTATCATTCTATTTTCTCTCTAGTTTGTGCCCTCAAATTCCAACTGTTGGGCAAGCTCTAATGAAGGAAACTCAAGAGACAAAGGAAGTATAGCTTCTTTTCCATGTAAATAATATTGTATCGTGAAGTACTTATTACCTTCTTCATCATGATTCTATCTGCCCAAAGTGCGCGTGAGGACTATCTTTTGTTGATATTCATTGTTCCTTCATGATTCTAATCAGGCTCTTGTTAGTTAACTTTTCCAAGCCATTTCCTTGAGGGTAGTAGTTGAAAGAAGTCAACACCCATGTATGGCCAACGCTTAAGGGCAGGTTGATCATGCCTATAAAGGATTGCAAGGATTTCTCATGAACTAGTAATGAAAGATAAAGGATGGTTGAAATGTACTCAGGATCAATGGAAATGCTATCCTTTGAGACCACATGGCCCAAAATGTTTCCCTATCCCACAGCAAAATCACACTTCTTGGGGTTAAGAGATACCCCAAATTCTCTACATCTCTCAAATACTTTCTCTAGATGCATCATGTGATCTGCGCTCTTCTTTGAGAAGACAATTATGTCATCCAAGTAAACTAGGATGAACTCATTTATATATCCTTTAAAGGCAATGTCCATGGATTTCTAGAATGTTATGCCTGCATTTGACAAACCAAAAGGCATTTTCTGATATGCATATGTTCCCCATTTGGTTGTAAATGTTGTTTGAATTGATCCTCTTCCTTGACCATAATCTAATTTAAACTAGAATACCCATCTAGTATGGAAAATCTTTGTGCGCTAGCTACAGTCTGTACAAAATTTGTTCCATATAAGGGAAAGGATAACGATCATTCAAGGATGCCTTCTTTAAGTCTCTGAAATCAACACAAAGTCTGATTTCAATATTATTCTTGTGCACTAGAACAAGATCCACCACCCAAGTAGAGTACTTGATGGGAAATATTATATTTTCCTCAATGAGTTTAGATAACTCTTTCCTCATGATGGGATCTATCTTAGGATTGATGGGCATTTGATTTTATCTGTTGGGTTTGATAATAGGATCAAGGTCAATGGAGTATTGAGAAACACTTGGATCAAATCCTTTCAAGTCTTCATACTCCCATGAGAAGATGTCATTTTATTTATGAAAGAGAGAAATGAAGGCCTTGATTTTCATCTTGTGCACAATATTTTACAAGAAACAATTCTTTTACACATGCAATAGTAACTTGCAGTCTTCTTGTGCACAATTTATACTTTTCTTTACCCTTGAACTCGTCATCAGGATGAAAATATTCTCTAATGGTGATAACCCTTTAGGAAATTTTTTTGTCTTTAGCTGGATCACTTGGTCACCATAGTTGTCATGCAAGTTAGCTTGCATGTTTGAAGAGAACTCAACTCCATTCTGAATGAACTGGACAAATTTATGTGTCACTTTCAAACACTTGCCAGACTGGTTTCATTATCTGGAATAGATGGCCTGATCACCACTACTTGATGTGTTGTACATTGCCTTGGATAAAATCCTCATCATGTGAGAATTGTGAACCAAGCGCAGTCATTTGATCTTCTTCTTTGTTCAACTTCCTTGGCACCACCTACAGATTTAGCGCTTCAAATCTATGTAGGAGGTCCCAAAATCTATGTTTATAAGCTTTGAGAAGCTTATTATTTTTTGTGCACTTGTTTGTGACCTGGTGGATAACCAACTCAGTATCCCCAAAGATCTGTAATGCCTTAGCCTGCCTCCTCTTAGCAATAAGAATACCATGCACCAATGCTTCATATTCTGCTACATTTTTGGTGCATGCAAATTGCATAGCATGTGTGTAAAAATAACTTCTCATCTTTGGGGAGATAAGAACAACACTTACACCTGTGCAATTTCTGCTTCTAGGAGAAATCAAAATATAACTTCCACAATCTAGAAGAATCATCATTCACTTTCTTTTGAGTGCATGCTAGGAAGCACAACTTCTTCTTCAAGGATGCAATATGTACCAAGACCAACTTTCAAGGCTTCAAGTTGTATCATAAGGATCAAATTCATAGTGCCTTTTAGCCCATTCATCTAACAATAGATCAGGTATAAGGAGGAATAGGTTTCTCTTCTGAAACTAATGAATCTTGTTCTTGGCCTTCTTGGATTAGGCAATTGGCTTGGAGAGGTGATGGGTCATATGACTCAACATGATATGAAAATATAGGCTCAACTTGAAGGGTAAACCGGGTGCCATACCTTTTGCTTAGTAACATTAGAGACCAATAAGAAGACAATTAGCCACCTACCTTAGTAGTGTAATCTCTTGATATGTAGATGGAAAATAAAGGAGGTAGGTCAATGATTGACACATCTTGAGTTATGGTTAGGCTTGGACATGCATGGAGGGTTAACTCAAGATCCTTGATGACTCCTAGAGTGGTGAAAGTTGAGCCATCAAGTTGTAATACTCCTTTATACATGGGGGTGTACTCCAGACCTAGGACATCAACAATTTTCTTTGGCATAACAGAAGTACTAGCCCCTGAATCAATCATACAATTGTGCACAAGATGTTTTCCTATTATCAAGGACATATAGAAAGGTGGGGTTTTGACAACCTTGCTTACTTGTTTCTCCTCTATATGACAAATGTTGACAGCAACTGAGGGTATTTGGACAACTGGCTCAGTATGCACGGGAGTTGTGCTAAGCTTCATGCAATAAGTCATGCTGAGATGGGATGGCTAGGGCATCCCACATTGTGACAGTCACGTTCAATTTCTTCATCTGGTCCACAATGTTGAATGGTAGGCCCATGGACTTGTGCATTTGAGGCACAACATTCATCTTTTCTTGATTTTTCAAGCACGAAAACAGAAGCTTTGGGTTGCACAGAATCTTTACCTACCAAAGGAGGGGTGCGTGCACCATCTTCTGTTGGAGCGTTGTGTGGAACCTCACATGTAGGAATTTGTGCACATAAATTTGCCTGGTCCTTCATTTTGCAGGTGAGCCACATCCTTCTAGTTTTGAGGATCAGCCTATGTGGTAGGAGCGGAAGGTTATGCACTAGTTTCCAGCATTATCTTCTTGTATCTTGTATTGTTAGCAACATGTGCATATCCTATTTGAGCTACCCATAGCTTAGTTCATTGTGACAAAAGTCATCATCACCAAAGAATAAGGTTGGTTTCAAGGATAAATTTTGGTGCTTCTTCATTTTCTAGTTCTCACGTGCTCATGGAAGGCTCACTACCTTAAGCACTTTCAATCATGTAGGCCAGCATGCAAAAGGCATTGGCGTAGTTATATTGGTTATGAGGCATGTTACAAGGAAAGTTCCACTATGTCGTTTGGACCAAATTGTTATGAATTGGAACAAGTGCTTGACTTAAACTGGGCATTAGAAGAGGTTTCATAGGGGCAACAACCTAAAATGGGAGATGGGTATTAGCATGTCATCTTTCATTTTGTTGGTTCTACACATATCTTTGATTTGGATATTGATTTCTAAAGGGTTGATGGATTTTATTAAATCCTTGATTAGAATTATTTTTGAAAGCTTGCGCCTGCTATTTTTCTAAGGATATGACTTTATTTGACAAATTTCTAATCAAGGATTTCATTTCTTCATCCTCCATTTTTTGCGTGGGAGAATACAATGTGGATGCAGTGGGTTGAGAACTCTATTGAGGAAAAGGGGAAATATAAGGTTGGAGTGCTTTAGGCATTTCAGGAAACAAGGGCATAGGTGGTCTAGGAGCTAATTTCCCCACCTAAATAAGAATATTTTCCACCCTAATTGCAATGTTATAGGCATCTGGTAAGGTTCTACCCCCCATAAACTGAATCATGATTGAAATGTCACTATTCAAAGCCTTTAGATAATATAGGAAAGCATGTTGGGATGTAGGCCTTACCACTTGAGGAATCATGTCCCAATTTTTTTGAAATCTGATATTGAAATCAATCATCTACTCATTAGGTGCTCTCTTCGTTTTTATCAACTTCTCCCAAAGATATGTGATCTGACTTATCTTCAAAATAGTTGCAAAGAGTTGTGCCAAGATCATCCCAACTAGTAATGGATGCAGGTCTCAAGCTCCTATACCATTGGAGTGCTTTACCTTTGAGTGAAGATGCTAGTAGCCTAAATGTTACATCATCATGTGTAACTAGATAAAAAAAACACACATTTGCAACATCCTAGATGTGCTCAGCAGGAGTAACTTGATTCTCACTGGTGAAGTATGGAATACTTTTGAGTGCAACTGCTAGCATGCCATGTTGCGCATTTAGAGAAAGAGGATTTCCGTCAGTAAAATTGACAAATGGAAAATTCCTCTCTATTGTTAGTGCTACCATGATGGAGTGCGCAGAAGGTTTACCTAAATGAGGAGTGGAAAGTGCAGAGTGCATTGGAGATGGAGATACGTGCACATGGTGTTGTTGCTACCTCTTCTTCGTGGAGAAAGATGAAGGTACTCAAAGGAATCTTAACTTGTTGTACTCTATCTAGTATGTATCCTTCTAATGAAAAAGGCACGATGTGAACTACTAAAAATAGTAGATATAGGAGTTAGGAGTCCTCATATATGTTAAAACAAACCTCAAAATGTTGCAAATCACTAAGTCACACACCAAACCTAGCAATGATGAAATTAAGCTTTTAATACTCATCCCACCAGGTGTGCCAAAAAATGTTGGGGCTCAAGATTTCACTCATCCGAGATAAGGATGAACTGGGTTTTTGAGGCAACACGGGACTGTCTCTAGGTTGTGGGACCTTACGCTCTTGAGACAGACCTTTGGATAAGGTTGGTTCCTCTACCTATTTCTAACACTAAAACTACTCCTATGAAGGGAAATGCAACTACCTATCACTACTCTAAGATTCCAAGGGACCAAGGTGAGAAGGAGATGCATGAAAAGGGAAATCATAAGCTAAAAGGGTGGTGATAGCACTAGAAAAAGAGGGATGGACACAATTATCTTTAAGAAAAAATGAATAAAAATACATGCATAGAGGATAAACACGTGTATCATAGTCTGAAACACACTCACACACTCGTTCTCATGAGGTACAATCAGAAAAGGAACCTACAAGGGATGTAGAGGATGCACATCAAACAAACAATGCAAGGGAAAGGCAAGAAGATGTAATAAAATGTAGATAAGGGAAGAGATATCCATAAAATAAGATCTTATTTCTTCCAAGAAATGCACAGTCGACTACAATGGAGGATGAGGCTAGTATCCACATGCAAAGATCAAGATCTAAAGGACTTTAGCTCAAAAAAGCAAAGGGACAAAGCTTTGAACAATGCCCTTAGCAAACCAAAAGAGTCTGACGTTTTACAATGAGAATTGTTCTTTAATTTATAGAGGAAGGAGAGAAGAGGATGAGAAAGAGGACATAAACTCGGATTCAAACTTCCAACCACCAACAAACCAAGAATTGAATTCCTACAAATCACATATAATGTTGTCAGATGCACCTCCCCATGTATTGTTTTTCTTGTGGAAGAAGGAAAAAGGGAAAATTGGATCAAATCTAGGTGGTTGGTTCAACTGGACATGTGCATTAATGGCTGAAGACACTTTTCCCTTCTTCTTACCTATCAAATCCCACAAAAATATGATTTTTAATGATCTAGAGTATATCTAAAGTCAGCAGCTTTCCAAAAATATTAAGAGAGCATGGATCTGATCTCTGTAGAAAAATTTATGATGATCTAAATCTACATTGTAAACTAAACATGCAAGACACATGGAATGACTCTGATTGATCAATAAGGATTTGATTTTCTGGTATTTTTTGTTTCTTCCATGTTTCAGGAACATTGATTAAAATGTGAAAGGATTTGGCACCTAGCAAATAACATTTTTTGATAGGTTGTGTGTTGACACACTCAACCTAATAGGTTCATGTGGCACAATGACTTGGCGGGAGAGTGCACTTAATGTGTGCACATGAGAAGAGGTGTGAGAATATAGAAAATAGGTGCAAAAGGAATGGGCATGGAAGTGGGAATAAAAGGTGCATACTTGAAAAATACAAGTATGCAAGTGGGCCACAAATGTAAATGAGGAATGCAGGTGATAAGAAAGGAAAGGGGCCGCACAGAGAAATCATGTAGGGGACTTAGCCAAATTGGAAGGCAAGTCAAAGGTGCACGTGAAGGGTGCACAAACTGTGGGAAAAAAGGTTGAGTGAAAAAGGAATGTAGGAAAAGGAAGTGGAATCTAAGATAGATGAATGGAGAAGGAAGGGTGCAAAAAGGCATGACGGAATTACTACAACCAAGCAATGTTTCAAGGAAACAACTAAAGTGCATGCGTAACATGGAGTCTCAAACTTCAGATTTAGAATGAGGATGTAAGTTGTCAAAATAACTAGGGGAGTTATTTTGGAAAGCAATACCCACTTTTTTTCCACTAAAGACTTGAACTACTAAAATATATCAAAATCATCTTATTTTTGTCTCAAAAATTACACCCACGTATTCCTTGTAGAGGCATCAATGATTGTCATAACATATGAGCAATCTCCTATAGAATTTGTTTGCATAGGTCCACATAAATATGAGTGAACAATTTCAAGTGGTGCACTTGCTCTTGTTGTTTTGCTAACTGGGAAGGAATATTTGTGTTACTTCCCTAATAAAAACCTTCACAAACTCTCTTTGGTTTCTGAATCAAGGGAAAACCTTTTACTGTATTTCTCCATTGTAATAAATTCAAGCCTCCAAAATTTAAATGACCAAACTTGAGATGTCATAGCAACGATTCATCTTTTTCAAAATTCAATTTCTTTATCTCTGAACTGATCTGTAGTATGAGCTCTGGATGTGGCTGGTCTAATTTTCAAAGGAAGCATTATATTTCTTGTCATCTTCACTTTAGCAATCAACTAAGTACTTGGATATTTATCCATGTTCAAACATTCATTGTCTTCAATATAAAATTTGTATCCCTTTTGTACCAATTGACCAATGCTCATAAGATTGTGCTTCAAACCTGCAACATAATAAACATCATGCATAATCTTTTGCTCATCCTTTTTAGTTATAATGTTGATTGTTCCTTTTTCCTTTTACAGAAACTATATTATTATTCCCAAGGGTAACATTTGTCTTTACCAACTCATCTAAATTAGAAAATAAATCTAAGTTTCCTGACATTTGATTACTGCAATCAGAATCCAAATAACATACATCACTAGGACTCTCTTATGATAGATTACACTCAATAGGTGATAAAGAAGGTGTTTCTTTGGCAATATTTGTGCATGCAATAAACATGGAGCTTGGAGTAGAGCTCCCAAATTGATTTTTATTTTTCCTGTGCAATCATAAGCATAGTGCCCATATCTCTTGCAATAGTGACATTGCACATGTGACTTATCATGTCTCTGACTAGAAAAATTATTATGAATATGCTCTTGAGTATGTCCTCTTCCACTTGAGTTTCATGCACCATTGTTGCATCCTCTAAATGAACTTCTTCCTCTGCCTCTAGGGACGAAGCTTCCTCTCCCTCTTCTATGAATTCCCAATATCCTTGATGAAAATTCTTGATCTACAACTGCATGTGATCTATTCAACCTCTTTTTATTATTGATGCATGTAACTCATCAATTGAAAACCAACTTAGATCCTTAGTTTATTCAATAACAACTACTAAAGGATCAAATTTTGTAGGAAAAATTCTAATTAAATTTCCAATAATCCTTCTATCTTTAATAGTTTCACCATGGTATTTAATTTTATTGACTAAACCAAATACAAAAGTAAAAAAATGATTCTAGAAAATATGAATCTTTCATTGACATAATTTCAAAAACCCTTTGATGTAATTGTAGCATTGTGGTTTTTAATTTCTCCTTACCTTGATATGCAACTTGGAGAGTGTCCCATGCGATTTTTTACTGAATGGATGTTTCCACTCTAGGAAGAATGCTTTCATACATGGCTTGATAAATATAGAAAAGATAATTTCCATCTTTCTTTCTTGATTCCTTCAAAGTATATTTTTGTGTCTATGAGATTGCATTATATGATGTTACATCTATGAGTTCTATGTACCCATTCTCTATGATTTCCCACTCATCCTTGGATCTGAATAGTTCCTTCATGGTTAATGACCAATACTTGTAATTCTTTCTTGTAAATTGTGGTGTTTGCAGACCGAATGTAGAAGCCATAACCTATTATCAATTAGAAACATGTTGAAAAATAATGATATGGTACCAATTTATAGAAATTAGGCAAATAAAATAGCGAAAAATGGATATAAAATTATATATATATATTCCAAACTCAAATCAACACTTTTGTGCATATATATCTTCTTCTCTATCAGAGCTTCAACTCAATACAATCTGTGTGTGTAAAAACACTTACAATCGCCTCCAATATATAGAGGTATTTCATCTAATAATGGAACAATCAACTCATAAAATAGAGCATCTTTAAAATAGAACTATCATCTACAAATAGTGTGTGCTTTTATTCATGAAAACAAAGCTATTTGTTTCATTTTATTCTATCCTAAAAAATAGGGACATCTAATTAAAATTAACCTATTCATTGAAAAGCAACTTGCTTTTTTTTTTTCCTAAAAATAGAAAAAACATGTGGGGAAAAATTATCTATTTCCAGCACAGTCGACAACATGTTCTTCGTCTAATTTTACACCTTATTCAATTTTGGTCTATCCTTCTCAACACGTTGCAATGGTTTTACTCTATCCACTGATATAGTTAGTCGTGCATATCTATCTTGTTCCAGTCTACTCAGATATGTAAGTTTCATTGTTATAAATTCTTCCAACGTATTGTTAATTTAGTTGTTTAAATTTCTCTTTGGTTGATAGTCCATATCATTAGTGTGTTGATATCTTTTCTTAGTCATTATTTTATGATTGCCTTTTAATGTGCTTAGAGTCTAAAATAATTGCATACATTTTAAGAAGATAGTGTCTAGTCAATTTAATCAAAGTCAAGTATTATTGTACAAGATAGTTGAGTATTGTTTTGTTTGTAGTTTTTTTATTTTTTACTTTTTTATTTTTGGAAAAAGGAGTAATTTTTGTTGTTAATTTTTTAATATAGTTTATCCACTATTAAGTGTTATATCATCATTATCGTTCATGTAATATCCTTTTTCTAATAGTGTTAGGTATAAATGTCAATAACGATAGTATTGTGAGTTAATGTAGTCATTGTGTCTAACATCATCAAAATAAAAGTGTCAAAGTAGTGTATATTGTCAAAAGAGTCAAAAAAATTGAGTCGTTGAAAAAGTCTGAAAAATAATAAAATTTGCCTTACAAACGCATTTTCGATGGAATCTGACGTTCGATTGAGGTATGTAAACATTAGCTCCATACTCAAATGTAGTTGAGTTAGCAGCATTACAATGAAGGATGGAGGTCAATCAACGACCTCTCGTTAGTTACCAATGACGGGGCCGCATGAAGGTTTGGTGGCATGTTTTTCATTTTTTTTAGTGTGCTTCAAATTTCAGTGTTCCTATGTGGTGTGAACAAGTGGAAATTTCACATTGTGGGGGAGACATAACACCAATGTTCCTATAGAAACCAAATTTGGGTCAAACTCCCCTTGGTCCCCTTCAATTAATCGACGCAACACATATACCTAGCCACACTCCCCTTTCACACCTGGATATTAAATTAATCACTTATAACTGAATTAATATTCATCCTTGCATTATTAATTAATTTAATTTACACCTCACCTAGCCACATCACCTAAACATCTCACCATGGACTTATTCCTATCATATTGATTAACAAAGACTGAGTCTCTACTTATCTTAACCAATTGGGACTCTTTCAAACCCTAAAATTAAAGGCATATTCCTTCTCCAACAAATCTCCCACTTATCTAAGCTCTAACCCTCACTTGAGACCCGGATTAGCAATCAAGATCACACCAAAACTAGTAAAGATCAGGCTATTTTTAGTAACTTGGACTAATTTTCCCTAACCAACGTTGGTTTTCCCTCGGTCGGCATTGGTTCCCTACCTGTCATCGGTTACTCTTTGTTGGGTTTTTAAAATGATCATTTTAAAAAACCACAGTCAGGGGACGTAAATTCCCTCCTCTTTAATGGGTGAGGTTCCCTTATTAAAAGCAAGCAGCAAAACTTATATACAAATGCACAACTTTCAAAGTGTGGATTCCTGATACTCTAAAACGTTTATGCCCAAAGATCATCAATACAAAATACTGGAAGAATTAAGGAGATGAGAAAGGAATAACATGACAATACCTTCAAGAAATATAGATAGCAGAGTATAACCTTATACGTATTGAACCAGGGAGTTGTAGAATATAATCATTCAATTTCATAACCAATATAATACCACATATGCAAAGTTCCAAAAATAATATAAACAAGAACACAAAGTTTCCTATCATAAAATATGGATGATTCCCAAGTTTCGGACATAGAAAGAAGAGAAGTAGAGGAAGAAAGGGGAAAACTTCTATATTGATTACTTCGAATCTATTACCTTTTCAGAGTCTCATGAATCCACACTTCAAAAGTTGTGCATTTGTATATAAGTTTCCCTACTTTCTTTCAATAAGGGAACCTCTCCCATTAAAGAGGAGGGAATTTTTGTCCCCTGACTATGGTTTGTTAAAAGGATCATTTTAAAAACCTAACAGTTTTTGGTGACTCTACTGGGGATTTTGTTTTAACAGATCCCTTTCTAAAAAGAACAACTTCATGATCATTGTTGGTCTGGCGACTCTACGGTATACACGTGGGAAGAAAGCTCTCGGGGTTAAGGATCCCCATTTTCAATTTCTAGAGAAAAACAACTTCTCTCTTCCAACAAGAAGGAACAGAGGAACTTGTTCTACAAGCACACCTCCTGTTAAAGACAGAAATTCCAAGGATAGCATTCCTCAGGAGCATCTCAGTCCTAATCTCCGTGCTTTGATACTTGCTGGTGTTTTCATTCCCCTTTAGTCAATTTTTCCAAAAATGGCAGTTCCTTTTGCCTTGGGGACAACAGGTTGGGCCTCTTGCTCTTCCTCAACCATTGCATGAGTTACCTAGGGGTAACAGGAAAATTTTTCCCAAGTTCCGAGGTGATGGGAAGGTTCATCCAGATGAACACATTGCAACCTTCATTGTTGCATGTGGGATTCTTGGGGTTGAACATGAAGATGTCTCTGTCAGGGTTTTTGTGGAGACATTGCATGAAAATGTTGCTGATTGGTTCTATCATCTTCCTATTGGGTCGATCACTAATTGGAATACCATGACAACTCAGTTTGAGCAACGTTTCAAACCTGCTGAAGATGTGCATGCTCTGTTAGCACAAATTTCTCATATCAAGAAGGAGCCATTTGAGCCCATGAGGGAGTTTGTGGCTAAATTCAACAAGATAATTAATAAAATTCCACAGAACACTCGTCCAGTGGATCAAATCCAAAATTTCTTCTTTCTCAATGCCTAGTTACCCGAAGTGATTTATGCACTAGGGAGAGATAACTTTGCAACTTTGGATGTTGATCAACGTTTGGTTATTAGTGTTGAGGATGATTTAATCATGTCTGGTAAACTGAAAAAGAGAGAATCCTCCAAATCTAAAGTTTATTCTTCTTCCTCTTCCCTTGCAGCCAATTCTGATCAGTTAGTACAGAAGCTTGTAAATGATCTCATTTCTCTTAAGAAACAATTGGCTCAGCATACTCCTTACCAAGATGTTCCAAGGAAGAATTTTTAGCCCAGGAACCGTTTGCCTTCTTCTCAGACCAGATTGGCTATTGAAGGCCCACCCATCAAGGTTCCAGTCAATGCAACTTGTGAAGTTAAAGAACCTGATGATGAGGAGTGTAATGAACTATATGAAGAACCAAAAGAAGAAGAATTTGAAGAATTGGAAGAGCTTGGTGGGTCTCAAGTTCATTTCCTCACCACTGAAGGTATGGATGATGAAGATGAATATGATGAGAGAGTGGCTGATATGAATAGTGATTCATATGTTGTTATGACTCATGAGCAAACAAATAGAAAATAAAAAGTGGTGCAACCTACCAAGAAGTCCAAGGAGGTTCCTATAACTATTCCAGTGATTGCAAGAAGAGGAGCTCCTATTCCCACTACCTCCACACAAAAGGTGAGTAATGCTAATTCCCCTTCTTCTATTTCTGTTTCCAAAACTCCTTTTCCTTCAAATCCTAAATCTAATAGATCAAAAGTCTCTCAAGTTCCTAGCAATGATGCCCCATCTACCTCTGAATTTTTTGATATCATTGATCACCTCAAAAGACCAAAATTCAAATTTCAGAAGCATATTTTTACTAGACTCGTCCTAAAGCTTTTGCTAAAATGGTAAACTTTGTAAATTCTAAATCCAAAGTCTCATCTAGTACTTCTAAATGCCTTTTTCCCACCCCTCTTCCTCACCTCAATCAAGCCTTATGGCTACAGTCACTTCCCCTAATGATAAAATTAAACCATTCTATGTGACTCTTCTCATAGCTAGCCATAAACTCAGTAATTGTGTTATAGATTCAGGTGCATCAGATAATGTAATACCTGTAAATGTATCCCATGCTTTGGGTCTAAACCTAACATGTGCCTTTGGTTCTTATAATTCCATAGAAAGTAGGAAAGTGCCTTTGGTTGGCAGGATTAAAGATGCACAAGTAGCTTTTGCTTCTTTTCCAGAGAAGAGGGTCTTAGCCACCATTTTGGTAGCTGATATTCCCCCCTCATATAGGATGTTGCTGAGTAGAAATTTCTGTAAGGAGGTAGGAGGTGAAATTCAAATGGACTGGTTGCATGCTTTGATCCCGGTCAATGGAAAAATGAAGAACCTGCTACCTGAGAAATAGACTGAGTATATTGTGCAAAATACTGATGACCCAAAAGCACAGATACTCTATGAGGATGCAGGGCATGGTAATTACATGATCATGTCACAAGATGAGGCAAGGCTTCCTAAGGGATTGATTCATGACCCCAATGGCATTTGGACTCTGGAGTTTGATGGAAGTTTCTCTTCAGCTAGTTCTAGAGCTAGAGTGGTCTTGACGTCTCCAGAAGGGAACATTCATCCTTTCTCCTTCAAGATTTCTTTTGAAAATATGAACAATACAGCTGAATATGAGGCGCTCATACTAGGATTGAGCATGGCAAAATAAATGGGAGTGAAGAATCTTTGTGCTCACGGTGATGCAGAGCTTATTGTGAAACAGGTCATAGATCTTTTTCAAGTCAATAATAGGAGATTGAAACATTACATAAATCTTGTCTGGGATTTCATTGATTTTCTTGATGCTTTCTCCATTGAAACTTTGCCATGAGAGAGGAACACTAGAGCTGATTCTCTAGCTATTTTCAGATCTTTGTTGATTCCTCATCCAGATTTCTCTCAGGAGAAATTTACCATTGAAATGATTCATAGGCCTAGCTTACCAGATAATACAAATAACTAGCAGGTTTTCAACGATGATCAGCATTTTCTCTCATTCTTGGAGCTTAGGGATAATTTTGACCAGCTATATTTTGAAGGAAGTGAGACCTTGCCTAGAGACTGTGTATCTTCCAATGAAGGAGATATCAAGGAAGAGACGGATCATAATGGTTACATCAAATTGAAAGGTAACAAGATCCTTAAATGGTTGGTGAGTTTGGAATACATGTTTGATAAGCACAATAGGTACATTAATTCTAAAACTTCCCAAGTAGCTCGGCAGTCCACTCAGTGTGAAAAAGTGAATATTGAGAGTTTTGATGAACCCAAGATGGTGAACATTAGAAAATGCTGCACTCAAGAGGAGAAGAAGAAGGCAGTAAATCTACTAAAAAGGTATGTTGATGTTCTAGCCTATTCATATGATGATCTCAAGGCTTTCCAGCCAAAGGAGATGCAACACTTTATCCCTATGAAACCTGGGATCAAATCGTTCAAGAAGAAGTAAAGACAGTACAATCCTAAGGTTGTTGGCACTATTTTTCAGGAGATACATAAGTTTCTAAAGGAAAAAATTATCTTTCTTATACACCATTCAACATGGATTGCCAACATTGTGCCTGTCAGGAAGAAGAATGGTGAGATTTGCATCTGTGTGGAATTCAAGAATTATAATCAAGCTTCTCTGAAGGATAACAATACCCTCTTCCCATGATGGATCAAGTTTTGTAAGCTATCACAGGCTCTAAGATGTTGTCTATGATGGATGGATTTTTTAGATACAATCAAGTGGAGGTCAATACCCCAGATCAACACAAAACTTCTTTCACTACTCCTTGGGGCACCTTTTCTTACAAGAGAATGCCTTTTGGTCTTATCAATGTTGGTGCCACCTTTCAGAGGGAAATGGACTTGGATTTTTGTAGTTTGAAGGGAAAGTGTGTGGTTGTGTACCTTGATGATTTGACTGTTTTCTCTGAAACAAGGGCAGATCACTTTCAACATCTTGAAGTAGTCCTCCAGAAGTGCAGAGAACATGGAGTCTCTCTCAATCCAAAGAAGTTTATCTTTTGTGTCACTGAAGGAAAGTTGTTGGGGAATATTGTTTCCAAAGAGGGAATCAAGATAGATTCGGAAAGAGTTCAATAAATCTAGCAGTTTTCTCTTCCCACAAGTAAAAAGGGTGTTCACTCTTTCTTTGGTAATATTAATTTCCTAAGGAGATTCATTCTTGATTTTATAGAACTGACTATGATCATTGCTCACATGATGAAAAGAAAGCAAAACTTTGGTTGGTCTTTTGAGGGTAAGGAGGCAAGCCATTGCTAAAACCCCCATCTTGGCATGTTCTAATTTCAACAAGGATTTTATCATCTATTGTTATGCTACAGAGTTTACCCTAGCTGTTGTGTTGACTTAGAAGAATTCTGAGGATCATGAACTTCCAATTGCCTTCATGAGATATGTTCTGAAATCTCATGAGTTGAAATATACTATGATGGAGAAACATGCTTTTGCAGTGGTCAAATTTGTCAAGCAGTTTTGTTTTTATATTCTTAATTCTCACTCTGTTATGCTTGTTCATGATACAACCATCAAGTCTATTCTCACACAATAAGAATTTAGAACTAAGTGAGGCAATTGGGTATAAAAATTCCAATAATATGACATGGATATCAAGCCAACTAAGCTAGTCTAAGATAAAGGCTTGTGTGAGCTTATTGCTGAAGGATCTGATGTAGAATTGTCCAAAGAAGTAGTTGATGTTCATGTTGTCCTCTTCCTCAGTTCAATAGATAAATGGTATGACTGATATTGCACATTTTCTTACTTACGGAGAATGTCCATCTCACTTGAGTTCCAAGGAAAAGAGGGCTATTAGGCTAAGGTCTGCACAATATGTATTATAGGGATAATGATTTGTTCAAGTGAGGCATAGATGGAAGATTCTTGAAGTGTGTAGACAAAGAGAAACATAGGAAGTTGTTCTCATCTTTTCATGATCAGGGTTGTGGAAGACATTTCTCTTATGTTATCATTGCCCATAAAATCCTTCATGTTGGGTACTATTGGCCTACATTGTTTCAGAGATGCGTCAAAATGGGTAGGTAAGTGTGAAGCCTATCATACTTTTGTTGGGAGACCTAAGTTGGCCGCTTTGCCACTAAAGCCAGTAGCGATTGATGATCCTTTTCAACAGTGGGGATTGGATTTCATTGGAACTCTTAACCCACCTTCCAGTGCTGGGACATACTCACGTGCTAACTGCTACAGATTACTTCACAAAGTGGTTAAAGGCTATTCCATTCAAAATCAATACTTGTGAGGTGGTGTGTGATTTCATTAAAGAGAACATCTTGATAAGGTTTGGGTTACCAAACAATATTGTGACTGATAATGCTTCAAATTTTTCTTCTTTTGAGATGATGGATTTCTACTATGATTCTGGAATTTAGCTTGCTCACTCTTCAAAATCAGGCTACTTTACTGGAGGGAATGGACTTTCTATTTGGATTAACATGGATGGATATCCTCTCTTACCATCCTTATAGTGAGCATTATTGTAAATGACTGTTCAGAGTCCTAGGTGACTAGGTAGTCCTTCTGTATGCTCTGTGGGATAGTGTTTTGGTTTTTGGTCATTCCAAAAGTGCAATTGTTTTTGTCTTTCCTTTTCAAGTTTGCTTTGCTTTTGTGTGTTTTGAAGCTCAATTACCAGTAACAGTTGGTTTTACCAGCCTTTGCACTCTATTTTCCTAGAGAGCTATCATAAGATTCAAGTTCTTGTGCCAATTCCTCGTAGATTCAAGAGGATCAAGCTATCTCAAGAAGCTGATGAAGTTACCATGTTGCAGATTATTTGTTAAGATATCTTCTTGTCCACTGAAGGTAAAAGCCTTGTTTGATAAGAAAGCTAGACTCAGAGATTTTCAAGTGGGAGACATTACATTTGCTAGTGGGAAAAAGGCATGAACCTCAAAATTACATACCCATAGAAGCCATGGTAAGTTATTAGTCACAATATTAGCTTGGTACCTTTTAAACCTTATCAAGATGTTCTGTTTTAATGAAATTATACATTCTACCTCAGAAGCAGTGATTTTGACTGGAATAGCCTCTACCCACTTCCTTATAGTGGGCAGTAGTCTGTAGTTGTTCAATACAGGTGAGTATGCCTAGCACTTCTATATAGGTGGGTTACAATGTTCCAGTTTTTGCCCAACCACCACAAAACTGAGAATTGATTCTATCCTATCAACATAGGGTGTGGGATGTCATCGAATATTTCATGTGCCTTTGTCTATCAAGTGTTGGTTCCCCTTTGACTCAATTTGCCCAATGGATAGAGGCACTGATCTAGATTTTCCTTAATTGGGTCACAATTCAACTTGCACTACAGGATTCCTGATAGTGAATTAAAGTACCTAATAAATCCAGCTAATCATTCTCCCTTCTATATTCCTGATAACATTGATCATTGAAGTCAAGTTTCAAAAATTTTGAGTCGGTACCTTGGAGTAATGGATTGTGTCAAGCTTGGTATTGTTTGCAGTTGACCAGCAGATTCCATTCCATGGAGAATCAATTAGAAGCATATAGGCATACCATGGAGTTATTCACCTTGAAGTCATTTTTCAAAATTCTGAATGAGGGTTAATCCTCCCTATAAAGTATTTTTGATTTGACATCCACTGCTAGTAAAAATTGAAGGACAGTCTCTACAGCGATGTAAAGGCATGGATGTATGTCAAGCAACAACGGAAGCCTCCACTAAATGAGAGAAAGTCCAAGGGCAGGGCCTGAGATTACTTACTCAAAGAGAAAGGGAAAGACTTTCCACATGGCTCAGGTATGACATGAAGTATGATACAAGTGATGGATTGGACATATGATGACCTGCAAGGTTACAACAAGGATATCATGCCAACACACCAATTTCGACCTCGAAGAAGGGCAACTAAGCCTGTGTGTCAGTCGTCAACATGTCTTATGAACCCAAAAATAGAATCCCCCATGGCCGAGGAAATAAGACTAAGTATGTGCCTAGAGACTCAACATAATCTCTCAACCATCAATTTCACATGAGGCAAATCCAAAGGGAAAACTCAAATGAGCGCTTCACTCATGTGGTAAGGAAGTCAAAGAAGGTGACAGATTTGACTCATGTGTAGATTTCAGAGACCTAAATATAGAAGGGTCTCCCTAAAGGATCGCTACCCCACACCTGTCATATTGGAGTAGATACTTCATAGAGAGTTTTAGGATCAGGAAGGTTTTCTCTTTTGGATGGTTTTTCAGGCTATAACCAGATATGGCTCGCAGAAGGGGACCAATATAATACCACTTTCACAAACAAAATGGGGAACCTTCGCATACGTGTAAAAAATATTGACACTTGGACCACAACAGGACACGTGGATCCACCTTTCAAGCGTAAGCCATGGAGGCAGGCCACATTTGTGTTTTGATGATCAATAAGGTCAATTCTCATAGCACCTAGATGATCTTGAGAATTTGTAGCTCGACCATTAAGGAGCTAATGGTTAAGATCATTTTGAACCCCCACCTTGCCCATGCCAAGGGATGTATTTAAATATTAAGCCCGTCATCGAATTTAGAGCGGGGAGGTAAACCCAAATAGCAATTTGTGTTTTAGAGTCCCCCAAGGAAAACTCCTGGGACACATTGTTTCAAAGCGAACTGGATCTCTATTGATCCAGAAATGGTTGAAGTCATTTTAGGGAATGCCCTGTACCAGATCATATCAAGAAGGTGGGTGGGCCAATCTGTTCTTAAGTGCCATTCATCCAAAGGGCACAAGATGCAAAATGCGTCCTAGACTCACTTCATTTTAGATCTTTCCCACGTGGACAATATTCCCGATTCAAAGTAATGCAAGGGCAGATTGAACGGTTGTGACCTCAATGCTTCAAATGGACCACATGGAAGGTCATCAAGCCTGTTGGAGAGTAATTAGACATGGGCTTCTCAATCATTTTTCACCCCCGGTAACTGAATGTAACTATTCTTGGAAACTATCTCAAAGGATTCTCCATCATGTATGTATACGGGTTGGTAATCATGAGACATAGCATATGTAAAGGTAACATAGAAGGGAGAGTAATCAATACAGAAAAACATCCGATCACCTTCTTCCTCAAAAACTCTTCTATCCGACTATGAAACTTAGGAATTATCCATCTTTTATAGAAAGACAAGCTTATACTATAGTTAAGGGTCTAAAGAAATTCAGGCACCTTTGTCACTCATAGTAGAATACAGGTCATAGTTGCTCACTCTAAGTGTTAAAGAATCTATAATGTAACTCCCTGGTTCAGATAACGTAATAAAAGGTTTTACTAACTGGATCATATTTCCTAAAGATCCTCAAATACAACATTTCTAAGGTACTTAATTCTACCAAGCTTTCATATTGATGGATCTTTGGGCATATGTCAACATTTCAGAGTATCAGGACCCCATGCCTCTAATTAATGAATAGCCTAAAGAGCATACTCTGTATATGAGAAAGTGACTCGGATAGCTAGGTCTCGGATAGGATCTGCTTCATGTGGATAGGAAAATACCCATGCCATATACCCTTTAAAAAGAGGAGGTACTATAGGCAACAAGGATCCCATTTCACCATGATTTGTTACGATGATCCTTTTAAAAACCCAACACTCTTAATATGAATCCTTCTAAGGTGTTTAGAGAATGGGTTGAAGATGAAATGATTCTTATGCACAACTTGCACCATGGGAGTCTCCAGGAGGCCATTTTTCTTCCCGAAACGACAGTACATAAAAATTCCACAAGTAATATAATTTTTTCCAAGCATGTTTGCTTGACAGTCAAGCAGAGAGAAGCATATGGAAAGTTTGTCAAGTTTATATAGATTTTCGGAGGAATGCATTATTACCTTTTAATCCCATCCTAATAGAGGAACCATTAGCATACCACATGGGGATCTAGAAAGTTCATTAGATATGGTTAACCCGACTTCTTGTACCAGGCAAGTTTGTGTGATCCTCACCATAACTGATTTCATTTCACCTAATGAGTAGAGGTAGTTCCACTGAAAGAGGCCACCGAGAATGTGATCCTGAGACTCCTACATGATATCACTACCCAATTTGGACCCCCCCACACTATTATATCTGATAATGCTAAGGCCTTTTTGGGATCCAAGGTATTTTATTTCACTGTAAAGCATGGGATCTATTTGAAAACATCCTCCAACTATTACCCACAAGGAAATGGTTTGGCGGAGTCCACTAAAAAAATATGATCACAATCATAAAAAGAATGGGAAATGAGCATAAGAGGATACTCACATGAACATATCAAAAAAACCTTATGGGATGATCAGATCACACCCAAAAAGATCCTGAAAGCCTCTCCATATGAGATATTCTATTGGAAAAGTGTTGTGATGCCAATTTCCCTAGAAATCCTTGTGTTACAACTATTGAAAAAATTGAGATAGAGCAAAACATGGTGATGCAGGTGAGACTCACTGAGCTAGTAGAGATCCAAGAGAAGAGGGAGTATGCTCATGAAGCCATGATAAGCCATCAACAGGTGGTGAAAACTTGGTTTGATCAAAAGACATTAGAACTATAATTCTAAGTTGGTGTTACGGTTTTGAAATGGGATGCACGAGCCACCAAGCTTGGAAATCATGGGAATTTTGACCCCTTATGGATGAGACCATTCAAAATCAGCGCATGCAAGAAAACTAATGCTTTCGAGCCTTAAACCATGGAAGGTGACCCTTTGGAAATTTTGGTTAATGGGATTCATTTAAAACCTTTCCTTTAAGTCTCTTTATCAAATATTGTATCATATGTATAGTTTTACATTTCCTTGTTATTTTGTTTTATGCATTATTTGTCCCTTTAAATAAGTGTCTCAGACACGTGTCCCTTGCGGATCCCCCTAGCATCTTTTAAAATTTTTGGAGGGAGTGTACCTTTCTAATTTTCCCCAAAATTAATGATCCAACAACTTCCTAGAAAACTAGATTTAGAATTGATACAGAATCTCTCAAAAAGCATAGAGTTCGGCACTTAGGGTCATTAATTAGAAAGGGGTCATTATGTGAAGTGACTCTATATAAGCATAAGCCATTACTCTCCAAGTTAGGGAGGCTATTTAAGATATTTGGGAACATCCACCAGGATCATTTCAAATGCTAGAGTCTTCTAAATCATTCGTCAAGTGTCGAAGAAAAAGAATCAAAGTCTTCTCCTAGTTTCAAAAAATGCCATGGTAACTTCTAGCTCTACACCACCAGTAAAGTCTTACGTAGGACAACCCATACCCTCACGCCCTCTTCAACCATAGTTGAGATTCCTTGATGGTGGGTCTCGATCCAGTGACCCTTTTGTGGTATCTGACTTCCTAAGGAGACATCTTTGAGCATGTTCTCAACAAGAAACCCAAAGCTCTAAGAGAGACAGTCTTTGTCAGGTTTCTTAACCTGGGAAATTCTGAATCTTTTGGCTCAAGAATATAGAGCACGACACTCACCCAATATATGGTGCCTCTCGTGCACCCATATCTAGAACTAATAGAGATGTACGTTGGTTCTTTCAACTCCAACACTAACACCATCTAGGGTAGGAACATAACGGTGGTAATTTTACCTCAAGCTTTCAGGGATGTGATGGATCTAACCTATGACCCACCAACCAGTTTCTACAATATTTCTAAAGTCATTTTTAGTAATTTGCCAAGTAATTTATCTATGGTTATTTTAGGAGGGCTCTTAAAATTTACCCTGCACTAAGGGGGAATGTTAGAAAATTATTATTGCTCCATGCTAATTGGTTAGTTACCGTATAGTACAATTGTGCTTACGGTAATATTCTTATTTGGGTTAGTTGTTATATTGGTATGCTTACAACAATATTACGTAGAATAATTTATATTTTTTGTAGGATTTATTTATAGAGATTCACTCTCCTTGAATATAGGAGCAGGCTCTCCTATATATTGTATGTTTGTCTGTTGAATATTACAAAGAAATTTTATTATTATTATTAAGTGTTTATTGTATTTAGCAAATATTTACAAGTTGCTTCATAAGAAAATGTTTTAGAAGATAATGAAGCATAACTTTTAAGATCTTTAAATCAAAACTGGGTCTAGGACCAAGAATGGATGTTTCATCTTTCTCAAGGAGGTTGGAACTAGAGGAGCTAGTAGACTAGATTACTAGCATGGTAGAATATTTTGAGTTTGAGGAAATAAATAAACCACAAAGTGTGAAGGTAACACAAACTAAATTGAAGGAGTACATGACATTATGGTGGAAAGAAATTCAAAATAAGCACAAAAGGAGAGGAAAGGATAAAATTGTGTGCTGGGATAGAATGGTGGCAAAGATGAAGGATAAATTTATGCCCATAGAATATCAGATGAACTTGTTCGTGAAGATGCAAAATCTAAAGCAAAAGGAGATGTCAATCAATTACTACATAGAGGAGTTTTATCGAGTCAACAACAAACCAGTTGTTTTTCTATTAAAACTCTTAAAACTCAAACTTTGGCATGGTTCAAAATTCTACCAAATATCTCAAAGGTGTCCAAAAAAACCCGGAAAAAACCATATTTGGCCTTCTTCATAACATATTTGAGTATATTATCGATTCCATAGTTTTAGCATACTCCAAACTCAATGGCGTTGTCTTTTTTTAAAGCAATGAGGAATGTCATACAAAACCACCTATTTCCTTTGCTCATTACCTCCTTGACTTTAGCTTGTTTATTCACGGGAATAAATTTGGAGATAATAGGACCCACACACATTGTTTAACTTTGCACGGGTTCGAAAGCACAATCTTTTGAAACAAATTGCAAATGAAATAAAACCCAACTACTCATGAAATAATCTAAAACACGATGTTATGAAAAGAAGTTCACGTTCCTTAGAAAAAAGGTTTATGATTTGAAGAAAATCAATCAGAAATAACTAATACTTAACTTTGTTTTGGGTTTCTATTGTCATTTGGTGGCAATATATTTGGATTGTGCAAACATATCATCTTTGAGATTCGATTTTTTATGTAAAAATATAAATCAGTTTTTTTAATTTGTTTGAATTTTCTATTGGTTAATCTCTTACACATTTTATGGGTGTAAGTGATAGTATTATTTCTTGGAACTTTTACTATAGTTTTAAATTGTATATCTATATTTCGGCTCTATACTTTATCCTGTAATCGAAACATGTAAATATCAGTCATAAGTAGTTTTGAATGCCAATTGTGTTTATAGTATAAAATTGAAACAATCTCTCACTCTTCATAATGTCAAAACATATTATTGCTTTTAGAAATACAAGTTCATAGGCTATTTTGTTTCATGGATTTTTCACAAATTGTTGCTTATGTTGGAGAATTAACTAAAATCGTGATTAATAATAGTAATAAATATTATTTTAAGTATTTTAAAATATATATGGTTATGAAAAAAGCTTCACCCTTTTTAATAGATGTTCTACCTATATTGGTCGACTTTTTAAGATAATATTTTTAGGGGGGTTGTCATAGGTTAAGTACAGTCTATTTACATGATAGGCTTTTTGGTCATCTTCCAGAGTTATATGATAGAGTAGTGAAATGTCATAGACTCAGTATCAAAAGTGTTTCTAAAAAATAAGAAGATTCATATCTAGATGAGACTCCTCTTTATCATATTCTATCATGTTGGGTTATTGCTTTCCATGCAATAATTTTTAATTTGGTTTTTTTTTATGTTCCTTATAACATTTTATTGTTTTTCCCCTATCTTACATACATTGTTCTAGTCATATAAAGGAATGTTTCCCTTTGGTGGACATTAATCACCTGATAGGCTATATAGCACAAGAAAAGACCATTCCGAAATTCCCTAGAACTATTTGATGTCTGGAACAGAAAATATCACACTGGAAACCAAAATGCCACGCCAAATTTAACAAGGGTAGTGTGTCAAATATTATTAATGGCAATATCCATGGTTTGTATTATGTAAAAGATTACCAATAAACAATGTATAAGCTATTAAAGAAATTTAAGTTTGTGGGGTTTTATGTCTCCTACTTTTTTTTTTCTTAATTTAAAATCATGAAGTGATTCATCAAAGCATATGATGTCCACTTGCCAATAATTATCGTGTTCAATTTGTATTCATCTATTATCCAAATTAAATTTTATTTTTTAAAATTGTATTTTGTATGTTGTTTTTAAAACATGAATTGGGGTTTGTATGTTATTAATTAATAGAGAGATTTTAAATATGTATATTGAAAGTAAATAGTAACACCGACAATGATACTAATAAATGTTATTGTTATGTGTTCTTTGCATAAGCAAGCATTGGATAGATACAATACCACTTGTCTCTCTATAATTTAGGCGATGCTGCAAATGTTAACAAATATGGTTGTTGTTGGGGACTATTTCTTCTACGACTCTAACAATCCACATTTTGTCAAAAACCATGGTCACTATTCCGTTGGAGTGTGGACCACTGTTATTCACTAAAAAAGCGTCGACAAGTGATCAATTATAGAAAGTATCACAATCGGGACTTCAATTGTGAATTTGTGGAGAGAAGATACCAAAATCTTCATTACGTGAACCACACTACTACTAGTCTGTGTGTTGTTGTTGATGACGTGGATGGACCCTTCTAGTCTCCTGCCAGTGCCGCCCACATGGAAGACCAACCCTACACATATTTGGATCCTTAAGTACTTAATCATTCTTGCTTTTTTTAAACGGGGGATGTGAAAGTGACCCTGTAATGTCTGAGTCTTGGCATATACTCTGTCATGCTCCTCTCAAATGGATATCGTAACGGAGTAAGTAATATTGTAGACACTACTTGCATTGGGTGGAAAGGGGCCAATATACTTGAATAAAGTTCAATATTGGACATGGCTCTACATCCCATAATAGAAATGTCGAGTCGCAGTTGAGTCCTCATCTACTAATGTTGTTGAGTCTTTTTATTTGGTTTACGTATATAAAGCACAATAGGAAAGCTTATCCTTATTTATAGTATTAATTAGAAATTTATAATAAAATATTTGTTTTTGTCAAAATAAAATAAAATAAAAATCGTTTAAAGTGCTCTTGGTAAACCTAGGCCGCAGGTGAGATGCAGAGCTCATACGACCATGCGCAAGTGAGTTGGGAGCATGCTCAGGGCCTGACTTTTGTCATTCATCAGCTGGGTCTAACAATACCCTATAGTTGTCATAATGCCACATAATACCTTTGTCACAATACTATCAAGTAGTAATTTAATTTTGACATATTAATGATGTAAAATAGTCAATCATGTCATGACATGTAGGACTTATAGTCATTAAATACTCATTATACAACAATTATCAATAGTGTATATTTGTCTCCACCATAATTTTAACTATGACATAACATTTCAGCTCCTTTTAGTATAAGTGTCAGTTTATAAGTTAGATATACGCAACAAAAACAACAAAGACTGGAAAACAAGCCTAGAAATTGATCATTTGTAGCTTGTATCTAGTGATTTTAACCGTATATTACATGTTAAATAAATTATAATCCGTAAACATATAGAACTACTAAATTATATAAACCTTAATAATGACAGGTAAAAATTGATATAAACTGTAAATATATATATAATAGTTATATATATTAACATTAAAATATAATTTTATAATGTTAATAGAGCTAATTTTGTAAAATATATATCATACTTTGTACTCTGCAATGAATTGATTTTAAATCTTGATTAACAAGTGCCAAGTGCCAACTTGCCAAGCATGACGAAACCGGAAGTCGGCAACTGCCACTGTCCCAATTGTGATATATTTATGATTTGAAGTACAATTTAAATTCTTAAATATTGAAATATTAACCAAATCAAATGAAACAGAAAAAGTATTCAATCTTTTGGCTTCCCCTAATCCCTATGTTTACAAATTGCTTGACAAATTTAAAATTGGGGATAAATTAAACAAATACGTATCTGTAAATGCAATTAATAAAAATTAATACATGACAAACTAATATATATTTAAATCCGTGTCAAATGTCGATCACTAATAAAAAAAAAGTTAAAGTAAAATTTGTGAAAGCAGTGCCACTATGTCAGTGCTAAGTATTGTGCCAATACTGTTACGAATTACAAATCTAAAATACTAAACTTAAAATGTGTTTCAAAACTTTTCATCCAACTGACATAATAAAACCATTTTAATTTATGTTGTTCATGAAAACCGCTCATTCCTGCACTTGCCTATTTTTCAGTTGTTCGTGCTAAATTCTTCGTTATGAAAAGGGATTAGAAAAATGAAATTAGTAGCTGGATTTATTGACCATCACTGCAAACCAGAGCTTACATCAATTCTCTCTCCTTTCAACATTGGCATAACCATTTCAGAGCCCTGAGGTGAGTACCATCTAACTTTTTATGTTACATTTTGTGTAGATTACTTTTCATAATGACTAGCTAAAGTTTTAGTATAAATTGGAAACATATGAGTAATGAATATGGAAGATTTATCTTGAGTTGTATTATTAACCTCCGGAATATGCCTATATTTACCCTTACAAAATCATATGAACACAATCCACCATATGCAGACCATCTCGTGCTTATACTATGGTCTTTTATTAAAATCTTTAACCCCATTATGATTGTGCTTGTAAATGAAAACTCCATATCCAAAATACAAAAAAAACCAATATATATTTACCTAAAAGGGACTGACAGTTTTCAACATGTATATGAAAAATACCCCCTAGTCTAGGTGGCATTGTTATTTCTGCATCTATTGTTCCAGCAAATATATGTTTCTGAACATTGTTTTTAGTGAATGATCTTCCTTAAAATCAACGCTCCCAAAAGTTGTCCAACACCATCCGTTCCAGCCCTCTTACATTTATTCTGGTTAATAATTTTATTGTTGCACAATCGAATCGAATTTCGTGTTAAACATATAATTTCTACTGCTCCATTATCTTTATAGTATGCCCAATCACACATAATTCTTCATTTTCTATCTAATTTGATTTTTCCTTTCATAGATAATATTCAATAGATCAATGGCTTACAATCGTTTTACTTGCATAATTAGATTCTATTGAGAAGGATAGGTATTTCGGTCGAAACATTATTATAATGTCTCCATCGACAATTTTAGTATATTAAAAAGTAATAAAAAATCTTTTTTAGTAGCTTAATTATATGTTATTAACTAGCAATCCCATGTGTACAATGCAATGTGAACGCCGAATGGTATATGTTATTTGTTTTAGAGAGATATTTTTTACTTTTGTAATTGATGTTGATAAGGGGTGTGATTAATTTTGTAAGTGTAGGAATATAGATGAAACATTACATTTAAATGTTTTATCTCTACATTTGAAATTTGTTATAAATTCGTACATATGCATTTACAAATCTTATATATTGATTTTTCAATTACACGTCATGTAAATTTGGAAGGTAGAATATGCTGCAAGTATGTTCAATCCTGGAGCAGTAAAATCAAGTTGCATCGTACACACTATCCAAATCATTTTTTTTTTGCAAAACAACAAGAGAATTGCAAGATAAAAGAATATTGAGAACACCACAATTTTTAGGATTGGACTATACCTTCAATATGTCTCGAGAAAGATAATTTGGTCCTGTAGAAGAGAAGGCTGCCATGAATGGAATTGGCTTTGTATCCAATACAGTTCTTGTAGGACTAATGTAAGCAACAAGGGACCTGCATCATAACAGATTTGTGGCATATCAATCTCAAGTGTGTGTGTGTGTGTGTGTGTGTGTGTGTGTGTGTGTGTGTGTGTGTGTGTGTGTGTGTGTGTGTGTGTGTGTGTGTGTGTGTGTGTGTGTGTGTGTGTGTGTGAAATCATTGTTTTCAAAACCTACTTTGTAGATTTGATATAATAAAAAATTTGTTGTGCCATCAACTACATTCAAGTGGGTTGCCGGAAGAATATAAGAGTCTGCAAAGAATCATGCCAGCACCCCCTGCTATAGTTTCTCCAATTTTGAACCCTATCTACACTATGGAATAAGAAATGTATAGGGTGCACTTGTCTCTTAAATTATATATTTTTCAGTTTTGATTTTTTGTATGTTGAGTAGGTGCTAAGAGGGTCCTAATTTATTTTAATTTGTCTGTAGATATAGAATCATTATAGTTAGCTTGGCACTACAATACAATAAAGTGCATAATACATTTTAGGGAGATCAAATAATAGACTTGAAACATTCATTATTATTTGAGAGTAGTATTTTTTGCATGTCACATTTTGTGCACAAATTAGGTTTTTATATGCTAATGGAATTGTTTTCAATTATGCACTTTATTATTTTTGATATACTCTTTATTGTTTAGGTATTTGATAATTAGAGAATGTTTAAAGACTAACAAACTTGTAACACAGACCTCAACATATACTTTGTTTTCGTTAAGTTTAAGATATTTTTGTCAAACTCGGGAAAGGATTAGGAGAACATTTATGTTTTCTATGTTACATGTGTCACAACACAAATATCAAAGACAAAAAATCAAATATTTAAATAAGGAGAACACACTCAAAAAATCTGTTTTAAGCTTATCCTTCATACGCCATGATTCTACGCAATACTTTGTACCTGTAAGGTATACCCACATGCTTTGGACATATATTCTCGATGATTGTTAGATTTATGTGTGTAGTCAATGTCACATATGAGTGCATGTTTTAGCATTCACATCCAAACAAATCTCATGAAATCTCACAATATTAAAGATATTTAGAAAACACTATGTCAAAACTCTAACTATAAATTATCAAACATCAATTAATAAAAAATATATTTTTGCACATGTAAACAGTATGCTTAGGTGAAAGAAAGGTTGTTTTTAATGTTGCATCTACATAAAATCCATTTGATCCTAATACATTTTTATGAATATGTGTTTCCCATCAAATGTGCCAACACAGAGTGTACTTTTCAATAAGATCCTTGTGCTATTTGTGTAGAATAATCTAAAACATAATAAGAACATTGATGCTTCTGTATCAATTACTAGTTAAACATGTTTCAAAGAGAATCTCATCCTATGGTTAGAATCAAATAAAAAACCAACAAACAAGAAAAAAAACACATAATATTATTTTGCTAAGACTTAACGAGAAGAGTAATCTACCTGTTGAATATTCCCATCAACAACAGATATTTGCTGCAAATTGTGACTTCTTATGTCTCTCAGTGATGCACTTTCTAAGCATTGTGGACACTATGGATTTTTCAAGAATATGAAAGCATTAATTTAATGGCAATAAATGACATCCTATTGGTTGTTCAATAGTAGAAATAAAATACATAAATTCTAAAATCAGAAACTATATGATGTTAATAGAGACAATGAGATAATGAGATAATATCCAGATGAATATAGCTTCAAATGGTTTTACCGTAGAAGAAGAAATACGGATTTCCTTAATCCATGTTGTAATACAAAACCTTCCCAAAAAGTGCCCACATGCAAGGGAACTGCAGCTCCACATATATAATATTTAGGACATGCTTTCAAACTTGAACTCACATAAAAATCAGTGGAAACATAATTGAGAAACAAAGGTGAGCTCTTTCATTTTTGTTTCTTGTTTTTTTAGTTTAGTTTTAATACATGCATACCTAAAAATACAAGGCTGAAGGTGATCACTAATTTAGTTGTACGCTTACTCGTAATTGTAAATCCACTATATGCTTCCTCTGAAGCATGAGCAGAGATGCTGACAATATATATAATCTAAAAAAATAAAAAATAAACATATTTGTACCTTGAAGTTCATAACAGAGTTTTATCTTTCAATATTTATGTAAATGCTAATAGAAGCACATCCACCTAAAGAAGTGTAAATTATTGAGATCATGTGTGCATCAATAATGGAAATAAAACTTAAAATTTACCATCACAACCACAATTGTAGATTACTTCTAATTGTTTTTTACAATATAAAAAAAAAATTCCCCCCAAAAGAATCTACTGAATGATGTGCAGGGCATTAATACCAGAGATAAATATTGACCTTTTGCACACTTTACAGCGGGGATAAATTAAACCTAATTAGAGTTTCATTAAATATGGAGGTAAAAACTTAAATATGGGTCAAGATAAAAAATACTTTACACCAAATATGGAAACATACCAGATATATCTACTACACCATGTTTTCTTATATCAGTTCAATCCTCCAACCAGGTGGAAGTTCATCACAAGATTAATACTGGACTTACACTTATGATTTTCCATGTCAACATGACCTGGGATCATACAAGCAAAGCATTTAAAGAGAACACAAACCCAAAAGATGGGTTGGGTAAAGGAATGAATAAGAATGCAATAGTTTTAAGCCAAAAACTAAAGAGTTTTAGTAGCATTGTTGTATGTCCCGCTAAAAGATGCTATGAATCAACAACTAACAAACAATATTTGCCTGGATGAGGTAGATTGAATCTTAAATAAAAGAGGCATCTAATGGAAGAAGCCTTAAAATACAACATAATTTTCAAAAGCAATGTCAATTCGCAAAAATAGAACAATGCCTGAAGCCATCAGAATATTAGATAGACCAACATAATGGTTTACAGTGAAGTTTCACCTCGTTCAAGAGAATCCAATGAAATGATTTTCTCCTCAAGTGACATTATCATAATTTTAAAAAAATAAAGTCCACCTTTTAGAATGTAAACAAAAAACTTGACAAGTATACAAATCATCTTAGATGTATTTTGGGGCAAAGCTTCAAGAAAGTGTTGTCCACCACAGACTATCTATGGGGAGCACAAATGAATTTACAAGTATGGTATGGGACCAAACAAAATAATTCTCATAGAAATTTTTGGTAATCACAAAAGATAGAATTTGTCACTTGACTTTAATTATTTTGAATTGTCTAGTAGGGATAACGTGAACATTCCTTGGTAGTTTTTAATCCCGTTAGTATTGAGCAATACTTAGATTGCGTTTGGTACATGGACTATGGAGCTACACAAATGAGATTTAGACAAGACATGACCTGGCTAAGTTAGCAATATGCTATGCTCACTGACTCCAGGAAAACTGCAGAAAGAGATGTCATTTTTCTTTTTAAAATAGTGTCAGGACATATGTCCCCTTTTGTGTGACAAGAGCAAATAAGCCGGTCCACATGCGAACACCAACAAATGCAATCAACTACCTTGTTTTTGCTAATCCCGTAGTCGCAGAACCAAATGCTCAAGGCGGACCTGTCCGCGGTGGAAGCCCGAGCAGGTGGAAGAAGAGGTCGAGCAAGCCCTTTGCAGTGAGGATGGTCTTGACTTGATGAACAAGCTTCAGATTCCTATGTCGCCGCCATTGTTAAACTCTCTGCGGAAGGTTTTCTTGAAGGCCTCGCAGTTGTAGATTCTAAAACCCTAAAGCCAAAAACGAGGAAAACAGGTCCATAATCAAATATACAATGTGTATATGCCATTATCTGCAGTGCTCTGTAGTATGTGCAAACATCATGTTTAGTTTTGGGAATTAAATGACAACCACAAAAACAACATTTGCAAACGTCATTGCCTGTAACTTCAAATCCTGAACACTAGTTACAATTTCGACTGCTTCAACACCTTGCTGGATTCGATAGGTGGGCTCGTGTCTCTCATCGAGTTAGACATGAGTTATAATCAAATTTCCATATCGCTGTTGAGGCTAGGGGTATCTGAGAAAAGCATTTCATTGAAGAGTTTCAAGGCATCACTGACATTTCCATACCGTGCATAGGCACCAATCATCGCATTCCAGATAACAACATTGCTCTTGTAAGATTTTTCAAAAACTTCAAATGCAACATTTATACTCCCACACTTTGCATACATGTCTATCAAGGTTGTCACGACAAAAAGATTAAACTCAAATTTTCAGTTATGTAATCATGAATCTATTTACCTTTTGGCAGATCCCCCAATGCAGCACAGGCTTGGAGTACATTATTTACAGTTAATGAATCAGGGATAACTTCAGTCGGTAGCATCTGATTAAATAGTTTCAAGATTTCAATGCTTTGTCCATTCTAAACATAACCAACAATCATTGCATTCCATGAGACCACATCTCGTTCCAACATTTTATCAAATACATGGCGTCTACCGTCTATACTCCCACATTTTTCATAAATGTCTATGATGACATTCTGGACATGAACATTGGAATTAAATCCCAAGTCACCCAAAAGTGCACACACCTAAAGCATGCTCGCCATTGTGAACAAGTATGGCATTACACCTCCCAGCTGCATTTGATCAAATAAGGACATGACCTCATTGGCAAACCCATTCTTGAAATATCGAGCGACCATTGCATTCTATGAGATGACATCTCAATTAGAAATTTTGTCAAAAAGTTGGTGTGCTTCCTCAATTCTTCCGCATTTCACATACATCTGCACGAGAGCAGATGTCGGAAAAACATCATATTCGAGCTCTGATCTGATCATGAGAACATGAATCAAAAGAGGAGGTAATATTTTTACTGCCACAGAGGAGCCATTCTGCAAGGTTCCCTTGAAGAGAATACCCCTTTCGCCATTAGCCAAAATCTCTCTTTCACTTAATGATCTTGTGGCCAAAGAGATCTCAAACAGAGAGAATCGTTGGGGTTTATGTGGATCTGATCTGAAGACAGGTTCCATTGTCGTGACCACGATGCATGAGAAGAAAGCGGGAGTGCAGCTCGTGAAAGGTGGAAAAGTTAAAAACACCAAATCTGCTAAAACCAAAAGAATAGGGAAAAGGCCGTCAAATTTAACACAGTCACAGAAACGTCCGAAAGTGCCTTTCCCATAGGGGGAACGCCTTCGGCATAAAAATATTACTATAAAATGTGTTATAAAAATTTAGAGAGGGTATTAGTTCCATATCTTGCCTAGAGTGCTAAGCTTAATTCACACCTTCCTAAAAAGAAAAGATTTTGAATCCAAAAATCAATTATCAAATTCTAAATTATTTCCAAATATTTTTGAATGGCGGCCTTGATTTTCATTACATATGAGAGTAAAATGCACTTAATTTTGTAAGTGACAATGGATTAAATATTTGTTTTAATATTTTAATAAACATAAATATTGGACTATGGATATCACGTACTGGCATTGTGGTTCAATTCGAAATTAAAGTTTTTTTCCCTCCAAATGACACATTTCATAAGGTGGTTGGTGGGATATTTTTAAGAGAACATGGAACACCAAAAAGTAACTATAGTCCAAAAAATCGTGGACATACACCGTGGTTCATTCATAATACATATGTTTCGTGGGGCTTTTTATAAAAGGTCATATATTATATAAGATTTTATTTCTCAAAATTTATTTTCAAGGAAGATTAATATGTGAGGGAAATTTACACCGGTAAATAAATTATTACTTTGTAAAAAAAATTTAAAATGTTGTAAATTTTTACCTCTTTGAATAATAGTTAGAATTTTTTAACAAGAATATTAACTATTTTACATTTGAAGGAAAAAACACGTCTACAAGATACTTTTTTTTTTCAATTATATTTTAGTATTACAATTAACTTATTGACAAGACTTTTCATTGTTAAGGAGTTTTGCATTCATTATTAATTGATCATTGATATAAATGTATGATCATAGGGTAGGTTTTTATATAAGTAATTTTTAACTTGAATGTTATTTTATTTAATAAAATTTTGGTTATTTTAATTTGAAAAATAATAATAAATCTTCAAACAATTTATTTCCTACCTAACAAATACATGAAAGGGCATTAGTGTTTTCTCGGAGTATGGCCTTGTATAAAAAATTTATTTATAAATTATAAATTTTGTAGGAAATATAATATGCTAATTGATAATGATTGAATAATATATGGTTTACTTTGCATTCTAGATTGCTTGACTAAAAGTTAAAAGATACTTGTGAGTTATTAATTGACTTTGAGGACATTAATCAAACTAATTAAATAATGTGAAAAAATGATTAAATTTACCAGTGTTGAATTTGATAAATGATGGCAAATTAATAATGTCATATGAAATCAATGGCACGTGGTTAGTAGTGTGTGTTACTAGTGTTTGTATAATAGTTCTCAAAGAATTCATAAATTAGATAATTCACTACAGTCATGGTCTACATCTTTTCAATTCATATTGTCTCTTCGGATTTGAATCTCTAAAATAATACTTTAAAATGTTTCATTCTCAATTAATTCAATCGATAATGTTTTTTTTTTCATTACAATTTTCAAAGAATATGTTTATCATATGAATTATATTATAAGTTTATAGTTTTTACAGATTAAGTTTATGTGAGAAGGGAGAAACAACTTCTTAATCCAATTTACTTGGGAATTGGAACCTTTGCAATTTTCCTCACGAATTTTAATACATTAGTTCTTCTCTAGTAGTCAAGTAGCCAACTAATCCTTGTTTTGTATGTTTTTCTTATTGATCTAAAACAAACGAATCTTTATTAATTTAACAATTGAGACATTAAATGTTTTTCATATGCTTATAGTTAAACATTTTTCTTAATATATATTAAAAAATTAGATTATTTACAATTAATTGATAAGTTTTGTGTAATTTTCATGTTAAATGCAAAATTTATTAGTAAGTTTTATATCTTCTTTAATGTTAAACATAAAGTAAAAAATGAAAGCAAAACCAACAATTTTTTATTTTAAAATACTTTATTATTAATTTCAACTAAAGAGTTTATTTCTAAAATTTATTAATCTATTGATTGTATTATGTCTATATTATTGTACTAATATACTTCAAAAATGTCAAAAAAGAAGAAAGAAAGAAACTACTCTTGGGGAAATGTATAAATGGACTAAACCTAAAAAAAATGAATGAAGAGGCTCATAACATTCAAAGGAAACAAGTATTCCAATATGATTCTTTAGATAAAATAAATAAAGTTAAAGAACGGGGCAACAGTCAAAGGAAAGAAAAGTTATCATAAAAAACAAAATTTCGCATGGAATGGCTATATAAATTTGTCTGGTTAAATTATTTCAAGCATGATGGTAAAAAAATTATGAAATGTAACTATTGTGAGAAACATAGAGTGTCAGGTCCATGAGGTATAGGAAATGGTTGTAAAAATTTACAATATGATGCTCTTAAAAAAATCAGTGTTTCATAAGGATGCTCAAGAAAGATGGATCAATTATTTAAAGAAAAAGACGAATCCTATTCCATATCACATTAAATTCAAATGGAAGATATTAATATAGAAAGAGTGGTTACCACAATGAAAGCAACTTATTTTGTATGTCAAAAATATTTGTAAGTTATGAGAAAATTTGTAAATTTCTATTCAACATGAAAACTCCACACATGCCAAAGTCACAAGAATATGCTTCATATACAAACCGTAAGGCTGCACATGATTTCCTTTACTGCATATCAAAATATTTTGAACAAGTTCAAAAAGAAAAAATGTTGAAAAATCTATTATTCTCATTAATTGTTGATGAAAGCAATGATCGCAGCTTGGAGCAACACTGGTTGTTTACACAACATTTTTAACTTTAAATGGTTTTGGGCCACCTATTTCTCAATTTATAAAGATTGTGAATGTTCTAGATGGAAAATAGAAAACAATATATGATATAGTAAAACAATTAATGAATGATAGAGACCTTTTGATTAAGAATTTGGTAGTCATTTCAACAAATGGAGCTTCAACAATGATTGGGAATGAAAATGGTTTTGTTTCATTCTTGAAAAAGGATGTTCCAAATCTTATTTCAATACATTGTGTAGCTCACTGTGAGTCACTAGTTGTCAGAGATGCTTTTAAAAGGGTACCCGAACTATTGCATGTAGAAAAAATTGCAAATAAAGTGTATTCATGGGATCAAAACTCACCAAATAGAAACAATGAACTCAATGATTTGCTAAAATTTATGCACATTTATGTTCTAGATGTTCTACAAATCCATGCAATCATATGGCTATTAAGAGGTGAGGTAATTATAAGGCTTGTAAAGCTTATGCAGGTGCTATCTTAACTCTATGGAAAAAAGATAAGAAATTCTCATTTTGGTATTGACAAGACAAGAATTTACTCACATCGGTATTGTTTGCATATGCTTGTTGATGTCTTAGGTGAGCTCAATAATTTGAACATGACATTTCAAGAGGAAAATGTGGACATAACAATGATTGGATTGACTTTTGATGAAATAATAAATAATTTATACATATGGTTTTTGCAAAAAAAAAAAATTGCAGAAGGTACAACATATGTTTCCAAATTTTTAGTTGATTCTCAATATTGATATATTGAAATCAAAGAGGAATGCATGGTCATACACAATTATGATTTACAATATATACCAATTCCAAATGAGGTTTTTCACTATAGTGAGGCAAGGAAGAAAAACATAAAACCTCTTATTGAAGGCACGCGAGAGAGTTGTCAACAACTCACAAAAGGTTACATTCAATCTCTTATAGATAACTTGAATGAAAGATTTCAAGAACTTCACTTTTTAATGCAGCAAAGCTCTTTAGCCCTTCCTATTATCCATATGATCATCAAATTCGAGATAATTTTACAGAACGTTGGCTTGAGAGGATTCTTCAACATTTTCCACGCACAAATGTTGATGCAACAGTTGTCTTTGTACATATATTTAATGTTAATGGTTGTAGAAGGGAGCTAGTGCATTCTTTTGTTGATTCATTACATTTGGCTTGTGAGGGTTATATGATGAAAGATGCATGGAAAGTCTTTCGTAACACAAAGCATCGACACAAAAGTTATCATTATTTAATGAAGTTGCGGCAAGCTGTACTTATCATTCTTGCAAGCAAAGTGGATTGAGAAAGGGGATTTTCTAAACATTAGATGCACTAATGTGAGTATCTCTCAAAGGACCAAGGAGTTAACATAAATTGGAATGAAATCTTTAAGATTTAGAAAAATACGAAGTGATCTTTGATATTTCTATTTTTGTGATGTAGAAACCAATATGTATTTACCTTAAAAGATATTTAATATTTATTGAGAGGCATGAGGAATTTGAAACTCCAGGCCTGCCGGAGAGTCCATAGGTGGGACTGCTCGAGTGCCCAACTTGGTATTCACTCTACTCGGAATACACGCGCAATTTCCAGATGGGACCAGCCTCGTCTCGATTGGCTTACGTTACGTGGCGAATGCCGATCCTCTTCACACCCGCACCACCAAATATCACATTTTGATCTCATGTAATTAAAGTGCCTCCACCGCGAATACAAACAGTCGCTTTATTGCGGCCCCGCTAAGTATTGTTTTTCAAAAGGACGTCAACTTGCAATTCCGCTACGTCACTGCTCCCTCTTACTTGTTTTTCCACCAAAGATTTCGCCACTGCCAGATATCCTTCTCTTCCTCTATCCTGGCAAGCATTCATTAACAGAAAAAGAAAAGTCATTCTATTTCTAGAGAAACATTATATAATTGAAATTTGGGAGGCGCATCGTCAGTATAGAGACATGCTGCCGTCATCCTCGGCAATACTGGGAAATTGGGCCAAATTCTGACGCGGCATCGCCCTACCACATCATTGGCATTCGGAGTGGCCCCCGCCAAATACGTCTCCTGAGTCTTGTTGTTGAAGAGGTTTTCATCTGAGCAGGTACGTACTTAATCAAAGGGCGTATGGCCGGCCGAATGCCGTTCTTGGTCACATGGTTTCTGTCAAGTTTACCCACTTTCTATACTTGTGCCAGCTGTGAACTAAACCACGGCTCCCGCCTGCATCTCCCATACTAACTGCCAAATGGTCGGGTGAGGGAGGGACCACCGTTATTCATAAAACAAGCGTCGTCAATTTGTCAATTATAACGAGTGTAATTCACTCACCAGTTTACCTGTAAATTTCTGCACTATAATAAAACAAAACCTTCACCGTGGACAAATTAGACTTGTTGTTCACGAGGTGGACCCTTGAAAATCCACCCACGTGGAATATTAAGTCCTCCATTATTACTAATCTGTGTTGTTGACGATGAAGTGGACCATACTAGTCTCCTGCCGCCCATGTGGAAGACTAACTCTACACATATAATTTCGATCCACCTACCACAACAGAAATTAGAATCCTTCCTTAATCATTCTTGTTTTTGTTTAAACGGGGGATGTGATTTGTAAGATGTGAATGTGGCCCTGCGATGTCTACGTTTCGGCATATACTCTTCTTAAGTGCCATGCTTCCAAATGGTAGACGCAACTTGCATTACTAATGGATTATGGGATAAGAAATTCGAAGAATCGAATAAAGAAGGAAAGGAATCCAAATTGACTTCGGTATGGCAGGCGCGTGAGAAGTGGAAAAACAGTGTTCACTGTTCATATTATAATTCACGAATCTGTCGCAGATATATCTATTGTATACTTTAATTATTTGAGTAGATTCCCATTCCCGATATTAATTTTGTAATAAAGAAAATGCAGTCTGATAGTAATGTTAGGTATATCCTTTTCTTTTATGTTGGGAACTTGGGTCCCACCATGGACACATTTGCTTGCCTCATTTTTACATTATCCGTTCGTACACATTAGTCAAACGAAAATAATTCATTAACTAGATCTCCTTCTCCACCATCCACGGTCCAACCTTCGTTTGAATTATTCAGCATAAATAACTAATAAACATTTGTACCTTTTTTACCATTTGGAGCATGCACATGATGAGAGCTACAGTAGTATCCTCAAAACCGATCTCATGAACATTTATGATATCTTAAATTCAGTTGAGAGGGCTACTAGACTATCACAGGTAATTATGGATGCGGCATTTAAGGCTTTCCCCCACTCCAATACATACTTCTCGGCTCCATACCCATGGTCATTGCCCGCAAAATTCTTGGTACGATGTGGATTGTAAAAATGTTCTCAAGTTAACCAAATGTATTATGACCAAAACTCCCTCTAAAGCCAAGCTGGCCCAAAAGCTTTATAGAATCATTCTTAGAAGGAAAAAAACGACAATACTTGTATGATAAACAAAGAGCTACCATATACCAAATCCAGTTTAATCCCAAGTCTTTCTAGAGATCATTTTTACCCAAAAAATCTACTTGTGCCATTACTGACCCACATACCTGGTTTACCTATGCTACCTCTCTCTATGATGCTCCCAATCATCCCTCCATTCATTTGAATCCTAGACTGCCCAAGTGTCATTTCTTCACCGATAAGATGGTTCTTAAAGCCATCTATAAACTCAATTCCAGTAAAGCCCAAGATGTGGAAAATTTAAAAGCTGAATTTTTCCATCATAGTCCAGCTGTTCTTGCAGTCCACATTTCCAATCTTTTTAATTTTATTGTTCCTCATGGTCTTCCTCCCTCTTGGACTTCCCATATTATTCAACCCATCTTCAAATCTGGAGAGTCTCTTAAACCAAAGAACTACCGTACCATCATGATTGGGCATACTTTGGCTAAGCTTTTTGCTTCAGTACTTGATGATTATATCTCACAATGGGCAGGAAAGAAACGGATCAGGGCAAAAGGTCAAGCAAGTTTTAGGAGGAATCACCAAACTAATGATCACATATTCACTTTGGTTGCCATTATAGAGGAAGCAAAGGCTAAAAAACAAAAGGTATATTGTTGTTTTGTGGACTTCCGTAAGGCTTTTGATACAGTACCTAGACATCTTTTGATTCAGAGGCTAAAAGATATGGGTCTTCCTGACATGGCAATTTCTCTTGTCATGACTTTATATGAGAAAAATTGTGGGCATATTCGTACCAAATTGGGCACTAATGACATTCATAGTAACATAGGTGTGAAACAAGGTTGTCCACTATCACCTACACTTTTTGGGCTCTATATTGATGAATTAGAGAATCTTATCTCAACAAAATTAGGTACCATGAATGGTTGTAGCCTCCTTGGGATCTACATTGCTATTTTATTATTTGCATATGACATTATTTTGCTTTCACACACAATTACAGGGCTTCAAAATCAGCTTGATGCATTGAGCGATTTTTGTGATAATAAAGGCCTGGAAGTAAATCTGGCCAAGACTAAACTCATGGCATTTAATACAACCAAGAAAGTAGCATCTACAATGAATTTTTTGTACAAAGGAAAACAAGTTGAGGTGGTGTACTCTTACACCTACTTGGGTTTGGTTTTCTCGGGTCCACCTTTTAGCTTTGTTCTGGCAATAGAAGCAAGACTGAGCAAAGGGTATGCAACATTGACAGTCTTGGAAAGACAATGTTTTTAGCTCCAATTTCAAGATATTCAGATGAAAATTCAGATTTTTCATACATTGGTCACACCAGAACTTTTATACGGATGTGATGTTTGGGGTCCATATTTGAGACAAAATGATTTCAATCGTATGGAAAGAGTTTTCATTTCCATGTTATCAAAGAATATCCGAGCCAAAAGAACAGTTCCTCACTCAATTATTCTTGCTAAGTTTGGGTTATGTCCTCTCTTTATCTCTTTGATTTTCAATGTTATCACTATGTTGCATAGGCTTCGATGCATGTCAGATTCATTTTCTGGTCAAAACAGGTATCCATATTTGGCACTTCAATCTTTTGTACAACTTTCCAAAAAGGGTTGCAAATCTTGTTGGTATGCAAGGATTACTACTCTCCTTCAGAAGCTGAATATTGATATTGATAGACTCCCTCCTCTTGGGTTTTCTATTAATTCTCCTCAACTTACTAAACATGAAGTTAACAAGGGTATACGAGAGGAGCTCACTAAGTCTTATTTGAAAGTTACATGGTTTTCTCCAAAAGAGCCTTTGAAACCAAAGCTTCTTCACTATTTTCAATTGTATTCCTACTTCCATGAAGATCAAAACAAAATTCCAGAATACATGAAGATGTTTTTGCCTTAATGCCTAAGGATCCCTTCAACTCAATTTCGCATTTGCTCTCACCCTCTTCAGATGGAATCTGATCATAGCCTTCCACAGCATGAGCGGATTTGTCAATTGTGTTTTCTAGAACCTGAAAGCGAAGAACATTTTATATTCAAGTGTCCCATCTATTATGAAATCCGTGGGAGATATCATTGTCTTTTTCAGAGATTCCAATGGGTCTTTAAGGAGTCTCATTCGATATGAAGATTAGAAATGCTTAGCTTTATTTATTCGTGAAATACTTCAAATTCGGGAAAGAACACTCAAATTGCAGTCCTCAAATACAAATGAGTACAAAAATATCAGTTCTTACTTCCACATTACTGATTTCAAGAATCTTAAGAGATCTCATATGCAGACAACCTGGTCCAGATGTGTTAGACAACGCACTTTCTATTGGTTTCACGATCTGCAACCTTCTAGCGGTTGATTTGTTGTTTCCTTATTTCTGTTTCTGGAGATGTTTTGACACTCCCTTTATGTTTTGGTTCTTGGTTTATATTTTTTATGTCCCATAGGCCATTCTTGGCCTTTTGTGGACATTAATATCTATAATATTATATATATATATATATATATATATATATATATATATATATATATATATAATATATGAAACAAATTTTAAAAGTACAACTCTAATACGACATACCACAATTCACAACATTAGATGTGTCGTCATTGTCATGTCAATGTGGAATCACATGATAAATGAGAACATTGGTAAATTTAACGGTGTATTATCGGGTAAGTTTTTACCACTTCAACACATCCCTTGAACACACTTAGGACTTTTGGCCTTTAAAGTACCTAGGAGATATTGTTTTCTTTTAATTCTAAAAAAAAAATTGATAACGTGCCCAAAATTTACTTGTTCATGGTGCAGTGTCTTCAAATAAAATACCACTATTTTTGGTGTAAGAATTCTTTTAACAACTTAAATACATTCAAGCAACAATCAAATTTGATCTCTATGACCATTTATAGATAATTAGTAATAATTTAAAATAATGTTTTCAAAAAAAATTTAAACACTGATTACTTAGAAGACTTTAACACCTCTTTCCTTCACATTCAATCTACACATGGACCAAATATATTGAAATGGAATAAAGGTTTTGAAATTTATCACCGCTTTCTTTTATTACGTCAAATTTATTCTAGGCATGATCGTGGCCTCATCCCTTATTGCTTAATATCTCATAGGATTTATTTTCTTCTGGTTGGCTCGACAAAACTTTCTACATAATTTTTTTTAAATATAGTTTTTTAAAAATGTTATTAGTTACATAATGGTGATTTGACTATATATTTCCATTGTTGTGTATATTTTCAATTTTAAAAAGTAACAAATAAATAGAGAACCAATCAAATTAATTAATTCCTATCAATCGTTACAAAGTTTTGTGGTTTATTATCTATTGATTTCTAGAAAATTGCACTATCGCCATTTGTGATGTGTAATATATAATTAGAAGTGAACCTAAATATAATAACAATTAGATTTCTATTTGAAGATTAAATTTGAATTGAATATAATTTTATTTAAATATATTTAGTTAATGTTAGAAAATATTAGTGCATACATTGAATATATTATGTGAGAGATGTAATTGTAATAGTGGTTATAACCTCTCACATTCAAAAAGAAACTAGTAGAGAGTTTTTAGGTGGTTTGTGAGAAATTTGTGGAGTTTGGACTAAGTTGATAAGGTTGTTTCGATAATAACGAGTCAACAAGTTTATATTTGTAATACTAGATCTCATTCATGGGTTAAATTTGACGACCATCTATGCCTATCAAACAATTTTCCTGTGATGGTAATTTTCTAATACTGCCCTTCAAAAATACAAAAAATTGTTATTTATACCACACACACATACATATATATAAGACTATTCTATATTTATTTAACTATATTTATTATATATCAATATAATTTACATATAAAAATATATTTAAAAATGACGGTCACATTTTTTAATATACAAGTCACGTGTGATAGTTATCTCAAAAATCTACAAATATTTTATAACTAAAATAACAAAAAAAATATCTAAATGGCAGTCAAATTTAACCTCTACTCTCATTCAATATTTTATTGTGTTTTATTTTATAAGCTCACACCAAATCTAGCAATAAATACATTTATGTCTGTGAGAAATCACTTCCCACACTTACAACTATGATGTCACCTAACATCTTATTGCTACTCCCATCTCAAATAAAATTGACATTCAAATATTCCGTGTGATAGGCAACCATTCAACTTGCCACCCCATTTCCAAAACGTTGAAAATGTGTACTTTAATATGGTGCTCCCTTCCCGATTCTTGTATACAAATTTTCTTTCATAAACAAATCTTTGATTAATGAACAAAATGATTTAATGCATTTCAATGCAATACACAAATTTTAGCAGCTTGGTAGCTGTGTGGGCACCCATTAGTCCTATATGACCATCCCTAGAATGATTAACGTTTTCGCTAGCATACCACTTGTGAATTATACAAATTATAGATACTCGTAAGGCTATATTAGTCATGAAATATTAACATACCATATCTATTTATATATATATTTTGAAACTAATTTTATTTTGTCAAATGTCAAAACAGATTTACCATAAAGTTTTATAAAAAACTAATGAATCATTTGAGCATTAGTTACATGCAACTTTAGTTTAATTTTGTGATTGCCTGAAATGTTTTGGATACGGGAGTGGGTAGGGAGTATTTCTCGATTAGTGGAAACAGCATTTATCTTTCTTATGACCCCGGCTATGGTGTAAATGATATAGCAGTACAATATTTAACTATATAAATAATTAAAAGATTATGTAAATTTTCTTGAGCCTTCTTGAATGATTTTTGAATATGAATGTTCATTAGGACCACATCATTATGCATATGAAATGTGTCATTAGTTATAAGTTAAATGACAGTGAATAAGTAATTTTACTTTGTCTAATTTTATTTTGCAAAGTGTCAATTGTTTTCTTTCACATAAAATTTGATTAGAAGAAATATTTATTTGATTTTTTTCAAAATGTTTAACTGGGCTTTTAAAATCATGAAAAAAAAACAAATTAGTCAACAAGTCATATTTTGGCTTGGGAGCGGCAATTTAAAAACAACATGTGGTAAATGCCTGGGTGCGGCCTGTGCCATGCCCGGACGTTTGACATTAGTCCTTTCCCTAAGAAGTCCAAAATGCTCGCTCCTGCTCCTGGATGTTCACTCCTGGATACGTTTCCGTTGGCCTGTGGAATGCTGTCATCGGCTTTACTTAGCAGCTAGTATTATCAATTATATTTCACCCATCTTTTATCACTCTTGAAAATGCCATGTGGGTGAAATTAGGTTTCTATGTAGCAAAGCTAAAAATGATGTCTCACAGAACTGAAAAGTTTATGGTCAAATTTGATCAAGAAGTTAGATGATTCAGTTGCTCTGTTTGTGTGTAAAATGCCCTTCAGTCCTATATTACGGTATTACCACCCCTTTTCCTAGTAACCAAAGTGACTAATTTTGCATATTCACTACTCCTATGGTTTCTTCCTTAAGGGATGGTGTATATAGGACGGAATTTTCGCCCACATTTCAAACATGCAATACATAATAGTATATATATAAATTTAAATGTTATCAAATTCAAAACACTATACCAAGTCATCCAAACAACAAATACATATTAACTACAATTTAAAGGACATCATCTGGCCAAGATTTAATTGCAAGAGGCTACTATGAATTCAATTAAGTATACATCACCTGTTAAAAGGTCTGCTCATATGTTAGAGGAGATGGAAAAGTTGCTGAGTACCTGATATCACATGGTAGATAACTGCCTTAAACTAAATTATAGATAACTGCCTTAAACAACCATGAATGCTGAGTAGCCTATTATTACATATAGAAATTTAATAGAATTAAAGGAATCATCTTTCGACACCCTTCCCCTTAAGTACTGTTATGGTGTACGGTTCTACCTTTTCTGCTCAAGTTTTGAACCATGCTCCTGTTTTCCTGAGGTGTGTGGATCTTTATCAATGAAGCAACTCTATACACATTTATGATATATTCCATGTCAAACAATTTCATGTTTATCCAAACACAGATAACAAGTCATCCCAACATGCAAATAGTTGAACTTATAGCTTACGATGTCGATACCTAAAAACATCCATCATGGCAAAATTAAAAGCAACGTTTGGGCATGCTACAATTCAATTAAGATAACCGCTCCCAGCTAAGTATGAAGTTTTTCCTTGACTTGCTCAATGCTAGAGGAGATAGAAAAGTTGCCAACAAACTACTTAATCTAGTACCTATATCAATGTAGATAATTGCCTTAAACTACGTTAATCTTGAGTACCTATAACTAATATAGGAATTTAATAGAATTAAAGGAATCATCTTCGACACCTATATCCCACTTAAGGCCTTGTTATATCTACGGTTCTACCTACCTGCTCAAGAATACCGTGATCTGACTGTTGTTCCATGCTAGGTGTGAGGATCTTTATCAATGAATAGAATTACCATACACAGAATGATCTCTCCTTTTAACTTCACCTTTCTAACTTTGTACAAGAATACCATATATGTGGTGAGTTTAGTAGTTTGTTAAACATGGTTTTTAATACATATTCCAAATTAATGTTATTTGACGTCTGTATTTGGAACAGTGGTTTGCATCTTATTTTAATAAAGGGTTAAATTTGACTATAGTTTACACGTGTGGCTTTGGTACGTTTAGACATAGAGAAATAGGTAGCAAAATAAACGAAAACAATTGTCACATACAACTTGCATATCTCGTGACAAAATATTTGAAATAAGTGTCACATGCAACTTGCATATTTATATATAAGTATAAATTAAAAATAATTAAATAAATATAAAATAATCTTTTATATATATTTCATGGAGGACAATATTGAAAAATTACATACCTAAAAATTGTTTAGTGGCTATTAAATTTAACCCCTGTCTGAGTCCTTATTGATGTGCCTAATGCGAGACAATGTTAGAAACATCCAACTTGTATTAATGAAGAGCACAAAGAAAACATATGCATAGAATCTTTCGCTTGCCTTAGAAAGCTTCGTGTTCTTACACACTAAGTCACCAGCCTAGGAAGATGGATTACATTGTTACTACGAAGAACACTAAAGAAATTCCAAATAAAATCATAGAACAAGAAACAAAATTAAAAAAATTAAACATCATTGTTTTATTGGTCACAACCTTATAAAGGATGAAGCCAAGGAGAAGAAGTTACCACTTACTATAATTTGGAAAAATAAAAAATAAAAAAAGCAGAGTAAAAATGTTTATCATTTCATTATTTAACTCAAAAAAAGAAGAAAAAGAAAATGCCAATGCAATTTTATATAAACCCATCGTAAATTTCCAAAGACTCGAAGCTCCATTTTAGAAGTTTACAAGTGTTAGAATATACTCGGCAAAACCGTCCCCGGCATGGGGCGTATGCTTTGTCCATGTCAAGGAAAAGTGGGGTAAACTTACTTGAGAATAACAATAACACACGCATCTCGCATATTATCCTTCCTTGTATGTGGACCCGACCAACCCACACCTGAGGTATGAACCGCTCAACTCTATTGAAATAATTTAGGGCTGCCAAACCCAGAGTTTGTTAATGTTTGCTTGCCCTCCCCCCCCCCATTGGCTGGGTTAAGTTGGATTAAATTATGTGAGAGCAATCGACCTCGCACAATCTCAACTTGCGTGTAAAGGCGGTATGTACGTATATTTCAATGTGAGGCCGCCTCCATAAACATCCTATCAGAGTGTAAGCCTTAATGCTTTCCCTCTTCTTTTTTATTTGCGAAAAATTCATGCATGTCAATAATTGTCTTCTATAATAAGAAGGTAGGGGTATCGGATGAATATGACAGCAACAATGGTGGAGCTCGTGGCCCATGATTGCAGCAAATGTTTGTGGCTACACTAGTGCGGCGCGCCTTTCATTAGCCAATTGTTATATATTTAGTAATTGGGTGGATGCCAGCTGCGTAATTGCGAAGAGGAAGTGCCGCCTGGTAACAATTTTTGTAAAATGAAACTCCAGGGGAAGGGAAAGAGTAATGAGCTTGGCGTGCTGCCCAGAAATGAGCTCCACAAGCTGCAGCTGGAAGGTTGGTTCGCTTCAAGACGATGAGGTGGGCAGCGCCATGACGGAAGAGTTGACGTCGTCTAACGGATCGAAACGGCAGAAGGCGGAGGCGGTTTCGTTCGTGGATTGGAGATCGGCGGAGACGAAGAGTGGACTGGAGAGATTGGAAAGCGGATTGAGTGTTGTGTCAGCCCCCGACGACGATTCGGGTGGAGGAGACGAGTTGAGAAGGTATTCGATTTTGGATCAGGGGAAGCTTCCGTCGTCGCAGTACAAGGGCGTGGTTCCGCAGCCCAACGGGCGGTGGGGCGCTCAGATTTACGAGCGACACCAGCGCGTGTGGTTGGGGACGTTCAACCGGGAGGAAGACGCCGCCCGCGTCTACGACCGCGCCGCTCTAAAGTTCCGCGGGAGAGACGCCATCACCAACTTCAGAGCAGTCGGAGATGCCGAGTCGGAGGCGCGGTTCATGAGGCAGCACTCCAAGGGAGAAATCGTGGAAATGCTTCGAAAACACACTTACGACGAAGAGCTCGATCAACACACCAACAACACGAAACCGACGAACATCGACGCCGGCGACCGTCAAGAAATCGAAGCTGCCTCGCCCGTATCAAACCCGATAAACGGACGGCCTGCAAATTTGTCCTCTCACCTCGACATTAATCCGCCTTGTTCTTCTTCTCTCTCCCCGCATCGGGAACATCTTTTCGACAAGGCCGTGACGCCGAGCGACGTCGGGAAGCTGAACCGGCTGGTGATTCCGAAACAGCACGCGGAGAAGCATTTTCCTCTGGATGTGAATTCCAGCGACAAGGGGCTTCTCTTGAATTTTGAAGACGACACGGGAAAGGCGTGGCGGTTTCGCTACTCTTACTGGAACAGCAGCCAGAGCTACGTATTGACCAAAGGTTGGAGCCGGTTCGTGAAGGACAAGAGACTCGAAGCCGGCGACGTTGTTTCTTTTCACAGAGGGACACCCGACACTCACCAGCTTTACATCACATGGCGGCGCAGACCCTGCGGTGATCAGCAGCCTGTCCAAACAAAAGAAAATGTGAGTATTTTCCCCCTCGGAGCATTAAATCCCTTCCATTCAGCGCAACATGAGGCGGCTTATAATCCCCAGTGGATGCACATCTACTGGCCCAATTCGGAATCGCCCCGCGGTCACATGGACGCCACCGTATGGCCGCCTCACAGCCCTGCAATTCCGTTGTACCGTCACCCGTGTCTCAACATTAACAGGCCCGGTGCAGTGGATGGTCCCGCCAAGAAAGAGTCGCCGATCAGTTTCGATCCTTCGACAAAGGCGAAGGAAGTAAGAATTTTCGGGGTGAATTTGGTGGAGTGCCAGAGGCTCGGCGAGTTGATAAATCGTAACCGCGCCCAAAGTCCTGTGGAAAAGGCAAAGTTTTGAGCTTGACTCGGCTCGGTTGTAAACATATATATGTATCTATCACAAGCATTGAAGCAGAGTTTGATCATCTCCCGGTAACGATTTTCTGGTTTGATTAAGATGAACATAATGAGTTTTTGAAGGTTCAAGCGAATTATTCTGTTGTTGTTGAAAGATTTTGGAGACGTCGTCTACAATAGTCTTTCCGTCACTCACTCTCTTTTGCGTTACCGTTCCGTTCTGTTTAAATCGAATAGTTAAAAAGTACAATATTGGAGGAATAATGAGTCATAACGCCTCGTCGTAATGATGAGAAACATCAAACATCAAATTTCAAACGATGCCCCGTCATATCTTTACTAGGTATTCGATGCTAATTATTTTTATTTTATATGTATGAAACATATCTTCGGAGCAATCGAGGTGTGGAATATACTACCAAGGGTGGGCCATAGAAATTAGTGATCAAAATGGAAGGGCTAGGTATGGGAAAGGAAATGAAATGAAATGAAAGATTTTAATGACTTCCACGAGACTAAAGAGTCTATGGGACCACAAAACATAAATTTTTTAATCAACTTTCAGACTCCTTTCAACATCCGCTCTTCCGCTGTGAATCTTGAGGATGAAACTCGCGGTCGCTTGAAGCTTTGTTCCTATATATAATTGATTAGATGAACTAAGGAGAGATTTAACCATTGGGTGACAACCTTTTCTACACAGCTAAATCCTGAATATTCATAAATAAAAAGTTAAAAATTAAAAATACACTACAAAGTCTATTAAATAATTTCATCATAAGATGTACCATATATTAAACTTGCTACATTTTGAACTTTTATGGCCATCTTTTTATCAAATTTAGGAGCCCATGGACTCGCATACTAAGGATGAGGCACATGGATTTATTTTAAAACAAATCCCAATTTTATTGCGTGGATATAATAAAAGATTTGTAACACTTAGAAATACAAATTTAAAAGTAATCTTATAATGAAAATTATGAGGGATGGATACGCTCGATGTAGGGAACTAGTGTGAGGCTCTTCCTACGGGACAAGTTGGTTCCCAACTAAGACATACAACTGATGTATTGTAAGATGGGAACGAAACCCAAGTGCACTAAGGCTTTCAAAAAAAGGTTGGATGGATCCATGTGTTGGACCATTGGTGAATTGTCCCCTTAGACTTAAGATTTGCACATGATGATGAATTGGGTAGGGGTAGTCAAGTAGGAATCTCCAAGTGAAGAAGCACCGGAGGGCTAAGTTCGTGAGTGAGTGTGGATGTAAGACTTAGAAAAAGCTTAAGATTAACCATGAGGTGGTCTAATTCTAAATTATGTTGAGGTGTGTTAGTGGGCGACTAGGTGACACTAACAGCCAAGAATGACTCTTCCAATGTCGAGAGTGGTGAGTTGTTCGTATAGTTGGATGCATCCATAGGGGTGATGAATTGTTCTTTGGACTTGAGTATCTACTTAGTGAACTGGAGTGAAGCACCATATAAGTCCATATGTGGCTTTTTAAACAACATACAACTAAGGGCTAAGTTGGCATGTGGGTGTTAAGGTAAGACTTGATGGAGACTCAGCGTCAATCCAAGTGTGAACGTGGGTACTATTAGAGCTCAAAAGTAGCACCCTTAGTTTGATCATTGAAGATCAAATACTTGTTCTAACATGGGATTGTATCCAAGTGTGGGACTTGCGGCTTGAGACAAACCTCCAAAGAAAGCCAACTTCCTCTACCTATCTTAAATAGCACTAACACAACCTCTAACCTAACCTACTCTAACACATCTAAGGAACCAGAGAGAGAGATAGAGAGAAATGTAGAAAGTAAAATCTAAGATAAAAGGAGACGACGATAGCACTAGAAAGAAGGGGACGATCACTCTTCACGGGGGGAGAAAGGGGAGAGAACACATGACGAGAGGGCAGACATACATGTGCCACATACCAGAAACTGCATAGACTAACCCTTCCCACACATTGACAACATAACAAAATGAAAACCTGCGGATAGAAACACACACAAGATACCAAAGAAAAAAATAGAGAGGAAAGGATGCAATAAACATAGGCATATTACAGAGGATATCCACAAACATGATATTTTATTACTCAAATGATGCACAAACTATTACATTCATTGTAGAAGGTATTAAATGCATCGCAGAGACCAAATATGATGTTTAAAACCCATGGGAAGTCAAGCACCATTTTGGCATGGTGTTGTTACAACACAAATGGGTCTGTTTGAATGAGTTTGAGTTACAAATTTATAGAAAATGAGAGAGAGGTGCCAACATGAGAGATTTGACCACCAAGGACCAATCACTATAGATATTTGCAAAGAAGTGTGGGTGTCAAACATGGATTGAATTATACTCCATCGGATTTGTAGGTCGAGGAAGACGGCGCCCATACTCCATTAAATTATGGTTGGTAGATTGGTTGAACATTTACTTTGAAATTAGGTGTGGCTCTTGTGTTTTTCATGGCTTTAAATGTTTCCATGGTTCCCATAGCTTCTACACCCTTAAGATGATGCGCGGAATCAATTTTCCACAATACATTAAGCCCCCTTGCGCCATGATTTCCCTCACCGTGGATTGTCCTTTGTTATGTGGCTTTGATAACTTCCGCACTTTTCTTTTAACGCTATTGTTATGACACAACTTTTCTTCTTTGCACGACACTTTATCCTGTGATCATGTTCCACCATTCCAAGGCTCCATGAGAAACCGCGCAACACTTCAATTTGGGAAGCCCATGGAACACAAGGATAGTGTTGCACGACTTCCAACCTTAGTCATTTTTCACCTTTATTTCCTTTATTGTGTGGTGCCTAACGACACTTCATCCTTGGTTTCGCAAAATTATTAAACTCCATGGGATGATATGTTTCAAATTTTGCACAACACTATATTTTGTCATGTCGTCAAGCACTAAGCTTCTTTCCGACTCCTTCACTCAACGAATTATGTCCTTAGCTTATTTTATAACTTTTCATAGGCATAAAAAACACGGTGCTTTGGCTTGCCTTCAACCCCCAAGTGACTGAATCAATGCCACAAAAGAATGACTTCCTTAATGTTGTGAAAGACTAAAAACCTCCATGACGCACTATATCCATAAAAAATTTTCTTAAGTCCAAACGGATGCTCCCTTTGTTCCACGGGTTAGCAGAACCCGTAGAACGCTAAGTTCTTTCAATCCTCAGAACACTAGGATAGTGTTCGCAAATTTTTAAATAAAAAACTACCTAAGTCCAAAAATGCGTTTTTGAGTTACCAAAATAGCCTGGGGGTTATTTTGGAAAATAGTTTCCTTACAAGGCGAGCTATTAAGAGGTGTCTTAGATAGAAAAATACATCCCAATGAGGAATAGGTGAACTGGGAAATTCTTGTAGTGCAAGAAGAGGGGATTTGGTCCCATGCTGAGCTGAGTGATATAGTAGGAAGGCTTTGCAGTGATTAAAAAGAAACATTATGGTGGTAAGCTCTACAATTTTTCCAATGGTCTCAAGAGCTAAGATGGATTGTTTTAGCCCGTTGGGTCTACCCTAGAAGTGGGGAATATGGGTTATATGTGGGAGGTCTCGGGGTCTATTGCCTCAGGTTGTCCACCTCCATATCTTGTCATTACTTGGCTAGGCAATGGCAGGCGGGTCAGTTGCTTCGATGGCAGAGGTGGTCTCTCGACATGGTGTCAAGTCGGTTTAGTGTTCAATGCAACGTGGGTCGAGGGCAGGCATGAATCCAGTGTTCAATGTGAGGAGGCATGTCCTGGCATTACGACACGAGATTTATCCAAAATCCACTTTTGCCGATGGGGTCGGAGTGGTGCGGTCATGTCACATGGTTGTGTGTTTTCCCACCCATGTTCAAATGCCCCTAGGCACGATACTCCTTGGAGGTGTTTTTGCCACTAGAAGTGACATCTCTACTCGTTATGTTGTCATTGGTCGTTGTTTCTCTTGTTGTTGTCACTGATGGCCACTCCACTTGTTGTTGTCATTGGTGGTTGCTCCTGACACCAGTCTTTTCTCCTCTTATTGTTGTCATTGGTGGTTGCTCCTCTCGTTGTTGTCGTTAGTGGTTGCTCCTTTTGCTGGTTGTTGCTCCTCTCATTGCTTTTTGCTGGTGGCTGCTCCTCTCGCTATCATCGCTAGTGGTTGCTCCTCTCACTACTATCACTGGTGGCTACTCCTCTTGTTGTTTTCATTGGTTGTTGCTCCACTCGTGGCAGTCGCTGCATCTTCTCTATGGTTTCATAGGTTTCTTCAATTGGGCTCCTAATGGCAGTCCCTTCATTATAACCTAGGTTGTGGGTCCTCTCTAAAATCCTCAATTGTATAAGGATGTGGGTCCTTTCAACAACCTCAAAAATATTACCCTAATTCTAAAAAAAGATGGATTGTTTCAAAAAAGGTGGCTAAAAACTAACACCATGGCCAAGTGGACTAGGTCACTTGTTAAACTTAAACATTAAGCAGAAGGGTTTTCTCAAATAGCCTTGGAGGTAGACACGACCCTTGAATTTTTTTCCATGCAAAGTAGTGCATTGAGGATCAGTAAAGAAAATCCAATGCAAAGTTTTCTTGGACTTGTGAAGATTTGGGAGTTAGGATTTTCATAGGTGTCTAGGTAAATTTACATAAGAGACTAAGTGGTGAACATTTATTGGATGGTTCTAAGAAACGTTGGAGACGAGTTGGGATTTGGAGGCCAAATACAATTTTGTAAAAATTAGTAGTTTAGAAAATATAATTCGAGAACTACCATTCTTATTTTTATCACATTGACAAATTTTGAGCATATGCATGACAAATTATCAGTTGAAGTTCATTTTTTTCTGATTTCAGGAAAAAAGTGGCCACTTTTGACCCCCTTTTGGTCCCCTGTTTCCATGTGCTTACCCTACACACATAGGTTTCTAGTTTAACAACTTAGGAAGACTCAATAAAATAAAATGAAAAAGAATGAGATATTCTTTGACAAGAGATGACAAGGCACATGTGTTGATTTAATTTCCAAGTGAGTGGGCCAACTGGAATGTATATTGGAGAGTGAGATAATAAAAACATGAAAAACTGGTATCAGATCTAGATGAGGCCAAATGTGAAAGATTGATACTAATGTGACAATTAGTATCGGAGCTATAGGAGGCCAAGAGAGAAAGTGATACCAACGTGATAATTAGTATGGAATAGAGTTGATCTAGCACAATTAATAGAGTTAAGAAGATAATATGTTGATATCATATAGTGATGACCTAATTTGGTAAAATTATCAATGAACAAATAGAGTAATTGAATAAGGAGTCATGCAGTTTGCAAGTGAAATGGACATGGTGACAAGATAAGGGTGTGAAGACCTTAGCATGTGTTGAGTAAGTAAAACTTCTACCTTTGTAAGCATGCCTAAATATCTATGGGAGAATATGGCCTATATTGATAAGAAATCATATATGAGTATGCATATGGCAATGGGGGACCAAAAAGTGGCTAAAAAGGTGTTTAAGAGACATTTTTTTCATAATGCTCTTGTGTTATGCCTCAGTCACGTTATGGCATGACTATGTTATTACTTGGTCACGTTTTATTGTGAGCATGATATGGCTTGGTAATTCCAAGACATAACACCCCCACATTATAACATGAGTGCATTCTAACTAGGTAAAACAATATCGGTTAAGACTGATCATGTTCATAAATTTTCATTTTAACAAATGAGAGTGAGGAAGTATGTGAGTGCATTTTAGATTGCACCAAACCTTCAAGGTAACCAATCGAAAATATCTGAATATCTAATATGTGATTTAAAACCAATTTAGGGTAATATTAGTGAATCTTGATTAAACATTATTTTTCTTGCATTACCTATAATTTATTATATTTATTCTATATTAGTGAAGATAACACAATCCTTCACCTACTCAAAACCATTCTTAACTTGGAACTATAAATAAAGAACATGTGCCAAAACAGCATGGAAAATAAAACCCCCGTACAACTTCTCTTATAATTCCCACACATCCTCCTCAAACACAAGAAAACATTTTAGGAAATTTTGATAATAACAAAAGTGATATTCAAGAACAGTGTTAAAACCCCTAAAAAACTATGAATCCATAAGCACCCACTATCAAGCACTTGCAACATTACTCGAAATATGGTAATATTTCCCATGGGCAATTATGTCAGTCTTTATTCCAAGCAATGGACAATGCGATTGCACATATGATATCACGTTGAGTATATAAACTCCACTCCTTTCGTAAGTTTAGTATCAATAAATAATTACTCTAAACACTTCACTTTACTTGCACATTGGACATTTGCACACATATTCACATCTAGTTGTTAGACTTGAGGTTTTGGAGCTTTCCCTTTTTCATTTATATCATCATAGTGAGTTGGGACTAGATGCATTATTCTTAAGCTTTCCCTTTCTACACCCATAGCTCAATTCTCTTAGAGTTCTATTATCTCTAAGGAGGATCAATGCATAAGCATTCACACCATAGGTAAGTATCTCTAGTCCTTATTTTTCCTTTGTTTCATCCTTATTGTTTTGTGGATGGTTGTTCATTCGCGTCTTTACATTAGGGTATATGTTGTCTATTAATTTGTATTATTATGTTATGCCACTTTGCTTTATCCATCTCTTGACATACATTTATTCCAAATCCTAGTAGGATATCTCTCTTTATCTCAAGTATATGCCTTAAAAACCAGTAGTTATAATAGGGTTAGGACTACTATCCTTTAGAATTGTAATCCTTATGCTCCTTGAGTAGCTTTTGTATCTACATCTTGTGTGTAGTACTCAAGTTAATCCCCAATATTTTATAAGCTAAGTGGGGATCCATCTTGGCTAATCGTACAAATTTTCCAAGGGGGAAAATTGGCTCCTAATTGAAGCAAATGGATGACATAGTGAATGTTGGGTTTGAAACCCCATTACAACGTAAGGATTGTAAAAGAGGTAGGATGCATCTATGTCCGTTGAATTGTTCCTTGGAATTGAGTATCTACAATGTGAAGTGGTGTGATGTATTGTGTGAGACCATATTTAGATCTCTTCAAGTAACATGTAGATGAGCACTAAGTTTGCAAGTGGGTTTCAAGGTAGCATTCAAAGTAAACTTAATTTCAACCAGAGCGTGAACATGGGTAACTTACAAGGTGAGATAGTGTGTGGTGTCTTAGGGAAAAGAGCATGTTCTAATGAGGAGTGTGTGAATTGTGAAACTTATGGAGGGAAATAAGAGGGTAATTATTCCCATGTCGAGATGATTGATCAAGCAAGAAGGCCTTGTAGGGAATAAGAAGAGACATTATGGTGGTGAGCTATGTGGGTCATCCAATGGTCTCAAGAGCCAAGAGGGCTTATTTGAAGAAATTTTTCCAAGAGCTAACACCATAGCCAAGTGTACTAGAGGACTTGAACAACTAGTGGATTGGTTTGTTTAATGGGTATTGAAGGAAAAATATAGAATTATGTAGTTTTTCCATGTAAATCAGTGCATCAAACATTAGTAGAGAGACTTGAATGTAAAGTTCTCTTAGACTTGCAAAGATCTAGGAGGTGGTAATTTCCTAGGTGGATCTAAGTTTACGTAAGAGACTAAATGGTGTACATTCATTATTATGGGGTCAATAAGAGTTGGAGATGACTTTTGATCCAAAGGCCAACTACAGAGGATGCAGTGAATGTAGAGGAGACATAAATTAGATGCAAGTGAGCTAGGTGTATGGTGAGATCCTCGTCCATGCAAAGGTGGAGAAATGTAGCATATGAATTATTACACACTAGGTTTGTTGATCATTTCTATATGTAGGAATCTCAAAAAAGGAAAGTACACTTATCCAAGTTGCAATGATCAACTATGTGGAAGGTCATCCAAATATATCAACAAGTTTGTATATGAAGGCCATTGAAGGTTATTACAAATGGATCTTAAGTATCCTGTTACAATGAAAAATAACTATGATGGACAACCTGATATTATAAAACCTCATAAACTTATGTCACTTGGGGATTAGTATAAAACCTTCACACACCCACGCGACTAACATCAAATTTGAATATTAATCCATATTGGTGCAAAGATTAGATATAGATGTCTAAACTTAGCCATTCAGTTAAAATTCGTACAAGAATAAAGAAACTATCTATATCCTACAATCTCTTGAATTGAGATAATTTATTAGTTGGGCATATTTTGGATCCAATGTGGATATTTAAGAATATAATGGTTTCTATTTGGAATAAAATCTCTAAAAAAGAGAAATACACTCCAAATATTGCAGAAGATGTTAGGAATTGTTAATTAGTGGTTACATTTCTCGGTAACTATATGTAATATGAGAGTTGTTAATAATGAGTGTGAATGAGTTGTGAGTATAAATCACATATATTGGCTTGTGAGAGATTCTATGATGCTTGTTAAAGTAGTTATAACATATTTCCATATATGTCGCATATGTTAGGAATATTTATATGTATGCATTTGTGTAAAATAAAATGAAGTTTGATTGTGTTAAGATCAAACCAAAATATCATTTTGTATCAGAGAGAATTATTTTGTGAGGCAATTTGTGAGATTCAAGGTATTAATCCATCCTTATGGACTGTACTGCATCTTACAAAATGTTCAAAAAATCCTTGTTATCATCTAGATGTGAAAGTGGATAGCTATTATACACTTCGTTGACATTTGAAGTTTTTTAGTAGTGAGTGGTTACCAACGAAGGGCTATAAATAATATGTTTTAGTCAGTATCCATGATCTCCTACTTTTAAAGGTGCATTTTTTCATTCTTACTGTCGACCCATATGTCTTTCCTCTCATGCACTTATCAATAATAAATCCTAAAAAATTTATGTTCTTAGCCGACCTATATAAAAATTTGATTGGTCATTGATCTTCTGGTGCTTAGTCATCACAATTGGAACTTTGTATTTCTCAATACTTGTACACTCATGTAAGGTCACTCAAGCTAGTCAAGACATCGATGCATATGTCATATGGAAGACACTCTTGGTTTCTCATCCTCATTATGAATTTCAATGGTCTTTCTAGTTGTGCATCTAAAATCCATCACTATGTTGCCTTACATTGAAAATTTCGAACTCGTGCATGGAGTTTTTATTTGTGGGGCATATTCAACAATTTCGATAGTCCCATTCTCATATCAACATCGGTGCCTTTGATATGTAAGTTGTCATTTAAACTTCCTACATGTCGTGATCAAATCACAAAAAGATTTGATCATTTTTCTAGTAGTCATGTGTGAGACTATTACTCACAATGTCTTCCTCTATAAACTTAACTTCAAATTTTGTGGTTTATAATAGATAGTGTGTGTTTAAAGAGTAGTTTTTCATATTATTTTTACTAGTGGTAAAAATACTACTTAATGTTATAAGTGGTAATTTATAATCCTTTAAATAATCTTAAAATATTTCATTTTGGTCCACCCAGGTGTTATCTGTTTAATTTAAAATATTTGTATCATTCCCTCATAAATTATAAGTTGAGTTAGGAATAACCTTAGAATCGTTCTATGTTGTTTAGTATCCTATATGTCTATAATTATGATAAAAAGTAACTAAACATTACTTTTTAAAATCATACTCTAGTCATGTATGGTCATTTTGTGTCTTCAATGTCATGTTAAAAAAGTAATTAAATATTAATTTTTAATCATTTTTTTTTGTTAGTGTCAATATATTGTAATAGTCAAAAAGAGTAATCATTTATCAATTCTAAGTCAAAGTTGTTTTTACAAAAGTGTCAAAAGAGTTGGAAAATATTAAAAAAATTCCCACTGACGTATTTTCGGTGTAACCTAACATCCTAAAATAAAGTGCTTCACATTGTGAGGGGATAAGAATAAACACAATGTGCAAATCTGTGAGCCTCATGATCACATTCCGCTGAGTTAATAATATGAAATGGAGGCTGGAGGAATTAGAGGAAGGATGATGATTAATGACCTCGTATTAGCTTCAAGCGATGGGGCCACACAATGAAGCTGTGGCATTTTCTCTTATTTCAATTGTGTGGTGTGTGTGAAAATTAGACATTATAATCATTCCTTGTTAAGTTTGAAAATAGTTGTATAGAAGGACAACTAACTGTAAAGACCCTCTGACTGTAGATATCCTCTAACTGTCGAAATTCATTGGAAAATGATTGGCCAATGATAAGTTTACTAAAATTGAAAGCGGGATGAGTTTTCCTAAGTAGGTGATCATGTGTAGGGAAAATTTTTGTGGAAAATTTTTCGTAAACTCGTGAATATTCGAGTTTTTAGAAGTTGGAAATGGTGAATATTCAGCAGTTGACTGCCACCCAGATCGCCAATAAATTCTACCAACAAGTCCTTTTTATGTGTGAATTCGCCTATTATTTACACATATAAATGAAATTATGCATGTAATTTGCCAACATTTCGAATCAACCTGTGCACATATTCACCGAAGTATTACTATACATAGTGCCTAGGTATAATACATATATAACCGTCCAACCTTTTTTGCAATCTGCGAGTGTGGTTGCCACCCTAATTTCATACTTTTATCGTCCAACCTCTAGCATCTATCCTCTATCATTCATACTTCAAGCTCTGTTGCCCAACCTCAATGATACAACCTTTGCCATCCAACCTTTGTTGTTCATGCTCCAAATTCTGTCACCCAACCCCAATCTATCCAACTATAATTCGTCCAACTAAATTCGATTCAACTTCAATTCATCCAACCCCAATCTATGCAGCTTCATACCGTTCAATTCGAAGTGCAATCTGTCTAACTCTAATCCGTCTAAAGGAAATCCTTCCAAATGCAATCCATCTAATTACAATCCATCTAACCTTATTATGTTCAACCTCTGCCATTAAGCTTATTTTTCCAAAATCAAGCCCATTTTTCCCACTTCGTTGAATCTCTTGTGCCTCTTGCCCCTACCACCCAACTCTTTATCATCCATACTTGTAGACTTTGTCTTTCAAAAGTAAGTATCTGCGAAATATCCATGGATTCTGGAAAGCAGGGTAAGAAGGTTACTGCCAGTTCAAAAAAGAGTAACAATACATTTTTTGGCTATTTTAGAAACTCACAAAAAATGAATGTTGTGTTGGGATCTACAGAAAATATAGGTATGTACTATCTACTAATTTATAGAATTTGATTATTATATTAGTAGTGAAGAAGGTTCTTTTGCTACATGTTTTCATTATATTCTGAATTGAATGAGACATCTGATTCTTGAGAATACAATGTTTGTGAGACCTCTAGATTACAATTCATTGAGCTTGAATTGAAAAACATTGTGAATATAAGCTAGGTTGGTGAGGATGCTGCAGAAACTTCTTGGCAATGACAACAGACGAGTGAAAGAGATGGAAATCTATAACGTATATGATATGGATGACTTGTAAGTGCATCTGATTTTGTCTCTTGTTAAGCATTATCTCCCTTTTCGTAATCTATGTTAGCATTTACTAAATCTTAAGAAAAGTTATCAAGGATTTCTCAACTCTAGCAAGGGGGCCTAAAGCCTCATGGAATAGTTATGATTAAGTACACTGAGATTTGTGATTACACCTCTATCTATTTTATGTGGCAGAGGAGAATGTTTTCTACAGTTGGGATTAAATGTCATGATATAAGTTATTCCTTCCATTATATTAGAGGAACCTATTTCTATAAATCAGATATTTAAGGCCATAATTATAATTGTTCATACCGTTAAATCAGAAATTATGTCACTGTGGAAGTATTTCCATAAGTAACTGAGATGCTTACATTTGTTTGTTAAAAATAGCTACATTGCATTTTGTGGTTGTTATTCAATTCTATAACACCAATAATTGGGAGCTTCTCAAATTTGTTGCTTCAAACATGAATGAAATTTTCTTTCACCTATGTGGACTGAGAATAATTAGAAATGCATGTAGGGTTAATGTAACACATCTTTTGGTGCAATCAAGATTAGAGAGTACTAAAGAAAATCCTACCATAAGCATGAAAACACTCTTACATAGGACCATTTAAACTAATTAGGACATAAATTGAACCAAGATCAAATACTCATGAGAATTACAAGTGCTTTAAATATTTTCTCAAATCCTATCAATGAATAAAACAACATTAAAACATTGTTAGAGGCCCCATATAGGTTAGACAGTATCAAGACTAAATTCTGACATTTTGTAAAACAATTAGCTGATTTCTTCAATAGCTTAAAATAACATTCACAATATGATACAAGTGATTCAAAAGGAACTTCATCTTTACGCTTCTAACATATAAACCTCTTTGTGCATGCTTACAAAAGACATGAACATCCTCATGAAGCATTGACTCTATTTTACCAAATGCAACCAGCATACTGCCAGCGTATGTCAAAACATGAGATGGACATTAACCAAAGAATAATAGATATGAGACTTTTTCCAAACTCCACAACCTTTGCCATCATCATCCTAGCCTGTGCCAACAATCTGAGTTTTAAAATAGGACATGGAAATCCATAAAAGTATAATGGAAAGCTGATTTTTGTTAGATGTAGTTGCAAGTGTCGTGGTAGACATGTATGCAAAATGTGGAAGATGTAGTGCCCACTTCCCTTTGACACCTTTTCATGCTTATTTTGATATTGTTTTTACATTATGGACATTATTATGCTTTGATTTAGTATGATGTTAGACATTTGATCATGGATTATTGTTGATCTTGATTTGGTTATGATGCATGATTATTATTAGAGACGCTCATATGTGGATGATGGTATACTATTGGACATGGATGTTGTTCAGACATGTGATATTTGGATATTATGAGTAGATCTATAAAATGGATATTATATGACGATAATATAGTTGTTGATATAAATTGTATGTGATAATGTTAAATTGCCTTGATGTTGTTGTGATTCACATATTTAGATGATTTTATGATTATATTTATATTCATTTGGATGTTCTGATATGGCCACGAGGCCGAAGGAGGTATTTGTGTTTTGCAGGTTAAAATATCACAAACAAACATCGAGGGATTGGAGACCAACCACAATGGAATTCTAGGTGAATTTGACAAGGTCACCATGACAACTTGTTTTATTGTGTTGTGTTTGTTGTTGTTAGGGATTCCCATGGGGGGGGATCACCTTTATTTGTGACCATGGATTTTGTGTATTTTATTAATGTGGTTATACTTTATTTATTGTTTGTATATATTTTATTAGTGATGTGTTCCTTTCTTTTATTTAATTAAAATTATGGTTGATTAATGTGAGAAATGATATGGTTAAAGTTTAAATAAATCAAATTGGGATATGGGAAAGTAATAATGGAAGTTGTTGACTCCTTGTATTAAATATGTATGGGATGTGTAAGTTGTGTAAGAGTTGTGTAATTCTCATTTTGGAGTATGAAGCACTCCACCTCCTTGGAAATTTGAATTTTCCCTTGGGGTTGTTTTGGAGGCTTGTGGGACAAGTAAAACTTGTCCCATACCTCTCAATTTAATTTGCCAACCATACTTATGGTTGGAGGGGTGATTTTAGACTTTTATAATGCATTTTATTATTCATGTTACAAGTTTTGATTGCACTCTCTTACATTTTATTTAATTTGTAGTCCTTTGGGGTGTGGACTTTTTGGAGTGTGCAAGTAATTTGTCATATTTTCACCCACCTCTTTATTGTGCTTGGGAGAATGAAATTTTGTCTTTTGTGTTGGAGTTGAGGATGTGTGATGTGGCATCCTACATGGATCCACATCATCCTCTTCTCTTCCCTCTTCTATAAAATTCAAACTCTTTTCTTGTTTTGGGTTATTAAATCATTTTACAAACTTCCTTGGGGGCGCATTTTTTTTGTTTGGAGCTCTTGTGGATTGTGGAGGAGATTGGAGATAACTTCATACTTGGCATTGTTGTTTTGGGACTATGTTTTTGGCATTAAAAGCTTGTTGTTGGAAACAAAAGCTACCATGGAAAGGTAGGAGCTTAGCTCTTCTTTTGTGACTGTTATTTCTTTTGTGTATGAATGAATGGTGCATGTTTTTGATTTATTTGTTGGCTGGTTGGGTAAACTACCATAGGAATGATGTTGGAGAAGGCTATGAGGAATTCATGTGGGGCGGCATAAGGGAATGTCAGTGGCATCATATTTTATGGAGGGAGTTTGGGTTTGGAATCCACCATGGAAAAGAAATAGCTTACATTTCTTACTTTGTGGGGGGCATAAGGAGGGATTTTGGGGGGCATAAGGATGTGTGGTGAAAATTATTGGTAGTTTGTTACTAGTAGATGCCCAATTCCCATTGGGAGGCATAAGTAGCTTCCCCCATAGTCCTTGCTCCTTTGGCTTGCATGATCAAGCCTGAGTTCTGTTTGAATGTTTGTAAATGCAGTTGTAAACTATTGCTTTTGTTTGGACTGTGTTTTATATTGAATTATGCATGTTGAAAGAATGTTGTGTGTTGTGGAAGCATGTTGTTGCCATGGGTTGAATCACACCTCTTATTGTATTATGGTTGGGGCTCAGGGGCCAATGATGAAGGATGGCTTCTCCTTTCATTGGATGTCTTGGTTGGGTGGAGAGCGTTGCCTTTCCCCCACTTTTGTTGTGATCAATTTGGAAGAAAAAGAAATTTTACATGTTGTTGTTCTGGAGCAGAAGAAGTCAATTTTGCCAACCCCTTGTGAAACAAATTCAATTGTAATCATTTCCCACTTGATGTGGATGAAATTGTAATTTATATTTGTGAAGAAAAGATGTATGTAACTGATTGTGGAAGTTGTACATTCGACATGTGAAGGATATTTATATTTTGTTCTGTACATTTGAAAGAAAGAGAGTGAAATGTGTTGTTTGCATTCAAACATGGAAAGCTATGAAGTTTTATAATTGAAGCCAATAAAGAATTGCAAGATCTTCTCTCATATGCATTGTTGGATTAATTCAATGTTTCATTGTATGGCAAAAGAGATAGTTAGATCTCTGTTGGAAAAGAAGAAATGTATGTGGAAATAATGTTGCATTTTGTATCCTTGGAAATGTGTAAAATAGAATTCAATTTTTGCTTTTGATTTAGAATGGATTGTTTAAAATAACTGAATGTATTAGATTAGATTGGAAATGAAATGCCATACTTGCATGATGAAAAGTTAGATGCACCTCTTTTAATTTGATTTCTTTGTAAATTTTTAAAACTGGCAAATAACTTTAATTAAAATGTACAGTTCGGGCCTGCACATAATAATCAAGTTGGAAATGATATACTTTAGCATGCTATGACATCAATGAACTCAAATTGACAAAAAACACTTAAGAAAACAATTTAAACATTGTAAAATTGAGCCAAATCCCTTTCATAGTCGTTTTCTGTCAATTGTTGGAAAAATGTAAATTGGAAATCAAACAAGTGAAATTACCTCCCTAAAACACTTTAAATCCTTCCTAGAGTAATCCTCCATGTCTGCTTGGCATGTTGAGTGAAGGAGGAGACCAAATTGAATAAAATTTATAAGTCAAAATTTTTCAGTTGGCTGTTTAAAATCCTGCAGGCCATTTTCACAAAATTCACCCCTTAAACTTTATCAAAATATAAAATTTATGATTCCTATGAAAAGAGGGCATCGAGAGCTTTCTAGAAAGTCCCTGTTTGCCCAAAAGTGAGCTTTCCAGCTTAAGTTATGACCCTCTAAAGTTTTCCTGTCTTGGCGGGAAAATTTGGGAAAGTTTTCCCTAGCGGGCCCACAGCCCGAAAATTTCCCTTTAAAAAAAAAATCCTTAGAAAAATTTTGAAAATTTTGTTGGGGAAAATTTTCGAGATTACCCCCGCTGGCCCGCAACCAACCAGAGGCTGCCACGTGGTAGCATGGGGGTGACAGTGGGGTGGGGAAACCCTTGCGACCCTTTTTCATTTTGAATTTTTTTTTGGGAAATTTTTTGAAAAGATCCCAGCGGCCCCGCACTCCCACCCTCGCCTCGGTGACGACTCTTCTGGGGACGCACAGACCCACCCGTCAAACCTCACCCTTTTTCCTCCCACGGTAAAAATCTTCCAAACTCTCCCGCCATAATGCCCTTCCCTCCTTCCTTCCTCGTGTTGTTTGGTTGAGTACCACATGTCTCTGGCGGACCAACGGGCGCACGAGCACTCATTGGATTCTTTCCCTCCCTTGGGTGAAATTTTCCAACCTTCCCCGCGTGAGCTCGGAGCCCAACACGTGTCCCTGGCAGCACAGTGGAGGCGCAGGCACAAATGAGAATTTTCTCCCACGCAAGAAAAATTTCAAACACCGCCCCACGACCCGCTAACCCAAAAATTGCTTTTCACCCCTGCTCGACACATGTCCCCTTGGGAAAAAAATTTGACCCCTAAGGTCCATCGGTCCATAACTGGAGTTTTACAAGGAGTTAGGAGGACTTCTTTATATCGTTGGAAAGGTGAGAAAATTTCCTATCCAATGGAAATGATTTATGGAAATTTTGAATGCATTAAGTGTGAGAAAAATAAAGTTGAAACTCTGAGCCTGTTAGAGAGTGGGTATGGTGTTAATTTACCCCCTGAACCTAACTGAAACTTCTAACCCTAGAATTTGGACCTTGTGACCTTTGATAATTGTCAATGAAAGTAAAGTATGTTCTAGCATATTAAGCTTGTTCCAGAACCTATTAGTGTCAACTATTGTCTTGCAACTTGGTTGTAGACACTTCTAATAAAAAAATGATTCCAAAATTTTCCTGACTAACCCTAGGTTGTTTCTTGGGTCTCAAGTGGGTTGTTTTAACGGGCATCACAGAATACACTAGGCACATGAATTATATGATAAAATGCCTCAATGAGATGTGATCTCATGGACTTAAATGATTGTAGGATATGCATACAATGGGTTAGTTGAAAATGCCTTCAAATGTGAATACAAAGCATGCCTACAAAATCTTTGACAACATACTCCTTTTCTATACCAATATGGGAGTCTTAGCACAAGGTATGAACATCCATCAAAGTATAATGGAAAGTGGATTTTTATTTACAAAATTCCTCAAAGAGATGTGGTCACATAGAATGTTATGATTGTAGGATATCCACAAAATAGCTCTAACAATGATGCTCTCAAACTCTTTGAGGTAATAAAGCACTTTGGAATGTACCCATACCATTTAACCTTTGTTTATATATGCTTGCATATTTTTTCTCATTTATGTTTCTTAGAGAGTTAATATGTTAAAGCACTTGGTCGTTCTTTCAATCTACTTTTATGTCAACACTTCACATTCACTACATTCTCGAGAGTGAGTGTTAGCAAACTTACATGTCTCAATTGCATTTGTATTCGATTATTACACAACTAACTATTATTTAACATCCCTTCCAATGTACTTTGCAACATTTGTTTTGACTTTATTAGAAAATCAAAATTGTCAATCACACCCCTTATCAACATCAACTATAAAATTAATAAATATCCCTCTAAATCTAATAACATATACCGTTCAGAATTCACATTGCATTGTACACATATGATTGCTAGTTTATTACTAATATATAAAATTACTTTTTTTTTTTAAAGATAATTACGTCGAACGCGATCCTCCTATGGGAAAGGGATTTTTTTTGGAGTTATTTTTACTAGTTTTCCTTTTTAACAATATGTTTCTAGCCAGTTTTTCCTATTTTTAACCAGTTGCATGTAGAATGGTTGGTCAAGATTCGAGGGAAGGAGACTAAACTCCATTATTTGCATGTTTTGGGTGAGAAAATCCTTGATGTAGTCATTGGTGATGTTTCACGCAGCCTTATGTAGAATCGGGCTTAGCTATAGTGGTATCTGTTAGAGAGATTGATTCCAATGCTTGAGCTTTCATGCATCTATTTACACCTGGAGTTTTGAGGGTTGTTAGTGTACAATCGAAACACCTCAATATTGTTCATTTCTTATAGTTGGTATTGAACTAAAACCACTATTTTTAGACATGTAAAGATGAAACGCCTTACCAATATGCAATGTTCCTTTTGCAAGTTCGCATTCTCTACAATGGTCTTTTCCCATAATGAGTAATCTATCCTTTACATTCTATTTTTGTGGCTTCTAGCTTCCTTTGAAAATATAGCGGTTTATTTTATAGTTTCACAATATTGGTCTTAAACTATTTAAGCATTATCAAGCATTGAAGGTTGACCATATTTGCATTAATGGAAAGGTTTCTGTTACAACAATTTCATGATTTTATATGCTCCTTCCAAGTATCTAAAATACTTTATGTCAGTAAATTTATAAAGAAACTTAAAATCCTGACGGAAAGGCCTATGGGGTTAATGCATAGGAAAATACGAAGAGCACACTTGGATGATCAATAGTAATCATATGGTTATTTGTTGTTTTAATCATTAATTAAAGTTGCACTGCAAGCTTAACATCCATCCTCACAGTACAACAACTTTCACCAACAATTCAAGGAATTGATAGCTTGACATCAAGTAATTCACCAATATTGTACTAAAAACACTATTTTGCCATTGTGTCACTCTTGTTAGGGGTTTCATAAGGGGATTGGCCTTTCTCTCTAAGTCATGCCATTCAAGAAGAAAATTGACAAAAACTTGCAGGAGGAATTGTAGTAACTGAAATACTCATAATTCTCAGTTAATATGACCAACAAACTACATAACTGAGCCCTCAACCCAAGCCCAGGCTCAAATTAATTACATAGAAAACAATGAATTTATCCAACAAAATCATCTCAACATATCACTGAGGGGATTAAATTCAAAGGTGAAAGAAGCTAGATGAACTGATATTTGTCTTTCACAATGTATTTTCTTTGAAAAACATGACAAGGCCAAGACAAAGTTGAAGCATGGATCGGTCCGGCCTCAACGACAGTTGGGCTTTGTAGAGATTGGTGCTTTACCAATTTAAGCAAGGTAGGGTGCTTGCATTTTTATAAAATACCCTTTTTTGATGTGAAAGGAATTTGATTCTTGAAACCAAACATGGCAGTCACCCTTAAAACAAGACAGGGTTTTGAATCACTCTTCATCATTTAGGATCATTCATTTGTAGCAGATTTATACCTATTCTACATGTAACAAAAAGGTTTGTATCCTTGGCTTGTCGAAAATACATATACATCTGCTGACATGAGTTCACTCTCTCTCTCTCTCTCTCATCATATTCATATTTCCTTAAATTCTTGATCATACAACATCCAAAGTAGGTCAAATAAGGGTAACACTCCATGTTTAGGTATGCAAAGCACCAGTGCAAATCCAATATGACTCGTCATTATTAGTTATTGAGGTCTTTATCCTAGTCTAAAATATTGGATCAATCTCTCAAAGGAATTGAATCTAGAAAGGTTATCAGTTCTGCCCTCTACAATCTCTTGTGTTTATGCAATTTTGGTCAAAGGTTGTTTAATTGTAAACTTCTATATCATCTTTCATTTTTAAAAGTTGTTTCTTGAATATGACTAAAACTTCCTAAATAGAGATTAGCTTACTGTTGCAGTGAGCTTCCTCTTCCACAATCTCAATAAGTAGGGTATGTAGTTCCAAAAATACATTTGAGTTGGTCAAGATATTTTCTATGGAACTACATTCTTTTTTAAACCATAGAGACACAGCAAGAAGGCATACCTTCTCTCTAAGGTTTTCTTTCACTAGAGGTTAGCAGAGACAGTGCTTAGACTTTATTGAAGTGTAATCCTTCCTATCAAGAAGAAAAGAGGAGTCAAGACTACTATCACTCAACCCGTTGTAAATACTACCCTCTACTTTGATACCACCTCCACTACTACTTTACTCAACACTTTATATCCAAAGCGGAAGTGCCGCTCAATGGGTATCAAATGTATTCATGTTTGGTGCAAATAAAATTGGTCACAAAAGGCTACCACTCATGATATAAAATCTGGAAATGTATGAAGGTCTTCATGTATTCATTTTTAATTCATATCTCATGATATAAGATTTGCAAATGTATATGTACGAATTTGTAACAAATTTGGAATGTACAATAGAACCTTTTAATGTAATGTTTCATCTATATCCCTACACTTCCACTATCAATTACACCAACACAATTTCCCTGAAATAATAACAATCCACATCAACTACAAAATTAATTAACTATCCAAAGGAGTATCAAATGTATCAAATTTATTCATGTTTAGTTCAAATAAAATAGTCTGTAAAGCACTACCACTCATGATAGAATATTTGCAAACGTATATGTACGAATTTGTAACAAATTTGAAACATAGAGATAGAACCTTTAAATGTACTAATGCTTCATCCATATTCCTACACTTACAAAAACAATCACATCTGTAATCAACACCAACAACAAAATTAATAACTATCCCTCTAAATCAACTAACATATACCATTCGACGTTCACATTGCATTGTGCACATGTGATTGCTAGTTATTAAAAATTATCGTCACTTAAAATTGTTTGACATATATAAGTAACTGTTAAATTTAATCCTCACAACAAGAACAACCATTATAACATATTTAGCCAATATACTATATAGGGTGAAAAGTAAGCTCCTAAAAAATAGTCTCACACCTAAAAAGTTCTCACTCGAAGCAAGCCCTACTAGTAAATCAATGAAAGATATTTTCATTTAAGATATCTTGACTTACTGAATTAAATATATTTGTTTCGACATGTATTCCGTTAACAAATCATTACTATGAATGGCTATACGGAGCTCAAATTGATAGTTATGTGAATATATTTAAGTTATCATATAAATATTAAATTTTATAGTTGTGTTAATATATTTAAGCTATTAAAAAATACTTAACTCAATACATACTCAAACAAATATATTTAATTCCTACATAATCGTTCATAGTTTCAAATCATTACTATGAACAGTTATACAGAGCCCAAATTGATAGTTATGTGAATATATTTAAGTTATCATATAAATATTATGATGGTTGTATTAATATATTTAAGCTATTAAAAAATATGTAGACCAAAAAGAGTGGAATTTTATTTGAAGACAATATACCATGAACAAGTAAATTTTGGGTGAGTTGTCAATGTTATTTTTTTTATAGAATTAAAATAATATAATATCTCCTACTTTGAAGATCAATAGAAGTAGCTCTGTTGAAGGGCAATGGCACTCTTGCATTGACCATTAAATTTAACAACGCTCTCATTTATCGTGAGATTCCTCTAACACATCACAATTTCACACATTTAATGTTGTGAACGTGGAACATAAGTACCTATTTACATGTTGTAATTTTAAAAGTTGTTTTGCAGTACAAATCTTTATTATTTATTTTTGTTGAATAATTCAAAACAAATGGTGAACAGTGGAGATGTAGTTACCTAATGAATTATTTTAGTTTGACTAATGAGGATAATGTAAAAATGAGACAACCAAATGTTTGTCACATAAACAAAAGGACCATGACATAAAGAAATGGATATAAGTACCTAGCTAACATTACTATCCATCAATTGCATGTTGTACAAAATTAAAATCGGGAATGGACCCACTCAAATAATAAACCTCGCTCAATCGTCTTCCCACTTCCCACGCGCCCGCCATATAAAAGATTCATTCCTTTCCTCACCCATTCGAATTTCTCCACTCCCGAGTCCCGAGTGCCGAGTGCCCATTGGCCCACAAGGAAGTTGTCCGTCTGATAAGTAAGTCATGCAAGTTGCGTTTATAAGTATGCCGACACGTAGACATCTCAGGCCCACATTGATATCCCTCGTTTAAACAAAAGCAAGTACTTCAGGATTCTGTTGTGGTGGGTGGATCCAAATATATGTCTTCCACATGGGCGGCAGGAGACTAGAATGGTCCACCTCATCAACAACAACACAGACAAGTAGTAACGGAGGACTTATTATTCCACGTGGGCGGTTTTACAAGGGTCCACCTCATGAACCGAAGGCCTTAGGTTTTGTTTTATTATAGTGCAGAAATTTACAGGTAAAGTGGTGAGTGAATTACACTTGTTATAATTGACAAATTGACGACGCTTGTTTTATGAATAAGGGTGGTCCCTCCCTCACTCGACAATTTGGCAGTTAGTATGGGAGATGCAGGCAGGAGCCGTGGCTTATTTCACAGCTGGCACAAGTATAGAAAGTGGGTAAACTTGACAGAAACCATGTGACCAAGAACTGCCGGCCATACGCCCTTTGATTAAGTACGTACCTGCTCAGATGAAAATCTTTCAACAACAAGACACTCACGAGTCACGAGATGTATTTGGCGGGACCCTCTCCAAATGCTAATGATGCCGCGTCAAATTTTGGCCCAATTTCCCAATAATGGCGAGGATGACGGCAGCATGTCTCTATAATGACGACGCTGCTCTCAATTATAAAGTTTCTCTAGAAATTATATGTAGTATGCTTGTCTGGAATCTGGATTCAGGAATAGTTGGAGATCTGGCAGTGGCCAAATCTTTGGTGTAAAAACAAGTAACAAGGAGCTGTGACGTAGCGGAATTGCAAGTTGACGTCCTTTTGAAAAACAATACTTAGCGTGGCCGCAATAAAGCGACTGTTTGTATCCGCGGTTGAGGCACTTTAATTACATGAGATCAAAATGTGATATTTGGTGGTGCGGGTGTGAAGAGGATCGGCCATTCCCCACGTAACGTAAGCCAATCGAGACGAGGCTGGTCCCATCTGGAAATTGCGCGTGTATTCCGAGTAGAGTGAATACCAAGTTGGGCACTCGAGCAGTCCCACCTATACGAACACTTACACCTAATTTATTACGAACACTTACACCAAAACGAGGTGCAATGTTATGTCATAATTAAATATATGAGAATTCAGAGAGTCATTAAAAACAATTTTATGATACAACAAAAAAAATATGTTTAGCCTACATACTAAGGTATGCTAGATTTGTAATGTTAAGTAATTTCAAGATGTACTAAAGAGATATATTTGACCAGGGTGGAAAGGCAACAAACATACACATCCCATAACCAATCTACCATTATATTAGTGAGAATGCTAGTGGCTTTGTCGTAATTGACTTAAGGATCGTTAAAGTCATGTAAGCAATTTCTTGATGCACCAAGTTCGCAACACCAACCATGTCTTCTACCACCAACGTTGTTTGAACTCGCTCTACCTAAACATCACATGAGTTTGTAAGGTTGACTTGTCAACCAACCAATAATAAATCTACCCCAAAAAGTGGTAAACATCCCATTGGTTGTTTGACCAATTAGCCTTCTAAATTCATGTGGTGGATAGGCTCTTCCGTCCGAACTGAAGATGGAGGAGCGAGTGTTGCATATGATCCAACTCTTTCTCATGTCCACCATGTGTTTGCAAAGAACATATAACAATAACAGAAATTATTGACATCATTATCCATGTTATTGTTTAATTTAAATAAAGCATATTTAAACTTTCTATTTTAATTAACAACATACAAACCTTGTTTTGAAACCGTTTTGTGTTTTTAAAGTAACGTATTAAATACAACTAAAATAAAAAATAAAAATTGTGTAATACATGAATACAAATTGGACATGATAATTTTTGGCAAGTGCACATCATATGCTTTAACAACTCACTTCATAATTTTAAATAAAATAAAAGCGAGCAAGGAGGTTATTTATTAGTCAACTTTTCCTTAATACAAGTTCCATGGATATTGCCATAGAAAACAGTTTGAAACATTTCCCTATGTTTTCGATGTGACGTTTTTGTTTTCGATATGATGATGTTTTCTTTTCCAAGTGTGAGACAATTTTGGGGAATTTGGGAGGGGCCTTTTCTTATGTTATATAGTGTATCAAATAGTTAATGTCCACCTAAGGGAAAGATACATTCATATGACTTCAACAATGTAGGCAAGATAGGGAAAATACAATAAAATATTCTAAAGAACACAAATAAAGAACCAAAATAAAAAATGATAGAATAACACAACATGATAGAATATGATAAAGAGGAGTCTTAACATGATATAATATGATAAAGAGGAGTCTTTTTGTAGAGATGAATCTTCTTATTATCTAGATACACTTTTGATGCTTAAGGTGGCGAAGAAATATGTGATGAGTGTGAGGCCTTGTGAATCATTGAGTCTATGAAATTTCACTAATCTATCATATAAATTTGGAAGATGGACACAAAGCCTCTTCCTAATTATGATACAAGGCCATGAAAATAGGATGCAATTAACTCGATACATCCCCCTTAACATCTTATCTTTAAAATTTTGACTGGAAAAGGTAAAACATCTCCAAGAGAAAAAGGGTGAAACATTTTTCATAACCATATATTTTTTAAAATGCTTCAATTAATTTTTAAAATTATTTTTATTAATCATGGTTTTAGTTACATCTCCAACATAAACAACAATTTGTGAAAACTCCATGAAGCAAAATAGCCAATCAATTTGTATTTTTAAAAGTAGTTCCATATATTTAGATATTATAAAAACTGAGGAATGATTTCAATTTTATATTGTGCGCACAATTGGCATTCAAAGCTATCTGTAGCTTATATTTACATGAATCAAATTTTTGGAGAAAGTACATAGAGTTGAAATATACTTATAAAATTTCAAACTACTATTAATAATATTGGTGGGAAGTGAAAGTTCGAAGAAATAATACTCACTTACACCCATATAAGGTACAAGGGATTAGACGATAGAAAATTCAAAATAAATTACAAAGTTGTTGTATATTATTTTATTTTATTTTTAAAAAAATCGAATCTAAAAGATTATATGTTTGCACAATCCAAATATAGATAAAAGCACACAACATCAACCCCAAAAACAAAGTTAGGTATTACTTGTTTCCCGTTATTATGAACTTTAGCATTTGATTTTGTTTCACTTGCATTAGTGAAGGTCGTGCTTACAAACCCATGCAAAGCTAAACAATGTGTGTAAGTGTTATTATCTCCAAATTCATTCCCATGAATTGGCAAGCTACAGTCAAGGATCTATGGCCCGATTTCAATAAGTTTTGAAACCTAATCAATTATAAAAATTGCCATCAAATTTAGGCAACAATTTTAATCACTACGACAACCATGATATTATTGAATTTTGGAAATGACAAGATTCAAAGAACCATCAAATATAGTGACAACAAAATTTTGATTTCTTCGCATAGGGTTTATAAGATTTTTTTATCAAATTCTTTTAATATAGGTAAATTATAATTTTATAGAAATTTTGATTTCTTCACATAAGGTTGAAAGGATTTTTTATCAAATAATTTTAATCTAGGTGCATTATATTTTTATAGAGAAACTATTGAGAAAATTTAAAATGAATACTTATTTTCTATAAAATATTAAGAAAACCATTTTTCAAATACAAACAGAAAAATTCTTACATTAAATTATAAAAATAAAAAATTGAAATATATTATTGACTTATGAATTAACAAATAGGAATTTTAGTGGCGGGAGCTCTCAAATTTAAAACAAGAAAATTTAATACATATGAAATATCATAGTTCTTTTGTTTGTGACTATTGACCATACATCAAAGCTTATTTAATCTCACACAATCATATCGTCAATCGAATAAATTGAAGGCTTGTGCACATGGATTAAAAATGTGTGCATTTTCAGCCATCATAGTGCCCTCAAGCCCATATGTGTGTGTTTTACTATTGCAAGTACAATTTCCTAGGTCTAGCGAGGGCACCCAAGTTTTATGACAATTTCTCTAATATTTTTTGTACTTTTGTACAACTTGTTTAAATAATAAGATGGCATGTAACAAAATGGTGCATAAATATTAGGTTTGGTTTAAAACCAATGTGTGCAAACATGGGTAAAATATGTGCTCACTTTGAGTTTGTTTTCGCACAATGCTCACCCCCTTGAATGCCATGTGTAGAGGGTATGAAAACATCGAGTATTACCAAAGTGGCATTGATGCCCTTTAATACACTTGATTTATGCAGTACTTTTCTTATGTGACTAAACAATTGTATTGCATATTTGGAACAATGGTTGGCCACCACCAAGATAGCCCAACCTTGTTGGTGGTTTCATCTACATTATGTTGAGTCAAATATAGGCCACATGTACTCATATTATAGGGATTAACACTTAAGAAAGAAAGGACGTCAAATCCATGCATCTCTCAAGATACATGTCAAACCCTGTTGTATTGAGGTGGTGTTGTCATTGATGTAAAAGGAGGAATGAAATGGCATGCAAATATGTATATGTTGGTTTCTCAGTGCTTTCAAGTTTGTTATTGGAGTCGTTGGGATGGTTTCAAGGTGGCCTCAGAGTGCTACAATCTTAAATAATGAGGTGGTTGAGCACTGAAGGTAGAATGCAGGTTAGTATGCTTGGATCAAATGTTCTAAAGGTCATATATGATTATGTTAGCATAGGAAAGAGCTCTTGGAATGATTTTCAAGTCATCTTGTGGAAGTCTCAGTTGAATCTAGCTCATTTAGGCCTAGTTCTAGAGCCTAATGAGGTGTGAAATATTAATACAGGTCATGAAAATACCATGTAATCATGGGAGGAGCATAGGGATGGTGTCTATGGAATATATGAGCAAAAAAAAGGTTTATTTCAGCTCCTGGATGTAAAACTTGAAAGTTCATAAAAACTGCCTTTGAGGACTAACAATGTAGATTGATGCAAATGAGATAGGTTTGAGATGTACAAGAAAATTTTTGGATAACCAACACACAAAATGTGTAGAGGTGCGTCTTTTAGTGCTTCATGTCAAATTTCATTAAGATTTGAAGAGGTATGTGAAAGTTATGCAAGGCTTTCTAAAATTGGTTTATTGAGGAATGCAAGTTTAACACCCTATCTTCTTAGCATCCAAGAAAAAATATGAAGCCTTATTTAGAAAAACCATAGAAGTAATTTTTTGAGAGAATTCAAAGCCTAAAATTTTGCAAAAATGTTGAGAGAATTTGGACAAGTAACATAGAAGTTATGATCATTTTTCTAGCCATATTTTTCTCTCTCTAAGCACCTTCTTGAGTCAGTGATAGAAAAAGTTGTTTTTTTATTCAAATCACTTGGATGAGCATCTTTAAACATTTACATGGTATTTTAATGATGTTTCCATGTTCCTTGTGTTTTCAAGGTTATCCAAGCTAGTCAGAATCAGTACAAAGTCTCTAAGGGTATGCTTGAGGTATGTGTATACAAGTGTGTCGCGAGAAGAGTCAGCCTTGAAGTTGTCATTGAGTCAAGTGTTGAGATTGAAAAAAGGATTGAATTCTCTCTTCAATTCATTGGTGAAAGATAAAGGATCATTTTGATACTAGATAGGAAGTGTGAAGCAATTTTTTCCTCTTTTTCCTTGTTGTGCCTTCTATGCAAAATTCATGGAGTGAACTCTTTAAGTGGAAAGATATGAGTCTCACCTCATAAGATAATGATAGTAAGAGAATTGAAGATTTTTAAATGGCCTACACTTTTCTAGTAATGGTTTCAAAGTGTTGGGGCTATGTATAAGGTTGAAATGAAGGTTATGAAGCTCATTGGTAGACATGATGCAAACAACTTCCATTGTACATCTTCAAGATTGACGAGTGTAAATGAGATCTTGGTCTGAAGGTGAATTATTTTTCATTAGTATGAGATGTATAACTCTTCCATTATCTCAATAAAAACTCTTTATCAGAATTAAAACAAATTTTGCTTGCCCAACAACACCCTGTCACCATCCTTTATACAATGTGCATTGTTTTTTCTTTGTTCTGGGAATGAATTGAAATGTCTCAAACTATTTAAATGCATGGAAAAGTTCTAGGGCACTCCCACATGTCCATAGGAGGTGAAATTTCTGAATTTCATCTAGAAATGAGACAAAAATCCTTTTTTTATAGCCCCTCAGGTTGGCATTATGAGAAAAACCATCTATCAAGGGTTTGAATGAGCAAAAGCTCGAAACTTGAATTCTAGCCAATGAAAATTCCTTAAAATTTGAAGACATATCTATATGAAGGATATGGTCACATTGAAAAAAATAATCAAATGGTTTCATCAAGGCACAAAGGAGTGTTTGTTGACATTTTCTTTGAAGCCTGTTTTTCAATTCTGTGAAAAGCTGGAAATTTCATTTTGATGCAATTCTTCAGTGTAAATGCCCTAAATATTCATGCAAAGGTCTCAAAAATTATGTAATGGGTCACTCAACATTAGTGTGATCTCATGGTTATTTCAAAAGGTTGAAAACACATGACAAATGGGTAATTGTAAGTCTGAAACCATGTTTTAGTTATCACAATCAGCTGAATTGATGCAAATTTGTGCAAAAGGTTATTGGAACATTAAATTATGATCAATTTTACAACAATGGAGGTGTGATGAACCTTTTTAAAAGCTCCCAGTGTTTGACAGTGTTTGTCCTGGTCCAAGTGTGTAGCGTGAAGCTCTTTTTTTGTTAATTGAGTTGTCAAGACCTTTTTTTGGTCTTGTGGTGAAGATGAAAGATCATGGATCATCTTGTTTGAAGAGAATAAATTCATGAAGAAGGTTAAAAGTCATGAACAGTTAAAAAATTGGATTGTCCTCGTCTAGCTCGAATTAGAATGTGAAGTGTCCTCACTTGGTCAATAAAATGAGCGAGTCCAAAAGCCATGAAAAAAAAAAGAATATAGAATTTGAAGAGTTGATGCCTTGAACAGCTTGAGCAAGTGTAAATTGTGAAGAGTTGAGTGGAATATTAGAGGTGAATTGAAAAATATCTTAGCTTTGGTTTTTGAATATATAAGACAAGACTAAAAACTTTGATTGAGTTGAGTGGGTGTCATGCAAAAACTAAAAGAATATTTTGTAGGAAAAAGTTGATTCTTATATGAAAAGAATGAACTAGAAATGAACATAGAAAGACTAGCTTAACAAGATTATTCTAATGGAGACATGAGCAATGTTGGAGTGGTATAGTTTTAGTTGAATGATGAGTACAAAATAACACGTGTGATATAAGCTTGAGCTAAGAATGTGATGAAGTTGACATAGGGGGAAAATGAGAGCAAGATATGTTACATGAACAAAACATCCTTGAATTTCAGATACTAGATACATGTTGAAGACATTGGACATAGAAGTGCAATAAGACATAATAAAATAATATTGCAGTGGCAAGTATTGTAACAACATTTGTATTTAGAAGGTGAAGCTTTGAAAGTGAGAGAACATCATATGTGAATGTAAATGAAGTAAGCCTGATAAAGTAGAGCATTGCAGTTGAATTGGTGATAAAAAAAAGAGAGAAATCAGAATCAGAATTGTAAAGAGCGTAAGCAAATCTAGCTGTCACTATTAGTTGTTTGAGACAACAAGTTCGGAGTGACAAAAATATTGGATTAAGTCTAAGTTGTAGCTTAGCATGTGGGGAGTTGTAGCTTCCCTGTGAGTTGACGCTCACTAAAGATCAATTGTTTTCTAACCAAACTTGGGAGTTGAAGCTTCCATATAGGTTGAAGTCTGTCAAAGACTAAGTGGATTCTTTGTAAAATTTTGGAGTTGTAGCTCCAGGTTGAGTTGAAGCTCAACCATGAAATCAAAATAACATATATATGACAATTTGGTCCTAAGCATAGTTCTTGGTTTCAGTGGGTTTTTTCCCGGTTTGGGTTTCCGACATTAACTATGTCTTTGTTTGTTATCTCTCTTTATCTACTTATGGATGTATTTTGGTACTGATGATGAAAATAAAAAGAAATAATCTATGAGTTAAAAGTTGAACAGAAACTGATTCACCCCCCTCTCAGTTTCTTAATTTCCAACAATACACGTCATCCACAAGTTCCCCTAAATGAATGTATCTGGTGACATGTACTATTGAGTGAACAACACATTCCTAAGAGTTTAGATCACTAATAATACCACCACTACTTCCTCCTTTGGTGATAATATCAATTATGGCCACTAAAGGATTTAGGGATGAGTTAGGGAACAAAAAGGCATGCACTTTGGAAGAACCATCTTTCACGTTGAGCCTATCTTATTCCTCCAAAATATTTTCTAGGTCCTTGTAAAATTTAATGAAAACAAAAATGTTTAATTCTTCTAAGAAAAATTATCACTTGAGCACCAAACTCGATCCTAACACCTCTTCCATCTTGGGAAATTGATACTGGTACAGACACTCCCAACCCTTTCACGCAGTTTTTCCCAAGGGCAGTTATATCAAATTTCTCAGCAGTTTAAATTTTTCACCTACAGTTTCAGGAATCTTGTGGGCATGGGTTTCCTTGCTTCATCTACATTTTAATACATTACAATTTCTATTTAGTTGCATGATACAAGGGAAGGGAGTGAGATCATTTGCTCTCTTTTCTACTATTTGTTGTAATTTACAAAATTGGGCCTAGATCCATCTGCAGTGGTGTGGTCTGTGGGATTAGGGAAGGTATCAAAGAAAATAAGTCCTTCAAAGGCATTCATTCATTTCCTATTACATATAAAGGGGAAGATATCAAAATTACATAATGAATTTGATTTGTACAATCTTCTTCCTTCATGGGATGCTTTAGTACTTCACTATTTTTCTATCTCTCCTTCGTTTCCGTGATGGGTTGCATACACCTAACACTCCATTTATCCTTGGCATAATTGAGGACTGGTCACCTAGGAAATCCTTTGACAAGTTCAACAATGCAAATCTTCAAGTACAAGCAAAGGACATGAGCTTTTCCCTCTACAAAACAAACAAGTGTATACATTCCTTGTGTATTCATTCTTTGTTACATCTCTTCATTTCATTTTTATGCAAATACAAATATTTCATGTTACACTTTAAATTTGAGTTAAATTTCAATTCTTTAACATGGACATTGACTACACTATGTGTTACAAGTTTCATCGTGGATCACACCGACACCAAACACAACAAGACTCTGCAAAATAGACTCTAAACAAAGAAAAATTATCTACAAACTCATGTAGCTTTTCCTTGAAGCATGTAATTTTCATTTCATACTTAAAGGGGGGCAAATGTAGACATTTGAAAATTTAGAAATTCACTCTTTGACGATGTTGGTTTCGACAATGCATTCTTGCTAAGATAAACACAACCTTTTTATTCCTGATTAGTACATTCCAAGGTCTCTTATCTAACCTCTCTATCCTTGCAGTCTAATATGCTAACATATTCTAAAAGTACAAATCATAAAATCCATATACTAAGTCCACCTAACATGTTTTTCATCCATGGTGAAGGTCATATAGTTTGGTGAGGAATTTATATCCGATCCTGACCTATTTGTATGGTTTTACATCAGCGTATCCTTCATCTTTTCTTTTAGTTCCAAATTCTTTAATGGGTCCTTTACTCCATCTAAGTCTCCATTTCTTTAATAATTCACCTTCAAAACCCTCTATGAATAAGCTAACACTACCTCATTTACTAACCTAAAAATCCTATGGCACTAAATTGATACACTCACTTCCAACACTTTCCAAAGGCACCTAAGGCTCCCTAAATATCACAAGGGCACATCCATAGTCATTAGGGAAACATTCTCTACAAGTTTGAATATTCTTATCAAGTCAAGGCATTAATTGCTCTCTTCCACAAAACTCAAACATACATTCTCTGAGTATTTTAGCAAGAGCCAAACTTAACTCGAGCATTGTCAAAGAAGTTGCCAAATCTAGTTGCATTCAGTCAGATATCACATGCTAGGTGAATAATAACGTACAATGTGAGGCCTCTTCATAGTGGTGTTAATGTCAGTGATGCATAGCAGTTCCCACAACCTAACTAATGTTTATTTTGTAGGGTTTCCCGTCCATGGTTAGGGTTTGAGATCTTGTTCAAAATGTTTAGAGAGCTTTACAACATGACCAAGAACTAGGGTTTGATGGCGACAAATATTTCTAGGTAGGCAATAGTCCTAGAAAGTTATAGAACCAAAATGTAAGCAAGTCCAAGACCGTATAGTAGGGTCAAGACCATATGGATGGTCTTGATAAAGTTGTATTGTCCTGCCCCATGTTAGTTTCCAATCACAATTCCAGGAACAAAGCATTACCAAGTTCAAATCTCCCTATTTTAGAAGTGTGCACTCCCAAAAATTGTGAGATTTGTATGTAAATAGCGAAGTGCACTCATCCTCTTATTTTTTCAAGTTCATGTCTTGTTTCAAACATTAGTTGCAAGTATTAATACATTGTTTTGATATTACGTAATAATGTTGGAAGCTAGTTAATCATAATAACCTCTTATATCTCCACATACATACTTTAGTGTACTTAATTCACTGATTCTTAGATTCTACATAATTTAATAAGGGTGTAAACAAAGTGGAAGTTTTGTGTAGGGACGTAAATATGAGATAATGTGTTGAGGAGCCAAGGTAAGGTGAGCACATGAAGGATTGTTTAAGAAAAAATATAAGAATAGTAAGGCTAGAGGGAAGATTGTAGGAAGATAAACTAATGAGAAGGAAGAGCCCCAGGAAAAGTCACAAAGAAGGAAGGAAAACATGTATAAGATGCAAACCTCGTGAGAGATGCACATGTCTCGAAGAGTTGACCACTAAGAATCTGGAGAGCATAGAACCAACCTAGATGAAGAGGATACATTATTGAGAACATGTGGCATGCAAGGATTAGATATATGGATCACGATCCGATAAGGAGTGCATGTGGGGAAAGAAAAAATATGATTTCAAAACAAATCTCTAATGGGGGTGCTAGATATCATGATGACCTAAGTAGTTATATGTTGATGTGAGATCGGATCCCAAGAATTCAAAGAGAAGGAATATGCAAGGAGAGGAAGATGAAATGGAAGAGGAGGAAAGGGAAGGAAGTGGAGTGGAGTTAAGAAAAAGAGTTGGAGTTTTGGATAGAATTCAAAGAGGACAAAAGGACTCAAGAAGATGAGAGAGAGAGAGAGAGAGAAGGGAACTTGAGGGAGAGAATATCTAAAAAAGGGATATAACAACCAAAGAGAGAAGATGGCTCTAACAAATATATCCATGAGGAAGAGAGTGTGTGTTAAGAGGAGGTCAACATGAGAGGAAGAAGAGAGAAAGAGTGAGAGATATGAGAGAACTCCATTATAACATATATGGTAGTTACGAAGAAGTAAATAACCTGTAGGAAGAGGGCTCCGTAGATGAACTACATCATGTATTATTTTTTTATTCATAAAGAGATACTTGCCTTTTAGTGTAGAACATTGTGTGACACTAATGGTTGTGTGGCTAGACTTCACTTCCTTGGGATCCTTGGTCACAAATTCACCAAAAATGGACTTGGATATACCCGTAGATAAGTTAAGAAAAAATATATATCCCTCATAAACAGTAAAAATGCAATAGCTTGCATGTTTGGGAAAATGTTGATGTTGTCTACATTACAAACAATAAATCCAATTGTACCCATAGGTTATTTAATTTACACTTAATCAACTTTCTCGGCATTAGAAATTTCTTGTATATAAAATACCTCGAAAAGTTTCAAATATCCCTTTTGAACTAGTGTCCATGTTTTATGCATTTTAGGACACCATAATATGTGATAATCTATATTTGAAGCCAACAAAAAGACTCTCAAGCGTGTTGCCTACAAGAAATTTCCAAAACTATATTACAAATGTAATAACCGATATTAAAACAAACACAAAACTAAAGAAGTGATTTTTTTTTTTTGGCATTGGTGCTATATTTTACGTGGTATTTACATGGGTGGAGAAAAATAAATAAAATATATGCGAAAAACATATAAGAACGGAAAATAAAAGTGAAAGATCATAGAGAAACCCATGAAGACATTATCCTAAAAATAAGAATAATCATGATGTGCCGACACAGTTCAGTGACCGAAGTTGAGAACGATTAAATGTACCCCATGCGGGTTGCAAATTATTCTTGTGCATAATTCCACATAAAAGTGGGATAGGAAGTTCTTATACTTTCTCAACACGTTCCTCTGAAAGCCCTTTTTAATTTATAGCACCGTTGTCATTTTCTAAGGTGGCATCAATTTCTTGGCCCTCCTTCGTAAAGTTGTAGAAAGGAATTAGTCTTGTGCACGATTCCACCCAAAAGTGGGATGGGAAGGTCTAATACTTTCTCTTTAAATATCAATATGTTCCTTTGAAATCCATTTTATATTTGTACCACCATCATCAATTCTTGAAGCATAACTCTAAATACCATTTAAAGGTCGACACACTTTGTCAACGACATATTTATAGAGGTTATATCCCATTTAGTCTTTGATTCCTCCTTTTTAAGGTACAGAAATTATAGTTTTAGTTCTATTTAATTATCAAATATTTGGTTTAGAGGGATAGTTATTACTTATGTAGTTGATGTTGATAAGGGGTGTGATTTTGTAAGTATCGAAATATAGATGAACCACTTAATTTAAAGGTTCTCTCTACATTTCAAACTTGTTACAAATTCGTACATGAATACATTTGATACCGTTTTCGATAGTTAATTACTTTTATAGTTGATGTGGTTTGTATTTATTTTGGGTTAATTTTTTAGTGTTGCATAGTTGTTCGGTTGGTCTTTTGTTGGAAAAACCTTTATTGTACACTCGATAAGGCATGTGATTGATAGTGGTAGTGTAGGAATATAGATGAAACATTACATTGAAAGGTTGTATGTGTACATTTAATTTTGTTACAAATTCGTACATTTAAAGTTGCAAATCATATATCACAACATCAGATACATGAAGACTTATGTACACATAACGAGACATGTATAGTATTTATATCATGAATGGTAGCCTTTTGTGGGCTATTTTATTTGTGGTAAATATGAATACATTTGATACCCCTTGAATGACAGTGTCGCTTTGGATACAAGAAGTGTTGATTAAAGTAGTAGTGGTTTACCACCGTTCCCTGCAGTGAAAAACATTAACAACACATTGAAGACTCTTAAATCTCTTCCTCCCTCTGCAAGCGAGACGTAGTTAATGTCAAGCTTGTTGTAGGGAGGGGAATTGTGTTTCTAGTTTGCATCATATTAAACTGGAGAGGGAAAAGAAGTATGTTAGTCCAAGAAGATGCTCTTAGGTATGACAAGCAACTTAAAAAGCCTTGTCGATGATCAGTATAACGTCCAACTTGGGATGCTTCAAAATGGTCTCATTGGGGAACAAGCCCTTCAGCACATAACGAATCCTGTCATTGACGAAGGCACATGCCCCCACATGTTACTTCGGAAAAAGGATTGGAGCCAACTATAAATATAGATGGAACAATCAAAAGCAAATAACATGAAAGCACTCTACAATAATCTCTTTAGTCTATAACATGCAATAAACAGGACAAATGAATAAATACTTCAATCAATATTGAAACCCACCTGAAGTTTGTTTAGAGACAACACTCTCTTCTTTACTGCGGGAGAAAGAGAATCACAAATATCCTGGAAAAAAGTGAAAGAAGTTAATAAAACTAAATGTATGTGCTAATCAGTTGACCTCAAGAAACTCAAGGAAATAGAGATGTAGACCAAATTTAATAGTAAGATGAAGTTAAATTTAAATTCTAACATATACAAGAAATAATCTTCATCATTTAGTGCATAATAATTGTGAGATAGAAAACTCTATGCTTTGTATGCATGACGATATTGACCATTTAACAAATTTGATCTTAGAGCATGGATTATGTGGGTCACATCATTCATAAATTTTACATTAGCATTTCCGTTTGTCCTTTATCCAGATTCCACATAATTGTCCCTGTATATTGCAGTCATATATTTGCACCCTTTATAAATGCTCAAGATTGGCATAATTTATTCAATATTTCATTACAACCAGATAAGTATAAAAATCAATGTCAACATATGAAAATCAAAGTTTAAATAACATGTTCTTACTAAAAATCTAAATACCTCCAAGCAAATAAACTCTCAAATTAAAAAAAAGTGCACCTATAATTGTGTATGACCTATCTAAATACCTTTATGACCTATCTAAATTAAGAGGTAGATTTGGGCAATTTATCGAACCATAGATTGTGTGTAGTATTAGAATATAGGAGAGAAAAGATAGATGATAATTCAATTAAGGATCTTGTGGCCAAGGTAGATGATTTTGTTCTATCAACCTTGTCTCGATCAATTCCTCTATCATGAGTACTTTATTAGGTAAAATTGTAGATGTCACTATCATATTAGGCAATTCACATTAGTATGCATACTCTACTTTCTTTCTAGTAGGTGGTGTCATTTGTGAAGATTCTAAGGATTTTCTCTGCCCATGTGGCATTTTTGTTTTCATTGTACAATGATCTTCTCAGTTCTTAAAATAAGATATTGTAGCCATATATCATTTTCCTTGAGTAATACTTCTTGAAGCTTGGAACTAATCCTCTAAGTCACCATAAGTTACTGCAACAGAAAATATGAAAGCTAAAGCCAGTTATTCATCTAATAACCACGACTAAAATAATATCTATTAATTACTATAACATGAAGATTCAAGCCATAATTTCAGACTCTGCATTACTTAACTTATAAACTACAATCAAAATCTATTTCAATAGAGATTGAAATGAATACATTCTATCATAAATTTGTAAACAAATCACTTAAGATCTCTCTAGTTAATCTTCATGTAGTGTTGGAATACAAGCTTCAACTCAAAAAAGAGATACCAACAAGTTTTGACAGGAGGAAAAATTATAATCAAATGGAGTTGTTTCTAGAAAAATTATCTAAGCAACTCGTAGTCTAATCCAGACAAGGAACAAATTGACTATTTATCATATGCATTAGCATGAACACCATAGCTCCCTCATATGAAAAGATAAAACAACCGAATGAAGAATATGATCCATCACTTTCATGAATATTGTCATCTCCTAAATTCATGCCACAACATGGGTAAGAAAACCAAATTCAGCCAATTAAAAAATGCGCAAATTTATTTTAAAAACATAAATTATGTAAAATATCGCTACAAAATGTATGAAATGAGTCCATAAAATGTTGGGGAAGTGTTTTCTATTAGATTTGAATAGGTCAATACAATACAAATATTCAACATGGAGAAAATATGGTGACTATTCGCCAACTCGACGAGTACTCGTTGAATAGGAAAACTATGCATGAAATACTCACACTATGAATACAGCCATGTCAGCGTCCTCTCCAATAGGAAGAGGGAGATGAGAGGACATGGTGTGCAATTCATTTTTTTTGGGAACAAGGAATTGGATTTCTAAAATGGGAAGCCATACACCGTTGCAATACATATGCTCAGGGATTCAAACCCCTTCTTTGACCAAGGAAAAGTAATTTTTTAAATGTGTATATACTTTGAAGATAATAACGATGCATATAAATTGATTTGGTGGCAGTGCTTGCTGAACAGATGATAAAGGAGGGACAAGTTTGTGTATGTCAAAATGCGTATGTGATAATGGATTTGGTAAATACAATGTACATAAACAATTGATGTGAGGAATACAAAGCTAGAGGCTCGACAACAATTTTTGGATAGGCTTGTCAAAGTTGCAGGCCTGCACAGGGTTCACCAAGTAATTGAGTTTGACACTTACTGGCTCAGGTTGAAGGATCAATAACGTAGAATGAACATTGCAGGGAAGGATTTTTTCCCTCAGAGGACATCAACTTACATCAGTCAACATGATATATACATTGGTGAAATAACTATGAAGGAACCCTTGGAATTCTTTGTCCACTGCCAGGGTGTTGGCTCTACATATGATATCGTTATTAGTATTAGTATTTACTCTTTAAATTCAAATGCTCATTGACTTCTATTGTTTCAAAATGAATGAATAATCCATGAAATTTCATTTACAGATTTTTTGAAGGAGGTTTCCAGACAAGAGAAAGAGGGAATGAAACCAAATTCACACATAGATATCCCCACAAAGGTGCTCACAACATCCTACTTTTTCAATAAAGTCTTTTTTCATGAATTTATTAAATTGGGGTATTCGAGGAGAAATGGTTAAATGTTGTTTGGTGGTTAAACCTATGGGCAGGGAGCATATGGAGGATACATTAGAAATTTTGACAAACTCCTTCAAAGAGCTTATGTGGGGACCTATGACATACAAACCTTTGTTGAGCTTCACAATCAGACAACATATGCTGGAGAGGAAGGATTTGCTTCCTCATGCTGCCACTCTTGTAGGTTGTGTTATCTCATTTTAGTAATTCCAGCTAAAATTAAGATAACCATAGAAATTTTTTGGAAAAATTCTCCTAAAATGCCCTTTTGAGGAGATTTTCGGGTTTTCGGGTTTCAAAAACATGAAAACATATTTTCTACATGCTTCATGCAAATTGTTTCCCGAAACCCAAAACAAGTCAGTCTGTCAGGTTTTCAGAACTCACGAACATCGAAACATGATTTGCAAAAATCATGCTACATGACGCTTGACTTCCGAAACCCGAAACCCGATATGTTCCTTTGTGTCGGGTGCCGCTAGGTGTTGAATTGTAATGTTTCTTATAAATTTCGGATTTACACGATCATTTTTTAACCGAACATGTTTTTAACTCCTGTTTTCACGCATGCTTCGCTCCACCTCTGGAAACCTGAAACTCGCCTGTGCCCGATTGAATCACCACTTTTTCGATCTTTTCTTGCTCTGGTGTGAAGGTTTTCTCATCGCCATTCTTTGGTCTTGGTTTTTATGGATTGAATTATAGATACCTCCTTCCCATTCCCCTTATCCAGTTTTGGGGGTTTTTTATTCTTTTTCCTTTGGGGGTTGTTTTCCATAGGGTTTATATGTTTCTTTGGAATTACCACTTTGTTTTTTTCCCCGAATTTTGTTGTTGTGAATTTAAGAAGATGATGGGTAAATAAAGAATTTACTGTTTGTAAATTCACCCAAAACCCTTTTCCGCCTTTCCTCCTTTTCGGGGTTGTTGAAAGGTGCTGTGCGTATTGAATACCCGAAGTATAATCAAAAGATTTGGCGTGTCCGGGCTTTTCTCAAGTTTTTTCCGACATCTTTCCTGCGGTCGGGCTTTCTCTCAAGTTTTCGACAATCTTCCCGTGTCCAATGCTTTCTCAAGTTTCCGGCATCTTTCACGTGTCGGGCTTCTCAGCTCCGACTCTTTGTTGTGTCGGGCTCTAACAAATATATCCATGAGGAGAGGTGTGGTGTTTAAGAGTAGGGCAACCTGAGAGTAAGAAAAGAAGAAAGAGTGAGAGATATGAGAGAACTTCCATTATAGCCATATATGGTAGTTCCTAAATTAAATAACCTGTAGGAAGAGGCTCCGTAGATGAACTACTCATGTATTATTTTTTTTTTATTCTAAAAGATACTTGCCGTTTTGGTAGACCATTGTGTCACACTAATGGTTGTGTGTCTAGGCTTCACTTCCTGGGATCCTTGGTCCCATTCACCAAAGGACTTGATATACCCGTCGCTAAGTAAGAAAAAATATATATCCCTCAAAAACAGTAAACATGCAAGAGCTTGCATTTTGGGAAAATGTGAATGTGTCACATTACAAACAATAAATCCACTTGTCCCAGGTTATTTTTATTTAACACTTTATCAAACGTTCTCGGCATTAAAATTTCTTGTATATAAATACCTCGAAAATTTTCAAATACCTTTTGAACATTGTCCAGGTTTTATGCATTTTAGGACACCATAATATGTGAAATTATATTTGAAGCCAACAAAAGACTCTCAAGCGTGTTGCCTACATAAATTTCCAAACTATATTTACAAATGTATACCGATATTAAAACAACCAAAACTAAAGAAGTGATTTTTTTTTTTGCAATTGGTGCTATATTTTACGTGGTTTACATGGATGGAGAAAAATATAATAAAATAATATATGCGAAACCATATAGAACGGAAAATACAAGTGAAAGATCATAGAGAACCACATGAAGACTTATCCTAAAAAAAGAATAATCATGATGTTTGCCGACACAGTTCATTGACCGAAGTTTGAGAAACTTAAATCTGTACCCATCTGGTTTGCAAATTATTCGTGTGCAGAATTCCACATAAGAGTGGATAGGAAGTTCTTATTATACTTTCTCAACACGTTCCTCTGAAACCTTTTTAATTTATCGCACCGTTGTCATTTCTAAGTGCATCAAGGGCCGTGCCCTCCTTCGTACAGTTGTAGAAAGAATTTAGTCCTTGTGCACATTCCCATCCACCCAAGTGATGGAAAGGTCTAATACTTTCTCTTTCAAATATCAATATTTTCCTTTGAAAATCCATTTATATTTGTACCAACACCTCAATTCTTGAAGCCTAACTCTAAATAACCATTTAAAGGTCGACACCACTTTGTCAACGACATTTTATAGAGGTTAATGCCATTTAAGAGTCCTTTGATTCCTCTCCTCCTTTTAGGTCAGAATTATAGTTTTTAGTCGATTTATATCAAAACATTTTATATATTTATGATTGTGGGGATGAGTGTTGGTTTACTTTTTTATTTTGAATTAATATTATGGAATTTTATTTTAACAACTTCTAATTTTATTTTCAAAAACAAAATCTAAAAGTAAAGTATAGTAGTAATCGCATGTGTACAACGCAATGTGAATGTCGAACAGTATATGTTATTTGGTTTAGAGGGATAGTTATTATTTATGTAGTTGATGTTGATTAAGGGTGTGATTTGGTAATTATTCAGAAATTAGATGAAACCACTTAATTTAAATGTTCTCTTACATTTCAAACTTGTTACAGATTTCTTACATGACTACATTTGATCAAAACCGTTTTTAATAGTTACTTACTTTTATGTTATGTGGTTTGTATTTACTTGGGGGGTTAATTTTGTTAATGTTGCATCAGTGTTCAGTTAGTCTTTGTTTAGAAAAGCCTTTCATTGTACCCTCGTAAGGCATGTGATTTTATAGTGGTATTGTAGAATAATCTGATGAAACATTCCAATTGAAAGGTTGTATGTTGTACATTTAATTTTGTTACCAAATACGTACCTTTAAAACAGTAACTCATTATCACAACATCACATACATTAAGACTGATGTCCCCATAACAAGACGTGTATAGTAATTTCATCATTATGTAGGCCCTTTTGTGGGCTCTTTTAATTAGTGGAATATGAATACTTGATAACCCCTTTAATGACAAACTGGGTCGCTTTGGAGTACAAAATTGTTGAGTAAAGTAGTAAGTGGTTTTCCGTTTGCCTGCAATGCAAAACATTAACACCATGAAGATTCTTAAACTCTTTCCTCCTCGTAAGCGAGACGTAAGTAATGTCAAAGCCCCGTTGTAGGGAGGGGAATTGTTTTTTCTAGTTTTGCATCATGGTAACGAGGGAAAAGAAGTATGTTAGTCCAGCAGATGCTCTTAGGCTTAAAGTAGCTTAAAAAGCCTTGTCCGTGAATCCGTATAAACGTCCAACTTGGGACGCTCAAAATGTCTCATTGGGAACAAGCCCTTCAGCACATAACAATCCTGTCATTGAACGAAGGCACAGCCCCCACATGTTACACGCTCAGAACAAAGGAGGGGAGCCAACTAATAATATCGATTGGAACAATCAAAAGAAAAGAACATGAAAGCAAATCTAGAATAATCTCTTTAGTCTAGAACATGCATCAATAGTACAAATGAATAAATAACTCAATAATATTGAAACCCCACCTTAAGTTTTTTTAGAGACAACACTCCTCTCTTTACCTGCGGGAGGAAAAGAAAATCAAATATATCCTGGAAACAAGTGAAGAAGTTAATAAAACTAATTATTGTGCTAATCAGTTGAACACAATAAACTCAGGAAATATAGATGTAGACCCAAATTTTAATAGTAATAATGAGGTAATTTAAATTCTAACATAACAACGCAATAATCTTTTGCATCATTTAGTGCATATAATTGTGAGATAGAACAATAATGCTTTGTATGGCATGACGATAATTGACCATTTAACAATTTGAATCTTAGAGCATTGATTATGTGGTGCATCATGCTAAATTTTACATTAACATTTTTGTTTGTCCTTTAGCCAGATTCCACAGATTGTCCTGGAGCGTGCAGTCATATATTGCACCCTTTAATAAATGCTCAAGATTCGCATAATTTATTCAATATTCCATTCAACCAACCAATAAGTAATAAAAATCAAATGTCAACATATGAAATCAAAGTTTAAAATAACATGTTCGTTACTAAAATCTAAATACCTCCAAGCAAATAAACTCCTCAAATTAAAAAAAGTGCACTATAATTGTGTTGACCTATCTAAATACCTTTATGACCTATCTAATAAGAGGTAGATTTGGGCAATTTATCGAACCATAATTGGTTGTATTATTGAATATAGGGAAAAGGATAGAATTATAATTCAAATCAAGGATCTGGTGGCCCGGTAGATGATTTTGTTCTATCAACCTTGTATCGATCAATTCCTCTAGCATGAGTACTTTATTAGGTAAAATTTTAATATGTCACCATCATATTAGGCAAATTCACTTAGTATGCTACCTACTTTCTTTCCATTAGTGGTGTCATTTGTGAAATTCTAGGCTTTTCTCGCCCATGTGGCAGCTTTGGTTTTCAACTGTACAATGATCTTCTCATTTTCTTCAATAAGATATTGTAGTCCATAGATCATTTTTCCTTGAGTACTATTCCTGAAGCGGGGACAATCCTCTAAGTCACCATAGTTCTGCAACAGAAAAAATATGAAAGCTAAGCAGTTATTTCTCGTCTAATACCACGACTAAATATTACTATTTTACTATAACATGAAGATTTCAAGCCATAATTTCAGACTGTGCATTACTTAACTTATAAACTACAATCAAACTCCTTTCAATATAGATTGAAACGCATACACCCTAAATCATAAATTTGTAACAAATCACTTAAGATCTCTCTAGTTATTTCATGTAGTGTTGGCATACAGGCTTTCAAAACTGACAAAAGAGATACCCACAGTTTTTTTACAGGAGGAAAAATTCAGTAATTAAATGGATTTTTTTCTTCTAGCACTTATTTCTAAGCAACTCGTATTCTAATCCACAAGGAATAGATGACTAGTTATCATGATCATTAGCATGAACCCATAGCTCTCCTCATATGAAAAGATAAAACACCGAATGAAAGAATATGACCATCACTTTCGTGATATTGTCATCTCCTGAATTCATGCCAAAAAATGGTCCCAAGAAAACCAAATGCAGCCAATAAAAAAAATTGCGCAAATTTAGTTAAAACAAAATTATTTAAATATTGCTACAAAATGTAGAAATGAGTCCTTAAAAGGTTTTTTTGGGGGAAGTGTTTTCTTAAAATCTATGAGAGGTGAATAGATCAATACAATACAACTAATTCACATGATAAAGTATGGTGACTATTCTCCAACTTGTCGGTACTCCTCCGTTGAATAGGAAAACTATGCCTGAAATACTCACACTATGAATACAGCCATTTCAACGTCCTCTCCAGATGAGAGGGATGGGATGACATGGTGGCATGCATTTTTTTTTGGACAAGGCATGGGATTTCTAAAAGGGAAGCCATACACAGTTGCATACATATGCTCAGGGATTCAACCCCTTCTTTGACCAGGAAAAGTAATTTTTTTAACTGTGTATATACTTTGAAGATGATAACGAGCCTAGAAGTGATCTGGTTTCACGCTTTGTTGATCAAGTATCAGGAGGGGCAGGTGTGTGTATGTCAAAATATGTATGTGATAATGATCTGCTAAAACAATGTACATAAACAATTGATGTGAGGAATCAAAGCTTAGAGCTCGACAACATTTCTGGATAGCTTTTCAAATTGCAGGCCGGCACAGGGTTCACCATAATTTGATTTTGACAACTTAACTAGCTCAGTTGAAGATCAATACCGTGAACGGACATTGCCTGTAAGGAGTTTGTGCCTTCAGAGGACAATCACTTACCTCAGTCAAATGATATAACAATTGGTGAAATAACTATGAAGGAACCCTTGGGATTCTTGGTCCACTGCCAGGTGTTGGCTCTACATATGTATCATTATTAGTATTAGTATTTACTCTTTAAAAATTCAAATGCTCATTGACTTCTTTGTTTCAAATGAATGAGTAATCATGACATTTTTCCATTTACAGATTTTTTTGAAGGAGGTTTTCCAGACAAGAGAAAGAAGGAATGAAACCCAATTCACACATAGATTCCCCACAAAGGGCTCACAACACCTACTTTTTCAATAAAGTCTTTTCATGAATTTATTAAATTGGGTATTCGAAGAAACGGTTAAATGTTGTTTTGGTGGTTAACCTAGGTAGGAAGCAATGGAGGATACATTAAAATTTTTACAGACTCCCTTTGAAGAGCTAGTTGGGGCCCTATTGACATACAAACCTTGTTGAGCTTAAACTCAGACACCATTGCTGGGAGAGGGATTCTTCCTCATGTTTGCCACTCATTTTTTTTGTTTTCGTAGGGAATGTTTATCTCTTTTTTGATTTACTCTCCAACTATCAGATACCCCTAACGAAATTTAAATGCTGGTTTTGGCAAATTACCTTTATAGAGAAATCAGGTTTTAGGTTTCACAACCAACAGTCAACATTGTTTTTGAATGCTTTAATTGCTTTGTTTCCGAAGCCGACGAAACGCAACCCCACTTCAAGTGAGTCGAGTCGGTTTTTCAGACCTTCTTGCGGCGCATCGGGACATGCCTTTATTCCGGAACATGTTTTTGTGGTCGCCTTCTTCCCTATACCCGAATTCCGATTTAGTCCTTTGGGTGCGGTTGTTGAAACTTTTGAAGCCGATCTAAACATCTCATGCTTTTAGTCAATTGTTTCCCCCGACCCAAAACCCGAATTACTCTACACACCTTTGGTCCGGGGTTTTCGACCTCCCGGCATGCCTGACCTGGCGTTAATTTCCCGATTTGTCGGGTGAAGTTGGCACGTGCCAGCTGAGGGTTGTTTAATTGAAATTTTCTTATAAATATGCGGATTTTACAACGTCAGTTTTTACCGAACATGTTTTACTCGTGGATTTTCACGCTGATTCTCCAACCTCGAAACCTGAAACCGCCTGTGCCCGATTTAATCACCCGTTTTCGATCCTTTTCTGTCTCTGGTGGACGGTATTTCTCTCTCCATTCTTTGTTCTTGGTTTTTAGGGATGATTATAGATGGACTCCTTCCCATTCCCTTAAGACGAATGAAAGGCTGCAATGATTCACGATTAAGATTTTTAAACCTTCGCGATTCAGTCCCTTTACTGGATTTAGTGTTAGTGTACGTATGGATGAAACTCGCGGATGAAAATCCGGGCTTCGTATTCCAGGCAGAGAACTAAAGGGAGAAAAAAGTAAAAGTTGCAAGGGGGTGGGGCTGCGTAACCGAGCTTTTTGCTCGTGTGCGATTTTGGGAGAAGGAGTTATGAGGGGTGCGAAAAGGAACAAACGCGGGAAAGAAAAGTGTTGGGGGGGAAGCGACGGTTGGGAGAGGTTGCAAAGTGGAGAAGTAGAAGTCTTTAACGGACGGATCGAGAAGGGAAAGCGAGGGGGAATGGAACAGAGGAAAGAACGAAGGGATGGGGAAAAGAGAGGGAAGGAGTGAGAAATGAAATGTCTCACATTTGGTTGATTGTGTTCGAGTACAAATGAAAGTGAGCCGGGGTGGGAGGCAAGAGAAGGGGGGAAAAGGGAGGAGAGAGTGCCTCTAGAGGGAAGGAGGTGTACGAGTCCCTCCTAGGGAGATAAGTTTCAGAAGTGAGCGTAATACCTCGGCTTTGGAAAGAAGAGTCTAATTTCAGCTTAGCAGTCAAGGAAAGAGGAGCGAGATGGGCGGGGAAGGGGGCGGAAAAATTTCACAATGCTAAAAATGCCCCGGTAGCGTCTTCTTCCCTACCTGGTTTTTAATCGGGCTATCTGGGGGACACAGGGTCGAGGATGGCGAGGGAGGGAGTAAGAATGGAGAGGTGGAAGAGAGACGCAGAGACAAAGGATGAGAGGGCGCAGGACGGATTAAATAGTGGTTCAGAGGGAATGAGCAAAGGTTCTACATAATATCAGGGAGAGGGAGGAGTGAAGGGGTTCGAGGAGGGAGGGGATAAGAGAAGTAGGAGATGGATTGATCATAAAGCGAGCAAAGAAAAGAGGAAAGAAGTAAGAGTAAAAGGGGAGAAGCGTGCAAGGTGCTTCTTCCTGTATAGAGTGTTATCGAAGTAAGACAGAAGAGAGGAAAAGGGTTGGGTGAAGTAGGCGAAAGCCGGAGAGAGAGAGAGAGGAGAGGATGCGAGGAGAAGAACATGATTTTGTAGTGTTTATACAACAAACTAATGGGAACGGGTAGAAGCGGAGATGTTTCGGTCTTTGAAACGATGTAAGGCCTAAAGGAGATCCCTTCTCTTGCCCTTCTCTTCCTTCTCTTTTTTCCGTTGGACCCCTGTTTTTGTCCTGTTCCCTCTTGTCGATCTTGTGCCTAGATCTTATACTATTAAGCCTAGTTCCGGGATACCAGGTTTGTTGGGGTTTTTATCTTTTTCCTTGGGGTTGTTTTTCCAAATATGGTTTATTTCTTTGGAAGTACCACTTTGTGTTTTTTTTTCCCCAGAATTTTGATTTTTGGAATTAAGATATGAATGGTAAAAGAATTTACATTTTAAATTCAACCAAAACCCTGTTCCTTTCCTCCTCCTCTCCTTTTCGGTTTTTGAAAGGTGCCGTGCCAGTATTGAAGACCCGAAGTATATCAAAAGATTTGTTGGCGTGTCGGGCTTTCCTCAGTTTCGACATCTTTTCATCGTGTCGGGGGCTTTCTCAAATTTTCGACTCTTTCAACACTTTCAGCGTGTCAGGCTTTCTCAAGTTTCCGGCATCTTTCAACGTGTCGGGCTTTCTCAAGCTTCCGACATCTTTTGGTGTGTCGGGCTTTCTCAAGTTTCTGACATCTTTCAGCGTGTTGGGCTTTCTCAAGTTTTTCCGGACATCTTTCAACGTGTCGAGCTTTCTCAAGTTTCCGACATATTTCAGCGTGTCGGGCTTTCTCAAGTTTCCAACATCTTTCAGCGTGTCGGGCTTTCTCAAGTTTCCGACATCTTTCAGCGTGTCGGGCTTTCTTAAGTTTCCGACATCCTCAGCGCATCGGGTTTTCTAGATATCCCGACATACTCCTCAGTGTGTCGGACTCTTCCGTTCTTCCGGCATCTCCAGTAGGTCGGGATTTCCACAGTGTGTAACATCTCCTGATCTCTGAAACTCTCTTCCTTCAACATCCTTCATGTCGGACCCTGGTCCATCGCAAGAAAAGGCTGAGAAGTCAGGAAGAATGAAATACAAGTTCAGAAAGGTGGAGTCTCTGTCATATATCGATTGCAATTATGACATCCGAGATACAGAGCTCGGGAATATAGATATTAAAGATTTCTGGAGTAGGGTAAGGAGTTCCTCCCAAAATCCGTGGATGAAAGCGATAGCCGAGAGTGGCTTACCTCTTGCAGCGGGTTTTCCCATGTCCGCTCAATGCCCTGAATTCATCTTATCCTGCGCTTCCAGTTATGACTCTGTTTCTCGTTCTGTGAGAAATCAGGCAGGAGAAGTAGTGATCAAATTGGATGGAGGTTACTTTGATGACCTCCTCAAAATACCAAATTTTAAAGAATATGGAGAGTTGGATGTCAAGTCAGCTCAGAAAACCTGGGATAACGATCAGGAAAATTGTATCAAGCATGTAAATAAGAAGTTCCTGATCAAGGCCAAACCGGTTGTCTCCAGATTCCCAAGACTTATCCCCAGGAGTGATTTCGTCCAGGAGATCAATGACATCATCACTTTGTTGAGTCAGGTTTTCGGTCTACCTGAATCAAATGTGTTCCAAGGGTGGATGTATCAATTCATGATCACCATCAAGAAGAATCAACAAGGGATTGACTGGGGCACTCTCATTAGTAATGAGATAGATTCCCAACTGACAACAGTCTTGTCCACAGGGAAATTTTATATGTCTTCATATGTCACATATGCAGCAGCCGGGATGAGGAACTATCCCGGGTTGGATACCAAGGGAAGTAGGACAGGGAGCCATGTGTATCAATACTTCCCTCAACTGTCAAGGAAGGGATCCCAAGACCAATTCAGAAGGGTGAATGACGCCTTCTTTTATGAAAACATCTGCAGGCTAAACCCTGAGTTGAGGAAGACAAGAGTCTCAGATGAGGCCTGGATTGAAGTTTCCAAATGGGGATGTGTCTTCTTACAATTCAAGAAGTTCACATATCTTCGGGTGGTTATGTACTCGGGGGATCCTTTCCGTCTGCCCCGATATCCAGGAGATAAACTGATATTGATGGAATTGGTTAGGCAACTGTTGGATTTCCATAAATTCCAACAAAGTAAACATAAGGCTGTTGTATCCTTCCCAATTTCTATTGGGAGATACACTTGTTCAATAGTGGTAAAAGCTAAAAATGTTATCCATGAGCTTCAGGACAAGTTGAGGAAGCATATGAAGCCCCAAGACGGGTTTGACATTCGAGGAGTCCTCAGGACGTATGGAACCCTGCACCTACACAGGCCAAGCATAGAGGACATTTGGATTGATTTGCGTGATGAGGTTGTTGTTCGCAGGAAGGATCATAGCAGATTGAAAATTGCTGAGATTTAAACACTTGAGCTTGCTGATTTACCAGAAGGTACTAGTGACAATGAAAGTGTTTTGGATCTTTCCTATGATGGACTAAATGAAGATCAATATGTTTTCCCACCTATTGATTGGTCAATCAGTGAAAAAGCCTCCATCACAGATAGGTCGGCTCGGATTCTTGCACGCACCAAAGAATGGCTCTCCTCTTGGGGAATGAGTTTTAAAGATGATAAGTTTTCAGAGTTGGCTGCTTCAGAGGCGAGGCCCTCCAAAAAGGAAAAGGACAAAAAATCTTCTAGGGGGCCTATAAAGGTCAAGATTGTCAAAAAGAGGAAAGAAAGAGAAATCTCTTCAATTGTTTCTCCAGTTGAAATGGTGAATGTGCCAGAATCACCAACACCACCAGAAATAGGAGAAATTACTTTGGAAGGAGAAGGAAGCCAGCCTCTAGTTTCACCATTTGCTGATTGCTCAACTAAAGAGATCTTATCTCTTGCATCCAAGGCTTTCGAGTCTGAATCTGTGCCTCTTTCCTCACAACCACTCCTACCTCCTTATTCTCCATCAACTTCTTCAGTAATGGCCAGTATTTTCTCTGGACTTTCACCCCTCTCTGCTGGGACCCAAGTGATCACCAACACGCCCCCTCCTGTGCCTCTTTTTATTGGATCTACTACCACGTTGGTAGCTATTCCCCCTCCACTAGTAGAATCTTCTCCCCTTGAGAGTATGATACCAGCTTCTATAACCGTGGCAACTCCCTCTGATACGGTGTAATGGCTACTCGAGCAAACTCCGAGGAAGAGGAAGGTGATTGTGCCCCTACCAACCTTTGATTTCAGCTCACTCAAGGCTCCTACTACTAAATCAGGCAAGAAACCCAAAATAGTTTCAAGGGTTTTGGTGGACGCTTCAGGAGATAAGTTCGCAGAGATAGCCACTCCCACGACTGACAAAACTAAAGAAGACATAACAGCCTCTGATTATCAGATAACCAGGGTGGCTCTAGGAAGAGTGACTACAGAAGGGGTGTAACAAGATGCGTGGGATGCCACAAACATGTTGTGCCAGAAGTTGAAAGAAACAAAAGACAGCAGAGATGAGCTTAAAGGAAAAGTGGAGCAGTTGACTGAGGTTTTGCTTAAACTCTCAAAACCCCTTGAATCCATACCATCTTCTTCTGTCCTTATCGGATTTGATTTCTCATCAATACCTACAATTTAGAAGATTGCTAAAAAAGGAAGAGTGGTCGATGAATGGATCCAAAGGTTACTCCAACAGGGGAAGGAGGTGATACAAGACGTTGTGAAAGTTCATCAATCTATGGGGGATATTCAAAAGGATGGAGAGAAGATGGATGATGAGTTTTCTCAAGAAATTGGACATCTTGATTTGACTTATGAAGCTCTCCAAGTATTAAAGCAAATACCAGCACATCTCTTGGTAGAAGAAGGCGTTATCCCACATACGGATAAGCATTTTCAGCTGACTAAAGCCATCAAGTTCAGGGTGAGGATTCTCAACGAAGCCTGCGCTAAGTTGAGAGAATCAAGGGATAAATTGATTGATGGAAAAAGTGATTTGGAAGAAGAGTTGCTGAAGATTTGTCCAAAGGTGTCAGTTGGAAACTCAGGTGTCCTATCAGCAGATGATCTTTTCAAACAAGTCCAAGAGTCTGTTTAGCATGAACCAATGCACGGATTTGGTATTGAGATCATTGATCGATTTGTAAGAATTGAACATTATTTTGAGGCCTTGAGAAAGCTCAGCAAAAGATTGAAAAAGCTTCCCAGCGGTGCTAGTGATATCCATGAAACCTGCAAAATTTGGAATGATCATTCTACTGCACCTGACGAAAATGAAATGCAAGGCATAATTCGAAGGTTCTAAGAATTTCGGAACAAACAGGTGCAGCTAGAGGAAGAGAAAGATGAAGGAGCGAAAGATGATGATTTAGATTAATTCTTGATGTTTCATGTCATTTCAATCTTGAAATCGACATGTCTTTTTCATTTCTGTTTCGTCATATAGGAAGCAAATTTTTACTTGGTTTCCTGCGTGAGAGTCAAGCAAAATAGAACTCTTTTTAAAGAACACTATTTTCTAGGATTTATCCTATTTTCTCTCATTCCCTTTTATTATAAATAAGGGATGCTTATGCATTCCAAAGGGTCGAGATTTTTTGTAATATTCGGAGCTATTGGAAAGAAGAAAAACTTTGTGTTTTCGTTCAATCATTTCAAAGAATAGGAGTTGATATTATTTCACAAACTTTGTGTTGTGGGATATATCTTTCTTAAGACATTGTTCTTACGTTCATGATCTTAAGCTATTCTTTGCATAGTATCTTATTGTTTCTAATTATCTCAGACATTATATTTATGATCTAAAGCTCGTATGATTATTTCGTGCTCTTGCGTTTACTTGAAAGAAAATACGTTTCTCTCATTTCCTTTCCATTGTGCTTCTTTCATTGTAATAGTTTCTAACCCCGTTCATTTACGGAAGCAATACCTTTGAATCGTGTGAATGCAGATTTCAGGATTCTATCCCAACCCCCAATGGTTAGATTAGTGTGAATACTGTATATATTGTTTTCGCTGTGTTTTAGATTAGTAGCAAACAGGCAGCCTCACCTATCTTTGAGGAGAGATTTAATCCCATATACTGTGGTTGGACCTCATATTTTGGGTTGACAAAATATCCAACCAACAAGGTGTCAACCTCATAACCTAATCTTATTTTAACAGTTCATAGACAAGCATTGTTGAAACCAAATACATAACCAAAGATACAATATTGAATGAGGTTAAGGGTGAAACCAGACACTGGTGATTCTTCTCTGTAGATGTATCTCAATACGTCCTCTTAAGCCTCTGCCACCTTGAGCTGGGTGATAGGAACTATTCTTTCCCAGACTTAAACACAAGACCTCGATGCAGCAAAAATAATGCTCAATGCAGAATGAAACAAAGCTCGAGCTAGATGTGTAATAATTTGCCTTGGTTGTTATAGAGTATTTAAAGGCTATTTCCATAGGGGGGACGCCTTTGGAGTAATAAGCTCTGCCATAAAATCTAACACTGTAAATTAGCTACTTCCCCACGATTTGGATGAACAACCAAACATTTCTGTATAATAACAGAGTGCCACAGCATGGAAATGACATAATTTTTCTACTCTTTTTTCAGGTTCAGGCAATACAACTTCTCCAGGCGTGGCCGTTGAGTTGCATCTTATAATAGGGTTTCGTGTCAGGGCCTCGATCTCTCCAACAGAAGAACCGGATTCCTTAACATAACCACAAGCTACACCCGCATTCAATTCGTAGGAAAAAACATTGAACTAACAGACAACGGTCCCGAAGCCGAGGAATGGGTAACAAAAGTAACAGAATTGCTCAGACATTCATTGGAAAAAACACTACCATTCAAATAAAATACGGGACCACTGCAAAACAATTACCAGATCCAATACCATAAACCTTCGAGAAAAAATCCAAACCGATTACTAAATCTTACTAATGAATTGGCCAATGCAATATGAAATCTTATTTGATTTTGATTAACTCATTTTTGTCTTTGTAATTTGTAGGGAACTAGTAGCACTTTGAGCCAAGATGTTGACAACGATAGCCTCTTATCTGAGTGGAGACTTTCATGTTAATAGAGATAACTCTACATTGTATTCAAAAAGCTCCTGTAGATATTCTTATGTATCCAAACTAGTAAGCATTCTTAACCTCCAATATACATAAAAGTGTAAATTACACTAAATTTTATGCACTTGCATCTAATGTGTGAGCACCTTTAGATGCTATGTTTCTGATGAGTCTTATTTTTTGTCTTTTGTTTTTATGCAGTTGCTATTTTTTTAGAAAACATGCAAGAGGAATATCTGTACCATGAAACACAATAGTTACCATAATTGTTGTGCAAACTATCCACAAGGAGCATATCTTAACCACCATGCTAATATGTGTTCTACAAGGAGTCTATCTGAACCACCAGACTAACTACCAAAGTCAGGAATAATGTAGTTGGGCTTTTAAAGGAGTGTATCTTAACCATCCAGCCTAGCCACTGAAGGAGTTGAAAGTGATTTTTCTAAGAAAACCAAATTGCAACATTAAATTTCTCATTACGTACCTTCTTTGTAGCAGCTCGCCAGTCATGCTTCTCAACTTCTGATCTCCCAGCTTTACCAGCATTTCAGTCGAGGTTCGGGAGATTTCAACATTAGTTTAACTTTACACAAACAGTCATAAATGTCTCCAGGAGTAAAAAGAAAACATGTCTTCCCCTCTTGCTCAGGAGATATGATGTCTAGAATTCCCACCTAACTTGATGCTATAATAGGAACCCCCAAAAGACATGGCTTCCAAACAACAAAACCTAAGGTTTCTGATTCTGAAGGAGTAACAAAAACATCCCCAGTAACATATGCCTAGGGAAAGTTCCTCCCATGCAACATACTAGTAAATACAACATGCATGTCTGCAAAAAAAATTTCAAGTTCCATCCTGTATGAAAAGCCCAAATATTTACAGGCAAACAAACATAAGTTAGCACCCATCCCTACCATCAAGGAAGCATTTTCAATTACATTCAGGTCTTTAGGCCTAGTGCATGCACACTTTTACCTATATGGTCCATCTCTTATAAATGCAAGGTTGCACATCAAGTAGTCTATCCACGAGCCTACAAAATAAGAGTTGTTACACAATATGATCGAACCAATTGACTCCTAGTAATAATTTCAAACCACATCAACTATGAAAGTAATTAATGTATCCTTCCAAATCAAATAACTTATATACCGGTTTGGCATTCACATTGAAATGTACACATGCGATTGCTAGTGTTATATTTTGTCATGAATATTAAATTTATAATCTGTAGTGTATGTGTAATATATATATATATAATAGAGAGAGAGAGAGAGAGAGAGGACATTCAAGTATATATAGAGAGAGAGATGCGGAGGTTGTAATATAGAGACAGAGAGTGATGTGGAGGTCGAATCCCGGTCAGGACGGGGGACAATTTGAGGTCCTTGCTTACCAATCACGACAAGTCATGTTTATTTTGACATGTAAAATACTAAAAAACGTCTAAACGCGACTGCATCACTCATCGTCGCTATAAATTTGCGAGGCACACACGGGTTAATCTATTCCATTTCTCATCTCATTTCAATTGAATCAAGCTTGTCGTTCAATACTCAAGATGTTTTTCTTCCTCCTTCCTCTGCTACTTCTTCGCAGCTCACATTTTCTTCTTCTTATTATTCCTGATCAACATACTCTTCTCATTTTCAGGGATTCCCTCGCATACGACCCATTCAATTATCTGCACGATTGGTCTCCCAATCACAACACATGCAATTGGACTAGTGTTGCCTGCTCTTCCCCATTGGCAGCGGATGTTTTCCCCTCCTTCTTCCTCATCCTCAGTTAAAGCAAGATACATACTCTATCAAGATTGTGTACCATCCCAGTATCCCAGATAATGTGACTCACTGGCAAGTTCAATGATGATCAACAGGTGTTGGCTTTTCTAGAAAAGGCTGAAAATTTCAGTGAGTTATACTTTGAAGGTTCAGAATCAGCCTTCTGTGAAACTATCTCAGATCCATATCAAGAGGTTGATGGTGAGTTTATCCAGCTTAAAGGCAACAAGATACCAAAAGGTTTGGTTTCTTTGGAGGGTTTGTTTGACAAGCATGATCGTTTTATTCAAAACAAAAGGCAAGTTGAAGGAGCTTCTTCTCTGAGGTAGATCAAATCAATCTAGGTTCGTCTGATCAACCTCGGATGGTGAATATTGGGAAAATGTTGTTCCCCTGAAGAAAAAAAAAAAAGATTCACTTCACTTCTGAAGAGATACATGGATGTGTTAGCCTGGTCTTATGCAGATTTAAAATCCTTCAAGCCCAAAAAGACGTACAACACAGTATCCTTTGAAGCCTGATGTGAAGCCGTATAGGCAAAAGCAAAGACATTACAATCCCAAGATCTCAGGGACTATCCTTGCGGAAATTCAGAAGATGTTGGATGCCAGAATTATTTTTCCAATCTATCACTCCACTTGGATTGCTAACATCATCCCTGTCAGGAAAAAGAATGGTGAAATCTGAATCTATGTTGACTTCCGGAACCTGAATTAGTCTTCACTGAAGGATAACTATCCCTTGCCTATCATGGATCAGGTATTACAAACTGTTACTGGATCAGAAATGCTATCCATGCTCGATGGATTTTCAGGATATAATCAAGTTGAGGTAACTACGGAGGATCAACACAAGACGGCCTTCACAACCCCATGGGGTACCTTTGCTTACAGGAGGATGCCTTTCGGCTTGATCAATGCCGGAGCCACCTTTCAGAGAGCTATGGACTTGGCATTCAGAGACCTGATGGGCAAGGTCATAGTTGTGTATTTAGATGACTTGACCATTTTTCTCTAAAAAATGGAGTGATCATTATGATCATTTAGAGCAAGTACTTTTGAGATGCAGGCGTCACGGGATTTCATTAAATCCCAAGAAGTCCATGTTTTGGGTGACCGAAGGAAAATTGCTGGGTCATATCGTGACTAGAGAAGGAACCAAAAATGACCCAGAAAGGGTAAAGGCCATTCAGAGCTTACCCCCTACCCACAAGTAAAACTGGAGTTCATTCTTTCTTCGGAAAGGTTAATTTCCTAAGAAGGTTTGTACCCGATTCGCTAACAAAACCAAGGATATCCTTGGGATGATGAAAGGAAAAGTTCCATTTCGATGGAGTACAGAAGGGAAGCTTGCATTCGAAGAAATAAAAAGGGCAGTTGCTTGCGCTCCTATCCTAGTATGTCCAGACTTCAAAAAGATTTCATCATGTACAGCTACGCCTCTGCTCACACAGTGTCAGCCATCCTGATGATGCAGGGAATGGGGAAGGCATTGAAGCTCCCATCGCATTTATGAGCTGCCCATTGAAGGAACATGAATTAAAGATGTCTCAAATTGAAAAGCATGCTTATGCGGTGGTACGAGAGGGGTGAAACATTTCAGGTACTATGTGCTGAATTCCCATACTCTCGTTCTCGTTCCCGACACTGCCGTTAAATCCATTTTGACTCAACAAGAGCTGGGGGGGAGTCAACGAGAGGTACCTGGATAGCTAAAGTTCAGGAGTACGACTTGGACATCAGACCTACCAAGTTGGTACGAGGAAGGGGCCTGTGCCAATTGATTGATTGCAGAAAATCATGCTGAAGCAGAATGTGAAAAGACTCAAGATACTTCTTCAGAGCTGCCCATGGTGCTTTTCGTGAGTACAACTGATGAATGGTACACGGATATTGCTTTTTTCTAACTTATGGTGAAATGCCCCCCCCGCATTTAAGCCAAAGGAGAAGAGGACAGTCAAGTTGAGATCTGCAAAATACCTTTTGTGGGATAACGGAATATACAAGAAAGGTATTGATGGTGTTTCTGCGTTGTGTTGATAAATCACAACAGGTAAAGTTGTTAGAGTCCTTCCATAGCCTAGCATGCGGAGGACATTTTTCATCTTCTGTAACAGCTTATAAGATCCTACGGGCTAGGTACTATTGGCCTACTCTCTTTCGGGATTCAGCAGAGTGGGTGTCCAAGTGTAGCTTGTCAACATTTCGTTGGCCGTCCCAAGTTAGCAGCTCTTCCCCTGAAGCCCGTAGTGATTGAAGAACCTTTTCGCCAGTGGGGAATTGATTTCATTGGAACATTGAATCCTGCCTCCAGTGCCAGACATAATTACGTGCTGACTGCTACAGACTATTTTACCAAGTGGGTAGAAGCCGCACCAATCAAGCAAGCAACCTCTGAAGCTGTTTGCAAGTTCCTTAAAGAAAATATAATTGTCAGATTCGGTGTGCCTCACAAGATTGTAGCTGATAATGCCTCTAATTTCTCGTCGCATGAGTTGACAGAATTTTGCTATGGATTCGGCATCACTTTGGCTCACTCATCTGATTATTATCCCCAAGGCAATGGGCAAGCTGAATCCAGCAACAAGAACCTGGTTACCATAATTAGAAAACTAGTAGATGAAAACCAGAGGACATGGCACAAAGCATTGTATGATGCGTTGTGGGCTGATCGGATTACCCCAAAGCGAGCTATAGGAATGTCCCTTTCCAAGTACTGTACGGGATTGATGCTGAGATCCTATTCAGTAGAATTGCCAGCCTTACAGTTGGCAAAAGCAGTTGAAGATATGGCCTTTCAAAATTCTATTGAGAAGAGGGTTATGTACCTAGCCAGGCTAGAAGAGGAACGAAGCAAGGTGGTTGATCGCATCGCAGATCATCAGAGCAGAGTGAAGAAATTTTTTGACAAGAAATCAAAGCAGCGTAATTTCCAGATTGGAGACCTGGTGTTGCTTTGGGATAAGAGGAGGGAGCAGAAAGGAATGCACGGGAAGTTCGATTCTTTGTGGAAACGAACTTTTAAGATCCATGAGCTGAATGGTGAAAATAGTTTCCTTCTATCATAGCTGGATGGAGGGTTGCTCCCTTTGCCTTTCATCAGACAACATATAAAGTCTGTTCCATCACTAATGCAAGATGTTCTCTTGCATTGTACATACTTTACTATTTGTTGTGTGTTTGCTTTTGCTTTTCTTTCTTTCTTCGTTTTGTTTTGTGTTTCGGTTTTCTTCTTTTCTGACTCCGTAGCCCAATGGATAAAACCAGACATTCTGAGTTCTCTTCCTTTGAATATCACAAATAAATTCCCCAACTGGAGCCAGTTGTTATCTCAGTTTTGAGTTTACGCCAAAACTATCAGATAACCCTACGAAATTTTTAAGCTGGTTTTGCAAAATTGCCTTTATGAGAGAAAATCGGTTTTTCGGGTTTTACCGACAGGACAACATGTGTTTTGAATGCTTTATGTCTTGTGTTCCCCGAAACCTGAAACCCGCTTCAAGTAAGTCGAGTCGGGTTTTCGGACCTTCGTCGCATCGGAACATGCCTTATCCGAAACATGTTTCGTGTCACCTATCTTCCGATACCCGAAGTCCGATTTAGTCCTTCATGTCAGGTTTTCGGAACTTTGAAGCATCTAAACATCTCATGCTTTGTGTCGATTGTTTCCTGCAACCTGAAACCCGAATTGCTCTAAACACCTTTGTGTCGGGTTTTCGGACCTCCCGAGCATGCTGACATGGCGTTAATGCCGAGTTGTCGGGTGAGTTGGCACGTGCCAGCCGAAGTGTATTAATTGCAAATTTTCTTATATATATGCGGATTTCCACGTCATTTTTACCGGACATATTTTTAACTCGTGGATTTTCGTGCATGCTTCTCCAACCTCGAAACCCGAAACTCACCTGTGCCCGATTGAATTGCCCGTTTTCGATCTTTCCTTGCTCTGGTTGAAGGTATCTCTCTCTCCATTCTTTGTTCATGGTTTTTATGGATTGATTATGTATGGAATTCTTCCCATTTTCTTACCAGGTTTGTGGGGTTTTTATTCTTTTTCCTTTTGGGGTTGTTTTCTAAACCGGGTTTATGTTTTAGGGTTTATCTCTTTGGAATTACCACTTTGTGTTATTTCCCCAGAATTTTGTTGTAATTAAAATGTGTTTGGTATATGAATGGTAAAGAAAGAACTTGCATGTTTTAAATTCAACAAAAACCCTGTTCCCTCTTCTCGGGTTTTGAAGGGTGCTTGTGCAGTATCAAAGACCCGAAGTATATCAGAAGATTTGGCAGTGTCAGGATTTCTCGAGTTTCCGACATCTTCAAAGCAGGTTTTCCAAAGTTTCTGACATCTTCAAAGTGCCGGGCTTCCCAAAGTTTCCGACATCTTCAAAAGTGCCGGGCTTTCCAAAGTTTCTGATATCTCAGCGCATCGGGTTTTCTAGATTCCCCGACATCCTCCTCAGTGTGTCGGGACTCTTCCATCCTTCCGGAATCTCCAGTAGGTCGGGATTTTCACAGTGTGCAACATCTCCTGATCTCCGAAACTCTCTTCCTTCGAAATCCTTCATGTCAGACCCTGGTCCATCGCAAGAAAAGACTGAGAAGTCAGGAAGGATGAAATACAAGTTCAGAAAGGTGGAGTCTCCATCATATATCGATTGCAATTATGACATCCGAGATACAGAGCTCAGAAATATAGATATTGAGGATTTCTGGAGTAGGGTAAGGAGTTCCTCCCAAACTCCATGGATGAAATCGATAGCCGATAGCGGTTTACCTCTTGCAGCGGGTTTTCCCATGTCCGCTCAATGCCCTGAATTCATCTTAGCCTGCGCTTCCAGTTATGACTCTGCTTCTCGTTCTGTGAGAAATCAGGCAGGAGAAGTAGTGATCAAATTAGATGGAGGTTACTTTGATGACCTCCTCAAACTGCCCAATTTTGAAGAATATGGAGAGTTAGATATCAAGTCAGCTCAGAAAGCTTGGGATAACGATCAGGAAGATTGTATCAAGCATGTAAATAAGAAGTTCCTGATCAAAGCCAAACCGGCTGTCTCCAGATTTCCAAGACTTATCCCCAGGAGTGATTTCATTCAGGAAATCAATGACATCATCACTCTGTTGAGTCGGGTTTTTGGTTTACCCGAATCAAATGTGTTTCTAAGGGTGGATGTATTAATTCATGATCACCATCAAGAAGAACCAGCAAGGGATTGATTGGGGCACTCTCATTAGTAATGAGATAGATTCCCAAATGACAACATTCTTGTCCACAGGGAAGTTTTATATGTCTTCATATGTCACCTATGCAGCGGCCGGGATGAGGAACTATCCCAGGTTGGATACCAAGGGAAGCAAGACGGGGAACCAGGTTTATCAGTACTTCCCTCAATTGACAAGAAAAGGGATCTCAGGACCAATTCAGAAGGGTAAATGACGCCTTCTTTTATGAAAACATATGCAGGTTAAACCTTGAATTGAGGAAGACAAGAGTCTCAGATGAGGCCTAGGCTGGAGTTTCCAAATGGGGTTGTGTCTTCTTGCAATTCAAGAAGTTCACATATCTTTGGGCAGTCATGTACTCAGGGGATCCTTTCCGTCTGCCTCCGATATCTAGGGGATAAACTGATATTGATGGAACTTGGTTAGACAACTATTGGATTTCCATAAGTTCCAACAAAGTAAACATAAGGTTGCTGTATCTTTCCCAATTTTTATTGGGAGATACACTTGTTCGACAGTGGTGAAAGCTAAAAATGTTTTCCATGAGCTTCAAGACAAGTTGAAGAAGCATATGATGCCCCGAGACGAGCTTGACATTCGAGGAGTCCTTAGGGCATATAGAACCCTACACCTACACAGACCAAGCATAGAAGACATCTGGATTGATCTGCGTGATGAGGTTGCTGTTCGCAGAAAGGATCATAGCAGATTGACAATTGCTGAGATTCAAACACTTGAGCTTGCTGATTTACCAGAAGGTACTAGTGACAATGAAAGTGTTTTGGATCTTTCCTATGATGGACTAAATGAAGATCAATATGTTTTCCCACCTATTGATTGGTCAATCAGTGAAAAAGCCTCCATCACAGATAGGTCGGCTTTGATTCTTGCATCCACCAAAGCATGGCTCTCCTCTTGGGGAATGAGTTTTAAAGATGATAAGTTTTCAAAGTTGGTTGCTTCAGAGGCGGGGCCCTCCAAAAAGGAAAAGGACAGGAAGTCTTCTAGGGGGCCTATAAAGGTCAAGTTTGTCAAAAAGAGGAAAGAAAGAGAAATCTCTTCAATTATTTCTCCAGTTGAAACGGTGAATGTGCCAGAATCACCAACACCACCAGAAATAGGAGAAATTACTTTGGAAGGAGAAAGAAGCCAGCCTCTGGTTTCACCATTTGTTGATTGCCCAACTGAAGAGACCTTATCTCTTGCATCCAGGCTTTGGAGTCTGAATCTGTGCCTCTCCCCCTCACAACCACTCCTACCTCCTTATTCTCCATCAACTTCTTCAGTAATGGCCAGTATTTCTCTGGACTTTCACCCCTCTCTGCTGGGACCCAAGTGATCACAAACACGCCCCCTCCTGTGCCTCTTTTTATTGGATCTACTACCACATTGGTAACTATTCCCCCTCCACTAGTAGAATCTCTCCCTTGAGAGTATGATACCAGCTTCTACAACCAGTGGCAACTCCCTCTGATACGCCGCAATGGCTACTCGAGAAAAAACTCCGAGGAAGAGGAAGGTGATTTGTACCCTACCAGCCTTTGATTTCAGCTCACTCAAGGCTAGAAGATTGCTAAAAAGGAGAGGGTCATGAATGGTCCAAAGGTACTCCAACGGGAAGGAGGTGATACCGACGTGTAATTGAGTTCGCCGGGGTGCAATAATTGGTGGGGGGGAGTATCTTGCACATTGGATTGAAGAAGATGGGTGTAAATTGGTATGATGAGATTTGAATCCTAGACAAGAAAATTGGGGGGGAATACACTAAAAAAGAGGAGAAGAAGAAGAAGAGGTATTTAAACTTAGATGAGCGCTCAGCAAGAATCATTAAAGGGCAAGAGGTACACAGCACAACATCGTCTTGGTAAGAGAAGAGAGGAGGAGGCAAAGTTATCACCAGGCAGTCGGGGAATGAAAACATTTGTCAGCTGACTAAGCCAGCAATGTCAGGGGGGAGAGGAGATGTTAATTCGTCATCAGCGTAAATCCTGGTCCTCAGGACTAAGAGAATATTAGAGTCATCGCGAGGGGGGTACATTAGGATGGGTATGGGAAGAAAAAGTTATAAAAGTGTGTGGGGAAAGAACAGAGGATAAGGTGGCTGAGAAGGAATTTTCCCAAAGGGTTGGTCGACATTTGGGAAGGAAGCGATCGTTCTACAGCAGATAGGGTGTCAATAGTTCAAACACAAAGTCCAAGGAGTCGTTTTATTCGGACTGGGAGCCAATGCAGGGGGAAACGGGGGAATTGGGGTGGGGTATGATTGTGGAGATGCATTAAATGATCGAGTGAAATTGGAAAAATTAGACGTTGAACTTAGAGTGTATGAAAGCACGTTGGGTAAACGAAACATGTCATCAGGACAAGACTCATTTAAAAAGCTAATCCCCGAGGCAAAGGGCGAGAGTATAGTATGTCCATGGAAAAAGCCGTTGCAAAATTGGAATGACATCATTCTATGGGGGGAAAGGGGGTGCAGGGCTCTGCTGGTACAAAAGCCTGACCGAATAAATTAAAGTCAAGGCAATAATAACAGAGGGAAAAAATGTGGGCTAAAAGAATTCGGAGGAACAAAACTGTGCAGCTAAGGAGGAAGAAGGGAACCAGAAAAATGGAGGACGGAAGAATGGGTGGGACTGTTTAATTCGTTCTGTGATGTAATTCAAAACATGTCATTTGCAAAAGGCTCTGAAAATCGACGGATACCTGGGTATTCCATATTTCGTTTTATTTTTGCGTCATATTGCAGCACTTTTACTTGGTTTCCTGCGTGAGAAGTCAGCAAAATAGAACTCTTTTTAAAGAACACTATTTTCTAGGATTTATCCTATTTTCTCTCATTCCCTTTTATTATAAATAAGGGATGCTTATGCATTCCAAAGGGTCGAGATTTTTTGTAATATTCGGAGCTATTGGAAAGAAGAAAAAACTTTGTGTTTTCGTTCAATCATTTCAAAGAATAGGAGTTGATATTATTTCACAAACTTTGTGTTGTGGGATATATCTTTCTTAAGACATTGTTCTTACGTTCATGATCTTAAGCTATTCTTTGCATAGTATCTTATTGTTTCTAATTATCTCAGACATTATATTTATGATCTAAAGCTCGTATGATTATTTCGTGCTCTGCGTTTACTTGAAAGAAAATACGTTTCTCTCATTTCCTTTCCATTGTGCTTCTTTCATTGTAATAGTTTCTAACCCCGTTCATTTACGGAAGCAATACCTTTGAATCGTGTGAATGCAGATTTCAGGATTCTATCCCAACCCCCAATGGTTAGATTAGTGTGAATACTGTATATATTGTTTTCGCTGTGTTTTAGATTAGTAGCAAACAGGCAGCCTCACCTATCTTTGAGGAGAGATTTAATCCCATATACTGTGGTTGGACCTCATATTTTGGGTTGACAAAATATCCAACCAACAAGGTGTCAACCTCATAACCTAATCTTATTTTAACAGTTCATAGACAAGCATTGTTGAAACCAAATACATAACCAAAGATACAATATTGAATGAGGTTAAGGGTGAAACCAGACACTGGTGATTCTTCTCTGTAGATGTATCTCAATACGTCCTCTTAAGCCTCTGCCACCTTGAGCTGGGTGATAGGAACTATTCTTTCCCAGACTTAAACACAAGACCTCGATGCAGCAAAAATAATGCTCAATGCAGAATGAAACAAAGCTCGAGCTAGATGTGTAATAATTTGCCTTGGTTGTTATAGAGTATTTAAAGGCTATTTCCATAGGGGGGACGCCTTTGGAGTAATAAGCTCTGCCATAAAATCTAACACTGTAAATTAGCTACTTCCCCACGATTTGGATGAACAACCAAACATTTCTGTATAATAACAGAGTGCCACAGCATGGAAATGACATAATTTTTCTACTCTTTTTTCAGGTTCAGGCAATACAACTTCTCCAGGCGTGGCCGTTGAGTTGCATCTTATAATAGGGTTTCGTGTCAGGGCCTCGATCTCTCCAACAGAAGAACCGGATTCCTTAACATAACCACAAGCTACACCCGCATTCAATTCGTAGGAAAAAACATTGAACTAACAGACAACGGTCCCGAAGCCGAGGAATGGGTAACAAAAGTAACAGAATTGCTCAGACATTCATTGGAAAAAACACTACCATTCAAATAAAATACGGGACCACTGCAAAACAATTACCAGATCCAATACCATAAACCTTCGAGAAAAAATCCAAACCGATTACTAAATCTTACTAATGAATTGGCCAATGCAATATGAATCTTATTTTGATTTTGATTAACTCATTTTTTGTCTTTGTAATTTGTAGGGAACTAGTAGCACTTTGAGCCAAGATGTTGACAACGATAGCCTCTTATCTGAGTGGAGACTTTCATGTTAATAGAGATAACTCTACATTGTATTCAAAAAGCTCCTGTAGATATTCTTATGTATCCAAACTAGTAAGCATTCTTAACCTCCAATATACATAAAAGTGTAAATTACACTAAATTTTAATGCACTTGCATCTAATGTGTGAGCACCTTTAGATGCTATGTTTCTGATGAGTCTTATTTTTTGTCTTTTGTTTTTATGCAGTTGCTATTTTTTTAGAAAAACATGCAAGAGGAATATCTGTACCATGAAACACAATAGTTACCATAATTGTTGTGCAAACTATCCACAAGGAGCATATCTTAACCACCATGCTAATATGTGTTCTACAAGGAGTCTATCTGAACCACCAGACTAACTACCAAAGTCAGGAATAATGTAGTTGGGCTTTTAAAGGAGTGTATCTTACCATCCAGCCTAGCCACTGAAGGAGTTGAAAGTGATTTTTCTAAGAAAACCAAATTGCAACATTAAATTTCTCATTACGTACCTTCTTTGTAGCAGCTCGCCAGTCATGCTTCTCAACTTCTGATCTCCCAGCTTTACCAGCATTCAGTCGAGGTTCGGGAGATTTCAACATTAGTTTAACTTTACACAAACAGTCATAAATGTCTCCAGGAGTAAAAAGAAAACATGTCTTCCCCTCTTGCTCAGGAGATATGATGTCTAGAATTCCACCTAAACTTGATGCTATAATAGGAACCCCAAAAGACATGGCTTCCAAAACAACAAAACCTAAGGTTTCTGATTCTGAAGGAGTAACAAAAACATCCCCAGTAACATATGCCTAGGAAAGTTCCTCCCCATGCAACATACTAGTAAATACAACATGCATGTCTGCAAAAAAAATTTCAAGTTCCATCCTGTATGAAAAGCCCAAATATTTACAGGCAAACAAACATAAGTTAGCACCCATCCCTACCATCAAGGAAGCATTTTCAATTTACATTCAGGTCTTTAGGCCTAGTGCATGCACACTTTTACCTATATGGTCCATCTCTTATAAATGCAAGTTGCACATCAAGTAGTCTATCCACGAGCCTACAAAATATAGAGTTGTTACACAATATGATCGAACCAATTGACTCCTAGTAATAATTTCAAACCACATCAACTATGAAAGTAATTAATGTATCCTTCCAAATCAAATAACTTATACCGTTTGGCATTCACATTGAAATGTACACATGCGATTGCTAGTGTTATATTTGTCATGAATATTATAAATTTATAATCTGTAGTGTATGTGTAATATATATATATATATATAGAGAGAGAGAGAGAGAGAGAGGACATTCAAGTATATATAGAGAGAGAGATGCGGAGGTTGTAATATAGAGACAGAGAGTGATGTGGAGGTCGAATCCCGGTCAGGACGGGGGACAATTTGAGGTCCTTGCTTACCAATCACGACAGTCATGTTTATTTTGACATGTAAAATACTAAAAACGTCTAAACGCGACTGCATTCACTCATCGTCGCTATAAATTTGCGAGGCCACACGGGTTAATCTATTCCATTTCTCATCTCATTTCAATTGAAATCAAGCTTGTCGTTCAATACTCAAGATGTTTTTCTTCCTCCTTCCTCTGCTACTTCTTCGCAGCTCACATTTTTCTTCTTCTTATTATTCTGATCAACATACTCTTCTCATTTTCAGGGATTCCCTCGCATACGACCCATTCAATTATCTGCACGATTGGTCTCCCAATCACAACACCTGCAATTGGACTAGTGTTGCCTGCTCTTCCCATTGGCAGCGGATGGTTTCATTGAATCTCTCAGGTATGGGATTAGTCAGCCCAATCACTCTGTTTATAGGGAATCTGTCTTTTCTTATAATACTACGATTCAAAGAAAATACGGGACCACTGCAAAAAAATTACCAGATCCAATACCATAAACCTTCGAGAAAAAATCCATACCGATTACCGAAAGATACGTGGAGGTTTAAAGTAATGGTTTAAAGAAAAACTGCTGAAAATAGACAGTAAAAACTAGAACGTGAATAAGGCCGTCATAACCTTCATTCCGCCTATCAAAATTAATCACTTTGGAAAAATGTCTGGGAGGCCATCAAATTTAACATCGTTGCAGAAACGTCCAGAGGTCCTTTACCATAGGGGGGGACGCCTTCGACGTAATTATAATATTTATTTAATTGATTTTACAATATGGATGATAAGTTTAATTTAATTATTATTGTATAGTATTTTTATATGTCATTTAATTTTTATTACACTGTATGTTCCTACAAAAGAGCAGGTAACATGTTGAATGAAGTTTGCAGCTAGTAAAAGATGTACTTATATAGATTTTGTGCATTGAATTCTCAGGATGTCTCAACATATCACTGTGTAAAGATAAACAAGCTAAACAATGCACCTCAGAAAATTTTAAGCAGCAATGGAGAAATTGTGTCTAGGATAGTAAGAGTGCATAGTCAAATCAAGGGTTTCCAAAGTGCAAATAACAAATTTTATTGTTTGCAACAGTTTATACAGATGACAGTGCACGGGAAGAAATTTAAAGGACACCACCAGAAACTCCTAACATACATTTTTCTACTTTTCGTCTTTAAAATGCATTTGAAGCTCTTACCAAAATTACAAGCACACAATGTTGTAGGTGGAAGAAGCATACCTTCTTTGCAATTCAGTGTACTGTAACACTTGTGCATACAATTCTCTTCTTAAAAGGAAGATACAATCCCATCACCAAACCTTGAATCCTCTTTTTAAAGGCAACAAATAGCGTTCTTGTAGTGGAGTTGAACCTAATAATTCTGACAAAAGTCAGAAATCAAACGGAGGACATTCTTTCTTAAAGTGTCGTTGAAATCTAACGGACATAATGAAATGTGGCTTGACGATATTGTACAAGCAGAAAAGCATTTTAGGAAGTGCATGGAAGATCGTAGGTTTGAGTTACAGTTGGTTAAAGAATTTAGCACTCCAACTTTCGGTATTTTTCTGAAATGCTAGATTTCAGTTCTTTAGCTGGTTGATAAAAATTTAAGAACTGATGCTTATTTTAAATCATGAAAAAAATAGAGGTTTAGAGTCCTGACTGGTCCGTGAAAATTTGACACTTCAAATTTTGTGAGTGATCGAACCCTAGCGAATCCAATGCTAGAAGATAGCTACAATTTCATACCGGTTTCATTCGTGCAGAATAACTCCCTATTTCCTTTCGATTGCATCTCTCCAACTAAGATTACTGACTCGATTGTAAGTTAAATTGCGTATGAAGTAGACGAGGTGTTTTATTATCTTTCTAAAAAGAAGAAAATGGCAGACTAACTGATCAATCCATCAGTTTCATTAGTTAATGAAAGAGCCCAAGCATGAACATGGAAGTTTTCAATTTACAGTCCTAGATACCTAGCGTTGATGAAATTTAACATTTAAAAGTTTTTCGCATACCGATAGAGCATCCCAAAATACTTATGGGAGGTCCTATGTTTGAGTCTTGACCGATCCAGGAGAATTTACCACCTTAATCCTGGCATTTCATCATACGTAAGCTCAAAATTCATCAGACTGCATAATTCAGATTTAAATGTTGTTTTCTTGAATTTGCACATTTTTTAGATTTGTTTAATTGTTTTTTGGCTTGGCGTGAGAGAATTCAACTTTAAGCTCCACCTCCGTTCATGGCAGTTTTTAGTAGTCTGCAGCTTCCATGCCGTTCACGTCAAAATGCCAGAAAACGTTTTATTTAACATATTATTGGCGTTTAAACGTATGTTTTGGTGTATTTGGTTCCAGGTTCGAATCTCTCGCCCCCACCATTGGCGGATGTTCCCACAATTCCCGAGCGATCTCCAAAGTCTGCAAATGTTCCTACAAGATCTCCCAGAGTTGCGAAGAAAGTTGGTAGCGGAGCTGAAGCCCTTTTCACACAGTCTCTATTTCAGATTTCTTTGGGATCAATTTTTACCGGTATTTTAATTTTAGGCTGTTTTCTTTGAAGTTAATTTAGCGAAGCCCTGTATGTGTATTGTTGGAGATTCAGACTCTACTCTGCATACTAAACACTTTCTGTTTTACATTTGGCATGGAAAATAGTTAACAGTTAGATTTCGTAGAGTGAACAAATACCGTTGAGCTGTTATACGTCTGTTTCCGAATATTGAACGCATGATTAAAGATTTAGAAACGACAAAGAGTTGTTTTTTGGTTTGTTTCCTCGAAAACATAAAAATAAATGCTGTCTAAAAGCTCGATATTCGATGTTGTCTGGACCATTTTTGCCTATTTTTACGCCGAAGGCGTTCTTGTAGTGGAGTTGAACCTAATAATTCTGAAAAAAGTCGGAAATCAAACGGACGACATTCTTTCTTAAAGTGTCGTTGAAATCTAACGGACATAAGAGTAAATGGATGGTTAAATAACACGTCACTCTTGCATGCAGCTATTTGTAAGGGCTCAGGTATGACCAACTGTATACATTGCATGCACTAAAATCTTGGGTCATAACAGTGAGATGCGTCCTGTTATCACTGTATACTCGCCTCGGCACCTTGCTCTTGTGCTGCACACATAACCTTTCGAAAGGATCACCCTTTCCCTCCTTCCAAAACTTCGCTGCAATTCCACTCCATGTCAGGGAGAAAATATGTCTTCGGTGGTCGTTTGGTAGAACCTCTATTTTTTATGGTAAATTTTATATTCAGTTCGACTTAATCTTTGGGTGTTTGTGTTATTCCTTTTTTCTGCATGTAAAATAAGATGCATGTATGTTTCCCTGCATGTAAGATAAACAATTGTTATTAGGGGATTGAGTCCAAATTTTTCAAATTATTCGAGGATTAATGGTCTGAAACATTTCTTCTTATTATCTGGTTTGATTTTATGTGAGTTTCTCACCCTGGCGCTACCCATTACCCAAACCATAACGCCAATTTTCTTGGCAAGGGATGAGTAGTAATCCAGTGTCAGGAACTCCAAGCACGACACCAAAACCCCTGCGCAGATCCTAGGATTGCAAGAAAAAACACTCTTGCTTATATTTATGAACACAGGACCATCAGAGGGAATGCAGCTGATGAGACAATTAAAGAAGACATTGAAAATATCTAGAGTTCAACAATCGTCGAAGCCTTGAGGGATCATCCCTGTGAAAATATTGTGTGACAGATTGATTTCATTGATTTCCTGCAGTATTGCAAGTTGCAGCATAATGGATCCCATCAGTCTATTTCTACTCACTTGGAAATTCAAGAGCTTTTGGCGGTGGGCAATATCTTGTGGAATGGACCCGGAAAAGGAATTCTTTTGCAGCTCCATTTTGTAAACAAATTTGCATTCTTTGAAGGACGAAAGCCTTCCCGAGATGTTGGAGAATGCGACCGAGAAAATCTGCAGGCGCGTCGTGCCCCAAATGTTTTCCTAGAGGCTTCCACCGAGATGAGGATTAAATGAGACATTGATGTATTGCAGTCTTGGAATCCTGGAAATATCGGTGGTTAAACCCATGATAAAATTATTCATCAAACGTCAAATTGTTCAGCAGCCCGAAACCTGGCGGGATTCCGTCGCTGAGCATGTTATCTGCAGCTCGGAAGTATATTAAGTCCTCCTTCTTAATTTGTTTTGGATATGTCAAACTAACTGAAGATTCATCTCGTGCCTTCTCATCGTTGTCCTCAGATTTTTATAGAATTCCTAAAATTTCCGGTCATAATATCAATTTCAAATTTTATTGAAAGATCAATATAATGAGCTCTATAATGCCCTATTGTGTACGTGGATCTTTAAATCCCAAATGTGGTACCCAGTTAACATGTTTTTCTTGGCCTACTAATGATTTTATTTGATTTCGAATATTTGTGGTGCTAATAAGCAACAAAACATTCTGAACAGGGTTTTTAATCTATTTAAATGTATCATACCCATTTTTGATCTTACCAGGTTTCAGGTATTGTGCACTCTTAAATGTTAAATTTTATTGTGTGTCAATACTTCAATCACAACCCACAACTGCATTGATGTTGAATATGGTAATGGGTATTATATTTTCCACCACAGTTCATTCTGCCCAAATCAAGCTCCAATTGTTTAGGGAGAGTGTGTAATGCTATTCCGATGACTTACTAGGCAAGTGTGCACAAGAAAATCTGTCATGGAAATATTTATTGCAGTGGTTGCATGGAGTATCTCTACTACCAGGCCTCCAATATTTGGGAAAGATCCATACAATGGGAAAAACTCGCCATATCTCGTCTAGAAACCTTAACGTGTTTTTTGAACAGGTAGGATTCATTAACCCTGTTTTGATAAATTCCTTTCTTTATTCAATGAAATAGCTAAATCTCTTAGTTTATTCAGTGAAATAGATAATCAATAAAGATTTTTAGATAATCAATAATTATGTTTGGATAAAACAAAGTATATGCTTGAGTTGATGACATTAATGATAAGGTAGGATTGATTAACATTCCTTCAATCAATTCCTTTTGTTTATTCAGTGAAATAGATAAATTCCTTAGTTTCAATAAAACTATTTAGATAAAACAAAGTATATGCTTGAGCTGACGGAAATTCCAATGACCATTTAAATGGCAGGTATCGCACCATCCACCTATAAGTGCCTTGCATGCAACAAATGAACCCCAAAATATGGAATTAAATAGGTGGCAGTATCCTCAACCTCATTTATATGGTAAACAAACACAACAAATAGAAATTCAATACATAACTCACATTTATAAGAACTAGTAAAAACGTTAAGCAAGTCTAAATCTAAACTCATATATATTGTGAATTTTAAGAACAATTTCAACAAACATATCCTCTTTCATCAATAATAGTTTATAGTTTTAAATTTTTTATTAATGGGTACAGGAAGATCAATTAAAGCCACAGTCTATGGACAATGAGAGCTGAAGCTATTAGAATTGGTTGAAACCTATTAGATGAATTCATTAACACTCTTTTGATAAATTCTTTTATTTATTCAATGAAATGGCTAAATCCCTTAGTTTACTCAGTGAAATAGATTATCAATAAAGATTTCTATATAAGCAATAGTTATGTTTGGATAAAACAAAGTATATGTTTGAGTTGATGACATTAATGATAAGGTAGGATTGATTAACATTCCTTCAATCAATTTCTTTTGTTTATTCAGTGAAATAGATAAATTCCTTAGTTTATTTAATGAAATAGATAAATTCCATAGTTTCAATAAAACTATTTAGATAAAACAAAGTATATGCTTGAGCTGACGGAAATTCCAATGACCATTTAAATGGCAGGTATCGCACCATCAACCTATAAATTTCTTGCATGCAACAAATGAACCCCAAAATATGGAATTAAATAGGTGGCAGTATCCTCAACCTCATTTATATGGTAAACAAACACGATAACTAGAAATTCATTACATAACTCACATTTATAAGAACCAGTAAAAACCTTAAGCAAGTCTAAATCTAAACTCATATATATTGTGAATTTTACGAACAATTTCAACAAACATATCCTCTTTCATCAATAATTTTTTATAGTTAAATTTTTTTTTATTAATGGGTACAGGAAGATCAATTGAAGCCACGGTCTATGGACAGTGACAGGTGAAGCTGTTAGAATTGGGTGAAACCTATTAGATGAATTTCTCTGCATAATTTTTCTCCCCTTTCCAACATTTGCATGGATTGGTAATGTAGAAATCCATTGCAAGCAATCTGGATTGAAGATGAATTTATCTTTTAAAGTAAAATCCTTCTTTGGTCTCAGGGGATCTGGCACAACAATCCACAAAAGTATCAAACAGTGCTTCCCTCCCCATAATGTACTCTATGAGCTACATGGAGATTGCGATGTGTAATTCTATCTTTACTTAGAAAAATATGCTATGGAATGAAGTTCTATAATGAACCGTTGTATAGAAATAATGATTGTTGCAAAATTATCACACTAAAAGACATTAGCATGGGAAATATGAGTGTAATATATGATGTAAAGGAAGTATTTTCCCTCTGCTTGAATATTTATTTGTATTGATGTGTGGAGGTTGTTTTCTATATATTTAACTTGGATTATTATCATTAATTTTGGTTTTAATCTATACATATATTTTGCATTACGATATGAGAAACTGGTCAGCATAGATATACTACCTTTGTACCTAAGGAACCAAGGAAGCTAAACAAAAGAATTGAAAATGGAGGGACTGGGCACACAGGCAGATGAAAGTGGTTGGAATCCATCATGGAGAGAATCGGTTACACTTCGCCATATATACCAAAACCAGAGACAGAGACGAGGGCATTAGACAACGGAAATATCGATGCATCTTCTATAACTAATATGGATCTTCAGCATTTCCTTATTAATATTTGGTTTTTTTGTAGACATTCATATCATATTAAATCCATATGCACCTATTGTGAAAAAACTATTATGAGATTGACATAATTCAGTAATTCCTCATTGGCGAATCTTCTTCTACCAAAATACTAGGAATAACTAATTTCCCAAGTACCATGATGGGCTCCAAAATATAAGTAAATGAACAAGTGAGAGATATAATGAAATTAGGCTTATATAGTATTTGAGCTTGAAAGCTTATTGCCTCTAATATAAATGGTTGTATTCTATATTGTAGATCTGATGTAATTGAATTCTGATTATTTACTTAATATGTGGGTCATTCATTCGAAAAGTTGAGCCCCTAAATGAAATAAATATGATTGAAATGAAATCGCTAGGATAAAAAATGACTAATAATCTTGTGTTTTTTTGACAGACGCAGATATACGGAGCAAAAAGTAAAGTAAGTAGTGGATCATACTTATCAGTATCAACACAAGTCAGCTAAACCTTCAAAACTAAATGACATTTGCCCACAGAAATCGAGCAAGCTTTAACATCCATAAACTTGATAAATAATGACTGAAGTTGCATTGTCCTTCTCTTTGGTAGAGATATGGAAATCAATCGGGGATAAAGTAGACTATGTAAAGGTATAAACGATGGTATTTACCAACTTATTTTGAGGCCAAAGTTTCAATAAGATTTGAAATAATATTTCCTTCCTGATTTTCTCTATAGATTTATAAAAGCTTGTCAAAAAATTTAAGAGATGTTCCTAATAACTCAAAGGTAAACACTGTTAGATCCATTTTTAAAACCTAAACAACATTTTTGAAATGCCAAAGTCTAGTTTATATAAAGTAGACATAAATTACGCGTGATTGTGCAGTTGGACAGTCCCTTGCCTAAAGTAAATAACCATATAACTTCTCAGATATAGATGTTGGTTTCATTTTAGTTAATTAAACAGGTTAGCAAGTACGCCAATGTTCTCTCTGTTTTCGATTGAACAAAAAAAAATTAAGATATTTTTCTCCTTTGAATGTTTGCAGTTCTAAAGAGACTTGTAGTACACTATCCTGATAATTCTAGAGCTTCAAACCAAATAATGTTAGGCTACTTAACCATTTTTGTGTTCATGGATGCCTTGATTAGCGTTGTGTTGGTGTTGATCAACAAGCAAACTCCATATTTTCTAGGGTTTATGAACATTGATGACAATAAAAGAAATAAAAGCATAATTCTTCTTCTCTTTGGTGTTTCGAGCATCTTTCATTTTGGACTTTAAACAACCATATTGAATGCCACCCAATCCTTGGCAGTTCAAAGAGTTAATAGGAAATATATTAATAATAAATTAAATTCTTGGGGAAAACAAAATTTTCAAGATGATGAAGGATTTATTAGAGTCCAAAAACAACGGTTTTTACCATCAAATTTATTAAAAGACTAATATGATGGTTAATCTGCCATTCTTTGTAACACCATCATTTTTCCTGTCTATTAAATGTAATACCATATACTTACACGGACAATTTTTCCAAATGTAATACAGAAAATTTGTAATTAAACAAGTAATTTTACAAACATTGTTATCCCCAAAACCCAATCTTTTCAACTAATAAAATCCATGAAAATAGCATTGTATGTAGGTACTGTAGTCTGTTGTTGGAAAATGTGTGATACATGCACTTTCGTTCGGTCTCAAACATGGAACACAATGTCCTCCCCTTCCATCAAACCCTTTCTTAATAACCCCTCATCCTTTCCATATTTTTCATTTCCTCATTTTTTATTCTTCACTCCATCCCCTTCGGTGTTCCCATCGTACACTTCATGTACAATTGCTAGTATTAAACCTTCCAAAAGTGACATTTAAAATCTAGCCGTAATTTTATTTTGAAATTTATTAGTTAGTTGACATTTTTTAGTTTATATATATATATATATGTTTTTTATCAAAAATTACAAAAAAGTATTTGTTTGAAAATTCCCGTCAGTAGGTATTAGACTACAGATCCTTCGTCCTACCTCGTGATTTAGCGAATCCCAATAACTAATTCTAGATGTGCATTAATGGATAAAATTTAAATTTGAGATCAAATTATAAGTTGATGAAACAATTGGCATGGGAAATTTGCACAGTTTGGGCAGCAGGGTTGGTGCACGAAATAGTAAGTTTATTAAGACAAAAATGATGATTTCCCAAGAGAAAACTAAAAGTGAGGTGAAAATAAGAGAAAACCTATTAATATAATGGGTAACATATAAATCTGCTGGCAAGAATGTATTCCCCAAACTCTTAAATAAAACATGAAAAATCTTAAGAAAATAGAAAGTTTATTTTTATTATTTTTATTTTATTTTTTATTATGTTTTTTGTTTTTGTTTATCATGTTTTCATCTTTATTTATTTGTATTCTATGTGTAAGAAAATTCATTTCTCTCAAATTTCTAAATTCAAAACAAAATGTGTGATCTTTTATAATAATTTTCTATTTAGATTTAATATTTTAATATATTTAGGTTTTTGATACGTGCAGTCAAAAGTTATGTGATGAAAGAATAGATATATTTATATGTTGTCAAACAATTCAGATTACTAAATTAAAATTTTAATGTTTTTAGGTTTTTTATATGCATGGTCAAAATTTGATTACCATAAGAGGTGAGAGTGTAGTTTTTTTAATTTTTAAACAATTCAGTTTACTTTCCTTTTGTATGCTTTGTTTTATGGCATCCACAACTACAACATCTAAAAAATATACTCTCTCAATTATCATTCAACAATTGATTGACTTCCATACCCTACATTCCAAAACTCCCATTATATTTTAGCCCCAAAGCATTTTCTTAGAAAAATATATATAGTAACTCCAAAGTGTGTAAGGTATTTACAATAATTTTAGAATGTTGTTAAATATTTTATTTTGGGAAAATATAGTCAACTCAAAAATAGCATGTAAAGGACATCAAAACTCCAAGCATGTCCAAGAGAAAGGCAACCGTGATTTGTACAAACTATACCTTATTTTAAATAGATAAAAGGGAGAAAAACCATCAAATCATTGGATATCACATTCTCCTAATTTGTTGTTTAGAAGGTTGCATATGAATTGCTTTCTAAAGATGTAAATAGGAAGTAAAGGTCATTATCTCCATAAAGGAATAGGATGATAGACATGCAAACCTAATTTCTTGGGATAGTGATTAAGATTAGGGGAGTTCTGATGATAATATGTTGTAAACATAACATCCTAACTCTATAAAGAAATGATTTGATATAGAATATAAGGCCAAATAAAAAGCAAGAAAAGAATATCTGAGTTTTGAGTTTTGTAATACTTTTTAATCACTAGAATTTGGAGAGTTTGAATAGTCTTGCAGTTTCTTTTTTATTGACCTCAGTTCCAATCTATTGGAGGAGGAAGGAGTCATGCAACATGAGGAAGGATAGTTTTGTCGGTATTTTTAGATTAGATTTGTTTCTGTTTTCTTTTAACTTTTCAAACATTTATTTTATCATTGTGAAAAGGTTTCATTATTTAACTTGCAGAGTTTAGTTTGCAAAGATTTATTGTGGCAACTTTTTTTGCTTAGTTTCATTCTTTAATATATTTTTGGTTTTACTTTTAATTGTTTATTTCCAGTTTCTTTAAGAAAGATTGATTTAAGATTTATCTTTAGCAATTTGATCAAATTTGATTTTATATCAACAATTTAAGTAAATGTGAGTTAATTTCAACAATTAAATTTTATTTTATTTTATCTCAACAATTTAAGTTTGATTGAATTTCAATAAAAGATTTAATTCACTTTTTCATGAATATTGTTTTCATTTCTAAATAAAAAAGAACTGTTAACCAAAAGTCTTATTTTCTCTATTACATATAGTCTTAGACACTACATTAGATTCACATTATTAAATTAAATTGAAGAGGCTCAACCAACCTCATCAAAGTCCATTCATAAGAAAATGTTCATACACATATCTTATTTCGATACACGATTTAAAAAATGAAAATGGACTTTGTTAAATTAAAGATGGAATTATTCTACTTAAACGTATTAAATGATGCAAACTAATATATCTATTACAACTCTTAGTATGAACGGCATTTAAGATGTTTGAAAGGGGCTTAAATTGAATGGATCATATATTTTATAATTAGTTGTAACCACAATGTTATGACTATTTTATGACAAGCTACAACTTTTGGCCGGGGATGACAAGTATTGTTTTTTCCTCGGACCAAACAAAGTACAGGAACAGGACCACAGGTGGAAATTTTTTCGCTAACTTGGCAACGAAGGGCTGAAATTTGGAATATTTTGTGTGCAAAAAGGCCAAATAAGCTGCTAGACTGTGACATCATACATTGCCCTTAACTGACTCTCCCTATTGATGATAGTGTAGCAAAAGCACAAGTCCATTGAATAAATGAATGAAATATTTCAATCATAGTTACCAAATTCGTAAAAAAAAAAAAAAAAAAAGGTGTTTTTCCGTATTTTTTAATGAATTGTATTAAAATTCGTATTTTCGTTGGTAAAGTTTTAAAACATAAGATTTTAAAAAAATTGTTATTTATTATTATTTTATATCATAAATGTTTAAATTATGAATACTTAAGATTTTTTAGTCAAGAGTTGAAAGGATTTTCATTATTCAACATTGTTTAAAAGGTTTTCAATAGTCTTTGGAAGATTAATGGGACCGTATTTTTTCGGTATTTATCGTATTTTCTGATCGAGTTTATTTTTTCCAAACTTGAAGACCATCGTTTAATACTCTCCGTATGAAAGTTGTTAAGTTGATTTCAATAATATCCACAAGACCAAGCAATCTATGGGATCAAAAGCAATAGCAAGACTATTCCGTGCAAACACAACCATCTAAAAAAAGTGGTTGCCTTATTATTCTTGCTAAATTTCTAGCCCTTCTCCATTGTAAGTCTTCTGTTATGGATCTTGATTAGGAAACTTGTTTTGTTTAACTTTGCCTCCTCAAATAGGTCAGTCGAGTTGTTGATCTACATGTTGTTTTTGTACTTGATACGAATGTCACAATATGCTACACACTCCATGATGTAATGCCATTTTGTCTCCACTACTCCCTCATCACAAAATGAACATGTTCTTGTTTCTCATGCCTACTTAAGCACTGTCCACCTGACAATTTCACACCTAAGAAGGTGTCCTTAGTTGAGTTATCAACATCCTTGCTTTCCAATCAATTTATGCCCCATTTATGTCTTTTCATCGTGGTCCCACATGGGGTTAAACTCTTGGATGTAATATGCTTTTGTCTGTCCTATTTGTTTGGTCCACATGGCTGCTCTGAATTTCTCTTATGTACTTTTTTATTTCTTCCTTGGTGTTTGGACACTCTTGTATGTTGATTTCCAATTTACTCATCCATTTGTTGTTTTGTTTCATCCATGTGTTGTTTCTTCTATTTAGCTTTTCATCTATTACCATTTTGGGTCATCGGTGATTCTCCATACTTTGTGTCTTTTTTAAATGACTTAATGTTTGAGTCATTGATGATGTTTTTCACAGAAAAGTCCATGTTTCAACCAAAAGGATTTTGTATGGAACTAAATGTTTAACTTTTAGGTTGCTTGTGATAAAGTTTTTTGGATTCTCTCTATCTGTCTCCAATTTAGGTCAAACACATTGTTGCCCCAAACTTCACATCCATATAGGACCACTTGCATGACAAGTAGACCAAATAATATTTTTTTGGTTTTCCAATCCCATATTTCGCAATTCCTACACCTGTTTTGTAGTGAGTATAAGGCTTTCCACCCCCCTTGAATTCTTTTGGTCTTGTAGGTCTCCCAACTAAGCTTGTTGTGAAAGTGAATTCCAAGATACTTGTATTCATCCACTATTTCCAATGGGCTTCCTTCGAAAAGGAAATAAATTTGTTTCTTTTTTCCGTAGATAAAAGATCATGATTTTGGTTTTGTTAGTGTTTACTTGCATTCCCACTTCTTGGCAAAAGAGTTCTACAGCCCTCAAATGCTCTCTCAAGTTATAAGTTATTTTTGTAATTAGGATAAGGTCATCTACATATAAAAGTAACTTCACATCATAGTTGGTTAGATGAACACCCCCTCCACCAACATTGTCTATCCACTCTCTAGTTACGTCGGAAGGTGTACCCCAGTTTGGTTGCCTCTGGTTGATTCTGACATCTGTTAGAAAACGAGCAGTGGAGATTTGTTTTTGGCAATGCATTGAAAATCAACTGTGGTTGTGAACTATTTGTGTTGTGTGTATATCTGCCAACATGCAATACAAATCGGCGTGGGCCTTAGGCAAACTAGGCAGTTGCCTAGGGCGCAGCAGTCAGGGGGCTCTGAATCTAAAAATTTCCTTTTTGTCGGTTAATTTTAGAGCTTAACTTTAAAATAATTTTTTTGAAGACTTAATATTGATCAACCCATTTATAGATATTATTGTATAGTAACATAAATTTCATGCATACACATAAAATAGTTTTGTAATATTTTTTCAAGTAAAAGAAAATATCACATATTTATAAGCACATATAATTTTTTTTGGTATTGTTTCTCATTCTCTAATGTAGCTCCAGAGTATGTAGGTGTGTAATTTGTTCTACAAAAAGGTTAATGTATTTTTTATAATGTTGCTAGTGTATCTAGTAGAGGTCCAAATACGACTCTTCACAAAACCATGGGAGCTACATAAACGTTTTTGTTTCTTTGCAAAACAATTGTACTTTATTTCAAGATAGAGTTCCTGTCACCTACTTGATATGGCTAAATCAGACTTGTATAAAATATTGTATTTTTTGCATTCTAAGCATCTCCTATGACTAATGTTTTCCATCCACATAATATTTTTCATCCTTTCGTGATAATTTAATGATATATTTTTAATATTATTTTACAATGACCATGATGTAAATTTAAAAATACAAAAATATAGACATATTTTATTTATTTGCTTTATGGAAAAAAAATTAAATAAATTTTCGAGGAGGGTGCCCACTCAAACTATTGCCTAGGGCACTCCCGACCTTTAATTCAGCCCTGTTTTAAACCATCCATTAAAGTCATTATTTTTTAGGGCACCTTCCAAGCATGACTGCATCCTCAAGTACATATCACCACCACCTTGGCCCAACTCTGAGGAATATGATGCATTGCACTCATTGCATTTACCTAGTTTTATAAGCAACACTTCCCATGGCCACCTCAAGTGCATTGAGGATAATGTTAATGTGTTTATCAATACTTCTTTTCCATGTATATCATTGAATGTAGAAATTGTTTGAGTTTTTCTAATGCAAATTGCAATATAGACTCCAAATCATGTGCAATTTTTGAATTTGTGATACATCAAACTAGTTATTTTGCAAGGGTTCTAAGAAGAACATTTATTAGAAAAAAATCTAACCTCATGATTTCCATTGATAGACAAAAGAGAGAAAAATTAGCTTATGGATCTATGAGAAACACAACTAAGAGACTGAAAAGAAGTTGGACATAGATAATGTTAGGATGTCACCCTATTCAGTGCAGTGTCATGCAAATGTTGGGAGTATTTTTGGTTTGAGTTGGGTGGATACAAAAGAAACAAAAAATAATGAAAGCTAATTTAACTTTGTAACTTGAGTTCATTGTAAAAAGTATTCACTTCGCTTTAAAATATTATTTCATTAAATTATATTTCTTTCCAAACAAGGTTAACTATAGGATGTGCTTTAGTTATAAAAGTAGATGCTTTCATTACGAGAGAAGATAAATTTGAATGTCAACAATACCCAGTCAATGCATGTTGCAGGTAAATTGTTGGATTTGAACCCATGACTTAGGACACCTAAAGGGGTGGTTGAGACCGATTGAGCAAACCTTGGGGGCCTCACATTTGTTTAAATGTTAGTTAAGGAAGAAATACATGTTAAAAGAGGGGGGTGGGGTGCTAATACCCATATCCTTAATCAATAAAGTTTTAAGGTCTTCACTTATTTTCCAATTGTTCCCAAGATCTAAGTGGAATGAAAATGAGTACCAAGGAAGACCCATTAATTATTTGTCATGATCATTATGTAATGCCCCAAATAAATACCTAGGTGACTTAACTACGAGTTACCAAGTTTTTGTTTAATTGATTTAATTAGTTTAGTTGTACAATGAATTATAAAAGGTGATTGACAATTTATAATATGTATTAGTTAAATTTCGTTCAATTTAATTTTGAGTGGGAAACTAATTTACGATTGCACCATTCATAATGATGTTTAAACTTATTTTGGTCTCATTAGATTTTACTCCAACTAGAATAGACAAGCAACGAGTTCAACAACCTCAGTTGAAATGAGGGGGAAGACTAGATTAATTAATTTACTTTCCAAAATACCTATCAAACTTTTTTTAATTATTTCTTTCAAATAATCTCCATTATTCAACTTATAATTAATTTTATTTTAACAAATAATAATAAGGAATATTAGTTAGTTTCAAAATTAATACCCCACTTGCATAAATCAAAGGAAAATTCAACGCACACGTGGCTTGTGTAAGGAACAAGGAGGGTCTTAGGATTAAACAATTCACAACCCTAGATCTTAGGGTTTATCCTCCTTTTCCGTAATCCTCATTATAGTTTTATTTATTGTTTGAATTCCTCATTTTTGTTTTCTTCATTTTGGTTACACGTTTGGTTTTGGAGCTCCCATGGAGAATCGATATTTTTAAGCGTATACCAAATATGTATACACTTATTTATTATTATATTGTATAACTTATCTTATTTATTTATATTGGGAAAACCTTAAATGTATATACACTTGTATATACTTAAAGGAAAGACACATGCAAACACACATGTATGTATATGTCTATGCATACACACACCTATTCAAATCTTTAGAGGACAATTCAAGAGTGGCAGACAAAGGTCATAGCATAATAATGAAGGTCAGAGTATATATAATAAGAGTGTCGAGACATATGTAATGACGATGTAATAAATAGATAAGGACCACGCCTTACTACAAGGGAAAACTTTGCAAACCATGGTTGCATTGTATAGGCGGCGATAGAGTTCTTGTGGTGGCCACAAACACATAGGACTGAGGCCCTTTGTTAAATGAAATGGATGGGGAGTGGGGCAGGGTCGGGCATCATGCCACCCCACCTCACATTACACACACACACACACACACACTCTCTCTCTCTCTCTCTCTCTCTTAAACGTTTATTATATAAATCTATGATTAATTCCCAATAATATTATATAATATTAGAAGGATAATAATAATCAAACAACAATATATCTATTACATACACAACTATGACATTGAGCTTTACTTTTCCATACTATACACATGATTAGGATTTTAGAACTTACATTTTCAATATTACTTTAAATCAAACTACGATTTATATTCGGACATAAGTATCATAACCAAACTCCATGATTCTATTTCTTTTCCATCCCATTCTTTCCAACAATAACAATTAGATTCTATTAGTGACACCCTCAATAATATTTCATAGATTCAAATGACACTTCCAATACTTGCTAAGTATTAAACACTTCATTTTAGTTTTAAAGAGGAAGAGGGAGAGATTGAGAGAACATAATAAAAATTTGTTTGCAAACCTCTTTCTATTTTCATACAACTTTTCCAATCAACTCAAAAATTCATAAAATGAGTTAAAACGAAACATTTATTTCTTTCATGACTCACACTAGCTTTTCAAAAGAGCTTATAATGAGAGATTTCATTTTCCTAACTTTTCAATACAATACAACATTCACAATGGTACACAATGGAAAAATATTCAAAATCTCCACTCCATTTCATATTTTTCTTCGATGATGTCAACATGAGCATTTTATACACACATAGGTGAAGGTGAAGTTCACCTCCCAACCAAATAATACAAGAAAATCTCTTCCACATTGCCCCGCGAATCCTCCAAATCCATATTGATTTCAAACACTAACAAACCCAATTTTTTTACATGGAACAACACACACTTGACTTATCCACTTCCAAAACCCAAACACAATCAAGTAACAATTAATTACAAAGGTATTTTTTGGACTCAAGGAACATAAAGTACACAATCAAACACACATACAAATTTACACAATATGTAAAACAACCAAGTTTTTCTACAAGGGATGAAATATCCCGAACTCATTACAAGTCCAAAAAAATGTCTACATCCATGTTGGTTTTGGAATATACAAGGAATCTCCACTAGACCTTGTGGCCGTTACAATCCATTCTCTAAGAGACAAGGAAAAATCAAGGTATAAACTACTTCATTTTCACAAAACTTCATATGGATAATTAATTTTCAGGCCTTCAAAGGAAGTAGTCTCTCATTCCACGAACTATATGTAGTTTTGATCGATTGCCTTACATCACTATTGCTTAGACTACACATGCATGAACACACCATGGAAATGATGGTTTTAGCACTTTCACTTTGGGTGAGGGTTTATGGTTTAGGGTTTAGGGTAATGAAAGTTTTGGGTTTATTTTTCAAGGAGTTAAGGGTAAAGGGTTTAGGGTTTAGGGCATAACATAGGTTTAGCAACAACAAACACATGTGTTTAAGTACTCATTTAATTTCTCTTAAGAGCAAGAGAGCAAGAGACAAATAGTTTTTAGTGTTCCAGGGCATTACAAAAAATTAGGAGTTTGGAGGCTTAAAATAGGGTTTTCCTCTAGTTAGGGTCCAAGATTCAAACACAAGGCTCCACCCAAAATTCAAGGATTGAGGTTTTAGGGTTTACAAGGGCTCCCAGTTTTTAGGTGCAAGTTTTAATTTCCAAAGGGAAATATGGCCTAGGGTTCATGGAGATTAGGGTTTAGGGCTCCAAAAGGGTTTGGGGTCATGGTTTAGGGGAGTTTTGGGTTTAAGGGCTTAGAGTTTACCAGGGCTTCGGTTTAAGGGTTTAGGGTTTACCCCCAGGGTTTAAGCTTTACGGTTTACCTACTTAAATAGATAACAAATCTCAAATGAGAAACCAACAACATCTTTCCACTTTCCAAGACCCAGGTCCACCAAAGGGTTTAGAGAAACAACCACTTAGGGTTTAGGGTTTAATTCAGAGTTTAGGGTTCAATCCTCTTACACTTCACATGGGTCTTTTACATCCTTACACTTCTAGGGCTCACTGGGGTTTAGGGGTTAGGGTGCAAAATAAAAAATTACTTACAAAATAAATATAAATAAGTATTTCAAAATATCTCTCCAATCCCAAATAAAAGGGTGTAGGGTTCTCTTACATCCCTCTTATGGATTACACTTCATCTTAAGGTTACAGGGTTCTTACACATTCTTTATTACTTCTCTAGGGTAAAGGTTTTCTATCTAGGGTTTACTATTCGTTAATTAGGGTTTAAACTATAATTCCTATCTAGTTTATTAATAGGTTCAAATATTCATATTGTTTGCTACATTATGATTACATATTTAATGGGTTCTTATATATATTATCTTAACTATTTCTCAAGTTATAGATTACTCAGTTATACAAAAATTATGTCTCCCTATTAGCTTTTGATAACTTACAAACAAAAATCATAAAAATTATCTTCTTGTATTAACCAAAGAACATCTTATTTTCACTAGCCTCACTCATGAGAACAAGATAAGCTATACTTAACAACCATACATTTAGGGTTTACAATTTAGTGCTTGGGGTTTAGGGTTTAGGGTTTAGGTGTCAGGGTTTAGGGTTTATGATTTATTTTTTAGGGTTTAGGGTTTAGGGTTTAGGGAACTTTAAGATTTAACATTTAGGCCTTAAGGTTTACGGTTTACAGTTTAGGGCTCAGGGCTCGGGGTTTAGGGGTTAGGGTGCATGGTTTAAGGTTTACGACTCAGGGTTCAAGGTTCAGAGTTATGGGTTTAAGTTTTAGGGGTTACTTACTAGTTTAAGGTTTAGGGGTTAGAGATCAGGGCTCTAGATTTAGATTTTATGGCTCAGGGTTTAAGGTTTAGGGTTTAGGACTCAATGATTAGGGTGTAGGGTTCAAGGCTTAAGGTTTAGGGTTTATGGTTTAGGGATTAGGATTTAGGGTTCATGGTTCATGGTTTATGGCTTAAGGTTCAAGGTTTAGAGTTACTGGTTTAAGGTTTGGGGGTTAAAGCTCAAGGCTCTAGATTTAGTATTTAGGGTTTAGGGCTTAGGGCTCAGGGTTTAGGGTCTAGGGTCAAGGGTTTAGGGTTATGGTTTTAGGGTTTAGGTTTTAGGGTTTAGTATTTAGTGTTTAGGGTTTAGGATTTATTATTTTTGTTTTAGGTTTTAGGGGTTATAGTTTAGGGTTTAGGTTTCATGGTTGAGGGTTAAGGGTTTAGGTCACAGAGTTCAGGGTTGATCGAATTTGTAGTTAGAACATTCAAAGAGAGTCATCAAAATTTGATGTTTTTCATTTGTTTATATTTTGAAGGAGGGAAATGTCATATTCCTGACTGTCCAATCCTTCCAAAGACCCCAGTAGTCCTCAATCCTTGGATGTACAGGGAGACACTATTACTTGGCTTCCATTTATAATGATAGAGATATTTGAAAATTCGTGTTATGACCTCTAAATCTATATGAATTTCAAGTTGCTTGGAAATCACATCACACCCTTCACTAGGATTGATGACTACCCCTATCTTTTTGTTCAAGGGATTTTGAAAACATCCATGGGTTTACCATATAAGGAATTATGATCAATGAATGGAATGTCACCAAGTCGTAGGCCAAGTAACTCCCATTTAGAACTAAACAAGAAAGATTTACTATGAGATTGATAGCCCCTTAGTGTTCTTAGCCATTCCCCTGTTTCTATGCTTATTTCGAACACTTTAGGAAGTTATGTAAAATTTACTATCCATTCCAGTAGAAAACTTAAATTTTATCTTTCTCTAGAGGAGAGGATACTACAGGAAATTCAATTATGATCCTACACCTCTGCATTGATATATTCTCTATGTTTCTTTTGTTTCCTTTAAGATTAATTTTTTTGTTGTGATGGTTATTTTTTCCAGCTTCCAATGGTTCATCCTGGCTTGCATAATACCATACATGGAAATATGAGAAATGTGAAATTTGTTTCAGAGTGTGAATAAATTTACATTCAAGAGCACAAGTATATGTGGGGAGAAACAAGTTTGGAAGAGATGTGTAATATATGCATTGCAAGGCATAAGGTAGATGTTATGTCCATTTAGTTACTTGTCCCACCTCTTATAAACAAGGTAGTTCTATAAGCAGACTCAATGATGGTTCTAGGCACGAGACTAGAAAATATTGATGAAATATGGTTTAGGGTTTAGGGTTTAGGGTTTAGGATTTAGTTTTTATGGTTCAAGGTTTAGGGTTTAGCATTTAGGGCTCATGGTTCATGGTTTAGGGTTTAGGGTTTAGGGCTTATGGATTAGGGTTTAGGGCTTAAGGCTCAAGGTTTAGGGCTCACGGGTAAGGGCTAAATGTTTAAGGTTTAGGGTCTAGGGATCATGGTTAAAGGTTTAGGGTTTAGGGTTTAGGGTTTAGGGCTCAAGGTTTATAGTTTAGTGTTTATGTTTATGGCCTATGGTTAAAGGTTTTGATTGTAGAAGTTAAACACTAAAATATTTAGGCTAAATGCTGAAATCTTGAAAAATTACCTATGTACTGACTAGATTATACTTTAAAAAACTATCTCCTAAACCATGACTCGTGGAGATGTGAGACTAATTCCATAAGGTCCAAAGTAACCCTAATTTCTTATATTTACATAAATAAATTTAAAGTATAATAAATAATAAAATATAAATAATAATAAATATAAATAATAATTTATGCAAATAGTAGCATGTCAAAAGCATGTATGATGTTTATACTACACAGAATGCGTACACGTTATGTAACGCATACACGTTTTATGTAACGTGTACACATTTTTCATTTTCTCTTTTCCCAAGCCATGCCTCAAGGCTTGGGATCAGGTTTGGATCCCTAAGCCTAAGGCATGGACCTACACAAACACAACAAACAACATGTTTTTACAAGAAAATGTAAAAATGTCACTTCCTCTATGATAAATCAAAATAAAACAATCGATCCATTTTTTAAAAATTATACCACAATGTAGAGCAGAGTCTCTTCTTTCTAAAAATATAATTTTTCAAATTTTCTGACTAATATAAGGTTTCCATATTGTTTATTTTCTAGCTATGCCTTTTTATAGCTATTTTTTGAAGTGTAAATATGTCTTTCTTTCATGGTGTATCTTTTTTTTGGGTGATCGAAATTTTAAAAAAAAATTATACTAGCTAAAACTAGGCATAATTTTATGCATATTCAAAAAAAATCTAATTTTTTATTTTTTTGAGGTAGTTAGGGGGGTACGGTCAAAGCTCCATTATTTTTCAAAACATAAAATTTATGTACTAGAAAAATCATAAATAAAAAAATATTCACTAAAAAAATCTTTAAAAATGGAGCCCAAACTAGATGCTCCTAGCTATCTTTCTACCAAAGGGTTTTCAAAAATACTAGATAGTGCTCAAAAAAATGGTGGGGGAAAACTCACTCTATTATGCTTTTTAACAAAAACATGAGCATTTGTTGGTATTTTAGTTGTTTGACCCACTTAAACTTATCTGTTTTCAAAATGATACGATTTATATTTCTACAACATCTTCCAATTTTGAGTGTAACTATTTCAAACAACTCGTACGAGTTGAAAAAAAAAATCAGAAAAATGCATCCACTTAAGACCCCCTTTTGGCCCCCCAACTTGGTGTACTTTCCCAATGAGTAAAATCAAGCTAGCAGTAGAAATTATGAGTGCTCACAATTTGATGGCAAAGGATGGAAATGAATCGGAAAATGCTTATGTAGAGGTTGACTATGACAATCAAAGGTTTCACACTTTACTAAAGACGAGGATCTAAGTCTTGTCTGGAATGAATATCTTACATTTACTATCCATGATCATTCTAATCTTCCCAATCAGACGGTAGACATATATGTTTACCATGAAAATAAATCTACTCAAATCAAGAACTTCCTGGGAAGAGTCGGGGTGTATGGAAGTAGCATTGTGAGTCAAAAAGAGGCAATTGCTCAATATTTTCAACTGGAAAAGAGAGGAATTTTCTCACACATCAAGGGAGACATTGCCTTGAAGATCTACTATATAGAAGAGAATGGGAATAGTTTATCTAAAGTGGAAAAGACTAAGGAAGAGAATTTACCTTCATTAGACATGGAAACAAAGCACTACCAACACCACCAGAAGACAACAAAGAAAGATTCCAAACCAATTGAGCAAAAGAAGTATGAAGCGAAAGTAATGCATATGTTTAATACACATTCTGAACTAGAAGATTACACTTTGAAGGAGACCATTCCTCATCTTGGAGGCAAAAGGATGCATAGAGACAAGATAAATAACACCTATGATCTAGTTGAACGGATACAATACTTGTATGTTAGGGTTGTAAAAGCTACAGACCTGCCAACCATGGACATCACTGGAAGTTGCAATCATGTTGATTTACTTGCTAAATCCGCACTTTTGTTGTCCCTTATTTACAAGATTTGGAGTTAAGAGAATCAATCAAGCTTTAAAGCACAAGATTTAGAGTTGAGAGAATCAGGTTGTCTTTGTACTTGATACAAATGTCATAATATGTGACACACTCGATGATGTAGTGTCATTCTGTCTCCACTACTCCCTCATCACAAAATGAACATGTTCTTGTTTCCCATGCCTTCTTAGGCACTGTCCACTTGACAATTTCACACCTAAGATGGTGTGAGCTGGTCCTTAGTTGAGTTATCAACAACCTCGTTTTCCAATCAATTTCTACCCCATTTATGTCTTTTTATTGTGGTCCCACGTGGGGTTAAACTCTTTGATGCAATATGCTTATGTCTATCATATTTGTTTGATCCACATGGCTTCCCTGAATTTCTCTTTCACGTAATTTTTAATTTCTTCCTCGGTGTTTGGACACTCTTGTATGTTGATTTCCCATTTACTCATCCATTTCTTGTTTTGTTTCATCCATGTGTTGTTTCTTTTGTTAGCTCTTCATTTATTACCATTTTGGGTCATCGGTGATTCTCCATACTTTGTGTCTTTTTTAAATAACTTAATGTTTGAGTCATTGATGATTCTTCCCGAGGAAAATTCCATGTTTTAATGAATAGAATTTCATATGGAACTGAAGGTTTAACTTTTAGGCTGCTTGTGATTAAATATTTTTGGATTCTCTTTATCTGTCTCCAGTTTAGGTTGAACACATTGTTGCCCCAAACTTCACATCCATATAGGACCATTGGCATGACAAAAAGATCAAATAAAGTTCTCTTGGTATTTCAATCCCCTAGTGTTGCATTCCTGCACATGTTTTGTAGCGAGTATAAGGCTTTCCACCCCCCTTGAATTTTTTTGTTCTTATAGGTCTCCCAACTAAGCTTGTTGTGAAAGTCAATTCCAAGATACTTGTATTCATCCACTATTTCGAATGGGCTTCCTTCGAAAAGGAAATCAATTTGTTTCTTATTTTTTACAGAGAGAAGATAATGATTTTTGTTTTGCTAGTGTTTATTTGAATTCCCATTTCTTGACAAAAGAGTTCTAGAGCCCTCAAATGGTCTCTCAAGCTATGAGTTGTTTTTGTGCAATTCGGATAAGGTCATGTGCATATAAAAGTAACTTTACAACATGGTTAGATGAATTCTCTTTCCACCAACATTGTCTATCCACTCCTCTAATTTATCAATGTATATCCCAAACAAGATGGAAGATAATCCAGTCTTCATTTTTCTATTGCTTATAGCCTTAGATAGCACACTATATTGACATTATTAAACTCAAGTGAACAGGTATAAAATATATGCTTGGTAGATGCAGAGAGGGGAGAGCCACCTAAAAAATCCCACCAAACCATGAGTCGATGATTCTTATTACTTGGAAGCGCTACTGCAGTGTGAACAACTTTGGGGGAAAAGAGAGATTTTGATAGGCTGCTCGAGCGAATCTTACCTTGTGCTCGATGATGGTACTTAATTTAAAATTAACAATGCCCAAAGAGTGAAAGACACAGAGAGCACATCAAAAGTAAGGTAAGAAATACAGAAAATCAATTAGTTTGAGTAAAACACGCGAAATGATAGGAAAAAAGGATTACTTAAGGCAAACGAATGTGTCCCCTTGCAACGAAACTATTATACCAAACATTATAAACGAATTTAAACTCGAGAAGCCTCTGTCCAGTTTCCACCAGCAAGTTACGTTGCCCCACAAACATTATCATATATATATATCCCTACCGAGTCACCGACCAATTTAATATTCAAAAGCAATCTCCAGGTAATCCAACAATTAATCAATTTCAATTGGCATAATTTCATAATTTGATTGCATGGCCAACTCGAATGATCCCTATTTTCATCATTACAATTTACACCGTGGATGGCAAGTTAAGTCAAATATTTTATATTATTTTGGAACAAAATGATTATCGCATGATTAGTGGAATTTGGAAATTTGCCAACGAAGGGCCGCTGAAATTTGGAATATTTGGCGGTGAAAAACATAAATAATCTGCTAAACTCTGACATCATGCATTGCCTTTACACGGCAAGCGGACCACGTGATCCCACAATAAAACGAGGATTTAAATTTCACGGCCGTTTAGACGTTTTCCCTGATTTTAGCCGTAAAATATTTGTAAATATTCGAAACAATTGTCATGACTTGCACATTTAAAATATGAACGTCATTTTTTATATATAGATACAATTATTTATTACAAATAATTAAATAAGTATAAAATAGTTCTAGTATAAATAACACAAATGTGTAGTTTTAAAATACAACATTGTTTATGAAACTGAACAAATGATAAGGAACCAAAAAGAATTTTGAAAACACACGAAGTCTAAAACAAAATGTTTAGTGTAGAAAGTTTGGATAGAAAATAGAGTTGTATTACCTCCAATCACATATGCGTAGCAAATTTCTTGATCAATGCATGAGATTAAACACAATGATTTTCACTATATGTAGTGTGTTTATGAAGTTGAATAGATGGTAGAGAACCAAAGATGAAATGCACCAATCCTGAAATATGATGTTTACTGTAGAAATCCTAGATAGGAAATAGAGTTGTATTCCCTCCAATTACATACATAAAAACTTTCTTGATCAATGTGAGAAGTTAAACACATAGATTTTTGGAAAATATAGTGTGCTTATGAATCTGAACATATGTTAGGGAACCGAAGATGATTTTCAAAAACACGCCAAGTTTGAAACAAAACATTCAATAGAGAAATCCTAAACAGAAAACATAGGTGCATTCACTCCAATTACATATGTAGCAACTTTATTGATCCATCGGGAGATTAAACACACAAAATTTTGGAAAGGACGGTGTGTTTATAAAGTTGAATAGATGATAGCGAACCGAAGATGAGATTGAAAAACATAAGTTTGAAATAGAACGTTCACTAAAGAAAGCCTAGATAGAATTTAGAGTTGTATTCACTCCAATTACATGTGTAACAACTTTCTTGATCCATCAGGGGATTAAATATTGTATGCATGCTAAACTAATCTAAGCTAATTGCAAGAACATAACACCAAGAAGATTCATAACTTAGTTAATTCAAACTAATACATCATGATAAATCCATGAAAGGAAAAACTAAACTATTATACACAACATTAAATCAAACATAAACTGCAAACCTTCCTTTGATTGTTTGGATGGGCTTTAGATTATAGATATTTCCTTTATGAGCCAAATGCAACTATGCACAATCAAAGGATTTCTCCAAGGAAGAGGAAAAGATCTCACCAATATGGCTTGATTGTCATTTTAGTTCTTCTCTTACTATTCATTTCCATGTAGAAAGGGATTTCGAGCAAAGCTTTCAATAATATGAAATGCTCTTATCAAGTGCAAATATCTTACAAGGACATGGTGTGTAAAGGTGTAAAAATTATAAGAAGGTACTAGGTTTCTTATATAGCTTTCCATTTTTGGAGAAGCTTGCAACCTAGTGAATGTGGGCTAAAGGAAATAAAGAATTAGAAAGGGATAAGTATGATTAGAAGAGATTAATTAGTGATTAGCAACTCATGGGACTTAGGGTGATTTAATTAATCAACTAGGATTAATCAATATGCCAAATTAAGCTTACATAAGTCATTTGTAGATTAGTAGAATTTGAAGGGTTTGAAAGGGGATTTAACCAATAAGAGGGTTTATTGATTAAATAGAATATTAAAAGGCTTAATTAATTAACAATAGTTAATTAATTAGTTAAAAGAGGATTATAACTCACGAAGCAACATTAATTGGCATCTAGGATGAAGGGAAAAGTTAGTTAATTAACGAAGTGTTGTTAATTGACCGAGACAAAGGGGAATGTTAGCTAATTAGCGGGGAATCACTAATTATAACGAAATGATGGGAAAGAGGATGATTAGTCCAATTTTAGTATTAAAATTGTGTAGTCAGGTTTAGGTGTCTATATAAAAGGAACGAAAACTAGATCATACCAAGTCAAGAACACAGATGCTAATCAAACATCACGATCAATAAGATGAAAGCAATTCGCTAGAATAACTTCACATAAACCTTTACAAACAAATGAGCAGCAATGATGTCCCAATGAGAGGTGAGAATTTACAAGGGCATCACACGCATTGGCTTACTCTGGAAAACCACATCACAAGTGACACTTGTACAACATGCACCCACTTATACAATAGGAAAACATTAGATGCACAACAATGTCATACTTCCTCAAACGAACGATTACAAACACTAACAACATCACAAATAGGCACCTTCCACAACACAATGTTTCCAAGGTTACACATTTATTATAATAATATTTCATTATTTAACAATCATTCAATAAGTAGACATATAATCCCATATTCTAATTTATGTTTTCCTTCATTTCATTCAACATTTAGATTCCAATGAGTACACTTAATTTGGTTCTTTTCCATTATTACAAATAATTTGTATGACTCCACTAATGGTTAGAACACTTATAATCACATATTGTAGACACCTAAATTACACTTTTGCAATCTTATTGCCAAAATACACACAAATCACTCTCATTCTTGCCAATTCCATTATAATTAGTGATCTTTGCTAATTAACTAATGTTCTTACCACTTGAGCCAATTAACAGTGCTTTGTTGATTGTGTAACCCCTTTCGCATTCAAGATGTCACTTTAAGGTGAATCATAAGTCAAAATCCTCTTCAAAACAAAAAATTAGCGCTTATTAGCTAATTAAGCCTATTTTGCCCTTGTTTTGGTCAATATACCCTAGTATTGACTCAAACCCCTCATCCAACCACTCAAAATCACCCCATTCACCTCCACAACATCTCAGCAAGATTCAAAATATTATCCTAGCCTCCTAGTTGACTCTAAGCAGTTGATTAAGGCTTCACACCTCTAAATCACTTGGTAATTCATTAATTATGATTATCAAGGCCTAATCATGATTAACAATTCTAATCTAATTTGGGGCTTTTAGTCCCACATGCACCAAAATACAAGTTTCTCCCAAAAGGAAAACTATAAAAAAGGGTGCACCTCATTCCTTTATATTTTACATCACGCTTTGATTTGCATCTCACAAATATCCCTTGTGGGATACCACTTAAATAACACAAAATATTGAAAATTTGCAGCCAAATAAAATACTGATTTTTGCAGATTTTTTACTAGTTAGGGCAGTGAACTGAAGAAAATTAATAACTCCCAAAATATCCACTCAAATCACTTGAAAATTTAAAGAGAGTTTGCTAATATTATAAAGAACATAAGAAAACTATTTTTGGAATTTTTCAGACAATATAACGCTTCCAGAAAATTACAGCGTGCCCTAAACAGCTGGAAAACTTCTAAAATTCATATCTTCCCGAATACAAGTGCAAAAACTATGAAACTTTGGAAATAACATTTACAAATATAGAAGATGATATTCCAACCCTCAGATCTGAAAATGGCCAACTAGAAACCCTCCAAATAAAGGTTGTAATCTCCAAAACAAGTCACCCTTTTTTGTAGATGGTCAAAACCCCTTTGAAATCCTCTGGAAATGATGTCAAACCCTTTCTTTATTGTTGTCGTAAGTCTGATCTGAAAACCCACTGATTATCTTCACAAATTATCTCAAAACCCCTCAAAACCCTATCTCTAAACCCTCTAAAAACATCTCTATAATTCAGCCCTGAAAACAGCTCCAAAATGACAAGTTAAGGCAAATCTTTCACTACCGAAGAATGCCCTGCTAGCTAGGGATGAATCTCTCACCACTGAAGCTAGGGTTCCTGTTGTATTTCACTTCACAAGCTATATATTTTCAAACAACAATTGCACATGAAAGGAGATAATTAGGTAGGCAAGAATGTCTTTCCTTTCTCCCCCAACTCCTTATATAACTTCTCCAAGGCAAAAGAGCCCCAATAAACCCTAGTCACATTTTTCCCTTGGAAGGGCCAATAAAATAAAAGTAACTTAAGTTAATTTTCCCTTTTTAAGTCGCCATGGTCCAAAAGTGACCCCCAACATAAAATTAGAACATTAGTACCATGTGGCCCCTTCCTAATGACAAAACGTAACATCTAGTCCTTCCAAAACACCTTTTTGCATATGTCAATGAAGAATTATAACAAAATGGACTAGATATTCATACCCAATAGCTCCTAGCATCCAAATCCCCTTGGGTATGACCAGGGCTTGGACTCTAATTGGCCCTTAAGCTTTTGGCGTAGGAAAGGGGACATTACAGTCCTCCCTTCCCAAATTTTGCTTGTCCTTAAGCAAATGCAAATTAGGATGTTGCAAAATATACTCTCCCTCCCAAGTAGCATCCTCAAGTGGCAATCCCTTCCATTGCACCAAATACTCGGTGATCACTCTGCTCCTAAGCCCCCTCTATCTCTCTTCAATAATGGATTTTGGTTCTAACACTAACTTCCCCTCCTCATCTAGTGGCAGAAACTCTATAGATGCTACAATATGTTTTCTGAGTGCCTTCTTAAGGCATGAAACATGGAAGACATTATGTATCTTACTTTGCTCCAGTAGCTCTAGCTCATATGCAATTTCCACAACTCAATGAACTACCTGATACGGACCATAAAACTGTGGTTTCAATTTCTCTGCACCCTTCTGCTTCAATGAGGACTGCCTATATGGCTAGAAACATAGGAATACTAGATCCCCAACCTCAAAAGACCTCTCTATCCTGTGTCGATCTACATATACCTTCTGTTGATTATGTGCCTTCTGAAGGTTCTCTCTGAGAGCCTTCATAATATCTTGGTTCTCTTGTAACCAATCTCGAGCTTTGGGAGCTCGGCTATCTGGTAATACCAAATCCACAAATGTCATAGCGTCGTACCCATACAAGGCTCAGAAAGGAGTCATACCTATGCTCATCTAATAGGTGGTATTGTAGCAATACTCACCCATGTGTAACCATCTAATCCATGCCCGCTGATGTCCTGACACATTACTCCGCAAGTATCCCTCTATCCACTTATTGACTATCTCTGTCTTTACATCTGTCTGTGGGTGGTAGCTAGTGCTAGGAGTCAACTTTGTACCTACTAGTCTGAAGATCTCCTGCCAAAATATGCTCATGAAGATCGTGTCCCTGTCACTAACAATTTTTAGGCAACCCATGTAGCCTAAAAATACCTGTATAGAAGATTCGGGCCACATCCATTGCCTCATGCCCCTTGGGTAGGGAAAAGAAATGAGCATACTTAGTTAACCGATCAACTACAACATAAATGTAGCTATGCCCATGCACCAAGGGAAGCCCTGTGATAAATTCCATAGATATGATTTCCCATTTCTATTCGGGAATGGGGAGAGGCTGAAGTAATCTTGCTGGAAAAGACTACTCGGATTTGGTTTTCTAGAAAACCATACACTCTCTGACATGATTAAGGACATCGTCCTTTATCCCCTTCCATGAAAATATCTCCCTGATAAACCTATATGTTTTGAAATACCCAGGATGCCTAGCTAGTGGTGTATCATGTATTGCTCGAAGGATCTTCTCCTTCATTTTGGATCCTGGTACAAGGAAAATCCTATCCTTGTAGAAAATGAGATCATCCACTACTCTGTATCGGTCATCTTGTATAATACCATCCATGATCTCACATGCAAACTGATTTTTGGAATACTCAACAAGTATATGAGCCTTCCAATCCACTGAAATCTCAGACATAGAACTAAGCATAGAAGTGAGGTAAGGCCTCCTAGATAAAGCGTCAGCAACAATATTATTCTTACCTCTAGTGTACTCTATGTCGAAGTCATATGTTTGTACCTAGTTCACCCATCTTTGTTGGCAATCATTGAGCTCCTTTTGTCCCAAGAAGAACCTCAAACTGTTGTGATCCATACAAACCATGATTTTGTTTCCCACAAGGTACTGTCTGAATTTAGTTAAAGCATACATAATGGCCAACATCTCCTTGTCGTAAATTGAATACCCCTCTCTCCACGAGTTTCAATTTCTGACTCTCATAGGCAATGGGATGCCTATCCTGCATGAGAACTACCCCAACACCCTCTCCTGATGCATCACACTTTATAATGAATGGGCGGGAGAAATCTGGTAATGCGAGAATGGGACATGAACTCATCACCTCCTTGAGGTGATCAAAAACCTTTCGTGTTGCCTCTGACCAAGCAAAAGCCCCCTTCTTGGTCAAATCATTCAATGGAGCAGTCAACCGAGATAAATTCTTCATGAACCTCCTGTAGTATGTGCACAACCCCACGAATCCTCTCAAATGTGTCAATGTCCTAGGTGGCGGCCAATCCAGAATTACCCGTATCTTCTCTCTATCCACCTTCACTGTACCCCCACCAATCACATATCCCAAGTATAGAAGTTCGGTCATGCCAAACTCACACTTAGAAGCTTTCACATATAGCGAATTAGCTTCTAATATTCCAAATATCTCACCAAGGTGTCTGATATGGTCCTCCCAAGTCTTGTTGTAGACTAAAATATCATCAAAGAAAACCCATACAAACTTCCGTAGGTGGCGGTTGAACACATGATTCAAGCAAGACTGGAATGTAGTTGCAGCATTAGACAAGCCGAAGGGCATCACCAAGAACTAAAAGTGACCGTAATGGCATCTGAAAGTTGTCTTATGCACATCCTGCTCCCTAACTTTGATCTAATGATATCCAGATCGCAAATCTATTTTCAAAAAATAGATTGCACCATGTAGCTCGTCAAGCAACTCATCAATGTGTGGTACGGGATACTTGTTCTTTATTATCTTCTTATTCAAGGCACAATAGTCTATACACGTCACCATGGTCCCATCCTTCTTCTTCACCAATACCACCGAAGAAGCAAAAGGGCTGGAACTTGGTCTAATATGCCCCATATCAATGAGCTCATGTATAGTCTTCTTGATCTCATCCTTAAACCTTAGGGTGACGGTAAGGAGAATTAACCACCAGTATAGCATCCTCGAGCTCTATCACATGCTCAAATCCCCTATCTGGAGGTATGCCTAGAGTTATGTCACCAAAAACTACACTATGTTTGTCCAATAAGCCTTGTATATCCACATGATACTCCTATTGTCCATCCTCTGATTTCTTGGTCGAAACCAAACAATGTACTTCCCAATCCACCCCATTGTGCCTATAAATCCTCTCGATCCTCTTGGCCGTAACAACTCAGGGTGCCTCTGAAGATAAGCCCCTCAAGATCACATTCCTCCCTTCAGACTTAAACTTCAACTCCATCCTCTGGAAGTTAGTCTGAAACTCACCAAGGGAATGGAGCCACTGTAGTCCAAGCACTATGTTGGTCTCTCCAATACCAACAATATAGAAATCATCGGTAACTGTATAGTTACCCATCGTGATGCTCAATTGGGGAACCCGTCGTGTGCATCTCATAGAATCTCCATTGGCTACAACCACGTTGAAGCCCTCAAACTCCTTTGTTTGTAACCCTCACCTCTCAACCAATGAAGCATCAATAAAGTTGTGGTTTGCCCCACTATCAATGAGTACCACTACTCGTTGTCCCTGTAAAACTCCCCTAACTCTGAATTCCTTATACCTCAGGGTACTAGACAAAGTGGTGATAGTCTCATGGGGAAAAGTCTCGCTATCCTGCTCAACACCCGCACCATCTAATGCCTCATCATCATCATCCTCTAATCCTTGTGTTTCCAATTGCTCGTCACCATCTCTCTCTTTAAAGACCTCTATGAATTGGGCCTTCCCTCTACCCTTGCAATCATGTCCTGGAACCCAAGGTGTGTGGAAATCAAACACAATTTCTTTCACCTCAATTCATCTCTTTCCTCTCTAGATACGAATGGTCTCCTAGTTGTATCTTGCCTAGGTGGAGGTACCTTCGGCTACAAACCATCAGATCTAGAAGGGAAACCCTTAGGTTGTACTCGAGGTGGAAACCTCGACTTAGGAGTGGATAACTCCAAGTCACGAGCTCTCCTAATAGCCTCATGCAAAGAAGAAGGCTCAAATGCCTTCACAAATCTAGTGAGAGTGTCTGTCAAATCTGTAGTGAATAGAGAAATCAACCTCATCTCTGTAACATTAGGTACCATGACCGATAGTCTCTGAAAATCTGCGATATACTGATCCAAGGAACCAGTCTGCCTCAAATGAGTCAACTCTCTAAAATACCTGTCGGGGTCCCTCCTATCAAATCTACTCACTAGCCTCTGTGTGAACTCTACATAAGTCGTGATGTATATGTGTCCCTGTGTAATCAACCCATGATGCCACCAATCATGAGCGTCTCCCTCAAGATGTAAGATTGCAAACTTAATTACATCTTCCTCACGCATAGGATTCAAGTCAAAGTATGTCTTTAACTTCTGAACCCAAGACTGTGCAGTACACTTCTTAGAACCATTGAAGTGTGGAATAGAAATCTGTCCCAATCTCCTTTGCAACTCTGGTACCTGTACCTGATGATCTCTCTTAGGCCTGCTGCCAATCTTCATTTTGCAATATTCCTGGAATGGCATGTTGTCACGAAATCCATCACTCAAGGTCTGGTACTTTTCCCAACAAGACTCCTCATCTACAATATCCACTGGTTTTCGTACCTGTGAAACTTTCAAATCCTTCAAGAAAGAAGGTTCGTGAAACCCCAAAGGCCTGGTAGAAGAATGGGGAGACCGCTGCCCTGAATGTCCACCCTCACCTCTTTGACCATGTTGTCCCATATTGCTATTTTCTCCTCTTTCCATATGAGCATCAATCCTACCCTGTGCTAATCTCTCAGTGAGTTGGCTCAAATAGAGATTGGTAGTCTCCTGTTGCTTTACCATGTTGGTGAACAATTGTTTCATCAGATCTACACCTATATCCTCACTATCTTTGTCTCCCATCTTTCAATCCCAACATGTTGGAGAAACAACTACTCTGATACCACTGAAATAACCCTTGTGGGATACCACTTAAATAACACAAAATATTAAAAATTTTAGCCAAATAAAATACTGATTTTTGCATATTTTTACCAGTTAGGGCAGCGAACTAAAGAAAATTAATAACTCCCAAAATATCCACTCAAATCACTTGAAAATTTAAAGAGATCTTGCTAATATTATAAAGAACATAAGAAAACTATTTTTGGAATTTTTCAGACAATATAGCGCTGCCAGAAAATTACAGCGGGCCCTAAACAGCTGGAAAACTTCTAAAATTCATATCTTCCCGAATACAAGTGCAAAAACTATGAAACTTTGGAAATAACATTTACAAATATAGAAGATGATATTCCAACCCTCGGATCTGAAAATGGCCAACTAGAAACCCTCCAAATAAAGGCTGCAATCTCCAAAACAAGTCACCCTTTTGGTAGATGGTCAAAACCCCTTTGAAATCCTCTGGAAATGATGCCAAACCCTTTCTTTATTGTTTTCGTAAGTATGATCTGAAAACCCACTGATTATCTTCACAAATTATCTCAAAACCCTATCTCTAAAACCTCTGAAAATATCTCTATAATCCAGCCTTGAAAACAACTCCAAAATCACAAGCTAGGGTAGATCTTTCACTACCGAAGAATGCCCTGCTAGCTAGGGATGGATCTCTCACCACCGAAGCTAGGGTTCCTATGGGATTTCACTCCACAAGCTATAGATTTACAAACAGCAGTTGCACATGAAAGGAGATAATTAGGTATGCAAGAATGTCTTTCCTTTCTCCCCCAACTCCTTATATAACTTCTCCAAGGCAAAAGAGCCCCAATAAACCCTAGTCGCATTTTTCCCTTGGAAGGGCCAATAAAATAAAAGTAACTAAAGTTACTTTTCCCTTTTTAAGTCTTCATGGTCCAAAAGTGACCCCCCAATCAAAAAATTAGAACATTAGTACCATGTGGCCCCTTCCTAACGACAAAATGTAACATCTAGTCCTTCCAAAACACCTTTTTTCATATGTCAATGAAGAATTATAACAAAATGGACTAGATATTCATACCCAATAGCTCCCAGCGTCCAAAGCCCCTTGGGTATGACCAAGGCTTGGACTCGAATTGGCCCTTAGGATTTTGGTGTAGGAAAGGGGACATTACAATCTCATATAATACATATGATCTATAATTCAAGTTCAATCCTTGCCTAAAACCTTCAACAAGGTTAGTATATGAATAATCTAAAGTGACTTAACAAGTCATTTGGAGAGGTCATTTCACCATTGTTTGGAGTAACAGCCATAACTATTTGATTTCCCTCTTAGGTCTATTTAGGCCCATGTTAGGTAATTGATCATATTAGTAGGCATGTTTAGTTAGTTTTACATTTTTTTCATACTAGTTAAGCATTCTTTTAAGATTTTATCATAATGTTATGTTCCTAGATTTAGATCCCTACCTAATTAGGTGGCAATGGTGTTATCCTTCATTGTTAAGCTTTGCAATTTTCTTATGAAAGTTTAGGGTGTCATCATTTGGCATTCCCAGTGGAACAATACCCCATTGCATTCACTTTTTAAAATTTTTAACTTAGTTTCAAAGTTTTTCATTTCAATTTTTTAGATTAGCTTCAAGTTTCCTAGATTAATTTCAAGTTTTCTAGTTTAAATTTCAAGCTTTCTAGAGTACTTTTACAACTTTTTAGATTAGTTTCTCAAGATTTTTAGATTAATTTCAAAGTTTTAGAGTAGTTTTTAATGTTCTAGATCATTTTTTCAAGCTAGGTAGTTGTTTTAACTAGATTAGTGGTAGAAGTTGTGTTTTCATGTTCCTTGCAGGATTCAAGGAGGCGAAGCACTATCAAAATTGCCAAAAAATACAAAATATTTGACTTTTTTGAAGAAATTCTTGTCAAAACTCAAATTTTGACCAATTCCAGCAAAGGGACACGCAGGCGTTGAACCGGGAGTGCAGGCATTGAAATAGGCACGCACACGCCGAAAAGGGAGCACATGCGTTGAAACAAGTGCGCACTTGCTTCTCTATAAGCACACATGTAACTCACCTTTTTTAGCTGTCAGTCACTTTTTACACAGGGGTGCGTATGCGTCGTTAGAGGCACGCAAGTTTTGAAATAGGCGTACATACATTGATAGGGGCATGCATGTGTGTCTATATAAATTTTTCCTACAAACTCAAAATTTCCATTTTTGGTTTTTAGGATTTATGTTACTTTTCAGAAGTTTTTAGATGCCCTTTTTTTCAATTTCATAGATTTAGAGTAAGTTTTCTCATAAAATCACTTAGGTTTTGAAGGAATTAATCTTGTTTCCATGCTTTGTATGAGTTTGGGTTAAGGTGTGTATGTTCTTCTCTTGCACTTCGTGTGATCTAGAGAATCAAAAGCATTTCTTAAACCTTATTTTGCTATCATTAGAGTAAGTAGGAAACTTTGTTAATCATCTTTTAGTTTAAATGCTTTTTCACTTGCTAAATAACCAAGCCTAGAATTTTTGTATGCTCTTCCCTTGCACCTAGTGTGATCTTGGGAATCAAAAGAAATTTTAGTCTTTTCATTAAAAAGCACTTAGATGAATTGGGAATAAACCTTGTTTTTGTAAAATTTGATGGTAGTTAGTTGATTAACAAACATTTTCCATTGTTATTCTCCTATGATATTGTGAATCTATTTAAAACTACTAACCATTTTGTGAAGGACCTAACACTAGTCAAAGAAAAGGAGGACCTAAACAATTTTTCTAACTACACGTGTGATTATAGGTTGCCAAAAGGAGTGCAACAAAAACCACATTAAGTATACAAGATACAAAACACACCACGATCATCACATTGTATTTGTAGGTTTCGGTTAAGAGCTATGGCCCATCTGCTTAACTAGGACATAACCCCTTTGGCACAAGCCTTAAGCTACAACAATAGGGGCAGTCCTAGGAACCCTAAAGTAGTTCATGCAAGAGGGAACCTTGTGAACAAAAAATGAAAGTACTCCACACTACCAACTTGTCTAGTACACCTTGGTGAGATTAGAATCAAAAATATATGTATTGCGACCCCAATGAAAGTATAACTGAATGCCCTTATGTGCTCATTATACTGAAGGGGGTAAAGTAAAGGCAAGATATTCCTTGGAAAACCAAGGTAAATCGAGCTCACCTTAGATATCTTGTGACACCTAGAGAGAGAACCACCTAGGAAGCTTGTCGGCTTGGAGCCATTGTTTTTGTATTAGATAGTATACTTGAGTGCTCTCACAAAGTGAAAACTTTGTTAGATTCAAAATCTTGTTTTTTGAACAAGGGAAAGAATCTCTTGAAGTTGAAACCACTTGAAATTTCATCACGAAATCTACTTAGTGTCATTTTTTCCTATTTTTTCACTTGTCCTAAGACAAGGCAAAACTCTGCCAAAATAACACCAAGTTTATTTCAACACCATTTGGTATATCCCTTTGTTTTCTCATTGCTCATTTTGAGACAAAAGAAGAACAAACATATACGGATACCTACTAGATATAATCGTTTCCACCACTTTTGTAGTCTTCTTGCATAACCATGTTGCGGTAGGAATGCAAGAGTTGAAAATGTGAATGGTGCATCTTCATGATCTAATAGCCCCTTGTGTCTCAACAACCGTATTTGAGACTTATTATCATTGTAGCTAATTTTTCTTATCATTGTCTTCTTTAGAGTTGTTACACTACTCGCATTATAGGCATACAATTTCAACATTTACGTCTTGTTTCCATTGTGAAACTTGGCCTAAATATCTTTATTATATCATTACGTTGCTCGCGCGCTTAATAATTCCTTGCTATAGTTAGACGTGGTTTTTACATCCTAGCCTTGTCTTGAATTGCGTAAGTGTCTAGATTACTTTTTTAGCATCGTTATAACGCCAATTTGATACTAAAATCCCGCTTTCTTGCAAAGCTTGCTTACGTGCCTAAATAGTGTTGTTACGCTACTCACATTTTTATCGTCCATTTTATAAATCTTAGACTTTGTTAGTATTTAGAAACTTGTTTTTAGTATATCTTGTTAGAAGGTCGCGTCAACATTATTTTACCATTTAGGCCTTGTTTGTTTCAAAATTGACCTAACTGGTGATATTGTGTTGTCACTATTTGGTTTCAAACCTATCTAAATAAATTTAAGGGAATAGACTATTTCTTGTGATCAAATTTCGAGTAATATGCATCGCCGTATTGTTCTAAAAAAACTTGCGTCATACTTTACCTTGCTATGGTAGCTTATTCTTAAATTCTTAGGTTCACATTGACCTATTGAATTTGAAGCTATTTTATAGTCACCATTATTATTGACGACTTAGGGCCGTTACGTCGTGTAAGTTTGACTAGGGTCTATTGTTAATAAACCTTAGTGGAAATATTTTGCGTTGTACCTTCTATTCAAAGTAATGTCTACTACAAGAATGGGGTCACGAAAGTTAGAAACCAATATATTTAGAGGTGGTAACCCTCTTTTAGAGAATAATATCGTGGTTGGCCATAGTGTCGAAGAGGAAGATTCTCCTCGTATGGATGCAGAGCTTCATTCCACCCATTTTGACGGCTACATTTTTCATAACAAACATGAATATCTTATGCGGGTTGTGGAACTAGGGGCCAAATTACATTTCACGGCATGGTTCGGGGAGAAGAAGAAGTAGACCACCCTCGTCGCACTCTTAACGAAATATTGAACCTAGGTCATGCATCTACTTCTGGACGACGAAATAATGAAGAGGTTCCTTTTGAAAATGATGGGGAATATCACATACCTACAGTTAGGGTTCATTGTGAAGATTGTGAAGATCATGTTCATCATGCACAACCTCCTCCTAACGAAAAATCATCGTGAAATACCTATTAAAGAGGTGATGTTAGAACAATTCCAAGCCCTCACTCGCTAATTGGCGAGTTTGGCATCACATATACATAAGGAACAACCAAAAATTGTGAAACAAGCTATACCAAAAGTGAAACCTAAAGCTTCATTTTACGAGTTCCCAATAAACACTCCTCAACGAGAGGCACAAAGAGATCCTTATGAAGAGATTATCACAACAAATAGAGGTGGGAATACACCTAGATTTAATCCTTCATATAGGCCTACGCCACCCACGTAAGATCCATTTTTTAATCAAGAGTGGTCAACTATGAAGAACGCCCTTCAAGCATTGCAAGAGGGTTAAACCAGTAACAATAACAAGAAATATCAGTTTGATGAGTTATGTCCCTACCCTTTTGACAAAGCCATGCTCCAAGTACCTTTCCCAAAACATTTTGATTTTCCAAAATTTGATAAATATAAGGGAAAAGGTGACCCTCGTGATCATATAAAAGACTTTTATATGACATGTCAAGAGGTTACATTTAGTGACAATTATCTTATGTGCTTGATTCCATGAAGTTTAGGAGCATCGGCACTAGAATGGTTTGTGCATATCCCTAAGGGATCCATATCAACATCGCTAGAACTACTAGAGAGTTTTGTACAACACTTTTCTTTCAATATAGAAAACGACATTACCATGTTATATCTCTGCAATGCCAAGCAACAAAACAACCAAAACTTGGCTGCGTTTTTACAAAGATTGAGAGGGTAAGCTAGTCGATTCCCTTGCTCCATACCTGAAAAGGAGTCGATAGACATATTTTTTCCCAACCTCCATCCAGACATTATGTTCCACTTGCAAATGCATTATGGCAACACATTTGAAGAGGCAATAGAAAAAGGGAGCCAAATTGAAAAAGTATTGTTAGCTAGAGGGACTCTAAAACCTTTATCCCACAATCAAAACGATTCCAAATCTAACAACAAACCAAATTTTTTTCATAATAAGAACCAAAACATCATTGGTGATGGAATAGTAGACTCTAAGCGAGTACAAGTCGTTCAAAACAACACTCCTTTGAAGCTTGCAAAGGGAGCTCCACTTATGGAGTATAAGCATCATGCTTTCACTCCTCTATCTAACTCAATGTAATCAATACTAAAACAACTAAAGGAGGTTAATATGGTAAGATATCCTGAAACTATACCTTATGAGGATGACACGCCTAAACCATCATTGTTTAGAGATAATGATTATTGCCAATTCCATTGTGTTAAAGGTCACCAAACATATAAGTGTTTGAAGTTGCAGCACTACATCCAGGACTTAATCGAAAGTGGCGATGTGGAGATAGATTCATCCACTCCTAAAAAATTCCCCAATACAAAGAATTTTCCTAAACATAATCAGGACAAAAATTCTAATTATGTGTCTAATGAGGAGAATCATTTTGATGCTCTCATTGGTTTTGTAGTTACACCTGTTGAACATGTCAACACAATAATCCCTATGATATCACTTGGATTATCTATGTCTAGGAATGTACCGAAAAATATTGATTATCACACAATTCCACATACTTATGACGATAAGGAACCTAGGTTTCAACATTCCCATCAAAGGATACCTATCACAACTAGACCTCGTTTGATTCTTTGCGTTAAAGAACCCATTCACTTACCTATTCCCCCATCTTCAACTCATGGTAAGTGGTATGATTCTGACTCTTATGAAGATTCCAATCTAAATTATTCCTCTAAAACAACTCCTAAGTCACGGTCCTCCCTGTCTTCGCAGGACCCCACTTCTCAGTTGCGTTTATGACCGCTTCTTCCATTGAAGAGCTTTTTGACTCAAAGTCCTTCTAATCAATCATCCAAGTCGACTCCCATGTCGCATTCATCTAATCAACCTATTGTGGTAGAAAAAATACTCACGCCGATTGATTCATTTTAAAATGAAGAAGAAATTAGAGAATTTATGAGGGTACATGAATACATTCCTCTAGAAATTTGTGAGCAAGAAACCTCTTTAGACCTCGATACATTCACGTATTGGGAGGAAGAGATTGATCCCTTTTGTCAAAAAATAGAGGAAGACCCTAATACCATCGAACATGATCCTCCTCATATGTTTACATCTTCACATTATTCATTGGGCGATGAAATTCCTGGGTCTAGCATTGATTCACGACCTATCTTCTCATTACCTAATCATTCTTTATCTATCAGGATTCCTCCATCACAAACTTACCTTGGGTCACCACCTGATAGCCCATCGTCTTCTTCTATATGTGGGCCACCTCCAAGTAGCCCTACATCATCTATATGTGGCTTGCCTCCTGGAAGCCCATCTTCGTCTATACTGGGGGCACGTCCTAAAAGTCCCTCATCTTCGATTCTTGGACCACGTCTTAGTAGCCCATCTTCTTCTATATATAGGACACCTCTAGGTAGTCCTTCATATTCCATCTATGGGATGCCACCAGGAAGTTCTTCATCTTCAATCTTAGGACCACATCCTTGTAGTCCTTTAGCTTTTATATATGGGACACCTCCTGGTAGCCCATTCTATTCAATTCTTGGACCGTATCCTTTATGTCCATCATATTGTTCTTCTATCAATGATTGTGGAAAACCCACTATCATTTTTCCTACCAATTCTATTTGTCCACTTTCTTCTCCCACTTCTCGAGATCAGACAAGTCACGTAATATCTTACAAGAAACTCAAACGGTTGCTTCATCCAACTACGATTAAAAATCATAAGAGCTCCAAATATCACATCAATTTAAACAATCTCAAAGTTCAGAATCAAACACGATTCAAAAATGCACATCAACGCACCCATAAAGTATGGCGTAAAGTACATAAACCTCTAGACAGGGACCTCAATCTCCCGCACAAAAAATCCACATTTCGTGATAAAACACAGTCATCTATTAAGTATAAGCTCACCACAATCATTGAGATCAGGGATAATATGACTCTTGATGAGAAAACACGCCTAGTCTTCCTTATCAAGAAAATTGCTAACATTGTTGTTGGATCTTATCACACCAAGTGCTCTTGTTGGTCCCAACTTTTAAAAAAAGACAAAAATACAAAAAAATGAGAAAACATTTCAAAAAATCAAAGGTAAATGAACACACGTTACAATAAGGTATTGCATACGCATGGATGTTCTTTCTTCCCTTCCTTGTTATTCTTTTGTAAGTCTTCCTACCATTTTCATCCTTTTAGTGATACTTCGGTTAGCCTATTCACACACATTTTGTGACATTTACCTCTATGGTATCCGTTTGGCCTTGGTCTTTTATCGCCTTGGTAAATTAAAGAACGACTAACCTCTTAGAGATTCTATCATAATCAACATCTAAAAAAATTGTAGCGAAGAAATTTTGGATATATTTGTTGACACTAGTCAATGTCATCATTGTAATCACTTCCGACTCCTTCCATCAAGCCATCAGTGGTTCTTAACCTCTTATCAAACAAGAGAGCTGAAATAAGTTTTTAGAAAGAAAAAGAATCAATCAAATCAAAAAGCACAAAGCTGATAGAAAACACTAAAAACAAAAACAAATTGATATATAACTCTCTTTTGGGGTATTTCCAATAATCTCTACCAGGGCTATGGAATCCTAACTAGAAGTAGAGAAATGTTGCGATTAGAATCAAATGCATCTCCATCGGGGCTATGGATGCCTAGTTGGCAGTGGAGCAATGTATGACTCTCCTTCCATGAATCCATCCACAAAAAACAATAGCTTTGGAAAATAAATTATTCCTACACATTGGCTAGGGTGTCTTCAGTTGTTGTCTATCAAATATTCCCTCCAAGAGGTAATAAATTTCCACACGCACACACTAGATCTCTATGAGAAAACAAGATTAGTATGTTACCAAGTTTCTTTTTTTGGACATTGTTTAGATTCTTACTCTAGTCTGTATCTTGTCTCACAATTTGTGCCTTTGACTAATCACTTCTTCATCGAGAGGCTTCTAATCTACATTCAAAACATTCACGTTGTTGTTCTTCTTCGTTCAAAACATCCATGTGTATAATATTGTCATTTTTCCATGTTTACGGGCACCTTTGTCGCCTTTCTCATAACAATCTTCCACTTCTTTCTATCATGTGCTTCTTGGCCAACTTACGCTGGGGACATCCTTGCTCCTTTCTAGCATGTCATTGGGTTATGTTCATTGTGATGTTGAACCTATCTATATTGGTCTTAATCTATATTCTACACGTGAAGATTTTACCTTTGAATATTTCCATCTAATGCTGGGGGAATTTTCACATCTTCTCTTTCTTGCGCATGTGCATAACGTTCTTCCCTTGTACATCCCATATGTCGCTGGGGCATCCATGTTTCTTTGTTTCCTATACACAGCTTCAAAAAAATATCAAAATCATTAAAAACATTCAAATATGTTAGTAGGAAAAATAAAAAAATCAAAACAATCAAATTTTTTTTTTTTTTTTGATAAAATCGTTAAAAATCCAAAAAATTGCAAAACTTCAAAATCTTACAAAACAAATGGTAAACAACATATACGTAGTTAAAGCTTGTGTCAATTGCATCATCCTCGAATGTTGAAATATGTCTTGCAAAAGTGTCTTTCTATGGTTCTTACTTGTTCTGGTCTCAAACGACTTGTGGATCATCGTGATCTACCTCCATTAAAAAAAGCTCAGTTGCATACTACGTCGGTACTCCCGTGCGACAATGAGTTTCCAGAGACTGTGTCGTAGTGCATGAAGGTTTTTCCATAGGACTACTTGTGTCCTCCGTTTTTCTCTCGCATGTGTTATTGCTTGGGGCATCATTTTTAACCATTGTTGTTACAACACGAACATTTGGGAACTGCATCTTGATAACAAAAAAATTAGTGCAACACATTGTTTGTTTGAGTACGTGTGATTGTACTGGTTTCTTTGTTAGGTTAGCTGGTTTATTTTCTTGTATTACATTGCGTAATATATGTTTCATGGAGCTAAATATCATTTTACTTTCTCGTATTGCATTGCATAATGTATATTGCATAGAGTTACGTATTTTTAGCAGTAAACAATTGTTAGTAATTTAGTTTTTATTGTTATATTACACTTTTGTTTATTTTAAATAAAGGCTGATGATGTAGACCTAGGGACAAAATGATATAAACAAGTTGCTTATTGAAAGGTTGGATGCAAAGATTGGGTTTGTCCTATATTTCTCCATTAATCATTTTTTCTCCATTATCATTTATTACAATTACTATTTTTTCTCCTAAAACTCACTTGGGGTAATAAAAAACCACGTTTATCCCCATCCTTATTCCTTCTCAATACCTAAGGGTTTCATGCCTGTTCTGACCTATTTTCTTCTATCCATTTCGATTGTATTTTCGATCGTCAATTGACTTCTTAAATCACCCCATCGAAACTCAAGGGGGCATCCTCCATCCTACTAATGTTTCTTCAAAACTTTACATGTTTATGCTTGTCTACTATGTTTGAAGTGGAATCACTAACTTCACCTCAAATAGGGCCAAATATAGACACTTGAATTCTCCTGTTGCAATCTTATTGTCAAAATGCACACAAATCACTCTCATTCTTGCCAAATCCATTATAATTAGTGATCTTTGCTACTTAACTAATGTTTTTTACCACTTTATCCAATTAACAATGTTTTGTTGATTGCATAAACTCTTTTGCATTTAGGACGCCACTTTATGGCGAGACGTAAGTCAAAATCCTCTTCAAAATAAAAAATTAGTGTTTATTAGATAATTAAGCCTATTTTGCCCTTGTTTTGGTCAATATACCCTAGAATTGACTCAAACCCCTCTTCCAACCACTCAAAATCACCTCCACAATATCTCAACAAGTTTCACAAGCTTATCCTAGCCTCCTAGTTGACCCTAAGCGGTTGATTAAGGCTTCACACCTCTTAATCACTTCGTAATTCACTAATTGTGATTAGCAAGGCCTAATCATGATTAACAATTGTAATCTAATTTGGGCCTTTTAGTCCCCCATGCACCAAAATACAAGTTTCTCCCATAAGGAAAACTATAAAAAGGTGCACCTCATTCCTTTATACTTTACACCATGCTTTCATTTGCATCTCATATAATACATATGATCTATAAGCCAAGTTCAATCCTTACCTAAAACCTTTAACAAGGTTAGTAGATGAATAATTTAAATTGACTTAACAAGTCATTTAGAGAGGTCATTTCACCATTGTTTGGACTTAGCAACCATAACCATTTGATTTCCCTCGTAGGCCTATTTAGGCCCATGTTAGGTAATTGATCATATTAGTAGGCATGTTTAGTTAGTTTTACATTTTTTTCATACTAGTTAAACATTCTTTTAAGATTTTATCATAATGTTACATTACTTAATTTAGAGCCCTAGCTAATTAGGTGGCAATGGTGTTAGCCTTCCTTGTTTAGCTTTGTAATTTGCTTATGAAATTTTAGGGTGTCATCACATAGGAGACAACTAAATTTTGATCTCGTGCTAAGATTCATTGCTCTTAAAATCATATTTATTTGACTGTCTATTTCACTTCCATTACATAAGGGAATACTAACATGAAATCAAGGGAGATGAAATTAGGCCTAAGAGTGGCACAACCATTTTTCATCTTCGTTACAAAGTTTTAACGTTAAAAGCACACTTCCCTCATTGTTCGTGTTATTACATTTAACTATGTATCTTAGCTTTTTAGTTTATCTCGTTTAAGATATGCCTGAGAATCGCAATCCTCGTGATTTCAATCAGGCTTCCTATTTTCAAAATTTATATTACACATTATACAACTTGATCATTAATTAGAAGTATCTTAGCATTTATACATCATAAGTTTTGATTCCCAAATGAGAAACTATGTTTTCTCAATCACTGGTTCCCAAGTGAATCAGTCCCTTATATCATAAGTACATAACATGCTTATCACTAAGTCCAGGGAATAAATCATGAGTTTTACTTTACTTTAGGTTCAACACCTTGTTAGGACCAAGTCTAGAGGTTTATACAAGATACGTGCCTTGTCCAAAAATGACCTCTCAAGAGGTATTAGGTTAGCTTAATCAAATTAAGGTCAAAAAAATTCACATTCAGCACTACAAAAGTTTCACAACTCCTTGTTAGAGCATGGAGCCTTAACAAGCATCCCTGACATGGTATCTTCCCTTAGGATACGTTGTGGGTCAACTAAGAGGATTAAAAAAATCAAGTTTTCTAACGGCTTCAAGGATGGCCTTACCATCAATTTTCCCACAAGTCATTGCTTCGTTAAATACAAGAGTTGTATTATACACAAAGTGACATCATGATTTATCCACTGGATACTAGATTTGCATAACGAAACACAAGGAGCACAACTCATCATCACAAGGTTTTATCGAAGCACGACACCTGAGGGTAGAAATATTAGTTGGTAAATGCAAGCACCCGTACTTAGGATGGTCATGGTCAAAGTGGGGATCACTCAATACAGAAGGAATCTCAAGGATTTCTCAACTGCCTAATGTCAAAGCTCACCTACTAACCATGCAATAATCGAAGGAATTTGATTAAATGAAAGGGTTTAGAGCACAATTCAATTTTAATTCATATAGAGATGCTCCTTTCTACCATACATGATGTAGGTTTCACAACATAGCTACAAATGAAATCAAGAAGAGCATTTAGTAAAATTTGGATAATTCTTTAAACTCGATATGAAAGAACAATTATAAGTTTATTAAAACTTCATGCACGACAAGGATAATCTTTTTTTGAAAGAAAATAGTGCAATGACACTTTACTATAAACGTAGCAATACTTATTTCCCCTTTTTTATTAATAACACATATAAATTACAATAATATGTAAAATGAATTACAACCACGCCATTTCACCATCTTACTTGCATCCTGAAAAACCATGTGAGCATGGGTCAGTGAAAACCGTTGGCATGGATCCACCCTCCCTCTAACATACTATCATCATGCAAATACAATTTTAAAGGAGAGAAAAATAACATAACAAATTTCCATATTTTTGGAACATGATTTCAATTCAATTTTTTTAAGAGAGAGAAAGGGAGAGTAGAGAGAGAACTTTTTTTGCACAAGCAAAGCATGAAAAATTATCCTATCAAGTGTTACGTGCAACAAACATATATGAACGTATATATCATAGTAGATTACGGTTTTCAATACATATCCTTTTTCTTTGGTCACAAAGGAGGTTAAGGACGTGTCACATCACGCCGGTAAGGCATTTCATTAACCATCTATTTACAGTCTGCAAACAATGTGTTTTAAGTCCACACACATGTTATCAACCACTACACTAGTCTTATCCCATAGCACAAACTTAAGAGGGTCAACATGGGTCCACGAGCCTCAGATTGCGTTCCTCGTGAAATTTGTCGAAGTGGCCACAGAAATGGGCCCTGTAAAAAGAGCACTCAACATCATAACGAGGTGTTTAATGCCTCTAATTTACTCTCTACTATATAATGAAATATGATAAAAAGACGGGTTGCAAAACCATAAGTGGAGCTCAAACTGGATGCAACTTTATGGAGCTAGTTGGAAAAATTTGGTTGTTTGTCCTTCAACAAATAAGGCCAAGTGGCCTACAAAAGGGGCCCACCAGAAGGGTGCAGAAAATCCAAAAGAAATTTTTCAAAATCATATTGGGGAGTTCTCTACTAAAGTCGACTCGAAACACAATGAGAAAACGGTATCCAAAACCAATAAACGACACTCAAATGGGGAGTATTTTTTTGGGGTACTTGGATGAATTTAACTGCCATGCCAACAATGAGCCTAAGCCAAGTGGGATAAAATGGTTACACAAAAGTGAGTTTTCGAAGAGTACGGTTAAAATGAACCATGTAATTGATTATGGCATGAAAAAGAAGGGGTTTGCACCTTTCATTTTCGGGGACTGTAGGCACTAAAACCAAGGTGGTTTTGGAGGGGTTCTATTTTTTCAAGCTTCCTCCAACATGCAGTTCACATAAGTAGCCTCAAGAACCAATTAGAAAAAACATGGTCTATGGTTGTGTTGGCAGTGTTTCAGGGTTGGGATGACAACCTCGTATGAACAAGGAGGAGCTACATCAGTTAAATTTAGGAAATCGATGTTTAAGAGGTGGTCTTTGCGCGTTCAATCTAAAGAGGTGTTTGTCGTTTTGACAGTGGTTGTTTTGACTTTGAGAAGAATGCATTTTCTCGTTGTTTTCCTACTGTGATTGGTTGACACAAATGGTAAATGCATGATAGCTAGATTTTGACGTAGTTTTATTGGTTCACAATGAAAATGGACTATAATGACATAAAAAGAGGTATTTTCGTGGTAGGTTTAATTGGCATGATTTTTTATTTGAAACGGTTTATACGGCAGCAAATTACATGTTTTTTAACTAATCGTTCAATATTTTTACTCAACCCAAAATTTATAAATGCAAGTTATGAAAACAAAGTTTATGAGAAAGGATGAGAACCATACCTATTAACTAGCAAGGCGGTGTAATGAGGTGTTGCAGGTGGGTCTATCCGCATTCCATAAGACTTTAACTCTCTTTTAGGCATTCCGTCAAATAGTTTGTGTGCACCATAAAATTCTCCATTTTTGCTTTCAAAGATACCATTTTCTTCGAGGATAAAACGTACATCTTTTCGACATCTTATCGACACTTTTCATGCCAATTCTATGTTCCCACATTCAGCATACATATCTCGTTTTAAATTCTCTTATTTTCTCAAGGGTTAGAAGTATGATAACAAAGGAACATAGTTTGGCCTAACGTATGTCATTTTCCTTATCTATAAACTCTTCAGGGCCTTCTAATCTCCAAACGTACGAGTTCCTATCATGTGACACAGTCATAATCTTATTTAATTTTGTACCCCAGTCTATCCCTGATACAAGTGGATCATGCTTCTAAAGGATGTGTATTTTATTCCATACAGAACTGTCATCTGGTGATGCTTTGTAAATATGCACTTCATTGTTGTTAGGAAAAAACTACAACCACTCTTGGACTCCACTTAACACAAATAGCTTCATGATTGAGTCTGAGAATCACTAATGTTGGGAGCCATTCTATGCCTTTAATCCTCAACTTCTTCTTCTTTTGCATACAACAAACAAAGCAGCGGCAGGCGGCAGTTCCTTTCCTCTCAAGACATTAAGATTATAGATTTGTATATAGTAAAATGAGGAGATATTAAGATTATAGATTTATCTGTGTGTGCAGGGCTACCTTAACCCATAATGGGACTGATTCTAGGACAGCTATTAGCTAGAGCTCTGTTTAGCATAGCCATGGAGGACCAAATGTGGTCCTAAAGATTTCCTAACGATCCCATTTTGAATATAAATCCTGCAACTAAGGCTGTCACGTGACCACATTTCTGCTAGGCATTTTTATCAGCAGGGGAAAGGAAAACAACTGGTGTTTGTCACAGCTGGGAGGGGTTTGAAACGAGTGGGGGTGTCTTAGAATCTACACTTTCCAAATCAATGCTTGCATCTCTGGCAGGGGTGATGTTGGTCGAAGAGGCCTCCATAAAAAACCCCCTTTAATTCTCATTATCACCGTCATGCCTAACCATATTATGCATAAAAAACCTCTCTGCCACTCTCACCCCACTCACCGTGCAGATTTATTGATATAATTATTATATAAATATATATGTGTGTGTGTATTTAATGTTTGGAATCTCAGTTTACCTTATTTTATACATTTTCTTATTGTATTATATATCTTAGCATAATATATGATGTTCTTTCATTTTATTATTTTAAAATTATAATCAAACCATGTTGTCGTCTAAATGCAATTCTCACCACCTAGATGCTCAGAAGATATATTGTAGCCTATTGCTACAAGAAACTAAGATAGTGAACACCAAAATTGAGGTAATTGTTAAGCAACTCTCGAGGAACTTCCAATGGATAATTAAGGAGGTCGATGGCACAATTGGATGATTACCTATTATTTGGAGCCTTAAGATATGTCATGGTATTCTTATCTCTTACTCAAAACATTTTATTTATGCCTGTGTCGAAGAATTTGGTGGTAAAATACACTTCCTACTATCTAATGTATAGTAGGATCCATCAAGGTTGAAGCCAAAAAGACAGGATGGAAACATCCCTATGATTTTAATGGAAGACAAGATGTATTAGAATGGACCTTGAGGGGATATTTTAGTATGATGTTAAAAATCTCAAAAAAATATGGGGTTTAAGTAGAATCATTCAGTCCATGTGTGATTTTAATTTGTTTTCCCAAAAGTTGGGTTGTCTGACTTTGAATCATATAGTTCTAGCTTCACCTAAAATAATTGAAGGCAAGGAGATCAACAAATTTTGGAAAAACATGAGATGTGGTTTGCTTAATTCAAATTTGATCTAAAAAAATATCAAATTAATGGTTGAGCTCATTTGTTTTTAGGTATAATCTTCAGCATATCGATCAAAATTGAAAAATATAAAACTCTAAGACCGTACCTTTTAAGTTTTAATTTATGTGGTTCCAAAATCCTTCCTTTCGAGACCTAGTTAAAAATGGTGGCAAGCTCCATCTAATATTTCCAAATGCTTTGTTCTCTCCCGAAAACTGAAGGGAGCGAAACAAGGGGCCAAGGTGTGTAATAAGGAAATATGTTTTTACAAGAGATCCAAATATCTTTACATCATGGAGATTAGAACCAAGACTTTACAGATATGGAAAGATGCCTTATAATGGAATAGCAAAAGATATTGATGCAGGAAGAAAAAGTCTAGAGATATAAATCAATGGATAGTTGGATCAAAGAAGACATGGATACTGAGTTCTTTCACTTGTCTATTGTGACTCAAAGGAACAGAAATAAGATTGATAAATTTGTAACCCTTAATGGGATAGAGCTATAAGAGTTGTGTGAAATAAGGGAGGAAGCAATATATTTTTATAAAGACATATTGGAGCACAATTTGGATAGATATGCCTACCAAACTTGGTTTGCTCAATAAATTTATGTTTGTATCTTAGAATCAATGAATTAAATGTGCATGGCTCCACTATCTGAAGAAGTGAAAAAAAAAAAACACTTTTTTATCTGGGGATCTCTTTCCTAGAGAGAATTCTTTCATAATTACCAAGAGGTTGTAGGATTGGATATAGTTGAGCTATTTGAAGAGTGTAGAAAGAGAAGCAATTCCTTCATAGAATGGAGTAATACCTTCTCGTACTTATACCAAAAAAAGAGGATTGCCCCTATTTTTATGAATTCATTCCTATTTCACTTTGTAACTTTACATGAAAATTTTCCACTAAGGCCATGGCTAATAGGCTAAAACCATGCCTAAAACAATTTATATCTAACGAGCAAGGGGGATTTGTTATCGGTAAGAAAATCCTTGATGGGGTTTTTATTTCCCACAAACTTATTCATTCACTAACACACGGTTGAAGATCCAAAATATTTATCAATTTGGATATGCTTAAATCCTATGACATGATTAATTGAAAGTTTCTAGATCAAGTGTAAGGCAATTTAGCTTTTGTGAAGAGTGAATTCAATGGGTATGGAGTTGTATCTTCACTCCTTATTTTATCCTTCTAATGAAGCTCGTAAAGGGCTCTTTAAGGCCTTAAGAGTGTTAAGGAATTGGAAATCCATTGTCACTTTACCTTATTATCATTATGGCTAAAGTATTAGGATGAGCTATATAGGGGGATGTTGTTAAAGGTAACCTCCATGGTCTGGCTATCAGTGCTAGTTTTGGTAATATATCTCACCTCTAATTTTTGGATAAGATCGTGTTTCTAGGGGAACTAACAAAGATTCAATGCATACATATCAAAAGTGTTGGTAATGAGGTTGTGGATTGGAAATGAGAATTTAACTACAAAGTCAAACCTAATTTGAGAACCCCCATAGCAAGCCTATTTATGAATGATATACTTGATATTTCCACCATGTGATTTCCCCCCTCTCCTCTCACACACTTGACAATGTCACCTCGAAACGGTTAAACAAATGGTGTCATCTATTTGCATGGAACATAACATTAGAGGTTGTGCTCTATAGGAGTTGGGTGTGAGTGATCATATGGGTGTGAGCAATGCATGTATCTAGTTCCTTTTTATCCTTCTAAGCTTGGTCATTTAGCCTATGAGTTGAAATTGGTTTTTCCATATTATTTTTTCCCCTGTGTCAAGGTGCAAGGGATGGACTGCATTGTGATATGGGTTTGTGGGGTTGATTCCTGTAAGGGTTGGGATGAATTTTGCTTCTTGGGTATTGTAGTATATTTTTGGGTTGAGTCATACCCATATCAGTCTATTGAATCTTTGCTTTCCATATTTGTTTTTTAACCATTTAAGGGATTTATTTTTAACACATATTGGGAAACACATTTACCCTTAATTTCACATACGAAAGGAAATATTATGTATAAGATCAAATGGGGATGGATGAAGCATCAACAAAATCAATGTGGCTAAAGTAAAAAGTGTGATTGAAAGCAATGTTGGGGAATGCTTCTCTAACTATGTTGATAAAGAAATTTATAATCCTTAGATGAAGGTATCAATTTCAAGGATGTGGAAGATTAATAAAGATATGGAGGATGCATATGGGGAGGACATTTCCAGAATGATGAAGAATATGATGTTGGATCCTAACTAATCTATTAGAAGAAGCAACATATTTTGTGTAGCACACTGCCTTAGTTGTGCTAATATGATTTCCATTTCAGTTGAACACTTCTCACTCCACGAGGAACATCATGACCTAGAATGCACATTCCATTCAATTTTTGTGGTGATCATTCATCATCAACACATTCAATTGGGTGGGATGAGAGCTTTGAGTAAGGTCTTGGTTTATAGTGCAAAAAAGTTGTGAAATCCTAACCAAGGATGGCATATTTAACCTCCCAACCTACTACCTTCCCTTTGATGAAGAAGATGGCCCCATGACGTCTCCACCCAAAGAGGTAATTATTGTTGACTAACTTTGGTGTTTTAACATCTTTCTATCTTTTTTGATATATATGTATATAAGGATGATGGAGTTCAATGCTTGTGTAGTTTTCCCTTGTGGTTTTTGAGATTTTGTGATAGTACTTCAAGAGAAACAGGTGTGCTTGTTCTTTTTGGACAAGATAGTATTATTGTGTTAGTTCATAGATAGATACATATTGAGATACATATGCCAACTAATCTCACGATTCATTATGGTGGTTCTAACCATTTTTTTTGGGTTGATTTTCCAAAGTGTAGTAGCATTTCACGCACACGTATTTATTATTTAACCTTCTCTTGACCATCAAATTATGGAGCTTCTCTTTTTCCATTTGGAGTTGTTGAATGTGAATATGTGGAAGAGGTTAAGTGAGATTTAATATTCAGTCCATTTGATTGTTTTTTTTATATTATTGAGTTTGGTTTTAGCACTCCTACAAACTCAATTATGATTGTTAGATTAGCACACACTAGAGGTTGTCTTCTCTTAGATGTGATGTGTGCAGAATGGGATCATTGAATAAGTCTGGTGGGGCTTGTGAAGATATGTTGCTTATTTATCGTGTGCACACCCAGTTGAATGAGATCTCATCCTTCTCTTGGTTAATGTGTAAAAGATAGAATTGTGGCATATGATTATATAGATGCATATACATTTTTTTGTTCTTGAACTCAAGATTTTTGGTGTATCTAAATATGGGTTTCATTCATAGACATCAAGAACACACAATGCTCCCAAGTAATCAGGGGTGGAAGTAAATAGGGAATCTAATGAAGTGTCATCACTGAGACAATCTCTTGGAAAAAGGTATCCATACATCACAAAATGTTGATCATTTGGATCAGAGTAATGTTTGTAACATTTTTAGACGATGATATCTAAAGATTTGTGATGTTTTTATTTTTATACTTTTAAGCAAGGCAGGCTTCCTTAGCATATAGATAAAATTGCACTATCTATTTTCTTTTGAGTATGTTGACATAGCCATGTTTTTTATGTGATGATGTTCTTTTTAAATTTTGGACCAAATGTGGTCTAATCTCCTAATTGGAACATTCATCTTATACTTGTTTTTAGTCAGGGCCCTTCCCTAGTTATCACATTGCAAAAAAGTACGGATAAAAAGTACAAAAAATATTTACATAACAAAGCTAAGGTGAAAATGATCCATCAAACCATCTCCCCTTGTTATTCATCAACCACTCTCTCATCAAAGTTTTTTTAAAATTTATTTTTAAAGGACATGTGTCAATTGTCTTTCAAGGCCTCAAATTTTTTACCTTTAAATTTCATTATCATGAAAAATCCTAAGAATAAAATTGACCATATCAATCCACCTACACATGGTGCTCTAATACATTATGATTTTTTTGTAGTTAAATGTTTCACCCTAAAATTTAAACTAAACTTCCAACTCTCAACCTCATGTACCACATGGCTTGAATGCTCTAAGCTAAACACAATTTTCGTGTTTGACTCTTGATCATCGAACTAAACATTCAATGCTAACCCTTGAGACACGTGACATTTATGCATATTACCAAATCCTAGTATTGATCCAAAAATCCTTTTAAATTGAAATACATAACTAAATTATATAAGCTAAAATAACAATTAACGCTCTTGTATAAAGAGCACTCCCTCTTCTCAAATACTTTTAGGTAAAATAGTATGTCATACAATCATTAATATAAATAAATTATCTAAATATGATTTATTCCAATAATATCCTTTGAGAAATGCCTACAAGTAATAAACATGCAAGCTTTCATTGTTAAAGGTGGTCTTGTAGATCTCACTTAACAATACTCGAACTTAAGACCACCTCTTTCCAACTTGAATGCTTTAATCACTTGTTCATTTCTTAATATTGAAAGACTAAGGTTCACTAATATTTAATTACAAGTTTAAAAATCTTTCATTTCTTAAAATTAAGAAATATTAAATAACTTAAGTGTGACAATATTTTATTGCAACATTAGTTGAAGTTATTAAATCTAACAAATATTGGGATGCACACATTATTATGTTAGCTTAATATTTAAAGTTTAGTATTGACAAAGTTGATAACACAAATGAGTAGGAGAAGGAACTTATCCATCATGGATGGGATTTTTCGACTTCCCCCTCCAATTGCTTGCGAGACCAGAACTTACGACCTAGCCTTTATAACATCCACAATTAAAGACAACACAATAAAGAGCAAAATATGTTGTTACCCCTAAAATCCTTTATTACACTCATGATTAACAACGACACAACAAGAGCAACACATGTCGTTACCCCTATAATGTAACAACACGTTGCGTTATCTTTTTTATAAAAACTGATAATGATGTAACAATGACTAATAGTGACTAACAAAGAATATTTTTTCTCAAGCACTCTGAAAACGCAAACTAGCATGATATTCTTTCTCCCATCAACATTGCATAAATTTAGTATATATCATTCAATGTAGACAAGCCCGTTACCATGATTATATGTTCAGGTCTTCCATTTTCCTAAGCAAAAAATCAATCTCCTTTGATAGAAAATTAAAAATTTCAACCTTAGAAATCTTAGAAGCAAAAGTGCTCATTTTTTAATGAGATTAGACATCTACAATGATCACCAATAACATGAAACAATCAATGTTGATGGTTTTTAAAATTTTAAAAACATAATTATGATTCTGCACTTTATCAACTTGTCAAGGTTCAAGTGATGGAGATGTTTGAATCACATAGAGCTCAACAAGGTGTCGTTTCACTTAATGTGATGGAAAATAAACATATGGTCAGGATTTGGTGGTTTACCCAACTTGCTCATTAGATTAGTTTATCACATATGATGATATGAAAAATTCTCAAATTAGAAACTGAAAATAAAAACAACACCTTTGTTGATGCAATTTTGTTACACAGGCTTCAAAGGAAGACATGGAAACAAGAAATCAACCCTACTCATTTTAGAATCTCCACTGGAAATAGGATTCAAGGTATAAAATACTTTGAATGAATAGCTTTAGTTGGGAGGCTATATGGCCAAGTGTTAATCTGCGAAGGGACCGGTGTGTTTGGGCAAACCACCTATTAAACCTTGAATTTGTGGATTTAGATTATTCTAATCTAAATTAAGCTCAATCTACTAGTATTTACAATGGCTCTCTCTCTCTCTCTCTCTCTCTCTCTCTCTCTCTCTCTCTCTCTCTCTCTCTCTCTCTCTCTCTCTCTCTCTCTACATAAATTTAGTCAAAGGAAATTTAAACACCAAGATCACAACTCCGCATAATCCAAGGAAATAACGGTTGTTCATTCACTAAGTTCATGGCAGAGATTAGTTGGGCTAACCATTGTTCAAGCTAACTAAATTCAACTAGAAAACAGAGCAATTATCCATTTACCAACATCTCTAAACCACTCAAGTATGTAAGACTGCAAAGCACATCTACATATTTGAATGCAAGAAACATCGACTCGTGAAAATAAGACTAGAAAATTTCAATCTATTACCCTGCAAATTTCAATCTCTTACCCTACATATTCAATTAAAACTAGAAGTGCAAACTCTACTTAATAATTGAAAGAGATTTGTTGTCTCAGCCTCTTAGACATGAATTCTCAATTGACAGCAATAATGCAGCTCACAACATGTAAAAACCAAACATCCTTCCTTTGTATTGAATTCAAAACCAAGAGTCCTCACAACTAATAGTTATCTAACCACATGAACAAAAAGATTCCCCCAAAAACCGCTCAAAAAAATAATTGCTTCATCTTTTACATGATTGGGCAGCATTTACTATTCTCCTCTATTTATTTTAGTGTCATTTCATTAAAATTAATGATTGTGGGGCTCAAAGTAAACCACAATTAATTTATTTAGCCTTTGTGAATCCTTATCCATCATCCTGGATCAAAGATGGCTTGGAATATCCATTTCAAATCTTCTTTAACCGTTCTATGTTTTCTCCTATGCTTTAACTAGTAGTGAAACAAAACACAAATATTTAACCTTTGGTGACGCTGCTTAGGAAGTTCCACACTAACTTAGCTTGTCTTTTTTAGCTTAGTCAAATAACACATAAGCATTCAATCTTGGTGACTCGGCTTTAACACATCAATCATTGGCACTATCGCTCACCACAGAGTCTTAAACCTTTGATTTTTGTGTCCTCCAGAGCGTCGATTTCCGCCACGTGGAATACATCGGTGCACTTGTGTTTCGCTAGCTTTGAACTTCGTGTGGATGGATGACACTTCTCCTTCATCGGTGCACAACACTATTTTATGCCTTAGGATTTTTCTAACTTTGCGCCCAAATATTTCTGATAGTCGATTCATGCACGTATCCTTGGCCACACTTGGTTTTAATCGGTAAGCTTCAGTCCTCCATAGAGTTTCGATTGTTGAGTTTATTTTGATGGCTTCAAATCAATATAAATTGAAGGACTCATCCATCAAGTGAATGTTTAGAAGCCTTTTCTCAACCAAAAAATTGCAAACTTGTGTGTTTCTTCCTTGTTTCATCATGCACATGTGATAATCATTAAAACAAATCATACACTCGTTGATAGATAAAACGATGAATAAATCATAAGCAACCCCATTTTAAAACTTTGAAAACATTGTTAATGCCATAAACAAATTTAACGTTGTTTTTTTCATACATTTATCAAGAATGGAAAGAATAGAGACCTTTCAATCATGTTAAAAGTTGGTAATCATTTGTTTTAAAAGCTAGAAAATATTGTCAAGTTCAGTGTGGCTCATAATTCAGTTTGAAGGTTCAAAACTCGGTTTTAATAATTTATTATAAAAATAAGGGGCCTCCATTTTCTTGTCAATACGTAATGTCTTATAATAAAATATCATCAATACACTCGTATTTAGAAACCATATATATACAAATATATTATTTTTGTATATTCTTAGTTTTGTAATAACAACCATTTTTTAACATGGACGAGCTCACTAACAAGCTTTTGTGGCTCTAGACGACCCCAACTCTCAACCAACCTTCACTAAGTAAGATAACACTTTTTCAAAGAACATGTTTTTTGTTTAGATTTGATAACTAGTTTTAGTACTGATTGGGAATAAATGGCAAATTTATTGAAATTACATATTGATCTAAATTCTAAATATTAATTGTGATTTAAATTCTAAAATGTTGGGAATGATGTCAATTTTGGCATTTGAAATTCTACTAAATTTAGACATTTTTTTATTTTTAGAAATACTCTAAAAATAGAGTTTTATGATGTTTTTGGACTAAATTATTTTAATCAAATGTTTGTTTAGTAAAGTATGACCAAATAAGTGATTTTAATAATCTTAAAAAATAACTAAAAAAACTAAAAAATAGATTGTTAACTATCAGTTTACGGATAACTGCAAAATCTTGTGTAGTCATCCCAAAGAGGTAGAAAACACTTTCTAAGTTAACATAAATGCAAATATGCTAATTTTATGACCATCTCTATATTTTAGGGACCTTGAGGTGAATTTCCTTGGAGATCACTATAATTAACTTTGGAAATATGCCTAGCTTACATAATTCTATTCCTGCAAAAACTTCTTGCATAATGACTTTGTCCATAGATTGCATGAGCCTATTTTTAAGTTAATTGAAATTCCAAAATTAGTGTAGAATTGTTTTTCTATATTTAGTGGTTCTATTTTGAGTTTAACTTGTTTTGCAAGTTGAGTTGCAATTCGTAAATTTAGTTGTTTTGTGTTGATAAAAGCATGGCCAAAAGGAAGGCGACATAGTGCTCCATTATTGTAGTTTTAGTGTTTTTTACTTTTTTATTGCAGGTATTTAGATTTAATAACTAGGAAACTTGCAAAGCTTATTTTGAAGTTCAGTGGTGCATATAGTGTACAATTTGATCATGAAGTACGCTAGCTTAATCACTAGTTTTTCTAATCTTGGATGATATTGAGCTCCTTTTTGGGTTGATTCAAATGTTGATCAACACTTCAAGTTCTTGGTTTTGTTTTCCTTCCATAGCCATTTATGTCTCTTTCATTTGATATCAAAGAAAAGTTCAACAAGTAATGGCTTCCGTCACTTTTGCTACTATGAAAATGTTTATTTTCAAAGAGGCAACTTTGAGTATTGGAGGGATCAATTGAAGAAAATTCTTGTTTGGAAGGGATTTTGGGACAATATTGTCAATGAGTATCAACCACCTAAAAATTGGAACGTTCTCTCTCAAGATCAAAAGAGAGTGAAAAAGGATGAAAAGAAGGCAAACGTTTTTCTAGGAATAAAATTATGCAAGCTAGGCGTGTTTTCAAAACTAAGCCCCAATGTCCCTAAAATATAGGGATGGCCATATAATTAGCATATTTGTAGTTATCTTAACATAGAAAGTGTTTCCCACCTCTTTGGGAATGACTACACAAGGTTTTGTACTTATTCGGAAATAGACAATTGACAATCTATTTTTAGTGTTTTCATCTATTTTTTAAGAAATCATTAAAAATCACTTATTTCATCCTATTTGACTAAACAAACATATGACCAAAATAAATAAGTCATAATACATCCTAAAATATTATTCTATAGTATTTCTAAAAATAAAAACTGTCTAAATTTAACAGAATTTCAAATGTCAAAATTGACATCATTCCCAATAGTCCCTCTTTGATCCAAAGCTCAGAAATTCCAATCATTTGCTTGACAAATAAATACTTCTCTTTCTTTTGATGGGCCTTTATACCAAGAAAGTACTTCACAATTAAAAAATCACTCATCTCAAATTATAATTCCATAGCTTCCTTAAGCTATACAACATCTCCATAGAGCTACATGTGAAGATCAAATCATCTACATAGAGACAAACATACAAAATATTAAAACTAAATGTTTTTATGTAAAAAGTTGACTCATTTTGACTTTTTACAATTCCTTGTCCCACAAACCAATTATCAATGCTTGAGTATTAGAGTTTTTTTGAGCTCATAAAGAGCCTTCTTCAAGTTGTATACTCAAAAAAATTTACCCTTTAGATAGTTTACTTTTAGCTTTTTCATTTATTTCTTAAGAAATCACTTATTTGATCCTACTTGACTAAACTAAAATGAATACGTCTTAAAAAATTGTAAAAACCTATTTTAGAATATTTGAATTTCAAATGTCAAATTCAATTCTAAATTTATTAGACTAAATTGGAAAATTTCATAATAAATCAATAAACAAAATTGAAACTAGACACATCGATAGATTATGCATATATATTCAATATTTTTATTTATAAGAGCTCCAACATTTATTTTCTCTTTTCATATTAAAGAGTTAAGAAATATTGATTTTTAATAATTCAATTCAAAAATATTCATTTTCACTAATTAAATTGGGCTTCTCTTTTGAGATATTCATTCCAAGTTCTTTAGAATATCGAGCTTGATAGGCAACTTTGGGAATCTTTATGGATTTTTCAATTTTTCAAAGAATAACATAAAACTCGTGTTATAAGAAAAGGTCTTTTTTGTTTCTAGTGTTCATCATTGCATGAGATTCGTGTGATTTCATACATTGTATTTCTGAAATTTCAATAAAATGTCACTTTCAGATGTTGACGCCTTGTAATTTTGTATGGAGATGTATTGAGGGGCATGAGATGTTTGGTCATCATCAAATTTCCAATAACAAGTAAATGTGGACCAAAAAAATTGCATCCCTGTAGTTGTAAGTGCGTAAATGGCTAATACAAAGTAACCTCTTCCAATATGATGTATTACCCTCTCCTCCATTGGAATGCTGCCCACTCTTTTGAAATGTTGTACATTCTTCTTGAGCCTTGAACCTTTACAAAAGATTACCTAGGGTGTAGACACTTTTTTGGAACATCTTGTGACAAATGTGTGGTTTGGAATCCTCATTAGTAGACATTTTAATCAGCTCACTCTTCAACCTCCTCTTTGCCACCAAAATATCATTAACCTTCGTATTGTCGTTAAGATTCAATCAGTACACAATTCTTCATCCCTTGGACATGTTTGCCAAGAGCTTGATCGATATAACACATCATTTACATTAACTTCAAGGCAATTTCTTCTGTATGCTTGTCAAAATGACCAAAAGATCCATTCAATGCTTAATAGGAAGAGAAATGTTGAGGTGTGTGAAATGCTTACCCCCATCATAATTCGAGCATCTTACATAAAGACTCGTCTCCCTTGGGTATAAGTCATTTCTTCCCATTGCAAATGTTTAAAATTGCATTGAAGCTTTTGCAACAATACCTTCTTAAATGTCAACTCTTGTTGTAGCATTTCCCTTGGCTTGAGATTTCCTTCCCTCTAGATTGGTCCACTCTCTATCCAAGAATTGTGCTTTACACTTCTCGACATCTTCCACGGCTTCGATAAGGAATTGCATATGGCTGACCAATTTATTCTTCGGCTCTTTATTTCTCAGCTTATAAGTGATGCACCATCTAAATCTCAAATATGGTTTTCTTTCATAAATATTTTTTCTTGATGTTATAGAGATTGGTGCCTATCCATCTTAAAAGTTTTTCCACTATATGGGGTCCCCTCTAGATATTTGGGCAGATAGGGCACCCTTCTCTCCCCCATCTATATAGAGGGTGAGGCCCACTTTATTGGTTAGACTATGCAACCAAATCACGCGTAGTTCCATGACGAGTATAAAGTATCGATACAAATATACACAGTTGAAGTGTGTAACCAAAACTTTACAACCGCAAGGAAAACCAGGGCTAATACCCTTTGATCTAAAATTGACTAAGAAGATTCCATTCTGTGATTCTTCAACAAAAATTTAAATTCAAAAGGAATCAATGCTTATAAGAAGAAAGCCATGAGTTAAGTTGTCCTTGCTAAAGCCAAGGTGACAACAAATACGAACCATTGCTATATGTTAGAGGTGTTGACCCTCTCGTCTGTGTCCATTCCTTTTCGTCTCGCCACTACATCCAACCACCAAAATGTTAGTGTTGTCATCCTAGTGAAACCCTCTAAAGGTTTGAAGAAGAAAGAAGAGTGAAGGAGAGGGAGGTAAATGCCCCACCGCCTTCAGTAATCAATTCCCTCTTATATGACTCCTTGCTTGTAAAATCTACAAACATTGTAAGATGTCTTGAGAATGTTAACACCAGTTGAAGTGATATAATTGAAGTGCTTAGTCTAGATTGTGGATTGGTGATAACATGTTTCTTTTACAGGGTAAGGTAAAGGTAAAGGTGGTTTTATAGAACACTACCAAACGAGACAAAAACTTTGGTGTATGAGACCCCCATGTGGTTTTCTAAAGGGGGATTATTTTTTCTATTTATGCTATATATTGTCCAACAAGGTTTGCATACCATCTCCCTTGTACGTGTTTTCTTCAACAAAGGTGGATATATTTATATCCAACTACCTATATTAAATTTAGGATGAGCGCTCCAAGCTATAGAATTCTAAAATGCATCATCTAAATGAAACCCTCTTAACATCCAACATACATAACATTTTGGTTCCAATGAATCTTAGGCACCATTACTTTCTCATTGACGTAAAGGGTACATTTGTATTCAAGTCTTGGATGATACATATTACATGCTTCAAAGTCTTTGCATTCAACTTTCTTATTGAAATATTTCAATTTGAACCTTCCTTAGTCTTGTTCTGAGCTCCACCCTACACAAAATAGCACACCTCTACTTCCTCTACAAGAAGTAGTAGGCATTTAAAGTTAGCTTATTTTGATGGAAAGAGTGATGACAAATCATAGGGTTCTACCTGTGAAAAAATATTGGAATATCATCAGTCACCAGAGACCAGCAATGGAAGATTTGCAATTACTTTTTCCTATACACTCAATATTTGTTATTTTGCTTGAGCTTGAAGGAGAGAGAGAAAGAGAGGTTGAAGGAGAAAGAAAGAGCTTGGAGGAGAGAAAGAGAGCTTGGAGGAGAGAGTGATTGAGCTTGAAGGAGAAAGAGAGGAGAAGCAAGTCTACAAACATCAAGGAGGATTTTTCCAGATATTTTACATGCATTCAAGCATTGTTTTTTTTTAATCTTTTGAGCAATGTTTTGTATATGAATATAATAAATGATTAATATCATGAATGATGTGTTTCAAACACATCATTCATGATTATTGATCATGATCTAAATTTATTTTTAATATTTATTTATTTTACGGTTATTAAAATATAATATATTAATTAATTTTTTTTGTATTTTAAGTTTAATATTGAAGTTTTATTTAATTAAAAATCTACCCTTTGTGTATGCTCTAACATCGCACCATTCATGGTGAACTTGGTGATCAGAATCAGAGATTGACGTGTAACAGTAATTGTTTAAGTTTTAAATTGAATTTGTTAAAAATTTAAACGTTTACCCTCTGTGTATGCTCTCACCTCGCACCATTTATGGCGAATTTGGTGATCAAAATCAGAGAATGACGTGTATGGATTAACAAATTAATTTTCTAATTTGTATTTGTTGTTTTTAATTAAATTATTTTAATATTTAGTAATGTTTTAAAAAATCTCTTATTGTAGGTTAAAAGTTAAAACAAATTAATCATATAATCATGACATCCAATTCAGCTTCAGTGGAGCAACATGGGGAAAATGTTTCGGGTGGTATGGCAGTGAAAATGGATCCAAATTATCTTTTATAAAGACATGTGGAAGTGGTAAAGCTTGTTGCCGATGGTGGTCTCGTGTTTGAACGTGTTCTCATTCTGCCACCACATTTAAATTCTCATATACCCGTTTGAGAGCTCATCTAACTGGGGCATCGGGGACGGGTATTAGATCGTGTAGGAAGGTGGAAAAAAACCATAAGCATGTACCTAAAAAGGCAAGAGGATGCATACATTGAAGCAGCAAGAGCTCATTCTAGAACTGTTTCTTTACAGCAAAGGAGTAGGACCATGGGAAAACCACCAACATCAACACCATCATTTCATCCTTTCATTGAGACTCGTGCTGAAACTATTCCAGATGATGACCCTTTTGATGCAGATACCTCAGGGTCATCAAGCAAATGGACAAAAGGCACATCAGAAAAAGCATTTAACATCGAGAACGGGGATATTGTAATATTGGTGTCTCAGTGTATATTTGCATGCGAACTACCTTTCAATGTTTTGAGATCACCTTATTGGCAGTGGATGGTGAGAGGCATTAATGAGGCACCACAGGGGTATACAAACTCTAACTATAATAAGGTTTGCATTTCTCTTTTGGAAAAAGAAATGCAACACATTCAGATGTCCTTACAGTCAATTAGAGATTCTTGGACTGATTCAGGAGTTTCTATTATATTGGATGGATGAAAAGACTCCAGAAACAGACCTCTCATCAACATTATTGCAATATGCCCTAAAGAGCCAATGTTTTTAAAATTTGTTGATTGTTAGGAGAAAATAAAAGATGCTCAATTCGTTGCAAATATTCTCATTAAGGCTATTGAGTCAGTGGGTATGCAGAGAGTTGTCCAAGTCATCACAGACAACGCCAAAAATTGTAAGGCAACAACATTGATAGTATATGGTAAGTATATGCACATATTTTGGACAACATGTGTAATACACTCCTTAAATCTAATGATACAGAAGATTGGAAATTTTGCATGGATTGAACAATATACACATAGTCAAATGAGATTCAAATGTTTGTCACCAACCATCACATGTCTCAAGCCATATTCAGAAGATTTTCAAAGTTGGAACTACTGAAGGTAAATGAACAATTCATTTTAAATTTAATATTTTATTTTAAATTTTTAAATCAATTTCAAATTGTGTTATTATTGAATTGTTTCCATTCTTTTTTAATAGGTTGTTAAGACTATGTTTGTCTCTCACACACTCGTCTTGAAACGACTTATGAAGGTGAGACGTGCTTTGAGCACAATGGTGATTAATAATGTTTGAACCATCTCGAGGCAATATAACACAGAAAGAGCCCAATAAATAAAATCATGGATCCTTGATGAGCATTGGTGGGAAAAAATTGAATATTTGTTGAGTTTCACAAAGCCTATTTTAAGTATGATACGATTTGTTGACAAAGATAATGTTTGCATTGGAGAAATATATGATAGCATTGACTCCATGCTTGAAAAAATTCATGATACTATACAGGGCAAAAAGCAGGACCCTGAGGAAAAGTTTTACAATGAAGTAAAAAATGTAATCGTGAAAAGGTGGAACAAAAAGACCACCCCATTGCATCTCCTTGCTTATGTTTTAAATCTCGAATATAACAGCAGTGAAATAGTTGGGAGAACTAGTAGACAGCGACCATATGATGACCATGAAGTTGCAAATGGGACGAGGTCAACATTCAGAAGGTTGTTTCCTTATCCAACTACATCACTTGCAGTCCGCCAAGGGATGTCGATGTTTGTAAATGAACAAGGTAGCATGGGAGAGATAGAGGTTATTTGTGACAAACCCACCATGGATCCAATCACGTGGTGGACTTGTCATGGCCATCATGCCAAGTTTTTACGACCAGTTGCGATCAAATCGATCTCATAGGTATGAAGTTTGTAACTTGTTATTTGATATTTTAATTACAATTACAAATTAAAATTCAAAATGATATCATTCTTTTTTTAATTAATAATATTAATACTTTGTTTTTGTGACAAGAGGCTAGTAATTCCTTTGCAGAGCGCAACCTAAGTACTTATGGCTTGATCCACTCAGCGAAACGCACCATGTTGGCATCGAAGAAGACTGAAAATCTAGTATACGTTCATTCCAACGTGTGCCTCTTAACCCACAGGACACAAGAGTATACTGGTGGTCCTAACAAGATTTGGGACCTCCAACCTGAAAATACAGACTTTGAAACTTTTGCTACTTGTTTGGCCAATGTTTCACTTCTTGGCATTGATGAGGAACTTCCAAGGAGCCCTTCACAAGGGTTTGAAAGTGGAGCTAGTGGGAGTGGTGTTGTAAGTGGCATCCATGAAGATGATTTTGACGATCATCTAGATGATATGCTCTAGAAGTTGAGAACTTGAATGTATTATGTTATTTACTATCATGTTTTGAACATTATGTCATTATGAATCAATACAAACTCAAGTCTCAATTCTCAAAGTATTGGAAATTTCAATTTTGTTTTCATGTTCTTTGAATGATTTTAAGTTGTATGACTCTAAGTATTAAATTTCAATAAGTATGCAAATGTTTTTTTAAATTTATAATTTATATACATATATATATATATATATATATATATATATAACGTACCCAAAAGCGTACTGTACCCAAGATTTTTAAAATTTTGTCGTATCAGCGTACTGAAACCGTACCCGTACCTGTATCCGTGCAATCTAACATTTCAAGAGTTGAGGAGAATGAAATGGATTTTAACAAACCTAGACGTGATTTGCCACTTTTGTGACTTCAGTGCTTGAGTTCTATATCGTATTACTAGAGTCAAATTTTCCAAGTAGATCCTAACAACATAAAAAGATAGCAATGGGCTATCCAAAATATAAGCATTCACTGGTGTGAACATGCTAGCTACAATAGTTAACCGCTATTCCATGCCATCATTTTAAAAAAAGGCCAAGAGCATATAGAGAGGCTATTTATGGTATAAGGAGAAACACTGCCAAAATGGAAACAACCAACCATGGACTGAGATTCTCCTGTTCTTCAGTGATGCTGCTTGCACGCTTATTTTAAACACATTTTAGAAGCCACATTTGTTTCTTCATAAAGGCCCTTTATCTTTGCCATAAAGTTTTTAAACCAATACAAAAGGGGTGGAACCTTCACCATGTGTACCAACATTGCAGACTACTTATTTAGAAATTCCTAAACAGAGTTTCAATATACATTTTATAGGGAAATAACATTCACAACCTACATCGACGTATGAATCTAGTAGGATTGATCAAACCTGATTTGGCACGAGTTCTGACATGTCGATCAAACATATGTAATGATGAACTAACAGGTTTTATCTCCCAATCTTCAATATCTTTTGGTTTATCAATATCAAATGGAAGCTTTCCCAGCATATCCTGGGTATTTGGACTAGAAATATTCACAATATCTATTAGCTCTTCCTTCTGTCCATCTGCATAAGATCCGAACTGTTTACGAGTTTGCACTTGTGGACAACTTGTTGAAGTGAAGAGATTAGTTTTCCTTGTCACAAGGGAATCAGCTGTGACTTCATCCACATCACAAATGGCCTCTGACATTTTGCAGTAAGATTCTCTACATGTTTCCAGCTGCGATAGTTTTCCCATTCTTACAGAGTAATGAGAAGCCACTGTACTGAGAAGCCACAGGACAGCATCCCTGTACTCCTCAGGATGATGCCGATAATGATCTGTCATTGTGCATATAAAATTCAGATTCATTGTAAAGAGTTTGATTGAAAAAATTTAAAGATAAACCTTGCAATGGCTGTCAAATTATTGCAAATTGTGTTTTTGCTAACAACAGAACAGAGTAAAACAAAGGATTTATACTAGTCCAATCTAAGATCTCGATATGAAAGGAATATTTTATCACCATAAACATCATAAATATAAAACCCATGTTGCTTACCAACATGAGGAGAACTTTTCCATGCAACTGTCTTCACTTCCCCGCCTAGTTCACGCATATGGGAAGCAAAATTGCAGATTGTCTCATATGGGGCAAGATCATCATCTTCGGAGCACAATAAGAGGATTGGACCCATGTTCTGTGCATGGTAATTGAGCTAGGTTAGAAAAATACTAGATGAAAATTAACTCAGCAACCAATTTCACAACCGTTAGGATGAGTTCATTTACCACTGATGAATATAAAGTCTGCCAGTATTCTGCACGTTGTGCTTCAAACCTACCAAGAAATAGAGTATCCAAGGCCCAAGATGTAGCCTGAGCTCCCCATCTCAGCATTCTTGGTGGATGGTTTAACTTAAGGACGGTAGGGTGGACTACAAAGTTAGTACCCAATTCACTAATGAAATCTATAGGACTTGAATCATGCATCTGTCCTGCAACACACTTTCTGACCAACTCGTACCTCCCCTTCACAAAAAGAAGAGAAACAAAACTCCAGGCATTATAATAAAACTCGTTAAAGTAAATATTTCAGTGACAAGAATGTGAGCAATGCACTTTGTTTGCTATAAGTACAATTTGCTCTTTTTAAAATTTTTTGGAAAGGGAAGAAGTGGTTCAAAGAATAAAGAAAACAGATAATCAAGCTTACTGAATCAAAGTTCACTTCTTCACACCTCTCCTGCAGTATCTGATCAAAGAAATGTAACAAAACAATCAAAAGTTATCAGAAACAACAGCCATTGGTATGCTGTTTCATCCTAAGACAGGAAAATTTATGCCCAACTCACTTCCACAAAAAAAAAAGTAAATGGTAAAAATTCACCCTAAAACACAAAAAATAATAAGAGCTTAAACTTGGATTTTAGATTTAATTATGATAATAAACTAAAACACAAATTGAAGCAGCTACTTTTGAAAGTATTTTATATATTGCAAATATGATCTACAAAATTCATCTCCAACGTAAAACCAAGAAACAAAGCCAACATGAATCCATAGATCAACAGTCACGAGCATAGAGCAAAATGTTTTTCCATTGACATTATTCTTATACAATAAGCATAGGTGTTTTGTATGATTACACGAGTTGAGGGGGAGCTTGAGTGCTCATTATCCTTGAGTTGTGTAGCTAGAAGTGTTGATAGAAAATGTATGTTTGAAGAATGCATCATGACAGGGTACAGTATGCTGTGGGGTACTGCAGTGATCATCAAAGTTCAAACAGGTGTCAAGAAGGGTCGTTAGGCAGAGATGTTGATTGTGCAAGCATTTTGAAAGGGGGCGCTAGTCATATGGTCAAACAAGTTGTCATGACGTGAAAAGAAGACTAAGAACACTGAAAAGTTGCTTCAAGACTGTGGTATCTGGTATGACCTATCTCCATGACATTTGGTCAAGGTATGTGCTCTTGTGTTTGCATAGACAGTTGGATGATGGTATGTTGTCAGGGGGAGCAATAAGATAGTGTTTCATGTGTTTAGTATGCACCTGTAGCCAGAAGAAGATTGGCAAGATTGGTCTGAAGAAGAGGTTTAGGGCTCTTGGTCCTAAAAGATATTTCCAATCTGTGTATAGCAAAATCAAGTCAGTTTGAAGGTGTCTCCAGCTGAGATAAGACTGAATATGAGTCTAGCATGGTGTTTTTTCTCAAAGATCAGACATGTAGCTGTATATGTGATGGTGTGCATCTGCCTAGGGGGAACTACAGTGCTCTCATGATATGATGAAGCCAAAAACAGAGTTAAGAGAAGAGTAATAGGACCTTGAGCTTGTTTGATGATTTTGGTTGATATTTTCAACTAAAGTCTAGAAGGTTGTCCTAATATGTTGTTGAAGGAAGAGACTATGTGCTACAACTATGTGCTTTGTCATTAATGTAAAAAGGGGTAGAAGTATCAAGTTGTTTTCCATCAATGACAAAGGGAGAGATTGTTGGCATGTGTGTGTTAGTGTTGTCATTGATGTAAAAGGTGCAAGACCATTAATGACAAAGGATGATGACAAGGAGTGCAAGAGGAAGTTTGTAGTGATGATGACATGGGCAGACACGTAGTGACATGGTTGCAAGAGTGGAAATGGTGAGAGTTTTTTGGTCTAGTAGGCCTAATCAGAAGGTCTAGTCAACATAAGTGATGGCATATGAAGGATAGAGATGCATGGAGACTTGTGAAGCATGGTAGAGGCATGGAGAGCATATTGGTGGTGTGTTGAGACACTCATACAAGTCTCAGAAGGTGATTGCAAGGTATGAACACGGTTTGTAGGTCTACATCTAGACCTAGTCTAGGTGCTTGGTGGCCTAATGGAGTATGAAGCTCAATTGCAGAGGTGTGTGGGCCCATGGGGGCATGCAGAGGAGTGAGATATATTGTCTCAAAGGTGTTAGGGCCTTTTGAAGGGCTTTGGAGCACAGCTATGGTGTTAACCTACTATGTCTAGGTCTGAACTAGACCTAATTTCATGACCTAGCTAAGCAAGTAATGGCGTTTGAGAAGATGCAAAGATAAGCGTGATCACATGAGCATTGGGGAAGTTGAGAGAGGTTGTCCTCAAGGTGTGGGCCAAGTTTCATGTTTGTATGATGAGATTCTTGCATGATATGGTGTTTTTAGTCCTACCGAGCTCAAGAAGGTCAGTTTCTTAGCTCGATATGCGATATTTTGTGTTGGTTGGTACGTGCAAAGTTTGCATGGGGACCTAAGCCTTTCAGGGATGTTGACACATGGAGCTAAGAAGGTTTCAAAGTTGGAATGAGATCAAATGAGGTCATGTGCTTTATGAACGATTGCTAAGAAATCAAGGTGGTCAAAAACCCTACCTAAACCCTTTTTCATTAGTGATGGAGGAAAACTTGTTGGTGTGAGCACAAAACACATTGGATCATCAAATGTGATGATTGGAGGATGGAAAGGACTCTCCCAGCTCTCTAATGGTGGTAGTTTGGTGTCTTAACAGTAAGTGGAGCCCATTCAAATCTGTATGTTTTCAAGAAAGTTTGTTTTGCTCTCAAGTTTGCCATTAAACCTAGTATATAAATTGATGTTCTGAGTAGAAGGGAAGCTATGCTATAAGTTTGAGGTGATTTCAGACCTTGGTGAAGCCATTTGAAGGTCTCCACAAGTCCAAAAGTGAAGATTGGTTTTTAGGCCTAATGGGCAGCTTTTAGCAGTCATGGTGAAAGGAGGTTCTTGGGCATGTGCGGCCTAAGTAGAGGTGTCTAATGACTATGAAGGTGTTGTACACATCCAATTTGACATGATTCATGCTTTGGTTGAGCCCTGCAGGTCAGATTGGTTGGCAAGGATGAGGTCACAAGTTGACCTACTTGACAGGGTTTAAGGCCAATGAAGGTTCTCTGGTGTAATTGGTCTGGAAGACCAATATATTGTCTTGATTCATGATTCCTAGCTATTGGAGAGTGATGAGGAGTTCAAGTTGATCATGTTTTATGCATTGAGAGGTGTTGAAGGTGTCAGCACAGGTGTGAAAAGGTCAAGTTTCCAAGACTGGTTTCTGGGGCAGTTCAGGTATCCTGGAGGACGGGGATGTTTTGATAGCTCAATGGGCTGAGTCATGAGGTCTAAAGTGATTTGATATATTCCTTGGGTCAGTGGCTTTCCAATGAGTAGTTGCATGCCATGGTTGAGGTGATATGTTAAAGCTTGGTCTTCATCTTTGAAGGCTGGTCTGTTGGAGTTTGCTCAAAATGAGTAGGAAGCAGTCCTACTTGATGGTGGCATGAGAAGAATGGATGGTGCAGAGGTTCCTAAGCTTGTAGAAGGTGTTGATAGGATGTCCCTGACATGCATGGAGTTGTTGAAGTCTTGATGATGATGTAATGTGCCCTTGGAGTCCATAGTGCATTCGGTGGAGATGGAACTGGCCTTTTAGGCCTAGTTGTGCATGTTGAGAGTCTTAGTTTAATGCCGACATATATGGTCCTTTCATGTGATCTCATATGATGTTGTAGATGTATTTTCTTGTTGGTATGACCAACCTTAATAGTCATGGCCGACCTAAGGTGTTTGTAGGCATGAGTCATGTATATAAAGTGTGTTAGATTTTCTCATTTGAGCTAGTAGTGAAGAGAGGAATGTGTGTGCTAGACAAAAGTGTGAAAGAGGTATGAGGACTTGAAAACAAAGATGAAAGAAGGTATGAAGGATTGAGAAGTGTAAAGGAGCGAGTATTCAAGGTCATTAGATATAATCAGCAAGAGGAGTAGGTTAGAGCGAAGAAGGAAAAGGTGTGTTTGAGAAGGGTTTTGAGTGAGAGGAGCTGAACTTGTGATCACAATCTGTTGTAGAAGCAACAATACATCAGTGATCTTCATCATTAGGTGGCTAAGTGGGCGCTTAGGCATCTTGGGGGGTTGTAGCCTCCTTGTATAGTGGATGCTATACTAAATAGGGGTGGGTGCTCCTTGTGAAGTGGGTGTTTCACTAAACAAATCTTGTGTGATGTGTAATATTCATGCAAGTCTTTTGAATTGAGTAAAATATTTAAAAGTTTCAGTAGGTTTTCTTCCCCTTGAGGGTATCCCACTTTATACCTGGTGTCTTGTGTACTTTCTCGTCCATGTGTATGGTTGATGATGCTTAATATGCTCTTAATGGTTAATGAATGTTGATTTGATGCTTTGAATGGTGTATGCAACTTATGACAACTAAGTAAAGGTTTTAAATGACTGATTCATCCCCCCTCTCTGTCCATTGTGCTTCTAACAGTTCCTTGATTTGAAATCCTTTCGAATAAGGTTTTTTTCATTGATTTGCTATATTCTAAATCACTTGACATCATAATGCACAGGCAAAAATTTGAAACAAATGGAATAAACATATTGATAAAGATATTTGTTATTTTCAGCAAATTGCAGCATCAATGTTAGTGTTTTTACATTGTTTCACCCTTTTTCTTTGAAATCCTTTGAATTAGTATTTATTTGTCTTAATTAATATTTCGCAATCCCAAACGATTGATAACATAACACATAAGACCTAAACATTAAACTAAATGGAATATCTTGTAAAAATATAATAAGCCACACTACGACCCACAACAAATTTTAAGAGCTTTCAAAAAAAACTACTGAAATCCATGGAAGAATCAAGGAACATTAGTTGTATGATTACAAGACATACTCCAAGAATTTTTTGATAAAATATAGTATGGCTATATTTTATTGCAAAATGAGGATATACCATCACGAATTCTCTGGTGTCAATCTATCACAATGTTCTGGTTTTCTAAAATCAAATTTAAAATTGCAGCAAAATATATTTGAAGTTGGAATGGTTGGTGTTATTTGTGTTAGATTTTGTGATACCAAACACCAGAGTCCATGCTGATTAAACCATAAACTGTGTGACTTTTCAAGTAAGAAAAGATTATAGTGCTATCACAATGCTGTGGGATTTTGAATCAGATATATGATTATGACAAGCAACTTTTAATTTAAGGATATTTGATGATATATATTGTTGGTGTGTAATATTTTGTGTTTTGTTTCTTCTTCTTCTTTTCTGAGAGTACCTACAATAACATGATATAAGTTTTAGCTCATTCTTGGATTAACCAACCTTTTCAGTACAAATTCAGTAGTTTGATATATTTTTGTACATAGACATTTTACTACCATAAAATGCATTTGACAATCACAACTATATGGGAAATAAAGAAGAGATCAAGGGATTAGAATCAAGGCTTTCTAAGTTTTCTGAGATTTCTTCTACTACTTGCACTTAGGGCTTCCTGTTTTCATCCTTCTAGAAGTAAATAATTATCCTAAACAACAATAAGGTAGCTAAATATACCTTTCTTTTAATTGTGATTCTGTTTTACTTACTAGTACAGATGGCTTAAATGTGTTTATCTGAACAACGTCAATAGATATCAGTCTCAAGACTCTTATCTTGCATTTTCCATATATCATATTGATTAAATCCGTACCTTCTCTGTAAATTTCTTACTGACTGGTAACAAATGGCATCAATCTAGCTGCATCAATGTGTCATGCTTGAAACTAATCTTTCCAGAAAAACAAAGATAGGCTCCAAACTCCAAAATATAGCCAAGATATTTTGATTTTTTGATTGAGTTCTCAAAGCAAAAAGAAAAAACTTCCAAATGACAGTCAAATGAACATCAAATTTTAGATTGAAATTACCCTGTGACAGTCAAATGACGTTAAAATTAGGATTAGCATTAATTGTTTATCCACGATCATTACAGCCCCCAACCACCAGCCTCGGCTGCCATTGTAGGATGCCTATCGGCATAATGAAGAATTTTATGGTAGGAGTATTGCACGTTGATTGTGGCAATCCTTGGGGTTATTGCTTTAGGGCCAAATGAGTTGCATGATTATGGTATCTTAGGGCTCTGAGTTGGACCTGCATTGTGTAACATCGATTTGGGCCTGCCTTATATTGTTTTTGGAAAAATAATACTGGAATATGTGCCATGAGGCAGACCTATACTAGAAAAGTTTAAAAGTGGTAAATGTGTACTATAGATACTGGATGTGTATATCTCATTATTCATCCAATTCAAATCATTCTATTCGCTTATAACAAGTAGTTCGGTAACTTAATATATTTGTGTATCTTGTTTTCTTTTGTGCATGGTTGAGATTGTATGATCCGACTTATATTCTCCATACGTTCCAACATGGTATCAAATCCTAAGGGATAAGAAAAGTAGGGTAAGCTCCCTGGGCTTTAATCCAAGCTCGTAGTCATACAAGGCATGAGGAGGTTTGGTGGTCACAAGAGGGGGGTGTTTGTGCTAAAGACTTCACTTATATTTGATCCGGCTTAGTTCCAAGTTTTGAAGGATCCCATATGTTCCAACAAGGCATCAAACCCTAAGGGGTGAGCTCACTGGGATTTAAATCCTAGCTCAAACAAAGTATGAGGAGGCTTAGTGGTCACAATAGGTTGTGTTTGTGGTAGAGACTTCACATATATTTGCTCGGGCTTAGGTCCAAGTATTGAAGGACCCTGTCTTATCCTTCTTCCCACTGTGAATTCAACCATAAGCTTAATAGTGTTGATAGGAGCTGGTGAAAAGACCTTGAAGTGTAAACAGCAGATCTCAATCCTTTTGTCTGGTCATTCTATGGGGTAATCAAGGTTTTTCTAAAAGCCTAAATATCTCAGTGAAACACCAAAATTTTCCAGATTTGGGGAATTTCGCATTGCTTGTGAAAAATTAAATATGGTCACTTTTGCATTCATCAAAAAATTCTTCCATTTGACAACTCAAATTTTTCATCGAAAGTTTCATCTAATTTCACAACAAACTAACAAAATTCAGGTCTTGCATTTGGGTGCCAAGTGACTGGAGGAAGAGGTGGTCATTGGGCTGCAATGCTCTATTGAGGGAGCGGAGGTAGGGAGTAGCATGACAGAAGTGATCACCATCTAAGAGCATTCACCCACAAGAATCAGTAGCACACTAGCCCACTCGCCAAGGGAAAGGGAGGTCACAAATTCGACCTGAGTCTCTCCCCTTGTGTATTGAAACTTGTGAGGCAATAGTTTGTGTACTCTCGGTGTCATATGGTCATATGTGGTCAGTCCACATGGAATTGTAAGATGGCCATGTCAATGGTGGTGGCAGGGAATTCTTCCATACATCTGACATGTGGCAGTGTCTGATTGGACAAAAATAATAACCCATTATGTGTGTGCATTCGCGCGAGCCATGCTAAGTAACCAATCCTGGTACTGTTATGAGTGCCAGTGCGTTTTTCAAGTACGCCCACATGACAATTTGTTTTGCCCCTGGTACGACTTCTATACAGCCGTATAAAGAAAACTTAAATATAAATATTCTAGCCTAATAAAGAGGAATTAACCACATAATAGGCATAGAATTCAAAATAACAGCAAAATACTACTGATAAATTGATAATGATAACTGGATGTTCAAGAAAAAAATGTTTGTGCTATCCATATTTCTTGCCAGTGTTTGGTTCTGATTTGCACCAGCTGCTGGCAGACATGAATCATCAGATCCATATCTCTTGCCACTGCGCCCAATTTTTTATTGGTGCTCCTCTCTACCTTTTCTTGAATGTGATAATAAGTTTTGGTAGTTCCACTTTGAGTTTGGGAGCTTGTTAATGCTTGAGATGCTGTATTTTCCTTCAATTAGCTCAGTAATCCCTTTTGGCTAGGATTAAAATTAAACCTTAGGTGCTCCAGATCTACCTGGGTGTTTATAATATATCCATCTTATTTCAATTTATCAAAATTGTATTAGATTTTGTTCTGATCCATAGAATTTATCGTCGTGCTATACTTATTTATAAGGGGTTGTTTTTCACATACAAATAATATTTGATCTTGTCATTATGTCATTTTTTGAGATTTTATTGTGTTTTTCATCTAACTGCAATTTCTGCCATTACAGGACACCTTAAATATCATTCAAATGTTGTCCAGAAATAGCCTGATTCAATCAAACAATTAAAATTTTGAAAACAAAGGTTTCCCCAGGTATACGTGGGTCCTTCAGCAAGACATGGAAGAATTGTTGAAGAGCAGAGGGTTGAAGTGAAATTACCACACCGTGAAGAAGGATTGCAGTGCTCAAAAGAAGTTTCTTAACTTCCATAATCAATTGGATGAAGCCTTTGTTGTTATTTTTCAAATAAGAATTCAAATATTGCATTAAAAAGTAGAATAGTACATCCAGGCCCTCCAAGTTCAAATAACTTTCTAGAGGGACTGAAGAGGACTCGAAATAGGCTAACATGAGAGCAATTTTCTCCTCTAAATAGGAGCAGTTGTAATTAAGATGCATGATAAACAAGGAAGGCATGACAAAGCTGATAGGATCGTAGGACAATAAGGGTTGCCTCTTGCTATACAAAAGAACATGAGTCGGGCCTTGCACATAATAAAGAAGAAATCAAAACTCATTAAGAGCAAAGCGTACGGATCTTAGAATGAGCATGGTGCTTGCTCTCATGCATCAGAACATCAATCATCATTAGATTGTAGGGGTAGCTTCCCCATAAGCAGCAGCAGAAGCACTGCCCTTGTCTTCACCACTAGAAAGATCACCAGCATGGCATTTAGGAGCTTGACAAGGCTGAGATAGGTGCACAGGTACATGAGCACTTCAGCTTCGTGTGGCTTCCTTGTGGAAGAAAACAGTTGAATGCCGGAGCTTTGCTGGCAAGAGAGTGAGTGGGGGTATTGAGATGGCTATGAAAAACTTGAATGAAGGACAAGATTTAAATTTAAATTTAAAAATTAATGTCCAGAAGTAACCAAAAAGGTTAATGGGACTACAAGAGGAGCAAACATAACAAGACAATGAAGGAAAGCAAAAGCAAAGACAAAAAAACAAAAAAAAAATACAAGAAGCAACCGGAAAGAGACAAGATACAACAAGTCTATGTGCCTTGCTTAAGCGCCTGGTAGATCGTGACTGTTGTGTGGAGTCATGAGCTTGTTTACACCACCGATGTTGTGTGGAAGGCCGAAGGAATGAATCAATAGTCTGAGACCCAAGGCTGCCATGATGATGTTTGAGGAGGCCATATCTATGTTGGGTCATCTCCCTGATAAATAAAGCTACACACCTTTGGTCTTCATAATGGATAAGGGCCCGTCACGAGCCTTGAGTTTCTCGGAAGAGACAATAGTACCTGCCACGGATCTCATAGTACACAGAACAGCGAAATATAAAGTGCTCCTCTGATTTAGGTTCATTGTTGCAAAGTGTGCAAGTGTGTTGGTCTCTAGGAATGTAATGCTCTGTCTCCATGCAAAGCTGATAAGAACAATCTCATAGTCATCATCCTCAATGATAATGGGTTGTTTTCCCCTTGCCAGTCCAACCATTCTTTCAAAGTGAATCTTCTAAAGGTCAAAAAATTTAAGAATGTTTACATGTTTTCTCTTGTCTGATTGTAGGTAGAATGAGATTTTTAACTTTTTCCCCTTTTCTCTCCCTCTTTATAGCTTTAGCCAGAAGTCTTTGGCTATGTCTAGGAAAAGAGTTAAGGAGAGTAGCATTATTCATCTTCCTATACAAAGATTGACCTATGGATTTACCCAACTGCTTGCAATGCTTGAGCTTTATTTGAGAGTGTCCAATCCTGAGGCAAGCTCACAAAAGGTGACCCCGAAATTGAAAATGAGGAGTATTTCAAGGTGGAAGTGTAAGGCAGCCCAAAGAAAGGGAGCTTTTATAGCTAGGTCTGAGTCTGCATTCTGAATCAGTGGGTGGTTGCAACTATTATCCTTCCTAGCAGTGCTTTAATATAAAGCACACGTACATAAATTCTAACCTTGACTCGTTGAGCCTGCAGACTTATCCTAACTGGTGATGTTGTGCAAAGAAGAGAAGGTTGTTGGAGTTGTTCATGGAGATAATCACATTCATGTACGTGCAAGATTGTTGTATGAAAGGAATCTTTAAGAAGGAAATGAAGGTGATTCAATTTGTGAATGCAAACCACCTCATCGTGTATGGTCCCGATAATACTCACGGCCTTATCCTGACCGGTGATGTTGTGTAAAGAAGAGAAGGTTGTTGGAGCTGTTGTTCATGGAGATAATCACATTCATGTACTTGCAACATTGTTGTATGAAAGGAATCTTTAAGAAGGAAATGAAGGTGGTTCAATTTGTGAATGCTAACCACCTCATCGTGTATGGCCCCAATAATACTCACGGCCTCTTCTTTGTCAAACAACATCAAAAAGCATATTGAATATTATTCACACCTTCTTTGCTAAACATGGTCAAACCCCGACCCTATACCATCGCAAATTATACCAGAAGAAAGAGGTGATGTTGTGAGCTAATAAGGGCTAATCAACAATGGATGCACAGATATGAAAGTCAATGGACTTGGCGGGAAGGGCATGAGAGCTTTGTGGTTGATCAATAGGAACCGTGAGAGCAGGTGTCTGCAAGAAGTATGTCCCTCATTGCCGTTGTTGGAAAGGCTCTTCCATGTGTCGCCGGAAACAGTAGGTTGGAGTGATGATGTGGAGAAACACCGGAAGAAAGTATAAGGGGGAGCATAGGGAAAGAAAAGACACGAGGAAGATAAGGAGGGTCGGTAGTCGGTAGATTCTAGAAAAGGGTAAGAATTTTTTTTAAAAAGAATAAAAAATCGAAATTAAATAAAACAAAGGGGATGGTTAAGTACAACATGAGAGGGCGAAGGGGATGGATAGATAAGAGGGGGGAGGCTAGGAAATGGCCTTAGGAATAAAAAATTAGAGGGAGAGGGAGAATAAAGATAAGGAAAGGATAGGCGAGGGGGGAGAGATAAGGTTTCAAGTTTGCAATGTTTTGATTCCAATCTTCTAAGATTTAATCACATGATGCCTTTGGTATTATTATATGTCATATTGTTAAGGAGCCAAGGTTTAACATGCACAATCTTTTGACTTCAAAACATGCATGGGAAAAGCATAAGGAGGTGTTCAATAATCCAAATGAAGTTCGTGTTGTCTAAATTCAACGAGGACTTGTAGCCCTTAATCCATTAGGGTTTGTTCAAATTGAAGGTTATCTTTCTTAGATCAAGGAACTTAAATTGTGTTTGGAGGCATTTGGGGCGAGACATAAAAAGAGGAATTCTCAATTAATTGAAATTATTCTTTCAAGTCTGAAGGCTCCATATGATATTTTCCATTTTGGTTTCTTCAATGTATAACTCCGATAAAACACAGAGATAAGATCACCTTTAATGGCATTTGCTCCATTCTGGTTTGAGCAACAGATGAAGTAGATCCAAAATTGGAAGATTCAAAATAGCCAACAAAGTTCACTTAAGACAAAGGCAAGAAAAGGCTCAACAATGGAAATTGAACCAATGGAAAAACGATGGAAAGCGGGAAAATCAATATGGATCCACCACTAATGACCACGTGAAGAAGAAACCGTGCAACTATTGTGGCAAAGACCTTGAGGAAAATTTCAAGAACCTAGAAGTGCAACCCAAGCAAGAACAGTGACCAAAATAGACCAATAATGAAAACCATGATAATGCATTTTCGGATACCTATCAAGCTTTGCATGCCTGTTTTCCTGCTTTTGAACAAATTTAATTTTGGATGTTCTCATCATATGGCCAAGGATGGTTCTCTCTTTCTAGTTGATTTTGAATACTCTCACGATATGGCCAAGGATAGTTCTCTCTTTACTTCTCTTGGTAAAGAACAAATAAGAAAATAGTTTCTGCAAATATCTCCTTATTGGTTAATGGTTTTAAATAGGTTCTTGTCAAAAATATAACTATGGGTGATACATATCATGTCTAAGGGGAAAACTATTGACATAATAAGTTTTTTGTGAAGTATATTAATGATGATGTCCCAGTGGTTGCTTTCAGCTTTCTCAATACAAGTTAGAAATTGTACAAATTCACTCAATTGCAAGACAGACTTCAAATAACTTTAGCTTCAATTGCCAACGTAGATGAGGATGTTAGCCACCGTGGTGATCTATTGAAGAGGGGTTATGATAGTCTCCTTAAAAATTTGTACAAAATGGAGGATGATGACAAATTCAGAAGGCGTGATTTTCTAAAGATATTGACAATGGTCCTCATAATGAATATGACGAGGCTCCTTTTCTGATTTTGAGAAGTATACTAAGTGTTTTGGTCCCAAGATGCTTTGCAAAAAAGCAACACAAGAGGAGGACACTAATTCAATAGGACATCAAACCAATGAGAAAAGGAGTCGGATATCTGGAGATGATTTTGGAAAAAAAGACAGTGATGATCAACAAGACTTGCATGATGACTCTTATAATGATGTGGAGGAGGACTATTGTATTGACAAGTCATATTGATAGACTCATTGTCCTAGGGGGCTTCCTTCAATTCCTACACATATTCATTTCATCTCACAAACTTTGCTTTGATTTCACCAATTTCTTGGTTCTTCCTGGAGGGATAATACACATTTGAGGTATGTACCTTCTATGTGATGCAGGAGCAGAATTGGATCTCTAAGCTATCACGCACATCTTACGTTGAGGTTTGTAATGCCCTTCAGAGTGTTGCAAGCTTAGCAATTCATTTTGGAGCTGAACATAACTAGAGGAGCCTTGCAAGCTTACAAAGCTTCACAAGGCCATAGAGCTTTGCAAGTCTAATCGAAGCTTCAGAGCGTAAAAGGAGCTTTGCACCACCAAGGGAGCTCCACAAGGCCATTTAAGACTCCAATTAGCTTCACAAGCCACCAATGCCATGATGTTGAAATGCCCATTCTCGTGGCCTGAAATCAATGTGGTTTATTCGATATGTGGTACTTCAAAACCATTTCCAAAGGTTCACAGTACTTTAGACACTAGAGATCATTGATCTATCTTCACTCAAAGCCGCACGCACTTCTACAATGGTGCAACACCACCTAGGCAGCTCAGACATGACTGTATCCTTCCAAGTACCATCCCTAGGGTTTCTTCAATAGCTTCCTTAGGGTCTCAAGCACCTTCCAGCCATGCCACTAAGATCAACTCACACCACACAGTAAAGCTGAGTGCTGAGATCAATCCTTCACCCACACCCAAGGGGTCAAATCTCATAACAAGCCAAATTTTTGCAACATGAAGATTCTTTCAAGTGTGCATATTCTACATCACAAGCAATCATGAAAGCAATGTCATCAACAGCTTCTTGAATAAATTCCCTACAAGAAGGCAAGACCAACAATGTGTCAAAACTGTTACACCTGTATCTGGAAAGCATGTCAAAACCTTCAGAAGCGGAAAGGAATCTAATGACATGCAATACTTTTTTCCAGCAATTGATCGATTACTCTCAAAGTATTTTGGTAATGTAGGTTTTTACTATTCAAGTGGCAATATGGACACCTTGACATCAGTAGTTTCTTGTAACACCTCCTGGCCAATATATGGGAAAGCCAAAATCATAAAAAGGGTTCCACAAAAGAAGAAAAAACACCGCTTTCAATACAAAAAGGGGGTCTTGGTTAGAAGAGTCTTTCAGTAGTGTTGAGAGTTTAAATCAAGTAGAGTAGTTAGTTCGGCATTTATAGCTCGTAGTTAGCAGGGTGTAGTGTGTATAGGAGTGTATATAGGACAAGATCAAGCTGGCCAAGTGTGTTGGAAGTTTGTCTGTGGGTTGCACAGAGCTGAGAGTGTAAGTAAATGAATGCGAAATCTCCACATTTTTGTGAATGAATAAGTTGTCTTGCACCAACCTTGTGTTGCCATTGTGAGTTGCATACTTTGATACGGTAATGAGTTGTTTGTCATTTGTTCAACACACAACCAACCTCGCCATTAATTGGTATCAAAGCATGCTGTATCCTACCTAGTTGAGGGCAGGTTGAGAGATGTTTGTGTGTATCTGAGTTGAATAAGGCTCAAGTTGAGTCTATTGCAAGTTGAAACCTTATCGGAGACCCTCCGGATAAGAGAAAATAGAGGGTAGGGTCTCCGGAGGGGCGGGCCCTATCTATATATGACCCCTAGAGAATATCGAGGGATGGATATTGATATTTTCTGTCATGATCCTGAACTATTATATTATTACATACGTGATATGAATTGAGCTCACTCACATACATCAATAGTGGAAGTGTTGAAAGTACAAAATGGCACACCAAGGCATACCATTTAGAAGAGGATAAGCACTAAGAATTGCAGATATGGTAGAAAATTAGATGCTATGGAGACTGTGCAACGAAGAGGAGTTATTGGTGACATAAGTGAAGTAGAAGAAGCTCCAAAAGTTTATCCAGAAGAGTTGAACGAAGAACAAATTTTTGAAAGCTATTTTCGAGATAGGAGGCAAACCAAAGTTGGACACCCCTAGCTACTCATGAAGTTTGTACCCTAAAGATTTGATCAATTGCATCACCTCGTTGGGAAAGTACTTTGAGTAGGAGCAAATTAAGGACCCCATGAGAGTGAAGTTTGCTTGCAAATTAGGTGGTGGGATCACATGCAACTGAAAAGAGAAAGAGGTAAATATAAGATCAATACTTGGGATAGAATGACTGATAAGTTGAAGGGTATGCTTCTTCCTTCTGATTATAGGCTAAGTTTGTTCAAGAAACTGCGAAATTTGAGACAAAAGGATAGGAGTGTAAAAGATAACACTGAGGATTTCTACAAACTGACAATCCAAGCTGATCATATTAAAGATGGTGAAGTACAGATCTCAAGGTATGTAAATGGTCTCCGTCTGTCCATACAAGATGAGTTTGCAATGATAAGACTATGTTCTGTAAAAAAAAGCCTCTCAATGTGCTTTTAAGGTTGAAGAGAATGTCCAAAAGACAACAATAAGGGCACATAAAAGGTAGAGGGTGTGGAAGACAATTATTTGGAAGAGGCCAAACCTATGTGAAGAAGGAAGAGAATGAAGCTAATTGCTCGTAGCAGAACCAAAGAGGTGATTATAATTTCCAATAGAGAAAGAGCATATGGAAATAGAGGACAAGGTAGAGGAGATAATAGCACATGTTCAAATGTGGCCAACATGGGCATCGAGTTTATAAATGCTCTGAAGCAAACAGAGATAACAAAAGTGAGAAGAGAGTGAATGTAGCACAAGAAGAGGAACAGATAGAAGAGACTGCTCATGTAGAGCTCAAGCATGGGGAGAGTCTTGTTGAAGACTGACAGGCAAGAAAATGAACCATGGCAAAGTAGAAGCATTTTCAAAATGAATTACAAAGCTAGTGGTAAGTGTTGCACATTGATCATAGATGGTGACAGTACCAATAATTTAATTTCCATTGAGATGGTGCAGAAATTTGAATTGAAGTGTGTTAATCGTCCTAGTTCATATAAGGTTTCTTGGATGCAGAAAGATCATCAAGTAATAGTGATAGCGCAATGCAAGGTTAATTTCGACATTTGAAGCTACCACAATAAACGATGGTGTGATGCCATACTGATGGACACTTGTCATGTCTTATTAGGTAGATCATGGTAATATGGTAGAAGTGCAATGCACAATGGGATGAAGAATAATTTCCAAATTACCCAGGTTTGTATGAAGTTTGAATTGTTGCCTATGAAGGAAGAAGGAGCCAGCAGCTTAGTGGTGTTGCTTTCAACAAAATAATTTCTGAAAGTAGTGAAGAAGACAAAGGTACGTTTTGTTACCTTTCCTAGCCAGAACAGCAAGTAGAAGAGAAAGAAAAGCTAGAAGAAGTGGCAGAATTGCTGTTGGAGTACGAGGAGGAAGAGTCAAGTGACTTGCCTAGTGGGATTCCACCAACGAGAAATATTTCTCACATATGGATTCAATGCCTACAGCAAGTTTCCAAGCAAGAAAGGCCCCAAATAACATGAATCCACTTGTGAGTGAAGAAATGAACAAGCAGGTTCAAGACTTGTTAGGTAGGGGATTGATAAGAGAAAGTTTGAGTCCACATGCAATACCACAGTGCTTATGCCTAAGAAGGATGGCAAATGGCAAATTAATATAGATTCAAGAACCATCAACAAGATCGCCACCAAGTACCGGTTCACATTGCCAATGATGGATCATTTGTTAGATCACCATCAGGTACTGATTTCAATTTGTTAGATTGTTTGAGCAGAGTGAAGTACTTCTCCAAGATTGAGTTGAAGAGTGGAATCCTCATGTTAGAATAAGAGGAAATGAACAAAAGACTGCATTTAGGACCAAGGAAGGATTGTACGAATGGTTAGTAATGCCATTTGGGTTAACCAATGCCCTAGTAAATTTATGCGGCTGACGAATGAAGTGTTGAAGCCATTTATGGGAATGATATACTTCTTTCCAGTAGAACGAGCAAGGAGCATTTGATACACCTGAAGCAGGAAAAGCTGCTGATAAATCTGAAAAAGCATCCATTTCTGAAAGAAGAGCTAGTTATCTAGGCTTTGTCAGTTCACAAGGATTGAAGATGACAAATCTAGAGACTGTCAAAAGTGATACTGGAATGGCCTGCGCCAAGGAATGATATTGAGGCAAGAAGCTTTCATGGCTTAACAAGTTTTTTATAGTAAATGTATTAGAAACTTTAGTGGAGTGTGTGCAATTGACGGCTTGCATGAAGACAGGAATGTTTAAAGACATCCCAAGTTGCAAATAGTTCTCAATTATTAAAGGTCACAAAGAAGCATGTGTTAGACTTGCCGGATTTTGATAAAGTATTCCAAGTTGATTGAGATGCAAGTGGAACAGCAATTGATGCGGTTTTGAGTCAAGTGAGAAGTTGAATAAGGAAAAACAGAAGTATTCAGTGTATGAAGAAGTGGAGGCACTATTTGCTGCCCAAGGAGTTTGTATGGTCTACAGACCACCAAGCCTTGAAGTTCATAATCAACCAAAGCAAGTTGAGCCAAGGGTATGTGAAATGAGTTGAGAACCTGTAAAGATCTTTATTTGTGCTCAAGCATAGATCAGAACAATCAAATAAGGTAGCACATGAAATAAATAGAAGAGTTGTGCTACCAAACAATATGTTAGTAGGTTAAGTTAAATAACATAAAGGAATTGCACGAAGAAGATGCAGATTTCACGGAAGTCTGGGGAGCTTGTAAAGAGCCATGAGAGAGTGACGGAAATCCATATGAGGATTACATAATCGAAGAAGGATTCTTGTTTAAGAAACAGCATTTATTTATTCTACAAGGATCGATGAGGGTAAACCCCGTTAAGGAGTAACACAGTGGTGGATTAACAGGTCACATTGGAAGAGACAAGACCCTAGCATTGCTAAAGGATAGTACTATTGGCCAGGTATGCCTAAGAATGTTAGCAAGTCTGTGGGATGAAGCAAAGTATGCCGATTGGCAAAGGGCACAAGCAAGAATACAAGATTGTATATACAATTGTCTATACAAAGACCATGGGAAAAGTTGACTATGGATTTTTTTCTTGGATTGTCGAGGACGCAAAGAGGAAATGACTCCAAATTTGTGGTGGTTGATAGATTTTCAAAAGAAGCTAATTTCATTCCTAGCAAGAAGGTCGGTGATGCTTCAAATGCTGTAACTTTGTTTCTCAAAGGAATTGTTAGATTGCATGGATAGCCAAAGAGTGTTACTTCAGATGGAGACACTGAATTCTTGGGACATTTTTGGATAACAATGTGGAAAATTTTAGGCACCCAGACGCAGCATACTCAACATACGACAAATGGATGGAAAAACAAAGGTTGTGAACAGAATTTTAGGGAATTTTCTCAAATGTTTGGTAGGGGGTTTGCCTATAACAATTCAATGAATGGTCAGTTGGAATGACCCCATTTCAGATTGTATATGAAAGGTCACCCAAGGGAGTGGCAGATTTGTTGAAAGTGACATAAAAAAAAAAAGTTCAAATGCAATGGATTTTGCATAGAATATGCATGAGTTGCATTAGCAAGTGCAAAGGAAGCTACAACTGTTAGGAATATCTAGTTAGTGTTCACATGTTAGTGTGTATGGTGTGATGAGTTGTAATAACTCATACTATTATTATGTGTTGTAATTGTTAGTGTGCAAATGATGAGGTGTGAGAGAGATTCTTGGGTACGTTATACTCTCTAGTTAGAATGTAACAGCTCACGCTATTATTAGACATGAGTGGTTGAGTTGGTAGGAGATCATTACACTATATATATAACTTCTCTTTGTAAATAATGAATTTCCATCTCAAGTTTATTTGTACGTGCAATGAGTATTCGTGTATTTTGCTTTTGGAAGCTCAACTGAATTCTTCATTTTGTGTCAGAGCAGCTATGTGGACCTGAGTATTGAATGAGGGTCAATTCCATTGATATTGTTGGTTACCCGCATATGAAATACATTATTATTTGGGAAGCTATAAGCAATGTTTTTAGGTATCGTTAGGTGTTTGTTTTAATAAGGAAGGAGTTCAGACATTGTAGCGAGACAATGGAAAGACGTTGAATTTATTTTCATTAAATAAAAGTCCCTCATCAACGTGTAGTTCTGCATAATTGTCCTCCACCTTTTTGCTTTGAGCAGCCTGTATTGAAGAATCCAGGTTTATTAACCCTTTGTCTCCTCAAACACAGTCTGCTCCACATAATCGACTCTGCCTACTACTCATGTTCACTGTATGTCTGGTTATTGAGGCTGGAGACTAACATTTTATTGCCAAGTCTGGAGATTGATGGCATTGTGCTTGCGGGGGACAATAGGTTGACATCTCTACATACAATCTCATTTGCATTGATTGTGCCTCTCATTGATTACTGGCACTTCCACTTCAAACCTCAGCTCTCCATAGTTTGCACTAACAGACTTAGCCTTGAAGTGACATCGCTCCACATAGTTTTGCATTGAATCTTGTCTCCATGACACAGGTTTGGAAGCTTTCATCTAGGCATCTCAACACAACACGGTTGTTGACAATTTCACATTCTACATTCATTTATTACACCGTCCATTTGTAGACGTATGTGCCTTTGCATCAATTCATGACAGCATAGTAAATGGGTACGGTCTATTTTTTGAGTTGAATAGTGTCATGTTATTAACATTGTTATAGTTGTGTGAGTCTAATCTATTTCATAATATCTCAAAAATTATTTGTAAGTGAATGTGTTCTCAGTGGAAACCGAAGTTCACAATTTTTGTCTACATTGTAGGGGGTTCTAATCTCTATAGGAGCAAAAATGGAGAAATTAAGCCTTATTGAAAAGTTTGAAGGAAAAGATCTCCATATATGGAAAGTTCAAACTCAATTGTAGTTGATCAATAAAGATCTATGGGAATCTGTCGCCAGGAAAGTGAAAAACAACCACCAGATGCAGATGAAGCAGCTAAACAAGAGACCAAAGATCAAAGAGCAACAACAATTATCGGTTTAGGATTATTTGATGCTTATTTGCATCATATAGACCTACTAAAGAAGTCAAATCCCATCTAGATGACATTAAATAAGTTGTTTGGATCGCAAGCATGAAATGTAGCACTGGCTCTGAAGTAGAAGCAAAAATTGTTTGGATTAAAACTGGGAGAAGGTGACAACATGGTGCAGCACATCAGTAAATTTCATTCCATTTTAAATCAATTAGCTAGAATAAAAATTGGTGTGCAAGATGATGATGCAAAATCTGTATTATTGAATAGTATGTCATCTAGCTAATCAAACATGGTTTTTACTTTGAGCAAAATAACTCCAAGTCTACAAGATCTGATTTCATCTTTGATAGATGAAGAAAGTAAAAAGAAATGTGATTCAGAATTGGAGGAAACTGTAATGTATGGTAAAAGCAAATTCAAGAAGGATAAATATAAACGTGCTTTCAAGCAGGGGTCAACTTCTAAAGATTCAAAGAAAAAATATGTTTGTTACTACTGCAAACAAATTGGTCACATTACTATAAATTGCAAAAAGTGAGCACAAGATCTACTTGATGGAAAACTGCAAGAAAATGTCATGGTTGTTGATGAAGAAAAGGAAGAATAGGAAGTAAAAACTGCTCACACAGAAACACCCAGTGATGAATACATCTACTAGATTGCTATCAACAAGAAGTCGGAAGTCAAACAACACCTCTCGTGCACCACTAAGAAAGGGGTCGCATTCTTGTATAGTAACACTTTTTTCCTTTTCAGTTTGTGTGTGGTTGAAAATAAGAACAAAAGTGTGTACTTGTTTACATGTTAAGTTCCTTACTTTTCCCCTGATGTAAAAATAATGGAGAATTTGATCAGAGTTCTATAGTAGTATCATGTACTTGTAAGTGTAGGTTGTTGGTTGTCCTATAAAAGTTTAAAACTATATGTGTAGGTTGTTGGTTAAACTATAAAACCATATGTGTAGGTTATTGGTTGTCCTGTAAAATCGTCTATATAGGTTGTTGGTTAAACTATAAAACCATATGTGTAGGTTGTTGGTTGTCCTATAAAATCGTCTATATAGGTTGTTGGTTCTCCTATAAAGCCATCTGTGTAGGTTGTTGATTGTCTTGTCAAATCATCGAGATGTATGGAGTGTTGGTCATTCCCATGTAAAACCATCAGTATACAAGGGTGGAGGATAAACAGAAGTGTAAGGACGCCTGCTCATACCTAGGTGGTTGTTGTATCCATCCGTGAAATCCATCTATGAGGATACAATTTTGTTCGAGTTGTGTGCAAGCCCATGCAGCACACGTGGATCAAGATCATGAGCAAGCTCTATGGCGGCACACTATATTTCCAGAGTTTGGTAATATCTCCCATGTTCGCAAAAGGGGAGGGAGAGGGGGGATGTTAGGAAGAGATGTTAGGAATATCTAGTTAGCATTCACATATTAGTGTGTATTGTGTGATGAGCTGTAATAACAACTCATATTGTCGTGTTTTAATTGTTAGTGTGCATATAATGAGGTGTGAGAGAGATTCTTCGGTACATTATACACTCTACTTAGAATGTAACGGCTCATTCTATTGTTAGACATGAGTGGTTGAGTTGATAAGTGTTGACTCCTACTTTGTAGGAGATCATTATACTATATATGTAACCTCTCTCTTTGTAAATGATGATATACCATCTCAAGTTTATTTGTGTGTGCAATTTGAGGATTCATGTATTTTACTTCTACAAGCTCAACAAAATTACTCAACAACAAAGTACACTGAAATATAAGGATAAAGCAAATGTAAAGAGGAGAGTGAAATCATTGGTTGAAGAAGATTTAGTGCTAGTGCACATGAGGAAGGAGAGTTTCCTAAGAGGAACCTATGACAAGTTAAAATTTAATATTGGTCCTTGGAAGATTGTGAGAAAAAATTAAGACAATGCATATGTGATAGATTGGCCATAAGGATTAGACATTTCGCCCATTTTCAATGTTGTGGACTTGTCAGTTGTATCCTACCATGGAATTGATAATATCAGAAGAAAAGGAAAAACAAGTAGATTGGAAAGCTCAAATTCATGAGAAGACGCATGAAGAAATGGAAGAATTCTCGTAAGAACATGTTGGGAAGAAGACATGGCAGCACGAATACAAAGAGTACTTGGTTCAATCGAACAACAAAGCACTTGAAGAGGATTCGTGGATTTCAAAGGAGAAACTTGACCACATGGGTTGGCCAAGACCAGTCATTACAGCCCTTAGATTGTGGGCACCATGCTCGTAATCATATTTCCATAGGAGATTGATGCAAGAACATCCCTACATCTGCATGGCTTACGTTGAGCTTCACAAATCCCTTTGAAGCTTGGCAATTCATTTTGTAACCGCACAAAATTATAAGAGCTTTGCAAGCTTATGAAGCATCACAAGACTACATAGGTCTGCAAATCCAACCAAAGCTTCAAAACATAAAAGAAGCTTCACATAACATGGGGAGCTCCACAAGGCTTCAAATGGTTCCAATTAGATTCACAACACACCAAGGCCATGATGTCGAAAAGACCATTCTCTGGCCTAAGATCAATGTGGTTTTATTCAATGATCTATGTCATAGTTCGCATACTCGGACTTGGCTGACCAAAAAATTCCGAATCGGTAAATACTTGGCAAAACTTGACATCTTAAAAAATATTTAAATTTCTTTAAAAACATAAATTTTACACAAAATACGAAATGTATCAAATGAGTCTATAAAACGTTGGGAAAGTGTTTTCTATTAGATTTGAATACAAATAGAGTACAAAATCAAATCATCATGCAAATACAACATCCAATTGATAACTATTACAAATTAAGGATGATTGCTTTGTTGTTAGGTTTGTCATTGCATGTAGTGTGTTTATATAGGTTTACAATTATATTTTTCAGCTACTAACAATCTCTCTTGCAAGACTCATTTGCGCATCAATCTCCCTAAGTGCACACATCCTATGGAGTGTATCGGGAAACAGGTGGAGTCGGATCATGGTATTTTAGGAGAGATGTCCATATGATTTTATGTTATACCTATTTATTCCTTCATACCTCCTATGATGTCTCCCTAAAATCCAGTAAACCTGAAATATGGCTAAGTCTCAAACCTTGAAATCTGGCTAAGTCTAAAACCTAATGAGGCCCTCTAAAACCTAGAATTAGCATTATAGCTCCTAGATGTATGAAACCACTCTCAAACATCTTGGAAGTATATACATAAAATATAACTTAAAGTAAAGGAAAGTAAATGTCCATATCTAAATGTAAACTAATACTTCAATGTTTATTTTATGAATATGCTAGCATGGACTTGCCGAGTACTCGTGACAAATATTGTCCCAAAACTCGACAAAGACTCGACAACAAGTGTGGGTGAAAACTACCCATTTCTGAACTTTTCTTTCAAGTACTCTACAAGTATACCAACTACAATCTCAAGTACTTCAAAACCACCTCCAACAATTTGTGGTACTCTCGAGACCACTAATGTATCTTCACCTAAAGCTACAAACACTTTTCTAGTGGCACACTACCTCCCAAACAATTCAGACACGGAGCCATTCTTACATGTGCCATTTCTTATACAGTTTTTCAAGTGGCTATCTCAAGGTCCTAAGCCCCTACCAAACACACCACTAAGGTCACCTCGTATAGTGTGGTACCACTAGGTATCGACATCAATCCTACACCACCACCCAAGGGGCAAAGCTCATAACAAGCCATGTGTTTGCACCAAGAAAATTCTTTCGAGTGTGTATTCTACATCAGGAGCAATCATGGAAATAGGGCCATCAACAACTTCTTCAACGTGTTCCTTGCAAGAAAGCAAGATGAATAGCTTGTCAAAATGTTAGGCTTGCAATGTGGTTCACCGTAGTTGATCAATTGCTTCCAAATTGTTCTAGTAATGTGGGTTTTCAATGTTTAAGGGGAAATCTCCTTAACATCTGCAATTTCTTGTAATGCATCCTTGCCAATATAAGGCAAAGGCAAGACACTTCTTATGGATCTTGATGTGGCGAAATAGTTATTACTTTATAAGTTACATTTTAGCTTATTGCAATGAGCAACTAAGCCCATGTGGTTGGGCACCTTTTATGTGGCGATTCAACATATTACTTCTTCATGTGGTGATTCAACTATGGCTCCTTATAGTGAGCATTTTTGGCCCTTTGAGGATGGGCACATTGTGCTACCTATAAATTCTACATATGGTGATTCAGCTTTGGCCCCTTTGTAGTTGGGGTTCTTTGGCTCCTTGTACGAAAGACCCTTAGCTCCATTACAGTTGGGCATGCTTTTGCTAGTTAAGATGAAATTATTTTGATCCAGCCCCTTTGTGATGAGCATTCTTTATGGATCGTTGTCTCAGCATCTGTTGATCTCTTTGAAGCAATTATTCAACAACTCAAACTATGAAGCTTGCAAATCGTGGACTCAACTATGGAGACTCCGCATGTCAGGTGTGTTTTTGAAGACATCTTCATGCAACGGAGATATTAGAAGATGGGTGTCATTCCCAATTTTTGATTTTGCAATTTAAATTTTATTTGCACATATATCACTAGTTTTGACATGGTGCTACAAAACAATTAATGGCTTAATTAATCGTTAAAAATTACTTTTAAGATGCACTTTGATTTAATGCCTTAATCAATTAGCATTTGAAATGTTTAGATTAGTTTGAATCTAAGTTTTTCATTATCATCATAATGGAATAACTACATTGTTGTTTAGGTGTGTGGCTGTAGGGACACTCAACACGAGTAGTAAAGGAGAAAGAAAACATTAAAACACACTCCACCCATGTCACTTATGGGTGATTGTTGTCTCGGTTAACATTTGTGTGAGATGTATGTTGGATGTGTTGCATTAACTTATGATCTTTTGACTAGCATTGATGTCATCCTTGCATTCTTATAGCTTGGGCACAGTTGATATGTCAAAGTAGTCAGTATATTCTTTTGCATGGAATTGTTTTGAGCAGTCACACATTGGTTGTAAAGATAAATTCTTTTATTGCGATGCAGAAAGTTGTTTGACTTAGCTTGAGCATGCTAGCAAAAGACATATTTGGGTTGCATCTTGGCAGCATTAGGACTAAGAGCATAAGGGACACCATACCATTCTTGCGGCAAAATGTATAGCCAGCTAGGCCTTAACAAAACTCTTATCAATATCAATAGGGCTCTCGTGATTTAGACTTTATAGCATCAAGGAAGCTACAATTTGTGATAGTGCTAATATGCATTGGTTTGCATTATGAATAAATGTCTGCAGGTACGTCATAGACCACAAAGTGGTCAATCACAATGGCAATGCACTTTATTCGCAAAACACCTTAAGTTGATAAGACTTAATGAAAAGCTAACCCAAGTTGCACCACTACATTCACTTAATGCAAATTTATGAGTAGGTAACTGAAACAAAGGCAACACAACCCCATGCCTAAAAGGTGTTTCAGCTACCATGGACATATACAAGAACCACTGAGGAAGGCAGCAATCCAACAGGTAATAGATTTACAGTGTCCACCGGCAAACCTCAGGAAAATCAGATAGCTGTTCACACCATCATACTGGAGGCAGAGAAAGGTGCATCCTTGACATGAACAAGGGGGTAGAACAAGTTATGGAATCAAAGATAGAGAATCGATAGAAATTAATCGACACCCAAGTGGGTGACTGGCTAGCAAGCTGCACCATCTGTCCATACTACTAAATCTTTCTGGGTTCTAAAGATGCAGAAACTAACACGATGAATGTACATTACAGTGTTGCACGGAGACTCATCTCCTACCATCGGAGGCTGGTACTTGTCAGGACTTGTCTCGGAGACTTACATTTCATTGTTTTTCTGTATATATATATATATATAACTCTTGACCCTACATTTGATGAGTTATCAAAAACAAATATCAATTTGATTACTCTCATCTTTTGTCAACATCTAATATCTTTACTTTTAAAAGTTGTTATGCTTTTCTTAGACTACATTAGGTTGTATAATATTGTTTTCTCTAAAATTTATTCATATCTTAAAATGTTTACAAAAGAAAAAATTGCTGCCTCTGAGTACCCGTCTCCTATTTTTCTGAAAAATGGCGTACCCATTCCTGTCTCCTCATACCGGTACCCATACCTGTCTCCTGATAACTATGGTATTTTATCTTCCTACAGTGAATTCTACCCAAGGGATTAATTAAAAGAAAGAAAATAAATACCAGAAAATCATTTCTCACAGTAACTACGACGGGAGATGTCAGATGCCATTAGCTTTAAATGGTAGTGAACCTGCCAAATTTCAAACATAGGAGCATGCTGAAGCCAATATAGACCACAGATAAATTTATTGACTGGAGTTATCTCCCAGCAAATGTGAGTCATACTCCTGATTTATTACCAACGAGGGGAGAGGAAACAAGAAAACAAGTAAAGCTGCCTGGCAAGCATCCATATCAGTTAAACTTGTAAAGCTTCAAAGTAGGTACTTATACTCCAGCTAGTCCTTTTAACATATTAGAAGTTTTGTTAAGATAGGAATCACAGTTTCTATATGCAAAATAATTGTGGCTGTATTAAGTTAGCATTTCTGAAATGTCCAGAACCATATTTCCTGTTCCAATACATAAAAAATAAAAATGGATTATATTGATAGTTGAAAGTTGATGTCATGAATATCCTCCGAGTCGGCACGTATGCACATTCATAATATTGTCTGCACTTGATTTCATTTGTAATCTCTTTAACTATAAAAAAGGATAAATCAAGGAGCAAGTTAATGTACTTCTATCACTATGGGAAAATAACCTCGAAAATTGCACCATAGTCACTATAAAAATCTCAGAGAAAAGTATGATATTCAACTATATTAGAAAGTATTTAATCGTGGACACGAATTTTATTTTTTTGGTGGCCTATCATTGGAAAATTGATATAGATTAGACTCTAGAGGCAGAACTAGAAGTGAACTAGAGGATCTATCTGCAGTTTGCACCAAGTCACCAAGTCCGTGTTTGTGTTTGTGTTTGACGAGGATAAAATTCGAAACAAGTTCATCAGCCAATAAAATTCGGGGAAAAAAATTGTCAATAAGTTCAATACATTTTTATCATTTTATTTTCAAACTGAATTATAAACATACAATAATGTCAAAATATTAAATTAAATAATAAATATTAAATTATACTTCTAATTTTCTAAAGTCTAAACACTATCTAATTATAGATTTATAAATTGATTTTTAGCTGCCGATGGGGTCTGGGTGGAGTGGTTAAGACAAATGGTTGCATCCGGCTCCACCTAGGTTCAAATCCCACTTAGGCGCAATCCCCGTTCGGGGTGGTAATGTCCAAGGTGGCGCGGCTGGCAGGCTGATTTAACAGAGGTGGATTCTAGTTCGAGATTTCCTCCGCCAGAAGTGTGTTCAAGTGTGGTGGATTGGGTTTGCTAATTGTTGAGCTTAAATGTTATATCTTGGCTGATTGTACTCCAGTTCATAACTCCGGTCAAAAGCTTTTATCTATCTAAAAAAAGAAAAATTAGCTATTAATAAATAATTTTAAAAAAACTAAAATTAAATAATAACCAAATTATTAATAATAAATAATAATACTAGTTTATCACGCAAAATCTAAAACAAATATATTAAAAGACTAACACCACATAATAGCCAAACTATTATCTATAAATTATAATGCAAGTTTATAACTTAACAAATAAATATAACCTAACTAATTAAAATCCTGAGCAATTAATTTATTAACTACTAAATAGTAAACACTAAACTTCATAAATTAAAATGTAACCCGTAAAATTTGTAACCTAATTTCTTAATATATTAAGCCTTTACGAATAATAGTTTTAGAATGGTAAGGATAATCGAGGGTTGGAAAGGGGAATGAAATGCTGGAAAGTGGAGGATTCGCTGGAAGCTTGGAAGTGCAATACACAACGCATGGCAGATGAACAGGAGTTCGAATACTCAATGCATAGCCCAGTCGACTGATATTGCACGCTAGCACAGTTCCGCAGCTGCATTCTTTAATTTGAAGCTCTCAGTGAAAGATTCAGCCGTTGTATTCCAGTCAAAGGGTCAAAATTGTGAATGATGGAATTTCAAATAGGGTTTTCAATAAAACTGCAGAATGACTTGAATAAGTGAATTTCCTGTCGAATTTTTGCGATTTTTGGCTGTTTTATCTGAGTCCACTGAATTTCGAATTTTTTGGTTCAAATTCGGCAAATTTTGTGACTTAGGTTGCAGTACAGAGAGCAAGCTTATAACATTACATCAGAAAATATCATACAATAAGGCGCTCACTTCATACAACTAAAATTTGATCTTCAAATATTTGCTTAATTACTAAGATATGTTGTTAGACCCAGTTCACATACATGTTCACGTGTTGATTAGCACAGATGCTGCAAAATAACTAGTGGAAATGTTGCTCAGAGTAATGTATTTAAATTCAAATGCATTTATTGTTTGATAAATCTCTGTGTAAAAGGGTACCTGAAAAAGTTTGTACATACATGACTTTGACCCACCAGAGAATGTGGCAAAGACAATGGGCCTTGGTCTTTTTGCAACTTCCTAACAATAACTCCAAATAAAAAGTTCAATTTAGTGAAGTTTAAACTGGACCTGTCAATAAAATAAATTAATATACATTTCCTCATCATGATGCCTCAAGGCTGTGATATTCCATTTAATATTCCATTCTAAATTAAATAAACTTGTGAAATAGGAAAAAACTACTTCTTGGTGAAGCTCAGCTAAATCACCTTGGAAAGCTCATCAAGGACAATCAATGCCAAAGCTGTTGCTTGGCTAGGAAAAAACCTGCATAAAATCTGCATTGTTAGTATACAGAACAGAACATCAATTATAATACTTCATTTAAGGCACACACTAAGACAAAAGAACAGAGATGAAAGGTTCTACTTCTGTACAAAACCAAAGTAATGTTCCTAGTTACTGATTAGTGAGTATTTAGGTTGTAGAGAAATAATAAGTGCAGGTCTCATTAGCATGGATGACAAACTTAATGCATGGTGCTATGATTTTTTATTGCCAAACAATTTTATTTCTTGTTTTTCTGTATAAAATTCATACCATTTCGCATAAACTTGCACTGACATAAGTTGACCACTGTAGTAATGCAAGTGAACTAAATATGGTGTATACTTGCTCATAAAGAAGTTGCATAACCAGAACTAGCTGAAGTCATAAGGCAAGGAAATCAAAAAAAAAAAAACCTTTATAATATAACAATATTTGCGGAAAGCCGAGAAACATGCAATCAAAACTATCTGGAGGATGGAGACCAATAACAATAAGACCTTTAACTACCTAGGATTGCCACTTGCAGAAACAAGTAAAACTGAATTAGATTATATTTGTTAAATCGTAGGAAAAAGAAAAAAAAAACTTACAAGGCTACAACATATGGCTCTTCATCATTATTTAATAGTCTTCACAAAATCAACTATAATAGATTATAATAGATTACACGGTATCAACAGCAGACTTTGTGTTTAGGGATGTCACTGTGGACTTAGTGGTACTGAAATTTGAGGTTGTAACAACAAAGACAAATCACAAGGACATAGAAAGGTTGACTTGTATAGATACCCTTACTATCAAGAAAACTGACAGTTAAGACAATAGAAAGTATACTAAGATCCTTACTATTATGAAAATAAACAATTAGGAAATTAGAACAGACATTGAGTTGAACTCTCAGGATGGCAAGAAAGGATACATATGTGACAAAACGGTATTAATGAAAAAGATCAATAAGAAAGTGGTAAAGAAAAAACAACTATGAAACCTATAAAGGTCACATATGGATGGATGGATAATCATGCGTGGCACTGGCGACAGTTGAGCACAACTTTAAGGGAATCCTACTAATTGCTTTCTACCAATCAGTTTCACGCCGCAGAAATTGAAGAATGGTGAGTCTAAACTCTGCACTTGCTTCCAGGAAGAAGACTTCTCATGCAAATCTAGGCTTCCATCTTTCTCAAGGAGGATAGATTGAGGTGATGTTGTAGGCTGACATGTACATGGTTGTAATTATTAGTGGTGACTCCGACATGAAACTAATATCGTAATCATTGATCTAATTAAGATAGAATAGAAGAAGCCAAGAAAGCAAGTTCTCATTTCAGAGATCAATAGAAATGATATCTTGTTTTGTCTTCTTCGCTTTTTTGCATGATGCAATATATGGGGGTATAATGTCCCCTTTTCCCAATCGAAGACCTTTGGCCCATTTCGTCAACCCGACGGCCAAAGGAAAAATATAAGGGTGACTTAAGTCACAATAAGTTATTACAAAGTGCAAAAAAATATTAATAAAGCACTTGTATTAATTTATTTGACTTAATAATAAATTCGTAATCTCTAAATAGGGGCATTGGGTCTAATATTATGTTGTATCCTTTCTAGGGAAAGTAGAAAAGAGACCCATCCTAATTTTGTGTCATCCCTAGGTAAAAATGCGCCTTGGACAAAAGAAGGAAATAGAGTTTAGAAAGGATAAAAGTTATTACTCTTCCCTAGGAAAGTGCGACTTGGCATGAGAGGCCAAGATAAGCATTGGGAGTCATCCCTAGAAAAGTGCGACCTGGTTTGGGCATATTTTTAGGGTATTTTGGCACTCTTCTCTCATTGGAAGATGAAAAGGTCATTTTGTAATATTTTCCTCTAAAAAGGAGAGGGGCGGCTTGGGTAGAGCATTCATTGTAATCATTTATCATTTCTGAATCTGATCTTAAGCCAAGTGCTTTGTATTAAAATATTCTAAGAACGGAAACCCTTAGTATATTGCCTCTAGAGGACGAAAACCCTCTTGGAGACTAGAAGGAATTTCTGCACTGGATTTTCCATAGAGCTTACACAGAATTTCAGTGTTTTTCAGTGGTAATTGTGGAGTTTTTGCAATAAAAAGTTGATTACCAGAGTTGCAGCAGTGCTGTACTGATTTTCTCTAATGGAGCGACTCATATGTGACTGTTATGTGATGTTTTGAAGTCATTCTGAGATCTGATCCTTGCTGCGATCTGTTGCATTTATTTTTACAACTCAGGAGAAGGTATTTTCCAATATTATGGATGGATTTATATTACTGTTTCAGCCTCTTTAGATCTGCAGATTTCTGATATAAATTTCAGATTAATATTAACTTAGAAAAGTCAGATTTTATATGTATATTATGCTGCCAATACGCACAGGTCAGATTTTACTTGGTTTGATTGCTGTTGTGGGAATTCTATATACCAAACTAACCGCATTTTTTTAGATCTGCATTAGGGAAAGTGCCATAACATACGTAAAATCTGTATTTGTTGTTTTGTTTGATTTAGAACTCATTGGGGCGTAAAGAGATCCATTTGGGGATCTTTCAGGGGGACATTGCCTTTGACTGGTGTGATATTCCATTAATGTGGGGTTACATTTGATGGAATCATACAAGATAGTGAGGACAATAATTAGCATAAATCAAGTGAAACATTCATGAACAAGAACAAATCAATTCAAGGAAAGATGAACACCAAGAACCAAAAGATATGGGACTTCTTGAGGAAGTTGATATGGAAGACTGACAAACAATAATAAGTAAGGAGGTCATACTTCCAACACATTTTTTGCCTAAAAACTTTATCCGTTTTATTGGATTGTAATTCCCTATAGCTCTTGTCTTCTAGTTTTACTTTTATAGCTATAGTCCATTTCTGACAATTCCTTGAGTATGTTTTCATAGAATGTTTTTTAAAAGGTTTGGTTCTTAAGTTGTAATGTGTATTGCACTGAGCTGCAATTTATTATGTCCTTAATCTTACGTGTGTCATTATGTTTTGGCAGGTTATGGAGCAGCTGACCTATGGCGTGCATAATCTTTGACTAGCATATGGAGAAACAACAATTGGATTAACTTCATGCACCTTTAATTGATTGCCACTTTGCATTATTTTACACATACCATGGTGTCACAAAGGATTTCTTTTGGGTAGGTATGAATGGAGATGTCCAAAAACTTGTATCAAAATGTTGGTATGCCAATGGAACAATGGGAAAACAGTCAAGTCCCTGGGATTTGCTGCAACCCTTGCCCATGCCTAATTATCCATGGGAGGAGGTGTCTAGCAACTTTATTACAAAGTTTCTAAAGGAAAAGAGCTTGAATGTTATCACGGTGCTTGTTGATAGGCTTACCAAATAATCACACTTTTGTGACCTGGCTCATCCATTTTTAGCTAGTAAGGTAGCCATGGCATTCATAGTGAATGTGCAGAAGCACCATGGTAAGCCAAAAATAATTGTTGGTGAGAGGGATCACATCTCCTCCTATCATCCCTGGTCAGATGGGCAGCAAAGTGGTTAGCAAGTGTCTAGAAGGATAATTCACGTTTACTTTGGACAAGCAAACTAAATGGTCCAAGCAGTTGTCTCTAGCAGAAGGATGGCAAAATGCTACTTTTAACATTCCTACAAAAATGACGCCATTTGAGGCACTCTAGGAGTATCCATGGTGAAAGCAATGGAAGATCACAGTCAACACCAACATACCATCCTTGGTAATTTGAAGGACAATCAGACCATGGCACATAACCAAAGTAAACGATATACCAGAGGACACGAGCCAGAGAGACATTTGAGGTGTGTGACTGACTCATTCTACAGATCAAACCCTACAAGTAGTTATCCCTCAAGCAACAAAAAAGCAGTAAGTTGGCACAAAAATTTTATGGGCCCTATAAGGTGCCTCATAAGATTGTTAGTATGGCATACAAGCTGGAGCTACCTCCTCCTTCATGAGTAAATCCAACCTTCACATTCCTTGTTAAAAGAAGGTTGTAGTAACAAGATTTCGATCCAAAGCAAGCTTCCAGAGTTGGACAAGGGAAAAATGATGTTGCAGCTGGAAGCGGTTTTGGAGAATCAAGTGAAGTGATTACAAAACAGGGTGATTATGAAGTATCTCATAAAACAGAAGAATTTGCTGCAGGAGGATGCTTTCAGCAGAAACCAAGCATTGAGGGCAACCTTTTCCAAAGAGAACGGGGAGGCCATGTTACACCCTTAACCTTCCATGTGTCATTATGTTTTATCAGGTTATGGAGCATCTGACATGGACTAAGTCACATGGCAATTTCTAGATTTTATAATTTCTAGATAGTTGGCCTCACTAGGGATTCAAGATCATCCCAACCTAACATTATCTATACACAGGAGGAAAGTAGTCAGTAGCCAACCATCAAGTTGTGTGTTCTGCTTTTAGCTGAAAGCTTTTCAGAGGTAGCCTTCTCAAAGTGGCTCTGCTGTAATTCTTTACTTTATCACGTGTCATTTGTTCATCCATATTTCAGATCTCAGATCTACACACTTTATCTATTTCACTACAATATGATGTTCTATTCTGTCATTACAGCTATGTTCTGTCATTGAGAATGTGTAATCTGCTATTTACTCTATTCAATCTGCAATGTTCTACAGTTGACACTGTAAAATTATGTCCTCAAACTTATTAGTAGAAAGCAATTAGTAGGATTCTCTTGAAGTTGTGCAGCCTTATGCTCAACTGTCGCTATGCAATGATTAACCATCCATCCATTTATGACTTTCATAGGTTTCATAGTCAATTTTTCTTTGCCACTTTGGCTTCATCTTTTTCATTAATAGTATTTTGTCACATAAACGGTCATCTACTCTCATATGCATCCTTTGCCTTGCCATCTTGAGATTTTGACTGTTAATGTTTGCTCTAATTTTCTAATTCTTTATTTTCATAGTAGTGAGGATCTCAGTATAGTTTCTATTGTCTTAACAGTTAGTTTTCTTGAAAGCAAGGGTATCCCTGCAAGTCAATCTTTCTATGTCACTGTGATTTGTCTTTGTTGTTAAAGCCTCAATTTTCAGTACAATTAAGTTCACAATGACATCCCTAAACATAAGCCTAAACACAACACTAGATTAGTTTTCTGTAGTCGTAATATTAGGTGAGGATCTGCACCACTAACCACCTAGCTATTTTGCATGTTGCTTTACCATGGCCATAATGCCTTGGGGCAACCCCCATTTTGTTAAGAATGAATATTACAACTTGTTAAAACAAGTCGAGTTGTGTCATTTTCCTATAGAGATTTCTTCATTTTCAAAATATCTAGGTGTGAACCAACCTTGGATTTACAAGTGCCCTCATTATAATTTCTTTTTACTGAAGTTCTTATTTTTGTTCTTTTAACTGCATAAATTTTGGTGTGAGAATTGTCAGAGTGGGCCACGATCGAGGACTGACAAAATACAAACACACTGAACTCTTAACATATGAAATGGAAATGCAGAAAGAGTTATGTTATGAGAAAGGAACCAAACATGAGCAGAATAATTTGCTTGTATTCAAAATGATTATAAAAAATCTTCGGAAGCGGTACATAAATAATAAGAAGAGAGGCATAACACAATATAGAAAGGTGGAGCACGTATCCCAAAAATAGAATGCACAACCAACTCAGATCTATCCCAATGACGTCAAAGCAAACTAAATACACATGTAGGGAAAATCATAAGATGAAACAAAAAACTACACTGACACCCCCCATAAGCATAGCTTAGGTGGGTAAAAGAATTGAGTCTTTGCAACAAGGCCTCATAGCCCCCCAGAAGTAGAGAGAGAAGAAGAGTAGAAGACTTAAAAGCCCCCCGAGAAGAGCCCACAAACGAAGATACTCTTAGTGAAGGGTTTGGTGAAGATATCAGCTATCTACTTTGTAGTCTAGCAAAATTTGAGATCGATGAACTATCCATGAATGAGCTCCCTAATGAAGTGCATATGAATCTCGATGTGCTTAGTCCACTAACATTGGATCGAATTCCTACAGATTTGAATGGTGCCCTGGTTTTCGCAGAAGATGACTGTGGGTCACTTAAACTAGATACCAAATTCAGTAAGAATTCCCTGAAGCCAAATAGCCTCAGTAGCAGCATTAAAACCTCCTTTGTACTTAGCCTTAGTGGATGATAAAGCAATAGCATTCTGTTTCTTGCTAGACCAACTAATTGGACCTGAACCAAAAGAGAAACTATATCCTGAAATGGACGTGTGATGCACAATATGGCCAGCCCAGTTTCAATCTATGTACCCAACCAAATCAGCATCAATACCTGCTCCATAGTGAATCCCAAAAGTACATTGAATGTAGTGGAGAATCCACTTGGCTGCTTCCAATGCAGCTCATGAGGCTTCTGCATGACCCTGGAAACCATGCCTACTACGTATGAAATGTCGGGTCTACTGTGAGTCAAATAAATGAGACTACCAATACCAACAATGGAGAAGAACAATCAGCCTCAAGCTTGACTCCAGAAAGAAAGGGAGTCTAAGTTAGTTTAGAGCCAGCCATGCGAAACCATGTGAGCAAATCAAGAGCATACTTGGATTGTGCAATGGTGATCCCTAAGTCAGACTGTGAAATCTCAATCCCAACGAAGTGCAACACACCCAAGTCGGTCATGGAGAACCTGTCATGCAAAGCAGTTTTCACTGCTGCAATGGGGGATGAAGAATTCCTTGTGATCAATAACTCATTAACATAAAGAACCAGAATTAGAAGTGAATAATCCGGATGTGAAATGTAAGTCATTTGGATCAAAATGGCATCTAGTGAACCCAACTGTGAGAAGGAAGGAATCCATTTTGGCATACCAAGCCTGAGGGGTATGTTTTAGGCCATAGATTTCTGATAATTACATACTAGGGAAGAATCCTACACAAAACCTTGTTGTTGCTCCATATATATCTCCTCCTCAAGGTAGCCATGAAGAAATGAACTCTTCACATCCATTCAATGAACCTCCCAATGATGAGTTACGGCAATGGCAAGAGTGAGTTGGATAGAGTTCACCTTTGCAACTGATGCAAAAGTCTCGGTATAGTCAATGCCCCAAACCTATGAATAACCTTTTGCTATCAGTCGTGCTTTGAACTTATCCACAGTCTCAAATGCTCCAAATTTTGTTCAATAAATCCATCTACATCGAACTTCCTTCCCTTATGAAGGTGTAAAAAATCCAAAGTGTGGTTCTTAATCAAGGAACTATACTCCTCATGCAAAGTTGTATCCCACTCAGGAGTGCCAAATACCTCACAAAAATACTATGGATCAAAAGTAGAGGCACTGAAGACATGTGGAACAGCCTAGAACTATGACTGTGTAGACTTGGTATTTGATGGTTCCCAGCCCAATCACTTGCACCCTACAATATCTGCCAAACCCAAAGAGGACCTAAAGTCGGAGAGTTGGCAGGAGATTCCTCAACCTTTGAAAAGTGACTGGGAGAGGAAGGAGGTGAATTCCTATCACTTTTCTCATCATTTGAACTGGAAGAATCCACATCATCAAGAATTTACTCAGGCTGATTTGAATCATAAAAACTATCATCAAATCCCAGTGAGTCCTCAAAGGGAGAAATGACAAGCTTGGAATTTGATGGACGCTCCTGAAAACGAACACTCCTCTCAATGAACAACTCGTGTGTGGTAGGATGAAGAAGCCTATATCCCTTAACATTGTCCGGATATCCTACAAAGATGCAAGGCCCGCTCTATGGATCCATTGCCTTACGTTTTTTCTCAAAAATGAGGCCCATAACTAGAGATTCAAAAACTCTCAAGTGATTTAACTGTGAGGTTCGGACCACCCCAAGCTTCAAAAGGAGTGACACCTTTCAAGGCTCAATGAGGAACGTGGTTCTCAATGTAACATGCACAATTAATGGCCCATGCCCAATACAAAGGTGCAAGAGATCTTGAGTGTATCATATAGTTTGTAATTTCTTTCAAAGACCTATTCTTGCGTTCTGCCATACCATTCTGTTGAGAACTGTATGGAATTGTACACTATAAATCAATCCCCTCTGAAGTGCAGAACTGGTCAAAACGATAGTTGGCATACTCACCACTATTGTCTGTGCGCAAAACCCTGATGGCTTTACTTGACTGTTTCTCCACAAAAGTCTTGAAGTCCTGAAAATAATCAAAAACCTTAGCCATCTGTTGAAGAAAGTACACCCAAGTATAACTCAAAAAGTCATCAATAAAGGTAAGAATGTATCTGGTCCTACTAAATGAAGGTTGTGGAAATGGGCTGCAAATGTTATTGTGAACTAACTCCAAAAGTTGTGTAGTTCTCCATGATTTGCCTTTGTCAAACTTCTCTTCAAGATGTTTAACAAGTATGCAACCCTTCCAAACATCATCAAAAAAACGAACTCAAGGCAACCCTATAACCATATCATGCTGACTAAGTTGCTCCAAGTAGCGATAGTAAAAACTAGCATACCTATCTTAGAATAATCTATGTAAAAGATGCCCAGAGGCATCATTCTCAAGGACCCTATATTGCATTGCTAACATAAGTGAAATAGGCACCTCGAGAATGATACCTCTCGGCATCTTTTATATAGATTATTCTAAGATGTGTATGCTAGTTGATATTCTCTTTATTTTCTTCATTTTGAAAATTTAATTTATTTCAAACTTAATAATTCGTTTAGAAACATTTGATAACTATATTTTTATATTAACTCTATCTTTGACTACCCTTATCAAAAACACATATAATATTAAATTTTATACTTCTTTAATATAAATGTAATTCCACATCGACACACCAATATATTTATATATAATTCATCTTTAGTAACTTATAGTAATTTGAATTGAAATTTGATGTATAATATTGTACAAAGATATTTCCCCATTTATAATAAAGCTAACATACTTATATCAACTTACAAAGTAAATTAAATATTTAGATAATAACAAAACATACATCTTAAAGGTGAAATTACTATGTTAAATTTTAGATTTCATCCTAAATTAAATACCTAAATAATTTAAAAAGGTAAATAATTTTAGCATTCTATTTAAGAGGTAAATAGATCGCTAAATAGGTAAATAGATATAATACAGATGTAAGAAATTAAAGATAAATAAATACCTTAGATTATAATGATGTACACGGTATTATCTATATATACATAAACTAATACTAATGATGTACACAGTATTATCTATATATTCACCCATATTTATTTTATTATTTAAATTAAGTACCTTATTTATCTTGTTATTTATAAGATAAATAGGCACTTTGTACCTAGTTTATATTAAATTAAATATATACCTTAGATTATAATGATGTACACGGTATTATCTATATATTCACCCATATTTATTTTGTTATTTATAAGATAAATAGGTACTTTAAACCTAGTTTATATTATATTAAATATATACCTTAGATTATAATGATGTACATGGTATTATCTATATATTCACCCATATTTATTTTATTATTTAAATTAAGTACCTTATTTATGTTGTTATTTATAAGATAAATAGGTACTTTGTACCTAGTTTATATTAAATTTGTTATAAATTTAAATTCATAATTATAATAAATTTTATTTACCTCGATTATAATACTTGGAAAGTAATAGTAAAAACTATAACATAACAATACCAAATGTTATCATTAACTTTAGAAAATAGTGTACATGAAACAAATATAATTGGTATGGTAAAATTAAATTCATAATTCATGAAAAACTTAAAATAATAAAGTATATGTAATCATTTAATAGTGAAGCAAGGAAGGTGTACAATTTATATGCCATGTGTAATGTCCCCTTTTTAATATTAATTAATTATGGATACCCAAGGCCTATTCTTACAGGGGGAAATAAATTAATTTAAGTGGTCCAAGGGTACTTTTATATTTTAATTGGAAAAATGACACTTAAATTATATTATTAATCCAAAAAGGCAAAAATAGAATAAAATAATAATAGAATGATGAACTTCTATTATGGGGTGCTAAAGATAAAATAATAATTAAATAAAGCATTCTATTATGGGGCATCAAAGATAGAATGGGTTGCATGAGCACCAAGATCTTATTTTTAGAATGGAGAGAGGATAAAGCAATTTGATATTGTTTATTCCTATTTTTAGGAGGGGGTGCCATCTTTGGAGAAGGCCTTGGAAGTTATAAAGGCATATTTGGGGTTTATTATTACATACATATTGGAAATTTATCAATTACTTTTGTGTCTGCAAGTAGCTTTTGCTTCTACATCAGCAATATAGGACGAAACCACTCATTTGCATACAAAATTTGAGGACGGAATCCCTCACATTTGAGTTTAGCAATTTCATTTAGGGGTTGCAGTGGTCATTCAAGGTATAGGAGTTTATCCAGTGCAGCTAGAGCACACTTTTCAAGCTTGATTGTACATCCAAAACAGCAAGTACAGAAATATCCAGAATTATCTAAAGTATTTTCAGGGATATAGCAGTGGTATCAAAGCTAATTTTCCTCCTAGCTTGTGGATCAAAAAAAACTGCAGCTTTGAACTTCATGCAGGGTAGTGACATAGAAGTCAGATACTACCAAAGGGAGAAAAACAAAGGTATAGAACAACCAGAAGTCATGGGTAACAAGGATCTGAATGAGGCACACTTTGGCAGGCTTGTTCAGGAACAGGACATGTTTGCTGATATGATGTGTCAATTAATCCAAGTTATGCAGGGCACGAATGTGCAAAGGGCTCCAAACGGTGAAGGAAACTCTTCAGGAGTGAGCCATAACTAGCCTTGTCATTGGTTCTACTGTTAGGCCCTTCCATTCAAACTTCCAACATAGACAGGATGCAATTCGGGAGGCAGAAATTCAACCTACCATAGCAGATGATATTGTTGCTAGCTATGAGGAGTATAGGGTACTTCCCAATGAGATTAGAGATGCCATATCCCTCACAAATTTTATTAATCTGAAGGAAATCAGGGGTGGAGCAAGAGTTGAACCTGGGCCACAAACTAATCAGAGAGACCTACAACAGCGTTTGGGGAAGTTGTCACTCCCTACTTTTGGTTGTAATGAGAGTTCTCCTTTAGTGATGAGGAGAGAGGAAGAAATCATGGGGCATGAACTGAAGAAAGATAAATCAGATCTGCAGGAAGGTTTTGGGGTGGAGTTCCAAGAAGACCATGCTAAAGGGCATGAACATGAAAAAAAAGATTTATCAGTTGCTAATGTTGATTTTCAATTTGCTGGAATTTTCAGAACCTATGGGAAGCAAATTGACTGTGTTCATGATTTTAGCAAAGCAAGAATTATGAAGATATTTTATTGACTTCTAAAGTTTACATGCATCAACAAGATTTACTTCTTGAATGTGAAGAAGAATGTTGATCCTAACCCAAAATTTCCAAGTCACAAGGTTGGGGATGCTGAAGATATCTCAACCAAGCTTCATTTGGCAAAGTAAAGTGAAAAAGTTGAGGAAAACCAAAGGTATGAAAGTGTTGAGGGTTTTTTGCTTCTTACTAAGTCATTTCAAATGTGTGGTCATCATGGACAGCATAGTGGAACCGTTCATACAAGTTCCAAATTGTGTGAACATGAGAGTTTGGGATCCTAGTATTTGGGGAAGGGACTTGCAATTGCTTGAGGGCAAGCAATTCTAGGAAGGGCGGACTATAATGTCCCCATTTTAGTATTAATTAATTCTAAATACCTGAGGCCTATTCTTATTATTTTCCGTTGGCAAGTAGGAAATTAAAGGGGGAAATAAATTAATTTAGGTGGTCCAAGGGTACTTTTATAGTTTAATTGGAAAAATGACACTTAACTAATATTATTAATCCAAAAAAGTAGAAATAGAATAAAATAATAATAGAATGATGAACTTCTATTATGGGGCGTTAAAGATAAAATACTAATTAAATAAAGCATTCTATTATGGGGCGTCAAAGATAGAATGGGCTGTATGAGCATCAAGATCCTATTTTAAGGATGGAGAGAGGATAAAGCAATTTTATATTGTTTATTCCTATTTTTAGGAGGGGGAGTCAACTTTGGAGAAGGCCTTGGAAGTTATAAAGGCATATTTGGGGTTTATTATTACAAACATCTTGGAAATTAATCAATTACTTTTTTGTCTACAAGTAGCGTTTGCTTTTGCATCAGCAATATAGGACAAAATCCCTCGTTTGCATACAGATTTGAGTACTGAATCCCTCACATTTGAGTTTAGCAAATTCCATTTAGGGGTTGCAATTGTCATTCAAGGTATAGGTGTTTATCCAGTGCGGTTGGGGCACGCTTTTCAGGCTTGATTCTACATCCAAAACATCAAGTACTAAAATATCCAGATTTATCTAAAGTATTTTTCAAGGATATTACACCATGGTCAAATTAAATTTACTATTCACACAAACCTTAAAATAACAAATCATATGTAATTATTTAGAAGTGTAGAAAGCAAGAAGATACCTTTTTATTTGTTTTGATTTTCAAAAGTTTAGTCCGCTAATACAAATGTATAACTTTTAAAAATTAAACTAAATATGTAAAATAATGTCGTCCTTAGTTTTTCTTTCATGGGCACCACATGAGAGTCTTCCACTTTGTGCTACCATTGTAGAATGTCTCTCGGCATATTGATCAAATCGCTCATACCATAACTTGTTTACCCAATCCGATTGAGTAGTGTAATAGATGGGTGATCAAGGAAGTGCAAGAAAGTGTATAACCATGACTAGTGATCTACTCTCCCCACTGCCAATGTAGAATCATTATACAACTCCCTAATGACCACAAAATTTGGGGTAAACTCAACTCTCTTGTTTGAACCAATGTGAGTGATCCAATAAACAGATAGGAGATTAGTTGATAATTAGAGAACACATAGAACATCTTGGAATGTTCTGTCACTCACTTCAACAGACCCTCTCTCACAAACTTATACAAAATTGTCGTCACTCGTCAAAATATAAGGCATAGAACATGGCTCCAAGGATGAAAAAAGGTCATGTGATGAAGCCATGTGATGCAAAGCACCAAAATCAATCACTCGTGGAAGGCCTTGCCCTTTCCTTTCCTTTTACCACTATCTTTTACCTTAAAGAACTCTTGAGTTGATGAACTTTGTTTGAAAAAATCATGGACACTGATGTTGTTTTTCTCAAGAATATTTGTCAAGTGATCAATTTGTTTCTTCACACAATTATGTTCATCATGCCCAGGTCTCTTACAATAAGCACATTTGACCACCTCTTTCTTAGGTTTGACATCTGAAAATGAGGTCTCAGTTGTTACTTAGAAAGTTGCATTAGTTTTTTCATCCTTTTTTTGCTCATTGTCCTTGTTTTGTTTCGTGTCCTTGTTATTTGAATCTTTCAATTTTTCATGACTAGCAATTAGGACATGTGACTCAAAGGACTTCAATGTACCCATTTGAATAAGCTTATCTTGCTCCCTAATCAAGTAGGTAGCAAAATAATCGAAGGACGACATAGTCCATGTAGCTTCAAGGGCAATCCTAGTGGCATGGAAGGTAGAAACAAAAACAAAATACTTAGGACCTAATTTAGCAAGAATTGAAAGCATCAATTGTTCATCATTTTTTCTCTAGCTACACAATTTCAGCCGCCATCTAAGTGATTGGAATTTGGTGAAGAAGTCTTGTATTGTGTCAAAATTGTTTGAAATCAAACTAATGAGCTAATTCTTCAGTTCATGACCTGTCATTACATCCTGTTTCCCAAAGAGTTGTTCTAACTTGGTCCATATCTCATTAGGTGTGTTGGTAGATTCAATGTAAAAGAGCAAGTTGGGAGATACAAACAAACATGGTAGACCATAGGCCTCATCACAGCAGTTAAACCACTTAGCCTTTTTTGCATCTGGTGTTCGTTCGGTTTCAGTACCCATACTCTATGTAAACACTTACTCCTCAAAAATATATGTACTTGGTTTTCCACTAATGATAGTTATGTGGTGTAAGAAGCGGAACCAAATATTTATCCAAAAGCAGTTTAAAAAAAAAGATCTGCATAAATGAAAGTGCGAGAGAGAACACAAGGCACAAAACAACCCCATAAAACTATCAACAATAACCCCCCAAGATTACAGAAGTTTGGCACTTTAAATTTTGGTGCTTATATAATTTTTACAAAGCCTAAAAATATCTCATACAATTCAAACCAGAATATGAATTCAGTAGTAATACAAAGAGCTCAAAAAAATACGTGCTTTAAAAAAATTGGCACCCCCAAAGGAGTTGTCTACGGAAAGTTATGTATTCTACAAGTTCTTGTCGTTACTAAATTCAAACTATGTTGGTTCTGACCAAAAATATATTCAACCTTGCAAATTTTGGTTAAGCCCCCTTGTTTTGGTTGTGATCATGGGCTAAACTACCATATGACCGAGGGCTAAGGTTGACTATGATGTCAAGGCCACAGCGATTCACAACCCCGACGTGCAAGAAATTCATATTCGCTTATTGCTCCACTAGGTAGCTAGTACTTGCAATAAAAATCCAAGCCACCTAGAATTTCTTTACAAAAACCTAGAAAATTGCATTTTTGTCAAAAATGTCATGGTACGAAATACTTCGAATTGCCCTAAAACGCAAAAAAATCTCTTAAAAACAACCAGAGTTGCCTGCCTCATACTATACTCTAGTTTACAGTTGTTTCTATGGTTTTGGCACATTCCAATTTCATTGGCATAACCCATTTTTCCTAAAAATACACCCTCAGATAAATGTCCTGCAAAACCACTTATACAAAGACTTTTTCCCTCACTTTTTTTATTCTCTAGATCATTCAATGACGCGGGAAAAGAGCATACTCAGAGAATAAAGAATCTATAGCATGCAAACTCAAATACTCAAGATTTCAAAATAAATTTCAACAAAACAAAGGCATTTGATTACCAGAACCTGCTTTAATACCATATCAAAGTGGGCCGCGATCAAGGACTAATAAGATACGAACACACTGAACTCTTAACATGCAAAATAGAAATGCAGAAAGAGTCTTGTTGTGAGAGAGAGATGAACCAAACGTGAGCAAAATAACTAGTTTGTATTCAGAATGATTAAAAAATAGCTTAAGAAAAGGTACATAAATAAGAAGAAGAGAGACATAATGCCATCTAGAAAGGTGGACCACGCATCGCACAAATAAAATGTATAATCCAATGTTTTAAAAATCGGAACTGGACATGGAACCGGCTAAGGGTTGAACCGTAACCAAACCGAAATCAGACCAAAACCAGACTGGTTTAAAAATTAATAACCGGTTTACTAAAAAAATACATAAAATATTACAATTTTAAAGAAAACAATATATTTAAAGATTACAAACAATTGGAGACAAAAGATGCAATTTTTTCTCATGTATATACCATGTAAGGGTAAATATAGCAAAATGGCACCAAATGCACTACATATCCGAAACAAAATACATAAATAATGAGGATCTAAATAGCCTATAGATTCCAAAAAACAATATGTTACAAGGTACTACATGCTTGATATCGATCATCAAACTCAACACCACTACTAAGAATGGGATCCTCATCCCCATCAATGTTATCAGGTTCCTCCGACTCAGACACGTCAAACTCCTCAGGGACATCTGTGGTAGTTGTAGTAGCATGGCTAGTGCCTGCCATGTTTGGTGCTACTAGTGGTTCATCATTTAAAACCATCTACCCCAAGTCATCAGGATCAAATTTTGTTGGGTGACTCTTCTACCCATTCTGAGATTGGATCAATATCATCCAAGATAATGGGATTTGTATCAAAGTCTTGTATTCAGTAATTGGTTGCACCTTAGTCAAAGGTTGTATTCCACGAAGACAAGATCGTTGAACCGTTGTTCGAAACGGGCTCTATATATCATCATTTTAGGGTTAGAGTTGGAAAAACGTAATTTAAAATTAACTTAAAAGTTAAAATTGGAAAAAAAACATTTGAAGGCAAAAACCTAATCCAGTACAAAACCGGTCACTAATTTGGTTTTTCTACCAGTTTGCTAAAAAAATTAATGGACTGGAACCGCTTAGTTTTTAAAACACTGTAACCAACTCATATCTATATCAATGACACCTAAACAAGTTAAATACACATGTCAGAAAGAACATAAGATGGAATTAAAAACCTAAATTAACCTCTGTGCACTGGTAATATTCATTTAAAACCATTGCATGTTAGTGTAGGTTTTTTATTCTATTTTATGGTTTTTCCTACACATGTATTTAGCTTGCTTAGGTTATGAGTTGGTTATGCATTCTATGTTTAAGATGCATACTCCACCTTTCTAAAGGCATTATGCCTCTCTTCTTCCTATTTATGTACCTCTACTCAAGCTAGTTTATCATTTTGAATACAAGTTAGCTATCCTGCTCATGTTTGGTTCCTCTCTCAACAAGACTCTTTTTGCATTTTCATTTCACATGTTAAGAGTTTAGTGTGTTCGTATTTTGTCAATCCTTGATCATAGCCCACGCTAACATGGTATAAAAGCATGTCATGGTAACCAAACAGCTTTGTTTTGTTGCAATTTATTCTAAAATTTTGAGTATTTGAGCTTGTATGTTATAAATCATTTAATCTCTAAGTTTGCTCTTCTCTCACATCATTGAATGATCTGGAGAATCAAAAAAGAGTGGGAGAAAAGTCTTTGTATAAGTGGTTTTTCAAGACATTCATCAAGCAGTGTATTTTTAGTAAGAATAAATTGCATCATTGGGTTCAAAACATGCCAAAACCATAGAAATGACTATAAACTCGAGTATGCTCTGAGGCAGCCAAATCTGATGTTTTTTAAGTTTGTTTGGGCATTTTAGAGCAATTCAAATTGTTACGCACAGCGACAAATTTTGATATAGATCAATTTTTTTGGGTTTCTATAGAAAAATTTTGGGCCCAGTTCAGAGTTTTTATTACAAGTCAGAGTTTTTACCACAGGTACCAACTCCCTGGTGCAATAACTGGCACATATGGCGTTCATGCACCTTGTGATTGCATCTCACTACCACAAGGAGCATTTCTACGTGGGATAGTGACATAAGCCCTAGAAACATTGCCCCCTCCGTGACATCACAGTACCAAAGAGCCACACCCCTTTGTAAACCCTAGCCTCTAGTCATATGGTAGTCTAGTCCTTGGTCACAACTAAGACAAGGGGGCTTAACCAAGATTTGCAAGGCCAAATATATTGTTGTGGGCCAGGATTAACAAGTGTTGAATATAGTAATTGCAAGAGTTAGTAGAATACATAACTTTCTATAGACAACTTCTTTGGACATGGTATTTTTTTAAAGCACGTATTTTTTTGAACCCTTCACATTAGCGTTGTCTTCATATTCTTGTTTGTCCTCTATAAGATAGTTTTAGGCCTTGAAAAAAATTGTACATGCACTAAAATATAAAGTGCCAAACTTTTGTAATATTAGGAAGTCATTGTTGATAGTTTCAAGGGATTGCTTTGTGCCTTATGTTCTCTCTTGCACTTTTATTTCTACAAATCTCTTTAATTTTTCTGCACTATGGATCAAAATTTGGTTTTACTTCTCACACCATATAATTATCATGAATGGAAAAGCAAAGTACAAATCTTTTTGAGTAAAGGTTTACACAGAATCACTATGGGTACTGAAATCGAGGCAACATTAGATACAAAAAAGGCTAAGTGGTTTAACTAATGAGATGAGGCCTATGGTCTACTATATTTGTCATGATCTCCTGACTTACTATTTTACGTTGAATCTACCAACAAACCTAATGAGGTTTGGACCAAGTCGGAACAACTCTTTGGAAAGCAAGATGCAATGACGGGTCATGAACTGGAGAATGAGTTCATTAGTTTGAGTCCATACAACTTTGACACAATACAAGACTTCTTCACCAAATTCAAGTCACTTAGATGGCAGTTGAAATTGTGTCATTGAGAAAAATAGCGTACTTTTTGAGCTACATGGACCATGTCGTCCTCAAATAATTTTGCTACTAATTTTGCTACCTCCTGGACTAGGGAGCAGGATAAGCTTATTCAGACAAGTACATTGAAGTCCTCTAAGTCAAATGCCCTAATTGTTAAACATGGAAAAATTGAAGGATTCAAATAGCAAGGACACGAAACAAAACAAGAACAATAAGCAAAAAAAGGATCAGAAAACCAATATTACTTCCGAAGCAACAACCGAGATCTCATTTTCAGATGTCAAACATAAGAAAGTGGTGGTCAAACGTGCATATTGTAAGAGAATGAGGCATTATGAACATAAATGTATGAAGAAACATATTCTTGAGAAAAACAATATAAGTGTCTCAGATTCCGTCAAACAAAGTTCATCAACTTAGGAGTCCTCTAAGGCAGAGGATAAGGGCAAGGCCCTTGTAGCAATTGCATCCCACCCTTCCAGATGGGTGATTGATTATGGTGCTTCACATCACATTGGTTCATCACAATTCCTTTTATCATCCTTGGAACCATGTTTTATGCCTTCTACTTTAAAGGGCGATGACACTTTTGTAGAAGTTTGTGGGAGAGGGTTTGTTAAAGTGAGTGATGGAACATTCCAGGATGTTCTATGTGCTCTATCACTATCAGCTAATCTCCTATCTATTTATCAGATCACTCACATTGGTTTAGGCAAGAGAGTTGAGTTTACTCAGAGAGTGATGGAACATTCCAGAATGTTCTATGTGTTCCATCACTATCAACTAATCTCCTATCTATTTATCGAATCACTCACATTGATTTAGGCAAGAGAGTTGAGTTTACCCAGATTTTGTAGTCATTAAGGAGTTGTACAGTGATTCTACAGTGTCAGTGGGGAGAGCAGATCACCAATCACAATTATACACCTTCTCACACTTCGGTCCTGATCACCATTCTACTGCACTACTCTCTCACTCAAACGAAGTGAATAAGCTATGGCATGAGCAATTTAGCCATCTCAACTTTGGATTAACTCAGTCGACATAATAAGGTTTCAAGGTTGTCTCATGTCCGTTTTTCTGACAATGTTTTTCAAGGTGGCATACTTGGTAAACATCCTAAAGAGAAATTTAACAATGGCAAATCATGGAGAGCTACATAGATTTTGGAGCTAGTTCACGGTGATATTTACGATCCATTTCCACAACCTTCATTTAGCATGACTCGATACATTCTTACCTTTATTGATAATTGTTGATGCGGAATCACAGCGCCCCCCGAATGAGACAATTTATGGATTGGGGCATTCGGTGTGATTGCATAACATGGAGTTGTCGTGAACTGTAGGACCTTACGAATCAAACAACTCTCCAGAGAAGGCCGGTTCCTGCTTCTAACCTCCCTGCTACTAACTACTCCTAATGCATGTAATGTTCTCTTTCCAATCGAAGACCTTTGGCCTATTTTGTCAACCCGACGGCCAAAGGAAAAATATAAGGGTGACTTAAGTTATAATAAATTATTATAAAGTGCTATAAAATAATAATAATAATAATTAAAGCACTTATATTAATTTATTTAGCTTAATAAAAATAAATTGTAATCCCTATGGAAAATACGATTTGCCTTAAGGGGCAAAAGTCATTGTAAAGGGATTTATTATATTTTATTCCTCCTAGAAAGGATAAATGCGACTTGGGCCAAAGGGGAGTAATGAAGCCTAGGAAAGATAAAAACATAATTAATTTATGTATTCCACCTAGAGAAATGCGACTTGCACTAGGAGGGAAATGTTGTTGGGAAAAACATTTAATATGGGAAAATATTAAATGTTGGCATAGGGAAAATCATGTGAGCTCATTGGCTGGTTTGGAGGTTGGTTGTTGGAACTTTTCCTTTAAAAGGGAAGTCGACTTGCCTCTTCCATAATCCAGATTTTTATATGATATTTTCTCTTGCATTTGAGCTCTAAGCTTTTGCTTAAAAAATTCCAAGGACGAAACCCCTTGTGAATTCTACCTCTTGTGGACGAAAACCCCAAGAGTTTGAGAGGGTTTTTCACTCAAAAATTCCCATTGATTGTAATTAGATTTTCAGTCTATTTCAGGTTTTTTCCAGCAGTGTTATTGAAGACTTTTCGAAGTATTTTGGTGAATAAAATTGCAGCAGTGTTTTCTTTATTGGATCGACTCACTTTGGGACTATTTAGGCATTATTATTGAGGTATTTAGATCTGCAAGTCATTGTCTAATATCTCATAATTTCTGTGAATGAAAATACCCAAGTTTCATATTTCTTATGAGGGTTATTTGCCAATTTTATAATCAGATTTCAGATCTGATTTATGAGTTGATTTGGCATTCGAAAATTCTGATTTTTATATGAATGAGTTCCTAAAAATATAGGCAATCATCTGGGATAGAGAAAATAATTTTTGGAGCTCATTTGATGCCCTAAATGTGTGGGCCGAAATAGTAGGAGGGACAGATCTGCATGTTTGGTAGTTGTTATAATTTGGTTTACATCATCTAGTTCCTTGTATTTTTCCAAGTTTGAGCATATGTCATTTGCCTAGATCGGAGCTGTGCAGAGAAAGTTATGCTATCTTGAAGATTGCAGCAGTTAGGGTTTCAAAAACAAATTATTTTCCAGCTGTTGTAAAATCTTATTTTCGCCATAAATTCTCTGAGGGTTGCTCCAAGGGTTTGGGAGTAAAAATAATTATTGTATACTGATTTTGGGTGTGTTTGCATATAAAACCCTAGTTTATCTCCCATAGCTGCCAAAAGTATATTTTATTATTTTATAAAGTGGGAAAATCTCGTATTTGGGCAAAAGATCTATTGGGGATCTTTCAATACACGCAAACCACTGACTAATCCTAATCCAATGCTTCCAAGGGGATAGGGAAAGAAAGATGCATGGAATGAAAGCCTACACTAAGAGCAGTGATACACCAAGAAAGGAGTGTTAATCACTCTTCCCAGCCCTGCAAAATGGAGAAAGGGTGAATCCTGAGGAGGTTGGACAAATGCAACACAAACCCGAAATGCAAACAATTTTCATTCCTAATAAACACAAAACACCCATATCCTACAATAACTATGAAAAATGCACAGAACACCCTATTGCAATGAGAGGTAAGAGAGACACAAAAATCATGCAAAGGTTAAAACAACTAACACAAAACATAATTTTTATTACTCATGAAGTATACACAGTACATTGCATGTGGGAGAAAGGCATGAAGCCATTACAGTGTTTGGAGGAAGGCTTAGAGCCCCAAGAAGAAATGGGGTGCGTGGGAGAAGAAAGATGATCAACAACTTTTACACAATGCAACCCCTTACAATTTATAGAGGAAGAAAATGAGGAGAGAGAGAAGAAATTCGAAAATGCACTCCAATCTCCTGCAAAATCCATCATTGTCCTTGTGGGAGTGGTGGGCGAGTCTGCAAATCCCATACTCCATTGTACCTTGCTTGTTGGGGAAGAGAAGAAGCCCATACCTCATCATTCTGATAGGTGAGAAATTTGAAACCACTCCTCTAAAATGGCGGATTGTACTTTCACATTTTGAAATATTTAACTTTATTAAAATTAAGAAATCCAATTGTAGTTGAGTAGAGGACACTGAGGGCTTTCCAAAAAGTATGATTTTGTGCAAATTTGAGCTCCCAGTCAAAAATTATGGTCATCTGAAGATGAGGGTGCCATACTGTGATAAATGCGAGTGGTTGGCTCTGTTTTTTGGACTTCGAATTGCATCGCATCCTCCAAAATCCGAAATTTCGGACTTTCGGGATTCGGAACTTTGGGCTTTTCCAATTCAGAGATCATTGCACTCTTCATCGCTCAAGTCGGCTTGAGAGTTCAGACTCCGAAACCATGTCGCGTGACATTGTTCATTGCCCGAGCAAAAAGTTCTGAAATTCCGAAACTCCAAAGTCCGAAATTTAGACTTCAGGTTTCGAACCTTTTCCTTTTCGAGGATTCGGGTTTTGGGATTTTGAGGTTTCGGGACTTTGGGTTTCGGGGTTTCGGGACTTCGGGTTTTGGGGTTTCGGGACTTCGAAGTTTAGATTATCCGTTTGGCACATAAAACCTCCGAAATCCTGAAAGCCCGACGTCTGAATTTCGGACTTCGGGTTTCGGACTTTTCATCTCCCTACACAGCACTATTCACCGTGAGCTCATGAAACCTCCGAAACTCCAAAACTTTCGGACTTCGGGTTTCAGACTTCCCACTCCTTTTTTGCACTTCTTTTCGCTGAGTCCCCGAATTTTTCTTTGGCCTACCTTTGAACGACCACACCTCTGAAGTCCGAAATTTGAACTTCGAAGCTTCTTCATTTCCCGAACTCCTCTGCAATGTGCTTGGCCTACTTCACTGACTTGCTCAGCATCCCGAAATGTGAGCTTCCATGGCCGAGTCGATCCCTCCATTTCCTCTCTGTGAGGTCTTGTTTGTCCAATTTCGCCTGAGGGGCAAAATTGGATAACAATAACTTTTGAGGTATACTTAGGTATACTATCTTTAACAAAAGTATGAAGTTTTTGATAGTTTTCAGGACTTTAAGACTTTTGTGGAGAAACAATCAGGGAAAACCATCTAGTTTTTGCGCACAAACAACAGTGGTATGTCACAATGATATTTTGGAGCTAGTTCGCAGTGATATTTCTGATCCATTTCCACAACCTTCATTTAGCATGACTAGATACATTCTTACCTTTATTGATAACTTTTGAGGTATACTTAGGTGTACTTTTTTCAACAAAAGTACAAAGATTCTGATAATTTTCAAGACTTCAAGACTTTTGTGGAGAAACAATAAAGGAAAGCCATCAGGTTTTTGTGCACAGACAACAATGGTGAGTATATCAACCATCGTTTTCAGCAATTCTGCACTTCAAAGGGGATTGATTTATAACGTACAATACCATAAAATCCTGCGCAGAACAATGTGGCAAAACACAAGAACAATTCCTTGAAGAAAATGGAAAACTATATCATACACTCCAAATCTTTTGCACCTCAATATTGGGTAGAGGCCATTAATTGTGCATATTACATCCAGAACCGCGTTCCTCGTCGAGCTTTGAATTATGTCACTCCCTTTGAAGTTTGGAGGGTCAAAAACCCATAATTAAGCGCTTCAAAGATTTTGAATCTCTAGCGATGGCCCACATTCCTAAGAAGAAACGTAACGCAATAGATCCACAGAATAGGCCTTGTATCTTTGTAAGGTATCCATATGGTGTTAAGGGATACAAGCTTCTTCATGCTACCACACATGAATTCATTGAGAATAGTGATCATTTTCATGAGGGTCCTTCAGACTCCACACTTAACACTTCTCCCTCCTTGGACTCTCTAGGATTTGATGACAATTCTAATGATTCAGATCAGTTTGGGTAGATTCTTAATGATTAGGATTCTTCTTCCAATTCAAATGACAAGAACAGTAATAGGAAATCAGCTCCCTCCTCTCCCAGTCACTTTTCAGAGGTTGAGGAATCTCCACTTGACTCTCCGACTTTAAGTCCTCTTTGGGCTAGACAGACACTGGGGGACGCAATTGATTGGGTTGGAGATCCATCAAATACCAGGTGGACACGTTCACAGTTTCCGGGTGTTCCACATGTCTTGATTGCCTCTGCTTTTGGTCCACAATCTCTTAGTGAGACATCTAGCACTCTAGAGTGGGGTACAAGGTTCAAGTGATTGGGCTAGGGATCCATCAGATACCAAACAGACACATCCACTATTCCAAAGTGCTTCGCGTCTTCATTGCCTCTAGTTCCGATCCAGAGTCTTTTCATGAGGCATCTGGGAATCCTGAGTGGGATACAGCTATGCATGAGGAATATAGTCCTTGATTAGGAACCACACTTGGGATTTGATACACCTTCCTAAGGGAAGAAAGCTTGTTCGATGCGGATGGATCTATCGAACAAAATTTTCAGCAAATGGGTCCGTGGATAAGTTCAAAGCACAACTAGTGGCAAAATATTTTTCACACATTTTTGGCATCGACTATACAAGACCTTTGCACTGGTTGTAAAGATGAACTCTATCTGACACACTCTTGCCATTGCCACAGCTCATCGTTGGGAGGTTCATCAAATGGATGTGAAGAGTGCATTTTTTCATGGTAATCTTGAGGAGGAGATATATGTAAAGAAGCCACAAGGTTTTGTGCAAAATTCTTCCCTAGTAAGCAGACTTCAAAAATCTATCTATGGCCTCAAATAAGCCCTTCGGGCTTAGTATGCTAAGATGGATTCCTTCTCACAATTGGGTTCACTAGATGTCATTCTCATCCGAATGTTTACATTTTACGGCAAGATGATTCGCTTCTAATTATGGTTATGTATGATGATGACCTATATTAATCATAGCGACTTCTTCATTCTCCATTACAGCAATAAAAAACAACTCTACATGATAGGTTCTCCATGATTGACTTGGGTTTGTTGCACTACTTCCTTGGGATTGCGATTTCACGGTCTGGCTCAGGGATCACCATTGCACAAATGTTAGTGTGAGATTTTGTAAAGAATGAATACTACAACTCATTAAAACAAGTCAAGGTATGCCATTTTCCTATAGAGATTTCTTCATTTTTCAAAATATGTAGGTGTGAACCAACCTTGGAAGTACAAGTGCCTTCATTGTAATTTATTTTTACTGTAGTTCTTATTTTTACTTTTTGAGCTGCTTAAAATTTGGTGTGAGAATGGCATCCTTCCATTCAAGTTTTCAACACATTTTGTCTAATATTTTGTCCTTTCTTTTAGATTTCTCCATTGTTATCATGTTTTTGCTAATATCATTAGGGTTCTCTTAAAAAAGAAATTAGCATTCAGCACAGTCCACTACTTTTAATATTCCATCTTTGTTTACATTTTTTTTGTTCTTCATTTCTATCACCATCCTTCGGCCTACTTTATTTCAGGGGAAAAAAGAATTGACACTTTACCCTTAGAATCTAGAACTTCTTGCAAGGTGTTTGTGTAATCATCCAATGTTGACTTTACTTCTACTTGTCTTTATTTCTTCTTCCTACACTCGGCAAGATAGGCCTAATAAAGGTAAAGCGTCAAGCTTTTTTCCCCGAAAACAATCCAAAAGACATTATAGCACTGTAAGAACCCTTCCCAGCAGGAAAGGAAGACCCCTCAAACAACTCCACTCAAATTTCTCAACAATGCAAGACACTAATATGGTCACCCAACCACTTCTTAGTACAGAAAATGTAGGGAAGATTGTCATGGAAACCAATAGTACCTATTGATATGCGATCCTTCGCTTGTTACACCCCTCAAATGTGGAAAAAATACTGTAAAGGTCAACATGAATTTTAGCTGTAAAGATCCAACGTCAAGACAAATAAATAAGAATCAAATCTTCCTAAGAGGTTGAATAAATCCTTTGCATGACCATTCAGATTTGGGCCCTGGTACAAATACATTGAGAAGCTGCACAGAACAGATATGTTGTATCAGATGGCTGTATAACATATCATATTGGGATCAAGATATTTGTGGCTGAGTTAGATCCCTATCCTTGAGATCCACATGCTACAAAGTGCAACAGGCAAGTTAATTGACAGTCTTTTAACTAGGTAGCCGGTACGTGTACGGGGACAGGAACCTAGTACGTCGGTACAGCAGTTTTTTGGGGGCCTTGGGTATGGCCGTACAAAAAATATATAAAAATATTCAAAAATAAGCAAATTAACCATATAATATGCATAGAATAAAACAATATAAGCTAAATAACAGCACAACATAATGATAATTCAGTGTCAAATATCATGATATTCATTGGTCAAACATAGAATAAGTACTTACAACTTAGAAAAAAGGAAAAAGAAAAAAGTTCAAAAAAACATTTTTTATGGTGGCCCGTGGGTATTATACCACGTATCCGGGACGTTTTCCCGACATACCGGGTACCCATACCCAGCGGGGCCAGACCGTACACAGCTACCCAGCTTATTTATAGGGGCATTAAGGAGTTTCCAAGGTGGTAATAATGAGCAAGTAACTAGTGAGGCTGGTGGACTCGAAATCCTTTTAAAATTACTCTTTTTTAGTAGCAGCTGCTTGCTCAAGTCTGTGCATCCTTTCTCTTGTCTAGTCTAATTTTGGATTCTGAATCTAGCAATATTACAGTGAATGAAACTGGTGCTATTGAATCACAACTTAAGTTTTCAGGTCCTTAAAAAAAGATCTGTTCTTAGGCAATCAGTGTGTGAAAATCTATTTATTCCAAGTTAGAGAGTGGAGGAAATCTCTGGTGGATGCAAGTGGTTTTCCACTTTTAATCAATGCATTTTCAGCACCTTCAAACGAGTTCCTCCATTGACCACCTCTCCAATCCTTACAAGAGAATTCCACAACGTGCTTTGGCTAAAGCTTTTAGCAGTATGTCTCCTGTGCTGCACGGTTCTAGAGAGAATATTTGAAGTTGCAACAATGCTATTTGATCTGTTGACATCTCTGTTGCTATATTTATGCATTGATGGAGTTTGCGAACTCAGACGCTGTGGATTTAGTTAATGCATTTGAAATAGAGGACCTACTAATCAGACAATTTGTGCCATTCATCTCTAGTCTAGTGCAGAAACATGCTCTTGAAGCACCAGCTAGCTTGCATGCCAATGCTTGCCCTCATTGGACTTTGTTTATGCAGAACCTATGAAATTCCTTATTGGACTGCTGACTATAGTAGGGCTTACACTGCTTAAAAGGATTATATACCACTTGTTCAGACATCTAGAAATCTCTTAGGACATGAGAATGGATTTATTTTTTGAAATTCTTACTGAGTTTGTCAAGTAAACAGCAACAAGAAGATCTTGTTACTTGTTATTATACAAAAAAGTTGATGCAGGCAAGCGAGCAATAAAAGATGTTGGAATACTTCCAGTGGCACAACTGCTGAAAACATGTTGTCTGAAAGCAAAAGAAGCTGCCGCACGTGTATGGTGAAATTTATGTTGGTAGTAGAAAGAGAAAAATTCTATCCAAATCTAAAACTGAGAAGTGATAAAAGTTAAAACAAAAAATTGAATGGGGGATAGATCCAGGTTATCCCTGGACAAGTCAATATATAAGAAAAGGAATACAGGATTGTTGCCAGGAGACACATCTCCAGGTACCTGAGACATATCTCAGAAACAGAGACATGTCTCCAGAAACGGAGACTGGTACAGAGACGTCTCTGATACTGACTTGAGCTGTAGTCTCCTGTTAAAAATGAAAAAAAGATATGATTAAAAATAGGAAAAGCACTCCCTATCACTACAACCTAATCTTAATGACAAAACCACATGCCCTGGCCTCAATTATGTGTTTTAAGATTTCAATTCATTAATTCATTCTATGTCATTTTAAATTTGTTTACGCATACAGTATACTACGGGAAAAAATTTACAAACCGTAAATATATATTTAAATTTTGTTTGTTTTTTTGGCATCTCCCAATATCTGTCTCCCATTTTTTGGAAAATGGCGTACCGATACTTGTCCCATCTCTCATAGATGCACATATCCTGGTATTAATGGAATATTGAAATAAATAATCCTGCAAAAGGAAGTCCAGTCAAAAGGAGTTTGTAGAGACAATAAAAGGGAGCTGATGCGTTCTCTACTCTGCCCTCTGAAATTTTCCAGACAACCTAGATGCTAGGTAGAATCCTTCCACCTCTAATGAACTGTCTTCTTCTAACTTGAGAGATACTTCAACTAAGCTCTTAAAGTAGATTCCCAGCATAAGGATTCAATTGCAGCAAATCCAAACAAATATATCAAGCTCTACAAATTTTAATCAGGGAATCAAATTCCCATCATCTCTTTCTAGATTCTAAACATTCCCCTGAGCACTGTAAGCATCGCTTTGTTCCAATTTCCAATTTTACTTGTAGTGCTTTCTAAAGTAAGGCTATCCCTTCCTCTCAACTCTAGTATGTCACCAACTCATGCAAACACGTGTCACAAACAACCAGCACCCACTATGCCAAAGATTATAAAGGACTTCAGAATATAAAAAATGTCTAGATCGAAAATCCCATGCATTTCAGCATATCGAAATGTTTTAACTTCAGGAATTCTATGCATAACTATTCCCAGAAAATAAAAGAGTCATTTGTGTTGATTAGTTTATTCGCTTCATCACAGAACATGGTCAAAATGCCGGTCAAAATGTTTGAATGGTGTTAACGGTTACTCCAGCACTTTGTGAGCCAGCCAAGGTTTCGTCAATTATTTAACAGATTTATAAAATTAAAGAGGTTCAATTTACACCCGAGCTTGTTCATGAGGTGAAAACCTAGAGGTACAAAACTAATTGAACCAAATATCTAACGTAAATGAAAAGGAAATCCCTTATCCTCTGTCCTTTGTTTTCCCGTCCTTCTATTTGTTTTTATTACTCAAGATCCTTCATATGAAATGAAATGAAAGATTTTGATAACGTTCTCAAGACCAAACAGTTTATGTAATCACTGAGTAAGAATTAAGATGTAGTACTCACAAACAGCCGCCAATTACTACAAATTCGTATTCCACTTCGATTACATCTCTCCAGAAAAGGATTAGATTCTTAGAAAATGTTTGATATGCGAAATTAGCATCTGGCTTGGCCGTAGCCTAAAAACAACAAACTTGCCTTTTACTTTTACAACAGATGCAAAAAAGAAAAGAGGAACTCACAAATTCAAGAGATGCGAATGGGCGACCAGGGAATCCCATCGAAGAGAGCTGTAAAGGTTAACGTAGGCCTCCAAATGCCGAGGTTTGCTGAGCATCCATGCGAATACAACCACAATTCCCTCGCGATTGCCTTCATCTTCGCTGATCCTCCTTCCCCAGTAACAACCACCCGCGCGCCACATTCCCTAAATCCTAACCTCTGCTTCCCCAGCACAATTGTGATCTTCCTCGGTTTCGAACCCTAGCCAAACACCTGATCAGTCGTTATAATTCGTTTAAAAGGCTTTGCAATATCAAGTATAATCCATTTTTATCGCTCGAATAAGGTTTTTTTATTTGATTGATTGAAAAGCCACCTCATATGAATAGAAACGCACATTTGTAATTACTGTCCTCGGATTGTTTTATGCGTATCACGGGCGTAACGAAATGAAGCCGTCTGCTTCCAAAGCGCCTCGAATTTCAAACCGCGACTGCGATGCGGGGCAATCGGAAAGGACTATCCGTATTTTATGCTTATGTATTTAAACTCCCTTGCACAACCGACAGCTGACAGTCATGGCAAAATGCACCTACGGATAGTCTTAGGGATCAAATTTGAAGGGCTGGTCCAAGTCTCAATGTGTTTCAAATATTTAACCAGTTTTTTTTGTATGATGAAAAGTTGTATAACTAGCAATCACATGTGAGATGTGTGATGGAAATGTCGAAGGGGATGCATAAGAGAAGTTTAATTGAAGAAAGGGAACATGAAAATGTTTAAGGCATTGTCAAGAGAAGATTTTTTTTTTTGTGCATGCATAGGTTCTCCTTCAATCCTCTAGTTATTCCAAGGTTATAAATAAGGAATGTCGTAACTTGAAGAATATAATTATGTTGATCAGTTGTCAGAATTTGGTCCGATAAGTCTAGTTTCAAAAATTGAATATCAATGTAGGTACTTGTTAACATTACAAATTCAACAACCGATATTATGCAATGTTGTTTATGTATCATTCATTATTGCCCTACATTTTTATGTTTATATTAGTGATGGTGTTTGCTTTTACAATATGTGGTTTGTCGATAAAATAGAAGATTTGTGATTTGTGGGTTTATTTTTATTATTCTTCGACAAGTGTCACGTTGTGGAACAAAAGATTGGGACCAGGGGTCTTTCCACCCCAAATGCTAACAATATCTACGAAATCCACCTTTCATTAAGCTTTAATGATTTCTCATGCCCTGCTCTAAACACCCATTTTGGCCCACCTAGGAAGATGGTGGTGAACGTGTAAAAAGAGTCATATGGAAACACGTAATAGAACAACATGAAGACATTATCCCACAAGACGATTGGAGAACCTTAAACAAATCCATGGGATCCTACAAAGGAGCTTGCCAACCTTCAGAATGGAAAACATAATAATTTGCAGAATGCACAAGCATAATACAGGAGGCAACACATGCTCAAAATGTCTAACTTGATTGTAAATCCAAGCTATACGTAGGACACCGAGGGATTGTGATGACCCATGCAATGATTGCATCAATCCCTAAAAATTATAAATCCATTAAAAGGTGGGACTTTTCAAGTTAATGAATATTATGACAGATGTAATGTTTAATAAACATTACATTATTTAGACAATTTGGAAATGGTGACAAAAATTAATATGCAGTCCATAAGTGACTTGTCGAAAAAAAAAATGGTTCACATATGTTCCCTTCAATGGAATCTCCAACCCAAAAATTCTCCTACCTCAACCTCCTTCACCACAACTCTTATCCCATCCAATGTTTCACCTTCAATTCTTCAAATTAAAATTCTTCAAGACTGCCCCTATTGGTAGATCTATCCATATGTATGTTGGCAGGGAACATGCCTTCAGCATAATGATAATGTGGTCATTTATGCAACACAAACATTCATTTTATTTTCTAGAGGAGAATGAGGATTCGATCAAGTCAAAGAGGGTATAGGTCTCTCAACGGGATTCAAACCTCAATCACGATGTTGGAAATGGCTCCACCTTTCAGCTGATCCAAAGACATCAATTACACACTCATTTATTCTCCCATGGCGCGCAACTACAAAAGACTAAATTCTTTCTATGTAATTTTGTGTACATATCACGTATTCAAATTGCAAGAGCTGACTTCTCCTAAAGTCACTTGTATCTGTCACATTAAAATGAAATCTCTGAATGGGACAAGTCATCTAGGCAAGTCAAGGAAGGAAAATAAATTGATAAGTTGTCCAAGTTTAAGAAATCAATGTTGCACAAGAATTGAAAAACAATAAAGAAGAAGAAAACTAAGAAGAAATAGAAAAGGGCAAGGAAGGAAAAATAGGACATCGTTCTATGGGACAAATAAAATGCTAGACTTCATATTCTTACAATGCTAAATTTGGCAGGGTTTATGTAGAGGAAGGTGCAACTATAACTAAATGTTGAACTCATATTTGAAAGCGAAGCAGTATTTCTCCCCTTAAAGCCTTTGATGTCAATAATCGTGTAAGTGAAAAAATATGATGAACATAGTGTCTTCCCCAAATTAAGGTGTATAAACGAGGCAATAGAAATGATGGCATGTGGTAGGAATTCAACAAATTGTAGTATTTGGAGACTATTAATTGTAAAGAATAAAATCTTTCAATCTTTAGAATTCATTTTTTAAAGGTTTGCCTATTAAAAGTGTAGACACCCCAATTTCACACCTCTCCTAAATCAATTAATTTCCCCATTCCATTTCCCACAAAAATTCACATTGAATTAATCAATGTGAATTGATTAATTAATCCATTTTAATCTTCCTCACATGTCAAATATTCCTAAATTAAACATAATCTTCCTCACATGTCAAATATTCCTCATGTCCCCCCACTTGCGAAAAAAATATTCAAGTTTAATTTTGGTCCATTCCTCATGTCTCCCACTCACTTAATCAAGTTTACTTTTCTAGGTCGTGATTACCCAAAACCCCCAAATTAATCCCACTTTTAGGCTATAAATAAAGCCTTACCCCCCTCTTTCAAAACAAGCTTCAAATCATGTCAGAGCTCTTGCATTATTTCAGCACAGAGCATCGAGCATCCCCTCCACCTTGTCCTAATGCTTGAATAGCCCCACTTTAATCATCCCAAATCCATTGTCCCCACATCCTTGGTGCAAAGCGAGTCGATCTTGTTACAGCAAAGGTTTTGCTCTGATTCGAAGGAAACACCTATGGTTCGAACAATTTGGGCCTATCCACATTCTATCGCCCATTCCGAGGTTTGCGATGGAATCACGAAGGAGAAGGCATCTAGTTAGTTACTTTACTTTCGTCTTAGCAGTGTAATTTCCATAGCTCACATTCTGGCACGCCTGGTGGGACTTACCCACGATTATTTTTGGTCTTGCAACTTGTTATTTTATCCATTATTTGTTTACCGATATTTGTTGTTATTGTTTCATTTTCTATTTTGTATGGTATTCTCTGGTCAATGTTTACATTATGGGAAATAATTTTGCTTTGTGGTGTCTTATGTTATCTCTACAGGTTATAATCATATTGGACATATTGTTTTCCCTGTCGTAAACCCCCTAAAGGGGAGGCATTCATTTGGCGTTTATTTTTGTTACATGTCTTAATAACCCCTTTTTGCTTTTTTTTAATATCCATTGATATTTGCACACATATTTTAGTTTGTTTCTTGTCATTATTTTTCTCGTTGCGTTACTCTGTCTTCTGCAAGTATCGGGTACCCAAAAACAAGAACCGACAACTAATAACTCGTAACTTTCTATTTTTGTTTTTCTAATCATGTAGGTATCCACAGTCTAAAAATCCAAAAAAAAAATTATAGTTGTTTATTTTGTTTTGTTTTTAGGAACATTTCACTTTTAGTTCCAACCTTGTTTGCAGGGGTATAAGTTTGTGTTGATCCGTAGTATAAATCTATTTTATTTCTGACATATAAGAGGAACAAAATCATTTCAGCATTGTCTCTGTTCAACTTGGTGTGTTACTTAGGTATAACTCAAATTTTGTAGTCTATATCCGTCTTGGGGTGGGGGTTTTTGTTTTTCAATTTCCTAGTTTTACATTAATACATTTCCTGGTTTTATTGTTGAACTTTTTATAAACTTGCAAAATAAACAAAAAAATATTATCAAAATCAAATAAATAAAAAATAAAATCAATTTTTTTTGTTGCAGATCCTAGATCTACCCACCCACCCCTCAACTCGGCGAGCTGCTTGTCGAGATATCTTACTTGCAAAATAAACAAAAAAATATTATCAAAATCAAATAAATAAAAAATAAAATCAATTTTTTTGTTGCAGATCCTAGATCTACCCACCCACCCCTCAACTCGGCGAGCTGCTTGTCGAGATATCTTAACACCCATCCCCAATTCCCTCACACTCCACAAACACCCCCGTCTACTGACTCAACCCAACCTATCCTAGCACCCAGCCCTTTCAACTTCCTGATCCCTAATTCTACACGCTGGATCAACTCCTTCACTACTCGGACACTCTGTTGCACTTCCCACACAAACCCATTCCACAGCCCCTGGTCACTCACTCACCCATTCCTCGTCCATACCCGAACACCCTACCTACCCTGCACCTGCGTCCCTCCCTCTAGCCACTCGGTTGAGCCCTCTTCCCATGACCAAATCCATCCCTCAGACCTGCCCAAATCCACCTACCCAACCTACAACCTACCCCACCAAACTACCCCCTGACCCACGCGGATCCCCACCCACATGGATCCCTTCCCTTGGCCTATGCACTACCCCTCGCATAGAACCCAATCCCTTCCCCCGAGCCCAATCCAACTCGGATCTCCCAACCCTGCCCACATAGACTACCCTCGCCCCATCCCACATGGACAACTCCACATGTCAGATCCACATGCTGACCTCTGCTTCCAATTCACCTTCAATCACACACGCTCCCTCATCCACGTAACCCCGACCCATCTCCTCTGGCAATCTGTTGCACAGTCTTGAGCTCCTAAAACAAGACCCGTCGCCATTCCTCGCATTTTCCACACACCACAACCCAAAAAATAAAATATACACATCGTTTGCCTAAATTCTTAGGGTTCACATTTTTTTCGATTGTAGGCTTATTATATTAACTTCACCAATACTTTATCACTTCGAATCAATTAAAAACTCTTTGTTTTATTTACACTATTTTATAGTCTATTACTTAGCTTTAGTATCTTACTTCATTTCTTTCGGTCCTCCATTCAATTGTATATTTGTTCTTAGATTTAATTTGACTCGTGTTTTTCCTCATTCCTTCTCATATTGAGATAATTTGCATACGATTAACTTAGTCATTTTAATAATTATCTTATTTTCACTTCATTAGCTTGTTAATTCATTCACGATGAGCCTTTTCAATGCACCTAATCTCGTACTTAATTTAGTCTAATCTGTAATTAATTTAGCCTTGATTTAAGCTAATCTTGTCATTAATTTTCTCGAGCCAAAGGTAATTCCAAAGGATTTTAATCACAACTCATTAGGGATTTCTTTTTCAAAACACAATTTTTATTAATTAATTAGATTAAGTATTTCTCTAATTAGGCCACTTTCAAAACAAAACAAAAACATTACGATCTTTCCATTTTCCTTATCATATTTTTCTGACTACATGATTAATTGCGTTCTTTCATTTTACAGGATTTTCTGATACTTCGGACAACTTCCTTTGTTGTCAAAGAATAATTTTTGAAACATATACACAACCTAGACACTTATCACTTGCCTTTTCCAAAATTTTGTCGCATAGTGAATGTTGCCTGTTTAGGGCCCCTAAACGTTTCTGACACCTTCGTGTCATTTTTTAAATCATTTCGCTATTTATTAATCACCTTACATTGTTGTCTAATGCTTTTTGGTGAATCTTTCAATGTATTGTCATCATTTCTTTCTTTCTTTTTCTTTTTTATGAAGCTAATCGCAACACTTCGCATGTATGCTCTCCTCTCGCGCTTGTTACAAGTGATCTTGCGAATAAAAAACGTGACGGTGTTGTCTTTCATCATTTTCTCTTTGTTTTCCTTGGAAAAATACTAACCTCTTTTGTGCAAGACCATATCATTTGAAATTTTAAACTGCTAACATTGTTTGTAGGATCCTTTAGCTTTATTTTTCGTCTTTAACTATCATCTTGATCATTATTTTGTTTCCTCACATTATTAATATATGTCTGATTGTTGGCTGTGTATGCTCTTTTCTTGCACCTTTGAGTGATCTAGACAATTATTTTCTAACACTTCATTTGCAGGACAACTACTAATCTGTTCTTCGCGGGACCATGTCATTGGAATTTTGCCAAAAACAAACAAAAAATAAATAAAAACCTTCCCGCAAAATTACCACCATCCAAGAACAATTGTTGAAACCACTAAAAAACCAAAATTAACACGCTCAGGTACGTTATCATTTTCTGCTAATGCTTTTATTTTAAGTTGGAAAGAACTTTGTCGTTAGTCACATCATCATTTACCTTTGTACATAGCAGAAGTGGATTTCATCACCACCTACGCTACACCAGTGATGTGGACTTCACTACCCCACACCACTAGCATTCACATTTGCATTGCACATTGAGAGTCAATCTCAAAACAACATTCGATATCTACCTCACCTCAGGTCCCCACTTACAAGTGATGTTGTCCTGATTGGGACTACTGCGAGTAACACTTAATATAGTTGTAACAACAAAGTCTGGGCATCGTCCCTATAAATATTCGGGGAGTAATAAGGACACCGTATACACTTCCATTCCCTCATTACCTTCCACCTTTTCACAAAGTTTGCCTTAGACATGGTGATTCACTCCAATGTAGGTAAGTAAGAATTGGCGAGTCTCTTCCAATGTTCTAAGGGTTCCCCATACCAAATTTGTCCCCGTATAGAATTAGGTATAACATGACTTGTGTATATCGGAGGACGCATCTTTTTGGAGCGATAAGAGCCTGCATACGCCCATTCCACAACATATTGTCCATTGAATGAAATAATGATTATTCCCGACGGATCTGCCTTCTTGAGCCAAAACAATCAAATGAACATGATTGTTTGTTGATTGAAAACAAGTTTTTTTATTAGTTTATATATCATAAAACTTGGATGATACAAATGCATCTGTTGTAGATTTTAAGCCCTTAAGTGTTCCACAAAAACATTTCCAAATTACCCTAGCATCAAACAAACAAATGAACCAAATTGAATAATGAAAAATCTTACGTTGATGACTCATTAGCGAAGCAAACAAAATCATCATAGCTCATTTTAAGTTATATCAAAACCTATATTGAGTGACTTGTATGAGAGCACTCTTTTGTCGAGCTTGCCCACATAGCTTGTTTGAGCTATATCCAATTTGTATTCAGTGACTTTTTTGAGCTCACTCCATATATCATCAATTAAGTTTATTTAAACTACAACACAAATCCTTCATAACTCGATTTGACCTATTTCTAACTTATATTGAGTGGATTGATTTAACTCACTCCATTTTTCATCAACTGCCGAGTTTATTTAAACTACATCCAACACAAATCCTCTCATAACTCGATTTGAGCTATATCACAGCCGCATTACTCTTCCCATCAACACTTGAGAGCTTATTCAAGCCAAATCTAAAACAAAACCATGCTAGCTTACACTTATCCAATCATAGTATTCACACGCGGTCATGGAGACCCTCAAAACCATAAAAATGATGATGACGACGTTACACAATCAGAAATCACTCAAGAAGAATAGGAGCAAGTAGATAAGTTATTAGAACAAAACAAGAACAAATACCTACTATGCATCCTAACCATGGGAGAAAAACTACTTCCTTATTTTGGGACTGAAAACCTAACCAAAATTAAAGACAATGGCGAATCAATTCACCTTAATACAACACCACCCAACCTGCATAACTCTTCAAACGACGAGTTATTTACCAAAATCCAAGAGTTGACAAGGCAACTCAGGCAAACGACTTCTAGAGCTAAAAAAATACATGATCACAATCTAGAATAACCTACTCATGAAGTCCTTGATACCCTGACGCACAACTCTCCATTCATACAAGAATGGAAAAATATGAAAGAAACCACTCAAGGGATTCAAAAACAATCAAAATAGTTTAATTTTGAATAACTGTGCCCTTACGCATTTGATAAGGAAATGTTACAATTACCATTTCCATCATCCTTTGAAACTCTTAAACTCGACAAATACAAAGGAAAAGGTGACCCCCGTGAACATGTCAAATAATTTTTCATGCAATGTTAGGAATTAACTTACCATGATGTTTATCTTTTATAGATATTTCCTAAAAATTTAGGAGGACAAGCCTTAGACTGGTTCCTTCATCTTCTAAAAGGGTTAATCACGACTTTCGCAAACCTAAAGAAAAAGTTTGTTAAATATTTTTCCTTCAACCTAAACTTTGAGGTAACCATGCTCGATCTTTGTAACACCAAGAAAAGTCCCAACGAGAACTTTGTATCCTTTTTACAATAGTAGCGAGGGATTACAAGTAGATTCCCTTGCTTGATATCAGAAATACAATTAGTCAACATCTTCATCCCAAACCTCATTACAAAGTTATCATTTCATATGTAGATGCATTATTTAAACATTTTCGAATACGTCGTTGAAATAGGGACGCAAATCGAGAAAAAAAACTCATTTCTAATGGCTTAATTAAAACACCCTTTAGGGACCAACATCCTAGTGACGACCCAAGTCAAGACAAATCTAAATTTTCTAATCGAAACAGAAATGTAGTCAATGATGGCATCACCAATTCTCGGTACGTTCAAAACATTCAAAATAATCCATTTAACACAACTAAACCCAACAAACAACCCATTTTCATACCTAGAAAGGAGGCTTCTCCTCGAGACCTCAGGCGAACATAGTTCACTCCACTCGGAGAAAGTCTATTTAGTGTATTCCATCACTTGGCCAATGCCAACATGATCTCATATCCCATCGTTAAACCCTTTGAAGAAGAGCAACCCAAGCCAAACTGGTATAAAGACAATGAATATTGTGAATACCATCGCATCAGAGGGCACTCTACAGATTGATGCATGTAACTCCACCATTGTGTGCAAGAATTGATCAAACATGGAGATATAGAGGTTGAAAATACCTCCATTACAAAAACCCCAACAAAAAATTAAACATGTTCAAAAACTCATTTCCTAAACACGATGACGGTTCAAAGGACAAGGGCCAATCATCAAACAATGTTGAGTATAACTCATACATCTCAACCATAGACTACAACCACGATCTAATGGCTACGATAAAGATCAACACTAATTGTGCAGTTACCACTAGACAGAAAAAAAATATGGATCCCTACTATGAAACAATCCGCTACTTCCTCTCCCATACCACCTCCTCATCCAACATATAATTCCACCACCACTTCCACTTCCCAACCTACACCTCCATTCAACATCGTCAAACAATTGGAAAATACCACAACATAGATTTCCACCATTGAATTACTTAAGTATTCTCCCTCATTACAACGTATTCTTTCACAGACATTGAATGAAGCTCATGTCCCACATGACATTAACTCACAACAATTCCAAGCTTTAATCGCCAATATTTCAACGCCAAATCCCATTCTATCATTTGGTCGTGCTAACTTTCTTAACCCCAACCTTACTAACAATCAATCCTCATACGTCAAATCTTTTTTCACCCATTACAAGTTCAAGCATGTACTAGTCGGCAATGTGGAAACATTGAATATTTGCTCCATGAAACTACTACGATGTCTTGGTTACACTAAAGAAGACTTACAAAATGATATCATAACCATTCGTGGGTATGATGATAGTGAAAGACAATCCACAGGCACAATCACATTGCCTCTTATGGTTATACCCATTATTTTAGAAATGTTATGTCATGTCGTAGATGTAGAAGTCTCATACAATATTCTCCTCGGTTGACAATGGATTCATGCCATGGAATTCATCTCGTCCACATTCCACCAGTGTATTAAATTCCCCCACTTAGATAAGGAATTTACATTGCATACTACAAATTACTTGAAGGACGGTATCTAAATGCTCACTATTGTCCATCGGCAAAGAAATATTATCCACCACGCATAATCCCTTTCTCTAACAAAATGTGTGCCAATCCAGATACACTTCCAAAACATATTCCAAAATCATACAATAGTCATCCTCATGACTCTACTAGTCAACCATCATCTTCTAATAAACCAACATCTCTCAGTCCATCGTCTTCTACTAATCAACCCTCTTCATCTAACAACAATCCCCCTTCCACTAAACAATCATCTCCTTCACCTAGTCAACCTTTTTCATCTAGCAACACCTTTTCTATTAAAATACCATCCCCTTCAGTTAATCAAGTTTCATCCTCTAATCCACCCTCCTCTTCTTATAACCCATTATATCCATCTTTTAAAACTACCAAACTACTTGCTACTCCATGCGAAGTACCTACTAGTCCCTCGACGCATACATTCAAAATCATAGATAAACGTTGTGATGAATACCGATTCCAAGACATTGCGAATTCTTTTTACATCGGTAAATCCCCACAAAACTATGGAAAACCCAACGCTCCTCATCTTGGAATCCATCCCACTTACAAATTGGGTTAGTCAGTTTGGAAGAAGTTTGGTTATCTAGACAATGAACATATTCCAAATTCTTCAGGATCTTGGTTATATGATAACGAAATCGTTTCCTGCTATGAGTCCCCTCAATTTACTAAAGCTCATCGAATGATGAAGAACATGTGATGGAAGGGTGAAGGACTCGGTCCAAATTAACAAGGTCATTCAGATCCAATCACTTACACCAAAATCATGGTAAACATGGCCTTGGTTTCAAGATACTTAATGCAACTCCCGTATTAATCTCAAGTAGCGACGATGACACCAATTTTGACAGTGACGCAGGGTCTATGCGTAACCTTTTTGAAAATATTTCCGAAACAAATCTCCACTTTGAACATCTATCCATTAATGTCATTGATTTCAAGCTTCTTCACCCAAATCTCATTGACCATGACTAATTACATCATGTGCCCATGAACATGCTTCAAAATGATGGGGCAATTGAAGAGTTCCTTGGAACTCATAATAAAATTCCTCTCTCTGATCATGAAAAAGGATTTGAGATTAACCTTGATGAATTCACCTACTTCGGTGAAGAAATATAATATTTAGATCCTCTACCTTGGGAAGCCTCATATAAGAAACGAAAAACCACAATTTCTCATGGTAAAAACCTCATCGCCACACTACCCCAAAAGCATCCATTGCAATAATGTACCTCGCAAGATATAATTATTATTATTTATATCCTTTTATGTCGTATGCTGACCCTTTGGCACACATCCCCCTTAGTCATCATGTATGGGTTCACATGGGATATAATCCTCTAGAATGTCATTATGGGTTGATCCCCATGCATGATCGTGTGGCATCACTTTTATTTCAGTTAGTTATATGGGCTCACATAGGAATTAGTCCTATATTGGGTAATCATATACATCCTCACCTTGGGACCAGGTCTTACACATCCCTACACCTAAAGCCTGTGAGTATCATTATGAGGAGGCTCACCCCTATGTCATCATTTGATTAACCTAATCTAATATGGTAGAGATCCCATATCACAGGTCCTCACACCTCTAAAGATAGAGGCTTCCCATTTCTAGAAGCCTCTCTAAACTTACTCCTTCCAATTAAAAATTCAAATAACCTGTAAAATCTTGCTCTCAAATTCTAGAATTCTCCATTCTGAATATATCCTCCATATCTTGGGCATCAATTGGCTCCACCCTTGATCCAAATCTTTTGCATGTGCTTCATCCTTTGTAATTGAATCCTCCACTTCTCAGCTATGCAAATTTGACTCTCCTCCTCCAGTGAGTATCAGATCTCTTAAATTCGGCACAAAAAAAAATATGTTCAAACCCTAATTTTAGTCAATCGTCCATATTTTTATAAATTTCAATGAATATTTTCAATCAATTTTACCATCTACAATTGTGAAATTCATCCTTCATCAAGCAATACAGTCAAGAAAATCATCAAGTTTTGAGGTGTTTTGCCCAAGTGTCTCTAAAATATGAAGCATTTCGCCTAAATTTGCATCCATAGAGAAAATCCAACACATCAAAGGAGGAGCTTGGAATCTTGTAGGTAAGTGCCAGGTATTTGTCCTCTCCCCCCCTTTCAGAAATCTATGGTACTCTATTTAAGGTTTTGTTCGAGATCTATTTTGATTAGGGATTATTGCAATTTTATTTGTTTTCTCACTATTTTGCTCTGCAGGCCGCAATCTGAATATTTTTACTTGCATTACACCTCCACCTTGTCGAAAACCTCTAGATAAGAAGCGGAAGAATAAAATTTCTCATAGTAAAAGCCTTGATTTCCATGACTATTGGCCAAAATTTATATCAATAAGGGTAAGACCAAAAATCACAAAAAAAAACCATGTCTACTTCCCCCAATACTAACTCCTATAAGTCACGTAGACCTAATGAATTATGGTCAACCAATAACATCTTTTTCAAAATGGTAGGATATACATCCAAGAGACACTGGTTGAAGAAACCATTTAGATATTAACATCGGTACACCTGAACAACCAAATATTTGTTACTACTTGACATCAGTTGTGGATTAGTGACCAAGAATGCGTAGATTTCACGGTGTTCCTCAGTCAGAATTTCAGGAAATTTCTCACATTGGACCTATAAATATATATTAGAACTTAGACCTTTATCTTGTAGTACATCACCTTGTAGTACATCTAGACGTAGAAGCTTGTAAGAACAAAAATTGCGTAAGAATACATCCAAAAGTATCTTTACTTGTCAAAGCTAGAACTCAGAAGAATAAAATTTAGAGGCAGAATTTATAAGCATCGATCAACTTGTTATCGATTTTTACCCCCCTGAAGAAGAAAATGTTGATGATGAAGCTCGGTAGACAGGATAGTGCATCTCCAAGGAAGGAAGTTTCAATATTTCAATTTGAAGGGTGCATTCAAAGAAAAAAGGAAATTGTTTCCATAAACCCTAGCAGCAAATATAACTTCATCAATATGGATGTAGCTCACAATCTACATGTGCAAATAAAGCATATCAAGTAATCTCAAATGGCTGGTAAGCAGATTCAAGTTTTTGAAGATTTAAAGCTTTCTATGGATAAATATGTTTTACATTCAGATTTTTATGCTTTAGATATGGATGGTATGGATATTGTTCTTGGATATCCTTGGTTAGAGACATTGGGAAAAATTAATATTAATGTGCAAAAGAAATTCATGAAATTATGGTATAAGGGAAAGAAAATTACATTGCAAGATATCACACTTAGCAAGGAAGAAAGTAATGTAAAATTGGATCATGAAGATGAATTTGAAGATGGTGAAGAAGGGAATAAGGATGAATCAGAAGGAGAGGATGATGAAAAAGTAAAAAATAATTTCTCTACTCAAGAGAAAAAATAAATAACAAACAAGTTCGAAGAGGAAAAGAAAGTAGAGGAAAAGATTGATAAGCTTGAGCATACTAAAGTTACACCATATAGACACCCACATCATCATGAGAGAAAAAAATCATGGAGACATGTTAGGACACATGAGGTCAACAATCTATATAGATATACATGGAATTGGAGGAGTAATAATTTTGGCTATACATGGAATCAATGGAACAATAATTGTGTGACATGGAATCACAGGAATAATCATTATGGATATGCATGGATACCGATGAAGAACACATATGGACCAGGATGGAATCAGACGAGCACAATGGAATATGGAATCAAGTTTGGAGCAACATCAACCACTAGGATTTCATATGGGTGGTTAGATGATCAAGCATGGTGACAATTGTGCACTAATTTAAAGCACACTCATTGTATGGCTTCTTCTTATGTTTCGAGGACGAAACATGTCAAAGAGGGAGGCAATGCTATGTACCTTGGGATATGATATTATAATATATATGGGTTCATGGAGATGCCGACATGTGGCACACATCCCCTTAGTTATATGTATGGGTTCACATGGGATATAATATTATAATGTATATGGGTTGATGGAGATGCCGACATGTGGCACACATCCCCTTAGTTATATGGGCTCACATAGGAATTAGTTATATTGGGTAATGAGTCAGCCTACATTGGGATTAGGTGTTACCCATCCTATTTAAAGGATGTGAGTATCATTATGAGGGGGTGATGTATGGATGAGTTGATTCTTCTACTTTGTAGAGGTATATAGGAGGTGTCCCCCTCTAAGTGGATTCCCATCTTGGGATATTGTGGAGTTACTCCTTCCTTAAGGAGAAATGTATGGTGTTGCCCTACCTTAAGGGTATTATTCTGAATATATTGCATGTTTGGGCATATTGGCCCCCCATATATCTTGTGTTGTGTTATCTTCTGTAATTTATTGATTTATTATATGCAAAGTTCTTATCACATATCAATAAAAGGACCAAACATCACAAACAAATACCTTGTGTTAATTCCCCTTAATCGCCTAAAACTGATGACTTATATCAACCAATAGAATATTTTTCATAAAAATACAAATCCAAAATGTTGGTTGAGGAAACCAAAGGTATTGACATCAGCACCCCCGTACAACCAAAAATGTTACAACTCGACATCAATTTATTTGACCAAGAATGCATAGAGTTCACAAAGTTCCTCATCGAATTTCAGGACATTTTCGCATGGACCTACAAATATATGTCAGGATTAGATCCATCTCTTGTAGTACATCACCTTGTAGTACATCCAGACGTAAAACCTGTAAAACAAAAATTACGTAAAATGCATCCCAAAGTAGCATTGCTTGTAAAAGCTGAACTCCAAAAACTATTAGAGGCAAAATTCATGATACCTATCGACTACTCTGAATGGATATCCAACATAGTGCATGTAGCAAAGAAAAATCCCAACATTAGGGTATGCACATATTTCTGTGATATCAAAAAATATTTTCCAAAAGATGACTTTCCCTTGCCAAACATAGACATGATTGTCGACTCCACGACAGACCATGAAATGCTCTCCCTGATGGATGGATTTTTTTGGCTATAGTCAAATACGCATCACTGAAGAATATCAACACAAAACAACATTTACTACACCTTGGGGCACCTTCTGTATAATGTCATGCCTTTCAGACTAAAAAATATAGGTGCAACATATCAACGTGCCATGACAGTCATCTTTCACAATATGTTGCATGATATCATGGAAAATTATTTTAACGACATATTAGCAAAATCTAAAACATGGATAAGTCATCCAGGTGTGTTGAGACACATCTTTGAAAGGTTGCATGACTATAAAATTCACCTTAATCCAAGAAATGTGTATTCAGAGTAACTTCCGGAAAGTTATTAGGATTTATTGTCTCACGAAGAGGTATACAAATTGATCCCACAAAGTTCAAATCCATCATGGAAATGCCTCCCCCCACAAAATATCAAACAATTACACAATTTTTAGGGTAAAATTCAATCCATTTGATGTTTCATATCACAATTAGCTTATAAATGTCATCATTTTAATCAATTTCTTAAGAAAGATGCACAATTCCAATGGAATCAAGATTGCCAAGATTCTTTCACCAAACTCAAATAATACCTCTCCAGTTCACATGTCCTTATGTCATTAGTCACAAATAAACCCATGCTTCTTTAATAATCTTCCATTAAACATGTCATAGGATTTTTGCTAGCACAACACAACGATCAAGACAAATAACAAGTTGTTTATTACCTTAGTCGAACACTTATTGCGCATGAAGTAAGATATTCCCAAATCAAAAAATTATGCTTAGTAATCACTTTCGCATTCCATAAGCTACGTCATTACATGATCAAATTGATTGCTAAGGTTGGTCCCCCCAAGTATCTCCTGTCTTGACCCATTCTCACGGGCATAATTCCTACTTGGGTCGTCCTACTTAGTGAATTTGACGTCGAGTTCATTCCTTAGAGATAAATTAAAGGACAAGCCCTTGTAAATCAACTTGTTGAGGCACCTCTTCCTAGAACAGAACAACTCTATTTTACATTTTTTAACAAAGATCTTTTGTACATAGACATAGCTTTGGCCTATAATTTATTCTTTAATGGATCATGTAACCTCCATGGATCAGGAGTTGGTATTTTTCTTATCACACCTGGTGGACATGTTATCCCCAAGTCATTTTGATTAGCATTCCCCTATACCAATAATATCGCAGAGTATGAAGCTTTCATAGTAGGATTAAAACTCGCTATATTGTGGAACCTTAAAGAGTTGACTGTATTTGGTGACTTTTTACTTATCATTAAACATGTTACTAATGAATACTAGGTCAAGGACGAAAAACTTATTCCATATAAGCACATGGTCTATAGCCTCTAAAGCTATTTTTGATTGATTAGTTTTGACCAAATCCCTAGAATCCATAACAAATCCACATACACTATAACAACTATTGGATCTTTGTTAGAAATCACATCCACTCAAGCCCATGCACATCTTCTCATAGGACACCTCTTAATGCCTATTTATAATCTACCTAAAAATAATATGGTATGAGAAATTGTGGGTCCTAACAACCCTTGGTACCATGATATTTACACTTTCATCCACGACAAAGCGTTCTCTACCAACATGAAACCAAGTCATAAATGCGCTTTAGCACAGTGTGCCTCCCGTTACACCATTTTAACATAAACTCTCTATAAACGAGGTTATGATGACACCCTACTCTGATGTCTTAATTAGGAATAGGCCTCCAGCATTCTAACTGAAGTCTACTCTAGTATCTATGGAGGGCATACAAACGGCATGGATTTAACTAAGAAAATCCTACATGTTGGGTATTATTAGCCCACCATGGAGAATTATGCATTCCTTATTGTCAAACAATGTCAGGCTTGTCAGAAGCATGGCAACCTTATACATGCACCTTCTCAATCATTTCAATCAACCTGTTAGAGATCACAAACACCGAGAGGGGAGTGAATCAATGCAGATTATAATTAATTTCCAAAGTTATACTAATTCACAATTTCTAAATTTGTGCAGTTACTATGTCATGTGCATTTTTTCAAACATATACCAGACAGTAAAAAGCTGAACAGAAAATTTATAGTGGGAAACCCTTTTGGGAGAAAAACCCACTTAAAACTAAGGCTTTATTAGGAACACCAATTTCAAAGCTACAATGGTTTTGGTTGAGCACCCACTCAACCTATGAAGCACCCACTTCATAACTTCAAGCGCCCACTTGAAGATTTTTTGAGCACCCACTCAACAAATTTTAGCAAACACCAACTTACAAGGAGCACCAAGCCCTAATTTAATCAGCTACAATTGATCTTTTGCAGGCACCTACCCACGAGGAGGCTGCAACCCCCTGAATATTCTAAGCTACTACTTAGACTTATTTTATATACAATTTTTTATCATCTAGTTGTAAGATTGCTTACACAATGGATTATGATCACTTTTATGTATCTGTTTGTGTTCTCTCTTTCAATTTATTTTGCTCATCTGATTCTATCTCTTCTTGTTTAATCAATCTACCTCACTAATGCTCTTCTCATCTGATACATCTTCTTCACATCATTTTTCGCTCTGCTCCTTCCTCTCTCTTTTCTTTTTATAGATTCTTTAGCTTGAATACATCGTCTTCTCACTTGAGCAACTACACGTATTAGTATCGAATTTCCTCTATATTGTTAATCGGCCCATTTCAATGCTTCCTTTGGCATGACATGTAATCTTCCTACTTTTTCACCTAGAAATCTGGTCCATTAAATGTATGCAACTAACTCCAGATTTTTCTCTTCCTATATTTGGCTTGATTTCACCTTTTTCTATGTACTTACCAGAAAAATATTTATTACCTGATACCTAAAAATAGATTTCCCATCTTTCTAGGATTTGCAACGTGATAAAGATGAGGAATCCATTTTATTCTCTAATATCTAATTTTTCCTTGAAATCAGGAATCACATAGAGAACTACAGTTGTATTTCCACAAAGTCAATGAGCATTAAATGTTGACAACTGGAACTGTAGATTTCTTTGTTCTTCATGGAGCTCAAGTCGTATGCTCATCTACAATCACCAAACAATTGAAACACGATCGATTTTGGAGAACAAAATATCACATGTCCATGTTTAAACAACTTGATTGTCCTCAAGCCATATCCAGTTCATATTTATTCAATCTGCGGCTTTCCTTAGCTTTTATGACTTTCTTCTTTGTATTGCAGCAATTTCTTTTGATCTACGACTTTTCTCCTTTATGGTGGATTTTCAGTTATTCATGGTTTTTTCTTTCACTTCGCGGCTTTAGCAATGTTACACAACTTTTCTTCTTGTCCACTCTCTTCCCGCGGCTTTGTTCCATGTCTACGACTCTATCCTTTTACTTGCGGCTTTTTATCGTTCTTCGTGGCTATCTTCCGTCCTTAGCGGTTTTTCTAGTTATTTGTGGCTTTCTCCCATTCTTAGTTGATTTTTTGGTTCTTTGCGGCTTTTCCCTTAAGTGCGAGTTCCTCCATACTTCCTTACTCTTGCAGATTTTCCTTCAGACTATTCTTACTTGCGTGGATCTGCCTTCACATTTGTGGCTTCACCTTTCTCATTCGTGGCTTGTCCTTTGGCTTCTTTTTTCTTTGCATCTTCATTCCTTTATCCACGACCTTCGCTAAGCTTCTACGACTTCTTCTAGAGTTCCACGGCTTCCTGCAGACTTCGACAACTAACTTGTTATGTCCACAACTTTCACAAGAGTTGATTAAGTCCCTTAGAACTTATCCTTGACCATCCTTAAGCCTATGTGAGTTAACACTACCAATCAACCTTCATCTTTCTCGTTTGCTCACTTTACCAATTAACCCTTTTCGCCATCAATGCAACTTGACATCAATGACAACACATATGACAATGACAAAGGTCTAACAATCTCCCCCTTTGTCATTGATGGCAACACCTCAACACTTCAATACCACAGAAACTTCTAACTTTTGATGGTAATATACTTGCATACATGTTATCACCCTCAAAATTTCCCTCTTTTGAAGTCAAGTTTTAAAATTTTTGAGTTAGTACCGTGGAGTAATCCATGCTTTTGCTTGAAAATCTTTTCCTTCAATTGGATGTCATTATCAATCCTTCTCTTTGGCTGTGGATCGTATAGAGCCTGGTATTGTTTGCAATTTTTCATTCTATGGAGAACAATTTAAAATTTGGGTGTAAAGGTGGGGTTTTCCCTTTTATTTTTATTTTTCCACAGTTGTGAACGACGGGCATATCTTCCCTATCAATTTGTGCCCCAACATCCACGGGTACGTGGACATCTTTGATTGGATGCGGCGTGGCCATATCTCAAGCGGCAGTAGAAGCCTCCACGCGTCCAAACGACGCAACTCCAAGGGCAGGGCCTAAGGGACAATCCTCAAATAAGCGCAGGATTTCCACGTGTCCCAGGTCCAAAATGAAGACAGAACAAGCCCGAATCGGCTAAGTATGGGAGGTTCAGCGGACGATGCCACATGTCTCATTAGCGCAACTTCAAGGGTCAAGGCCAAAGGTGGTTCCCCAAACTTGCGTCAGCTCTCCATGTGTCGCAGGTTTGAAAACGGGAAAGAGCCAGCTGTTTAATTGACTAAGTATGAGAGGGTCGACGGAAGCCTCCACGTGCTTCAATGACACAATTTCATAAGTGAGACCAAAGGGCTAGTCTCCAAATGAGTGCCAGCTCGCCATGTGGTCAGAGTCAAAGGAGAGTTCAGGACTGGCGGAAGGAACCACGCATCAACACGAAACCCTTTCAAGGGGTGAATCCAAAGCAGAAACTCAAATGAGCGCCAGATCTCCACGTGTCTAGGGTCCCACACAAGTCAAGTGGGTAGCAAGCTTGAATCAACTTAGTATAAAAGAACCGACGGAAGTCTCCACGTGTCTCTTCGGCACAACTTCAAAGGAAGAATCAAGAGCGGGTCCCCAAGTGTGTGCAGGCTCGCCACGTGGTCATAGTCAAAGAGGGGGCAAAGCCAACCGTTGAATCGACTAAGTATAGAAGGGTTTACGGAAGTATCCACATGTCAGCTTGGCGTAAATTCAAAGGCAAAATCCGGAGGCAGGTCCCAAATGTGTGCTGAGCCTCCATGTGTCCAGGGTCAGACATATGGCCTCGCCAAACAAAAGGGACTTAGTCAAAAACAAAAAAATACTGAACTGGCCCACAAAGGGACATGTGGTCACGTTTCAAGCGAAGGCGGAAAGGCGGGCCCTTTTTGTGTTTTGATGCTTTGAAAATTCAAAGCGAAAAAGTGGGTCATCGGAGTGATTTGGGAATTTGGGCTTTGTTTCCATAAAGAGCTCAAAGTTATAAAGTGACCCATGGCCCCACTCATGCCAAGGGATAAAGTCAAATGTTGAGCCCATATCAAAAGCAGGTGGGCGGCCCAAAATGTTCTGAAGTCCCATTTCTCTAAAAGGCACAAAATACAAAAGGCATCCTCAAGTCCGCTTTAGTTCAAATCTCTCCCACGTGGACAGCTCAAATGTAAAGTTTGTAAAGGCAGATTGAACGACTACAATTCAATGCATTTGGTTTTGTCGCTAGGCATGGAAATGACCGAGGCATTAGAGAGGTTCAAACATTGGTTTCTTAAATCAGTTTCATCATTTTTGTAACCGAATGTAACCATTCTTGGAAGCTATTTAATGGCTTCTCCACACTGTTGTTAGGGTTGGATCATGGTACTCTGTAGATGTAATAGATTCAAAGTAATCAATACAATTTTTTTTACCTTTTCTTCCTTCGTTATTCTTTCTTTCCTTTTCTGAAAATTTACAAATCATCCATCTTTTATGATAAGAAAATTTGTGTTCTTGTTTATATTATTTCTGGAACTTTGTGTCTGTGGAATCATATTGGTTATGAAATTGAATGATTATATTCTGCATCTCCCTGGTTCAATACGTATAAGATTATACTCTGCTATCTATATTTTCTGAAGGCATTTTTATGTTCTTCCTCTCTCATCTCATTAATTCTTCCATTCTTTCGTATTGACGATCTTTGGGCATAAAACGTTTCAAAGTATCAGGAATCCACACTTTGAAAGTGGTACATTTGTATATAAGTTTTGCTACTTGCTTTAAATAAGGGAACCTCTCCCATTAAAGAGGAGGGACTTCTAGTCCCCTAACTGTGGTTTGCTAAAGTTCCATTTAAAAACCCAACAGTTTTTGGCGACTTTGCTGTGAATTTCGTTTCAAATGGATCCCTTTCTAAAAGAACAAATTCAAGATCATTTTTGGTCTGGTGACTCTACGGTATACACGTGGGAAGAAAGCTCTCAAGGTTGAGGATTCCCATTTTCAACTTGTGAAGCAACAAAACTTCTCATTTCTAGTAAGAAGGAACATAGGAACTCATTCTATAAGGACACCTCCTGTTAAAAATAGAAATTCCAAGGATAGCGTTCCTTAGGAACATCTCAGTCCTAATCTTCTTGCTTTGATAATTGCTGGTGTTTCAGTTCCCCTTCAGTCATTTTTTCTAAAGATGGTAGCCCCTTTGCCTTGGGGACAACAGGTTGGGCCTCTTGCTCTTCCTCAGCCATTGCATGAGTTACCTAGGGGTAACAGGAAAATTTTTCCCAAGTTCCGGGGTGATGGGAAGGTTCATCCAGATGAACACATTGTAGCCTTCATTGTTGCATGTGGGATTCTTGTGGTTGAACATGAAGATGTCTCTATCAGGATTTTTTTGGAGACATTGTAGGACAATGTTGCTGATTGGTTTTATCATCTTCCTGTTGGGACGATCACTAATTGGAATACCATGAAAACTCAGTTTGAGAAACATTTCAAACCTGCTGAAGATGTGCATGCTCTATTACCTCAAATATCTCATATCAAGAAGGAACCATTTGAGCCCATGAGGGAGTTTGTGGCTAAATTCAACAAGCTAATTCATAAAATTACATAGAACACTCGTCTAGTGGATCAAATTCAAAAGCGCTTCTTCATCAATGCTCAACTACCAGAGGTGAGTTATGCACTAAGGAGATCTAACCTTGCAACTCTGGATGTTGATCATCGTTTGGCTATCAGTGTTGAGGATGATTTAATCATGTCTGGTAAACTGAAAAGAGAATCCTCCAAATCTAAAGATGCTTCTTCTTCCTCTTCCCCTAGAGCCAATTCTGATCAGTTAGTACAGAAGCTTGCAAATGATCTCATTGCTATCAAGAAACAATTGGCTCATCATAACCCTTACCAAGATGTTCCAAGGAAGAATTTTCAGCCCAGGAACCGTCTGCCTTCTTCTCAAACCAAATTGGCTATTAAAGGCCCACCCATCAAGGTTCCGATCAATGCAACTTATGAAGTTGAAGAACCCGATGATGAGGAGTTTAATGAACTCTGTGAAGAACCAGAAGAAGAGGTTTATAATGACCTGGAGGAGCTTGGTGGATCTCAAGTTCATTTCCTCACCACTGAAGGTATGGATGATGGTGATGAAAATGATGAACGAGTGGCAGATATGAATAGTGAGCCATATGTTGTTATGACTTGGGAGCAAACGAACAGAAAAGAAAAAGTGGTGCAACCTGCTAAGAAGTCCAAGGAGTTTCCTATAACTATTCCATTGGTTGTAAGAAGAGGATCTCCTATTCCCACTGCCTCCACAAAAAAGGTGAGTATCATTAGTCCTCCTTCTTCTACTTCTATTTCCAAAACTCCTTGTCCTTCAAATCCTAAAACTGATAAATCAAAAGTCTCTCAAATTCCTAGCAATGATGCCCCATCCACCTCTAGATCTTTTGATATCATTGATCACCTCAAAAGGACCAAAATCCAAATCTTAGAGGCTGAGTTTTACCAAACGCATCGAAAAGATTTTGCTAAAAAGGTAAAATTTGTCAATTCCAAATCTAAAGCCTCATCCAATACTTCTAAAGGTGTTTTTCCCACTCCCTCTTCCTCACCTCAATCAAGCCTTGTGGCTGCAGTCACTTCCTCTAATGAAAAAATTGAACCATTGTATGTGACTCTTCTCATAGCTGGCCTTAAACTCAGTAGTTGTGTTATAGACTTAGGAGCATAAGACAATGTAATGCCTACAAAAGTAGCCCATTCTTTGGGCCTGACCCTAACACGTGCCTTTGGTTCCTGCTATTCAATGGAGAGTAGAAAAGTGCCTTTGGTTGGAAGAATTAAAGATGCATAAGTAGCTTTTGCTGCTTTTCCTGAGAAAAGGGTCTTAGCCACTATTTTGGTAGCTGATATTCCTCCCTCATATGGGATGTTGCTGAGTAGAAATTTATGTAAGGAGGTAGGAGGTGAAATTCAAATGGATTGGTCGCATGCTTTGATCCCGGTCAATGGAAAAATGAAGAAGCTACTACTTGAGAAACAAACTGAATACATTGTGCAAAAGACTGATGATCCAAAAGCACATATACTCTATGAAGATACATGGCATGGTAACTACATGATCATGTCACAAGATGAGGCAAAACTTCCTAAGGGAGTGATTCATGACCCTAATGGCATTTGGACTCTGGAGTTTGATGGAAGCTGCTCTTCAGCTGGTTCTGGAGCTGAAGTAGTATTGACCTCTCCAGAAAGGAACATTTATCCTTTTTCTTTCAAGCTTTGTTTTGAAAGAATAAACAATACAGCTAAATATGAGACACTCATACTTGGATTGAACATGGCAAAAGAAATGGGAGTGAAGAATCTTTGTGCTTGTGGTGATGCAGAGATGATTGTGAAACAAGTCAATGATGTTTTTCAAGTGAAGAATATGATATTAAAACATTGTAGAAATCTTTTCTGGGATTCCATTGATTTTCTTGATGCTTTCTCCATTAAAGTTGTGCCAATAGAAAGGAACACTAGAGCTGATTTTCTAGCGGTCTCAGGCTCTCTGTTGATTCCTCACCCAGATTTCTCTTAGGAGAAATTTACCATTGAAATGATTCATAGGCCCAGTGTACCAGATAATGCAAATAACTGGCAGGTTTTCAATTATGATCAACATTTTCTCTCTTTATTGGAGCTTAAGGATAACTTTGACTAGTTGTATTTTGAAGGAAGTGAGAATTTTCCTAGAGAGTGTGTATCCTCTAATGAAGGAGATATCAATGAAGAGATGGCTCAAGATGGCTGCATCAAATTGAAAGGTAACAAGATCCCTAAAGGGTTGGTGAGTTTGGAAGATTTTTTTGATAAGCATAATAGGTACATTAAGTCTAAAGCTTCCCAAGGAGCTTGACAGTCTGTTGAATGTGAAAAGATTAATATTGGGAGTCTTGATGAACCCAAGATGGTGAAAATTAGAAAATGTTGCAATCAAGAGGAGAAGAAGAAGGCAGTAAATCTGCTAAAAAGGCATGTCGATGTTCTTGCCTATTTATATGATGATCTCAAGGCTTTCCAGCCAAAGGAGATGCACCACTTTATCCCTCTGAAACCTAGGATCAAACCTTTCAAGTAGAAACAAAGGAAATACAATCCCAAGGTTGCTGGCACTATTTTTCAAGAGATCCAGAAGTTGCTAAAGGCAAAGATCATCTTCCCTGTACATCATTCAACATGGATTGCCAACATTGTGCCTGTCAAGAAGAAGAATGGTGAGATTCGCATATGTGTGGATTTCAGGAATTTGAATCAGGCCTCTCTGAAGGAAAAATATCATCTTCCCATGATGGATCAAGTTTTGCAAGCTATCACAGGCTCTGAGATGTTGTCTATGCTTGATGGATTCTCTGGATACAATCAAGTGGAAGTCAGTACCCCAGATCAACACAAAACTTCTTTCACTACTCCTTGGGACACCTTTGCCTACAAGAGAATGATTTTTTGTCTTATCAATGTTGGTGCCACCTTTCAGAGGGCAATGGAATTGACTTTTGGTAGTCTAAAGGGAAAGTGTGTTGTAGTGTACCTTGATGATTTGACGGTTTTCTCCAAAACAAGGGAAAATCACTTTCAACATCTTGAAGTAGTCCTCCAGAAATGCAGAGAACATGGAGTTTCTCTAAATCCAAAGAAGTATGTCTTTTGTGTCATTGAAGGCAAGTTGTTGAGGCATATTGTCTCTAAAGAAGGAATCAAGATAGATCCAGAAAGAGTTCAAGCAATCCAACAGATTCCTCTTCCCACAAGCAAAAAGGGGGTTCACTCTTTCTTTGGTAAGATAAACTTCCTAAGGAGATTCATTCTTGATTTTATAGAATTGACTATGAGCATTGCTCACATGATGAAAGGAAAGCAAAACTTTGGTTTGAATTTCGAGGGTAAGGAAGTAGTTGAAGGTATCAAGAAAGCCATTGCTAAAGCTTCATCTTAGCATGTCTTGATTTCAGCAAGGATTTTATCATCTATTGCTATGCTACAGAGAATACATTGGTTGTTGTGCTAACTCAGAAGAATTCTGAGGATCATGAACTTCCAATTACCTTCATGAGCTATGTTCTAAAATCTCATGAATTGAAATATACTATGATGGAGAAACATGCTTTTGCAGTGGTCAAAGCTGTCAAGTAGTTTTGTTTTTATGTTATTAATTCTCACTTTGTTGTGCTTGTACCTGATACAACCATCAAGTCTATTCTTACACAACAGGAATTTGGAACTAAGAGAGGTAATTGGGTAGAAAAATTCCAAGAATATGACCTTGATATCAAGCCAACTAAGGTAGTCCGAGGTAAACGCTTGTGTGAGCTTATTGCTGAAGGAGCTGATGCAGAATTTTCCAAAGAAGCAGTTGATGTTCCTGTTGTCCTCTTCCTCAGTTCAACAGATGAATGATATGTTGATACTGCACATTTTCTTACTTACGGAGAGTGTCCATCTCACTTGAGTACCAAGGAAAAGAGGGCTATTAAACTAAGGTCTACACACTATGTTCTATGGGAGAATGTTTTGTTCAAACGAGGCATAGATGGAAGATTCTTGAAGTGTGTTGACAAAGAGAAACAGAAGAAGTTATTCTCAGCTTTTCATGATTAGGCTTGTGGAGGCCATTTCTCTTATGCTGTCACTGCCCATAAAATACTTCATGCTGGGTACTATTGGCCTACATTTTTCAGAGATGCATCAAAATGGGTAGGTAAGTGTCAAACATGTCAGACTTTTGTTGGGAGACCTAAATTGGCTGCTTTGCCACTAAAGCTAGTAGTGATTGATGAGCCTTTTTAACAGCGAGGATTGGATTTCATTGGAAATCTTAACCCACCTTCCAGTGTTGGGCATACTCACTTGCTAGCTGCTACAGAATATTTCAAAAAGTGGGTAGAGGTTATTCTAGTCACAAGCACTACTTCTAAGGTGGTGTGTAATTTCATTAAAGAGAACATCTTGATGAGGTTTGGGGTACCAAGCAAGATTGTGACTAATAATGCTTCAAATTTTTCTTCTTCTGAGATGATGGATTTCTACTATGGTTATGGAATTTCCCTTTCTCATTCTTTAGACTACTACCCCAAGGGAATGGACAAGAATAATCAACAAATAAGAATCTAGTAACCATCGTTCGGAAGTTGGTAAATGAATCTCACAGGAATTGGCACAAGAAGCTCTATGATGATCTCAGGGCAGATATGATTACACCCAAAAGAGCAATTGGGATGTCTCCATTTCAGAAGCTCAATTACCAGTAACCGTGGAATTACTCACCTTAATAAAGGCTATTGAAGATTTAAGTTTTACTAGTTCCTGGAAGCCATGGTAAGTTTGATTCTCTTTGGCTTGGTCCTTTCAAGATCAAGCACTTTGATGGAGAAAATTTGTTCTATTTGGATTATATGGATTTATCTCCTCTCTCACTTCCTTATAGTGGGCAGTATTTAAAGTTGTTCAAGTCTTAGGTGACTAGGCAGTCCTTCTGTAAATTGTGTACAGTGTTTTGGTTTTTGGTCGTTCCTTTGTGTTTTGTTTATGTCTTTCCTTTTTGGTTTATTTCCCTTTTGTGTGTTTTGTCTTTTGTATTGGTTTTACCTTTGACTCTATTTTCCCAATGGATAAGGCATGGGTCTACTTTCCCAGAGTTTTTCTATGGTTCTCAATCTTGCCTTGTTCCTCTATCAAGTCATCCCCAGAAAGATCCAGTTGTTGTCGCCCTCAAAATTCCCCTCTTTTGAAGTCAAGTTTTGAAATTTTTTGAGTCAGTATGGTGGAGTAATCCGTGCTTTTGCTTAAAAATCTTTTCCTTCATTCGGATGTCGTTGTCAATCCTTCTCTTTGGCTATGGATCGCATACAACATGGTATTGTTTGCAGTTTTTCATTCCATGGAGAACAATTTAAAATTTGGGCGTAAAAGTGGGGTTTTCCCTTTTATTTTTATTTTTCCACAGTCGTGAACGACGGTCATATATTCCCTATCAATTTGTGCCCCAACATCCACGAGTATGTGGACATCTCTGATTAGATGTGGCGTGGCCACGTCTCAAGCGGTAGCGGAAGCCTCCATACGTCCAAACAATGCAACTCCAAGGGAAGGTCCCAAGGGATAGTCCTCAATTAAGCTCAGGCTTTCCATGTGTCCCAAGTCTGAAATGAAGATAGAACAAGCCCGAATCGGCTAAGTATGGGAGGTTCAGCAGACGACACCACGTGTCTCATCGGTGTAACTTCAAGGGTCGAGGCCAAAGGCAGTTCCCCAAACTTGCACCAACTCTCCATGTGTTCCAGGTCTGAAAAGGGGACAGAGCCAACCGCTTAATCGAATAAGTATGAGAGGTTTGACAGAAACCTCCACGTGCCTCAACGGTGTAATTTCATAAGTGAGACCAAAGGGCTAGTCTCCAAATGAGTGCCAGCTCGCCACGTGGTCAGAGTCAAAGGAGAGTCCAGGACCGGCGGAAGGAGCCACACACCAGCTTGGCGCCCTTTCAAGGGGTGAATCCAAAGCAGAAACTCAAATGAGCACCAAATCTCCATGTGTCTAGGGTCCCACACAAGTCAAGTGGGCAGCAAGCCCGAATCAGCCAAGTATAAAATAACTAGCAGAAGTCTCCATGTGTCTCTTTGGCGCAACTTAAAAGGAAGAATCAAGAGCGGGTCCCCAAGTATGCGTGGGCTCACCATGTGGTCAAAGTCAAAGAGGGGGCAGAGTCGGCCGTTGAATCGGCTAAGTATAGAAGAGTTTGTGAAAGCATCCACATGTCAGCTCAACGCAACTTCAAAGGCAAAATCTAGAGGTAGGTCCTAAATGTGCTGTGAGCCTCCATGTGTCCAGGGTCAGACATATGGCCTTGGCAAACAAAAGGGACTTAGTCAAAAACACAAAAATATTGAACTAGCTCGTAAAGGGACACGTGGTCACGTTTCAAGCAAAGACAGAAAGGCGGGCCCTTTTTGTGTTTTGATGCTTTGAAAAGTCAAAGTGGGAAAGCGGGCCGTCGGAGTGATTTGGGAATTTGGGCTTTGTTTCCATAAAGAGCTTAAAGTTATATAGTGACCGGTGGCCCCGTTCATACCAAGGGATAGAGTCAAATGTTGAGCCTGTATCAAAAGTAGGTGGGTGGGCCAAAATTTTCTGAAGTGCCATTTCTCTAAAAGGCACAAAATACAAAAGGCATCCTCAGGTCCGCTTCAGTTCAAATCTCTCCCACGTGGACAACTCAAATTCAAAGTTTGTAAAGGCAGATTGAACGGTTGCAATTCAATGCATCTGGTTTTGCCACCAGGCATGGAAATGGCCGAGGCATTGGAGAGGTTTAGTCGTTGGTTTCTTGAATTAGTTTCATCATTTTTGTAACCAAATGTAACCATTCTTTGAAGCTATTTAATGGCTTCTCCACGTCATTGTTAGGGTTGGATCCTAGTACTCTATAGATGTAATAGATTCAAAGTAATCAATACATAAGTTTTTCCCTTTTCTTCCTCTGCTATTCTTTCTTTCCTTGTCTTTCAAATCATCCATCTTTTATGATAAGAAACTTTGTGTTCTTATTTATATGATTTCTATAACTTTTTGTATGTGGAATCATATTGGTTATGAAAGTGAATGATTCTATTCTACATCTCCCTGTTTTAATATGTATAAGGTTATACTCTGCTATGTATATTTCCTAAAGGTATTGTTATGTTCTTCCTCTCTCATATCCTTAATTCTTCTATTCTTTCGTATTGATGATCTTTGGGCATAAAACGTTTCAAAGTATCAAGAATCCACACTTTGAAAGTTGTACATTTGTATATAAGTTTTGTTGCTTGCTTTCAATAAGGGAACCTCTCCCATTAAAGAGGAGGGAATTGCAGTCCCTTGACTGTGGTTTGTTAAAGTTCCATTTAAAAACCCAACAATACATGGTTTCTGAAAATACTCTGTAACTCTCCCTTGGTATATTTCTGTTTTCAGCTTCTCCCCCCTTCTGTTATTACTTGGCTAGTTTTGGCGTATCTCCCATTTTCTATATGACTGGTTGGTTTCTGATTTCAGCTTCTCTCTCCCTTTGACAACAATAACAAAGGGTCATTTATGATGTATGAAATGAAAATACTTGTAAGATGAATGCTTCATGTTACTACCTCAAGAAGTCCCCCCTAGGCACATGCTTCTGATCCATATGATCTAATATATTCACAACAATGCTCCCCCTGAGTTGATGCATACTTCGATATTATTGAGCTAGCAAACTAGCTTCCCCTATCACAAATACTATTTAGCACTAATTAGGAGCTGATATTACCTAAGAATGATCCCTCACCTTATCTTTACACCTTCTAGTTGTTGGTGGGATCACGAATGACCCCCAATTCATTCCTTAAGTTCTCAAAAGTAGCTTTTGGCAGTGGCTTGGTCATAATGTCTACAATTTCTTCTTTTGTGCTCACATATTCTAGACTATTTTTCTTATCATTCACTTGTTCCCTCAAGAAATGATATCTAATTGGAATATGCTTGGTCTTTGAGTGGAACATAGGGTTCTTAGAGACACTTATTGCACTTGTGCTATCACAAAACAAGGGAATTGGATTGTCAATTTTACCTTGCAATCTTCTAATGTTTGCTTCATCCATATAACTCGAGTGCAACACATTGCAACAACTATATATTATGTTTCACATGTTTAGAGATTCATTGATGATTGTTTCTTTCTCAGCCAAGAGACTAAACAATTTCCAACAAAGAATGCTCTGCCACTAGTATTCTTTCTATCATCAACACTTCCTACTCAATATGCATCTATGTATGCATTTATGTTGAAGTCATTACTTTTTGGGTACCAAAGTCCATATTCAAGTGTTCCCATGAGGTATCTCAGTATTATTTTGACTTCCTTGAGGTGTGTTTCCCTTGGATCTTCTTGAAATCTTCCAACTAGACCCACTGCCTGCATAATGTCAAGTCTTGATGTCGTGGAGTAAAGTAGACTACCTATCATGGATCTGTATAAAGTTTTGTCTACTTTTGGTGAGTTATCCTCTTTACTCAGTTTGTATCCTACTTCCATTGGTGTTCCTATAGGTCTGCAATCTTCCATCCTAAACCTTTTCAACATTTCTTTGATATATTTGGTTTGGGATATGAATATACCTTGGTCTGATTGACTGATTTGTAAGCCCAAGAAATAATGAAAGATCTCCCAACATGGACATTTCAAATTCTTCTTTCATCATATCAAAAAATTCATATGTCATTTTATCATAATCTCCTCCAAAAATAATGTCATCCACATATAATAATGATCTTCTTCTTCCTTGATGTAGAGATTACTATCAGTAACACCTTTTCTGAAACCTTTCTCAATGAGGTATGAATCCAATCTATTGTACCAAACTCTAGGAGCTTGTTTGAGTCCATACAATCCTTTTTCAACCTGCACACATAATATTTATCTTAAGTTAGTGAAAATCCATTAGGTTGTTCAATATATACCTCTTCATTCAAGAAACCATTAAGGAAGGTTGATTTCACATCCATTTGGAATACTCTAATCTTCTTGTAAACTGCATAAGCTAGGAATAGTCTTATTACTTCCATCCTTGCCACTGGTGTAAATGTTTCATCAAATTCAATTCCTTCCATTTATGCATATCCTTTGCACACAAGTCTTGCCTTATTTCTTATTACTTCTCCCTTTTCATTCAGCTTATTTCTAAATACCCATTTTGTTCCAATTACATTCTTGTCTTATGGTCTAGGTACAAGCTCCCATGTTTCATTATTTTCAATCTAATCAAGTTCTTCATTCATTGTGTCTACCCAATGTTGATCCTTACTTGCTTCTGCAATCCTTTTGGGTTCTACCATGGATATGAGTGTTATATCTTCATGATTTTGTTGATCTCTTAGCCTTCTTCTGGTTAGAATGTCGCCTTCTTTGTTTCCAATTATTTTGTTTACCGGATGGTCCCTTTTGACTTGCCTTGAGGGTGCCTTGGAGTCTGGCCTTTCTTCCTCTTCATCTACTTCTTCATGTGGACTGTCCATTTCATCATCATCTTCTTGTTCTTCATGATTGTTATTGTGTTGAGTGCTGGACTTGGGATTTTCATCCACCTTTACATTTGTGCTTTCAACAATCTTCTGCAACCTTTTATTGTAGCACCTATAAGCCACGATGACTGCTGAGTAGCCAAGAAATATGCCTTCATCACATCTAGAGTCAAATTTTCCCAAGTTGTCTTCATCTCTTTTGATGTAACATTTACTTCCAAACACTCTTATGTGTTTCACATTTACAGGTATGTTCTTCCACAATTCATAAGGTTTTTTGTCATTGTTTGCTCTCAATCGAGCTCTGTTTAAAATGTACACTGATGTGTATACCACTTCACTCCAATATCTATCTGGTAATTTGGATTCATTCAACATTTTTCTCACCATTTCTTGCACAGTCTTGTTTTTCCTCTCAACAAATCCATTTTGTTGAGGTGTTCTGGTGGCTGAGAATTGTCTTCTAATTCCATTTTCTTCACAAAATTCATCGAACTCATTAGACCAAAATTCTCCACCTCTGTCTGATCTTAAGCATTTGATCTTTTTGTTCTTCTCATTCTCCACTAGTGCCTTGAATTTCTTGAATCTGTCTAAGGCTTCTAACTTTTTCTTTAAACACACTACCCATGTCATTCTGGTGTAATCATCTATCAAAAGCATGAAATACACCTCACCTTGTATACTTTCAGTTATGGTAGGACTGCAGATATTTATATGAATCAATTCCAAAGGTTTGGCTGTAGAGTATTCCTTTGACTTTAATGATATCCTTGTTTTTTTACCATGCAAATCATGCTTTGCAAAGAGTATCTGCTAGTTTTACAATTTTTGGCATATGTTTTACACGCCTTTTATCACTTAGTTTTACCAGATTCTCAAAGCTCATGTGTCCAAGCCTCATGTGCCACAGCTAGCTGTAATCAACCTTACTTATGAAGCATTTTTCATTATTTATTTCATTTAGCACATACATGTTGTTCTTTGTCCTTTTGGCTTTTGCAAATTTCTTTCCTATGTTTTCCATTGATGATATCACAACCTTTGTCATGGAAGATCAGATTATATCCCCTTTTGCACATTTGATTCACACTTAACAGATTATGCTTGAGGCCTTCAATGTATAGAACATTTTTCTGTGATAGTCTTTCCATTTTCTAGACTCAAGGTTCCTTTTCCAACTATGTTTGTTGAATTGTTATCACCAAATATCACAACACCTGATGCATTGTTTGATAGTGAAATGAATTTTCTTTTGTCACCTGTCATATGGCTAGAGCATCCACTATCCAGATACCATATTTTATCTTCATTTTGCACATGAAATGTGGTTTGTACTATTGAGCAAGACTCTTTTTTTTGTTTGCATCTTTCTTTACAACATACACCCATTTCTTTTGTTTAGGAGGTTCTTGTTTACTTGTTGATGCCTCATTTATTTTCTTGTAATAATTGTAGTGGACATCATTATAGTTCAATCTAGTGTAAGATGGGCCAAAGTTTCTTCTATAGCCTCTAGAGAATTTTCTACACTTAGCAACCTTATGTCCAAACTGATTACATGAATAACAATAACCATAGAAAGAATGTGTGTACCTCATAGCATAGGTGATTCTGGGAGCAGTAGTCCTTCTCTTGGAGATTTTTTGAACTCTTTATTTACAGCAAAAGATGTGCTTGGAATTGATGTAGTCTTGTTTCCTTCATTCTTTGTAGGATCCTTTTCCTTACTTTCTTCCTTGAAACCAATCCCAGACTTATCATTTGTATTACGTTGGCCACTTAGTATACCAGTCAAAACATTTGAACTCTTCTCTATATTTTCATACACAATCAGCTTGATGTTCATTTGTTCCATCTCAACTTTTAGTCACTCCAGTTCTGAGTTCAGTTTTGTGCACTCATCCTCCTTTGATTTGTAAGAGTTTGAGATCTTTTCTAGCTGATTTTCAAGCTCTTTGAGTTCATTAGCCTCTTCTTCTTCTCTTAGAGTTTGTCTTTCTTCAAAGATGTGGATTTTTTCTTCATAATCTTTCAGTGTGCACCTTAGCTTTTGATTCTTTCTTCTACATAGTTTCAATTCTTCAAGAGCACATACTAATTCAGCTTCAAGATTTACTTCAGCTTCTTCTTCATCAGAGTCTTCAAAGTCAACTTGTATTATTTCCTTTGGAGCTGCATTCTTCAGGCACATCCATGGCCATAAACAATCATTCAGATTGATCTTCATCATTTTCATTTTCAGAGCTACCTAGTTTCTTGAATCAGATTCACTTGATTCTTATTTTGAATAGAAGTTCCTTTTGTTCTTAAATAACTTCTTCTTGCTATTTTTCTTTTTATATCCAGTTTCTCTCTTGTTGTTTTCATGATTATCCTCTTCATGTTTAAACTGAGTTTCTTTAATTTTGTTTAGACATTTAATAGCAAAATGACCTACTTATCCACATGTGAAGCATTTGAAAGGGATTTTTCCTTTATACTTACATGAACCTCTTTTTAGTCTTCTTACGAACATTGCTTCAATATTTTCATCATCTAATTCATCCTCTGAATCTAATTCTTCTTCTTCTTCTTCTTATTTCTTGGACTGGGTTTCTTTCTTGACCTTAAATGTTACTTCTTTCTTGGTAGTCTTGGATCCAATAGTCCTCATCTCATATGCTGAAAGAGTGCTCTATAATTCATCCATTGTGAGATTCTTCATGTCTTTGGCTTCTTCTATAGCTGAAACCTTTGCATCATACTTGCCAGTCAGAGATCTCAGAATCTTTTGGACTATAAAAAATTCTTCTAGTTTCTCACCTAGGCCTCTGATCATATTTATGACTTCATCTATTCTTTGCATGTAGGTTGTTATACTCTCATCATCTTTCATCTTCAGATTCTCAAACTAAGCTCTGTAGGTCTGTAACTTTGCTAGCTTAAATTTTTCATCTCCTTCATAAATAATTTGAATTTTGGTCCATATCTCCTTTGTTGTTTTGCAGTGCATAAATTTTACAAATTTGTTTCAGTCAGGCCGCATAGAATAACATTCATTACTCTTGAGTTGCATTCATATTCTATTTTTTTTGCTGAAGAAGTGATTGGCATGGCTAGAGGATTGTATCCTTTCTCAATGCATTCCCAGATATCAAAACCAAGTGACATCAGATATGTTTTCATCCTTATTCTCTAGAATGCATAGTTTGTTCCAGTGAAGAGAGGTGATCTTGACAGTGATAAACCACCTTGAGCCTAATTTGCTGCCATGCTTGTGAAAAGAGGATCTTCTTGAAGATGTTAAGCTTCTTGTAAAATGACTCGCTCTGATACCAATTGTTAGAGATCACAAGCACTGAGAGGGGGTGAATCAGTGTGGATTAAAATTAATTTCCATAGTTATACCAATTCACAATTTCTTAATTTGTGCAGTTACTATGTCATGTGCATTTTGTCAAACATATACAAGGCAGTAAAAAGATGAACACAAAATTTATAGTGGGAAACCCATTTAGAGAAAAAACCCACTTAAAACCAAGGCTTTATTAGGAACACCAATTCCAAATTCTTACAATGGTTTCAGTTGAGCACCCACTCAACCTGTGAAGCACCCACTTCACAACTTCAAGCACCCACTCAACAATTTTAGCAAGCACCAACTTGCAAGGAGCACCAACCGCCAATTTAATCAACTACAATTGATCTTTTGCAAGAACCTACCCACAAGGAGGCTACAACCCCTTGAATATGCTAAGCTACTACTTAGACTTATTTTACATATACTTTTTGATCATCTAGTTGTAAGATTTCTTACACAATGGATTATGATCACTTTTCTATATATGTTTGTGTTCTCTCTTTCATTTTCTTCTGCTCATTTGATTCGAACTCTTCTTGCTTAATTAATCTAACGCGTTGATGTTCTTCTCATCTGATATATCTTCTCTTAATCTTCATTTGTCTTCTCTCTCTCTTCTCCCCTCTCTCTATTATTTTGTAGCTCCTTTAGCTTGAATGCATCGTCTTCTCACTTGAGCAACTATACGTATTGGTATCAAATTTCCTCTATATTGTTAATCGGCCCATTCCAATGCTTCCTTTTGGCATGCCGTGTAATATTTTTACTCTGTCACCTAGAAATATGGTCCATTAAATGTACATTGCTAACTCCATATTTTTCTCTTGCTATATTCGGCTTGATTTCACCTTTTTCTATGTACTTACCAAAAAAATATTTATTAGTTGATACCTAAAAATAGATTTCTCATCTTTCTAGGATTTCCAACGTGATCAAGATGAGCAAGCCATTTTCTTCTCTGATATTTAATTTTTCCTTGAAATTAGGAATCACATAGAGAACTATTTCCACAAAGTCAATGAGCATTAAATGTTGATAGTTGGAACTGTAGATTTCTTAATGTTCTTCATGGAGCTCAAGTTGTATACTCAGCCGTAATCACCAGACAATCTAATCACCATAAATTTTAGAGAAAAAAATCTTACTTGTCCATGTTTAAATCAATTTGATTGTCGTCAAGCCCTGTCCAATCCATATTTTCTCAATCCATGGATTTATAAGCTTCTTTGACATTTTCCTTTGTATCACGGCAGTCTATCCTTTGATCTGCAACTTTTCTCCTTTCGTGGCGGATTTTCAGTTATTTACGAATTTTTCTTTGCTTCTCATGGATTTTTATAATGTTACGTGACTTTCCTTCTTGTCCATTTACCTTCCCATGGATTTTTTCCCATGTCCACTCTATCCTTTTATTTGCATTTTATGTTCTCTGTGGCTATTTATATACTTTTCTAGTTCTTCGTGGCTTTCTTCCGTTCTTAACTGCTTTTATGGTTCTTCGAGGCTTTTCCTTTATGCGTGTCTTCCTCCAAACTTCCTTACTATTATGGCTTTGCCTTCAGACTATTCTTACTTGCGTGGCTATTCCTTCACATTCACGACTTCACTTTTCTCACCCACGTGGCTCATCCTTTGGCTTCTTTTTTCTTTGCAGTTCATTCCTTTACCTGCGGCCTTTACTAAGCTTTTGTGGCTTCTTCTAGAGTTATGCAGCTTCTACCAAATTTCAGACATGGCACTTCAAGACGGGTAAGCTAACTCCTTATGTCCACAATTTTCACAAGAGTTGATTAATTCCCTTAGAACTTATCCTTGACCATCCTGAAGCCTCTGTGAGTTGACACTACCAATCAACCTTCATCTTTCTCACTTGCTCACTTTACCAATTAACCCTTTTTCCATCAATTCAACTTGACATCAATGACAACACATATGACAATGACAAAGGTCTAACACAACCACCACACCTTAGCCCTTCTCTCAATGGAGGCTTGATCTCATCAATAAAATTAGACCAACAACGTCTGAAAGGCACAAGTTCATCATTACCGTTACCGATTACTTCACCAAGTGGGTCGACACAATGCCTCTCACCTATGTTATCGGAAGCCAAATATCAAAGTTCATTTTTAATAATATCATCTGTCGATTTGACATCCCATCCTCCATTGTCATGGACAATGGAAAATCATTTAAAAACCAGACAGTCAAAGACCTCGCAAAGCGTTTCCACATCAAACTTAAATGGTCTACACCATACTACCCCCAGGGTAACAACCAAGTGGAAGAAACCAATAAAACTTTAAAATCCATCATGGAAAAAAAATTTGATACACATGGAAAAAATTGGCTCACTCAAATTTACCCTGCTCTTTGGGATTACCACACATCTTATCGCACACGTACAGGAGCCACCTTATTTTCCCTTGTCTATGGTTATAAAGCCATTTTACTTGTTGATGTTGAACTCCCATCCTTGAGAATATCCCTTAAAGATGTAATTAATGAAGATGAATATCAACAATCACGGCTTAATGAACTTGAGCTTCTTGATGAACGATGACTTAACGCTCTTGATCATCTTCAAGTCTATCAAAACTTGTTGCAACATATTTATCATAAGAAACTAAATCCTAGAGAGTTTGAGGTTGGTGATCTCATTCTCAAAGAAAATCAAAAGAATACCACTAAAGAACGAGAAAAACAAGGAAAATTTGAACCTAATTGGTTAGGGCCCTATGTAGTTATAGCAAAATCTGGATCTAGAGCCTATAAATTGGCCACTGAAGATGGTCAAGAACTTGACAAACTGATGAATGCAATACATTTTAGGAAATTATATTCTTGAAGCGCTCTCTATTTCGGGATACAACTGCTTGTACATTCCTCCTGTTTTACTCATCTCCAAATAATTTAAAATTATTCATTTCATTGGTAGATATTCTCATTATTAAAATCACATCTTCATATTCATCATCACGAGACAAGCGTTAATATAGATCCGATTAAGTTTTGTGAGTATCATACTTCTTATAATGTCTCCCATTTTTGGTTGCTTTCACCTATAGTCATACCTAGAAGCTTACTGATCATAATATATTCCCTCCAAAGAAGTTATCTCTTTTACAACAAAGCTCTAAACTTCTTTACCCAGTTCGTTTAACCGTCCATCTCAGTCTTCAATGTTGAACTCTCATGTCCTACTAGTTGTGTGGGGTTGAGATTTGGGGCAGACGTTCCTTCCCAAATAAAAAGCACTATTATACAAATCAATAAATCAAATAACTTATGAATAATTCATTGTTACACCTTCCATCCTTCACAGTCTTTGGTGTTGAGCTTGCACTTCTTAATAATAGTGTGAAACTGGGAATGGAGGGAGGTGCCCTTATTTAATACGTCTTATTTTCAGTGATAAACCATTGACTCTTAGTAGTGGCATGGGGAAAAGCATAAAGGGACATTCATCAATCACAAAGCATATAAATGTCATAAAAAATTCAAAAAAATCTCAAAAACTCAAAAAATAAAAATAAAAAATTCTTTGCCTATGTTTTGTCATCGACGATGAGCCCTTGCTTCCTACTGATAGCATGGGGGAAGGCATAGGGAGTCTTTGCACGAATAAAAAATCCTATAAAATATGAAAGTGCTTACAATTTTACATTCCCAAAGAAGTAATTTAGATGCCCAAGTGAATAGAGAACTATTCCTTCACCTCATATCTTACCAATCAGTAGGCCACGTAACTGTCTAAGTCTAGTACGTGACCCATAAAGTGAAAGTCATTTTGAAACTAGTTCAGTAACCTTAATAGGAATTGAGTCACAATTTCCCAAATGGATTATTGTTATTTCTTATCTCTGTATTCATTATCTGTATCCTACGTCCTTCTTGATTCTCGGTCATGAGCCCTCGCATCTTACTAGTTACGTGGAGTCAAGAACAAAGTTGTACTTATTTTCATCATGTCATCACCAACATATCCTGCCAATGGAGTGAAAATTTTATTATTATCTGAAGCATGTGTTACCACAAGGAACAATGTACATACAAATGATATCCTGGTTTATCAACTCTCATAAGAAGTTTGCATTCTAGTCTAAAAATCCAAAAACATGAAAAAATCTTAAAATTCCCAAAAACATTCAAAAATCACAAAATCCTAAAAATTTGCAAAACATCAAAAACCAATTTTTTTTAACAATTAACACAATTCAAAATTTGAACTATTATCCCCAACAAATGTTCCAAACACCTTACAAATATCAAATTTAAACCATTTCCCCTCGTGTGAATCCTCGCTTAGGGAAAATTCGGATCTCATTATTTCCTTGTTTGAGGACAATGACCCAATCCATTTTGCGTCCTCGTACCCCTACTTGGGGGCACATCCAATTAATCATCACTATGGAACACATTAGGGACATGTTTAAAGGGTATTGTGTTGCGGTACTAATTAAAAGTTTATTTATTTTTTATCTGGTATCTTGATATACTACAGGGGGCATCTTGATTTTATGTATCGTGGTGTTCCCTCTAATATACTTATGTTCTATGATTGCATATTGTACAAGGGCATCATATCTTTTTAATGGTCCCTATCTATGCTCTCTTTCACTTCCATATCGTATCGGGGCATCATACATTTCTGATGGCCCCTGTTTATGCTCTCTGCATATTACAGTCTAGTCATCATGATCTTCTATATCAAGATGCATCTCGTTATGTGTTATATTAAAACTAAGATTCTTTCATCCCATGAGTATCTTCTTGCATGATAAAAAAAATTACTTTGCACCCCATCCATTCACCCGTATTGATACATTCTCCAGTTTGGGAATCCTACTTGATCACCGTTGTAGTTTACAAATCCTACTTGAGGATCTTTCTCATGTAGCAGTTGTTATCCTGCAACTCCTCATCCCCCACCATGATCAACATGTATTTGATCCATTGGTCCTCTCTCATCATTTCCACTCATCTACCACTTATCCCCACATCACCCTTCTCACTATTCATGTCCCCTCTCACCACTCTATGTTCTTCCCTTTCACTCTTTCGCTTTCAGCTTGACAATATTACTTAATCACCCATTCAATGCGGGACTCTTAGTTAAGGTATACCCTTTTCTTAAGATCTTACCGTTGTAAAAACTTCTCCACCATCTCCTCTTTCATCAGACGATAATCACCGCCACAAACATCTTTTTGCTTCACCTCTTCCACTTATCATTCTTTCCTCATCACTCTCACCATATGAGCATCCCAATTAAGGATTCCCCTCAAAATATACATTCTACGCTGCATATCTTCCTCCATCCATTCATCTTACACTTTGCTTCCTTGTTTCCTTGTTATCACCACCTCTCACCCCTCATCCAAGCCTTGCACACACCATTTCCTCTTTTCTCATTCTTCCTAGTATCCATCTTTTGCTTGGCAATCTTACTTACACATCCTTGCAGTATGACAAATTTACTTGAGGGTTCCCCTTCAGTCCATCTTGTCATACACTCTTCCCACCAGCTTCGTCAATCACTTATTTCTTCCCATCATTCTTCTCCTCTAGCTTGGCGATCCTACTTACTCGTTCACGCAACATGGAAATATTACGTAAGAGTCTCTCTTAAGATTGATTTTCCATATGGCCCTTCCCCATTCCATCAAATTTCCTCCATCCTATTTCTCATGCCCCTCACCGCAATCATCTACTCCAACCAACCATTCTTGTTTTCCCCCTCCATTCACCATCACTATTGGTTTGTCGATCTTACTTAACCACTCATGTGGTATGGTGATCTTACTTAAGAGTTCCTCTTAAGGATTATTTGTCATCTCACACTTCCCCATCACTACACACTCTCGCCTTAAAATTTTTCTTGACATTCCCCATCATCACATCCTTTCACTCCCTCTTTCATTCTCACAAACACCACCTCTGGATTCTCTACTCTTCATCCCACCCATATTTCGCATGGCAATCTTACTTAACCACTTCCACCGCATAATGGTCTTACTTAAGGGTTATCCTTGAGTTGAAATTTTCATTCTGAACTTTTCATTATGGACTTCTCCCTTGCCTCATTCTTTGTTCCCTCCATTGATTGTTTCTTCCACCTGGTCTCCTCCACTAACCAAATTTTCCTCCTACCACTATCCTTTCTCAGCTTATCATATCACAAAGTGCGTATACCGTCTTTCACCTGTAATCATGTTCCTTTCCCCTATTTTCCCCTCCTAGATCCATCATCCTTCATACAAATTCCTACATTCTTTTCATGTCTTGTTTCTTCATCTTCACCTCGTTCATCCTCATCCTCTGCATTCTCTCATCGTTTTCATCTTGTCACAACTCATCACTCATCCTTTTTTTACTCTTTCCAATCCATTTTCTCAAGTTCTCCCACATATCTACCCCCATGTCTACTCGCCATTGTTGTTAGTCACCCACTAACATTCTTTCATCATCATCTTCTATTTCCACACTAATAATTATTGTTGGACTAGCCCTAAAACTCACCCATCCTTGTTTTGCATGGCCTTGTTCACTCTCTTTGACCTTCTCCATTTTTATTCATATATTCCTTCCTCCTTGCCCAATAATAATTATTGTTGGAATTCCCCTAATGTCCATTCACTGACATCGCGTCATCTATTCTCCATTGCCCTTTTAACTTTCTTCACTTTTCCTCTCATCCTTCACCAATAATAATTATTGTTGGAATTCCCCTAACATCCCTTCACTGGAATTGCCTCTTCTATTCCTCCCTCTCTTTCTCTTCACCACCTCTCCATCTTCCCTTCGTCTGTTTTAATGTCTTTATTGTCTTCATCATACACCCTTTGTCTATTTTCTCATAACCGTCTTATCCTCATCTCGTGCATCTCTACATTTTTACCACTCCATGTCATTCCTCCCCTCTTTCTTCTCTTTACATTCCCGATGCTACATACTCTACCCAATATATCCCCCTTTTTTATTCCCTTCCTTTTGCATCACTTTCCCTATTGTCCTCTCCTCCTTCCCAATCTTCATTCTTGTCTCTCTCTTTCTTTACATATTCTTCCCCTTTTTCCCTCGTGCCTCCTTCTTACTTCCCAATAATTACCATGTTTCTTTCTCATTGTCTAGTATTTTTTACCCCTTCATCATCATGCATCTCCATGCGCTGTCTCATATTCTCTAACTTGGTACTCCCCATGACGATTGGATTCCTTCAATCTTCTCCATGTATCCGCTCTATCATCTCTTCTTCCCCCATCATTTTCACCTTCTTCCTCCCCTCCCCTTATTTTCTCTACCACCCCTACCTTTTCAATCATTCTACACTAGTTTCTCTTCCTTTCTCTGATCTTCTCCACATCTTCTTAGTCCCTCCTAGTTTCTTTATTTTCTTTGTTCCATTGTCTCTTTCGTTTTCTTTAAATTTTTCATCTTCCTCATGAACTTACTCTTTCCATCATTTCTCTGCCTTCATATCATACATATTCCACTACCTTCATTTTGAATCTCTCTCTCCCTTTTTCATAATTTAACCCTCTATTATATCATCTACTCTCGCCTCATCTCGTCTTCTTCTTGTTTTTACTTCATCATTCCCTTCTTCCCCTATCACACTTCTCTCTTATTCTCTTCCGCCTATTTCATTCCTCTTTTCTCCTCCTCCATCTCCATCCACCCTATTCCACACCCTTGTCTCCTTCACCTTTGACTTTTTTTCCTCATTCTTCGCCTACCTATAATCAACCACTACTCCTGTCAATTCCTTTTTTTCTTCTCTTTCCACTCTTACTCATTATGTCCTTCAACACATCTTCACACCTAGCATTCAAGGCCAAATAAATCCTTTCCCCATTTGCACACCGCAATTCTTCCATTCTCTTACACCCCATTCTCGTCCTCTTCTCTCCAGAGTTGACCTCTCCTCTTTTCGAGAGCTCTGTCGTCTCTTCCATTCTCGTCAGCCCTCTCGAGGAGGAATCATCACATCTATTCCTAATCAAATCTTCCCATGGAATTTTTGTCTTCGAGGATACTATAACATCCATCACCTACCACCTTTTATTCTCCCTAACAAACATCTGCTCTACTTTTTGTTTAGAAAAAGTAGATTGAATTCTTCCCCCATTCTCATAAGCAAAAGTTTGTTCTACTTTTTGCTTAGAGAATGCCTTGTCTTTTCTTCCTCTAATAATTTCTTATTGAAGTAACACCTTCCTTAAGAAGAATCTCTTCAAAACTTTCAATCCTGCCGCCTAGGGCATATGCATACATCTCGTCTATTTTCTTTGAAAGGACACTACTTTCATAGTACCCTTCCAAAGAGGGCCAAATGTAGAAACCCCAAATTTACACCTCTCCTGAATCAATTAATTTCCCCATTCCATTTGCCACAAAAATCTACATTGAATTAATCAATGTCAACTGATTAATTAATTTGTTTCAATCCCTAAATTAAACCCAATCTTCCTCACATGTCAAATATTCCCCATGTCCCCCCACTTGCAAATTAAATATTCAAGTTTAATTCTAGTCCATTCCTCACATGTCTCATTCACTTAATCATGTTTACTTTTCCAAATCATGATTACCCAAAACCCCCGAATTAATCCCACTTTTAGGTTATAAATAGAGTCTTACCCCCCTCTTTCAGAACAAGCTTGAAATCCTGTTAGAGCTCTTGCATTCTTTTAGCACAGAGCATCTAGCATCCCCTCCACCTCATCCTAATGCCTGAGTAGCCCCACTTTGATCATCCCAAATCCATTTTTGCCACATCCTTGGTGCAAAGTGAGTCGATCTTGTTGCAGTGAAGGTTTTGCTCTGGTTCGAAGGAAACACCTACAGTTTAAACAATCTGGTCTCGTCCACATTCTATTGCCCATTCCAAGGTTTGTGATGGAATCACGTAGAAGAAGGTATCTAGTTAGTTAATTTACTTTCTTGTTAGCAGTGTAATTTCCATAGCTCACAAAAAGCTAAAAAATTGGTAACATATTTAGCAATAGGAACCCTTCCATCATGTTCATGATCAAGAAATAAGTGGAGATCTAAAGCAAAATTATTCTCTATACTTGAATACGATCCATGCATATGTCCTAACCTTGTTACCCTTGGGTTGACAAATATGGCCATCAGTTTATATTCTAGTACTAAGCCAAGAGGCCTTGAATTTCTGATATTTGCTTTGTTTATCACACCCTTAGTTCCATCTTCCTTGTTGCTTGAATATATATGTCGATGTCAAGGATACTCCTCATGTATATCGAATATCTATACCGATGTTCGATTCGCTTGACCAAAATTCATGTATGTGTTGTTTTCCATGGAAATGAACTCTAAGTGGTTGATAGTGCAACACCCATCCAACTCCATGCCAATGGAGCTCTCGGAAGGATTTAATATAGGGCTCACATTTCTACATTATAATTACTCAGCTTCTCTTCCCCACCTATTGAGAATTGTGCTAAATCCTCCTAATTGCGACCAAATATTGGGCCAATAATACTCATTTTGTGGACTTAATTTTATAGTCACTTTCCCGAGGCTAAAATACTGAAAGAAAAAAACCTTTAAAAATACTGATTATTTAACTTGGGTAGACAACAACCACCAATGGGCGGGCCAACAAAAGTGGAACTGGAATAACCCTTCATCTCCAGAGGCCACGCTGGGATTTTATGGAAAAATAAACCCATACATCATGTTTGTAGTAAATATCAGTGGTCGTGCATTGTCGTGTCACTATCATGGGGTGAATATGGTGGACACATTGTTGTTATCTCTGCTGATATGGTAGATTATTCCCATACCATTATTTGACAAATGTCAATATCTTAAACTATTACGCAATCTTATATTATTATATCGTTGACGCACGGACTGTCAGAGTTAGCAAGGCTTGGACCACATATATTTTGACTGGAAAACAAGGTTAAATTTGATGGGCATCTATGCATGTCAAACAATTTTTAGGTGACAATCAATTTTTAATGTTGTTGGTCAAAAATACAAAACAATGTTATTTATACATTATTTATAAACGACTATTCCATTTTTATTTAACTATGTTTAATATATACTAATATAATTTATATACTAATATATACTAATATAATTTATATATGAATGTATATAAAAATTGACGCTCACATTTTAAATGTGCAAGTCGCGTGTGACGGTTTTATAAAATATTTGCAAGTATTTTACGTCTAAAGTCACAAAAAATGTCTAAACGACCATCAAATTTAATGCCTTCTAGAAAATAGATTCCACGATGGAAGAAAAAATGAAATGCTCATTGTAGGGACTCAGAGTCGACCATGGCATTGACAACTCATGATTAAGGGTTGACAGTTGATAGTTGACAGTGCCACATTAGGTTGACCATACAACGTCGACATTAACTGTGCACACAATCATTCCACGTGGACTCTGCTCATAATTTTTCATTTCTTAATTGAATTCTCCAACCATTTGAGTTTTATTCTTGCCACCCCCACTCCTCACAACCTTGTTTTGTTTCATATATATATTTTACTTTACCAATCTCAAACTGTGCACACAACCATTTTATATTATATGTTGGTGAGGCACAGACGGTAGGAATTAGCAAGGCTCAGTCCACGTACATTCTAACTCGAAACACACCTTCAGTGTGATTACGACACTCTTATAATATTTGTTCAAATTTAAAATTACGAGAACACGGTTAAAAAATTAGTTTCCTTCTTATTTCCAACCGTCTTTATATTTCTCTTTTCCAGTGGATTCAGTCTTCTGCTCTTAATTTGCCTTAATTCAAAGGGAAAAAAATCCAATGACCCCACAAACAAAAGTTGTCTTTTCCCCTACGTAAATCAAAGTCCAGAAATTAAATAACATATGAGTAAAGATAAAATGTTTGCTCTCTGCCTGTGGCCATGGCGGCAGGAGGAGTGGGGTTTGTAGTTTTCGGTTGCCTGAAAAATATCAGGTCATGTTTCATTTTTTAATATTCTGGCAGAAATTTTGAAATGCAGCGAATTTTTTAGAAATTTCGAATCAATGACGGTTTTCCCGATGGCTGTTGGTTGAGGACAAGATCCTGCAGAATTATTCGATGGCGGCTGTATTTCTACTAAAAATCATGCAAGTAATGTTGATTTTCTAGCTGGAAATTTCTGAAATGTGGTTTGTTTGTCTAGTGAAAATGAAACAACAGTGATTTTATCTGGTGACAATCTGTGGAGGACATGATTCAGGCGAAAGCGCTCAATTACGGCGTTTTGCAACTATTTTATTCGCAGGAGGCGTCCACTTTGAAGAAGCTCCTGTGGAAAGTGTCAAATTCCGGTGACTCTATTTCCAACTGAAATTTTCCGGCCACCATTTTATTTAATGTTGTTGAGGTAAGTAAGTGTCAATTATTATGGCCGCTTTTTTGAATGAAATCCTGCAGATTTTCCTGTTCTGTACTTACTAATGTACTACAAGAGAAACAATTCTGCGAAGTACTACAGCAACTGAAATGATCATGAACGGTAGATAATAGTTTCCATATAGCTGGATTTGATCTCTGCCGTATATGATTTGTGCTTTACATTTTCATTCTGAAAATATTTTTTTCCTTTCATGCTCGTGAAAGGAGTATTAAAACCATCGAAGAACGGCCTTCTTTTATCTCGTTTTAATCGGTAATTTGCGGATTGGATCAGAAGCATATTGATCTTGTTTGCTGGCGAGAGACCAGGCGAGAAATCAATTATTTTGAGCCAAATTTCGCTGATTTTTTTAGCGAAACAGTAGAATTACAACGCTTTTTCGTTTGGAGTACCGTTTGGATAAAAATTTTACTTTGGCAGTACCAATAAGAGCTCTCGAACAGGGTATTGACATTAATAATTTACATTTTCCTTGGAAATTTCAGATTCAATTAAAAAAATGGGGATCCAAGTTTTTTAATCCTCCTTGCCACTTGGTCAAATCATTTTGCCAAAACGAATTTACAAATAAAATTTGCAGGAGGCAGCTGGAGGAAATAGGGGTCATCCTCCCAGTCACCGAACCACACAAATAACACTCCACATGGTTGGTTTGAATGGAGCACAACAGTTGTCATGAAAAACTTCATTAATCTCTGCAAATGGAGCTATCTCATACTAATGTCAGTTAATAAGCACATTACTTACAATGAGTAAATATTGCTGCCGTTTTTCATTTACTTGTAGCTAGATTTCAGTGGCAATTATTAATCAGTGTCTTGTTTTTTTCGTTTTCTTTTTCTTTTTTAATAATCTCTGTGCTGTAGTCCGATTAGGTTCCTAGAAGATCATTATACAAACACGTTGAACCTTGAAAGATAGCAAAATTATTTTTTACTAATCTCTGTGCTTTTTCCAATTGCATATGGCAGTGAGGGAATAGGTGTTGTAACACTCATCCATTGTTGTTGGGTCTTTGCCGACTTCCTTTGACATTTATGGCAGGGAAATATCTCACCGCCATTCTAATATAAATAGGCCTGTCCACAATGCTTTATCATTGTCTTCAATTGGCTTTGTATGGCTTCGTTCTTATTTTGCAGCTGCGTTTTCTCTATCTCAGCCTGTGTCTGGAGTTCATCCTTTTCTAACAGAAGTTTATCAAAACCTTCTATTTTTGCACTCAATTGACTTCCATTTCTTCGTTTTGAGATTACAGTTAAGTTTTGTCCTCCGTTAAGGATGCAATCTCACCCTTCAGAATACCCAAATGGGTTTCCAACTTTTTATTCTGGTAATCAAAATCACCCACTGTTCTCTCTACCTCTATAATTTTATTCGGCAATAAAGATAGTACACCAGTGTAATTCTTTTAAATAATATTGACATCAAAGCTTCCTAAACACATCTGCGGGTGGACTGCTCACTTTCAATGGCCGTGGCGCTCGCGTTTGCAATTGATTTCCACCTTACAAAGCTTCCATTGACACAGAAAAAACACTGTATTTTATAGTTGCTCTGTTTCACTTCTTCCCTGCGTACAAATACTTGAGTTCAGAATAACAAATGTTTGAGGAATGACAACGCCACATTGGTATTTTTGGAGCATTTCCCTACTGTGTTTGTATAGATGTTAACGGTGGTCAGTCAATCCTTGGGTGACTCACAACTAATATATGTCCATTTTCATTTATAATATATCTCCAACCATACCAATACCCTTGGTGTGTTTATTGGGGCATGGTTTTGTGTTTTTGTGTCTAGTCAATCAATTAAATGGTCACATGGCTCTTATTCACAATCCACTATTTTCGTTCAAGTTTTCTAATATCTCAAAGGGAAGAAGATCCCGTATTTAGGGCACATCATACACATTGTGCAAAATTTGTTTTTAATGTAGAAATATGTAAGATATTAGTTTTTATTGGATTTCATGTCTTTTTTTTTAATTCTTTTATTGATATTTTTTATTTATGTTTTTTGAAGTTAAATTTATATGAGAACCATTTATTATACTATTATATAAGGGTATTTTTTAGGTGGGACAAGGTCTAAATAGTAAAGAGATTAATGAAGGATAGGGGAATTAAAATGGTGCATGAATGTAATTGGATTAAAGGCCATAAAATGGTACATGCTTGTTATGGAGAAGACGACTTATACCCATAGATATAAGAGATATATGCAAAATTAGAGAAAGTGAGAAATTAGCAATTTTGTTTGATTTGCTAGCCCAATGTCAAGACAACTATTAAATTTGTTGAGAACCTTCATCTATGTGTTCATTTCCAAAACAAAACCAAGTTTATCTCCAAAATTGGTTCAAGACAGTTTTGTGTGAGAGATGTTAATAAGCTCCACAAAATGAGATTATTGAATACGCTTCGGGAACATTGACATGTTAAAAAGGTAGCTTTAGTAGATAATTGTGTCTTACAAAAATGTGGGCACTAACAAAATAAGAGCTTTGCAACAACATATAGACATCCATGCAATATCAACCCAAAATACAACTCAAATAAACTAATTATTGCTACCATCTCCGGCGTAATTTGCAACTCATTTGCAATTGCTAGTATATTATTATGTCGTTGACACACATACTATCAAAGTTACCCAGGCTCAATCCATATAACATTCTTACTGGAAACACACCTTCGGCATAAATATTTTCATTTCACATCTTAATAACAAAGTGTTATAATGTGACAGGCCCCTCTTTTAGTATAGAATTGTTAAATTGTTTTAAAGTAATTGGAATTGAATTGTTTTAAAATTACAAAAGTGATTGATGACTATTTTCCATCAAACTATAATAGGTTCAAAGGTAAAATATTGGAGTACTTTATCTTATCATGTTATTCCTAAAATTAAAATAATAGTTCTATAAAGTAAGATTTGACTAGGTTGAATATAGAAAAGTTCAACAAGCACAAACATTTTTACTTCATCAAAACTAAAAGTAATGACATAAAACAAAGTTACGTATTTAGTGGCAGTGTTTTTAAGGAATAAGAATTCAACATGATTTATAGGTTTTTTCAGCCATTTTAAACTAGTGCTTTAAGAAAACAAGAGCCACAAAGTGGCAAGTTGTTGCGATATATGTTGCAATGTGGAATTTGTTTTCTAGTAAAATTTGATTAACTTTAAGTTGCATAACTTATTGTAATTTAACATTGATTGAATCGTGGAAACTCTACACTATTGAGTTTGTGGATCATCACAACGATGGCTTGATGAGGCATTGTATTATTTCGTGTTTGTTGAGTGCTTTTTCTTCATCTTCAATATGTGTCTCTTTGCTGCTTTGATAAGCTTTTATTAATTTGGAATTGTTATTATAAGTATCCCCCATGGTTTGAGAAGAAAAGGAAATTAATTCAAGTTAGTGGGGATGCAGCGGAGAAGATGGCACTGTGAGGATAAAAATGTTAGAAAATTTCCACAACTCGTGGCAGTTATGTGATAAGTGAGAGGTATGGCCTTTTTTTAGATAAACACGACAGAAAAATCAGGGAGGAGTAACAGATAAATATAAAGGAAAAGAAAGAAAATATGGTTGTGGATATATGGGAGGTTAAGTTTTCTAAATCACAACGTAATAACATTTGTTACAATGTTTTCATGTTTTTTTATGCTTTGTTTTTATGAAGACTTATAGCTGAGATTTCTTAGCCTAATTGAAGCCTCGTTTGTGACATGTTTTAAGAAAAAAAAGTTTGTTTTAGTTTTTTCTTAATTACATTTGTGTCTATACACTTTCAGAAAGATTAAATTTTTAGAGGTGCTTGGTTTAACCAAAAACATTTTGGTTTTGTATGTGTGCATTTAGTGTTTTGACGGTGCGATATTATTAGATATTACATATGTTGATGACAGATTGCATGGTACGGAAATATACTTGCCTAAGTTACTGAAATATCCACAAACATTTTGTAATTGTAATGTGGGGCAAAATGATTGGTTTTAGCAACAATGTAAATGAAACTGAGTCTCTCCTCTATTATGATGGGGAGGCACTATTTATTGCTAAGCTAAAATGCATGAAAGAAAAGTACGTATACTAAATTATCATGGGGTTTTAAGATTTTATCTCAAGGTTGACATTCTCGAAATAAATGAAACGTATAAAAGGGGGAAAGAATGATAGGATATCGAATGGGGAAATGGAAGTATACGTGAAGAAACACTCGTGTTTTCCAATAGGAAAATGCATATCGTTATTTTAATTACACAAGTAGAAGTTAACAATAATATTAACGATCACTCAGCTAAATAAAATAATGAATCAAAAGAATATATTGTCACTCATGCATAAGATTAAGAATTCAATTGTTTAAAAAAATCTTTATCAGAGTGTTTCACCTTTTTCTTAGATTGTTTCTTTGAATTGTTGACGAAACAGATAGGGTAACGCGCATAGGAGGGATACCTGTTCAAATGTCAGTTGATGGGTTGTTGCGCGCATATGACTTCCGAATCCACATCTGATCGTGAGAGCTTCCTTTTGGCTAAGAGGAACTACCTGTAATGAAAACAAGACCACCAGAAGAAATTAAACAATATGGGCAGTGAACTACCTAGCATAAGCTAGATCCGAGAAGTATGATACTTCCTAGATGGCTGTCAGTCCACTGTTTTAAACAAATTAATGTTGTAAACAAAGTAAATGCTATTGTTGTTTTGAAATGATTTAGGTATCTCACTTAAAACATAATAAGAAAATAGATCTAATCTAACAGGCTAAGCTAGAATAGAATCCAAAGGTCAAATGATTGGTTCTGGGTCTTTGCAGGTCTGATAAAGGTCTCGGGTAGGTCACAGGTGAATGAGGGTGAGGTAAAATTAGGTGGGTAGGTCTCTGTTTAAGGTTGTGTGGGCAAACACAGAGACCGGTGTCGGTCAGGGGTGACCGATGGTGGTTAGGTATAACCAGTGTCGGTTACTGTGAGATCTGGAAATGTCAAAGAATAAGGTTTTGTCTCCTTTGTGATTGCACAAAGGATTTTGGTTGGTCGGGATGAGGTATTGGGTGACTGGAGTAGGCTTTTGCGAGGTTTTAATGGGTCTATGGAGGTGAAAATGCTTGAGAAGGTCAATAGAGAGCAAGATAAACAATGGATGATAAAATGATGATGAAATGAAATAACCAGGAGAGTATGATGTTGTACTTACTTGAATTTCATTCCTGAAGGCCTATGTGTGAGGGATGGAGATGTTGATGATGGGTTTGAAGGCTGCAAGTGATCACCAACTGAAGAAAAGCTTCTGCATGGGCTGCATGTACACTCCTCTTTGTTTGGATAGATCAGATCGTGGCTGGAATGGTTGTGCAGGAGAAGATGCTCAATCTCCTTCCTTGGATGTGATTTTTCATAGGAATTGACCCTCTGACGATGCGTTATCTCTCTGAGATGTGTTCTTGCTCGTCAACTTTCTTGCTTCCAAGTTTTCAACCTTGAGAATAAGGTTGTTTTGGGTTAAAAGGGGTAACCGATGGCGGTCCGGATTAACTTGCGACAGTTAGGGGTAATCGACTTCGGTTAAGGCGGGATTTCCTAGGTTTACTAAACTAGGGATATCCTCCTAATTTCCTTGGATCTCGTGTCGTTATCCCACATATTAGACTCGGAGCCTCTTGTGAGCATGCGGGAATGTGGTTAGAGGGAATGTAGGCATTGATTTTCAGGGTTTGGGTAAGTCTTAGTTAGTTATGGGAACTTGCTAAGAATAGGTCTTAGGTTGAGTTAGCTTGGTGAGGTGTCTAAGTGAACTATATGTGTATATATTATTTAAATAAGATATTTAAATAATAAATATAGTGAGGATAAAGCATTAAATTAATTAAATTAATATTAGTGGGGTGAAGGGGGTCATGGCTAGGTAAATGTAATAAAGGGTGCTTATATGTCGAGGGACAAAAGGGGAGTGTGACCTAATTTTAGTGTCTACACAGAGAATTGAGATCAAATGAATATAATAGTAACACGCAAGATTTAGCATGCAAGGTACAAACAAGTGTGCAAGATGGGAGATATGAGTGAATTAGCTTGTATTGAGAGATTTGGACTGATTATGGGATAAAAAATAGGTTGAGATGTTGGATCTAACATGTGTATCATCTATCTGAGATCCTAAGATATGAAACCATTTTGGATGGACCCGCCCAAAATGGGGCATGACCACCCTAGGCATAGGTGTCTGATCTGGGCACTAGTGTCTTTGCAGGTGCTCTACTTCTGCTCTTTTAGGGTCTGAACTTGACTTCTTCTATTTGTTGTTTGTTGCATCCACTTTGTTGTAGGGTTCATGTGTCACACATGTTCCTACAAAACAAACCATATCTACCTACATAAGGCTCAAACAAATATTAGGTGGAATAAATAATGCATATGCTTGATTAAGCTAAAATGTGAATTATATGCCTAATCTGATTGATATTGTAGCAGTAAATAAATGAATAAATAAGTAGAGAAATTAACCCAAACAAACTAAACAAAAAAATGTGAAACCCTAGTTGCAAAGAGGGTGAGAAAAGCCTTAGCTGGTTTACAGTGAAATCTAGAGGCCCGATCAGGGCGAGGCCACCAGCGCACGACAACTAGATCTAGGTGATGTGCCAGCAGGGACACAGGAGGCCGAGGCTGCAGGTGACACAGAGATGGATGACATCCGGTGAGATGTTTGATATGTGGCCACCCGAGTTTTGATGTATATTAGTGATTATTTGATATATATGTCGGTCTGCGTCCCGAAAATAGTTGTATTTTTTATCACATATCGACCTGCGTGCCGAAGACAGTGAGGATGTACGAGTGATTTTGTTGTATATTGTGAGCATATACCGGCCTGCGCGCCAAAGATTTTTTTGGTATTGATTCATTCATTTGTTTTGTATATATGAGATTGGCCTGTGTGCCGATGACATTTTGTATTGTATCTCGGCCTGCGTGCTAACATTTTTGAGATGATGGCCATGATGAGATAGGCATGTATTTTGAGATACACATTTATTGATTTATATGATGAGATTCATGGTATTTTGTGATGTGTTAATATGCTTATGAGATATTGGATGTATGGCTTGTGTTAGATGAGATATGGATTTGTTATTTTAATGTGGTTTGAAATTAGGTGAGTTAGGCATGATGGAGTCAGGTCAGGTAGGCATGGATCGAGTCAGGTTATAGGCATGGATTGAGTCAGGTTATAAGCATGGTTGAGTCAGGTTGGTTTAGGCATGATTCATTATGTTGACAATGAACGATACTATGGGTCAGATGGGAAATGTTCTATAATCTATGCATAGTGATGATAGAGGGATGGTAGGCGTAATAAATGTATGTTATGGTAAGCAACTTGTAATGTATGTGGCTTAATTTCCAATTTTGTTAGAAAAGGAGAACTAAGTGAAATGTGGGGTAAATGGTGAGTTAGGCATGGTTGATGAGTTGTTTAGGGTAGAGAATGGCCGAGCTAACCTCCAAGGGCCCCATGCCCTCGGAGTGCTGCCTACATAGTCCCAGTGAAAAGGGACCTCAAGCCGATGTAGTTCTCCCATGAGCTAGGGAAGAATATGAGAATGAGTTGGTAGGTTTTTGGGCATGTAGTGGGTTTAGGTTTAATAGGTGTGGGTGGATTATAGGTAAAATGATGCAGGTGAAGGCGATTATGGTGAAAAGGGAGGACTACCCCAAAGGTAAGCGTCGAGGACCAAGTCCTGTATAAGGTAATCAAAATGTAAATAAAGATGGTTAAAAGATAAGCGAGGGGCAATAAAGCCACCTGATTGGGTAGGATCATACTGAGTAGATTATACCTTAGAAGGGGTGATGAACACAAGACCCGAAAGGCATTGCACGATTAACAGTTCTACGGTGAAAGTAGTCACAGGATCACCAAATGTCGAAATTCCAAGATGTCCCTTGAGGTGATTTAAGAAATGAGGGTGGAAATGGTAAGGTGGGTGAAAGGTAGTTAATGTTATATGTTTGGAGTGACTAGGCTTTTGGGCAAGAGGTCCGAGGTCACAATGGGCAAGTCCATGACTAAAAAATGTTTTTGTTGTGATAGACTGATCGATGCGGGAAGTCTATACGGAATAAATAATATGGTACTCCTTGAGGTCTTCGTGAAGCTGATGGATGCGGGAAGCTTTGATTTCTCTCTCTATTTTTTTTATTATTTGAAAGCTTCACATAGCTTTCCTTTGAGGGAGCAGTCTATTTATAGTACTAATTTGGTCGAGAGGAAGATGTCCTTTTGAGGGAGTCATATTTTTTATTAGAAGTTTGACTCAAGGAGTTTGGTCCCATTGGAGGTCTTTGAAATCATGGACAAGACCAAGGTGAAGGATAGGACTCTTGTTCAAAAGGCAGGGTGGAATGACCATGGGATCTCATCTAAAGGTAGACGAAAAGTATCCATGAGAATCATGCTATGTGCAGTGCCGTGGAACACATATTCAAGAGAAGATAACAAATGACGGGTACTCACATGATTCTTGTTTAATCATTAGGGTGGTGTATGGAGTGGATAGTGCTCAAGGGACGAGCCTGTAAAGAGACAAAGGGTGAGGTAGGACAACGAGTCAAAAATAGAATGGTCGAAGATGCAATGTGTTAAGGGGCTCAGGTTTGGGTTTACCCTCAAGTGAGGACAAACGATAGGCACCCGATCCATAGGTATGAGTTACGATGTATGGTCCAAGCCAATTAGGAGTGAATTTTCCCCATTTACTTTTTTCTTCTTTGGTTACGTGTTGATTTTCTTTCAAGACAAGGTCACCGACTTGGAAGGTTCATTCATGAACACGTTTGTCATAAGCACGTTTGATACATTGTTGGTAAACTTGAAGGTGATCTAGAGCGTTAAGACAACGTTCATCTAATAACTCTAGTTGTGCTAAGCGGTCCTGATGAAATTCATCATCAGTAAGCATGTCATGGAGAGAAATGTGGAGTGAGGGGATCTGGACTTCGAGAGGTAGAACAACCTCCGTACCGTAGACCAGCGAAAAGGGTGTGGCCGCAGTGGAAGTGTGAATACTAGTGCGGTATGCCCATAGGGCAAAAGGAATGTGCGTATGCCAATCCTTCCCAGTATCGTCAACCACTTTCATGAGAATTTTTTTGAGGGTTTTGTTAGTGGATTCAGCTTGGCCATTGGTTTGTGGGTAATAAGGTGATGAGAAACTAAGTTGAATGTTGAAGGTGTCGCAAAGTTTTTGCAATGTTTTGTTTTTGAATTGTTTTCCATTGTCAGTGATGAGGCGATGAGGGACACCAAAGCGAAAATGATGTGATGGTTAATGAACTCACATATTTTCTTGGCTTTCGTGGAGATGAGTGGTATGGCTTCCACCCATTTTGTGTAGTATTTAGTAGCAGTTATGATCCATTGATGGCATTGGGAAGAATGAGGATTGATTTCTCTGACAAGATCCAAACCCCATTGAGAGAAGGGCCAAAGGTCATGAGTGACCTATAAGGCATGACTGGGTGTATGATGAAGGTTGGAATGTTGTTGACATTTCACACAGTGTTTGACATAGTCGCAACAATCATGGTTAAGGGTCGGCCAGTAATAGCCTAGGTAAAGAATATGCTTAGCAACAACAAGGCCACTAAAGTGACCTCCACATATGCCATCATGAACCTCCTTAATGGTATAAGGAATTTCAGAACTTGTGAGGCATCGTAAGAGAATACCATCAAAGCCACGCTTATAGAGGAGTCCCCCCAGGATAACGAAATGGGAGACCTTTTTAAGGAAGGCGCGTTGTCCGTTACGGGTGAGATCAAGAGGTAAGATGGAGAGGGAAAGGTAGTCGGAGTATTGTTTATACCAAAGGTCACTCTGGTCAGGGGTGTCATTTCCGATTGAGTAAACATCATGAGGTAAATAAGAAGGTGAATGGAGGCATTGTACGGTGACAAATATTTTGGAATCGGCAGGGGAAGCGGGTATTTGGGAAGCTAAGCAGGCCATGGTATCTGCAAATTTGTTGGTTGAACGTGGGATGGTTTGAAGGGTGTAACAATCAAAGGTGGTCAAAATTATGTCTACATGATGTTTATACTTTTGAAGTATCTCGTTACGACATTGGTACATACCATTGACTTGGTTTACAACCAATTGTGAATCACCAAAGATGTGGATTGATTTGACATCTAGGGCATAGGCGGCCTGGAGACCTAGTACGAGCACTTCGTACTCGGCAATATTGTTGGTGCATTCAAAGTCTAGTTTGAAAGACAAAGGCATGGGTTCTCCATCCAAAGGAATGAGGATAACACCAGCCCCACCCCCACATTGACACTTGGAACCGTCGAAGAACAGTGTCATTTGGTAAGGGGGTTCGTCCAGGGAAAGAGTAGCAATGGACTCATCGGGAAAGTCAAAATTAGAGGGTTGGTCCCCAGAAATAGGTGCATCAGCCAGTTGGTCGGCGATAGCCTGCCCTTAATGGACTTTTGGTGAATAAATTTGAGCTCAAGATTAGCTAAAAGCATAAGCCATCGCACGACACACTGATTTTGATAAGGTTTGGCGTACATGAAGTGTAAAGGATCGGTGTTGGTCATGACATAGGTTTTGTGGTTGAGTAGGTAATGGTGGAGTTTGGTGGCAACGAAAACTAAGGCTAAGCAAATATTTTCTGGATGGTTGTATCAGGTTTCATAGTCCAAAAGAGTATGGCTTATGTAATAAACTGCCTACTCCCTGTGTTGTTCATCACGATGAGCGAGCATGGCTCCCAAGGAATGATCGGTAGCTGATATGTATAGGTAAAAAGGTTGATCATCTTTAGGTGGAATGAGTACAGGTGGTTGGAGAAGGTATTGTTTTAGGGCCTCAAAAGATTTGTGACAGTCATCATCCCATTTAAAGGAGACATCCTTCCTAAGAAGATGATGAAATGGTTGACACCGATCAGATAATTGTGAAATGAAACGGTGAATGGACTGCAATTTACCTTGCAGGCTACGGAGTTGTTTAAGGTTAGTGGGTGGAGGCATTTCCAGAATGGCCTTGACTTTAGCAGGGTCAACTTCTATACCACGGAGGGAAACAATAAATCCCAGGAGTTTTCCTGAGAGAACCGCGAAGACGCACTTTTTAGGTTGAAGGCAGACGCAATATTTAATGAGGCACTCAAAGATGGTTTCGAGGATGGCGAGGTGCTCGGCGTGACGTTTAGATTTGGCCAAGAGATCATCCACGTAATCTTCCAATATGCGATGCATGATATCATGGAAGATGTAAGTCATAGCATGCTGATATGTAGCACCAGCATTTTTAAGGCCAAAAGGCATGACTCGATAGCAAAAGGTTCCCCAAGGGGTAATGAATGCGGTCTTGTGTTGATCCTTTGGGGCAAGTAAAAAAAATTTATAACCTGAGAAACCATCCATGAGTGAGAGCATCTCGTGACCAGTGGTGAGGTCAACCAGTTGATCAATACTGAGCAAGGGAAAGTCATCTTTCAGGCAGGTGAGGTTGAGGTCACGGAAGTCCATGCAAATGCGGAGTCCCCCTGTTGCTTTAGTAACAGGGACAATGTTAGAAATCCAATGAGGATAATCAATGGGTAAGATGAAGGAAATGGAAAGAAGGCGCTGAAGTTCTTCTTTGACAAGAAGAGCAATGCGAGGGTGCATTTTCCTCAGCTTTTGTTTGATAGGTTTGGCATCGGGAATGGTTACGATATTGTGGACCACTATGGTGGGGTCAATACCGGGCATGTCTGCGTAAGACCAAGCAAAAAGCGTGGTTATGATCTCGGAGAAAAGAAGTGATGGCTTCCTGTTCAGCAGCATCTAAAGATTGTCCGATCTTTAGGATGTGTGGGTCATCCTGAGTATGAATGTTGATCTCGATAGTCGATTCATTTAACATGGTTTGTGTCTCAGAGGGTAACGACCGATGAATATATGAGTCTTCTGCACCAAGGTAGGTGAGTATGGATTCATCATCCTGACATTGAACGACGTTAATGGTAGGTGTGTCATTGTCGATCATCTCAGGATACAGGAATGGGAGAGTGGAAGGGGCCTCGCCTTCACGTTGATAAGTCAAAGGCCCCAAGGAAATGGTGTTTATGAAAAAAAAAGTTAGGAGGGATAGATTCAGGATCCATCAACTCCGTCGGTGAGGGTGGTGATGAAGGTGGAGAAGGGCTAGGGTCTTTAATGAGTTCAATGTGGGCCTGTTTGGTAGGAGGTTCAGGGAAGCCGATACCACTATGGTCATTATGTTTACAGGTGGTACATGGAATAATGGTATGGCGGCCTTGCTCGTAAAATCCAAAACCAAAACCCTTCCACGCACAACGGTGCAGGAAGGTGTGGGCGAAATGGCGATTGGTAAGTGATTAGAAGTCAGCGGAAAATGGGTGGGGTTGTGATGGTGGTTCAGGTGTGTAAGTGGTAGTATCAAGTCCCCCATAGGTGAGACTAGTACAAAGATGAGGAGGACCATAAAGGAGGCATTCTCCTATACGGTGATCATAGCGAGGGTGTTGGTGAAGGCTTCCATACTCGTGTGGAGTAAGGAATGTGTTGACACTATATAGGTGGTACTCCCCCAGAGTGAGGCATTGAAAAACACCTTCTAAGGGATCAGTGGTTGGTATGTAGGTAGCTGGTATGGATGATGTGTCAGAGGTCGATGCGGAGGTGGAGTTAACGGATTGGGAAGCTAATGGGTCAGCCATGGAGGTTATAGCAGCGGTAGGAATAGAGGAGGTATGTGTGGTGAAAGTAGCGGCTGTACTAGTAGGTGGAGGTGTAGGTGAAGTGGTATTGGTTGCGGAAGTAGATGGCTTGACAGGTATGAGCACATCATTGGGTCGGTAAAGCATGTTGCATGTTTTGAAAGGTGATGGGTCAGCTGGAATGGTATAAGTGTGTCCCTCATGTTCAAACTTTCACACAACGATGCAAAGTGGAAGGAACGTAACCCATGACATGGATCCAGGGTCTACCAAGCAACAAGTTATATTGGAATTCCCCCTCCAAAACATAAAACAATTCTGGAACAGTGCGGGGGCCCACGCGAACGTGAAGGATGACAGTGCCTAGTGTGGAGGTGATAGCGTCGTTGAATGAACGCAACATGACTGGATGTTTATGCATGTAATTTTTAGGTATGCGCATTTGAGAAAATGCATGGGATGAAATGATGTTAATGCTAGCACCTCCATCAATCATCACACGGCGTACCTGTATGTCATCAATGTGGACAGAGATGAAGAGGGCTGGGTCTGGGTCATCATTTTGGTGTGGCGCGATCTCCTCCTCTGAGAAGCTAAGGGAGGCCACTTGGTGAACAAGGTGAGGTGAGGATGAAGGTGGTAATTTGGTGAGAGAGGCTACATGATGGGGTGTGATGATGGAGGCTATGGGTGTAGGGTCATTGGGTAAAACCTCAATAGATTGAAGAACCTCCATGAGGGCTTGACGATGGGATTCCAAGGTTTGGATGAGGTCGTATAAGGACATTTTGAGGGGAGATTGGTGTAGTTGTTTGAGCATGGTGTGATGTGTGATGCCATTAGAAATGGGGTATGTGGGGCCGCATATAGTTATCTTAGGTATGGGTGCAGATGGTATGTTGGGTATAGGATTGGTTGGTGGGTCAGTTGCCTTTTCTTTGCCCTTCTGCGCACATGTAGTGACGTGTACCATGTTGATTTGAGGGAAGTTTGGCAAATGGAGAAGGTGTAGGGTGAGTGGTATAATGACATGAAGGGCAAAAACCTACTGGAGGAGAAAATCCCTGTGAGGTCAGTTGGGCACAATGACATTTGGGTGGTGGTGTGGCAAGTTCTCTGATGCGAACCATGTTAATTTCAAATTTTGAGTGTGGCTCTAGGAGCTGTGAGGGTGGAGGTTGTGGTTGTTGAGTGGGCAGTGTGGGAATGGGTGTTGGTGAAGCAGGATCCTCGTCAAGAAGGTCGTCGTCATCAAAGTTGGTTTCTCGTGGACACAATTGGATAAGGACAATTTTCAAGGCCTTACAGTTCTCCACATCATGCCCTAGCGCACGATGATATGCACAAATTTTAGTATCATCAAACCCTTTGGGCTTGGGTTTGAAGGGGTCGTAAGGTCGGAGTGGCAGTAATGTGATAACAAAAGTCTTGAGGAGGTTGGTTAAAATTTTGGCATAGGACCCTGCTAGTGGATCACAATGGGAAGTGAATGTGGGTTTGGGTGTAGGTGTGGTTGGTTGTCAGGAATTGTTTTTGGAAGAGTAGGAATGGGTCGAGCTATGGGTTTAGGTGCTGGTGTGGTTTGAGGTATCGATCGGGTTTTTTTGGGTAGGGGTACAGTAGATGGACGGGTAGGAGGGTGTGGGGTTGTTTTGACTACCTTGTTGTGGGGTAGTGGGGTTTTGTTTTTGGGTTACACCTTCTTGGGTAAAGGTGATGTGGGTGTACGAGGTCTAGAAGGAAAAGCAGATGGAGGAAAAGGGCGAGTTACCCACGGGGATAATGGGGGTGCTGTGAAGGTAGATGATGAGGGTTGTGCTTGGGGTGTGAGGGAAAATGACTGAAGTGTAGTGGGTAGTGAAGCAATAGCTGAAGGTATCGGAGGTATTGGTGGTAAGAAGACTACAGGTGTGGGTATAAGTTGTGTTGTGTGCTTGGGTAGGTTAGAGGTTTGTGAGGAAGGAATGGGTTGTTGTGTTATTGGTTTATGGATGGGTGAAGGGTGCTTGACCATGTTGGGAAGCTGAGGTCTGAAGGTAGATGGGACAAGTGCGGGTGTGATTGGTGCAGTCAGGGTATGAGGTCGATGAGTTTGTTTCTTTCGTTTGGGTGTCAGAGTAGGTGTGGTTTTGATGTTGGAGGATGTAGCTAAATCCAGTTTAATAGGTGGATGAGTAAGGTTGGTTGTCAGGGAGACCCCTAAAGTGGTAATAGGTTTAGTGGAGGCTAATGTTGTGGGTATGGGTTTGGGTTTAGATATAGGTCAGGTTATGGATAAGGGTGTGGTGTGAGTGCTAACGGGTATTGTGGAAGGGGTTGCAACAACAGTGGTTGTATTTGGTTTGATGGGTGGAAATGTGTTTGGGTAGATAGTGGAGGTGTCGTTGAGGGATCTCTGCATCTGTGTTGAGATAGGGAGTAAGAGGCGCCCCCATAATAAAGCCCTATCTACATAATCTAAGTGATCGGCCAAACATGAGAATGACACGTCTGTGGGTGGAGTTGGTGAAGACCTAATGGGAATTCCCGTAAAATGTGTCTTAGAGATGGGGAATTGGTCAGCTTCAACTTCTGTGGGTAAGAGAGTCGAAAATAGGTCTGTTGAATTTTGGGTAGCCAATGGAGAATGCTCGCCAAGAGGTAAAGGTATATCCATTGGGTCTATAATGGGTGGAAGAGATGATGGGAGCTCCTCTATAAGTGGAGGAACGAATAGGTGCTCCTCTGTGGGTGGAGGAGAAAATGGATGCTCCTCTGCGGGTGGAGAAGATAATGGGTGATCCTCTGTGGGTGGAGGAGGTGATGGGTACTCCTCTGTGGGTGGAGGAGGTACGGTAGGTAAAGGTTCTCTAAGTGGTGAAGCTAGGGGTGAGATGGTTTCAATGTTAGTAGAAGACCCCTCCGTAGGTGATGTAGGAGATGAAAGGTGTTCCTCTATTGGTGAAGGAACGGTGGAGGTTGGTTCAGATGTGGAAGGAGGATTTTGGGCTAGGATTTCCTCTATGGAAGGGATGTGAGGTAATTGAGAGGTGACAGGTACCTTGTTAAAGATTGCGTGAACCTCACGGGTATGGGTATCGTGAGTGGATGTCTCACCAGTTTGATTGGATGAAGGGGCATGATTGGGAAATGGTTTTTTGAAGATTTGTAGATTTTGGTTGGGGGTGGCGTTGGGATTATCCATAGTTAACTCACCTTTCTCAAGCATTTCTTGGACAATATTCTTGAAAGTGATGCAGTTGCCATCACTATGACCCTTTACTCGGTGATAGTTACAGAAATCATGCTCTTTATACCATGCGGGCATGGGGCGAGCAGGGTCAAAACCAGTGTGTGGTTTTATGGGTGGAAGGGTGATGGCTCCAGCTTTGATAAGATTTTCTAAAATAGAAGAGTAAGGTTCCCCAATTGGGGTATATTTTCACTGCTCTTGTCTGAATCGAAAAGCCTGGATAGGTGATAGATTAGATGAGGGTGTAGCCTGATTGGACGGATGAGCTGGGCCGGCCTTGAGTACCACTGCGTTAGTGGTACCCTTAGCCTTTGAATAATTGGTTGGTGGTTTGGAAGAAGAAGAGGTTTCATTCGACTTGAATGCCAAATTCTTATTTCGTAATTGGATTTTCTTCTCTTCGATGGCCCGAATCTCTAACTTTCATGCCATAGTGAATGCCTCATAGAATGTTTAGAAGGTTTGGACCTGCAAGGTCGGGGAGATATGTCTAGCGCAAGCTCGTGTGAAGAGCTCAATGAGTTCAGTTTGTGGCAGTTGGAAGGTAAGTTGATTGATCAGGCTGCGCCAGCGAGTGACAAAATCTACGATAGATTCGTCCTCGTACTGATGTGTGGAATATATATAGGTCATGGTAACCTTCTTGGCGATATTGATAGAGAAATGATCCAAGAAAGCTTGGGCTACCTGATTGAATGAGAATATAGAGTGTTTGGGTAACCCACTATACCAATCTAATGCAAGTCTAGTGAGGGACATGGGAAAGGTTCTCAAAAGCAGGGCATCATCATGAGTGATCAGATAACACCCGTGTTTGAATGAGCACAAATGCTGTTGTGGGTCTTCCTTGCTATTGAAGTGGTTGAATTTAGGCATTTCCCAATGCATAGGGTATGAACGGATGGGTGAATAGGCTCGTTGCAAATATCGTCATAGGTGAGAGTGTTGCTGGAGCCAGAAACCAATGCCTCAAGTGTCTGCATCTTGTCCAACATCAATTTAATTAGGTCATTGGTGGGTTGTGATGATTGGATGCCTCCTATAACATGAGGAGGTTGGTTTTGGGCATATAATGGGGGTGGCATTCTAGTGTATGGGGCTGCCATGTAAGGTGGTGGAGAATAAGGCAATGAAATAAGGGGTACGTACCCAAAATGAATAATAGATGAAACAGGCAGTTATTGGTAGTATGTATATGGGGGTGGAAGGGTCGTGGTAACCCTAGTGGCAATAGGGGCTAATGATTGTGGAATGGAAAGAACCACATTCTGAAATGGGGTAGGAGTCACCGACACTGGAGGTGGGAATGTAGCTACAGGTATGTGTGAGACATTAGGGGTGGATGAGGTTGTGTTTGGGGTAGTCATCAAGGGTATGGTGGATGTAATGGGTGCCACAGAGATAACAGATGCGGAAGTCATGGCGGGTATAGAACCTAACTGCGAAACGACTGGGGGTAAGGTGGATGTGGGCAACACGGAGCCAGATGGGGCCGATGCGGAAGTGGGTGCGAGAGTCAGGGGGATAGATATGGGCATGCCATATATCAACTGACCCAAGGCATCTCGAGTGGATGAGTGGGAGAGGTAAAAATTTAAGGCGGTAGGGTTCTGGTCAAGGAGTCGTGTGAACTCCTCATCTCTGGTAGTGATAGTAGTAGGCTGGATGGGATCCATGGCTGGTGATAAAATAGAAGGTGGTGAAGGACTAGGTGGGAGTGGTTGGCAACTAGCATGGAACACGAGGGCGCTTGCTTGTCTTCGGGTCAGCACCATGTGAACCAGTATTGATCAGGTAGGGCTGCTTCTCTGTAAATGATACAGAGAACAACAGGAACAGGTGAATTTGGTGATAAAAAATGGATGAAGTAACAAATGGTGGGTGGAATGTGAAACAGGCTAACCAATGCCGGTTAGGGAAAACTAACGTCGGTCAGGGGTAACCACTGCTGGTCACTGTAGAAAATGGATAGTGAGTAAACAGTGAAGCAAAAGGTAAAATATGACAGATGCCAAATGGGGATGTGTAAAACGTCAATGGGAAAAATGACAGTGACAGAGACTATGAAAAGTGGAAGAAAGTGAAGTAAAAATGTCCTTTTGAGTAGGTTAGCAAAAGGACCTAGAACTGATGTCAGTTGGGTATAACCGATGGCGGTCAGAGGTAACCGATGACGGTTACTATGCAATTGAAATAGTGATGAAAGGAAGTGGTTGTGAATTAAAGTCTGATGTGGAATCAGACCCAGAATTCTAGAAATGATGATGATATGGCCCAGGCACACTCAGGTGAAGCCGGAATACACCAACTATGATGAGGAGCATGCAAGGATGAACAAAAAAAAAGTGATGAACGTGATCTTTCACCTCAAAACACAAGCCAAGTAGAAACACTAAGAAAATGTGATCCTAGGAGTGCCCTTTCTATTATGTTTATTTAGCTTATGCTATTTAGGGACTGACACATGAATTGTGAAATAGAGTTTTTGGTGAGGATGGCTTCCTACAAAGAAGGAGATGTAAAAGGTGAGGTTTCAGGTATGTTATGGTGGGGGCGGGCTTTGCTTTGAAGTATGACTCGACAGAGAAGCGAGCTGGGTGCCCAATGTGCCGTGATCGTATGATCACCTACAACTTCTTCCAGGTAGGATGTTGTTTAAGAATGTATGTATTTTGAATTTTTGTGTAGTTTGGTAAGACTTAGAGAAAGAGAAAAGGATAGAAGTTCCTTTCTATGATTCGTTTGTCAACCATCACCTGGTCATGACTTCCAGTGTATAGGCTACCCTCAATTAATGTGAGCTAATGCAATAAATCAGAATGGAATGCAATTATTTTTAAACCCAAATCAAAAATGTGAAATTGGATGACACAATAAGATGAAGAGGAAGAGGGATGCTCTTTCAGTACAATGTAGAAAACATGAAGAAATGATTCTTTTTAATTACACCAAAAGATAAGTTTCCTTTAGAGCAAATAGGAAGGAGATGTGGATTACCAGGGAAGAAAATTAGTGTGTACGCTTTTTAGAAGGGAAACAAACACAATTTTTTCCTAGGAATGAATGAAATGCAAGGAACCTCAGATGGGTCCCACCGGGTGTGCTAAAATGTTTCACCTTTTTCTTATATTGTTTATTTGAATTGTTGAGGGACAAAAGGGTGCTTATATGTCGAGGGACAAAATGGGAGTTATATGTCGAGGGACAAAAGGGGAGTGTGACCTAATTTTAGTGTCTACACAGAGAATTGAGATCAAATGACTATAATAGTAACACGTAAGATTTAACATGCAAAGTACAAACAAGTGTGCAAGATGGGAGATATGAGTGAATTAGCTTGTATTGAGAGATTTGGACTGATTATGGGATAGAAAATAGGTTGAGATTTTGGATCTAACATGTGTATCATCTATATGAGATCTTAAGATATGAAACCCTTTTGGATGGACCCGCCCAAAATGGGACATGACCACCCTAGGCATAGGTGTCTGATCTGGGCACTAGTGTCTTTGCAGGTGCTCTACTTCTACTCTTTTAGGGTCTGAACTTAACTTCTTCTATTTGTTGTTTGTTGCATCCACTTTGTTGTAGGGTTCATGTGTCACACATGTTCCTACAAAACAAACCATATCTACCTACATAAGGCTCAAACAAATATTAGGTGGAATAAATAATGCATATGCTTGATTAAGCTAAAATGTGAATTATATGCCTAATTTGATTGATATTGTAGTAGTAAATAAATGAATAAGTAAGTAGAGAAATTAACCCAAACAAACTAAACAAAAAAATGTGAAACCCTAGTTGCAAAGAGGGTGAGAAAAGCCTTACTTGGTTCGCAATGAAATTTGGACTGTGCCAAAGTATTGACCAGATGAACAGAGAGGTAGAAGCATCACATAGAGCCTCAAAAAAGTGTGTGAGCTGATGATCTGCCTGGACTAGGGTGCCCGGAGAGGGATAGGGGCACCTGTGGGGACCCTAAACCTGATTTTGAGCACTTATGTCTACGGAAATGCTCAAAAAACCTCCTCTAAGTGATCTTTAATTATTTGCTTTTGTTCACCTTTGGTCACTACAAGGTCGTACAATGATCGCCGAGGTCGCTGGAAACCTACAATGAAACAATGATACGCAAAACCCTCAAATAGACATCAAATCCTAAAAAAGAAAGATGTAGAAAGAATGGTCAAACTATCCTCAATTGTCACAGTGATGAACTTATGACTTAGCATTGCACTACAAGTCATACCCAATGTAGTTCTGTGTGTGTGTGGAATTGTGCCCTAGGTGGCTCTTGTACGTGTCACACTTGATAGCGATAAAATAAGCTAGATGTAAAGAAATGTAATATATGTGTGCATGGAATAGAATGAACATCCCTGCTACAAAGTATATATGCAGAGTAAACAGCGCTTATGTCCGTTATTATGATCACATAACTTTATATTTATGTGATTTCCTTGCTTGAATTTTATAATTAACCCCAAAAAGGCTGAATACCAAAAATATAAGATGTTTAAATGGCTAGAAAGGACCAAAAAAGTGTGAACAAAGTATAACAAGGTTAGGGGCACTCAGAGGGGACGAGGGCACCTAACGTTGATGTCCTGGCTAGGCGTAGGTGTCTAGGGTGATAAATGTCGAGCTATAAAAAAGTAGATTGAGCAAGTAAAGGTGCAAGACCAAAATTGGCAATAGAAAGCAAAGAAAGATGGCCAAATTCATGGGTTAATTATTAATTTTCTTACTCATGAATCATATAAATAGTAGTATGTAATCAGGACTAGATAATTATCAAAAGTGCGTAATTTTGTGTCTACATTACTTGAGTCAAACTAACCTCAACGGTCACACCAATGTGATTGTCACGGAGCACTACATTACATTTCAGACTCTGTCTACTTCTAGTGTGTGTGTGTGTGATTGAATTATGTCCCTTGAAGCTAGGTTTCCCTTGCGCTTGTCGCACCAAGATAGCAGGCTACAACAACTGTTCCCCAAAGATAGATGTGTGAGATGGAATTCAGAAATAACCCCTCTTATGCAGTGAATAATGCATCTTAAATATAGTCCTTGAATGATGATCTTTTCCCGAGTAGTAGATAGTAAATGATAGCTCAAGTTGTCCTCTTGCCCCTAATAATAGTGAGTAAGTCATATATATATATATATATATATATGCTTCCCTTGTTTGAGTTTTGTCATTAATAACCAAAAAGGCCTTCCCATAATGATAAAATAGACTTTAGAAAAGATACCAAATGATGTGGCATTTCAAACTTAGAAAAGAGAGGGAAAATGACAAAAACTCTCAAAGGGGACAATAGTGCCTAGGCACTCCTATCCCTAATGGCCAATAGTATTTGTGATGCTCGGAGGATAAAACATGAAATATAGAGCTAGGTCATGTGTTGTCCAATGTCCAAAAGTAAAGTGACCATTCGAGAAAATCAAATGACAAGAGTACTAAAAGGGATAAAGCAATGTAAAAGCAAAACAAGCGTTGTCAATGTCTAGCTATCTTACTTAGGGATCATGCATATAATAGCATACTTAGAGGCATGATTTAAGTAGTAAGTGCATGACTTCATGACTAAAATAGTAATAACACTTGAGGAAGAAACATAAAAAACACAAAGTCCTGGAATAAATTTCTTTTTTTATTCTCTTGTTTGGTAGAAGGACTGTGCTACGCCCTTAACCTATTGCTTGTATTAGGATATGAGTAGCTGACTTGTGGCTTACCATATCATTTTATTATATCATTTATACTTTCTCATGCTTAATAGGTCAGCCTTGGTGATGGCCATAGCATATGAATAGTATATATAGGGGATTATAGGTAGTATTCCATTATCATTTGAGCATTTGAGTCTTATTATATGGTTTAGAGGTTGCCCCCTCGAAGTGGCGAAGCTATCCTAATTGCATATTGAGATCATTATTCTGAAATATTGTGTTATTTTGTGTTCTATTGTTGCTCTTAATCTGAATTATACAAGTAATTTCATTACAAGTGGTATCAGAGCTGCGATCTGGGCCGAAATTAGGGCAAAAACCCTAATTTTTTTGTTTACGCCACATATTGTGAACCAAAGCTAATTGGTGGGAGATATTTTTACCAAAGTTGTGAAGAATTTCAAGTAAGGTTCCCTGAAAATTTCAGACTTTTTTGATTTATTTTGCAAAAGTTATTACAAATTTAGGGTTTTTCATAAAATCACTCCCTAGGGTGCAGATTGTGGATAATTTTCAAGTTATTTACATTTTCGGAAATCTCTCAAAAAAATAGTATTAGTATCTTTTTTGTGTTTTTTCGTGTTCAACCGAAATTGTATCGAAACCCTAAGCCCTAAGGTTTGACATCATGGCAGGGCCTTCCACAAGAGCAAAAAAAAATCCGGTTACTCCAGGTAAAAACCCAGATAAAGATGGGGTAATGATTGAAGAGATGGAGTCAAAAGGGGTAAATACAGATTCCTTAACACTAGGGTTTACCTTAGTTGATCATAAGGTGAGCCAACTTGAGTATGAGTTGTGAAATGTACAATTTGAGATGGCCTCTAATAGAGACATAACCCAAATCAATCATCGATTGGATGATATCATGCAACATGTAAAGGGTAACCAGTATGGCCCAAATCCGGCCCATATCAACCAAGGAGGACCTTCAGTTCAAAATAATGGACAAACTAGCCATATTGGATCACTTTTCCAGTCCCATCAGATTCAAAGTTATTCGCAACCACGGAACATGATGCCGAAAGTGGATATACGCAAATTTGATGGTAAGGATCCCCTGAATTGGATAAATCAAATAGAGAACTTCTTTGAGTTACATCAAACACCATCAGGACAAAAGGTGACATTGGCATCCCTATACCTTGAACCCGACCAATTTGTTTGGTATCATTGGTTATGTGCTCAAAGGCAGAAGAATGGTCTAGGTGTCACTTGGACAATTTTACCGAGGAGTTGCAATTGCACTATAGTTCCAGTGTTTCAGAGAACTATGTTAGTCAATTAGAAAAGTTACGGCAAACAAGATCAATCAAAGATTATGTGCATCAATTCCAAAACCTATCCTTAAGGGTTGAGAATATTCCAGAAGAGAATCTGAATGACCTGTTTCTTGGGGGTCTTAAGGACCATATGTTTAATCCAATCAAGGTTTTTGATTCTATTATCATGGCACGTCATGTAGAGGAAAAAATTCTTTGTAGTAGGAGGCCACCTTTCATTAACACCAAAGATCGTAGTATCTCTTCCCCTTCATTTGCTAGGCTAATTAGACTGACTCCTCAACAAATGGAAGAAAAGAGAGAAAAAGGATTATGTTTTAACTGTGATAGAAAATATGGACCGAGACATAAATGTGTTGAGAAGAAGTTGTTCTATATTGACTGAGGTAATGAGGATGATGAGGAAGCTGAAATTATAGGAGAGGCTGATGAACCAGTAGAAGATGAAGTAGAGGATCACCAACATACAATTTCTTGCCATGCATTGTCAGGTATTAGTACTCCTCAAACACTCAAGGTTATTGGCTATCTCAAAAAATAGAAGGTGATAATTTTGATTGACTCGGGGAGTACTCATAACTTCATAAATAGTAAGTTAGTTGCCCGCCTCAATTGTTTTATTTACCCAGCTCCAGAAATGCAAGTTATGATTGCGGATGGTGGGACAATCAAGTGCATAGGAAAGTGCCATAGTATCAAGATTTCCATGGGAGACTACATGTTAGACTCACCTATGTTTGCTATTTCTATGGGAGGGGCATATATTGTTTTGGGGGTCCAATGGCTCACAACCTTAGGTACTATAGAGATGAATTTCCAAGAATTGTTCATGCGATTTCATTCAGATAGAAGGACAATACAATTGAATGGGATGGTAGCTAAGTATCCATAAATTATTATCTCTCATCAGATGCAGAAGGTTCTCAGAAAAGGAGTGGATGGCTTTATAGCAAAGCTATTTTCCATAGAAGTACAAAATATAGAGTCTTCAATGCAACCTGATCTTCAGAAGATTGTGGATTCTCACTCATTTGTTTTTGATGCAATTCCAAAGGGACTACCACCAGTTAGGGATCATGATCATGCCATTCAGTTGATTCCAGGGAGCCAAACACCTAACATCAGACTATACAGATACCCATATTCCCATAAAAGTGAGATCGAGAAAATGGTGGAGGAAATGTTGAAGGCAGGTATCATCAGGCATAGCCAGAGTGCATATTCTTCACCAATGGTCATGGTACGTAAGAAGGATGAAACATGGAGGATGTGTCCAGATTACCGAGAACTCAACAAGTACACCATCAAAGATAAGTTTCCTATTCCAGTAATTGATGATTTACTTGATGAATTGCATGGTGTTGTTTATTTCACAAAATTAGATCTTCGTTCGGGGTACCATCAAATTAGGATAAAAGAGGAAGATGTTCATAAAATGGCTTTCAGGACTGATGAGGGCCATTATGAGTTTTTGGTAATGCCTTTTGGTCTTACAAATGTGCCCTCAACCTTTCAAAGCTTGATGAACACTATTTTAGGTTGTTTTTAAGTAAATTTGTATTAGTTTTCTTTGATGACATATTGATTTACACTAAGACATGGGAAGAACACTTACAACATGTAAATAACGTGTTGGAAGTTTTGGAGAAACATACTCTATATGCAAAGCCATCCAAATGTTATTTTGGTGTACAAGAGGTAGAGTACTTGGGTCATATTGTATCCCATGAAGGCATCAAATTTGATCCTTAGAAGATCAAAAGCTATGGTGGAATGGCCAAGGCCCAAAAATCTCAAAAATCTTCGTGGGTTCCTAGGACTAACAGGGTACTACAGAAGATTTGTGCAGGGATATGGTAGAATAGCAACCCCACTCACTGCATTACTAAATAAGGATGCCTTCCATTGGACAGACGTAGCCACTAAATCCTTTGAGCAGCTGAAGGAAGCCATGTGCAACACCCCAATTTTTGCTACTCCCAACTTCTCAAAAACTTTCATTGTTTAATGTGACGCTTCAGGATCAGGATTGGGAGCAGTTCTAATGCAGGAAAGAAGACCAATTACATTTGAGAGTCACCAATTCAAAGGAAAAGATCTGCTCAAACCTGTCTATGAGAAAGAAATGATGCCTATTCTTCATGTGGTCAAGCAATGGAGGCCCTATCTCATGGGTAGACACTTCAAGGTAAAAACTGATCATGATAGTCTCAAATACTTTTTGGAGCAAAGGTTAGCATCTGAGGAGCAACAAAAGTGGGTAACAAAAATGTTGGGTCATGATTTTGAAATCATATACAAAAAGGGTAAAGAAAATGTAGTAGTTGATGCGTTTTCCAGAAGGGATACATCCGCAGATGCCTTACTATGTGGAATGTCCATGTTAACGGCCGATTGGGTGGATGAAGCAAGATTGGAATGGAATCTAGATAAGGATACACAATCTCTAATACAAAATATCAAACAAGGATCTATGACATCTAACAAATTTGAGTGGAAAGGTAATGCCCTATGGTACAAGGATAGGTTATACTTGAGTAAAGATTCTGAGTTGGAGCATAAGATTCTTGCAGAGCTACATGCCTCACCTGTTGGAGGACACTCCAGGTTTTTGAAGACATATCATAGAATAAAAAGAGAATTATTTTGGGAAGGACTCAAGGGGGATGTACAAAAGTTTGTATTAGAGTGTTTAGTGTGACAACAGAACAAAGGGGAAATAATTAAGACACCAGGTCTGTTGCAACCCTTACCAATTCCTAGCCAGAGATGGGAGGAGGTCTCCATAGATTTCATCACCGTATTGCCTTGTTCAGAGGGTAAGAATGTTATTTTCATGATTGTAGATAGGCTCACAAAATATGCCCATTTTTGTGCCCTATCACATCCATTTGCAGCCAATACAGTCGCAGCTATTTTTTTGGAGACAGTTCAAAGGCTACATGGAACCCCAAAGATAATTGTAAGTGATCGTGATCCTATTTTCACAAGTAATTTTTGGACGGAATTATTTTCATGTTTGGGTACTCAGCTCGCTCACAGTTCATCTTATCATCCTCAAACTGATGGGCAAATAGAAGTGGTCAACAAATGCTTAGAGGGGTATTTACGTTGTTTTGTATCAAATAAGTAGGAAAGGTGGATTAAATGGCTACCACTAGCAGAATGGTGGTATAACATATCTTTTCATACCTCTTCTCAAATGACCCCATTTTTAGCATTATATGGTTACCATCCACCTTCTATCACTTCCTCCTTGAGGGTGCAAACTAAGGTCAGAGATGTTGAGGAACACATTCAACATCAACAACATGTTTTGGCTAGTTTGAAGGAGAATTTAGCATTAGCACAAAACAGGATGAAACAACAAGCAGATCAACACCATAGTGAAAGACATTTTGAAATTGGTGACTGGGTTTTTGTACGTCTCCAGCCTTACAAACAAATGTCCCTAAAGCAATAGAAAAAGGAAAACAAACTTGCTCCTAAATATTATGGCCCTTATTAGGTTCTACAGAAAATTGGTAGTGTTGCTTATAAACTAGAGTTGCCTCCATCTTCACACATACACCCAATATTCCATGTTTCATGCCTGAAGAAGGTTATTGGACAAAAATTTGAAGCCCAGACAGAGTTACCAGAACTTGATGAGGAAGGAAGAATCATTTTGGAGCCAGAGAATATTCTGCAAACACGTACTAAGAGGCTAAGAACTAGAGACATTAAGGAATATCTGATCAAGTGGAAGAATCTGAGCATAAAAGACACCTCCTGGGAGGATGAAGGTTTTTTGCAGCAACATCCAGGATTATTCAACGTTGAGGACAACGTTGGTTTGAAGGGGAAGGGCATGCTACGCCCTTAACCTATTGCTTGTATTAGGATATGAGTAGCCGACTTGTGGCTTACCATATCATTTTATTATATCATTTATACTTTCTCATGCTTAATAGGTCAGCCTTAGTGATGGCCATAGCATATGAATAGTATATATAGGGGATTATAGGTAGTATTTCATTATCATTTGAGCATTTGAGTCTTATTATATGGTTTGGAGGTTGCCCCCTCGAAGTGGCGAAGCTATTCTAATTGCATATTGAGATCATTATTCTGAAATATTGTGTTATTTGGTGTTCTATTGTTGCTCTTAATCTGAATTATTTGGTGTAATTTCATTATAGACTGGAATAAAAATATTTTAACCCTTTTACAACCATAATTTACACACACCCAAAAAGGTACTAGTGAAGTATATAAACCTCGTATACATAGATAAATATTCCCATTACCCAACTACATGCACAGGAAAAAAATTTCGATTGCTAATAATATAATCCTCACATGTGACAAATGTTGACCAATATCAAAAAACAAATCATCCCAGGACTCATTTTTGAACAAGTCATTTGTTCTAAGGAGATTTGACCAAGTCAAAATTACAGATCTACAAAATGGATTTGCGCCTCAGCAAACTGTGAATTTACAAAACAAAGTTACATTTTAAAATCCTATGAATTTATAAATAAGGGATTTACAACCTAAAAGAACAGAATTCACTTTTTTACAAAATCAAAATGTCTAACCAAAGAAATGTGCATTCTCTACAAATTAGGTCTCCACTATCATATAGATCTTATGCTACATTGATGGCCTTTTCCTTGGATAGTAAGAGACACTCATGATATGCATCGAATTTATTGATATATACAAGGAAAGATGAAACAAATGAAAGAAACGAGAAAATAACAAACAATGCAAACATTTCTTCATGTTCTCTTGCAACCTTAGATGGGATGGTTGAAGTGTGGAATAGAGTATCATGATTGTTGAATATCTTTGTATGATTTGGTTGTGGATGCTCCAAAATTGGTTCCAAATGGAAGGAGGATGTGCTACATGTAATGGATGATCAAATGGGCAGCCTCACAACGTGTAAATTTTAATGGAAAATTGACATAGTATTGTTGCAAATGCCTAAAGATTCTAATAGACAAATTGTCAAGGAAAGAGCCTCTTATTTGTAACTCATGGATTGTGGATCAAGATTTTAATGATTTGTAGGTAAATCAATGTATTTTCCTAATTTATCAAGTTGTTTTAGTCTGTGCAGTTGGTTGGTTTGATTAAGAATTAAAGGGGTAATGAATTTGAATAATTGGCTCTTGAATTATTCAAGTGTACGTGTAATCTTGCTTCCACCTTTTTAGGATTATAGAACTTGAGTGGAGTGAGCTAGTGAAGTGGAATTGAGTGAGAGGTGAGTGGATAAATAGATTTTATTCTATTTAAATAGGTAATTAAATTAGCTAAGGTGTGCAAGTGTATGAGTGGCTAAATAAATTTTATTATATTTAAATATCTAATTAAATTAGCTAAGGTGTGCAAGTGTCTGCGTAATGCATGATAAAATTAATTAAATTAATTATAGTGAGATGTGAGTGAATTCTAATGGAATGTGGGAGGATAATGGTCTAGAATGCATGTTAGGACTGATTTGGCACATTGTGAAAGTGATAGGGATGATTATGAATAGGTATGTATTTTTAGGGTTTCTACATATACCTCTCTTTAAAGTGTTATTACGAAGTAATAGCATTTTAAATATAGTGGACACATGTAGATCAATGAGCGGATGATAAGGTAGCATGACAAACCTGCTTAATTTACCTTGGTGAAGAATTTGGATGCCCCAACGAGTATATACATTTGATTTTCTTTGGTGAAGCATTTAGATGCCCCAACGAGTATGGATAATGCTAATGGATTGCCCCTTCAAGTGGATGGGCGATGCGAAAAAGTGGTGGACATCCACTTGATAGGAAGAAGGATAAGGCATATGCTTTGAGAGGATTAGAAAGATAATGAGAGTGATTTTTCTCATAGTTTGAGCTTCTATTCAAATATTATATTTTATAGCAACCTTTTTTGTTGTTACACAATATATTTGGCATCACAATTATGAAATAATCGTGATCTTTAACTAGTTATGTGCGTAAAAACACACACACACACACAAAAACATAGAATAAATGTAAAACAACCCCAATATACATAATAAATATATACACCATGGCTATAAATGAACCAAGATGATAACAAAATACGTGTAATTGGTCCAAGGAAAACAAAATATAAAGAGTAAAAAAACCCAATATACACGGAAAAAGTATGCACCATGGCTATAAATGAACCAAGATGATAACGAAAAACTTGTAATTGGTCAAGAAAGAATAGCAACAATGTAACACAATTATAAATAAAGACAATTAATTATGCCCCTAATGTGTTCCACAGTGATGAATAAGCAAATTTGAATGCCCCTAAGCAAGGATACATGCAAGGGGATTTGATTAGACTGAAAGAGTGGGGTCAAGTTACAATCTTTGTTGGATTCACATTGAATATTAATTTGATATTGAATGGTTCATTGCCCCTAAGCAAGGATGCTAGCAAGGGAGGGAATGAGAGATAATATTACCCCAAACGAGGATATATGTAAGGGATAAAATTGATTTGACTTGCCCCTAAGCAAGGATACATACGTGGGGTAAGATGATTTGTTTTTAATAGTCACAGGATAGTTGGAACGATCGTTAGGATAAAAGTAAAAAGTTTGATTTTGTTGATTTTTGTGGGATTTTTATTATTTTTGTAAATTTTAAGGATTTCGTGACCATTTGAATGTTTTGGGATTTTAATTATTTGATTTGTTTGGAGTTTTGAGTTTTGTGATTATTTGAATGTTTTTGAATTTTTTGATTTTGAATTTTTTGATCTAACTGTAACAACTAGTGATATTTAGTAGGTGATCCATGATCCACCCAAGCATACACAAGCAAGGAAAATATTATGAGATCAAGGGATGGATTTGAGTGAAAATGAATAGGATGAAAGATGGTACATGTCCTAAATGCAAGTAACAAGTGACATGAATTGTTTTGGGATGAAACGATAAGATGGATAGAATGGACAAACAATATAAGTGAACGTGCTAAAATGCTCCCAGCACAAGAGGAATGTATATATGGCTCAAAAATATAATCTCTTCAAATGAATCACATTTATGAGTTCTTTAACCAATTAGACTCAAATTTTCATTTCTTATCCCAATCTTTGGTTACATTCTTTTGATTTTCTTTTAAAACAAGGTCACTGATCTCAAATTGTCTTGGTTTGATCTTCTTGTTGTAGGTCTGAAGAAGTCAATTTTGATATACTTTGAGATGATCTAAAACGTTGAACCACTTTTCCTCTAGGATCATGCTCAACAAGACGAGCCTGTCGATATTCATCTCCGTTGATCCCATGTTGGATGGATACACGGAGTGATGGGATCTCGACCTCTATAGGTAAAATACCTTCAAAGCCGTATATACGTGAAAATGGAATGGTTTCGTTTGGAGTACGGAAGGATGTATGATAGGCCCAAAGAGCGAGATATACTTGGGTATGCCAATTATAGTCATGTTTATTAACACTTTTTTTCATGATGGATTTTAATGTCTTTTTGAAAGCTTCAGCTTGGCCATTACATTGAGGATAGTAAGGGGTATGATGAAGAAAACGAAAATGTGACAACATGAGGATATGTGGGATAACACGAACATCAATCGAGATGCACTCTGACAACATGACGTGGTTCCATTGGGGAGAAAACATCAACCATGAAATGAACATGTAAATAAAGGAAAGGGTTTCATCACAATGTCCTCTCATAGATCTGAAAAAGGAAAAGGGCACAAATAGGGGTGTTGTGTAATCCCCAGTGCAAGTAATCATACCTCCTCAAGTGGAGAAGGGGAGTTACATTCCTAAAATGGAAGTAACTCCCATATGATGCACTGACGCATATTGACACATATGACACACAGGAATCTATCATAACCCTTATGACATCTAAGACCTACGACCTCACCTAAGCGAGATGACTCACCACGTGATGTGGAAAATGCAAACACCAACACCCCCATTTTATTTTAACCTAGGATGAGGCGACAAGTAAAAAATAAGAAATGGGTCCCGGAAACTAATCCTGATGAGGCACCCATTGAACAAAAAGGATCTCAAGTAATGGAAGAAAACCCAGTGGAAAAAAACCCTCAACAAGAGATGGAAAACTCTCTAACAATATAAGAAATATTCCAGAAATGGGTCCTAGCAATTGAGGATCCTGATAAGGTACCCATGTACAAAAGGGAAATCTCTGGAAGAAGAAGGAGACAAGAGGAATGCATAAGAAGCCATAGACGGATTTGAACTCTGAAACTCTATGAAGTCTCCAAAAAGAGTGTCGATAATGTGGTCCTCGTCTAATAGACGGAAGAAGAACCAACTATACCAAATTGTGTGCCTACCCTTATGAAAGACATAAATGGAGTATTGGAAGTCTTTCCACTCCGTGAAGGAAACCGAATGTAGTAGTAAGAATAACTCTAAATCTGGTCCATGAAAGTGTGACATAAGTATATAAAATGAGTGCCAAGGAGCTTAAGATAATGCCACGAGTGTGGAACTGTCAGAGTGTGAAAGAGGAACATCCGCTGAAAGGATGCACAAGTGAAGTGAAGGAAAAGTAACAACCCCCACAACAGAAAGAGGATCCACAAGCAAGGGCAGATCAATGATGATCTCCAAAAAAATTTAAGTGATAAGAGTCTCAGAAGGGGCACTCCCAATAAAGGAGATGAAGGAATCCTTTGAAACACCTATGGAAGGATGAGGACCTCCCTATAATGCACCATAAGTAGGTAATGCGAAAAGATGACGAAGGTCTGGAAAATACTCATCCTAAGGAGGGGGCTCAACAAATAGAAGAGCATTATTTGACAGCTATGAATCATCACATGAAGGAGGAGGAGTGAAAAGAGCCTCACACACTACAATTGGAAAGGAGGAAGACTTAATGATGGTATGAGGATGGGAACAAGATTGTCTGATGTCTGATGAGAAGGGAGGAGTATCAACATAATCTAGAATAGGGTCGAGAGGAGGAGAGGAATCCTCAGTAGTAATCTCATCATTATAACTAGAAGTACAATCCTTGTCATCAAATATGGAAACAAGAAATTATGTGTCAGCATAACGGTCATCACATGAAGAAGAAGAGGAGACAAATGTATCAGTAGATGTAGTATCGGTAGTATCAAAAGGGTCTCCAAATAAGGACTTAAAGATGCTCCAGATGGTGTGAGGAGGACCTGAGTCTGCCACACGAAGGTGGTTATGTCTAGAGACATGCAACATCAAGTGACCAACATATGTTCACATGTGTTGAGATAGTCCTCATGACGATAAGGATCAATGGGTGTAGGAATTGGCCCATGTAGAAAGGGAGTAAGGCCCTCGTAGGAAAAGTAGTGTTCTATAGAAGAATGTCATGATGTATAGTTATCTCTACCAAGAATAAGTGGAGGAGGATGTAAAGTGATCCTACAATGCTCAAGTATAGAAATAACATCCTCTATGGTGCTTCTGAAATAAGTGCAAGGTGCACGAAAAGAGGGTGTGTAGATACAATCAAGGTTGCAAGACGTCAGACTCAGTCGAGAATGCGTCTACATGTAATACATCACCCAAGAACAATGATACCCCCATGTTTGTTGCACTTTATAAGTAGTGCATGATTACAATAAGGTGCATTCATGCGATGTGGGACAATTGACCACTAACTTTGCAGTAGGAGACAAATTACACAACAATGGAGGCCACAATAAGTCCTAGTCGGAAGCATAGGAATGACACATAATCAATCACAAAAAGTGTAAGAACAATATAGGTATAAACACTACTCAGTGTGAGAGAAGACATCTCGCATCATAAAAAAGGGGCTCTCTTACTGCAAAGTTGTGGTGGACACACTCACTAGCTGCACGCAAAAAGGAGCATTACAATTGGCAAGCTAGAAAAAAGGGCCAACAAATCCCAATAACCCTATAAAGAGGTCCGGAAATTAAGATATTCTCCCTCCATAAATGACAAATTTATTAATTTTTCCATTAATTAAGCTTAATAAATGTTGAAAAAAGGAAAAAATTACAAAAAAAAGGATTAAGGGGCGATCCAAGCTCAAGGGCAAGCTAAAGGGGCAACTCAATGGGCGGGATGAATGGGGGGGCTCGGGTGAGCTGACAAAGCTGGCTTAGTGAGGTTGAAAGTGGGCTCGATGGAGCTGTGGGTGAGATCTTCGGTGAGCTATGTACCGAGTTAGTGAGGTCAGACGGAGCCGTTAAACGACGAGTGGAGGGTTGATCGCTAGGTCCAGAGTAATGCGGCGAGTCTGAGTGCCAAATAGAGGAGACTATGAATGCCATTTAGAGAGCACTTGGAGTGTAACCATTGAGCTGGTGGGTTGTGCAGGTAATGACCATGTTAGGCGGTGTCAGAGTCGGGCACAAGTTAACTTGCGACGTTGATGATGAAGTAGTGAACATACGAGGAGGTCAGGTTAAATGCAGTTGGAACCTAGGAAAGAAGGAAAACATTACATGAACAAAGGACATGTTGAGGTAAACCAGACAAGTAGGAGCATAGTGAACCAATGAGTAGTAGTGTTTGTGGGGTCTCAACAATGAGGAGCTAGGGTGATCCAACCGATGGAGGGGCCGAGATTAAACCAATGTAGGACGTCGAAGGGAAGCAAATAAGGATGGAAAAACACATGGGGTAGATGCAAAAGCTAGTAAAACAACCAAGTGCAGGTGACAAGGTGGGTGTAGAGGTCACAATCTAGGAGCTCGGGGGGATGGTGTAGAGAGGTTGACAAAAAAATGTCAAGAAAACAAGCTGCGAAGACAATCGAGACAGGGCCAAGTAACATGGAGTGTGTAGAGGAGAGGATCTACGAATGATCAAAGACCAATGAAATAACCTGATGTAAAGCATGTGGATTGTGTAATTTGAGTTGAACATGGTGAGCAAGGAAAGTTGGGCATGAATTAGGCCAGAAAAACACCTTCACCACTGAAACTCGGAAAAATAGTAGCTCTTAAAACATTAGATTTGCAACCTATAAATTGAAAAAAACACTCCAGAATTACATGCAAGGTTGATAAACCCTGGAAAACTATAAAACATGATCCAAGCACCTCAAACAAGATTTAAACCCAAAATAACATTGAACCAATGCAATTAGAGTACAAATGGAATGTCCATTATGACACTTACACACGAAACCATGAGAATGCAAACCGAGAGTAGTAGGGAAATGTTGATCCAGTGAGTAGTGCAGATCCCAACAATGTGCACTATGATACCATGACCAAGAAAGTAAAAATGCAACAACGTGAGGAATTATGGGATAATGTGAACATCAACCGAGTTACAATCCGACAATGTGACGAGGTTCCATGGGGGAGTAAATATCAACCATGAAATGTACGTGAAATTAAATGAAAGGTTATCATCACAATGTCCTCCCATAGATCTGAAGAAGGTAAGGGGTATAAATAGGGGTGTTGTGTAACCCTAGTGCAAGTAATCATGCCTCCTCAAGTGAAGAAGGGGAGTTAGATTTCAGAAACAGAAGTAACTTCCATATAACGCATTGGCGCACACTGACACATATTAAGTACATGAGTATGTCATAACCACTATGAAATATAAGACCCATGACCTCACCTAAGTGAGATGACTCACCATGTGATGTGGAAAATGCACACGCCAACAAGGTAGACCAATGAAGGCCGATGTTGAAGCGTTTGGCTAATGTTTTAACAATTTTATTTATGAATGAATTACCATTATCAATAACAAGAGATGATGTAATGCCAAAGTGAAAAATAAGGTGGTTGAATATGAATTTAGAGATATTATTACCAGCGACATACTTGAGAGCCATGACCTCTACCCATTTGATAAAATACTATGTGACAATGATAATGAACTTGTGGCCAAAAGATGAAAAGGGGTTGATTTTTCCTACAAGGATGAACCCCATCAAGAGAAAGGCCAAGGTGTAGTAATTGGTTGTAAGGCTTGAGAAGGTGCATGAATGAGACTCCCATGTGTTTGGAAAACCGTAAATTTTTTGACAAAGTTGCATGTATCAGACGCCATAGTGGGCCAATAGTAACCGATGCATAAGATCTTTTTTTCTAAAACGATGTCGCTTGTATATGCTCCACAAATACAAACATGTACCTCTTCTAGGGTTTTACATACTTAATCTTGGTTGAGACAACTTAATATAGTCCCATCATAGCATCTTCGATAAAGGGTATCAATAAGTATGGTATAGCGTGAAGCACATTGTGCTAAGTATCGTTTATTATAAGATTTCACGTTTTTGGGATACTTCTGATCATGAATGAAAGTATAAATGTCATGATACCAAGGATTGTTAGGACCAACTATTTCATAGACCATGGTTAACTTAGGAAAATCATAGGCCAGAACCAGAATATGTTCAATAAGAAAATTTGTATGTGTTTGATGGGAATTGAACTCAAGAAGTGATCTGATAGTCACTATAACATATGCTAATTTGTTTTGAATCCGAGGAAGTTTTTCAAATGTGATCAAATAAAAATAAACTCGAAGGCTATCCACCATGAGTTTGTAAGGGATGAGCTTTTCATCTTTACCTAGTATTCATTTATGACTTTTTTGATGATCAGAAGTGAATCACCAAACACTGCCGTCTCTTTTAGGTTTCATGATATAGCCAATTTCAGACCAGCTATGAGGGCATCATATTTTATAATATTATTTGTGTAGAGGAAGGCCAAGAAAAAATATTTTGGAATAACATTACCATTTGATGTGATGAGTAATACCATCAAAATATAAAGTCCAAGAAGGCATTATATCCACGTACAAAAGCTCTTCATCTGGAAATTTGAAATGAAGAGGTTCTAATCCTGGTAGAGGTACAATAAGAAGTTGATCTACAAGAGTTTTTCCTTTGATTTCCTTTTCAATAACAAACTCAATATCAAACTCACTAAGGAGAATGACCCATCTTGACATTCGACCTATAAGAATGGGTATAAATAGTAGATATTTGAGAGGATTTACTTTTGCAATGAGTTTGGTTGTGTGATTGAGCAAATAGTGTTATAGTTTGTGAAATGTGAAAGCTATGAATAAACACACTTTCTTAACATATGAATATTTTAGCTCGTGATCAATAAATGTTCTACTGAGATAGTATAGTGCTTACTCTTGCCCTTGATATGCTAACAATGCTCCTATTGCATATTCTAATGTAGATGTGTAAAGAAGCATTGGTTCATCTGATATCGGTGGCATGAAAACTGGTGGACTTGATAGATACTCTTTTAACTTAACAAAAGAATCTTGACAATATTGGCTCTACTGAAAATCTACATCTTTTTTCAGTAATTGATTGAAGTGATGACGCTTATATTTCAGATTTGAAATGAGCCTTTTAATTGACTGGATCTTTCCTGGAAGACCTCGTAGTTGCCTGAGATTTTTGGGAGGAGGAATTTCCATGATATCTTTGACCAAGTTACAAGTTCTACTTTTATGCCTCTCCATGAAAAAATAAATCCAAGTAATTGTCCTGATGTTATGTCGAGCACACATTTCTTCAAATGAAGTCTAACTTTGGATTTTCACAATATTTCAAAGATACGTCACAATACAACCAGATGATCCACTCATGTTTTAGACTTTGATAGGATGTCATCTACATAGTATTCCATGATATCATGTAGCATATCATGAATGATGACTTTCATCGCTCTATGATATGTAGCACATGCATTTTTAAGGCCAAAAGGCATAACCTTGTAACAAAATGTGCCCTATGGTGTAGTGAATATTGTTTTATGTTGATATTCTTCAACAATCTGAATTTGATTATAGCCTAAAAATTCATCCATGAGGGAAAGCATTTCATGACCTATTGTTAAATTCGTGACCATATCAATGTTTAGTAAAGGGAAGTCATCTTTTGGACATACCTTATTGATATCACGAAAATATGTACATATTTTGATGCCTAGAGTTTTCTTCTCCACATGTACTATGTTTAAAATCCATGTAGAATAGTTTATTGGTCGAATGAATCCCGCTTCCAAATATTTTTGAAGTTTGAATTTCACAAACAATGCAACTTTGGGATGTATTTTACACAATTTTTGCTTGACAAGTTTTACATCCGGATGTACCGCGAGGTAGTGTATTACAAGAGATGGACCTAATCCCAACATATCTTTGTAGGTCCATAAAAAATATCTTGAAATTCCACAAAAGTGTTGTGAACTCTGATTTTTCTTTATTTTATAAACTTGCTTCAAGTTGTAAAATCTTCGTTTGCTCTGGTGTACCAATGTTAATGTCTATTGTTTTTTCCACCAACATTTTAGATGCATCTCTTTCTAAAAAGGATGTCGTTGGTTCATGTATGTATTCAGTTGAAGATGAATGACAGTCCCCTCTCTCTAGTGCCTCAGAAAGGTTTTCACTAGGATATGTGTCCCTTTTCATTTTATTATTTTTCACTATTTTGATTTTTTGTTTCTCCAATAGGGCCTCAACGAGGTTTTCACTATTGGAGATATTATTTTCTACTTTTGCTTGGATTTTGTCTTTTTTCGGACTAGGGTACTCTATTTCCTCACATAAAACAAGAAGATGCATCAAATTTAATATTGAATCCCTTCATATGATTAGAAATGGGGATGAGATCCTAAGTCCCAAGAAACTCTTCAATGGCCTCATCATTTTGAAAGGGGTCCATGGAGACATGATTTAGATAATCCTAACTCATGAGGGTAGGATAAACAAGTTGGAAGTCAATGGTATTTATGGAGAGGTTTTTAATTAAAAAAAAAATTCGACAAGGTTATCAAAGAGGCCATTTGTGGAATCCGTCTCATCATTGGAGTCAATGTCCTCACCACTAGTCAAGACATCAAGTACTATCAATGAATTTTCAAAGGTACAAAAACCAAGACCATATTGATAAATATTTTCTATGTAAGATATTGGATTAAGACATCCTTGTTTGTTTTTCCCAAGTCCTTTACCTTTCCATTGCATATTTTTCATGATTTTGTGCACTTTAGTATATTTGGATGATTCATAACAAGAAGAAAATCCATCATCATAAAGCCAAGATCCTAAAGAAATCAAACTGTATTCTTCATCAAGATACCCAAACCTTTTCCATACATACTTACCAAGATTATAGATAGGAGAAACTTTGATATGAGGAGCATTGGATTGACCATAACTATATGGGGATAACGGTAGGTTACCAATATGTAGGGCATTTTGGATTTTGTACTCTCCAAGACCTTTGTCTATAATTTTCAACGTATATGGGGTCGAAGAAGTGGATGGTTGGAGTTTCATCAAAACCTCAAGGCATATTCGGGTTTTATCTGTGAATGGGATAAGGTGGGGAGATGAGGATTTATCCTCAGAAGGAAAATAGTTTACATGCATATGTCTTCCTTCTAAGAGTTTGTTATACTCAAAATGTTTAACATCTGCATGTAACATGGATTGTTTGTCATCATATGGGAATTTGATGCACTGATGGTATGTAGAAGAAATGTCTTGCATGACACGAATCCTTAGGTGGCTGAGGAGAATATTATAGGAGGTTACTACATCCACAACATGACAAAACATTTCCAAAGTTTGGGGTACAACTTTTATTGCTAAAGAGATAGTACCTATAGATTATCTTTCACTATTTTCATAACCACTGAAGATAATGATATTAGTTCCTATAATTTACTTAGTGTATCTTATACATCTCAACAATTTCATGGAGTAGACATTTAATGCAACTCCATTTTCTATAAGCACACGTTTGATATTATGATGTGTGATGATTTCTTCTATGTATAAGGAATTATTATTGGTAATGTTGGGGTTCAAGAGGTCATGAGGACCAAACGACAAAATGGGATTATTGGATGATAAATTTGCAAAGAGGGCCTGAAATTGTTGAGAGTTAATATCCTTAGGAACACGCACCACATGGAGTGCATGAGTAAGGATACTTTGAAGTATGGGAGATGTCTTGAGAAATTCCATGAGAGAAATTTGTAGTGGTCTTCTCTAATTGTTTGATTATATCGTAGGAATCAGATGAATACTTTTCATTTGAGGATTGTGCATTTGTAGTGGACTTAGGATTAGACAATTGTTGCGGCGTTGTGGACGTAAAAATTTATTTTGCAATATGTACCCAAACATATTTTTGTCTCGCTGTTATGACACAAGTAGGAGTGTTAAATTTGATAGTGGTTACCATTTCTAATGTATGATCTAACAACGAAATGATATAATCAAACACGACATTATTTGATGTTTGACCCTTGTCTTTTGCATTAGTGTTTCTACCGTGATTAAGGAATGGGTCTTGGAAGACCTGTCATTTCTCATTTTGTGTCTTGTTATTAGATTGTCCTTCTATTTTGATGCCTCCATTATCAATTAAGTCTTGTATATAGTGGTGTAGTCTTACACAACAATCCATAGGATGTATGCATTTTCTTTATACTGTGTGGATTTAGGTTTTCCTTCTTCAAAAGGATGTGTGAATGGGTATGTTACCATTTTAGTTCTTACTAGTTGATGGAGGACACTTGAAAGGATTTCTCTAAGAGGTGTAATTTTTCATATTTTTACCTCACGTGGAGTAATTTATTTTCTAGAAAAGATTAAAGGTTGTTTAGGATTTTCAATTTTACCATATTATTAATGAATTGGATTTTTTACATTTTAGACATGACAAGAATCAGTAATTATGTCATTAACAACATTTCAAGTCCAATTGATAAATTTAGATTTATCATGATTTTGATTATTATTGTTTTTGTTGTGATTATTAGGTTGATCTTTGGAAGGTGTCTTCATTAGGCCCTTCGCGATAATATCCCTCTCAATATGTTGCCTTTTTTCTATTATTAATTTGAATTTAGTCAAAAAATGCATTTGCATTTAAAAACATGGTTATGAATTTATATTTGGAATGAAGATGCTAAATAATTATTTTTTGGGTATAGAGCAAGGGAATCGACTTACGATTCCTCGCTATTGTTGAAGAAATGACGCAAAAGTTTCATTATTCCTTTACTTTGTGTTATAAAGGTCCATCATTATATTTTTAGAATCTAGATTGAATGAAAAATGTTTGAAAAATTTCACAGAAAGGTCTGCGAATGTTGTGATTGATCCCTTTGGAAGGTGTAAGAACCAATCCAAATCTTGCCCTCCTAAGCTTTTAAGGAATATGAGGAAGAGAAATATGTCATTGCATGTCACTTCTTGACATGCCATGAATATGTTCTCTTGGATCATGTTTTCCCTTGTATTTAGCAAATGTGGGTGTTTCAAAGGATTTAGGGAAAGGTACACGCAACATGTCCCTATCAAATGGGTAAGGACATAGTTCATCAAAATTTAAAAAAATTGCATGCTTTTGAAGTCCTATTAAAGTTTCTTTCATACTCTTCCACTCTTGTGTGAATGGGGAGTTGGCTTGAGGAATGTCTATGGTTACATCATTTTCATGCATTAATTTACGTTCTTCTTCTTTTTTAGGATTTTCATTGTTTGTGAGTTGGCATGTTAACTCTTCAATTTTAGCCATCAAGTATTCTTTTAATGAATCATATGTAGTGGTTGACTTTGCATTTGTACTAGACTCAAGTTTGTTTATTAATTCTTTTAAGTGTTCATACCTGAATTCTAAGGGTAGCTTTACCCCCATTTCTAAGAAGTAAAGTAGATATTGGTTTTTTTTTTGCATCATGAGATGATAAATAGCTACTTTTTCATCTTTTGATAGTTCGGGTTGTTTTCCAATGTCTTCGTTTTCAAAAGTGCTGTGACAAAAAGGGTTGAATCCGTCATACTCTTCATGGACATGATTACTTTTAATACAGATAAACACCATTATTTTATAGGTAAATGCCTAAGCAAATAGTGATTTTGAGATTTTTAAAAAAAATTAACAAATTTTGAGCTAAAAAGATGGATAAGAGTGAATATTTTAGCTTTCTTTGATAGGATCAAAACGTAATTTTAAGATTGGAAATTGTTTTGATCAAATTGGATTTAGATTTACTTAATATGTGAATAAAGTGAATATCCAATGTATAAAGTTTGGATGTTGGGTTGATTTGTTTAATAAGTGAATAAGGTGAATATTCAACATATAAGATTTTGGATTTGATTCTTGATTTGATCTTGATTGAGTTCAGTTTTGATGTAGTTAACACATGGATACAGTGAATAGTCAATGTATAAAGGGGTTTGATTGGATCAAATGTGCTTAAATAATGAATAAAGTGAATATCCAATGACAAAGACTTAAATTCGTGATTTGATTGGATTTTTCTTAACTCTAATATTTTTGGAGAAATCAAAGACTAACGCTAAGAATGGTTGGATTCAATTTTGACAAGTTTGTTTAAAAAGATGGAATTAGTTGGTCCCAATATGTTAGGCTTCTAAGGGGGTAGGGATATTCTCTCACCAATGTTGTCTGAATGAGTACACACACTAGAAAACTTCTTGTTACAGACTATACCCCTCAATCAATTAAGAATGGGGCCGTCACTATAGACAACTTATGATTTTCCTCATAGATAATACTAGTCAATCAAGGAATGAGGCACTACCCGTTTTGTTGGAAGGTCCTCTCAATATGCCAAGTACTTTGGGGTTCCTGTGGTACACTTCATAATGGGTTTTAGGGCTATGCCCAAGTATTTCCCACAGTTAAGAGAATGGGTGTTAACCCTTATCTGAACTTGCAATGACAATGTGTTTTTAGATTATTTTAATATTTTTTAATAATTTGCAATGGTATTTGGCCAAGGGAACCTGTATGAAAAAATTTCAATAGTTTGTCACTCGATTTTATTGAAGAATTTTTATAGTTTTGCAATGGTCCTACACACAAATGATTAGTAATTTTCTTGCATATAAAACATGATGTAAAACAAAAAAATAAACTTCACTCGTTTATGATTCTACTGATCACCCAAGAGGATGCAAGAGAAGAGCATTCATAGTTTGTTTAATTAGATTAAATAATGCAAAGTTTAGAAGCAAAACCAATCCTTAAATATTGTTTTCATGAAAACTTTTAGAAAATAGTTAGAAAAATAGTGCTTAGATAGTAAATAGAAGTTAGCTAACACGTTGCAAAATAATAAAAAAGAACAAAATAAAAAGATAGAATGCTAGTGCGTGAAATTGAGTGCACTAGTGTGACAAAAAAATTTCTTGGATCAGAGCTAGTTATAGTAGCACAAGTTTGAATATGATAGTGCATAGAACTTGTTGATGCACAAAAAATGAAGGAAAATGACTATTTTTTGGGATTTCTCTTTGTTTACTCCACCAAATGTCTTGAAATTTTGTTAGTAGGCCTCAAATAAGACAAAAAAAATGAAAAATAAGTTATATTGACAAAAAAATGAATTAGAAATAATAAAAAATGTGTGGTTGTCCCACTGGGTGTGTCATAATGTATACAAGGAAAACTAAAACAAATGAAACAAACAAACAAATAAAAAACAATGCAAACCTTTCTTCAAGTTCTCTTGCAACCTTGGATGAGATGGATGAAGTGTGGAATACAATACCACACTTATTTAATCTCTTTGAATGATTTGGGCATGCATGCTCAAAACTTGGTTCCAAATGGGACAAGGATGTGCTACGAGCAATTAATGATCAAATGGGAAACCTCACGACATGAAAATTCTAATGAAAAATTATCAAAGTAATGTTGCAAATTCGTAAAGCTTCCAATAGATGAGTTGTGAAGGAAAAAACCTCCTATTTATAGTTGAAGGAGAGGTCATGGATTGTGGATCAAACTTTGTATGAGTTAATGGTAAATGAATGCAGTTTCCCAATTTAGCAAGTTGATTTGGTTTTTGTAGTTGGCTAGTTTGAATAAGAATTAAAGGGGTAATGAATTTGAATAGTTGGCTCTTAAATTATTCAATTGTACGTGCAATTTTGCTTCCACCTTTGTAGGATTCTAGAACTTGAGTGGAGTGAGCTAGTGAAGTGGAGTTGAGTGGATAAATATATTTTATTCTATTTAAATAGACAATTAAATTAGATAAGGTGTGTAATTGTATGGTTAATACATGATAGAATTGATTAAATTGATTCTAATGAGATGTGAGTGAATTCTAATGGAAAGTGGGAGGATAATGGTCTAGAATGCATTCTAGGAATGATTTGGCACATTGTGTAGGTGATAGAGATGATTAGGAATAGACCTATGTATTTTTAGCTGTCTACAATCGAACACCATTTTGGCTCGCTCCTCATCTAGTCCACCAGAGTACATATCTTATATGTGGCAATCTGCTTTAACACTGATCATCCACTTTAGGAGCTTGTGGAAAGTTTTCATCTTCTTGGTTAAGTTATCAAGGAATTTTTGATATTGGATGTACCTCCTGATAGAATTATAAGTAAAGGATCTTGTAGGCATATACTCCTTAAATTACCCCATGATTGCCTTAGTACTATTAGGATTTCCTTTATCATTGTTGAAAGTACAAGGGATTTTTCAATCATCTCCTCGAGGTCGTGTATGGTGTCAATCCCTTCATTCTTTGATTCTTTCAACTTATCTATACACTCCTCGAGGATTTGAATCTTGAATTTTGTAGCTCTTGGAAGCTTAGTTTGATCTACTCCCTGCTCTTCATTGATAAAATCTACTTGGATCAGAGTATTTATATCAAGTCTTTAGAAATCCTCAATTTTGGGTAAACATTGGCTGAGCAGGTTCACCTTAGTATGATATTTGTCAAGGATATTCCTTGAAATATCTACTTCATTAATAATCTCCTCACGAACTTTCATCACTTTTGTAAACACATGGTGAGACTGTGTGATTAGCTTCTTATCCCGTTCATTTGTTCCCCTTTCCACGCATCCTATCTCTTCTTCATCTTTTAGAGAGACTATTTTAGTTATCTGAATCTGAGATGGAAGACTGGATAGATTTAACTATCTTTTGAAAAATGTCCATGAGTTGATCCACCCTCTTCCTTAGATGTTCATTTGTGGCTTGATCCTTAATCATTTTATCATATATTCTGCCAATCAAAGTTTGGAATTCCTCTTTGGAAACCTCTCTCATAACCTTACCTAGGATAACCTTGGAGACTTGGTAGTCCTGTGCAAATGTTTCTTTTTCATTCTTATTCATTGGGGGCACAAAAATATCAATGAACCTTTCTCCTTTCTCATCAGTGAAAACCCTCAAAACTACCTTGGTTTCTTCACTACTCATGAATGGGTTGGCTTGAGATCCAAGATGATGAAATTAGTGGCCTCAGACTGTGCTACCATATTTTATTCTTCTGAGTCATCTTCCCCAACTATTTAGGTATTATGGGACTTCCTTAGGTAAGTGTGAATTGTTGTTCTTGATTTAGCCTTGAGAGTGAAATAGGTATTTGCACCATAGTGGATGAAACAATTATTTGGGTTGTCATGGGCATGTTTACATTCACTAAGGAAAGTGATGAGGAAGGGGTGATAGGAGGGGAGCTTGTTACAAGTAATAAAGGTATAATAGATTATCTAGGAAGAGAAGATGGAGGATGGGGAACAACAAATGACCTTGGAGGAGAAGTGGATAAAACAATTGATCTTAAAGGGGAAGGTGGAGGAGTGGGAATCTAAGGAGGAGGAGAAGCATGATTGGGTGAAGATGGAGGTGGTTTACATTGAGTTGGAGGAATATCCACAATGGAGGTATCATTGACCAAAAATAGTTTTGATATGTTTGGAATGATCGACGGATATTGCAAGACCAAAACTATAATCTTCGTGGAATCTTTTGGACGTTTAGAAGTACTTTTCTCACCATTTTGTGATCCTTTATACATGAATTTTAACTTTGGTGTTGTGGTAGTCCTCGATGAAGTCTCACCATTTTCTCCTCTATATTCCTTTTTGATTGTTTTAGAGGGTTCACCTGCAGATCCTTTAGGATTGGTCAACCATATTTATTACATGTTGACTCCTTTTGTATGAAGCCACTTTACTATCCTTATAATTACTACTTTGGTCCATTATTCGATAGTGGTGGACTCTTCCTTTGACCAATAAACTCTTGGTAGTGGTTGAAACTTGATCTATTATTGTTCATATGCAGGGTCAACAAACGTTTCCATCATCAGTCAGACCTGTAAGGATGTCTTCCTTGTTGAAGTCTCTAATTTTGTCGAGTGACATACAAGTTCAATCTCTTTTATGAACTTCTTCATCATCACCATTAACCTAGAAGTCCTTGTACTAAGGAATGTGAGCATGAGAAAATATCAAGGCATGATTCATTATTCCACTGAGATCAAAGGATAGCCTAGTGGAAAAAAAACTCATGTTTTAGTGATTTTGGCATCCATGTTATTTCCCTTGATAAAAGAAAGATAAGAATACCTTCATCTGGTGATCAAAAAATGCACCCTCACCTTGTGCTTATTAAAAAGGTATTTGTGCACCTCTACCAATTGCCACACAAGATCCAATAATGTTACTTTGTCATTTAAAAAATTGGGTAATATATAAGGTGCACATGTGAATCCATCTACCTTTACGTATGATAAGGTAGGGAACTAGATGAAGAATCCTCCCTAGTTTGTTATGTTTGTGGATGATTCAATTAAGAAATGAGAGGATGTAAAAACTAGATCCACCATACCAATGACATAGTAGAAGAAAGTGTCATTAACACGACGAAAATTTCAAACGTGGGCTTCCAAGGTCTGTTATGGATAAAATTCACACACCTTCATGGAGCTCAAATGAACTAATTTGGTCAAACCTATAGAATTTTTATATGCGTGTGGGGCATATTTGAGGTATTAAGTAATATAAAACCTATATGTGTTTTGTACCTCAATAAGATGCTTGCGAATTCACTCATTCATCAATTTAACCTTGTTAATATGTGGTTTATTATTCATAAGAATATGAATGTATTGAAACATCCATTCATAAAAGTCTCTTGTAGTAGGACTGCCTACTACCCTATTAAACAAAGTAATGATGTCATTGATTTCTTGCTTGAAATCAAATCTGGGCGATATTTTTTGGTATTCTTAAGGGGGAACCTTTAATTTTCTCCAACCAATACATGTTTATTATCTTTTTGCATGATGTATCATTTTTATTACATAAACATTGAGTAAATGCATGAGTGATATCAACACATGGCTCAAAATATGGAATCTTCAACATATTTTTTATGTAGTTTACATATATCCTAAAGAGATATTCTCCATCAACTTTCTTCACCAACTTGATGGTCTTATGATAATAACTTGACAATTCAAGTAAAAAATTTGAATATTGGGCACATATAAGGAAAATAGTTGCTAGAGTAATGTTGTGGTCATATATCCTTGTACCCAATCTGATGTGTAATCATCCTTTATTCGGGACAAGAAATCTTGTGGGTCAATGTGTCTAACATCGATGTATGTGATTTTATCTATATTGGACTCCAAGTTAGATGGGGGAGTGAATCCTTGAAATTGATACTTCATTTAATTTTTACCTTTTGATGCCTCAGAATTTTGAAAAATTTAGAGAGAAATAATTGAAAATGGTCTTGAGAAGAAATCATGATTTTTCACCTTCTAAAACAAGCTTGAAACTCCATTTTTTATTGATTTGGGATTTTAGAGATGTCTAACATGCCAAAAATTTTGGACGCCTTTGAGTCAAGATTTTGAAGATTCCCAATAGGTTAAAGATTCTAATTTCCTTTGAGTTGGCCTTTTAGAAATGTTTGATAGGCTAAAATTTTTGATTGCCTTTGAGTCATGTTTTTGGAAATGTTCAATAGGGCAAAAAGTCTTATTGACCATGAGTCGGGATTTTAAAGATGTACGATAGGAAAAAAAGCATGATCTCCTTTGAGTTAGGATTTTGATCAAGCCTTTAGGGGTGAGAAGCACAAGATTCTAAAAACTGGTACAAATTTTTAGTAGAATAAACAATAATAATCTCCATATATTCACTCACTCAATACACGACTAATATATAGCCATTTACATAGCTAAACAACCTCATAGAAAATTGGGAGGTGTTATAACAATTAACTCAGAATATTATTCACGGGTATAACAATCCAACTAACAACATAACACAAAGACTCACATGTGCAACACTATATAAAATAATTTCTAACATTCCCCCCTTAGTGCGAACATGGGGAAAATATGCCTGTGTACTGCAACATGTTGCTAGGCAGCCTACTCATGATTTGGATGGTTTCAAGGAAAATACCAACAAGCTCTGGATGGCTTTCCCAGTGGTGTACCAATAACCACAACTATAGATAGTTTTCCCATTGGATTACTAATAACCACAACTATAGATGGTTTTCCAGTGGATTACCAACAACCAAAATATCATGATGTTGCGGTACATTGCTCAGCTCTCATCATTATCTCATTTCAGGGAATAACATAGGAAAATCTGTTGAATTTTATTGGTCATACACACAAACTGAAAACTAGATTATGGGAATGGAACATTGGATCATGTTCCCCCCCACAATGTGAAATTTCCACTTATTCTAAATAGGAACATTGTAAACCATTGGAACACACCACACACAAACTGCTAAGAATCTGAAGCATCAAATACATGAAAGAAAAATACACACCACAAAATGCCACGACAACCTTCGTGCGACCCCATTGTTGGTGACTAATCGAGAGGTTGTTGATTGACCTCCAACCTCCGTGTGCCTCTGTCCTCTATGCCAGTGTCTTCTTTAGAAAAGGATATCATCAGACACATATCTACATTCAACTTTTGTGCATGTTCATCTTCTCCTAATGAATCTTCATCAGTGGCTACATTGGCTTCATTTGTAAACTTCCCATTGAGTATATCTCTATCCTTTATTTTTGCAGAATCTCATACTATGTCTTTTATTCATGTAGTAGAAACATTCCACTTCACTTTCCTTTTTAGTAAAGGTTCTATGTTTCCTTTTTGTATACATGGATTTTTCCTCTTCTACATCTTCTTTAGTTCTCTTCTCTTCAGATAGAGGAGCTGAAATCATGTCTTCAAGATTTTTGGAAGGGATATGTTCAAGAGTAAAAACTACATTGTTGTATTTGGGAGGCAAATTACTCAATAATATTGCTTTTGCATCCTCATCATCAATAAGAGCATTAACTTCTGCTAATTTTCTAGTTAGTGATATGAAATCATTAATGTGACTAGACACGGTGACTTCATCATCCATTTTGAATCTAAACAATTGACTTTTAAAAGAAAATTTTGTGTTTACCACTTTTGAACCAAATAGTTTGCTCAGAGTATCCCACATTTCCTTTTATGTTTTCTCCAGATCAACATAGTGTAATTCAAAATCTAAAAGGGCAAGGTCGATAATGGCTTTGGCTTTATCATCCCTCGTTTCCCATTATACCAATTTGGTTGGATTTGAAGGTGTTATTTCTTTTCCATATACTAACCTCCATAGATCTTTTTTGATCAACTGCATCTAGATACAAATGATGCGGCCGGTTGGAAAGATTTTATGAATTCGATGTGTGTTGACAGCCAAATAATGAATTTGGAATTCATGAACCTTCCATGTAGATCACAATCTGATCATGAATTTGCAGACCTCCTTCCATAAAACTAAATACACATAGTCGCATAACAATCCAAACTAATGGTGACTGGCAAGTGGCGATAGAGATCCGCTCTCTTATTTCTCATGCTACGAACCAGGCACAATTTGTTGACCGCATTGTAGATCACGTGATATCTCCAGCTTGCTTTTAATTTAATGTGTTATTCGAAGGGCCACTAATTGAAGTGTGTACAAGATAACTAATAAATGCAGTGCCGACCTTTAATAGGTGTCCATAAAAGAGCTATTTGACTGTAATGTTCATGCTATACACTTCAACCAACATGCTGAATACTATTGAAAATAATAGTCAAATTTTGTGTGGAGAGCATTTCGTCAGGAAATGGGTGGATGCCATTCTCAAATGTCATGAACCTATGTAATAAAATTTCAGAACTCTGTGTAGCCGAGATAATGTAAGACTCCAATTCCAAACAGGACTGCAAATCTCAATACAAATATTTTTCCATTCTATTGTCTCTCTCAAAACCTAGCTCTAATACCAAATCTAAAAACTGGTACAGAGTTTTAGTAGAATAAACAATAATAATCTCCATATATTCACTCACTCAATACACGGCTAAGATATATCCATTTACATAGCTAAACAACCTCCTAGAAAATTGGAAGGTGTTATAACAATTAACCCAGAATATTATTCACAGTTATAACAATCCAACTAATAACATAACACAAAGACTTACATGTGTAGTACTAATTAAAATAATTCCTAACAAAGATAGACTCCAATATTCTATAGCAAAAAAACTACCTTAAGGGTTGAAAACACTTAATCCTCGTGCATGAGTTCATCCAATCAAACTAAAAATAACCATGTCATGTTTCGAGATATTCCCAAGAGACCAGAGATCAATGGGTGTAGTTGGAAGGTTTCGATCTGAAATGAGTCGAGCATAATTCAAACAAGATGCACCAAGGACCTCGAAATCCATAATTATAGGAGAGAATTGATTTAATGAAATTTAAATCTATGTAAGGATACTTATGATCATATAGATATAACAATAATATATGAGATCTATCTAAATAAGTATAAGTAAAAGTGATAGATAGAGTTTTTAGAATGACTCAACTTGTAACTATAGGTCTAGATTGATTCTGGACTAGAGATTGGTCTGGAAAGGCTAATTCTGGATTGTTTGAGCTCTATTTCAAAAAATGGAATGTGAGGATCTTAAGGACATAAACTCTTGGAATGGGATGGGGCCACATGGACACTTGTGTCTATTCTTGGTGCTGGTATCTAGGGAATAGATTTAGTTTAGGTTCTTTATGTATCGCTTCTTATCACTTTTAGTTCACTATAGGTCACATCATATTCATTGCACTCCTACTTTTTCACACCTGAACCTACAAAACAAACCCTAGTTCCATGCCTAATACTCAAATGCACATTTGATGAATAAATAATATATATGCTTGAGTCAAACTAACCTTAGAAGTCACCCCAATGTGATTGTCATTGTGCATTGCACTTCATTTCAGACTCAATATAGTTATTGTGTGTGTGTGTGTGTGTGTGTGTGTGTGTGTGTGTGTGTGTGTGTGTGTGTGTGTGTGTGTGTGTGTGTGTGTGTGATTGGAATAATGTCCCTTGAGCTAGGTTACCTTAGTGTCAGTGAAACAAAGAAGAATGGGCTACAACTACTTCGTCTCAGTGAAAAATGTGTGGTATGGAATTCAAAATAGACCCCTTATGTAGTGAAGTATGCAGTCCTTGATGTATTGATAGAAAATATTAACTCCTTGTCGATGTATATGGCTCTTGAATGTTTTCCCCCTAATGAGGTTAAATAAGACATGTAAATATATGATTCCTTTGCTATAGTTTCATCATCATCAAGTGAAAGGCTGACCCAGGGTAGTAAACAAAGACATGAAAGATGTAACATCCAAAAATTTAGAAAAAGGGAGGAGGATAAAAGCACCTAGAGGAGAAAGTAGCATTTGAGCGCTCTTAAACCTAATGGTCAGTTTTGTACAGGGTGTCAAAAATATAAAACAATGGATTCAGAGTTGAATAGGATGTCAGCTAGTGTGCAAAATTTTAAGGTGTAAATATAGAAAATATAAGTAATAAAAATAAGAAGGATAAAAGTAATATTAAAGTAAAATAAGTGTTGTTAATGACTAATTATCTTTCTTGGGAATCATACGTATAAATGAAATATTTAGAGGCTATATGCACATAATAAGTGTGTGAATTAGTGATTACAATAAGAGATAAAGTCAAGAATGAGATTCATCAATGAAAAAAACAACGAAAAACCCACACTTATTAAGACACTAAATCACACACTTTGGGTATTTATCTGGTCCTGATCACATACCACTATTCATATGATTCCTAAGCGAGAAAAGTACTAATTGATCATTGTGTTTTGCCTCTTTTCCTACTTTCTACTTTCTCTCTTGATCTTACACATCTTCTTGCCTAGTCTAATTTTCCTTACTTCAACATCTCTCACTCTAGACACCAACACCTAGCCAGGATGTCAATGCCCATGCGCCCCCATCCCCTCTGGGTGACCTCGACCTCTTTATACTTTTCTCACACCTTTTAGGTATTTTCTAGCTGTTGGACATCTTTATTTCTTATTATTCATCCTTTTAGTGATTAATTATGAAATTAAACCAAGGGAATCATATAAATACAATGTTATGTGATCATAATAAAGGAGCAATCACTAAGTATCTACTATCTCCACCTAAGGTTGCATCAAAATGCATTTACAAGAGCATTTAAACATCCATATAACATCCACATAAGGGCAAGGGACTACATTTTTCTGCAAACACTTCATAGGAGGGGAAGTTCATTTTTCCATGCACACATCTATCTACATTTTCTACATCTAGCTAGTATTCACTATCAAGTGCGACTCGCACAAGAGCCACCTAGGGAACAATTCTACACACACGCGCGCAAAAATACATGGAGTCTGAAATGAAGTGCAATGTTTGGATCATAAGTTCACTCATTTGGGTGATTGTCGTGATTAGTCTGACTTCCCATCTGCATCTTTTTTTAAGATTTGATGTGTTTTGGGGTTTTACAAGTGCTCTTTCTTCTTACATGTTGTAGGAAAACAATAACAAAGTACAATGACATATAGGCAATTAAAGGTGACGTCTAACGAATATCTCATGACCCTACGAAATTAGTTTTATGAGGTTCTAAGTAGTCATAGGAACCTAGAGGAGGTTTACAACACCCTAGGCACCCCTGACCTTGTTTAGGAGCCCCAACCTAGGAAAATCTTGCAATCACACAATTTTTTGAGCTTGGGTGTGACACTTCCCTCCTCCTGTTCATTAATTTGTTAGCTCAACACAGTCCAAGATTATTTGCGAACTAGCTAAGTATTTTATCCTTTCATTTACAACCATGGTTTCATATTTAAATTGCTTATTTGCTTGGGTCAAATCTATACTCTAATTGTCTATATCTACGATGTTACATATTTAGATTTAGCATTTATTTATTTAAATATTTGTGTAATCACTTATATTAACTTTGGCCCATAAATATTGGCATGCTTGAAAGGTCCAATCCTAGGGAGTCTTAAATGCTTTGCACAGGAAATCAGGTTATTCCCCTCATCATAAAAGGTGAAAAGTCTAGTTGAGAAGAGTCGGTCTTTTCACCTTATCAGACAAGATAAAATTTTTGATCGAGAAGCTTTAGATTTTTCACATTATCAGACAAGGTGAAATTTTTGATCGAGAAGAGTTAGGCTTTTCACCTTGTGGGACAACGCAAAAAGTTTGACTAGGTGCTAACTTGGTTTCTTTTAGGTACAAAGATGGGTTTTTTGGTAGCTTTCAAATTACGCTTGTCTCAAAATGATTTTTTTCAAAAAAATTGTATGGTTACCATAAAATTTTAGTGAAATTGAAATTTGATGATGATAAGTGGCTTCGACTAGGGATAGACTTTGGTTTTCCTATAAGGTGAGAAAAGTGTGGAGGACCCCCATAATGTCTTAGAAGTATTATCCATTGGGTATGGGGTCAAATTATTTCAAGAGGGAATTCAAAAACATAAGAACAAATGAGAGAAAGGAGAAAATGAAAAAAACATGCAAATGGAAAGGGAAAGACATGAGGAAAGGAAACACACAACAAGAAAGAAAAACTAAAGTTATCATAAGAACATGCACGGGTCATGTTGGTTTACAATTTATAAATAACTAAAGGTTGGAATAACAACATGTGACCTACAACCTTTTCAGGGGACATTCAGATAGACTCAAAAATAACCAAGGGGCTCTCTAAAACTCATTAAAGTGTGTTATTATTCCAAAATAGCAAAGAAAATCAAAAGTAGTGGATATTTACATTGATTATAGTGTACAAATGGTGGATCATGTTAAAAAACTAAAAAGTGGGGAAGGCTAAGGAAGAAAACAAGAATCAAACTGGAACTGAGATCTAACTTCTCTCAATATAGCTTCCTATACTTAATGCAATACACTGATAATGTACTAAGTATATATTTTTCATGTACTTGTGTGCGTGATGGTGTAGGAGTTTGAAGAAAATTTACGAGTACATTTAGTAGTAATACCTCTATGTGAAATGAATTCAAACAATATAATAGAAAAATCACATCCTAATGTAACAATTATAAAATATCTAATTTCCTATAGCAAAATAGATATTATACATTTAACTATAGGAAGGAAATAAGAGAGGTTAGCATCTAAACAAACCAAAATAACTATTTCACACCTTAATGAACTCATCAAATAGAAAATAAATGTCTTACAACAATTACTAAGTTAAGTAAATCACCTCATTTGTTGAAGTTTGAGAAAGAAAAATCTAAATTAACATAGTTTTACATCAAATTGTAGTTGTAAAGTTATGTTAATTCAATTAATTTTTATCTCCTTCCAAAATAGAAAGCAATTTGCCTCCTTGGGAGTAGAACAATATCTCCCTCTCCTCAATTATAACGTACAAAGGTACATATATATATAAATGTTGTTGTCGTATTTACAATATTATGGACAAACAATGATGGTGAAATTAAGAGAAAAACTGAGTATAAAATGACAAATTCCACATTTCTAAGGCCCCCAAAGTTTTTTGAATTATATGGAGAGATAATTACCATGAAATGTTTCCCTTTTGGACTATGAAAATATTCCCATTATATATATATCTTTAAGGTCCTTCTAATGAGTATATTCTTGCCTAAAATAAAGGAAAATGAGGAAATGACAACACTTTGAAGTTCTTTACCCTTCGTAGCCTTAATTTTCCACATCCTTATTACATTGGTCCATGTGTTGTTATGTATTCAACCCCAATTATTCATTAGAATTGTTAACAATCCGTAAATTTTCCAATTCTAATTCATTCCTTAACTAATTTTACTCTTAAGCATTTTCATCAAAAACATATGCTAAGGCATGTGGAGCCTAACTTTCTCCACTTAATCATGGAAACAGTTCCACATATAAACCTTCAATGTGCTCCCTTCTCCTTTAAATGTGGGACCAAACACTAAGGTAAAAAGGATTAATCATTTTAACAAATGGACGTGATGGACAACTCCCAATTACATAACACAAAGACTATAAACATAAAGTTTGTTGAAATAGAGAATTGGAACACTCCAAGAGGGGCCTACAAAGCACAAAATAACTAAGTTATTCTAAATTCAACATTAAGGCAAAACAAATGTTTTAATTCTAAAACATCTTCAAATAGATCAAAGTTTGAAGCATTAATTCGCCAGAGGCGTTTACTTTGAAGAAGGCATCGCTGGAAAGTGTCAAATTCCGGTGGCTTAACTTTACAGGTTGCCGGATTTTAGATATTTTGTAAGTCCTAGATATTTACTATTCTTTGACTCCACATCCTTTAAATGACATTTTAGACTTGGCAATAACCATTCTTTGGTGCCTTTGCTTTTGGGAGTGGCCGGCTTGAGAACATCATGAGTGACTGCGGTGTTAACTCATGGTTCTGTTTTTTATTTTACTTTACTGGCAACCATAGCTGGTCGATAGAAGAACCGACTCTCTAGACCTTTCCCTTCTTTATCTTTACACTGGAATTGTTCTTTGAGTAAAATTATACACATAAAATTCAAGCCCTCTCCGGCGTAACTTGCAACTCATTTGCAATTGCTAGTCATATTATAATTAAGGCATGATGTTTTAACCCAAGACCACTAAGAATTACATTAACTAGTTCATAAAATGTGGGTCCTTATTTCTAAAAGGAACGGGGGTTGTCATTACAAAGGCACTCTCTTACCATAAAGATACTTACAACACTATTCTTTACAATGGTTTTCCTCGCCTGGGGAAGCTCATTAATAGACCTTTATGCTTAATTTGATTCCCCTTCAAAGCATTCACCCTATCTTTCATGTCACATCCCAAATTTTGAGACAAAATATGTTGTTAAATTTCTAGTATTTACAATACTTATATATGTTTTCAATTGGATGGTTTAAGAGCTTAACTTTTGTTTTCTTTTTTGCACATTATAGATTTTACCCTATGGTGATCTATTCAATTGTTATATTCTTCTTATGATGTGAATATAATTTTGTTTTCAAATAAAGAATAAATTGGATTCTTGAAAATGATTTAAATTTCATATGTTAAATCCTTGGGGTTAAATATGAATATGAATATGATATGTAAAAAGAAATGGAATAGTTGAATATAATTTATAGAGATTTTATTTCAAACATTTGATTTTTAAATGTTAACACTAACCAATGCATATGTGTGGTGTTGAGAGTTGATATGTGTAAGAAAATAAATTACCTTCGAGAATGAGGAAGAGTATCATCAGAAAGAGGCAGATAAATAAGGAAATCGATGTGTTTGAGGAATTGTGCAATTAATTGGCCTTAGAATCCTTTTATAGGTTATAAGAGGTATTATTTTGATTATTAGTGGGCATAGAGTTTAAATAAGAAATCCACAAATTTCCTAGCTTAGATTATATTGTAATCATATCAAAATATGACATGATTATAATAAAGATACAGGTTTTTTTTAAAAATAATTTACCAATGCATATTAAGATTCAATATCCATTAAATAAATTGTCTTATTCAAATAGGGTGTTAAATTAATTATAATTCTATAATAATAAAAATACACAAGGGTATTATTAACTAAATATTTTGTGATTGACTTATTCAATAACAAGAGTCACAATGCGACTAGTCCATCTCTTTACGGTGAATTGTTTATTGTTTTGAAGTAAATGACATTAAATTGATTTAAAGTAATTATGTTATAAAGAAGTGTGTATGGGTTGTATAAATATAAAATGATTAGTGTTTGTTGAGTTGTTTTAACTTGGTATTATTATTGCTTTTAAAAAAATAATTAGCATCAAATAGCTTAAATCCACAAAAAATCATATTGCTCTCATAAAAAAGAAATTGCTTCGGAAGTGTTCTATGAAAATAGAACGAATTATGATAGAGTATTGTTTTTTTTAAATATTTAGCATCAAATAGCTTCAAAAGTGAGATGTTAATTTAAATTCACAAAAAAATTATATTGCTCTCCAATTTAAAAAATTGCTTGGGAAGTGTTCCATGAAAATGTCTTTATGGTGAATTGTTTATTGTTTTAATGTAAATGACATTAAATTGATTGAAAGTAATTATGTTATAAAGAAGTGTGTATGAGTTGTATAAATATAAAATGATTAGTGTTTGTTGAATTGTTTTAAAGGTATTATTATTGTTTTTAAAAAGTAATTAGGATCAAATAGCTTAAATCTAGAAAAAAAATGGTCTAAAAAGATGCTTGGGAAGTGTTCCATGAAAATAGAATGAATTATGACATAGTATTGTTTTTTTTTAAATATTTAACACAAAATAGCTTCAAAAGTGAAATGTTAATTTAAAACCACAAATTAATTATATTGTTCTACAAATAAAATTAATTGCTTGAGAAGTGTTCTATGAAAATAAGGAATTTTATGGCTATTTTGTATTTCGAGTTGTTAATTTAAATCAACAAAAAAATTATATTGGTCTCCAATAAAAAAATTGTTTGGGAAGTGTTCTATGGAAATAGGGAAGTGATCCATGAAAATAGGGAAGTGTTCCATGAAAATAGAATGAATTATGACATCATTTTGTTGTATGGGAATAAGGAGAATTAGGAGAAAAATCTATCAACCAATCACATACATGAAAAATAGCATTTGTAAATGAATGCAAATATATATATTGTTTAAAACTATTGCATAGACCATATAAAATAAAAATAGTTGATTGTGATTGGTTGAAAAAATTTAAGTAAAATCGAAGTGCAAAAACCCAATTCTTACATTGTCAATCACTATTGTTTAGTAATAAGTAAATTAAATAACCTCAATTGATTAGTTGAAGTGTAGTTGAACTCAAATCGCTAAAAATGGAAGATTATCACTTGAATATTAATTATTTTCAAACTAACTCTTGGTACTAGAAGAAGTGGAGTTATGAATTAAAAAGGGAACTGGGGGTACACGTTTAAAAAGAAGAAGAAGAGGAAAGGAGAATGATTTTATGTAACAAGAATTGTTGGATAAGAAAAGTGGACACTAGTTTAATGGGAAGCGAGAGTTCAATTAGAATAGGCAAATAACATTAGAAAGAGGTAGTGTATATTTGTCCTTATTGCAATTTCCGTTCATTTGATTTAGATATTAAAGTAAGCAAATATGTAAATGGGATTGGTAATTCAATAAAAATAACTTTAATACTATGTTAACTGGTAATAATTCATTTGATAGTATATCACATTTGATATGAGATTTGTCAACTAGTAATATTATTAGATTAAAAATCCAATCAAGTATTTGGAAAATAAATTATAGATTCATCAAATTATAGAGTTATAAGTTTGCTAGACACCATTTTCTACCCCATAATTCCATCCTAATTTCAATCTCTCTAGTTGGACTGTGTTTTGAGGTATTTTATTCACCATTCAATCTTTCAATGTAGAATATGTTATAACTCAGTCATCATTTAGATGGTCGAGTTAGTTTTTACTATGTGACATAGCTAAATTAATTGCATTGAATAAATTATGATAAATTATGTAGTGTATTTTTACATTATCATTGGGTTCAACCAAAAATTTATTTTCCAGAATAAGAAAAGTCTTTCGCTCCTAGTGCCTTTCCAAAACAACATAGGCCTAAATTGACTAACACTATATATATATATATAGAGAGAGAGAGAGAGAGAGAGAGAGAGAGAGAGAGAGAGAGAGAGAGAGAGAGAGTTTTGGGTCAAATAGATGTGTGATCCTAGAAATTACAGCTTGAAGTCTTGTATAAACAATATAAAGGAAGAAGATTAATCTGTAGGTATTATGGAAATAGTTCATTTAAGGTCTTGTGAATATATTTATTTGAAGCTATTCTGAATTTTATGAAAAAATGACAATTACATCCTTGAATAAATTCAATCTTCCACTTACAGTAAGTGTAGGCACCTATGGATATGAAAAATTGCATATCATATGATTAAAAACATTTAGCTTATTTACACATAAATTCATCAATTAACGGCTGAGAACTTTTTTAATCTGACTTAAAATATTCCTCTCGTTTCTTTTCTTACTATAAATTACAAATTGTATTTATACCAATACTTGTGGAATTGGTCTTACATGCAACATACTCTTGAATGTAAATTGTATTTTTTCTTTTACAAGAAATCCTTGCTTGTAAAATAATATAGTTTCCATTTTTTCTAGCTTAGATTTTTGGTTACCTTAGTATCTTATTGAAGAACCAATTATTTTTAAATGTATTATATTTAATTATAGTTTGATGTGTATTTTCTTTTTTCCCTATTCGTTATCCCGTTATTTCTCAAAGTACAACATTAGCTAAAATCTTTTTATAAAACTTGACAAATAAGAAAAAGAAAAGTGCAAAAAAATGAAAATCTACCTTAAGGTTTTGCCTTTTCTATTTTGTGTCTCTGTTGTTATATTTTTACTTTTTGTACCTGTCCATTTCTAATTTGAATCTTTTAGTATTATTACTATGTTCAATAATTTCATATCTTTATAAGGTTGTGGTCTCATCCTGGGGGCTAGATATTTTTATTCAGTGGGTGCAACTTAGCAAAAACATGAGCTTAAACCACTTTGTGTTCCCATACAAGTTTGTTTTGAGCGGGTGTTACAAAGCAATTACAAGAGTTAAAACTTATTTATGGTCTCAGGCATAACAATTTTGAGCTCGCTGTAAATACTCAAAAAATAAAGAACTTGTTGTAAATAATAGGCTACAACTTGCTACAAATAATAGGGGTCTCCTCAGACAAAGATTCACAATTATCAATGTTTAGCAATGGCTTTATAGAGGAAGATGGTGGTTTCAATAATTAAAATGTGAATATAAACACTAGCATTAATGTGCCAACTTCTTTGCAAAGCAAGGCTTCATTTGGGCTTCCTCAAGATATAGAGGTATTAAGGAAAAATATCGATCAAATTTTTTTGAAGGAAAATGGCAACGCAAAAGGTTCACCTTTTTTACTCAATCATCTTCCTATAGAGATCAATCAGGTCTGAATAATGTAGTTCCTCCTTTTTCTCTAAACAGGCCAATTAAAAAAACCAGAAATCAGGACCAATTGCAAGCTTTGAGAAAAATTCTCTCCTTACATATATATGTGTTGTACCATGTTTTTGCAAGGGAAAAATTCACTTGAAAATGGGACAACCATACCCTAGTGTCAAAAATTTGTATTATATACCTTTCCGGACACCCCCTAGGTCAGCCTATTCCCTGTATTAGTCCTATCCTATCCTTCTAGTGTTCATATGTGTGTGTCACCCTTCCCCATATGTGATTTAGGGAAATCAAAATTATACAAGCACTTCTGAGGCACTATATTTCAAGGTGAATTCTTAGGCAAACTTAGGAAGGGCTACCATCAGCCTCTCAAAGACAATTACACACCCCACAGAGCTATGTTGAAGTCAAAAATCCATCAAGGAGGTGTATTAAAGAGCTAGGATCATTGTGCAATTGATTTAGGAATATTCTCAAGATATTCAAAGGTTTAGGAACCTGTTCATCAAAAGCGGCTTTTTGAGGCCAAAGGAGCTTGCACTATGAAAGAGCACCCGAGCTTCAGGAAATGATTTTGGGAGCTCTAGAATGAGTTAGGATCCAAAAAAAATATCAATGGAAATAATTTTCATTTATCTACCTAGTGGTAATCTTAGATTCATCCCAAGCCCCATGTGTTTTTCTTAGAAACTCATTATTTGCATGCACAACTAGTGACCCTAAGAAAAAAAGTGGTTTTTGAATTTTTTTAAAGAAGAATACAGGAATTATACCCATCCCATATTTCTAAAATGGTAATTTTCAGCCAAATTCATATAAATAAGTGTGAAAAAATTCATTCGGGAGCTTAAGATATGTCCATTTCAAGTTGTCGCCCAAGGTACATGTTCGATACTTAGAAAATTTTCTTGGGTGCCACGTGGTAACATGAGGTTGAGGTGAAATTTTTTGTCCCCATTGTACCATGGTAATAAGGGGGAAATAAAATTGCACCCCCCCACCTTAGGCATGATGGTCACCCCATGTGACCCCAATGACTTCATTTAGCCCCCATGACCACTTTTTCTAGCCCCCTCCTTAGCTCCCACATGTGTGAAAGTGTCAACCCAGGGTGAAGGCACAATTTTGTGTCCCTATCATCCCTTTTCAAGGGGATAAGGGGGAAAAAAATATTTGACCCCCCTCCTTGCTTCCTCTAGGTTCTTCATACGACTAAAAAGTGACCCCGAGGTGCTTAATTTCAGCCCCCCTCCTCCATCTACTCCGTCTGTGCATGAGTGACAAGTGGAAAGCTAGGGGAAAGGCACACTTTTTAGTCTCATTGTCTCTTTCCAAAGGGTACAAGAGGGAAAAAAAATGTGCCCCTTCCCTCCCTAAATGTAGCCAAGCCTATATATATACGAAACTTAGCCATTTTTTTGCTCTTGCCCCCACATGTCTCCATTTGCACCTGGAACTCTAGCACACTTTTTCTAGAGTTCCTCCTTCATAATTTTCAATATCCATCCATTGCACACATGTTCTCATGATCTAAAAATAAGAAATTTATCAAAAAAATGCAAATTTTTAAAGGCTTCAGGCAAGACCCCATAACCCACAAAGTGAGATAGTTCATATCTTGAAGACCAGGCCATGAATCAAAACGAGTTTTTTTGCATTCATTCACATTTATAGGCTCCTTGAGAACCCAACTGGAAGATTTTGCATGCACAATATGGATTTTTTACATTGAGAAAAGCCCATTATCTCGCCCCCAAAATTTTAGAATTTAATTTCTCCTTTTCCAGAGACTGGATTGAGATAAAATTTCAGAGGTGAGATGAAGACAAAAAACCCATATAAAAAACAATGATTTCGCCAAAATCTGAGGTCCAGAAAGACGGTTTATAAAAATAGTAAGCTCCTACACAAACGCTTACTATTTTTTGTAAGGTCTCACATTAGGCAGTTTCAACAAGGGTAGTGTGCACAGAAGAAATCCAGAAGAATGAGAAAGGTGATCGAAGGTGAAATGTCAAAAAGAGGGAAAATTTTCAACTTTACAAATATAGTAAACTCTCGTTCTAGGTACAGAAAAGTGCCATCAATAGGTGTGAGATTCAAATTTAATCCTCCTTTTCATTCCTTGCTAATTCAAGCCTTCACAGAGGTTAGATACTGAAATTGCATGCAAATTTTGGCCTTCATGGATTCGGAAAGCATTATGTGTCTTAGAGGGAAAATTCCAACCTCAAAAGCACATATGAATCTATACCTATCACTAAGTGGTGACCATCTCTCTGGGGTAATTCTCCTTGAAATTTATAATGAGAAGTTCATGCTTGCAGTGGAGTGAAAGTTGGATTGCAACTCATATATGTGGATTCCTAATTTTGATCCTCAATGTATTCAAGGTAGCAAGAGCATCGTCAATGAACACTGATGAGTACACCATTGAAAATTACTCAAGCTACTAATGAGTATTCAAGGTAGCAGGAGCATTCTTCACTATTTTCAATAGTGTACTCATCAATGTTCATTGTTTTCTTTCTTGATGTATACGGGTAAGTGCATCATTTCAAGATCAATCTTTCTCAATGAAACATGACAGGGTCGGTTTCAATATTCATCTTCTTCAAAGAGTATCTTCATGAGAAACACCCACGGTCATCAAGGTAATATTTCAACATTGTTTCTAAATACTCAGTTCGAGGTGTCTTTACATCATCCAAAGGAGCAAGCTTTCATCATTGGTAAAGTGTTCAGGGTGAACTTCATTAGAGTTTTCCCTCCAAGGTAGCATTGTCACAAAAGGTCATCAATGGTCTAGTGATTAAGTGCCCCTCACTTCTTCATTCAACATACTTGAGAAGATACAATTTTTGATCATTCAGAAGGTATCTCACAGAGGCTAATCTTCAGCAGAGGTGGCATCTTCAATGGTGTTATCCTTCCCTCTCTTCTCTCCTTCTTTCTCCTCTTTCCCCCTTTCTAATTCTTCGTCATGAGAAATCATGACATTCATCCCATTAATTTAGATGTGACTTTAGCAAACATTGTAATAAGTGACCCTTAATTAATAAAAGGGGACTTAAATTCATCCCTAAGGATTTAAAAAGTCACATGTTGTGAGGGACATATGAATGGTCATGTGGGGGGTATGCAAAGATTCATCCTAAATTCTATAAATTGTAATGCCACCCTCATTTTTAAACGTTGTCAATTTTGTGTGCTCATGAGAGATTACTACTTGTGAAGAAGCAAAAGAGATAGCTTTTCCTCTTTTTCTCACCTGTATGTTCTTCTTTTTCTCACTATGTACAATTTTTCCAAAACATAAATGAAAAAGGAAGGATTTTGTTGCCTTTTTTATAAGGAGGTTATTGAAACTTTGTGTTCTTGATCTCAAATTGTCTTGTTGCCAATTGCAAAATTGTTTTTCTTCTAAATCTCTATGTTGAAATATTCTTGTTAATGGTTGTAGGAATATAATTTTCTACCTGTAACATTGATCCCCCTCTCTTTTTACCACTCCCTTTCCTGCCTCTCAAGAAAATTCCTCCCTTGCAAGTATTTGCAAGCTTTTACTACAGATTCAGTGGAGTGTTCCTGTCGGATCATCGGTCATAAGGCCACCATAGAGTTTAATTTCACATGTGAATAATAATATGGAGCTGCACCATTCAATTAGAGGAAATAAGATTCCTAGAGTGTTGGTGGATACCTATCAATTTATCCATCTGACATATATATGAGAATAAATGAGAACCCAAGCATGACATTAGAAGAAAATAAGATGGTCTTGTGTTCAACAATCAATGGACCTAATACAAACACAAACATGCCTCCAAACCAAATTCCAACAATCCCAAACATATTAATAAGCTAATGATTTTTAAAAAAAAAAATTTATTGCTAAACCTTAATATTGCAGAGACGCATATGATAAAAAAATGTTGGAATACAGATTTGACACAAACAATAAGCTAATAAAATATGAAACCCTAAGTGAAAGAGAGAGGACAAGATATGGCTAATCTGCATGCGATCCTGGAACTGATCTGGACTAGAAAATTGATGAACATGAAGGAATTTGTGTCGTTAATTCCTAGATTAAATTTTGTGACTATTGGATAAGGCCAGGCTAGGGTGCCTAGACTGGGTCAGGGGCTCCTAGGCACCAGAGTTTGCTCCTTGTTGCATGTGACTACGAAAGTGGCTAGAATATGACTTTTCTGGTGTCGCACAAGTGTCATTGATAGTCATTGTTGGTCACCTATATGTCGTAATATGATCATTGAGTTCACCTGTAACCTGCAAAGAGATGTTCACCTACAAAACTCTCAAAATACATTAAATCCCAAAAAGAAAATATGCCATATGGGGAGTCAAACTGACCCTGGTAGTTGTCACCTGACTGAGTGAACTTATAACCGAGTGTTGCACTACATCTCAAAATCCATGTATTTCTTGTGTGTGTGTGATAGAATCGTGCCCTAAGAAGCCCTTATGCAAGTGCATGTGATAATAAATGATAGCTATATGTACGAATGTAGATATATGTGTGAATGTAATAATGAAATTCCCCTTCCTATGCAATGTATGTAGAAAATTTTGTCTTTTGTCCCTTCAATGGATGTTAGATGGATTCCTTTGATGCTCTTAGATGCCTTTGAATGCAAGGTTAGGCGATGATAATAAATGTTTAGAGTTTGGTCTTTTATTTTAGTCACATAGCTTTTTATTTATATGATTCCCTTGGTTGAGTTTTGTAATTGACAACCAGAAGGTTGACCCATAAGAAAATAAGATGCCCAAAACATAAAAGAGGCCCAAAAATAGCGAGCAAGATAGAAAGAGGTTAGGGGATCCCAAAGGGGATAAGGACGCCTAGGTTTTAGTGTCTTGGCTCGGCACTAGTGTACAAAGTCATGAAAGATAAAGCAATAAAGTTTAGACTGGGTTGTAGGGTGTGTAAGACCAAAGAGAAAGCAAGAAAGACATAAAAGAGGCCAAAGACAACAGTCAATTATTAGTTTTATCACTTAGGAATCATATAAATGCAAGTATGTTGTTAGGACCTAGAAATGAACCCAAGTGTGTGATTTTGAGTCTACATTTGCCTCAACATTATGTTGTTGAGTGAATACTTGATAACACAAAGTAGATAATATATGCATACCTGATAACCATGTAGAGTGTAATGGCGATAGTGTGCTGAAGAGACAAGTGAAAGCATGAAGTGGAAAAAATGAAGCGTGGAAGCTAAGAAAGAGTAAGTGACCCTATGGGTGAAGTGTACTGTGTTGTATCATGTTGTCCCTATTGTTGTGCTTGATGTATGGTTGCTTCTTGTTGTGTATTAATGATGTGTTTGTGAGAAAAATTCTCAGTTGGGTAAATTAGGTGTCTCCGCCAATGTTCATGGGGCTACACCCCTCTGTATTAAATGGTGCATCTCCCATTATTGAATGACAACTAATCTAGTCCTACCTAAATGTTGTGGGTTGGCCAAACAGGCTGGCGATCATAAAGGGACACTCCACTAAACCTGTGACAAAGTGATAGTATAGGGTATAAGGGAGGAAATTACAACGATGAGAGGTGAAGGAGGGAAATTAGGAAACAAAGATTACTGTCGTGAGTAGGTTAATTGCAGAGTTCACACCTAGTAATCGGAGTAGTTCAACATTCAATATAGAGGTAAGCAACAATGAAGCTATCTAGTGAGAAGAATAAACCCAACACAAAGTTCTTGGATTTATCTATCAAACATACAAAGTTCTTGTGGGATCACTATGCTTGCAAAATGCATAAGAGAGAAATAGAAGGAACGTGAGAAAGGAAGATGGAAGAAAAATGGCCTTTATTTCATGTGTAGTGATGAGTACAAAGCTTCAATCAAGCTACAATAATTCACAATAGCTACAAAAATACTAACTTCTAGAATCCTTTGGAATGGAGAGGAGATCCTAGTTTATAGCAATGTGAATTGATTCTTTGCCTACCCCCCACATGACTCTTCATGGTCTCATTCAACTCGTGAATTTTCACCTTCCTAGGAAGTGATAAATAAGTTCCATTTTTATAAATTAAAAGGACTTTTACAATGTAACTTTATGAAGTCCCTTAAGTGAATGAGACAAAATACAATGATTATGCCCAACGAAGAATTAGAAAGGGGAGATAATGAAGAAGGGAGAGTTTGGCATATCTGATGAAGATGCTCCCTATGATGATGAACCGAACTGAATCGTGCCTCCGGATGATGGGTCACTAGAGTGGGTTCCTGCACCTTGAATTCTTTGGTGAATTGATCCATCACAGTTGTCAACTAATCTTCCTTTGGAATGCAAATGCATCCCAACACCTTATTCCATGTCTTGGGGACCTCACTAATCTTCTTACATTGATGAAGCCATTCTTCGTGATCCATTGCAATTGCAGCAATGAAACTTCTGATACTATTCAGGGACTCTAAATTGTTTTCATTGAAGGAGAGAGATTCACTTGCCTTTTTCTTAACTAGCTCCTGGAATGATATGATGAGACCTTTAGATGATGAGTCCTCAGTGAGCGGAGGGAGCTAAAAAATCAAACCTTTAAATACAGTGGTAGACCTCATTCAATATTTTAGAAACCTAATACTTGTGAGAGTCCAATTCAGATATGAAATTCTTGAGCAGTACATATCTCGCGTTCATGATACAGATCCAAACTTGAGACAAGTAATCAGTAGTTGATGTGAACACTTTTCTACTGATGAGGGTGTGAGAATCAAGGGAATAATCTTATAAAATAGTGGGAGAGCCTCTCCAAAATGGTTGACTTCTTGTAAACTCTTCCTTTACCTCGTACACTTGTGCCCATGTTACAAGAGCATACTTGATGAGAGAAATGAGGTATGGACACAATATCTTGCCTTGCTCAATGATTTTCTCAATCCACTTCTCATTGGCTTTCTCCCACATCATGTATCTTTGTGCTTTCTTGACTTCCATGGGGTCAATACTGCTGATTGGAGGGATGTCTTCGATCGTAAGAGAGGATGTGGAATCATGTTCTGAGAAGGGTTGAATGTAAGCACTGAGAGCTTTTACCTTTCCCTCCAATTGTACAAATGTTTTCTTGTATTCTCTGGTCTGATAAAGAAGGAATGAAGAGGATTCTTTGAACAAATGAGTGTCACCCTTTTGTGAAGCTTGACCCAATGAATGCGGGTAACTCGTAATCTGAAGGAGTCATTTCCTCCATAGGCTTATCAGTCTTAGGCCTAGCAACTTCAACATACTAGTTACCGGAGGTGCAACTAAAGAAGCAAGAAGTTGTCTAGGCCTTCTTTCTTTACTTAGAATTCAATATTCCAAAGATATCCATGATACTATGAATGACAACGAGATGCGTTGTTCTTGGCCCATTTTCGAGCATTTCTTGAATCTATGAAAACTGCTCTTCGGGAGTTGCCATGATGTCGGTCACCGGAGTACTTGCAGAAGATTATCATGGGGTCTACTCTTGGTCATCATGGGGAAGTCCTAACATTTGAGAAGACATACCTAGATGCTTATGTAGATAAATATGATGCTATGAATCACCCCTTCTTGTCATGAGAAGCCTAATCCAACTAAATCTCCTTAGCTTATTTAACTGGCTGTTCCATCTCACCGAGATCACTAACTTAGCTCGTTTTGAACCAACTCACTAAGGGGAGAGTAGGTGATTTTGAACTAAATAAATACCTACAAATGATGGCCTCTGGAAATTTTTACCCCTTTTTAATACTTATCAGATTGCACAATATCCCTAGGTTTTACTTATTGTGCTCTGTGGTGTTTTGTCTTACTCCTGAAGACAAATTTAATACCTTAAGACCTATGTGAAGGATGATTTGACTTGTTTGAGCTATGAAACAATCTTGAAACCCTGGGAAGATGAAAAAAAATTGAGATCATTGAAAATGGAGCCTACTACAAATTTTTGTACTCAACACTACAACTTTCTATTTTTAGCCACTAGGATCTAGGAGCTTCTATTTTTGGAAATGTTGTTTTTTGCCTCGAAATTAGTGTTGTTAGATTATTATCATGTTTTGAACAATGTTACAGAGGTTTTATTCCCATTCTGAGCACTTTCTATTTTTAGAATGTTGTTTTTTGCTTTTTCGGGATTTTTTGCTTTTTTGAGCTGAATTCCCTAGTTTTCCATTTTAATGATTTATGAGCTTGCTTCCTCGGAGGATTTTGTAATTTTCGAGAAATTTTATATTTATAGTAAGTGTGGACCAGAGGCACTTACTATATTTATAATTTGGTCATCCACACCTTGATTTTTAAAAAAATCAACATTTCTGATTTGGGTTTTCTCTCTAAGAGTTGTAGTCAAATTTTTGGCTCGAACCGCTCTTTAAATCATTAAGAAACTGAACAAGAAGACTTTAGGGAAACATTTTGGAGTTTTCTGCTATAAATAAATGGGGGTACCTTTGAATTTTCTATCTATTGTAGCTTGAAGGTTCCTAGGAGGAAGAGGTGTGGCCAAATATTCAGTAGTACCCAGTTGTTAGTTTGTGAGATACAAAGATTTCAAGGGTTTTGGCCATGGAAGTCTTTTAGTGCAAAATAGACATGGTGGTAGCTGAAAAAGAAAAGTTTTGATGTTGTTGCAGTGGTAAACTAGTTAGAATGGATGCACAATGAAGAAATGTGGAGGTGGGAGCAATGCAAATGGAGATTTGAAGTTCTTCCCGACAATGAGCTTTTGGTACGCACAGGCAAGAAGAAGCACGATAGTTGGTTTTTTACAAAAGATTATCTTTTAAAACTAAAGGTATAACAAAATTCTTGCACAAAAACTAATCGATTTATTCTCTATTATTCAGTGTAATACATTGGATATTATACAGTCACAGAGGTAGGAAAACTACCTCCTAGAAAATAGGTAAAAATTAACCCGTTTATAATTATACGGGTGTAACAAATACATTTGAATAAAAAATAATGTAAGCACTAACAAATATTTTCCTAACATCCCCCCCTTAGTGAAAATATGGGGAAAACCTTCCTTAAATTGCAACACGTTACTTCGAAGCTTGCTCATGACCTGGATGGTTTTGTTTTCAGGATATCCAATAACCTCCAGGATGGTTTTTTGCAAGTGGAAAGCCAACAACAGAAAAAGATGGTTTTGTTTTTAGGATAACCAACAAACCTTCATGATGGTTTTTGAAATGGATAACCAACAATCATAAGATCATGATGTTACAGTAGTATCATCATCTCTCGTCACATTCTTCCATCAGGGGATTACGCATGAATTATGCTCACATATTACAAACTAAAAATTGGCAACTGGAAATGGAACATTGGTGTCATGTTCCCCCCAACAATGTGAAATTTCCACTATTTTTTCTTCCTAATCACATGGGGAAATAAACAATCATGATTATTCTTGTCTTATTTCTTCTATCTGTTTTGATCGTCAATTGACTTCTTCTATCACCCCATCGACACTCAAGGGGGCATCCTTCATTCTACTAATTTTTCTTCAAAAATTTACTTGCTTATGCTTGTCTACTATATTTTAAGTGAAGTCACTCACTTCACCTCAAACAGGGGCAAATGTAGACACCTAAATTTAACTTTCGCAATCTTATTGCCAAACACATGCAAATCACTCTCATTCTCACCATTTCCATTATAATTAGTGATTTCCACTAATTAACTAACGTTTCTTACCATTTTGGTCAATTAACAGTGCATTTTTGATTACCTATCCTCTTTCGCATTCAGGATGCCACTTTACGATAAATCGTAAGTCAAAATTCTCTTCCAAATAGACAATTAGTGATTATTAGCTAATTAGGCCTATTTTTCCCTTGTTATTGGTTTAAACCCCTCTTCCAACCCCTCCAAATCACCCCACTTCCTTCCACTATGTCTCAAAAGGCTTCAAAACCCTATCCTAACCTCCTAATTGACCCTGAGTGGTTAATTAAGGCTCATCACATCCTAATCACTTGATAATTCACTACTTACGATTAACAAAGCTTAATCATGTTTAACAATTCTTAATCTTCTTTATACTTTTAGTCCCACATGCACTAAGATGCAAGTTTTCCTCAAAGGAAAAACTATAAATAAGACTAAGTACTATCTTCAGACTTTACACCATGCTTTTATTTGCATCTCATATAAGAAATATGATTTATAGCCAAGCTCAATCATTGCCTAAAGTCTTCAATGGATTTAGTAGATGGGTATCCAATATGATCTTGTAGTCATTTGGAGAAACAATTTCACCTTATTTGGAGTAGCAACAAACCCAATTTGATTGCCCTCTTAGACCTACTTAGGTCTATGTTAGTTTAGCAATTCATACATAGTAAGGATGTTTTGAAGCTTAATGTTTAATTCCATTTAGTTTACATTTGTAGCATACTTTTAAGCTTTGATCATTGATGTTACATTCTTAAAACTTAGAGCTTGACTATAGGTGGCAATGGTGTTAGCCTTTCCTAGTTAGTCATAATATTTGCTTTGTAAAAGTTTGGGGTGTTATCGTTTGGCACGCTTGGTGGGACATTTACCCCATTGCATTCATTTTTTAAAAGATTTTTAACTTAGTTTCAAAGTTTTTCATTTCAAGATTTCTGGATCAAATTCAAGTTTTCTAGTTTAGTTTCAAGTTTTCTAGTGTAGTTTCAAGCTTTCTAGATTAATTTCAAGATTTTTAGATTAGTTTCTCAAGATTTTTAGATTAAATTCAAAGTTTTTAGAGTAATTTTCAAAGTTTTGTAGATCAATTTTCAAACTAGATAGTTGTTTCAACTATATTAGTAGTAGAATTTGTGTTTCCATGTTCTTTGCAGGATAAAAGGAAGTGAAGTGTTGTCAAAATTCCCTCAAAAAGCTAAAGTTTTGATCCTTTTCAAAAATTCCTTGTCAAAAGTCGTATTTTGATCACCTACAGAAAGGCATGCACATGTGCATCAAAGGGTGCACATGTGCATCAAAACATGTGCCTGTGCATCTCTGGGCATGCCTGTGTATCACTAATTTTTTACTCTCTGTGTGTGACTTGCGCATGTGCATCAAATTCTTTGCATATGCCTTTCTGGATGCGCTTGTGCATAACTAACTGTGTAAAATTTATAGAGGTGTGAATGTGTATGACTATATGCGCACGTGCTTCAAGGTCTGCACCCATGCTCTACAAAAGTGCCTATGCACTAGGAGGTGTGCATGTGCACTCAGGTAAAATTGCTTCAAAGTTTGAAATTTCAACTTCTGATTTTTGCGGTTTTGTCATTTTTAGGGATTTTTAGTTACTGTTACTGTCAATTTTTTGATTTTAGAGTAATTTTGCTAACAAAATTACCTTAGGGTTTTATAAATGATTTTTGTTAAAATTGGCTTAGGGTTTGATGAGTGGTTTTGTTTTCATGCTTTGAAAGAGTTTGGAATAGGGTTGTGTATTCTCTTTCCTTACACCTAGTGTGATCTTGGGAACCAAAAGCACCTCTAAACCACTTTTTGCTAATTTAGAGTAAGTAGGAAAAATCATCATTCATTTCTATGCTTAAGGGAAAAAACTTTCATTTTGGCATGTACTTAATCTTTTAGTTTTATACCTTTTTCATTTGATAAATAATCAAGGCTAAAATTTGTGTATGCTCTTCCCTTGCACCTAGTGTGATCTTTGGAATCAAAAATAATTTTAGTCTTTCATTAAGAAGCACTTGGATTAATTAGGAATAAACCTTGATTTGCAAAATTTTTATGGTAGCTATTTGATTTACAAGTTTTTCATCTAGTTAGGCTACTTGTTGTGTATGCTCTTCTCTTGCACCTAGTGTGGTCTTGAGAACTAAAAGCAATACTTAATCCTCTTTCTATAATATTGTAGATCTTTTTGAACTACTAATCAATTGTGTGAAGGACCTAACACTAGTCAAAGAAAAGAGGGCTCTCTTCAAACCAAATTCTAACATTCACGTGTACTTGTAGGTTGCCAACGGTGGTAAAAACCAAATTACTTAATCCAAAAGATTAAAAAATATACCACTATACAACACACTTTATTTACAGGTTGGTTAAGAGCTAAAGTTCATCCACTCAACTAGAACATAACCCTTTTAGCATAAGCCTTAAACTCACTAGAGGAGTGGTTGTAGGAACCCTGAAGTATTTCACGCAAGAGGGAACCTTGTGAACAAAATAGGAAAGTGCTCCACACTACCCAATTGACTAGTACTCCTTGAAAGTTTAGAGTCAAAGTTATCTCCATTACGACCCCAGTGATAATACAAATGAACGCAGTAGTTGCTCATTATATTTGAAGGGGGTGAATTAAAGTCAGGATACTCCTTAGGAAACCTCAAGTGGCAAATTGATCTCGTAGAGGTAGTTTGTGACAACATAGAGAGAGAAATCCTAGGAAAACTTGTCGGCTTGGAGCCAATTTTATCTTAGATAGTATACTTGAGAGCTCTCACAAAGTGACAAATTTGTTGGATTGAAACTCTTGTTTTTCGAACAAGGGAAAGGATCTCTTAAAGTTGAAACCATGTGACATTTCATCATGAAATCTATTTAGTGCTACTTTGACCTAGTTTTTCACTTGTCCTAAGACAAGGCAAAACTTTTCCAAAGTTACACCAAGTATTTTTCACCACCATTTGGTCTATCCCTTTATTTCTTGTTGCTCATTTTGAGAAAAAAGCATAACAAACATATATGTATACTGCTTGAAATAACGTGTCCACCACTTTTGTAATTTGCTCGTATGACCAAGTTATAAACCCAGAATGCAAGTGTTGAAAGTGTAAATGGTACATGCTCACGTTCTAGTAGGCCCCATGTGTCACAAAACCCATATTGAGACTTATTATCATTGTAGTTAGGTTGTCTTATCACTGAATTCTTTTGATTTGTTACACTACTTGCACAACAGCCATATAATTGTGATATTTATGTCTTATTTCCATTTTGAAACTCCGCCTAAATCTCTAGATTGTATTATTATGTTGCTCGCACGCATAGTAATTCCTTAACATACTTATACATAGTTTTTACATCCTAGCCTTGTCTTGAGTTTGGTAAGGGTTGAGGTTACTTTGTTAGCATCACAATAACATCATTTTGATACCAAAATATTACTTTCTTGCAAATCTTGATTACGTTTCCAAATAGCGTTTTTAGGCTACTCACACTTATATCATCCATTTTACAAGATTTAGACTTTGTTAATGTTTAGAAACTGGTTGTAGTATACCTTGTTAGAGGATCACGTCAACATTATCTTAGCATGTATGTCTTGTTTGTTTCAAACTTGACCTAATTGGTGATATTGTGTTGTTACTATTTGGTTTCAAACCTATCTTGGATAAACGTAGGGAGTAATATTTTTGTTGTGATTGGTTTTAAGTATTGCATGTCATTATATTTTCCTAGAAAAACTTGTGTCGTATATTACCTTGCTAGGGTATGTCATTCTTTGTTATTTGGTCCTTAGGCTCATATTAACCTATTGGATTTATGGTTATCACCATTCTTTATGATGATTTAGAGTCTTTATGTTGCACAAATTTGACTAGGGTCCCTTTTTAGTAAACCTTAGAGGAAATCTTTTGCGTTGTACCCCCTATTTCAAGCAATGCCTACTAAGAGAATGGGGTCCAAAAAGTTAGAAGACAACATATTTTGAGGTAACAACCCTCTTTTAGAGGATAATATCATGGTTGACCATAATGGTCGAGAGGAGGATTCTCCTTGTGTCGACGTAGAGCTTCATCCCGCCCATTTTGACTATTACATTTTTTAAAACAAGCATGAGGTTCTTTTACGTGTTGTTGAATTAGGGGCTAGATTACTATCTATAATAGACCCTTCTCCATTGCCATAATGGGTCATGGAGGAGAAGTAGACCGACCTCATCGCACTCTTAATGACATATTAAACCCAGGTCATGCTTCTACTTCTAGATGACAAAATAATGAGGAGGTACCTTTTGAACTATCATATACCTACGGTTAGAGTTTGCTGTGAAGATCATAAAAACCATGCTCATCATGTGCAACCTCCTCCTAATGAAGATCGTAATGAAATACCTATTTAAGAAGTAACACTAGAACAACAAGTGCAATCCCTTACTCGCCAATTGGCAAGTTTAGCTTCACACATATACATAAGGAATAACCAAAAGTTTTGAAACAAGCTATGCCAAAGGCAAAACCTAAAGCTTCATTTCACAAGTTCCCAATAAACACTCCTTGACGAGAGACACGAAAATACCCTTATGAATAAATTCACGCAGAGAATAGGGGTGGGAATACACCTATATTTAACCCTTCGTATAGACCTACACCACCCACACAAGACCCACTTTTCAATCAAGAGTGGTCCACTATGAAGAATGCCCTTCTAGCATTACAAGAAGGCAAAACTGGTAACAATAAGAAATACAAGTTCAATGAGTTGTGCATATATACGTTTGATATATCCATGTTATAAGTACCTTTCCCATGACACTTTAATTGTTTGAGATTTGACAAGTATAAGGGATAAGGTGACCCTCGTGAGCATATAAAAGATTTTTATATGGCATGTCAAGAGGTTGCATATAGCGACAACTATCTTATACACCTCTTCCCACATAGTTTAAGAGGACAGATGAAAGAGTGGTTTTTACACATCCCCAAAATATCTCTATCTACATGGCTAGAATTAGCCAAACATTTTGTACGTCACTTTACTTTTAATATAGAGAGTGATGTTACCATGCTAGATCTTTGTAATGCCAAACAACGAAACAACGAAAACTTCACTACTTTCTTACAAATATGGAGAGGATTAGCTAGTCATTTCCCTTGCTCCATACCTGAAAAATAGTTGATAAGTATATTTTTTCCCAACCTCCACCCAAGCATTACATTCCACTTACAAATGCATTGTGGTAACACATTTGAAGAGGTAATCGAAAAACGGAGCCAAATTGAAAAAGCATTGTTAGCTAGGGGGATCTAAAACCTTTCTCCCGTGATCATAATGATTCCAAATCAAACAACAAAACAAAGTTTGTTCATAATAAGAATAAAAATGTTGTTAGTGATGGGATAATAGACTCTAAGTGAGTACAAGCCATTCAAAACCACACACCTTTGAAGCTTGCAAAGGGAACTCCACCTACGGAGTATAAACACCATACTTTAACTCCTCTATCTGAATCCATATCATCCGTATTAAAGTAATTAGAGGTTGTCAATATGGTTAAGTACCCTGAAACACAACCCTATAGAGATGACACACCTAAGCTATCATGGTTTAGGGATAAAGAGTTTTACGGAGTTCACCGCGTAAAGGGTCACAAAACTGACAAGTGTTTGAAACTAAAACACTACATCCAAGACCTAATCGATAGTGGTGATATAGAAGTAGATGACATTGCCACTGCCAAGTCTCCAAACAGAAACTTGGGGATATTCAAAGAACCTTTTCCCAAACACAAGGGAAAGAAAAATCCATATCAGGGACAGTTGTCTCAAAATAAGAATGCTAACTATGTGTCAAACACATATCATTTTGATGCCTTGATAGGTCATGTTGATTCACCTGTTGAACATGTCAACACAATCAAAATTAGAAAAAGAGAGTGTGCCATGGCAATGCAATGAGCTCGCCTTGTTATCCAAGATCGCACCCCCCCTCCTCCTCAAGAGAGTCACTATGATGTGTTAGATAAATTAGAGAAGACCACAACTAAGATTTCAATCTTAGATCTTCTAAAGATTTATAATGTCCATAAGGAGAACCTTTCTAAGACCTTACAGGGGTCAGGAGTATCCATTGATGTTGATCCAACCCACTTACAGGCCATGGTAGCGCAAATTGCTCCTTTAGAACACATAACTTTCAGTTCAACAGAAGTCTTACCAGAAAATCCCACCCATAACATGACCTTGCACATTGAAGTAATAATCAAGCATAGGAAGGTCAAGAGAGTGCTTGTGGATGGTGGATCGGGTCTAAATATTTGTACTCTTAAACTAGTTCGTCAACTAGGCTGCACAGAATATGATTTGGAGACAAATGTCATCATTATAAAGGCATATGACAATGAAGAATGACAATCAGCTGGAATGATCACTTTCTCATTGGAAGTTGGTCCCATAACCCATGATACAAAGTTCCATATCTTGGACTTGGAGCTCCCTTACAACATCTTACTCGGCCGCCCATGGATTCATGCCATGCAAGTCATACCATCAACATATCATCAGTGTTTAAAGTTGTAACATGAAGGACATACACTTACTATACACAGTGATACCCAACCATTTGCTCATTACAGAGCATTGTCATGCTATTTTCCTACCATCTACAAGTGTCCCTCTACGAAGATCGTTGTTCCTGTTCAATCAGAGGCCCTCACTTCATGAGTGGATCTAAATGCCTTGTCTACCAATGAAAACAATGCTTCCTCCTTAGTAACTCCTTTTGATACATGGGAAATGAAGGTCATACCAAGCGGATGTGGAGAGTATGATCTACAGCAGGCCCTTATGGTTCAAAATATTCCACTGTTAGCCCAAACACGTGGTAGATCGTGCTACAAGTTCCAAAGATCAAGGGAGAATTGTCCCTTTGACAATTTCACTTCAGGTGGCTTACTAGAAGATGAAAGGATACTCAAAGATATTATATTTCATCCTGATGATGATGAAATGGCATTATGCTACAGGTCACCTAGATATCCTATTCCTAACCGAATAATGCTTACTATGAGGTATAAAGGACGTGGTTATGGCCATCAAGAACAAGGTTCATTGGAAGCTCTTCCAATACCTCATTGTATAATGGGAAATTCTAGTCTTGGAACCCATCTATATGAGTCTCACCCTATAGATGACGAGTATGCTTCTTCTGAGCATGAGGATAGTTTTTCTAAAAATGAAAGCGAAACAGATTCCCAGTGTAGTCTTTACGAAGACCTCGCCACCATGAACCTATTCTCTAACATGGATATCCTTACCATAACCCTTGTTACACCCACCGTATCCCTTATAACACAGACATTGGACCTCATCTACCCATCACTCGTGAATTGGGACCAACATCAACACGTACCCATCGATGTCTTTTAAAACGATGAGGCTATTGGTGAGTTCCTTGGCATTAGAGACAACATTTTGAGAAATGACCACAAGAAAGGATTCTCCATTCATCTCAACGCATGTACATACTTCAGAGAGGAGGTAGAGTTGTGTGGTCACTTAAGTAAGAAAATAAGCAAGGGAAAAATCCCTACAAAAAATTCTTGTGGAAAGAAAAATTCCAAGTCCTATAGCGAAAACCTATTTGAGGGACCTTTGAAAAAACAAGCAAAACAACCTATGGACAAGATAGTGTACCCACCTAAAGATGAGGATCTCCTTGAACCACCTTTGGTAGAGGAGGATCTCAATCTCCCTCCCGATCCTACGTGCATGGAAGACGAATCCAAACTACTAGTGGAGGAGACAATATAAGTTAACATTGACATGAAGGAGCTACCTAGAATGGTTAAGTTGGGAGAATCACTCTCAGCTTAAGAGAAGAAAAACATTTACAGGAATTTTGAGAGAATATGTAGATATATTTGCTTGGTCTTACACAGACATGTCAGAACTTGATCCTGCATTAGAGGTGCACAATCTTGTTGTATACCCAAACGTTAAGCCTATCAAGTAAAAGCTCCGTAAGATGCATCCTCGTGTTGCCTTATTAATTAAGGTAGAGATGGAAAGGTTATTAGAAGTAGGATTCATCAGGCCTATCAACTACTTAGAGTGGATTTCTAATGTGGTACCAGTTCAGAAAAAGCCAGTCGGTATTAGAGTGTCTACAAATTTCAGAGATATTAACAAATCTTGTCCTAAGGATGATTTTCCTCTTCCCAACATCGACATGATTGTCGATTCTACAACAGGTTATGAGATGCTCTCACTCATGGATGGATTCTCAGGATATAACCAAATAAAGATAGCTGAGGAAGATCAACATAAGACAACTTTCACTACCCCATGGGGGACATTCTGCTACCAAGTCATGCCCTTCAGCCTTAAGAATTCATGTGCTACATATCAACGAGCGATGATAGTAAATTTTCATGATATGATTAGTGACATCATGGAAGATTATGTAGATGATATATTAGCAAAGTCTAAAACTCAATAAGAGCACCCAAAGATTCTACGATGCATCTTTCAGCGATTAAGAGACTACAAAGTCCGGATTGACCCAAATAAATGTGTCTTTGGTGTGCTATCTGGGAAATTTCTAGGATTCATGGTGTCAAGGAGAGGAATAGAAGTGGACCCTACAAAGGTCACTGCTATCACATAAATTCCTCTCTCGAAAAAATATTAAATAACTATGTAGCTTACAAAGAAATATTTAGGTCATTAGAAGGTTCATTTCATAGCTACATACATTCACACATCTTCTTAAAAAAGATGTCAATTTCAACTGGGGGCCAGAACAACAACAAGCATTTGCTTTGCTAAAAGAATACTTGGCTAAACCCCCTGTTCTCATGCCACCCACGGCATGAGAACCCTACTCTACATTTCTACTACATGCTTTACAATTGGGGCACTGTTGGCCCAGTATGATAAAGAACAAAAGGAAAACTTTGTGTACTATTTGAGCATAACATTGATATCTCATGAACTCAACTATCTGCAGATCGAAAAGCCTTGTTTCAGTGTAGTTTTTTCCTTCCAAAAACTATGCCACTATTTGCTCAACAATAAAGTCAAGCTTATTTCAAAGGTGGATCCACTAAAATACTTATTGTCAAAACCTGCACACTCATAGGAAAGATGGCTAATTGGATCATCTTGTTAAGTGAGTTTGACATTGAGTATGTACATCAAAATTCAGTGAAATGACAGGTGTTAGTAGATCAGCTAGTAGAAGCTACGCTACCAAGTACCGAACCTTTGAGTCTGGAATTACCAGATGCATCCATAATGTACTTGGAAGAATCTATCGTGTGGCGATTATACTTTGATGGCTCTTTTACCTTTCATGGTTCAAGTGCCTGAGTTATGTTGATTACTCCTATCGGAGATTTGATTCCCTAGGTGTTCCAGCTTGAATTCCAATGCATAAATAATATAGCAAAATATGAGGCTCTCATCGCAGGTATGAAGCTCGCCTTCAAAAAGGATATTAGACAATTCAATTGCATTGGTGATTCAATGATTATTATCAAACATGTCACAAATGAATACAATGTAAAAGATGAGAAACTTCTTCTATACAAAAGAATGGTTGATTCTTTGGAGTTATTTGAACAGATCATGTTTCAAAAAATACCATGAGAACAGAAAAAAGTAGTTGATGTTATGGCTACAGTAGGGTCCATGTTAAATATTCCACCAGGGAACAACGATATGCCATTATTCGTTGAACAACTACAAACACCAACATATGACATACCAGAGTCTTGTTTGGTGTGTGATGTTATTGGTCCCTTTTCCCCATGGTACATTGAAATATTTAATTACCTCCATGATGGAACCTTCCCTACAAACATTTCTCGTGTTTAAAAAGTGCAACCTCATCCAACGTATAGCCTGTTATACCCTACTTGGGGGCACCCTATTTCATCGAGGCTACGACAGGAATTTTTTGAGCTGTCTAAATTCAAATGAGTCCATCCAAGCAATCAAGGAGATACACGAAGGCATCTATAGGGATGATACTAAGGGGATTGTCCTTGCAAAGAATATAATCAGAGTAGGCTACTATTGGCCTACCACGGAGCATGACTGCTATCAACATGTGAATAAATGCATAGATTGTTAGAAGTACAATAACTTGATACATACGTCGGCATAATCCTTGCAGCCTATCATGACACCCTGGTTGTTCTCAAAGTGGGGTCTCGATCTAATAGGAAAACTTAACCCTATCTCCTCAAATGGTCATAAGTTCATTATAACCGCTATTGAATATTTTACAAAATGGGTAGAGGTTGTTCCTCTTACCTATACAAAAGGTCCCCAAATCTCTAAATTTATAATGAACCATATCATTTGTCAATAAAGTATCCCCTCTGCTATTATCACTGATAATGGTAATTCATTTAAAATTAAAACGGTGAAAGCACTCTACAAACACTTTCAAATCTCCCTCAAGTTTTTGACCCCCTATTACCCTCAAGGTAATGGGCAAGCTGAAGCTTCCAATAAAACCCTCATTCGCATTATGGAGAAGATGGTGAATACCAAATACCATAATTGGCATCTAAATATTCACCTTGCCCTTTGGGCATTTAGAACATCTATCCGTACCCCAACAAGTGCCACTCCATACTCCTTAGTATTTGGCACGAAATTCATCCTACCTCTAGAGATTGAGATCCCCTCTTTGTGTATCGAGCTAAGGGATTACCTGAATGAAGAGGAAGACTACAGAGTAGCTCGACTGACAGAGTTGGAGCTATTAGATGAGAAATGTCGTTCACACCCTCAATCACCTTAAAGTGTATCAAGATTTAGTGCAACAAAACTACAATAAAAGAGTCATACCTCATCAATTTGAGGTAGGAGACTTGGTGTTAAAAGAGAATCAAAAGAACACCAATAAGGATCGAGAAAAGAAAGGGAAATTTGAGCCCAATTGGCTAGGACCATATGTTGTGGTTGCCAAGTTTGGTTCAGGTGCCTATAAGCTTGCCTATTCAGATGGTCAAGAGCTTCGAGAACCCATGAACGCAATGCATCTTAAGCGCTTCTATGCTTAAGTATGGGGTCTCTAAAATATCATAAAAGCAAAAAAGTATAAAAATAGAAAAAGAAAAAGAGAAATAAATAGGTGCGTCCAATAGTGAAAACCACACAATGGTGGCACTTTGGACAAGTCCTTTGGTGAAAACTTTTTCCAACGCCATTGGAGGGTCCGTTGTTCACAAGCATTTCAGGTTTAGGAGTATGGTAGCTTTGTTATAAGCTGGTCTTTTCCTTCATCTGAGTCCCTTGTGAGCCTGTCCCTCTTTGCCTTGACCTGGCTAATTCTACCTTTTGAATGCAAAGAATTTAACTTTGAATGTACCCATCTCATGCTGGGGGAAACTTCGTAACATCATTTTTGGTAGATAATACATGTGGCATTCTACCCTTGTATATCCCATCTAACACTAGGGGCATCCATGTTTCTTCATTTCCTTGCACATTTGCTTTTGAAAAGTTTTTAGAAAACATAAAAAACATTCGTATAACTTTTTGAAAATCCCAAAAAATATAGATATGTTCCTTCTAAAACTCAAAATATTCAAATATGTTTCATAGAAAACTCTAAAATAATAGAAAATTATCTTAGAGATAAAACCAAAAACAACGAAAAAACATCCCAAAACAGTCCCACAAAAACAAAGTAGTAGTTTGCTTACTTTTAGTTGTTGGTTTGTATGGTTTTAGTTGCATTGATTTTCGTATTGTGTGCTTTAAATTGGATTCACTTACTTACTTAGATTGAATGTTACTTTAGTCTGTAGTGCATTGCATTGAGTTCATTTTATCTTGCATACTTGTAGATAATTGTGTTGCTTTGATTAGAATTGTTTAAATTGTGCTTGTTATTTTACCTGTACATTTTGTTATCATTTCATCATCATATCACATAAATCACATATATACATCTATACATCATATATCAATAAATGCTAAGTCTACATCACACATGTATGCTAAAGCTAATTATCAAATATCGTATCATCAATGGGGCAAGAGGGGTTGCGCATGATCACAAATCTATCCCCCCCACACCAATATCAAAAATATAAACATGTTTTACTCAAAGTATCTCATCAACATGCAATATGACATCAACTAAGGTTATCTCATAATCTAACAAACATGTGATACAAACATAAAACATACAGATTAAGCATGATATCTCATAAGCAAAATGTGGTACATAAGTAATCCATCAAATCATCATACATCATCATAAATATAAATGTCCATGTACAAAATAGTATGTCTCAAAAGTACATTTGATACGATGAGCCATCATGGGCATCTATATAAAAAATTGTGCCTTCATCATGAGGCACAATAAAAAAACTATATAATGTACATCTGTACAAAAATGTGCCTTCACCATGAGGCGTGATAAAAAATAATACATATACATCCATACAAAAGTATGCCTTCATATCGAGGTGATACACAAAAAAAATGCATCTAGTACATCAATAGAGAGTCAACCATGACTCTCACCCTCGCCGGCACTTCCTGGTCCAGGTCTACCGCTAAGCAGTGGCATCTGAGGTGCTGGACATGTGGAAGGCATTGTGTCATATTGTATTGACCCATGTTGCTCTGAAGTCTGTTGTCCTGAAGGACCTTATACAAATCACGCTGATTGTGATGGACTATGAGATCTAGATCGAGACATGTTGCTAGCTATTTAACTATACTCAGGATCTCTCTGATCGGTAGGGACAACCACATGATACTACATCCTCTAATATGTAACCTCGCCTGCTAGGGAGGTACTCTAACTGGTAAATAATTGTACCCCTGAAGCAATGCTTGTCTACTGGAGCGTATCACGCTCTGCTCTCACACTGGGTAACTCTATTTGCAGTTGGGCTCTGTCTGCTAAAGCCTCATCCCTCTCTGCCTACAGTTGTAGACTATTTGTGATCACTTGATCTCACTCAATCATGTCTTGTAATATATCCATCCTGGCCTAATCTTGCTCTATCATGAGTTGATCCCCCTCTGTGATAGCCTGGTCTCTCTGTGTAATGGTTTGGTCTTTTTGTGAAATGGCCTGGTCCCTCTCAACTACAACCTGAAGTTGTAGAGTTGTCACCTATTGTAGCTACTGATGTAAGGAAACCACTTGCCCACCAGCCTATACATCTTGAACATCAT